>OY796682.1:25221523-26628455 GCA_963680715.1 Tetragnatha montana
TCTGAGATCTGAGATCTGAGATCTGAGATCTGAGATCTGAGATCTGAGATCTGAGATCTGAGATCTGAGATCTGAGATCTGAGATCTGAGATCTGAGATCTGAGATCTGAGATCTGAGATCTGAGATCTGAGATCTGAGATCTGAGATCTGAGATCTGAGATCTGAGATCTGAGATCTGAGATCTGAGATCTGAGATCTGAGATCTGAGATCTGAGATCTGAGATCTGAGATCTGAGATCGTGTACTTTGGCAAGTGGAGTCCCGGTGCTTGGGATTCTCGAGGGGGTCGGGGGGCATAAAGTTGGATTTTCGCGCGAAAATCCAACTTTATGCCCCCCGCCCTCCTCTCTCGAACCCGAGGGTGTACGGTGGCAGGTAGAGTCCCGGTGCTTGGGATTCTCGAGGGGGTCGGGGGGCATAAAGTTGGATTTTCGCGCGAAAATCCAACTTTATGCCCCCCGCCCTCCTCTCTCGAACCCGAGGGTGTACGGTGGCAGGTAGAGTCCCGGTGCTTGGGATTCTCGAGGGGGTCGGGGGGCATAAAGTTGGATTTTCGCGCGAAAATCCAACTTTATGCCCCCCGCCCTCCTCTCTCGAACCCGAGGGTGTACGGTGGCAGGTAGAGTCCCGGTGCTTGGGATTCTCGAGGGGGTCGGGGGGCATAAAGTTGGATTTTCGCGCGAAAATCCAACTTTATGCCCCCCGCCCTCCTCTCTCGAACCCGAGGGTGTACGGTGGCAGGTAGAGTCCCGGTGCTTGGGATTCTCGAGGGGGTCGGGGGGCATAAAGTTGGATTTTCGCGCGAAAATCCAACTTTATGCCCCCCGCCCTCCTCTCTCGAACCCGAGGGTGTACGGTGGCAGGTAGAGTCCCGGTGCTTGGGATTCTCGAGGGGGTCGGGGGGCATAAAGTTGGATTTTCGCGCGAAAATCCAACTTTATGCCCCCCGCCCTCCTCTCTCGAACCCGAGGGTGTACGGTGGCAGGTAGAGTCCCGGTGCTTGGGATTCTCGAGGGGGTCGGGGGGCATAAAGTTGGATTTTCGCGCGAAAATCCAACTTTATGCCCCCCGCCCTCCTCTCTCGAACCCGAGGGTGTACGGTGGCAGGTAGAGTCCCGGTGCTTGGGATTCTCGAGGGGGTCGGGGGGCATAAAGTTGGATTTTCGCGCGAAAATCCAACTTTATGCCCCCCGCCCTCCTCTCTCGAACCCGAGGGTGTACGGTGGCAGGTAGAGTCCCGGTGCTTGGGATTCTCGAGGGGGTCGGGGGGCATAAAGTTGGATTTTCGCGCGAAAATCCAACTTTATGCCCCCCGCCCTCCTCTCTCGAACCCGAGGGTGTACGGTGGCAGGTAGAGTCCCGGTGCTTGGGATTCTCGAGGGGGTCGGGGGGCATAAAGTTGGATTTTCGCGCGAAAATCCAACTTTATGCCCCCCGCCCTCCTCTCTCGAACCCGAGGGTGTACGGTGGCAGGTAGAGTCCCGGTGCTTGGGATTCTCGAGGGGGTCGGGGGGCATAAAGTTGGATTTTCGCGCGAAAATCCAACTTTATGCCCCCCGCCCTCCTCTCTCGAACCCGAGGGTGTACGGTGGCAGGTAGAGTCCCGGTGCTTGGGATTCTCGAGGGGGTCGGGGGGCATAAAGTTGGATTTTCGCGCGAAAATCCAACTTTATGCCCCCCGCCCTCCTCTCTCGAACCCGAGGGTGTACGGTGGCAGGTAGAGTCCCGGTGCTTGGGATTCTCGAGGGGGTCGGGGGGCATAAAGTTGGATTTTCGCGCGAAAATCCAACTTTATGCCCCCCGCCCTCCTCTCTCGAACCCGAGGGTGTACGGTGGCAGGTAGAGTCCCGGTGCTTGGGATTCTCGAGGGGGTCGGGGGGCATAAAGTTGGATTTTCGCGCGAAAATCCAACTTTATGCCCCCCGCCCTCCTCTCTCGAACCCGAGGGTGTACGGTGGCAGGTAGAGTCCCGGTGCTTGGGATTCTCGAGGGGGTCGGGGGGCATAAAGTTGGATTTTCGCGCGAAAATCCAACTTTATGCCCCCCGCCCTCCTCTCTCGAACCCGAGGGTGTACGGTGGCAGGTAGAGTCCCGGTGCTTGGGATTCTCGAGGGGGTCGGGGGGCATAAAGTTGGATTTTCGCGCGAAAATCCAACTTTATGCCCCCCGCCCTCCTCTCTCGAACCCGAGGGTGTACGGTGGCAGGTAGAGTCCCGGTGCTTGGGATTCTCGAGGGGGTCGGGGGGCATAAAGTTGGATTTTCGCGCGAAAATCCAACTTTATGCCCCCCGCCCTCCTCTCTCGAACCCGAGGGTGTACGGTGGCAGGTAGAGTCCCGGTGCTTGGGATTCTCGAGGGGGTCGGGGGGCATAAAGTTGGATTTTCGCGCGAAAATCCAACTTTATGCCCCCCGCCCTCCTCTCTCGAACCCGAGGGTGTACGGTGGCAGGTAGAGTCCCGGTGCTTGGGATTCTCGAGGGGGTCGGGGGGCATAAAGTTGGATTTTCGCGCGAAAATCCAACTTTATGCCCCCCGCCCTCCTCTCTCGAACCCGAGGGTGTACGGTGGCAGGTAGAGTCCCGGTGCTTGGGATTCTCGAGGGGGTCGGGGGGCATAAAGTTGGATTTTCGCGCGAAAATCCAACTTTATGCCCCCCGCCCTCCTCTCTCGAACCCGAGGGTGTACGGTGGCAGGTAGAGTCCCGGTGCTTGGGATTCTCGAGGGGGTCGGGGGGCATAAAGTTGGATTTTCGCGCGAAAATCCAACTTTATGCCCCCCGCCCTCCTCTCTCGAACCCGAGGGTGTACGGTGGCAGGTAGAGTCCCGGTGCTTGGGATTCTCGAGGGGGTCGGGGGGCATAAAGTTGGATTTTCGCGCGAAAATCCAACTTTATGCCCCCCGCCCTCCTCTCTCGAACCCGAGGGTGTACGGTGGCAGGTAGAGTCCCGGTGCTTGGGATTCTCGAGGGGGTCGGGGGGCATAAAGTTGGATTTTCGCGCGAAAATCCAACTTTATGCCCCCCGCCCTCCTCTCTCGAACCCGAGGGTGTACGGTGGCAGGTAGAGTCCCGGTGCTTGGGATTCTCGAGGGGGTCGGGGGGCATAAAGTTGGATTTTCGCGCGAAAATCCAACTTTATGCCCCCCGCCCTCCTCTCTCGAACCCGAGGGTGTACGGTGGCAGGTAGAGTCCCGGTGCTTGGGATTCTCGAGGGGGGTCGGGGGGCATAAAGTTGGATTTTCGCGCGAAAATCCAACTTTATGCCCCCCGCCCTCCTCTCTCGAACCCGAGGGTGTACGGTGGCAGGTAGAGTCCCGGTGCTTGGGATTCTCGAGGGGGTCGGGGGGCATAAAGTTGGATTTTCGCGCGAAAATCCAACTTTATGCCCCCCGCCCTCCTCTCTCGAACCCGAGGGTGTACGGTGGCAGGTAGAGTCCCGGTGCTTGGGATTCTCGAGGGGGTCGGGGGGCATAAAGTTGGATTTTCGCGCGAAAATCCAACTTTATGCCCCCCGCCCTCCTCTCTCGAACCCGAGGGTGTACGGTGGCAGGTAGAGTCCCGGTGCTTGGGATTCTCGAGGGGGTCGGGGGGCATAAAGTTGGATTTTCGCGCGAAAATCCAACTTTATGCCCCCCGCCCTCCTCTCTCGAACCCGAGGGTGTACGGTGGCAGGTAGAGTCCCGGTGCTTGGGATTCTCGAGGGGGTCGGGGGGCATAAAGTTGGATTTTCGCGCGAAAATCCAACTTTATGCCCCCCGCCCTCCTCTCTCGAACCCGAGGGTGTACGGTGGCAGGTAGAGTCCCGGTGCTTGGGATTCTCGAGGGGGTCGGGGGGCATAAAGTTGGATTTTCGCGCGAAAATCCAACTTTATGCCCCCCCGCCCTCCTCTCTCGAACCCGAGGGTGTACGGTGGCAGGTAGAGTCCCGGTGCTTGGGATTCTCGAGGGGGTCGGGGGGCATAAAGTTGGATTTTCGCGCGAAAATCCAACTTTATGCCCCCCCGCCCTCCTCTCTCGAACCCGAGGGTGTACGGTGGCAGGTAGAGTCCCGGTGCTTGGGATTCTCGAGGGGGTCGGGGGGCATAAAGTTGGATTTTCGCGCGAAAATCCAACTTTATGCCCCCCGCCCTCCTCTCTCGAACCCGAGGGTGTACGGTGGCAGGTAGAGTCCCGGTGCTTGGGATTCTCGAGGGGGTCGGGGGGCATAAAGTTGGATTTTCGCGCGAAAATCCAACTTTATGCCCCCCGCCCTCCTCTCTCGAACCCGAGGGTGTACGGTGGCAGGTAGAGTCCCGGTGCTTGGGATTCTCGAGGGGGTCGGGGGGCATAAAGTTGGATTTTCGCGCGAAAATCCAACTTTATGCCCCCCGCCCTCCTCTCTCGAACCCGAGGGTGTACGGTGGCAGGTAGAGTCCCGGTGCTTGGGATTCTCGAGGGGGTCGGGGGGCATAAAGTTGGATTTTCGCGCGAAAATCCAACTTTATGCCCCCCGCCCTCCTCTCTCGAACCCGAGGGTGTACGGTGGCAGGTAGAGTCCCGGTGCTTGGGATTCTCGAGGGGGTCGGGGGGCATAAAGTTGGATTTTCGCGCGAAAATCCAACTTTATGCCCCCCGCCCTCCTCTCTCGAACCCGAGGGTGTACGGTGGCAGGTAGAGTCCCGGTGCTTGGGATTCTCGAGGGGGTCGGGGGGCATAAAGTTGGATTTTCGCGCGAAAATCCAACTTTATGCCCCCCGCCCTCCTCTCTCGAACCCGAGGGTGTACGGTGGCAGGTAGAGTCCCGGTGCTTGGGATTCTCGAGGGGGTCGGGGGGCATAAAGTTGGATTTTCGCGCGAAAATCCAACTTTATGCCCCCCGCCCTCCTCTCTCGAACCCGAGGGTGTACGGTGGCAGGTAGAGTCCCGGTGCTTGGGATTCTCGAGGGGGGTCGGGGGGCATAAAGTTGGATTTTCGCGCGAAAATCCAACTTTATGCCCCCCGCCCTCCTCTCTCGAACCCGAGGGTGTACGGTGGCAGGTAGAGTCCCGGTGCTTGGGATTCTCGAGGGGGTCGGGGGGCATAAAGTTGGATTTTCGCGCGAAAATCCAACTTTATGCCCCCCGCCCTCCTCTCTCGAACCCGAGGGTGTACGGTGGCAGGTAGAGTCCCGGTGCTTGGGATTCTCGAGGGGGTCGGGGGGCATAAAGTTGGATTTTCGCGCGAAAATCCAACTTTATGCCCCCCGCCCTCCTCTCTCGAACCCGAGGGTGTACGGTGGCAGGTAGAGGTCCCGGTGCTTGGGATTCTCGAGGGGGTCGGGGGGCATAAAGTTGGATTTTCGCGCGAAAATCCAACTTTATGCCCCCCGCCCTCCTCTCTCGAACCCGAGGGTGTACGGTGGCAGGTAGAGTCCCGGTGCTTGGGATTCTCGAGGGGGTCGGGGGGCATAAAGTTGGATTTTCGCGCGAAAATCCAACTTTATGCCCCCCGCCCTCCTCTCTCGAACCCGAGGGTGTACGGTGGCAGGTAGAGTCCCGGTGCTTGGGATTCTCGAGGGGGTCGGGGGGCATAAAGTTGGATTTTCGCGCGAAAATCCAACTTTATGCCCCCCGCCCTCCTCTCTCGAACCCGAGGGTGTACGGTGGCAGGTAGAGTCCCGGTGCTTGGGATTCTCGAGGGGGTCGGGGGGCATAAAGTTGGATTTTCGCGCGAAAATCCAACTTTATGCCCCCCGCCCTCCTCTCTCGAACCCGAGGGTGTACGGTGGCAGGTAGAGTCCCGGTGCTTGGGATTCTCGAGGGGGTCGGGGGGCATAAAGTTGGATTTTCGCGCGAAAATCCAACTTTATGCCCCCCCGCCCTCCTCTCTCGAACCCGAGGGTGTACGGTGGCAGGTAGAGTCCCGGTGCTTGGGATTCTCGAGGGGGTCGGGGGGCATAAAGTTGGATTTTCGCGCGAAAATCCAACTTTATGCCCCCCGCCCTCCTCTCTCGAACCCGAGGGTGTACGGTGGCAGGTAGAGTCCCGGTGCTTGGGATTCTCGAGGGGGTCGGGGGGCATAAAGTTGGATTTTCGCGCGAAAATCCAACTTTATGCCCCCCGCCCTCCTCTCTCGAACCCGAGGGTGTACGGTGGCAGGTAGAGTCCCGGTGCTTGGGATTCTCGAGGGGGTCGGGGGGCATAAAGTTGGATTTTCGCGCGAAAATCCAACTTTATGCCCCCCGCCCTCCTCTCTCGAACCCGAGGGTGTACGGTGGCAGGTAGAGTCCCGGTGCTTGGGATTCTCGAGGGGGTCGGGGGGCATAAAGTTGGATTTTCGCGCGAAAATCCAACTTTATGCCCCCCGCCCTCCTCTCTCGAACCCGAGGGTGTACGGTGGCAGGTAGAGTCCCGGTGCTTGGGATTCTCGAGGGGGTCGGGGGGCATAAAGTTGGATTTTCGCGCGAAAATCCAACTTTATGCCCCCCGCCCTCCTCTCTCGAACCCGAGGGTGTACGGTGGCAGGTAGAGTCCCGGTGCTTGGGATTCTCGAGGGGGTCGGGGGGCATAAAGTTGGATTTTCGCGCGAAAATCCAACTTTATGCCCCCCGCCCTCCTCTCTCGAACCCGAGGGTGTACGGTGGCAGGTAGAGTCCCGGTGCTTGGGATTCTCGAGGGGGTCGGGGGGCATAAAGTTGGATTTTCGCGCGAAAATCCAACTTTATGCCCCCCGCCCTCCTCTCTCGAACCCGAGGGTGTACGGTGGCAGGTAGAGTCCCGGTGCTTGGGATTCTCGAGGGGGTCGGGGGGCATAAAGTTGGATTTTCGCGCGAAAATCCAACTTTATGCCCCCCGCCCTCCTCTCTCGAACCCGAGGGTGTACGGTGGCAGGTAGAGTCCCGGTGCTTGGGATTCTCGAGGGGGGTCGGGGGGCATAAAGTTGGATTTTCGCGCGAAAATCCAACTTTATGCCCCCCGCCCTCCTCTCTCGAACCCGAGGGTGTACGGTGGCAGGTAGAGTCCCGGTGCTTGGGATTCTCGAGGGGGTCGGGGGGCATAAAGTTGGATTTTCGCGCGAAAATCCAACTTTATGCCCCCCGCCCTCCTCTCTCGAACCCGAGGGTGTACGGTGGCAGGTAGAGTCCCGGTGCTTGGGATTCTCGAGGGGGTCGGGGGGCATAAAGTTGGATTTTCGCGCGAAAATCCAACTTTATGCCCCCCGCCCTCCTCTCTCGAACCCGAGGGTGTACGGTGGCAGGTAGAGTCCCGGTGCTTGGGATTCTCGAGGGGGTCGGGGGGCATAAAGTTGGATTTTCGCGCGAAAATCCAACTTTATGCCCCCCGCCCTCCTCTCTCGAACCCGAGGGTGTACGGTGGCAGGTAGAGTCCCGGTGCTTGGGATTCTCGAGGGGGTCGGGGGGCATAAAGTTGGATTTTCGCGCGAAAATCCAACTTTATGCCCCCCGCCCTCCTCTCTCGAACCCGAGGGTGTACGGTGGCAGGTAGAGTCCCGGTGCTTGGGATTCTCGAGGGGGTCGGGGGGCATAAAGTTGGATTTTCGCGCGAAAATCCAACTTTATGCCCCCCGCCCTCCTCTCTCGAACCCGAGGGTGTACGGTGGCAGGTAGAGTCCCGGTGCTTGGGATTCTCGAGGGGGTCGGGGGGCATAAAGTTGGATTTTCGCGCGAAAATCCAACTTTATGCCCCCCGCCCTCCTCTCTCGAACCCGAGGGTGTACGGTGGCAGGTAGAGTCCCGGTGCTTGGGATTCTCGAGGGGGTCGGGGGGCATAAAGTTGGATTTTCGCGCGAAAATCCAACTTTATGCCCCCCGCCCTCCTCTCTCGAACCCGAGGGTGTACGGTGGCAGGTAGAGTCCCGGTGCTTGGGATTCTCGAGGGGGTCGGGGGGCATAAAGTTGGATTTTCGCGCGAAAATCCAACTTTATGCCCCCCGCCCTCCTCTCTCGAACCCGAGGGTGTACGGTGGCAGGTAGAGTCCCGGTGCTTGGGATTCTCGAGGGGGTCGGGGGGCATAAAGTTGGATTTTCGCGCGAAAATCCAACTTTATGCCCCCCGCCCTCCTCTCTCGAACCCGAGGGTGTACGGTGGCAGGTAGAGTCCCGGTGCTTGGGATTCTCGAGGGGGTCGGGGGGCATAAAGTTGGATTTTCGCGCGAAAATCCAACTTTATGCCCCCCGCCCTCCTCTCTCGAACCCGAGGGTGTACGGTGGCAGGTAGAGTCCCGGTGCTTGGGATTCTCGAGGGGGTCGGGGGGCATAAAGTTGGATTTTCGCGCGAAAATCCAACTTTATGCCCCCCGCCCTCCTCTCTCGAACCCGAGGGTGTACGGTGGCAGGTAGAGTCCCGGTGCTTGGGATTCTCGAGGGGGTCGGGGGGCATAAAGTTGGATTTTCGCGCGAAAATCCAACTTTATGCCCCCCGCCCTCCTCTCTCGAACCCGAGGGTGTACGGTGGCAGGTAGAGTCCCGGTGCTTGGGATTCTCGAGGGGGTCGGGGGGCATAAAGTTGGATTTTCGCGCGAAAATCCAACTTTATGCCCCCCGCCCTCCTCTCTCGAACCCGAGGGTGTACGGTGGCAGGTAGAGTCCCGGTGCTTGGGATTCTCGAGGGGGTCGGGGGGCATAAAGTTGGATTTTCGCGCGAAAATCCAACTTTATGCCCCCCGCCCTCCTCTCTCGAACCCGAGGGTGTACGGTGGCAGGTAGAGTCCCGGTGCTTGGGATTCTCGAGGGGGTCGGGGGGCATAAAGTTGGATTTTCGCGCGAAAATCCAACTTTATGCCCCCCGCCCTCCTCTCTCGAACCCGAGGGTGTACGGTGGCAGGTAGAGTCCCGGTGCTTGGGATTCTCGAGGGGGTCGGGGGGCATAAAGTTGGATTTTCGCGCGAAAATCCAACTTTATGCCCCCCGCCCTCCTCTCTCGAACCCGAGGGTGTACGGTGGCAGGTAGAGTCCCGGTGCTTGGGATTCTCGAGGGGGTCGGGGGGCATAAAGTTGGATTTTCGCGCGAAAATCCAACTTTATGCCCCCCGCCCTCCTCTCTCGAACCCGAGGGTGTACGGTGGCAGGTAGAGTCCCGGTGCTTGGGATTCTCGAGGGGGTCGGGGGGCATAAAGTTGGATTTTCGCGCGAAAATCCAACTTTATGCCCCCCGCCCTCCTCTCTCGAACCCGAGGGTGTACGGTGGCAGGTAGAGTCCCGGTGCTTGGGATTCTCGAGGGGGTCGGGGGGCATAAAGTTGGATTTTCGCGCGAAAATCCAACTTTATGCCCCCCGCCCTCCTCTCTCGAACCCGAGGGTGTACGGTGGCAGGTAGAGTCCCGGTGCTTGGGATTCTCGAGGGGGTCGGGGGGCATAAAGTTGGATTTTCGCGCGAAAATCCAACTTTATGCCCCCCGCCCTCCTCTCTCGAACCCGAGGGTGTACGGTGGCAGGTAGAGTCCCGGTGCTTGGGATTCTCGAGGGGGTCGGGGGGCATAAAGTTGGATTTTCGCGCGAAAATCCAACTTTATGCCCCCCGCCCTCCTCTCTCGAACCCGAGGGTGTACGGTGGCAGGTAGAGTCCCGGTGCTTGGGATTCTCGAGGGGGTCGGGGGGCATAAAGTTGGATTTTCGCGCGAAAATCCAACTTTATGCCCCCCGCCCTCCTCTCTCGAACCCGAGGGTGTACGGTGGCAGGTAGAGTCCCGGTGCTTGGGATTCTCGAGGGGGTCGGGGGGCATAAAGTTGGATTTTCGCGCGAAAATCCAACTTTATGCCCCCCGCCCTCCTCTCTCGAACCCGAGGGTGTACGGTGGCAGGTAGAGTCCCGGTGCTTGGGATTCTCGAGGGGGTCGGGGGGCATAAAGTTGGATTTTCGCAGCGAAAATCCAACTTTATGCCCCCCGCCCTCCTCTCTCGAACCCGAGGGTGTACGGTGGCAGGTAGAGTCCCGGTGCTTGGGATTCTCGAGGGGGTCGGGGGGCATAAAGTTGGATTTTCGCGCGAAAATCCAACTTTATGCCCCCCGCCCTCCTCTCTCGAACCCGAGGGTGTACGGTGGCAGGTAGAGTCCCGGTGCTTGGGATTCTCGAGGGGGTCGGGGGGCATAAAGTTGGATTTCGCGAAAGAATCCAACTTTATGCCCCCCGCCCTCCTCTCTCGAACCCGAGGGTGTACGGTGGCAGGTAGAGTCCCCGGTGCTTGGGATTCTCGAGGGGGTCGGGGGGCATAAAGTTGGAGTATCGCGCGAAAATCCAACTTTATGCCCCCCGCCCTCCTCTCTCGAACCCGAGGGTGTACGGTGGCAGGTAGAGTCCCGGTGCTTGGGATTCTCGAGGGGGTCGGGGGGCATAAAGTTGGATTTTCGCGCGAAAATCCAACTTTATGCCCCCCGCCCTCCTCTCTCGAACCCGAGGGTGTACGGTGGCAGGTAGAGTCCCGGTGCTTGGGATTCTCGAGGGGGTCGGGGGGCATAAAGTTGGATTTTCGCGCGAAAATCCAACTTTATGCCCCCCGCCCTCCTCTCTCGAACCCGAGGGTGTACGGTGGCAGGTAGAGTCCCGGTGCTTGGGATTCTCGAGGGGGTCGGGGGGCATAAAGTTGGATTTTCGCGCGAAAATCCAACTTTATGCCCCCCGCCCTCCTCTCTCGAACCCGAGGGTGTACGGTGGCAGGTAGAGTCCCGGTGCTTGGGATTCTCGAGGGGGTCGGGGGGCATAAAGTTGGATTTTCGCGCGAAAATCCAACTTTATGCCCCCCGCCCTCCTCTCTCGAACCCGAGGGTGTACGGTGGCAGGTAGAGTCCCGGTGCTTGGGATTCTCGAGGGGGTCGGGGGGCATAAAGTTGGATTTTCGCGCGAAAATCCAACTTTATGCCCCCCGCCCTCCTCTCTCGAACCCGAGGGTGTACGGTGGCAGGTAGAGTCCCGGTGCTTGGGATTCTCGAGGGGGTCGGGGGGCATAAAGTTGGATTTTCGCGCGAAAATCCAACTTTATGCCCCCCGCCCTCCTCTCTCGAACCCGAGGGTGTACGGTGGCAGGTAGAGTCCCGGTGCTTGGGATTCTCGAGGGGGTCGGGGGGCATAAAGTTGGATTTTCGCGCGAAAATCCAACTTTATGCCCCCCGCCCTCCTCTCTCGAACCCGAGGGTGTACGGTGGCAGGTAGAGTCCCGGTGCTTGGGATTCTCGAGGGGGTCGGGGGGCATAAAGTTGGATTTTCGCGCGAAAATCCAACTTTATGCCCCCCGCCCTCCTCTCTCGAACCCGAGGGTGTACGGTGGCAGGTAGAGTCCCGGTGCTTGGGATTCTCGAGGGGGTCGGGGGGCATAAAGTTGGATTTTCGCGCGAAAATCCAACTTTATGCCCCCCGCCCTCCTCTCTCGAACCCGAGGGTGTACGGTGGCAGGTAGAGTCCCGGTGCTTGGGATTCTCGAGGGGGTCGGGGGGCATAAAGTTGGATTTTCGCGCGAAAATCCAACTTTATGCCCCCCGCCCTCCTCTCTCGAACCCGAGGGTGTACGGTGGCAGGTAGAGTCCCGGTGCTTGGGATTCTCGAGGGGGTCGGGGGGCATAAAGTTGGATTTTCGCGCGAAAATCCAACTTTATGCCCCCCGCCCTCCTCTCTCGAACCCGAGGGTGTACGGTGGCAGGTAGAGTCCCGGTGCTTGGGATTCTCGAGGGGGTCGGGGGGCATAAAGTTGGATTTTCGCGCGAAAATCCAACTTTATGCCCCCCGCCCTCCTCTCTCGAACCCGAGGGTGTACGGTGGCAGGTAGAGTCCCGGTGCTTGGGATTCTCGAGGGGGTCGGGGGGCATAAAGTTGGATTTTCGCGCGAAAATCCAACTTTATGCCCCCCGCCCTCCTCTCTCGAACCCGAGGGTGTACGGTGGCAGGTAGAGTCCCGGTGCTTGGGATTCTCGAGGGGGTCGGGGGGCATAAAGTTGGATTTTCGCGCGAAAATCCAACTTTATGCCCCCCGCCCTCCTCTCTCGAACCCGAGGGTGTACGGTGGCAGGTAGAGTCCCGGTGCTTGGGATTCTCGAGGGGGTCGGGGGGCATAAAGTTGGATTTTCGCGCGAAAATCCAACTTTATGCCCCCCGCCCTCCTCTCTCGAACCCGAGGGTGTACGGTGGCAGGTAGAGTCCCGGTGCTTGGGATTCTCGAGGGGGTCGGGGGGCATAAAGTTGGATTTTCGCGCGAAAATCCAACTTTATGCCCCCCGCCCTCCTCTCTCGAACCCGAGGGTGTACGGTGGCAGGTAGAGTCCCGGTGCTTGGGATTCTCGAGGGGGTCGGGGGGCATAAAGTTGGATTTTCGCGCGAAAATCCAACTTTATGCCCCCCGCCCTCCTCTCTCGAACCCGAGGGTGTACGGTGGCAGGTAGAGTCCCGGTGCTTGGGATTCTCGAGGGGGTCGGGGGGCATAAAGTTGGATTTTCGCGCGAAAATCCAACTTTATGCCCCCCGCCCTCCTCTCTCGAACCCGAGGGTGTACGGTGGCAGGTAGAGTCCCGGTGCTTGGGATTCTCGAGGGGGTCGGGGGGCATAAAGTTGGATTTTCGCGCGAAAATCCAACTTTATGCCCCCCGCCCTCCTCTCTCGAACCCGAGGGTGTACGGTGGCAGGTAGAGTCCCGGTGCTTGGGATTCTCGAGGGGGTCGGGGGGCATAAAGTTGGATTTTCGCGCGAAAATCCAACTTTATGCCCCCCGCCCTCCTCTCTCGAACCCGAGGGTGTACGGTGGCAGGTAGAGTCCGAAATAGCATAGGGTAGGGCGAAAATAGCATAATTGGGGGGCATAATTGGGGTATAATCCCCAATCGGGGGGCAAAATTGGGGATTGCGAGGGGCATTCGCAATTTTCATTTTTTTATATTATTCTGGAATATTTTAAAACGATTCCTTCTCATGAATCGAACACGGAATAGCTTTTTTTTTTTTTTTTTTTGAAAGTTTGAGTTCGGTTTCGACCAAGTTGTGAGTTACGTAGGTTACTGGAGAATTATCTTGTTTTAATCAGAATATAAAAAAAATTACTTTTTTCAGGGAAAAAATGAATTGTTAGAATTACTTGCCGATGCAATAATAAAACAGAAATTCTTATTTATATTTGTTATTTGGAACTATGTGGCGTAATGGTCTTTTGTAACCTTGGCCATTGGAAATAAAAACATTATTTCTTATTTGGAGTACTAAATTTTATCTGAGTTGCTTTAATATTGTAAAATACATTGTGGGAAATATATTTTTATCCCTTAAAGGTAAATCCTTATCTCATAAACTAATGTTTACTCTTGTCTTTAACAATCCTCCTTGATAATTTTAACTTAATTGGAACTTTTTTATAATAGATAAATTTACAATTGTTAATAATATAACAAAATACAGTAAACTCTCGTTAGTACGCCCCCGCTTAGTGTGACGTTCCGCATATTACGACGTTTTTCTCCGGTCCCTGGTACCAATAGGCCTTTTATCATTAAAAACTATCCGCTTATAGCGCCCCCGCTTATAACGACTTCCCGCATATTTCGACGCTTTTCTCCGGTCCCCCGAAGAAAATTCCCGGTTATTGCGTCGTCGAGTTCCTTTCAAATAATGTACGAGCTACAGTAACCGTTGAAAACGCGAGTAGAACAATATGGTAGAACTGGTTTTTCACATCCGCTCCCCTTTTTCCCCGAATGGCCCCCCGTTGCGCCCTCAAAAGCAAGAATGGCCAGTGTCTTGCAGGGCACGTGGGTTGGTCTGTGACAAATCGGAACCCTCCCTGAATTTCTTGGAAATTCTCTCCCTCTCCTCCAATTCGACTTCCGCATTCCATAGCTCAGTGTTCAGTCCACTGTTGTTTTGTTATGATTTTCAAGTGTTATATTTAAATAGTATACCAATAAAAGATGTAAAGGTAAGAATGTTTCTTTCGTTTCTATTTTAGTGATTAAATCCCGCTTAAAAAGGTTTCTAGGTAAGATAAGGTATTATGGGTATTAGGTATATCACCAAAACGGTGATTTATGGAATTCCTCACATAGCGTCGTACTGCTTATTACGACGTTTTCACAAATCCCCTTGAACGGCGTACTAATGGGAGTTTACTGTACTACTTAGATAAGGATTTTATTTTAATAGTATCCTCTTTTTTATATTAGTATTATCTTTTATAAATATAAAAAAATATCATTGAACACTGTTTTAAATATATGACAAAAATTCCAATTTTATATAAATTAACTTATTATTAATTCATCTTAACCTTTAATATTTCTCAACAAAATATTTTCTTTTCTTTTCAAACATTTATTACTATTTAGTTTTTAAATATGAATAAGTAGAACAATTACAATTTATTATTAACTTACGTATGAATTTATGATTATACTGCTGGTTTATAGAACTGTTAGGAGACATTTTCTGACCAAATTGGGACGCTTTCGTCTTCATCAAATTATTTACCAATTTTCTTCTTTTGTTTATCTTTAAGTATTGAAATTCTCCCATTCTCCTTTTAAACCTGTTTTCTCCACGAAACAATGGAAAACCACTTTTCAGGCAGGTGAAAGTGATAAGGGGACTTGGCAGCTTTCTCCATATTTTAGGGAAGAATTAACTTATAAATCGGCAAATAACGAATTAAAACATGATAATTTACGCATGCTAACATCTCCTATATCTTTAAAATCTTTATTCAATTTTTTTTTTCATTGTTGGCTCCTTTCTTCATTTAATTTAAAATCTAAGAGCAGCAATCAATCAGAAATAGTAATGCAGGAGAGTGTCGGCTCTAACATAGCTCCCTTAACAAATTAGGAGTAAAAGCCAAACAAATTCTAATAATTTTACAAAGAAAATATCGGGAAAAACTTACCAAGCAGTTGATTCATTGTAATTGCGAAAACGGATGAAAATTAAGGTGTTCCGAATTCCTAAAATGTTTCGTTAGCGTGTCTCATGAAGGCAAACGTCAATCCCCCAGTACAAAGTTTGGAAATGGCGCTTCATCAGCTTCATGATGGGGGAAATGTTGAACGGTTAGAATTAATCATAAGTTTAAATCTTGGAAGTATGATTTCATTGGAGGAAACATTTAACCTTGAACGAATTTTCAGTATTTTATTCAAGTAAGCTGAAGTCATAAAAATACATATTTCCCACTAAGTTCAAGAGTAATAAACAATAAATTACCATTTTTGAAAGTCTGATGGTAAGAAAATGAATAAAGCAAAAAGAATCACATTTATGTGAAAACGAAAACCAATCTTCTGCTGCAGCGTATACTAGCCCGTCACTCGTCATCTACAGTTGAAATTCATGTTAACCATCCGTTTCACTTGAGATTTTGTTTATGATCAGGGGCGTCATTTCTGATTTTGGTTGGGGGGGAAAGGATTTTTTTTAAGTGGAGCTGGGCCACGCCGTAATCAGACTTTTTTTGTGAGGGGCGTTAACTCAACGTCCATTTTAAAATACCTCCTAACGAGTACCATTTATACCTGATTTAGAGAGATAAGTTTTAGATCACTTTAAAGTAGTATTTCAATGATATTAAGCAGAATGTTAAAATTTTACAACAGTAAAAAAGGGGTTTGGGGGTCATCCCTAGAAAATTTGCCTCTTAAAGTAGTTAAGCTCGTTTTGAGACCCTTTGGCTTACATCCTAAGAGAATAGTTCCTTGTAAACCACAGAATTTTCTAGGGAAAGTTATAAATAAACGTCAAGGTTTCAATGGGGGCTGCGGGTCCTCCCAGATATTTTTTTGAAAATTCCCTTTTTTAGTGTTTTATCATCTTTTCAAACTCCTTGGGGAACACCCAAAGTGAAAAGATTCTTTTAAGCGGAAGAATTTTCAAGGGAAAAACACTGTATAACCATGTATAACAGGCGTCAAAGTTTTAGAGAGTGTGAAGCTGCGGGAGGCTGCAGCCAGCCAACTGTTAATGTATTAAAGAAATCAGCTCTCGTATCTTTTTAAAACATTTTCGGCACATATTTATCAAAAAATTGAAGGGTCGTAGCTTTTAAAATAGAAACTAGCAGATATTTTTCAGATTTTGTAGAAAAAGTTATTGTTTGGAAAAAATTTTTCCTCAAAGTGCGCCGTTGTTAGGTAAAGTCATGTGATTGAAAATGCTCTATAGAGCATTTTCAATCACATGACTCTGCCTAACAACGGCCTTAGCAACGTTCCTCCAGTGACATCATGTGCGAATGCTGCTATAGTGCTATTGGATACTTCTATGTCCCGCCCCTAACAACAGCCTTAGCAACGGTGATTTTGTCCTCCAAGTGACGTCATGTGCGAATGCTCTATTGTTTTCTAATGATATTTTTGATACTAGTAATCCAGGTCGCCGTGACTTTAGTCACTCGTGCGCGCCCGGCTTAAGTGTTGTATTGTTATTCACCAATGTTCAATCATGTGACCTGACCATAGCAACGCCGGTATGACTTCCCTAGCAACCGTTACATACATTTTTTTTGTCGCTGTTTTTACCACAAAATTTTATATTTATTTTGATGGGAATTATAGCAACGTGTTTCGCATGCAGTGGCGGCTTGTCCACAGGAGCACGTGAACCCCCTGTAAAAAAGTAGAACTAAAATCGAATATAAAGATAAATAAATATCAAAAGAAATATAATAAATCATTCTCAATTCCTTTTTATACTCCGAATCATCTTATTTCTACCCCCTTCTCCTGACAGTAAAAAAAAATTATTGCCGGAAACGCGGAAGTTTTAACGAATGAAGAATAAACTATTAGTTCTAAACCACAGAGAAATATCCTAACAGAGGGTCCACGAGGCTGTTTTCAAATGCGTTACTGATGTGAGGGCGCCACACTAGATTCTGGAACGTATGCCGGCCGCTTAAATCTCTAGCCAAATTAGAACTCAGCGCATGCGCAAAAAGGTGTTTTCGATCTCCCATAGGCAGCCGGCGAACGATTCAGACTGGATCCAGACGCTAATGAGTTTAGTGCGATCCCAGCGCCATAATTCTCCCAACCTGTAACAAGATGTCATGATTTTCGATTTCCATTAGGGCCTATGGCCGTGGACTCTCTGTTCTAGTACTCTGTGTTTTAAACTTGCGCCCTATTTCTTTCCTTATTTGCGTGTGTGACCGATAAAAAAAAGCTACGAGAATCCGAAGAAATCCCGACGTCTATAAATTACGTGAGGTCAAAAAGGGAAAAGGGGGACGCGGCTCCCAAATCTCACCACCCGTGATAATTTCAAGAATTTTTGTTGTCCCATAGTCACCCCTCATGTTAATGTTTATTGGAAATCACTACTCGTTCTTTCAAAATGTATCTTATTTTTTCTTTTTTCCCACATTTATACCTCTTTTTTATTCATTTTACACCTTTTTTCTTTCCTTTTCCCTTGTTTGGTCCAAGGGAGTGGAGAGAAGAGTCTATGGTTTTTGTCAAGCCAATCCTCATCTATCATCTCATTGGTCGAACTAACTAATTTGATGACGCGCTTTTTTGAGAACTTTATCCAATCATCCTACAGAAGACTGTACCCCTGATATTAATACTTATTATAAGAGTAAATTTTTCAAATTCAAAAGTAAAGTTTTCAGTGGATTACAATAACTTTTAATTAAACTTTTTTTAATTGGCAGTGGTGAATATTTATTTTTTGCGACTTTCAGACTGGCATCATTAAATTTCAATAACAAATAAAAAGTAAAAGTAGAAATAGTTTCGTCGTGTGGCCGGTATTATGACAGATGGAATGATTAACTACTAGGTATGTAGGTGATGCATTACTAAGCCATGTCTTTAAGCTTTTTTTATTTCTTTTTTATGAGGTTTTGTTTAAACTAGCTTTGTGTTATCAGCTTTATCTATGATGTAGGTGTTTGTAAATCCCTGAGAAAATTTCACCCAGTCTAAGAGAGATGTCATGATGACTGGTTATATTTTCAGTTGGAGTTGAAACGGATCTTCGATTATTCAGGTAATGAAATCAGTAATTTAATTGTTGACGCATTTAAAACCTTCTTATAGCTGGTATATATATTTTGCCGTGTAATGGGTTTAAGTAGAAGGCTTTCATAAAAAAACTCACTAAATTGTTGAAGGAAACGATATTAAGAAATAAAAAACCTATAATTGGAACAACCTCTTTTTCTTAAGATTTAGATTTGTTAGTCAAAAATAGTCCTCAAAGGAATTTCATTTGGTTTCAGTAAAGTTACTGGTATCCCCTATTTTTTTTGTTATATTGTATGGATGGGCAATTTGTAAAATTTTGCACAGAAATACCGATTGGTGAGATTTGCACTGGGATAATCCTGAAGTACAAATTTTTGTACTTACGTATTATCCCGTCGACCGTGACGCTTAATCCGAAAACGTTATCAAATCCCATTGACTTTACTATTACTGTGCCGCTGAATGGTCGACGGGATAATACGCAAGTAAGTACCCAAATTTTCTTAAGGGGACTCAGTACCAAAATTTATATTTTCTTTAATTTACAAATTTTTTGAACTTCTTTAGTGTCAAAACACTTGTAATGTTAAACATAACCCAAGCAAAAAATTTACTTTTAAAAAAGCAGTTTTTGAGAAATTTTAAAATTATCAAAAATTTAAACCAATTTTTAAAACCCTACTTCTTATTCAATTTTGATAATTTTGGTATGAAATTTTTACCCAATGTATACTAAGTCAATGGTCTATAGACCTATGCATTCCGATTTTTGATACTTATAATACTTTTTAATAAAAAATATTTTTTCTCAAACAACTCTAAAATATCACTAAAAAATCACAAAAATAAACACTTTTTTTCACTTATATTTTTTTCTGTACTCTAAATCCCTAATTTGAATGCACCCTTTTGATTGAAAGCACTGCATCTAATATATATGCAAAATTTCAAGTGAAATATTCCAGTAGAAAAAAAGCCTTTGGGTTTTAAATGCCAAAAAAGTAGTTTTGGAAAAAAATTATTTAAAAAATTATTGGGTAACTAAGCTCAAGGAAAATTGAAGAATTATTATAATTAGAATTCGCGCATTACTCTGAAACTTTACAGAATCAATTTAAGAGAAAAACATCACTTTGAGAGCAAAATCTCTAAATCGTTACTTTGACGGATTTGAGGGTACTGAGTCCCCTTAACAGATATTGTGTGATCTTATTAGTATTGTTTAGTGCCAGGACTAAGCAGTAGTGCTATAATAAACAAGGGTCACCCTCATCTTTGGGACTGAATGAATTGACTGGGAATGAATAGGACAGTTGAATTTTTTATATCTTAAATTCGCTCTAAATGTTTGATGGTTCAATTCCGTTAGAGTCCCCACTATATATCGCCCGGTTGTTTTAGACAACAAAAAGTAGAAATATTCATAAATAATTTCAAACTCCTGAATTAAAATGTTTAATTAGATCAATAAATATTCAGTTTATTAATAAAAATCAGAAAAATTTGTTGATACAGTAGAGCCCCGATTATCCGCAAGTCGATGATCCACGGTGCGGATTATCCGCAAGTGCCACAAAATTTTTTTTTCGATTTGAATTGATTTTTTTATTTGAATTTTGAAAATTTTAGTAATTTAGATGTAGAGGAAAGGTTTATACTGTACTGTACATATTTTAAAAGTTTTACGTATGTTTTTTGTACAACAAAACATAGTTTTTATGCTGAAATATGTTTTTTTCGTGTTTCACCTCATTTTTAGTCTCTTTTCGGGTTATCCGTGATTTTCGCTATCGATATTTCGATTTTCGCCACCCAATTCCGTGGATAATCGGGGCTCTACTGTATTTGGATATATTTAGCGATTTGGATATTGGCGATGTTTAGCGGGGACTCTAACGGAATTGTACCCTTCCGATAAGTAACCGAGGAGATATTAGTACTTATTCAACAAATTGTGTTCATTAACATCAGCTTTCATGCTATTATAAATTGAACTACTATATATATGTGTTTTTTTCCATACCAAAAGTAACTTTTTTCGTTTTACTTCTATAAGAGTTTAGTAAAAATAATTTAACTGTTGAAGCTAAAAATTTTACTGTGTGTTGAAAGTGTACTCATATTACTAGTATAGTTTACAATTTAAATGGAGAAAATTCTGGGTTATTTTCCAAGCTTAATTTTAGTTTTTTACTTGGATGCTGACACCCCCGCTTACTATCGCTCACCAGCCCCTGCGTGAACTAACTGCTTCGCAGTGCACTATGGATTAATCAGTGAACTTTTCAACCGCAAGCACACTGTGCTCACTTACCTTAAAGGACTTCTGTGAAAACAATGTTCTTAATAGATGAAACTTCCTCCTTATCTTTAGCCCCGACAGTTTTTATTTTCAACCCAGACATACTTCGACACCTGGATAAGTCAACATATAATTGTCAGTGTCCGAATATTGGTGCATTTTGATTGATGTAAAGTCCTACTTTCTTTAAAAGTCTGGCTTATGTTTATTTATTTGTTGTACTGCTTATTTCTCTTTTACTAATAGAAATTTACCAATATTGTTAAAAGTAGGAAATAAAATCAAACTTGTGTGGGAGAATTTTATTGGTAAAATGTTCCTTGTCCTAATATTTTAAATTGTAAAAATTATTAAACTATTTAAAATATTTAATTGTAACCCGTCAGTCCAATCTCATATTTTAAGTTGAGATTTATTTACATACATGTCAATAGAGATATGACCTAAAAATTAACATTTTTGAAAGCTTGTGACATGGCTTTTTTCTGGCAATTTCATTGGCTGCTGTGACACTGCATTTGATTTTTAGGTATTATAGTTTTTGAAAAATAAGTGGGTGTGAGGTTGAGGATGAATGGAACAGTTCCATCATTCCTTCATTTTCTGGTTTCAAATCTTTTCATCAATATAGCTTGCTATATTCAACTTATTTTATTAATTGCTGATAAGGTAACTAAAATGGGGTGCAAAAATGTTTAACTTTTGTACAAATATGCAAATTCTTAATGTGCAAATTACTTGCAACTTTCGTTTCAAATATGTTATGGTTTAACCATTATTCAAACAAGGTTGGTTTTTATGCTCAATTTTAAAGAAAAGTTCCTGCAGGATAAAAGGAAAATGTAACACCAGGAAAGGAATGGCTTTTGGTCCCAGACTTTGGGCTTTTTATTGTCCAGACATAAAAAACTATCTAATAAATAAACCCATCAAGAGTGAGTAGAATTATAGATTATAGAAATAACACCAAGCCTCAACCATTGAACTGAAAGAACAAAAGGACTAATGTTAATTTTATATTTTGATCTACCATAATCTCTGAATTAAATAATCTTAAGTTTATGCTTGAAAAAGTATTTCAATAATTGTTTGTTTCAATAATTGTATATTATTATATATTGTACATTATGTATGTATTTCAATAATTGTTTTTTTAGTCATGTCTGAAATATGGATGGAGTCTTGGATGTTTAGGCTACTGAAAAACTTGCTTGGTTATGCTACTGTTGCCATTCCTGGTGCTCTTCTTGTTCATTACTCTAAGAAAAGAAAATATCTTGATGCACCTAGTATGTATAAACCACTTAAAATTTAAAATACTCTTTGCAAATATGTATTACAATGAATGAAAGTTTTTCAGTCAAACACCGATTTCTGTCCTGGAAAAATTTCAGGAAATTAAGTTGTAAAAAGATTTACATTATTCATTCCTGTTCAGAATCGACAGCTTCATTTATGCATCAAGCAGCTAATGGTGTTTTTGTGTCGTTCTCCTATTTAAAGGCAAATTAATTAAATAAATTACTTAATTATTGCCATGGGCAGATTTAGGTGGTGGACCCTGGAAACCTTGGGGGCAAGCTGTCTCTGATCGATTTGGAAACATGACTAACCCTTATGAAAGTGGAATTATCTCTAAAAGTTGTGGGGCATTGCCTCCTATAAATCCACCCTTGGTTATAGCCAATTTTAGTGATAATTATGACAACATTGTGTATTTTCCAGCTTTTGTTAAGTGATTTCTAATTGGTAATTGATAATTCAATTTCCTTTTTAAAATGTAAAAGTAATTTTCCCTTTCTTTATAGATACAGATTTTTTTAAACACAGGGGAAACTTTTTTAGGGTACCCCTAATTAATTTATACCCCTGTGTTTTTAACTTCATAATCCCAAAATCCTGGAACTTTTATGCAATGCATTATTGTATTTATGGACAAGCTGTAGAAATTTTTCCATAGGGAAGGTCATGTTGTCCTTGATGGCTCTAGAAACATAATTTACTTAAAGAAAAACAACCCATCTCTTTTGGGAACCACTGATTTAGATAGTAATGAAGTCTAGAAGTTTTTTATATGGAAGGTCTGAAGATTCAATGCTATAAATAAAACCTGTGAAAATAAACTTGTAAAATATTAGTTATTAGTTTATATGGATTTATTCATAAGTTATTTTACACCATGATGTTCCCCAGTGTGTTGTAACTGGTTTTTAAGTGTTGTGTGTAGTTTCTAATTTAATGTTATGTGCAATTTCAGGTAATTGTTTTCTAAAATATGTAAAGCTGTTTGTACATGGAGAGGAAGACATCCGATCACAGGATGTCCCATCCTGTTCTCTCCCTCTGAAATCCAGATCTACATTTCGTAAGGCTCTTACTGTTATGTTCTGCTTTGCGGGTCTCCAAGCATCATACTTGACATGGGGCATCCTACAGGAGAAGATCATGACACAGGAATACAACAACAGCAGTGGCCATGTTAAAAAGTTCACAGACTCACAGTTCTTGGTGTTTGTAAACCGTGTACTTGCATTTCTGTTTGCTGGGACGTATCTATGTATCTCTTCAAAGCAACCACGGCATGTGGCTCCTCTTTACAAGTATTCATTTTGCTCCTTTTCAAACATCATGAGTAGCTGGTTCCAGTATGAGGCTCTTAAATATGTTAGCTTTCCAACTCAGGTAGAGCACATGTTTATTTTTTGCATTTAATTTCTTATTTAGAACACCTAAATTTTGTCTTAACTTGTTTAGAAGTTCGTAATCTCTTCTGTTTTAATAATAAATTAACTGTAAAAACCAATCTTTTTCGCTAAGAACCTGTTTCATAATTCTATTATAATAAAACCATTCTATCATGATAAAAGAAACAAATTAGACTAATTTTAAAAGTTGCTTACTAAATTATTAATTTAATACTACTTTAAAATTCACTCTAAAAAAAGAACAGCTACCAGATATCAAGTTAATTCAAGTCATTAAACATATGCATGCACCAAAACACTGCCCTAAAACATATACTAAACTGAGCTAAGCATTTTACATCATTCACACGCAAAAAAAATTCAGCATTATTTATTATAGTAATTATAATTTTAAAGTGTTTTAGTAAAATCACTAAATTTTTGGTACATTCCTATTTTTCAAAGTAAATTTCAAAGTAATAAATCATTTAGTAAAGTAGTCTGAAATATTACGTTCTCACAATAGAATGATCCTGTTGTAAAAATTAGTAACTTATTTCTATAATTATGAAAAAAAAAATATTGAAAGCATTCCAGTCTATTTAAATACTTAAAAATGTACTGAAATCAACAAAAGTGGTTCAGAAGTTTTTAAATTATTAATATCATTTTTCTAATTTTTTATGGTAGGGAAAAGAAAAATCAAAAGATGTTCTGTTCCATCTACATTTTTCTACATGCATTAGTTTTTATTTACACAATGAAAGCTTAGCTTAATTATATCTTTTGGTATTGTATAAATTCCAAGAGAAACTGAAAAACGGGTAAAGCAGGATATTTTTACTCATTCACCAGTTAAACCAAATTTTCTGCATTATTAATTCTTAGAATTTAATAATTTCAACCTTCAATAAATGTTATTTTTAAGCAAGGCTGTTAAGTATTTAAATACAAGTAACAAAAATACTGAGTAAGTTATACCTGAGTTTTAAGTTACTCTGGGTTACTTTTTCAGTATCTTATTTGTATTTTATTTAAAAATCTGAAAGTAACTAATTACTGAAGTATTTAATTACTTTTTATACCAATTTATAAATCAAAATTAACCATTGTTATAATAAGCTACAACTTCAATCTCGATTACACTAATACTTTAATTACGAAGACAATAGTGCACATCAAAGATACTTCTACAACTTTTATTTGTTTACATTTATTGTCTGCATTTCAAATGCTATTCTTGATAGTTTTCCTACCCTATTTCTGTTCTACAATAAGTACATTTCGTTCAGTGGAGAAGTTTTTTGGTGGTAGGATTTCCAAAACTTTTCATAGTTTAATACCCTTCTAACAGTTTTACCATTGGCATTTTCCCCCAACACTACTCTTAACTACCCTTTTTAAAAGAAAATAATGTTGAAGGATCACAAATTTTAGAAATCGGCGAATAGGTCTGTAAAGAAAACGTTAGCATTTCTAGTGGTTGGTTAGCGATAGCATACAGGGGGTAGAGACCTCTAGCTTTTGTAAATTAATATTTTATTTATTAGTTCAAAAAAAGTTTTATGTCATTTAAAAAATGTATTTACTGCCAATAGTGTTCGTGTTCGGCACTAGTTAACTAGAACTAGTTGCAACTAGTAGTTAACTACCGATCAACTAGTAGTTTAACTACTTTTGGTTTAAACTAGTTTAACTAGTAGTTGAACTACTTTTTTTAATAACTACTAGTTGAAACTACTTTCAAATTTTCAACTACTTTAAAAAAATTTGTTTAAAATTTCAAAAACATTTAAAATTTTTATCAAAATATACAAAAAATTACACTGCTATTTATAACTACAATGTCATGGTAGAGTACTCAAATACCATAACCAGAAATCAAGCGCCGTTTTGAGCGAAGCATAAAGTTTTTTTTGTGATATAGATAAGAAAGATGTATTAGAATTTGGGCAAAAAATAGGTTATGAAGTTAAATAGACTAGTTAACTAGTAGTTAACTACTTTGGGAAATAGTTAACTAGTAGTTGCAACTAGTCCCAGGAAAAAATAGTTAACTACTAGTTGCAACTAGATTTTCCCAGACTAGTTGGTAGTTAACTACTTTTTGACCACTAGTTGCCGAACACTAACTGCTAATTGTCTTAGTTTTCGTAGATTTTATAATGGAAAAAGTAACTGGAAGCAGTCTTAAATACTTCTTTAATATTGTACTTGTGTCATATTTAGTTACATTTTTTTAGTTAAGTACTCCTACTTAAATACTTTATCATTAATATTTGTATTTGTACTCAAATACTATTTGTATATACTTCATGTACTCAAATACTATCTTAACAACCTTTTTAAGAACTTCTAAAACTTGTTTGTAGTAATAATATCTTCTCCTTAGGTCCTAGCAAAGGCTTCCAAGATTATCCCCGTCATGATTATGGGCAAGGTCATCTCCCAAAAATCATACAGATACCATGAATACGGGACAGCAGTGCTCATCTCCGTGGGAACGGCCATATTTTTGCTCTCTGGCAAGGAACCTCATGACATTGCATCGAGCACCACCGCTTCCGGGCTCACCATCCTTGTTCTCTACATCGTGAGCGACAGCTTCACTTCCAACTGGCAGAGCGCCCTTTTCAAGACATATCGCATGTCCACCGTGCAGATGATGTGCGGCGTGAACTTCTTCTCGTGCATCCTCACCAGCATATCACTCCTTCAGCAGGGTGGTTTCGGAGACTCGTTTCTCTTCCTCTCCGAGTTCCCCGCGTTCCTCTGGGATTGTGTTCTCCTGTCTGTGTGCTCTGCCATGGGTCAGCTTTTCATCTACTACACCATCTCGGAGTTCGGTGCGGTGGCGTTTGTCGTCATGATGACTGTGCGGCAGGTGCTGGCGATTGTGCTGTCCTGCATCGTGTACCACCACCCTTTGACGGCCTCTCGCTTAATCGGGGTGATGCTGGTGTTCTCTGCAGTGTTCCTCAAGATTTATCTGGACCATAGGACAAAGCTTCATGCTGCACCAAAGGCTGTGGAGAGTAATCAAAAAGTGTGAGGATTGGATGAGGCCTTTTGGGTTGAAGTGTCCTTGTCAACTAGTTTTAGGTACTGACTTCGCATGTGATACCATGTTGACAAAATCAAAAGTGTCACTTTGGTGCTCTTTTGATCTATAAATCAATTTTGGTTATATTTTTATTGGCTAAAGGCCCCCCACATCTTAGGTCACAGTTTTGATATTGCCAAACCAGTCAAAGGCTTCACCCAGTTTTTATTTAATTAGGTTATTGCCACCCTGTATAGTTTTTAATTTTATAGATGATGTGATAAAAACATCGCTAGTCCCATCCTCAATGAGTATTTCAGAACTTGTTTCTTTAAGAAGACTTGAATCAATGTCATGCAGTGAAATTATGTTTAGAATTATCCCAATATTATTTTAGTCCCAAGGTTTTAAAGACGTTTAGGATTTTAGTCTTTACGAATTTATTTATCTGCAATGGTGTTTTAACAAGTTGACAAGGACATTTAATCTAGGGCATGTACTTAGATCTGGTGGTGTTTGTAGATCTTTTTATATGAAAGTTGTTGAAAGCTTTATTATATTTTATCTTATTTGTTGCTTTTTTTAGTGCACTGCATTTTGTATTGAAGCTGAGCTGTCACTAGGCTGTTGTAAAGATATGTTAGTGTTGATCTTTTTGTTTTGCTAGAGCTGCATTTAAAAACTGTAGGTGATGATTCTCTTTCAAGTTTCCAGATTTTCTAGTAAACTCCTCTAGCCACTTTGCTCCACTGTTTGTCTCTAAAAGTTATCTAAAATAGAAGAACCTGAATTAACAATTTAATTTTACCTTTTCAAAACGTCTTCTGTGTATTGGTATTTCTTTAATTACTAAAACAAGATCTCCGGTGACATGACTATGTATTAGGGTGGATCAAAGATTCCAGTGATGACCAGTATATCGCAGGATAATTCGATGATAATATACTGGTTCATACACAACTTTTGTTACCCCGAGCATTTTGATTGGACGACTTTTGCTTTTTTCAATCCACCCTACTATGTATGTAACAAAGGTTTTTCCTTCAAAATTTGCGGTTTTCTGAAGGTTGTTATATTTTGAGGCATAAGCTGGTGAAAGAACTCCCATAATATTTTACTCAAAAGTATATTTAGCTTGAAGTACTTATATTTTTTTATAGAATGGTTTATACTTGTTCTTTTTAGACATCATAACACTTTAATTCTTTGTAGTCTGCTATACATGTCTCAAATTTTAAAAAATTCTAACCACAAGGTTGATACACTGTCACTGCTTTTCAGCTGGGTCAGATTTTGGGAATTTGCTCATTTGTTGGCCCATAAGTGTCAAAATATAAAAACTTTTTTTGATATTGCACTGCTTTAACTTGCAGCATGTTTTTGACATACATAATATGGGATCCTATTCCTCTATAATTGATTATTTCCAGGAGAAAACATTAGTGAGTTTTCATTTATCTTTTTGCCTGCAAGATAGAACTACAGAACATTTCTGTCCTATGGAAGTAATGGTATGCAAGCCTGATTTAAATAAAAAAAGGGCAAGTGAAAGGTGTAATTG
This sequence comes from Tetragnatha montana, assembly GCA_963680715.1. NCBI lineage: Eukaryota > Metazoa > Arthropoda > Arachnida > Araneae > Tetragnathidae > Tetragnatha > Tetragnatha montana. The sequence continues at coordinate 25,249,020 of OY796682.1, forward strand.
TGAAAAAAACTTATTTTGCATTTATTTAGATGTTGCTCACCCAGTACTTGTCTGCTTTAAAGAAACGTGCAACTCTAAAACATAATTGATACATTATTATAGAATTTTGTAAATTATATATCAGAGTTATCACGAGGAGGTTAGAATCATAAATGGTGGATTGATTATTTAATATTTATATTTTTAAACACCATTTTTTTATCTATGGGTTATTCAAATAAAAGAACAAACACATTTCAGTATTATAAAGAGTAAATTCAAAATTTTGTGTTGTTTTTTTTGTGCCATTTTATGCTTGATTTGCCAAACAGATTTTGATGATTGAAAAAGTAAACCTAGTGATTTTTTTGTCTTATAATATGTTGTGTTTAGAGCAAATTTATCTGTTATATTTCTTTTTGAATATATCCTTGTTTAGCTTTGTGCATCAGTTATTTTAGGTTGATTTTTTTTTATTTGGTTTTAATACATTTCTCTTAAATGAATCTCAGTTTTTATTTCATTGATATAATTTTTGTTTTAGTAATAATATTGATTATTATTATAAATTTTGATAAATATTGTAAAAGAAAATTAAGCAATAAATAATACTTTCTATAAAATTAGGACTTTTATAGCCATGCTCCTTTTTTAATTAAAGTTTGCACTTATCTAGGGCATAAAAATTTCTTAATATAAAATTATGCTTCTAGTAGGTGCAATTAAATAAATTGGCAATCACAAATATTGTTTTCTACTTTTATACTACATCAATATGAATAAAACTACTAATATTCTGGTTTGATATGTTACATGGGGTACTTGCGTATTATCCCATCAACCAAACAATCAATGCTGTAATGCTGATCAGCAACACAGCTATAGAACAATTAATGTGCTTTGATAACATTTTCAGATTCAACAGCATGGTCGACAGGATAATACTTAAAAAACATTACATGAATAACATTTAAGGCCATTCAAATTGAACTTTATATTTTCTTGCTTTTAATGTTTACATCTTGTTCTGGGTTTTTCATTGTCCAGCTTTATATATATTAAATATCAAGTTTTATAGTGTACTTAATTTCTTGTAATAGTTCTATAAAACTACATTATATATATTTTTATATTTACACTATTAAAAAAAATTTAACTTAAATTTATTAATTGATTACGTAAAACAATAAATTATTTTTAGCTTTTTTAGCAAATTCTCTAGTGTATCTAGTAAAACAATCAATAACCTGAAATTTATATTTGCCTGTTTTTTTTTTCAAGCTGTCATTAATTTTTCTGCACCAAGGCATTTTAACAAGATAAGATGGTATTTGCTTGTATGTCTAAATATCACTTTCTTGTTCTTTCTGCTACTCAAAAGGTACTTAAAATCTAAATCAATAGAGCTTACATAGTCCTGATGAAGAACAAAAATTCAGAATGAAAGACCTTTTCATTTACCCAAATCAAGAACGTTTGTAAGAATTTACTTTTTTATAAGGCAAATGTTTCTGTCAGTTTTGTGTAATATTTGTCAATGAAATGTTCCTTCGATCTGAACAACTTAGGTTTTTAGCATCATATAATTAAATATTTAACTAAATTAAAATTACATTATGGAAAGAACATATTTCTACATATGCAATCATGCATTTCAACTACTTGCCCTTTCTAAGATGTAGTAATTTTCTTTTAAAGTTAGTAAAAGGTAATTCTTTTTAAAATTAGCTTTTCTCAAGGCACAAATAAAAAACTTAAGTTGTTTTTTAGATGTTTCTCTGAACATCAACAACTTGTCTATTTTTGCCAATTTTTAAAGAGGTTTTCATGATTTTAGAAACTATGAATTCAAATCAAGATTAATTTTATTTTACTTATAGAAGCTGTACCAATAATCAGATGAGTCATTTTTTAATTTTGTGTAAATAAATAAAGTATTATTTCAACACCGATATCTGTTTTATTACTTAGCTTTCCTTTCTTGTTATCTCGTTCGCCGTTTAACTTAACTCATATAATCGTAACTATTGTATTTCTAGAAATATGTGCTTCATTCTTTAATTCCTTCTCTTCCACAATTTTTGAAAGTTAGGGTGGGGTAAAATGATTACGACGTTTATGAAAATGTTTTTGACATGCTGATTTTTTTTTTTGAGCCTAAAGAATAATCAGCATGCTAAAAAACGTTAAATTTTATTTATATAAACTGTTAAAATCCCTATATTTATTTTACCCCGCTATAACCAGTTTGCCCCACCCTGCTTTAGAACGAGTTTTGAACACTTTTTCAAACTTCCGAAACTTAATGGGAAAATAGTGTCCTAGTAACCAATAACCACCGATAAAGAGTAACCAATTCAGGAGATTTGTCACAGTTACAGCTAGCCTGTTGTCTACAGCTAACCTATTTAGAAAATCCGCTACTGAAATATCTTCAAAATATCAAAACTTTCAATGAAGTTCTGAAGGCTCATTAATCCCTTTCGATCTTCATTTTGGAGGAATCATCCAAAAATGACTGGTGCCAATTGTTTTTTTCACTTATACCTATATAAATGAATAATTCATCGGAGAGGATCACTTGTGAAGTGAAACAGTATAAGGGGACTTCCATAAATTACGTGAGGTGTTTTTTCCAAAATCGGGACCCCCCCCTTGGTGAGATTTAGTGAGATTTTGCTGGATCCCCCCCCCACGTGAGATTTACAAAATTATTTTCTTTTCTCATACTTAAAAGAAAATCGTATAATTTCTAACTTAAAAAATTGACGTGAGATTCCAATCGACCCTCCCTCCCCCCTTGGTGAGATTTTTCCAAACCCTCCCCCCTTTTTGACCTCACGTAATTTATGGATGTCCCCTAATGAGCCTTGAGCCAATTCCTGATTTCTGTACATTGGTTGATTCTAGGCGCAAGGCCTACGATAAAAGGCAGACAGCACCGATGTAGGATTGGAAAGATTCTCTGAGTGAAAGATATGGCCCTAGAAATTTGCATAAAAAATCGTAATATGCGAATCCCTCGCCACATTCTTGATCAAATGTGGAAAAATCCCACACCCTCATTGGTCAGACCCATAATGAATTCATACGATTCAGTATCCAATCAAAGATGAATACTCATTCCATGCTCTTGCGCGTTGGGTCATGGTAACAGGTTGACACCTGCGCCTTTTTTGAAAATCAGAACCACTTTAGCTCCCGTTGACGATGTCCTTGCTTTTGCAACAGTTTTAATTTACGTTCGTGGAAGTTTTTCTCATCCAAGGACCACTTGTAGCCATTTTCACCCGATGTCTTCAGTCCGCTTTCTAGAATTCAGGTATGACTTGGAGTAAGGGGTTCTCAATTATCTTATTATTGTACCCTTCATCAATAAAATAATCATTTTTTTTAAAAAAAATATCAAAGTCAAACGATTTTTTTTATGGGGAAAAGTGCATTAGGGTGGAGCGAAAAAAACTTTTTTTCGAAATTCAAAAAGATACCTATGGCAAAAGTGGTCTTATGTAATAAGATGAAAAACCGCGCAAAAATTTTTGAAATCGGTTAATATCTCAGTTCGCGAATCGAGCTCAAAGTTTATAAAAATGCTTAAAAATGAACATTTTCCGAAATTTTTAAGATAATATTTAAATAAAATTTGTAGAAATATTCTCGCTTGTAACCTCTTTATAAAAACTCAAAAAAGTAAAAAAAGAAAATTTAATGTTTATTTTTAAAATATTTGGGTCTGGGTGCGCAATTTTGCTTGAAAAATGCGAAATTTTCGAATAACACTATGCGACATAAAAAAATGGGTCAAAATGCCACAGAAACTTTGAAAGCAGATTCTTATGTAAAATGACCCCCTGAATCCGAATCCGACCCCCGTTTTTCTCCATCAGCCTCAGATTTTCGGGGAACAGCCCCTCCCACTTTTTACGTTTTTCGACGACTTTATAACTTTGAACTCGATTTTCAGGGTCAAAGAGCATTGCTTTAGTCTTCAAATTGCCCCCCAGGAGACAAGAAAGGTTCAAATTAATTAAATATGAAAATTTGTAACAAATGGATAGGTTTAAGGGGTAATTAACCCCCTAAAAACGTAAAAAAATTGCTAAAAATAGTAGGATTTGTTATACCCCATTTATTTCACTTATTTTTGAAGCAATTCATTTTTAAAGGGCCCTAACCGTTCCCCAAGGACCCAAATTTATTAATGATATGCAGCAATGATTTTTAGGAAAAGCGGTTGAGGAGTTATCACCCCCGAAGCACCCGCGGAAGGGTTCGGAAGACTCTCTGAATCGCGCTGGTGCACGCGTGCTCAAGAAATTATATTCATGCTTTGAAAATTTTAAAAATAACATTTTTCGTATATTATAAGTTTTTTCTAAGTAGAAATTCTTTGGTTCGATAGTAACTGGGAGGTTTTATGGAAGTGTTCCTTGTTTCTTGAGCGCGCGTGCGCCAGCGCGATACAGAGAGTCTTCCAAACCCTTCAGCGGGTGCTTCGGGGGTGATAACTCCTCAACTGCTTTTCCTAAAAATTATTGCTGCATATCATTAATAAATTTGGGTCCTTGGGGAACGGTTAGGGCCCTTTAAAAATGAATTGCTTCAAAAATAAGTGAAATAAATGGGGTATAACAAATCCTACTATTTTTAGCAATTTTTTTACGTTTTTAGGGGGTTAATTACCCCTTAAACCTATCCATTTGTTACAAATTTTCATATTTAATTAATTTGAACCTTTCTTGTCTCCTGGGGGGCAATTTGAAGACTAAAGCAATGCTCTTTGACCCTGAAAATCGAGTTCAAAGTTATAAAGTCGTCGAAAAATGTAAAAAGTGGGAGGGGCTGTTCCCCGAAAATCTGAGGCTGATGGAGAAAAACGGGGGTCGGATTCGGATTCAGGGGGTCATTTTACATAAGAATCTGCTTTCAAAGTTTCTGTGGCATTTTGACCCATTTTTTTTATGTCGCATAGTGTTATTCGAAAATTTCGCATTTTTCAAGCAAAATTGCGCACCCAGACCCAAATATTTTAAAAATAAACATTAAATTTTCTTTTTTTACTTTTTCGAGTTTTTATAAAGAGGTTACAAGCTAGAATATTTCTACAAATTTTATTTAAATATTATCTTAAAAATTTCGGAAAATGTTCATTTTTAAGCATTTTTATAAACTTTGAGCTCGATGCGCGAACTGAGATATTAACCGATTTCAAAAATTTTTGCGCGGTTTTTCATCTTATTACATAAGACCACTTTTGCCATAGGTATCTTTTTGAATTTCGAAAAAAAGTTTTTTTCGCTCCACCCTATTGTGCATTAATGTAAAAACAGCTCTGTCGTTCCGGTTCTTCGATTTGTGGTTCCATCACAAGTTAGGAACTAATTTATTTAGCGTATTCGAAGATGTTGATTCGGGTAAATATTTTTTTTTACTTAATTCTACGTTTTGAATAATTAAAGAGGAATTAATTTGCAATAATTAAAAAAATAGGTACTATTTCATTTATTGTTTTAATGTTTATTTATTGTTGGCTGATTTTTGTATGCTTCGTATTTGTGAATTAACTTTAATTCAAGGTGTTGTCTTGTCTTGATTACAAAAATTTTTTATTGAGCTAAAATTTTAATATAATTTTATTAAAATAACTTTAAATATTTTATTTAATAATAACATTAATATAATATTTTAATTAAATTATTAGAATATTTAGTTATATATAGAATACATAGAATATATTAGTTATTAAAATATTAAATATAATATTTTAATAACTTTATACGTCTGTTAAATATATACGAGAAAATAAAATAAATAATGTGTAGTGAGGAATAAAACCATATTGAAACTTCAGTTTTCGTGGTTTATAAAATATTCATGTTTTAACCAAGGTTTTAACTTATATTTTATCTGAAGACAACTGCGGAATTAACCTTAATTTCAAATCTTGGATTAAAATATACTCGTTGTAATGGGAATAAAATAAATTTCCTGGCTTATGTTGGCCTGGGGCCAGTCTCGTCTCGTAGTATTATGCGACAGTTTTCAATACATATATGCCTTAAGCAGTGTAAAAAAATACAAAGACTTGAGTTTTAAATGTAATATACTTCACTTATTTCCTGGAAACTTGAAATTTTCAGAAAAAATATGTTTCACATTAAAAAGGGTTTATGTTTAATATAGAGAGGTATTTAAATATTTTTTTGTGTAAGAACTTTATGACATTGTTTTTACACTATGGCTCTCACAAAACATTAAACCGACGCATCATAAACACAGGAGATTGTTGGTATTCTATAACATTATTATTGAGAAAGTTTCGCAATTATGGGTGAAGAGTACAGTGCATTAAATTTAAATTCTTATTACTGAGAACGGAAATTCTTCAAAGAAAATATTTAATAATTCCATGTCAGAGTTCACCATACATAGAATTTAAGAGTTAAAAATGTATTAATTTTTTTCTATAGCTACTCTTTTTTTAACGACTTCTTTTTTGAGCACAATTTGCCTGTTTTTCAATTATTAACAGTTGTTCTTAAAAAGTAATATCTGAATTACTTGATATAAATATAATTATTAAATATAGTAAATATTTGAAATTAAAGTACCAAAATTACAAGCAACAATAACTCTAACATTTTTATCCGATAAGCTGAGAAAGAAGCAAGAGTTTTCGTACTTAATTAATTTTGTACTTAATTTCAAACTTTATCCTAAAACCTAAAAATATCTGTAAGGAAAGTTGGATCTAAATGCAGGATAAATTAAGAAAGTGAATATTTTGAAGAAGGCGCACTTGTCAGAAATGCCTTCAGTTGTTAGAGGATATGGTTTGTTGATCGCCTCATCTCCATGTTTTCGACGAATATTTTCCCCTTGTAATTTCAGTGTATAGTGTATGAGCCAGGGATATATTTGTCTAGTACTATAAATTGATCGTTTATTCAGGTTGACTTTCTGGTAGAAAGGGTTACAATTATATCTAGGGGGTAAATTTAATCGGATAAACCTCAGTTGCACATCTTAAAAATTTGATAAAAAATAATTCTTTACATATTATAAGGCCTTTTTAACTTAGAAGAGTGAAAAATAACAAGAAAAATGTATGGGGATCAGAAAAATCCGTCATTTGATTTTTGTTCTTGTATATTAATTTGACAGAGGATATTTGAATAATTTCAATAAGATTTTTAGTACTTAAAATATTTTAAGTTTAATCAATGTAAAAACTTAAAAATTTTCAGTTCGGATATGTATTAAATGGTAGTTTCCAGCATTCCTATTTTTATATTGTAAAAACCATTAGGCCCTCTTCTTTTTTGTTCATATTATTAGTTTGTTTGTCATATCCATGAGTTAATGTTAGACTATATCAAGAGGTCAACATTGGCTGTTACGACAAACCTTTCAGTACAGCCAGGGATGTATGAGCCAGGGACCAGTACACAGGTCTTCTTGTGGACATAGACTTCTAGAATGCAGCAAGTAATAACCAGGCAAGAGAAGATATAATTAGTTATCAATTCCCTCTAATCAAGTACTGGTGTAAATAAGTATTCAAAATTATGCAATATATTCAATTAAACTGTGAAAACATAGTTTGGAAACACTGGTTCGTTTTGAAAATTTCACTTTAATGTGGGACACTAAAGGAAAAAATTAATGTTTTAAAATTATCATATCTCTCCATTCCTACTGTACCATTTTAAAGGTTTGGAGACAAATTTTACATTTATTAAAAAATTTATTTCATATGGAGCGAAAAGAGTTCTAGACTCTAAAATTTTTCATTCTATGTTATATGAAACGTGTTAACTGTAATTCCTTTAAGGAAAATTACATGCTGAATTCTTGCCCGTGCTTTATTCTCTGTTCCGAGAATATTAAGAGATGAGCTCCTAAAATACATCTATGAATTCAACATGAGAGTGGAGGAACTTGTTCGGAAAATTTTTAATACCGAAAGGTCCATTAAAAAATCATCTAAGGTTAGGCCAGATTATTTCATTAAAACTTAATAAAACCAATATTTGGTGGATTTTTCTAAATTGTTAGAAATTTGGAGGGACCTCTTCCGAACCTCTACTCAGCAGTATCTTATTTGCTTAAATTGAAGCTATTAATACCAATCTCTCCATTCCTATTGTACAATTTAAGGGTTTGGAGACACATTGGTTTATTTTAAAAATTTCCTTTCTAATGTTAGAAAAATGCACACTCTAAATGAAAAAAAGTTATGTTTATTCTCATATTTTTCATTCCTATTATTCCATTTTAAAAGTTTTGAGAAAATTTTATATTTACTTAAAAATTAATTTCCTAATGCAAAAAAAAGTTCCATACTTTAAAATGTTTCATTTTAATTTTTATATGAAATAATAACTGCATTTTGAATTGAAACATTTCATACCTATGTCTCCATTCCTATTGTACAATTTAATGGTTTGGAGACACATTGGTTTATAATAGAAATTTCTTTTCTAATGTGAGAAAAGCACACACTCTTAATGAAGAAATTTATGGTTATTATTAACAATCTTCCCCATTCCTATTGTACCCTTTTAAAGGTTTGGAGGAAATTTTATATTTATTTGTAAACTAAATCCTTAAAAAAAAAACAAAAAAAAAAATTAAAAAAAAAAGAAGGATAAAAAAAGAAAGAAAGAAAAAGAATAAATAAAAAAAAAAAGAAAAAGAAAAAAAGACCCCCCCCCCAGTTCTATACTTTAAAATGTTTTTCTCTATTTGCTATATGAAATAATAACTGCATTTTAAATTGCAACAGTCATACCTGTCTCTCAATTCCTATTGTACAATTAAATGGTTTGGAGGCAGTGGTTCATTTTTAAAGTGTGAAATGTTTACACACTCCAAATGAAGAAGTTATGTTTAGAATTCTCATATCTCCTTTCCTATTGTATCATTTTAAGGGATTGGAGACTAATTTTACATTCATTTAAAAATGTATTTCCTAATGAGCCGAGAGAGTTAGTTCTATGCTCTCAAATTTTCTATATTATGTATGTCATATAAAATGTTAACTGTTATACCTTTCAAGGAAAATTTCATGTTGAATTCTTATTTGTGCTTTCTCTGTTCTTGAAACATAGGCATTCCTATTGTACATTAGGATATATAACGTAAAACTGAAGAAATTTATGGTTTTAATTCACATACTTCTCCATTCCTATTGTACCATTTTAAAGGTTTGGAGAAAATTTTATACTTATTTGTAAACTAAATCCTTTAAAAAAAATTTAGAAAAAAAAAAGAAAGAAAGAAAAGAATAAATAAATTAAAAAAAAAAAAAAAAGAACCCCCCCAGTTCTATAATATGAAATAATAACTGCATTTTAAATTGCAACAGTTCATACCTATCTCTCCATTCCTATTGTACAATTTAATGGTTTGGAGGCAGTGGTTCATTTTTAAAGTGTGAAATGTACTGTTCACACACTGTAAAGGAAGAAGTTATGTTTAAAATTATTCTCATATCTGCTTTCCTATTGTATCATTTTAAGGGTTTGGAGACAAATTTTACATTTATTAAAAAATGCATTTCCTAATGAGCCAAGAGAGTTCTATGCTCTCAAATTATCTATATGTAAGTCATATAAAATGTTAACTACTATTCCTTTCAAGGAGTTTAATTCTGGTTTGTGTTTTCTCTGTTCTTGGAACATAGAGAGGTTAGCTTATAAGGTATATAAATGAATTCAACATGAAAGAGAGTGGAGGAACTTATTCGGAAACTCTTTAATATTTAAAGGTCCATAAAAAATCTACTAAAGTTAGGCCAGATTATTTCATTAAAACTTTCAGAAACCAATATTTGGTTTATTTTTTTATAGAAATTTTTATTATAGAAATTTGGAGGGACCTCTTCCGAACCTCTACCCTTAGCAGTATCTTATTTGCTTAAATTGAAGCTATTAATACCAATATGTTCGTTCCTATTGTACAATTTAAGGGTTTGGAGTCTAACACTCTAAATGAAAAAAGTTATGTTTATTCTCATATTTTCCATTCCTATTATTCCATTTTAAAGGTTTTGAGAAAATTTTATATTTACTTAAAAATTAATTTCCTAATGAAAAAAAAAAGTTCCATACTTTAAAATGTTTCATTTTATTTGTTATATGAAATAATAACTGCATTTTGAATTCAAACATTTCATTCCTATGTCTCCATTCCTGTTGTACAATTTAATGAAAGTTTTAATTTTTAACGTGAGAAGTCTTTACCCACTCTAAATGAAAAAAAAAATGATGTTTAAAATTCACATATCTCCATTCCTATTGTACCATTTTAAAGGTTTGGAGACAAATTACATTTATTTCAAATTTATTTCCTAATGAGTCAAAAGAGTTCTATACTCTCAAATTATATCTCTGTATGTTATATAAAATGTTAACTGCAATTTCTTTCAATTTAAATCTCATGTTGAATTCATGTTTGTGCTTTCTCTATTCTTGGAACATTATTAATAATGCCCGATTTATCACTTTGCCCATAACATATGAGCTGCCCAGGATGAAAGTGGTATAAGTCCAAAAATGACAAAAGTTGAGTTAAGAGTGGATTTGGATAGAGTTTTAGGTCCTTTATTTAGTGTAGCTGTTTGCAAAGGAAAAAGTTGATTTGTTGGCCCGTGAGAGCGACTCAAAAAATGACTACTAACGCGAACGGCCGTTTTCGTCAGGATGAAAGTGGAATAAGTCCACTGCTCCGCTTCGTTCAGTGAATTTGTTTTGATAAGAGAAACCCCAAGGACATTCGCACAACTGCAAAGGCGGGGCCCGTGAGATTATGAAAAAGCGTCTTACTGGAGAAAATTTTATTTTTGTTAACTTTAATTACAAATTTATGGATGACCCCTTTTTGTAAATAAATATCCGAAAATAAAATCAGCGCTTCATTAGATTAGGCGGGAAAGCTAAGCTTTAATCCTTTAATTGTCATAGCTAATACAGACGCCTTTTTGAAGTCAATATCTTGTATGTATTTTAACAACCATTCTATATAAATTACAGTTTGCTAGTAACTTAAGGTATTGATATTGGTTTTGGGATAAAACTTAGTAAAATGTTTGAAGTTTATTTTTTTAAATTTAAAATTTTTAAAAATAAAAATTTATGGTTAATTTTTTTTAATGTTGTAAAATATAATTTCATTAAATTAAATTTCCATTTCCTTACTCAAAATCAATCAATTTGATATATTGCTCAACTATCTATCATAAAAACTGCAAAACTTTATAATCGGCGGCCATCTTGGACGCCATTTTAAAAATCTCATCGATAACAAGTTTTTTTTTTTTAAAAAAAACGAAAACCTATTTTAATTTAAACCTTAGCTTTAGTTAAAGCAAACAGAAAATATAAACTAGAGACATATCAAGCGAAGAAAGTTTCTCGGTCGCCATCTTGAATATGACCCCCCAAATGGGTTACATAAAATTTTACAGCAAAATATTCGTATTCTATGCAGCAAAATCTGTGGAACAGAACATAAAAATCTAACTTTACTAACCAGTCGCTCAGAACGCTATATTTACTACATCCCAATACCCATCTTTCCTTCCCGAAACCCATCAATCTGTCAGGATGAAAGTGGTATAAGTCCATTAAAGCTAATTTAAAGCACTTTCAGTTAAAATTTGATAAAAGTTGATCCGCAGCAAAAATTGTGTCCCTGCCTAAAGACAAATCCACACCACAAAGTAAAAATATAAGCAATCCTGAATTTTTAGCACAGGTTTTTAGAAAACCTTCAATTACGCAAAACGAAGTTCAGTGGACTTATACCACTTTCATCCTAACCAGCTCATATATATGAATTCACCATGAAAGAGAGTGGAGGAACTTATATTCGGAATTTTTTTAATATATAAAGGTCCATAAATAAAATCTACACAGGTTAGGTCAGATTGTTTCCTTAAATTTTTTAAAAACCAATATTTGGTTAATTTTTCTAAATTGTTAGAAACTTGGAGGGACCTCTTCCGATTCTCTTCTCTAAGCAGTTTTTTATGTGCTTCAATTGGAGCAATTAATACCTATCTCTCCATTCCTATTGTACAATTTAAGGGTTTGGAGACGCATTGGTTTATTTAAATTTTTTTTTTCTTGTGTGAGAAAAGTATACACTCTAAATGAAAAAAAAGCAGTTATGTTTATTACTTTCATATGTCTCCACTCCTATTGTACCATTTTAAAGGTTTGGAGAAATTTTTTTATTTACTGGTATTTGAAAATTATTTTTCTAATGAAAAAAAAGAGAGATTTGTACTTAAAAACAAACCAATGTTTCACTTTATTTGTTATGTGAAACATTAACTGCAACTTAAATTGAAACAGTTCATACCTGTCTCTCCATTCCTATTGTACCATTTTAAAGGTTTGGAGGAAATTTTATATCTACTTAAAAATTAATTTAATAATAAAAAAAAGTTATATATTTTAAAATGTTTTACTCTATTTGTTATAAGATATAACTGCATTTTGAACTGATAGTTCATACCATATCTCCATTCCTATTGTACAATTTAAGGGTTTGGAGACACATTGGTTTATTTATAGAAATTTCTTTTTATTGTGAGAAAAGCACACTCTCTTAATGAAGAAATTTATGGTTATTATTCACATTGTTCTCCATTCCTATCGTACCATTTTAAAGGTTTGGAGAAAATTTCATATCCACTTGAAAATTAATTTAATAACAAAAAAGTTATATATTTTAAAATGTTTTACTCTATTTGTTATAAGAGATAATTGCATTTTTAACTGATACTTCATCCCATATCTCCATTCCTATTGTACAATTTAAGGGTTTGGAGACACATTGGTTTATTATAGAAATTTCTTTTCCAATGCGGAAAAGCATACTCTCGTAATGAAGAAATTTATGGTTATTATTCATGTTATTCTCCATTCCTATTGTACCGTTTTAAAGGTTTCTCTCTATATTAAAAAAAAGTAACAGTGACCGCCGCGGCCGCCGCCGCTGCTTTTGAAAATTTTATTTTTGAACACTTTGAACTCTCACTACGCAAAAACTATTCCACGGAAATTTGTGAAATTTTAAACATTTCTATTCAAGTGTATGAGGATCGTTTTCGTTCTAAAAGCTAATAGATGAGATAATTAGTTCTAGAGTTATTTAATGTCAAAGTCGAAAATTATTTTTTTCTGCTGCGAGTTCGCCCCCAGCAAAATCTATTAGCAGCAGAAATATGATTTTTTGCAGACACATACTCTTAGATGTGCAGTTTTGCACCACGTCGCCCTTTTTTCGAATTTCGAATTAGTTTTGGAGTAATTAAGTTTTAAAGTTTCGAAAATTTTGAAGATTTTTCTGTTTTTTCGTTATAAAAGCAAAACTAATCACAGTAAAACTATGATATTTTAAAGACACATAGAAATAATTTTTATAAAAATATTGGCTTTTTGTTTTTTCAAAAATTCTAATTAGTTTTAGAATTATTAAGATTCAAAGTTTCAATTTTTCCTTCTCTTTCTCGACGTTCACTAGAGAAACAGACGAGTTTTATGCGTGTTTTATTGATGAGTCTGATTTCTTTTATTTTCAACAATGCTTTTTTCTACAAAGTGGTTGATGGTTATTAGTAGACTTACTGAATATTTTTTTAACATTTCAATTAAATTATTCGGAGAAAAGGCTTCTGCTGGATTGTTGAGATAAACAAGCGAGCTCTGCTCGCTAAGATCGCGAAGCGATCTGAGAAGAACTGCGAAGCAGTTCAGAGGGTTGGTGAGCGATAGCTCACTATGTGTGATTTCTTTTATTTTCAATTTAAGTTAGGAAAGTAATATTTCAGCAATAGTTTTTTTCGGGATGATTTGGATTAAATTATTTATCAGCAAGAGTGATAAGTAGTTTCGGTTGTAAAGGAGCATTAACTAAGCCGACCAGCGGGGTGATTGGTAAGATGGAACAAGCGAGCTTTGCTCGCTGAGATCGCGAAGCGATCTAAAAGCAGGGGGCAGGCCCCCTAGTGGGAAAAAAAAAAAAAAAAAAAAAAAAAAAAAAAAAAAAAAACAACCCAAGAAGGGGGGGGGGGGGGAAAGAACCCCCCAATTTTTGTACTTTAACATTTTGTACTCTATTTTTTATATGAAATAACAACTGCATTTTAACTTGCATCAGTCATACCTATCTCTCCATTCCTATTGTACAATTAAGTGGTTTGGAGACAGTGGTTCACTTTTAAAGTGTGAAATGTTTACACACTCTAAATGAAGAAGTTATGATTAAAATTCTCATATCTCCTTTCCTACTGTACCATTTTAAGCGTTTGGAGACAAATTTTACATTTATTTAAAAATGTATTTGAGCCATGAGAGTTAGTTCTATGCTCTCAAATTTTCTATATGTATGTCATATAAAATGTTAACTACTATTGCTTTCAAGGAACATTTTATGTTGAATTCTTGTTTGTGTTCTGTCTCTGTTCTTGAAACATAGAGTGGTTAGATTATAATAACTGAAGAAATTTATAGTTATTATTCATATACTTCTCCAACAGTGGTTCATTTTTAAAGTGTGAAATGTTTACACACTCTAAATGAAGAAGTGATGTTTAAAATTCTCATATCTGCTTTCCTGTTGTATCATTTTAAGTGTTTGGAGACAAATTTTACATTTATTTAAAAATGTATTTCCTAATGAGCCAGGAGAGTTCTATGCTCTCAAATTTTCTATATGTATGTCATATAAAATGTTAACTGCTATACCTTTCAAGGAACATTTCATGTTGAATTCTTGTTTGTGTTTTCTCTGTTCTTGAAACATAGAGAGGTTAGCTTATAAGATATATAAATGAATTCAACATGAAACAGAGTGGAGGAACTTATTCTGAAAATCTTTAATATTTATAGGTCCATATAAAAATCTACTAAAGTTAGACAAGATTATTTCATTAAAACTGTCAAAAACCAATATTTGGATGATTTTTCTAAATTGTAAGAAATTTGGAGGGACGTCTTCCGAACCTCTACTCAGCAGTATCTTATTTGCTTAAATTGAAGCTATTAATACCAATCTCTCCATTCCTATCGTACAATTTAAGGGTTTGGAGACACATTTTATTATTTTAAAAATTTCTTTTTATTGTGAGAAAAGCACACACTTTCAATAAAAAAAATTATATATATTATTCACATACTTCTCTATTCCTCTTGTACCCTTTTAAAGGTTTTGAGAAAATTTTAGATTTATTTGTAAGCTAATTCCTAATGAAAAAAAAATAGAGTTCTAAAATGTTTTACTCTATTTGTTATATGAAATAATTGCATTTTAAATTGCAACAGTTCAAACCTATTTCTCCATTCCTATTGTACAATTTAATGGTTTGGAGACAGTGGTTCTATTTTAAAGTGTGAAATGTTTACAGACTCTAAATGAAGAAGTGATGTTTAAAATTCTCATATCTGCTTTCCTGTTTTACCATTTTAAGGGTTTGGAGACAAATTTTACATTTATTTAAAAATGTATTCCCTAATGAGCTAAGAGAGTTAGTTCTATGCTCTCAAATTTTCTATATGTATGTCATATGAAATGTTAACTGCTATTCCTTTCAAGGAAAATTTCATGTTGAATTCTTGTTTGGTGCTTTCTCTGTTCTCGGAACATTGAGAGGTTAGATTATAAGGTATAACGGAAGAAATTTATGGTTATTATTCACATACTTCTCCATTCCTATTGCACCATTTTAAAGGTTTGGAGAAATTTTATACTTATTTGTAAACTAACTCCCCCCCCCCGCCCAAAAAAAAAAAGAAGTAGGAAAAAAAAAAAGAAATAGAAAAAAAGAAAGGTAAAAAAAGACGGAAAGAAAAAGAATAATAAAAAAAAACCACAACTCACCCCCAGTCTTATACTTTAAAATGTTTTACTCTATTTGTTATGAGAAATAACAACTGCATTTTAAATTGCAACAGTTCATACCTATCTCTCCATTCCTATTGTACAATTTAATGGTTTTTGGAGACAGTGGTTCATTTTTAAAGTGTGATTTTACTTATGATATGTCCTAAATGAAAAGTCAAGTGAAATTCCTTTTAACAGGAAAAAAAAAGCTTCTCGTTGATTTGATTCTTATCTTCTTGCTATAAGTTGGAAATGATAAAGATTTTTCTGTTATTTCTATTAATTCACCGTGAAAGAGAGTAGAGGAACTGTTGGCACATTTTATTATTAAAAGATCAATATTGTAAATGTAAAGATAAGATATATTCACTCTGGGGGAGAAATGATATTTTACCCTTTGAAAGAAAAGGCATAGAATTTTACAAAAAAAAAAAGATGCATGATTATAAGGTTAGGATAAGGTTTTTTTTTGGTTTGCTATGCAACTGTGGTTTTTCCTGGTAAGACAATGATTATGTAATTAAATTATCTGTTACCTTTCGTGTTAATCCGTTATTTCAGTACTTGACATATCTGCTTTACTCAGATAACTTAAACGATTTTCAAATTAAACGTTACATGGTTAAAAATCTGTTTTGGCGCTTCCCATTGATTCTTTTTTTATCACTTTTAAAATTTATTCTAAATTAAGGGAGGAGGCAAATATACGTCTTCCTCAAGATAAAAAATGTAATCAATGTTAATCTTGTTTTATCCATTCAATTTGTAAACTTTTTAGAGTATTAGTTTATGGCTAATCAAATACATTAAAATTTACGACTTACAACGATACATTTTAGTTGACGAAGTTTCAAATAAACTAAAAAATAACTAAAACTTCACACATTAATTTAAAAAAGTAATTTGACTAAGTTTGCCCTACTCTTTTTTTTTTTTTTGGAAAAATTGCAATTTATCATTTTAAATAATTAAAAACTGAAATATAGAAAAAATTACATAGCAATTGTGTGAATAAGTAAGTATTAGCGATTAAAAATTTGTGTCAAGTACTTGCCGTTAGAAAGTAAATAAGTAAGAAATTTTGAAACTGGGAAATAGCTATTATGCATTTAGAGGGGCCTTAGTTGTGTGTGAAGAAAGGTGCTGTAAAAAACTCAAACACTCGAAATTTTAAGAGTTCTAATTTTTAGAGCCATAATTAAAATACCTCGTTGGAGGCTTCAAAGTAAAATACATAATCTGGGGCGAGTAGGAAAAAAATGAGAAGCTAGTGAGTGGGTATGGCTGTTGGGTTTTAAAGGTTCATATTTCCAAAACAAGGGAGGAAATTTTTTAAGGGTCGTATTTCAAATGAGTTAAAGTCAGGCATTCCTTTTTACCGACTTCAAAAAGGAGGAGGTTATCAATTCGTAGAATATAAATGTTGAATCTTTGCCAGGCCCTTTTGGTATGTTCTACTGGACCGATTTGGACGCGGTTTGTTGCATTAAATTAGAATTGTTTTCAAGTTGGTCCCATTTAAATTTAAACGCCCTCTAGCGGATACCAGAGGAGTTATGATAAATAAATCAAAAACTTGTGGCAAGCTTACTCACCACTATAAGAGTCATATTATTGAAACGGGGAATAAATACCGACTGAACCTTACAAAACTCTGAAGTAAAGAATCTGTTTCTTAAAAAGAAAACTTCATTTAAACGACGCCGAAGGCGTCGTGGGTCGGGCGGATAAAATTTTTTTCTTTTGGCATGAAATTTCTGGAGCCGCAGGCGACTTGATATAAAAAGAATGAAATAAATTAATTTTTAACAAAAAAGAGACCGACTTCAAAAATGCGCCTAAAAGTGAGAAATAATTTTTATCCAAAAAACAACAATACTACTTTTTAACATAATTTTTGAAGTCGAAACACTTTCACAATAAGTGACGAAACCACATGTTTGATAGTAATTCTAAATACAATACATATTACTAGTAGAGTAGAGAGGTAGGTCTTAACTGCACTCTTTTCGTCATTCCTTTCGTCATTCGTCAAACAGAAAATAATATATTGTGCCTTCAATTGTAAATCTTCTGTTATCTTATGTTATATGCTAATAACGTGTTCTTTTTTCAATGTTAGCGAGGAATGTTAATTTATTGTAAAAGTGTTTCGACTTCAAAAATTATGTTAAAAAGTAGTATTGTTGTTTTTTGGATAAAAATTATTTCTCACTTTTAGGCGCATTTTTGAAGTCGGTCTCTTTTTTGTTAAAAATTAATTTACTTTGAACTATTAATCACTAGTTTTTTTGTGTTACGTTCATCAAAATGAAAATCCTACTTAAAAATGTATTAAAAAGTTACATCGAACCTATTAAACATACATGGGAGGAGGAGCTTGGGAATAATTTTGGGTTCTCTCCCCCGATGCAAAAAATCTAGCTTTGGGCTTAATGAGCAATTTTTAGAGGATATTTGGGCTCCTCCTGAAATAAATTTCTATATACGCTTCTGGTTGCTTCCATTTATACCTTAAAGATTAGATTTTTCATTACGTCACATTTAATACTGTGATCTTGGTAGTACGGCGTGTAGCTGAAGTTAAGAAGTTCTACTCGTCGTACAAGGAAGAGTTATATTTGTTTTCGGGGCACTTTATTTTAAATACAATTTTCTATGTCATTAATCCCATCTTGTAGGAATCACATTTCTTAAATATCATCTAATTAGAACTGGAGTCTCTTCAACCAACATTTAAAATCCATTGAATTCCTAGAAAATTGTCATACTTAGTATGGATTCGTTCATAATAAAGGGAAACTGTAATTTGATTTTTTAATTTAGTTTATGTTAGTTTATGTAGTTATGTTAGTTATGTAGTTATTTTTAGTTTATGTAATTTGATATGATTAATTTTGAACATTGTTTCTCACATATATGAATATGATTCACTTTAATTAGAAATAATACGCCCTATTCTTAATTTGATCTTAAAGAGACTTCATAGAAGGAATTGTGATAAAAAGTTCCTAAAGAAATGTATTCGAAATGTAATATGCTAATATAAAAGGTTTGATAGAGTCAGGGGACGATCCAGGATTTATTTTTTGGGCCCCATTTTTGTGAAAAAGAAATTGTTTTTGTGAAAAACAAAAGTCAAATACAAATTATCTTAAAAAACAACAACATATTTTTGATTTGAAACAAACAAGATTTTCTGAATGCTTTTTTTTTTTTGCAAATAATCATTAAATCTAATTTGAATTTTGTGAAAGGGTCGTTTTTATGAACTTGAACTTTGTAAAGGGGTCGTTTTTAGGAGATGGAGTGTTGTGAAGGGGCAGCAAAAGGGCCCCAATTTTCGGCTGGATCGACCCCTGATAGTTTTATCTTGTGGAAGATTTTGGGTTTGTGTGGAAAAAAGTTTGTCTTCAGTTTGTGCAGCTTAAGTTTATATAATTAAAATAATGTAGAATAACCCAATTGTTTTTTTACATATATTTTTAAAGTAAAGTGTCTAATGACCCTCTCTTTTTGTTTCTTTGCATCCTCTTTGTCCGAGTCCTTTGTCCTATTCCAAAATTTTCTGGATTGGATGATATTTGGAGCTGTATGCAAAAACAGGAATCGTCGTTGGAATAAAGTAAGTACGCGTACTTTTTATCAGAAGTTCAATGAACTAGTAAAATTGCACTAGATTTTCAAATTATTAACTATTTAACGACTCCTCGATGAATTTGTTTTGTAAACACCAGTAAATCGAATTTCTGTAATCACTATTTTAATGAACCAAGGTAAATATAAACAACGTAACTTTATTGCATAATGATAACGTGGGTAAAAAGGCATACTATTGTTTCGGGGATCAATGGATCCCCTTCGTCATGGTAAAAAAACAACAGACAAGGCATCGGTTTATATGTTAAAGGCTATGTTATAGAGTGTTTTCAGGTGACGTCACAAGGTGACGTCAGGTGAGGTTATTTTCTTTTAACTGTGTACCTACTGTAGGGCTTTTAACTGTTGCTAAGGCCGTTGCTTATCTGTTGCTAAGACGGTTTTTTGAAATGGGATCACGTGATTGCAAATGCTCCAATAGAAGAATTCCACGGCTAGTCATTTTCTGTAACTGTTAACCTCTGTAGGCCACAAAAACTGTAACCTTTCTGTTGCTAAGGCTGTTGTTAGGTCCGAGTCATGTGATTGAAAATGCTCTATAAATCCGGGCATTATTAATAATGCCCGCGTATTTCGGGCAAAGAGATAAATACCAGCGAAGTAACAAAATTACTTGATGGCATTTCGAGAATCTTATATATTGATCACCCTACGAAGCATTTTCACTATTTTTAATGTATGAATATTTTTTTACTTAGCTTAGGTTTTCTATTGTTAATGGTAGAAGCATTAAACGTGATGTACGCGGTTTAAGCTGGAGAATTTCTTAAGCAAAAGAGCATTTTGCTATGATGCTTCAAATGAAAATATACTCCATTTCAGCTTACCGTCCATGAAAACTTTGTCGGGAAGTCGAATTGTTGGGCAGCTGAGTGTCGGGAAAAGAACGGATTCCTGATTGGCTTTCTACTTGGTTATACATTTGTGTCCATTTCCGTTGGAAGAATATTGCTATCTCGGCTGTAGATTTTGACCGTGGTCCCCTGTTCTAAATGGCATACTTACTAGTCCCAAAATTTTTTTTATGAAAATAGGAACTATGAACAGGCCAGAGAAAAATTTTCCATCCTTATCTTGATATCCCTGCTTGACAAAGCAACAACATGGAAGGAAGCATTACCTTTCTGGAAGTAACATTCGTCCATTTTATTATCTGAGGTTAGGAAGAATCTGATTGTCTTACTAAAATGTTGATGCTGCCATTTGTGTTTAATTTACCACTAAAAAATTGAAGGGTTCCACGAAAACCACCCCTAAAAAGACCACCACCACTGAACTTGACAACTGGTACAATGCTCTCGAGAAAAAGAAGTTCACTTGACATTTTCCAAACTCAAGCTCGCCTAATTAACTGAGAGTGTGTTGTGTAAATCGACACTTCATAAAAGTTTTCTTGTGGTTTTAAGTCCAGTTGCGCTGTTGCAAACACAAAACACGCCTGCCTTTTTTTTAGATGTTTGTTTGTGACAACCCCCCCTGGATATTGATGGAGGGCATTTCTTTTCACAAAGTATTTAAGTGGACCTAACACCTGTTGCCTGTTTAAACTCATTTTGTATTATTTGGAGTGGTTTTATGCTGTTCTTACGATCTTCAGGCTACAATACACCAATTCCACTTAGTCATTTCACGGGACTAGTAGCGTGGGAATTTAGGGGCCCAACTCCAGTATTGGGTATTCCAATTCACCCCCCCCCAACCTGTCAATTTATGGGGTAATAGGGGGGGGGCTGGGAAATCTTTATTGTAAAACAAGTTAACAATATGTGTAACAAATTTCACAGTTTGAATTACATAAAAACGAGATAAAATGAATTTGATTAAAATACAAGGTGAAACATTAAAAGAAAATGCTTCGTTAAAACAAGACGTAAATTAAATTCAATTAAAAGCATTTGTCGATGACAGCGACCTCCTCACCGTTGTCGCCGAGCCCAACCAGACACGTCCGAGAGGAGCCGGGTGGAAGCACCGGCCGAGGATAATTGCTGCGTTATATCTCTAGCAGCCTGCATGCCCATCCGCAGTCTAAAGATACTAATTGGATTTTTGATGACAGAGGAGAATCACTCCTTCTTATAGTCCCCGGTAGGTTTCCTTTCCTTGAAAATGAGCAGTTAAGGGGCATTCAAATGCATAATGATCTGCATCTCCCAGCTTGCCGAAGGTGCATAGCCCACTGACCATTATACAGAATCTTTGTAGATAGGCGGGTAATGGTCCCTGGCCCGTAAGAAACCACACTAGTTCCATGAACAGTGGGATACCCCTACGCAATGGGGCAACGAAGCCACTGCTGCTATCTGCTCAGTTGCTCTCCTCCACCCCCATTCCTTCATTTCATCAGACCTCAGACAATGGGCAATTGCAGAGCTAGGGACAGTAACAGGGGTGTCAACCCCAGACACAGTCGCCGTCTTGGCCAAGGAATAGGCTCGTTCATTGCCGGCTATACCCACGTGGGCCTTGACCCACGAAAGGGTAAAATGGTCGGAAAATTCTGTAAGGTGATCCTGACCTATCGAATAAAGGAAGAGTTAAGACGGGGAGCCGAAAGACTTTTAATAGCGCTCAGACAATCCGAGTGGATATTCGCCCTATAGTTGTCCCCAGCTCCCGTAGTAATTTTATCCATTATCTATCTTGATTGGCGCTTTATGCCCGAATAATGAGATGTGCCATAAAAACCCAATCAACCAATCAACCAAGCTCCCGTAGTCTTCCTTTACTTCACGACAACACGAACAATTGACAGTGATGGTAATCTCCCGAAATTGCGCGAACAGCCCCTAATGTTATCAATAGCTACATCACTTCTTTCAAAGTCCGCACGTTTATTTTTTATTTCAAAATATTGTTACAATTTCACACAAAACTAACGAACAAATTACTAGGTTACGTCTCACGTGTAATCATTGGAAAGCAAAAACTTATATGCAGTCGGATTTCATTCACATCAGCTGGTGTCCCGTCTATTATTGTAGGGGAGTGTATAATTTTTACAGTTTTATATTTCATTTTATTTTAGTTTGAATAGGGAAATAACGCCTCCGTTCGAGACATTTCCTTAGACCAAAGTTACTCTAAAGGTAGTTATATTTAAATTACTCGTTTAATTAAAAAAAAAATAGTTATAATATTAGTTATTATATAATTAGTTATAATTATAGTAGCTATGTTCTCAATTACATTGCCTGTGAAAGCTTTTCGCACAAGAGATTTAAAGATGTCTTGATATTTTATATACCTATTTCTTTGGACGATAATAATCTATAAGAGAACCTCTATGGAGAAAACAGTTCTGTTTTCCGCATTTGTTCATCACGGTGTATTCCGTAATTTTTCATTCTTTTTTTGTAGAATACTTTGTATGAGTGGGATTTTCGACAGTTGAATGATACGGTGCGTTATCCATAATAACTCTGTTCGGATGCAAATTAGGAAGAAGCTTTTTGCCACCCATTTTTTTAAACTGTTGTAATTCATCTGCCTGTGATAGTCTGCACTTTTTCCTGATACTTTATATATATAAGTTGAGTATCTTTAATAAAACGTTTGGATAATACAACCGAGACAATACTCGTTCTTCATCAGGTGAATCATATGTTTTACGACAGTCCTTCGAGCGTTAAACGACATATCATTCTCTCCAAAGTACTTCCACGCAAGCTCCATTACATCTTTCAATTTGGCGCAATATGCCCTAACTTGGTTCTTGCGCCATAAAACCACAACCAAAACATCCTTCAATTTTGCTGGTTTTAAAGACAGTACACTTCTGTAAGCTTCTTGCACTATTTAGTAGAGCTCCATTTTTAGAAGGGATGAATACTTTTGAATGCTAATAAAGTTCTTGTTCGCTTGCACTTTCACTTCAGTTAATGCACCCTTTTTGATGAATTCTTTATCGAAAACAAAAAAGTTTAAATTTGGTAATGGAGTATTTTCCTTACTTATTACCATTCAAAACTAGATAAGGTTTCTTCATAAACTTATTTTCTAGGGCACCAACAATGTCAAAAACCAGTTTGGTTTACGGAGATTACGTTAAACGTTTTGCTAGCGTTTATAGTCATTCTTTCTTAAAAACTGAGTAAAAAAAACTATCTCCGTTTTCCTCAGTTGCTTCTCTATTACCCCAAAAGCCCTATCACAGGGCATAAAGCTCTGCCCTGATTCGGGAAATCTATGAACGATTTTCGTTGATATTCCATATTATACTAGAATGGCCTAATATGGCCCCCTTGTGCCATAAAAATCCAGCCAACCAACCAACCTTCCATATAGGTTGGTCCATCCAACCTTCCTAAGTAGAAAAGAAACAGCGTGATTGCATGATTTTTATTTCGTAAAACGCAGTTATCGGAAAAGAGATATAAAAGCTTCACTTTTGAATCCATAATGATTGAGGACACTTTTGGGTTCATTAGAGGACTTTCCCCCCACTATTATCGTTTATGAAAAAACAATGATTTCCAGTTTTACCAGATAATATAGCAAATTTGTAAACCCAACACTGGTGTTTATAAAACGCGTCACCTGATGGAAGTTTTGAGAGAGGCATGTTTTGTTGATAGTCCATGAAATGCACTTTAGTGTCATCAGACTATTGAGCTAAAATGTTCTTCTCTTTTATGTCTACAAAAAAATTTCTGCCTTACTTTGGTGTATACGTTTTGCAGATTCTTAAGATCTCCTTTCCTCCTCAACTAGAGTCGTTGCTGACAATAGTTTTTCAAATTCGTCACAGGTTTAAAATATGTTTGATCTAAGAGTTCTAAAATGAAGGTTAAAGTTGGACAAAATCGGTAGTAAAAATCTTAAAATTGTTGGTATAACTGATGCATAGTTTTTAATGAGATTTGTGGGGGTAGGTATTTTCTTTGATGATTGGTCCTTACGAACATAATGCAATTCTTGAGCAGGAAAACTATCTTTATGGCTATGTACTTTACTAATCGTTTATGTATAGGTACTTTGTTTGGTCAATTCTTGTTCCCCCCCCTTTGATCATCCTGAGGTGTTTAAGGCCCTTTCATGCGATATCTGTTTGGAGATCAATTCAATCCGTTTTTGAGAGACTTGCCGTGGAAATCCCCAATGCTTTTCTAAAAATGGGAATAT
The DNA here is from genome assembly GCA_963680715.1 of Tetragnatha montana. Classification (NCBI taxonomy): domain Eukaryota; kingdom Metazoa; phylum Arthropoda; class Arachnida; order Araneae; family Tetragnathidae; genus Tetragnatha; species Tetragnatha montana. The sequence continues at coordinate 25,273,677 of OY796682.1, forward strand.
TTTCCACGAATTATATTACAAATTACAAATGTAAACATTAAGGCTTTCATGGACGGTGTTAACAATATAAAAAAAATCTTGGAAAAAGTTTCCGGGATGCTGGGCCGTCTGTCATGTAAAAGTTTAAAAACTGAAAAAAAAACGTGAATGCACAGCGATTTCTATAGTCTCAGAAGATTGAAACAGAACATAAATTCCAATCAACGGCTTCTTATACAAAGGCGGGAGGTGAAAGTTTAAGTAGAATGAGACTTTTAGGATTTATTTAATTCTGAGCTGGATTTATCACTTCGGTGGTGTAGTTATCATTCGGTGGTATATAGTGCTGATTGCAAAGCCCTCTGAAGGAATCGTACTTCTTCTTTTCTATTAAAATTTATTTGAAAAAATTGAACTGCCAAAGGTTCTCCAGCTTCATTTTCTACCTCTATCTCTAGAAGAACGTTTTTCTACATAAATACCCACTGGTTTAAAGGAGTCGGAAATGGCTTAAATTGAATCAGGATGGTTGATATTACAGAATGTAAAGCTTTATTGTAGATAAATTTCCATAACAAAATGAAATTGCAGTTGAAAGTCAATTCTTTGGAAGCGCGCGGTTTTAAAATTATTTCAAATATTAAATTAAAAACCAACATAGATGAGAAATTATTTTTCTTTATTGAATGATTCGGCAATGTTTATCTCAAAATATAGTATATAGGGATTTTTTTCTTATCCTTGTATATTAGGATTTTTTTTAGGTAATTTTTTTGCGGAAAAGAACGTTTTTTCTGTCTTTAATATCTATCCGCATAGGGGGCACCCTTGTTAAGGATTTATTTTTGCCTCACAAATCTTTGACGGCTTTCCTCCTATATGTAGGGGGTTGTGGGCATAATGATCCGTCTCTTTTGTTAGCTCTATGGTTTCAACCCTCCCACTGCGGTCAGTGAAATCCTTTCAGCGGTGCCGTTTGCATAGGTGATGCTGCCGTCTAGCGGAGGACCGGATAGCTTTACTCTAACACCGAATGAATGCCTTTCTTATGCGCTAAAACAGGCCTGCACAATTGAAGTCCTATCACAGCTCTTATAGACATACATGTTTTGGATAATTTTAGGTTCTAGAGGGCTCTGCCCTCAGTTTGCTAACGCTCCCGAACCCCCAAAAATGCTACGCACTCCTTTTCAGTTCGTTTCATGATCTGAGTGAGCGATGCTCGTTTGTTGCACCTCATAAACCGTGGAGACCCCACTTAACTGCATAAATACTACTCCGTCAACCTTCAAAAGCTAAATGTTAGCTTTAATTACAGCTTTCATTTGCATAAATTATGGAAAAGGTGGGCTCCGGGTGGTGTTCTTAATATCAAGGCAGATAGAGTAGTTAAAACCGTTATCAGAAGGCTTCCTAGTGGATATGTTACGGACAATGTGATAAATCCAGGCATTACTAAGCCCGGGTAATGTGATAAATTCAGTGGAATTTATGAATGAAATTTATCACTTTGCCCGCCTTCACTTTGGGCATTATTAATAATGCCCGATTAATCACTTTGCCCATAACAGATGTTCAAAATGCCTCTCATTTGAAAAAGAACAAAAAGGATTTTGACATGTATGAAGTGCAACTCCCAACCACAGTCCTTTTCTTGACCATCTACTGTATTGCGCGGGCCTTGACAGGCAAGATATCTACACCAAACCCCATAAAGTGAAGATTTGTGGCTTCGTGGACTTTGTTTGTCTAGCCTGAGACTTGACAAAGTGGAATAAGTCCCACCACTTGCATAAATAACTCTCTCGCAAAAGCAAATATATAACTCTTACTCATCAATATAATTTAATCCAAATGTTCCTGGAAAAAAATGTGCTTGAATGAAATCGAAATTGCTGTATAGAAAAATAGTTAAAAAACAGTGTAGTTTACCGGTTCAAGAAATTCTTTTAAAAATGTGTAGGTATGCCTTTTGTTTGAAAGAGTGTTCATTGCATTGAAATCCAATATTAAAACAGGAGAAAAAATTCCTTCAATTTAAAAATTTTTGTGAATAAAATATTTGATTTTAAAAGAATTTAATTGGGTAGTTTTGTTATACTAATAATACTTAAGATTACTTTCAAAGTGTACTCAATGTAAAAATCACTTTTAATTCGTACGATATTATTTGTTCAAGAAGTTCTAATTTCATTAATTTATTCATTCTATCTTTCTCCTGTGTCGAAGGAAAGTATTTCCCCCTAAAGTTTTTATTTTCCAGAGTTGAAGGATGCTACTATCCTCGTAAAGATGAGGACACCTTCAATAAAATTTGGCTGGCAAACTACTCTAAAAGCTACAACAGGTATGGAAACTTTTTTACAAATACAATTTTTAATAGGCTAGATATTCTATAATGTTTTTTTTTTTAAAGTGTTGCATTGTATAAAAAAGTTTAACAATATAACAGAACGCTAGAAGCATTCTAAACATAATAAATTCTATATAGATCCTCTACTTAAAAAAATATTTTATCTGACGAGAGTTAGTTCTTATTGTTAGAATATCCTAATTAAATATTCGGAACCTGCAAAAATGTCAGTTTTCTCCTGCGTTGATTTCACTTTTAATAATTATAGTAGAGGAGAGTGGGGCACCTTAGAACACTTTTTATTAAATTATTTTTCTAATTTTTTTTATACAATTATATTTATTCAAACACAGCTAATATAAATATACTCCTTTGCACATCTAATAAATTTTTTCCGACTAGTTATCTCTTTTAGGGAATTCGTAATAACAAATTTAGAAGACCTCTTTAGGTGGGCCACTTGGGGTGGGCCTTTAAACACTTTTATTAATAGCATAAAAATTATAAATGTTATTTTTGAAGTACAAAGATAACACTAATTAATGAAAAAAATTGCTTTTGGTGATAAAGTGTATTAGTTCTGAAACGAGCCAGGAGCACGTCCCCACGTCTATTTGAAGGAATCTTGCGAATTCACGGAGATAAAAAGTTGAGGTGGTTAAAGTCGGTGGCATATTTAGTGGAGTTCCACTGAGCCCTTTCTTCTTCCTTGAGGTCCTTTTTGATCTCTCGGCCAACATCTTCAAAGGACAAGAAGTCCATGAAATTGGTGTTGATGTCCACATTTGTAGCTAAGCTATCCACCTTTTCATTTGGGACGATCCCCTTATGGCTCTGCACCTATATTAAAGCTATCTTTTGAGCGATTTTGGAAGCTTGGGAAAGGGATTGCTGTAAATCTAAAACGACAGAGTGACTCTTGGGACAAATGGAGGATAAGGAACTTAGAACACTCTTACTGTCTGTAATAATTACATAATGCGACTGCGTTGCTATGGATTTCTGGACCGAGCCCTTTATTCCGAGAGCTTCAGCGGTGAAACCACCAATACCTGTCCAGAAGCTTCGTTCTAAGCGGGTATTGTAGTGAAATTGGACGTTTTAGAGTCATCAAAGGCCATGATAATGCAATTGGTGAGACTGGCTCTAAAATCTTTAAATAGCTATATTATCATGCTCTCTGGGAGAGATTGTCGAACCGGGGACCATTGGGTTACTAGACGCACACTCTACCACAAAGCCATCGGTGCTGAAGCCAGGATTGATAAATAACATAATTTTAATGTTATAAAACACGTTATAACAAACTGCTATTACTGCGAATGCTTCAACTGTCGTGGAAATAACCTCTTCGTTAAACTTTTTCCCCTTAGAAATTTAGTAAACAACGAAAGGAAGAGAGTAGGACACAAATTCAATATTTATTTATAACACCAGAACGAGGGCTATACAATCAACAGGCTATACAGAAATAAAGCCAATCGATATAAAATTGGCACTCGATAAAAAGCGTCGTACAAAATAGCTTTGGCGAGACAATTCACGCAGACGGAAAAATAAAGGCAAAAGTGGCGGCAAGCCTCTTGCAGTTAAGCACATTATACACTGAGCCAAAGCGTGACTATGGAAACGAAGTACGAAAATCTTATTGTACATTGTAAGTCGAATATCTCAGTTCTATGAGTAGTAGAATTACTTTTAATGCTCATGTAAAACCATCAAAGCATATAAAATTTTTCATTTGGGACTGAATTAAAATTCTTTTAAACAAATGAGCAAAACAACCTTTTATTTATGTAAATATGTATACCTATTCTACATGCAATATTGGAATAATTTTCCACTTTTTACTTTCCGAAACACGATTTTTAAGAATTAACTAATGTTTTACAGTTTAAAATTACTTTTAAAAAAAGAATAATGAACTTTTCTTTCCAGATGTGGTAAGTTTTTTTTTTAAAATTCGTTATTCGTAAGACGACCAAGACCGACTTAATATTCCCTATTCTAAGTAATCGTATAATAAGTTACAATTTTTTTTGAAAGATTCTTAATTATTTTGTCGATAGTTTTTCCTAATTGAAATCATTACATTTTAAATTTTAATACATCCTATTGAAAGGTGATGGTTACAGGAAATTTCCAAGTATTCAATCTGTTTTCAATTTGACTCAGTGTAAAAATTCTCCTTTAAAATCTAATGAGCAATATGCGGCAATGAAAAAGCTTGCAAGAATGCATGTCTTTCAAACACAAACCTCAAGTAAAAAGTTGCTGAAGCGAGATTTAAAAGCAAGCTGAAAAGAAAATTCACACATAAGCAAAGCACTCTTACGTCGTCAATCTTTAAAAGTCTGGTCATTTTCTTAAAGTCCTTCACTCGGACCTCTTGTATTTTGAGAACATAAATGATAAAACCATAGAGCTAATGGATAAACACAGATCCTTCTTTTCCCCTTTTTAAAGGTATCTAAGGAAGAACATTTCATTAACATTTATTTTTCATTCGAAGCCATTAGAGACAGTTATTACTTTAAAACAATATTTCTTTTTCAAGCTCATATGAATACAGGAATTGCATACAAATCTATTATGTAAATCAATACAGAACCTCTTCAGTTTTTATCATCAACAAGATAAATAATTCACCAAGAAATCGATTGAAAATTAATTGAATCGTCAGTTACAAGAAGGGAATAAGTCCAAAAACGAAGTTTTGAGATAATCGAAAAAAAAACCTGTATAAGTAATGGAATTTTTATCCTATAGCCACCAAATTTTTACAGGAAATTCATGACACTGTTAAGAATACAGAACAATCATCTAAAAAATTATAAGTGTATTTAAAAATGTTTTACAGTTAAAAAAGAGGATGGACTTATTCCCTTCTTCAACGTTATAAAATTTCAGCTGAACAAAAATCTTAAAAATCACTTAAATTGACAATTAAATTATATTTCTGCTTAGTTCACAGTACAAAAGTGAAAGATAGAAAGACTAAAAAGAAATAAATTAAAGATAATTATGAAACTGCGTCCTTAAGGCGCTATCAATGAAGTAAGTGAATATCAATGGAGTCAAAAAATTCATTGGTTAAAAAAAAAGAAAAAACGCTTTTAAATTAAAATCAAATTTTATTTTGGCTAAGTTTACAGGCCAAAGAATAAGAAAAGAAAGACAAATTAAGTTAAATTTCAAATTTAATAAAAAAAATACAATGAATGAACATCGATTTCGCAAATTCAAGGGGCTATATCTGCCGATAGGGGGTAGTTATTTCCCCCCTCTTTGCACTCATGTGTAGAGCAGAGCCTGGAGATATTTTTGAGCACAAAAAGACAATTTGTCATTTTTTGGACTTATTCCCTTTTTAAAACTGACGATTCAATTCTACTTAACTTCACTAGTATTTCATCAGTAAATGAAACATGCACCTTCTTTTGTTAAATGTGCAAATAAAGTACTTTTACATGCATTTTCACAACTGGTAAAGGATTTTTAAGGTAAATTTTAGTCAGTAAAAATTTTACATACAGAACATTGAGCACCACATAATAATTATGGATAGTGATACGTAACACTTTTTTGATTTTAGTAAGATGAGCGACGCAAGCTTTTTAAAGCACAACAGCAAAACACTACGCTGCACTACATAAGCCATGCTGCATCGAACGGAATTTCGTCAACTTAGATGTATCACAAAAGTCCATTTACATTATTTTGTGAAGAAAGGTCACTTTGACAGTAAATATGAGTGATGTGATAGTTGTTTTTTGGCAAGTTCCATTCGTTTATTCCTCTATAGGCTCTACCATGTAAAGAAAACACCTAGACTTAAAAAACAAAACATAATTTAAACAGTTTTAATAAATTTAGTTTTGCCTATAATGTAACTATTTTACATTGACTTTTAATATTTACTTTCCCCCGGAAGAACCTAATACTAACTAGTCCTCATAATTTATGCTGATTATTTGAGTTATGTCTTTTACATTATTTTGTTATGTGGGAATTAAAGAGGTTGTTTCTTTTGAATCAACTTCCAAAGCAGTTCCATAATGATTCTTCTAATAATAGTATCATGAATGTATGACTGATTTAAAGGAAGTTAGATTTATCACACGAAATGGTCTACTGCCTAAGAGATACTGTTTCTCTGATTTCTTTTGTGATGCATAATATTTCTAGAGTATCAAAAGTGTTTTCTTTACTTCTGAACAAGTATTTCATATTATACTTGGAACTAAGGGCATTTGAGCCTTGTTTCATAGCTACCATCTATTGAATGAAGAGGAAGAAACGAATGTTTACAACAATATTTGTTTTTTTTTTGGCACGAAAATATCAATCATACTAGGATATAAAACATTTAAGCATTCAAAAGATTTTACGGGATTAGTTTTCCACAAAAATATCTATACTCTCTTTTCTATTCTTACAACACTTTCTATAGAAGAAATCTAAATGTACGACGAAATATGCTAGTACGAACGCTCACAACGATGTAAGAACGTGTTTGGCTCTTCCGAGTTAAATATTATTCCTGAAAGTTTAATAACGATCAATCAGGGTAGATGCCGAATCAACTTCTGCATCTTTCATTGGACCAATTTTTCATTTTCAATTAAATTTATCTGTATATTTAGGATAAATATTTTATTTTTTGAAAGGGAGTTTATGTAATAAATAATTTATGTTAACTTTAAGTTACCTTTAAAATACCAATGTTCATTTAAAGCGCTAGATAAGGTAAACGCTCTCAGATGTAATGGCTACAATTCTCACATAGAAGAGCCAAATCGTTCATTAGCACAAACATCGATAAAATCTTATACGAATTTAAAACCTTTTTTTTTACAAAACTATTTTTTAACTTTTACTTCTTAAACAACCCGTAGAAGGAGTTTTGTCGTTGCTAAGCCTCGTACCAACAGATCAGGAGAAATAAGTTTTTCCACATGAAAAAATATTTACAGCATATAAACCAGGATCAAAAAGAAATAAATATTCCACGTAATGTTTCAGTTAAAAGAATAGAATTTCATATAATATAGATTTTTTTTTGTTTTTTAACTAATTCATTTTTTTTCAGGTCTTGTAATAGTGTTGAATAATTGTGTGGAAACGTAAAAGGATGACAATAACGGTAAGACATGACCTGGAATTTTGTGCGAACCTATTTAAAAAGGAATTGCTTATAACACGTCAAAAAGGTGTCTTGATTCAAAATAGAAAAGGACATAATATTAGAAAAAAAAATTAAATGGGTTCGAGACTTGACAACTTTGTTAAATGCATAATATGCCATGAAACCACTATGCAATAATGACTGCTAGAATCTACTAGCTCGAACTTCACCAAAAATTTCAATACAATTTAACAGAATCTAAATTTCTAAATTCGTTCTTTATATGGTGTTTTTAACAGCATTAGAATCTGTATTAAATTCGATTTTGCTTAAGTTGTAAATACAACTTAGGAATAAATTGAATTCCAATTTGAATGAATTTTGAGAAAATGAATTCCATAAATTAAAAGGATGAATTAAATAATTTTATATGCATGCATTGCAAGTTGAATTGATATATCCATGTGATTCTACATGGATAAATAATTTTGAAAACTAAAATGTTCAAAATAAACTTTTTTAAATATAAAATAAAAAAAATTGTCGCTTAATAAGTTAAACTTTGTCAATCGCCTAGAACAATATTTTATTCAAATTAAATTTAGCTTAAAATTAAAGTATAAACTTCCGTGTTATCAATTAACTTGTTGTAAAAATGTTGAACTTTTGTTAAATGACAGATAATAAGAATGATGACTTAATGATTAGAATGCTCATAAATTTGTGTTAACGATCAAAAGAAATTAAAATGAAATACCATTTACTTTGAGATGAATATGGATGCAATGAGTTTTTAAAAAGGCGATGTGGGAACATATTCAGTTCCTCTTGTTAGGTACGTGTTCCTTGGCTAAGAAAATGAGTAGAAACATATATTTCCGTACAATATAATATATGTATATCCGTACGACACTATTTACAACACATATAAACAGGAATGACGACTCCAGGACTAGTGGAAGAGTCTGTTCATTACACAAAGGTTCCCAACCTACGTTAAGATTTTATGGGAAGATAACAACGAGATACATGTTTTGTAATTTTGTTTCGATTTCATGCTAAATCTCTGTATTGCTTAGTAAATAGTGAGAAAGACCTTTTTAAAGGAAAAACAGGGGGAAATACATAAAGTTCCAGTTAAAACTTTATGAGAAAGGTAATTTTGGGGTCATTTACAGTGAAAAGACGAACAGAATAAACATTTCACTAGGCATTCAATATACTTCCTAACATGAATCTTTAATTTTAACGTATTATCAAATTATTTTTCAAAAATAATTAAAAATATGTAATTGAGTAAGAAATCAAATACTACACGCATTAATTTCTTTTTTAATTGAATTAATTAATGTATTTGATATTCATTATCCTGTTACTATTAATTTTGGTTGGGAACCTCTGATTTAAGGTACATGCATTTAAATACCACTTTGTTAACAAATACACATTCCAAACGGCTACGAATGGCTTCTTTCTATACTTTCCCATTTCTGTCTATCGCTATTTAGTGTGGTAATAGGGAGATACAGGACTAAGGGAATGTCTGAGTCTGTTCTTGAGCATTCATAAACGTGGCCAAGTTATATCAAATGAATGAAACTTTTAATAGTCGGACAGCAGCATTATTATAAGCAAGCAGCAGGTGGTTTAATAGAAGAGCTCATTATAGTAAGCTATTTCTGTTGGATGTTACCTGTTAACTTGATTCATTTTCTTAAAACTCTTAAGCAGGATGGACGTTGTTTGAAACCAATATTATTGATAGTTTAAAGGTACGTGTGTGAAGAGTAAATAATTACTGAAGAATGAAGACTAGGTTCAAAGATCCTAAATTGACGAAAGCACATAAAACTGTGTATATAGAAACGTTAAGAGTGAACTTTTCATGTAGGTAAAGTTTTGATTTATAGGACGATTCCATTATGTAATAGAGACGGATGGAGAAGGGGGGACGGATTAGCGAAATTTTAGTTTTTATGAATGCAAAAAAAAAAAAAAATGGAAAATGTATTTTATTACTCATACTTGGCCACGTTAATTACTTTTGATTTCAATGGAGATGAACCCTCCAACATCAGTGATGACATCGTGGTTAGGAGTTCAAAATCACCTAAACCCACTGAAAAAAGTTTATGAGCATGCACTAAAAATTTTTTCTTCGGATTTAAACGACCTGGATTTGTAAACTGAGCTACAGCCATGTCATTTCTGTGTCATTGTACTCTGGCCATTCAGATCTAGGTGGTCGGGGTTTTATTGGAAAATATCAATGTCCAATTAATTAATCTGGTCATTCCGCTGTATAAACATACTGTCAACTGTCCTATCCTTCATACAGTCACGTAATTTTTAAGTCATTTTACATAAACGCATTTAGAAATAATGACACATTTCATAAGAGAAATAAGAAGATAGAGAAAATTTAAAGCATTAACAAAAATATTCAATGAATAAAAACGCCACCATAATCATCCAAATGACTGATTTACATATAGACTGTTTTTACAGAACTATGAAACACAGTTGAACAAAACATCAATCATCTTGTCCGTTGGATCGATAAATAAATAACAAAGTTTTATGATTGAAATTTCTGCTCGTCTCAGCTTATACAATTAATTTTACACTAAAAATAGGTAAAAAATATGTTACTAAATGCAGCACCTATTCTTCCTAATTCAAAATACCGCCTTTTCAAAGTACCATTTTCATGACAACGATACCATTAAAATAGAAATACTTAAGACTTTTTTAAAAGCATGTGTTAACGACTCACATCAGTAATTAGGGGAATATCCAATAGTAGGTCACACTTTACTTTTTTTTTTAAAACCTGGTGTCAATCTTTCTGAAGCAAGCTCATCGTTTCTTATCATGTCTAAAAGCAGCATTCCATACTTTTTTTTTGTTCGAGAGGGGTTCAGACCTCCTTGAGGAGGCGTCTTCATCACAGTCAATTCGTTCCCCGATCGTTCGATTTATTCGTGGGGGTGGGCAGGTGGGATTTATGGATCGAGACAGTCGATCGTCTAGTTGGCGTAGTGGTAGTAGTGGTTATTGAGAGACTGCTGGCTCATCGAAACCATTGAGTACGCCATGATGAACTCCAAGATCCTATGGAAAGAAAATGAAGGCGATGAGCTTAATTGTGGGTCAACTCAGGGGTCCCAAAGCGAGTGCCGGGAAAAGAGTTGGTAGTTGCCAAATAGTGCAGTTCATGATATGTTTTGAAAGAATTTCGGGGTTTCCCATTTCAAGTGAAAAATTACGACAGATGTTCTTAACTACCTTTGTAACATACAACGAATTCGGAACATAGCTGGATTCAAGTTTTGATAAACTTAGACAGATTAGAATTTTGATTGGGTTGATGAGAGATAATTATAATTATCTAAAATATAATCGGGATATGGAAAAGTTTGGGAACTCCTGGGTTAAATCATTACTTTTAATCAAGAGGAGGAGGCCTAAATTATGAATCAGAATAGTTCATTAAATCTCCACGTTAAAATTATTTGTTATACGAAATTAAAGGATTTTTGTTTCAAAAGAAATTTCCTGAAAGCAATTTAGAAATTTTTGGCTATTAATTTCTATTTTTAATTATTCATTTTAACTCAACGATTTTATACGGGTTCACCCACGTTCTTAGAACTACATTTATCTATTTAAGGGGCAGATATTTATGAGAACATTTTTTTTTTCAGATTCGAATTGAGCAAAGGAGCTTCACCTGCTGAGTGTTTGGAGACAGAACCAAGGCATGAGTGAGATAGGCCCGGCTTGCGAGTAGACCTCGCAGGCCTTGAGCAGGCAGAGCACGGCCCCCATGGCCGCCGAACACACCAGCCGCCGCAGCTGCTTTTCCAGGCGGCTGCGGGAGACGCGCGCAGGCTTCCCGCATTTAGGCTGTAGCGGGCTGAAATGGAATTCTACGTATTAAAAATATTAATTATGCGATACATTTAGTGAAAGAATTAGATTAATATACTAATTAACTGAAATGTTAGGTAAGAACAATCTTTTAGGGGATGTCCATAAGTTACGGGAGGTGTTCTTTTCCAAATTTTTTTGGACCCCTCCCTCGGTGAGATTTTGCTGGACCCCTCTCCCCATCAAGTTCTCACCTGAGATTTTCGTAATCCCTTTTAAACAAATTAATTTCTTTGATATGTTTTATATTCGTCTGATCGGCATCACACTTAACATACATATTGCAGAAGTTTTGATACAAATACATGTTGAAGTAAAAAACATGGTATTAACTTGCAATTATCACGATTGACTGGCTTATTTTCGGTGTTTTGACTAATCTGCATATTTTTTCTAAACTTGTGCTAAAAATATAAAAGTTGACGTGAGATGTTAATTGACTCCCCCCTCCCCCTAGTGAGATTTGGTGAGATTTTTTTATACCCCTTCCCATTTTGACCTCACGTAATTTATAGATGTCCCATTATGTTCATTGAAATAATTACATTTATTCTAAAGTTTAATATAAAAAATAAAATAGAGTTGGTATAAGGAGATCACTAGTTCCTATTAAATGTTCCTCTACGTTTTCCCCCCTAAATTTCATGGTATAATATAATTCAAATTCTTACAAATTTTACGATGCATTTAGTAATATTAAATGTCTACGTCATTAAATTTAATGATTAAAAACGTTAAAGTAATGCGAGTTCTTTCATATTTCGCTTTTTACATTTCAACTACAATTAGAGTATTATTTCATAACTTAAGAAATAAAATTTCTGAAGATGTTATTGTCAGAAACTCTATGACAGTTTTAAAAGTATATAACATAAAAAGTACTAGCTGCCCTGTTCAAAAATAAATTATTTGTCATAAGAATTTTATAATGAAATATTTCTAAATGATACCTACTCATTTAAATTCAATTTTTGTTTTAATAATTATCACGGCTTATTTTTGTATTTTGATTTACAAAGAAAAGATAAAATCAACCAAGTTACAGAAATATTACTATAAGAATGGAGATTTGTATGAAGATACAGAAAGAAAATTGCCTTCTATAGATTCAAGATTTTAGGTAATGGCTTTTAACTTCAACAATATCTTTTATAACGTCAGATTAGAGTATTATTTCATAACTTAAGAGGTAAAATTTCTGAAGATGTTATTGTCAGAGACTCTATGACAATTGTAAAAGTTGAAAATATTTACCCTGAAACTAATGATAAAAACGTTCAATATTTTCTTAACTAGTAGGAAAAATTCAACATAGATTTTTAAATCTGAGTTATTAAAATCAGAGAAACTTTACGTGTAATAAGTAAGCATACGTAATAAGTTAAATAAACAACTATACTACTATGTTGAAAAGAAGTGGTTTCAGTCCAGATAACTTCCCCGAAAAGAAACATTATGACCATCGGCTCTTCATGTTTATGAATGAGTTTAAACCGAACGTGCTTAGAAAACTAATCTCATTAACCTGATAACCAAACTAAGCTAACCCTCTACATAATTAAAGGTTTGTATTCTGGACAACGTTCGGTTCCAAAATTTCACTTCGTATTCATTGCCTATAATTTGGAATATCCAAACTATATTATATTAAGATTGTGAAATGAGGAGACTTATTTTGAGTTTATTTTTCAATAGGAAAATTTCAGGTTTTTTATTTCTTTTAAAAGTTAACATAGTTTAGTTAGTAAAAATAGCGGTGAACATATGCTCAGATAAAAGTGATGAGTTAATAAGTCTCTAGAAGTTTTAATGAGTGTAAGCATTCAATGTAAGATGAAGTTAAACAATTCAGATTCCTATGGAAAGCTGAGGTATATATTTTCAAAGAAAAATTCTTTACTGTTGAAGAAACTATAATAGCAAATATATATGCATATTTCTCAATCTAAAAGAAAGAGAAATATGCAAAAATAAAATGTAAACAATGAATTGAATGATTTATACATCGAAGAGATGAATGTAGAAATTTCTTAAGCTTACTATGTGGTGCAAAAATTGTTTTAAAAAAATTTAAACACGAACAGGAAAAAATTCCTTTTGATAGATTATAATTGTGTCACATTTAACTTATACAAGACCACACAATAACAATTGTGTCATTTTAACTTTAGACAAGACAACACAATTAGGAATTCGAGAAATTTAGCTTTTTATTATATACACAAATTACGTCGTATTTGACCTATACGCTATTATACCATTATACTTTGCAACGTTTTACAACACACTGCATTATTAACAAACGCAAATTAAAAGGGAAGCCATTCAAAACGTCGACAATAAGGTCCCATTTTATTCATACATAAAGAGGAATAAAACCGGATATATCCTTCGGGAAAAGGAGTGCTGCATCAGTCCGTCCATTAACGAAATTGGCTTCATGCTTTTCCTCATACAATCAATATACAAACAAATTAAAAGAAAGGGCGAAGTCTCTGTTAGCGCACAGAGGCGTGTTTCCCAGTTCGTTAAAGTATCGTTATACCAGAGCCAATCATTCCGCCTCAATCGAAAGGAATCGATGGTTGTGTTTTGTTTGGAAGATGCGTTGCGGCTGTTTTGAAAATGTCGGGTCGTTTCTCGGAACGTGATAATATTACCTTTCATTCCCTGGTGAAAGAGTTTTCTGAGAAATTTCGATCATTAAAGAAGGGTTGTTTTGATCGACTGTTCCTTAAGTCATCTGAATTTCTTAAAAGTAGGACTTAATTAATCAGTTCTGTGGGATTTTTCCTTTTGGAATACTGAGAAATATCGTATTTTGTTATATTAACTATTTTATTAATTTAACAGATTGATATTCATTTTTTATGCGGTAATCCTCCTTCACCAAAGGTTCGTTTGAAATTTCCCGTAAAGCGTTCGAGTTAAAGTGTTAAATAATTTTAATTCAATTTATACAACTTTTCACATACATTTCAAAATTATTATCCATTTGATTTGCTCTAATACAAGCTTTATTAGAGGAACCGTTTTCCAATTTTACATAAACTTTGACATTTTCACATCAATGCCTTATCGTGTTCTTTATTTCATTAACAATGACAATTACTTTACAATATGCAGTGCTTCTCAAACTTTCAATATTGGGGACCCAATTTTGAATAATAATTTTCACCTTATGTTCAATTTTGGCATTATCTGACTGCAATTCAATTTTTTTAAACTAACACGAGGAAGGGGACTGAAATCATATCAGCAAATATTCTTATTTGTCTGACGGTATTAAACTAATAAATCGCCCCGGGGCATATTTTGAGACCCTCTGGGTTTGAGGCTAGAAGATGTATCACTTTCGTTACGCTCCCAATTTTTTTTTAAATAGAAAGAGGACTGAATTAAAAAAGCTTACCTGATGGCTTGGTTGGGTGAGTGCAGAGTGGACACAGTGACAGGAATTATATCCTTTCGGAGACCTTCCCCCTCGGGGTGCACAGCCTGTATGTAGAACAGAATAATTTCACTACAAATAAACTATGATAAAGGTACTAGGTAATCCTAAATGTTTTTTTTTTTAAAATTAGAGATTAGAAGTAATGGTTTCATAAAATATAGAATGTGTCATATAAAAAACAATATGTATTTTTTCTAGAATCTTTAAATGTGTACTCTAACTACTATGAGAAATCTGAGCATAATAATTATCAATGCACATGCAGTCAAAAATAAACGAATATTAGTTTCATTTTAGTTCAATTTCATTTTCATACATTATTTTAACAGATTATCAAAAATAAAGATTACTTAAAAAATATAATTATCTATTCCATTAAATATATCCAAAAGTGAGAATATTCTACATCTTTTGTGCCTTACAATGAGTGGTCTAACGAGGGCCGGGTCTTCGTTTGGGGAAGTTGGCTTGCTTTTAGTTTCGGACGTTCTCCAAGGGCCCGGAGATGATGGCAGGCAGTTGAGAGGATATGCCTCGCCACCTGGAATCATGTTAAAATAACGCTGAAGAATTTTACTAAGGAAATTCAGTTACCACTAAAAATATTAGGAAACAGTTTTTAAGTTAAGCATACTTCCCTCTCACCTAACCGCACAGAGTGCTGAGGGTTAGCGGTGTGTCATAGCCAGTGAGGTCCTACCGAGGCGTGAGTATGCTGCTAAGGGGCAAGATCAGCTTACGCTGCTGATACCCCACAACCGACTAGTAATCCCACCTAATCGTATCTGGGAAGTCTTCTGGGAATGTAACTGTTCTCTTTGAAGACTATTAACTTTCGTTGGATATCTAACCTGACACTTTCTCTTTCAGGGAGTGACGAAGATTTATAATCGGAAACTCTTCCTTTTAAGGTTTTGAATCCCTCAGGACTTAATAAAACTTATGGAATGGAATGGAAACTTATGAATGGACTTATTAATGAAACGCTATTTCTTTACAGGATGTCATGCTGATCGTTATTCTCATTAACTAATAAAGGCATCGCCCAACTGATCTTTCCTCTGGTCAACGGTCTCTTCTCCGAGCCTTCTATCAGTATTTATCGTAGGGATTTCCGTTCCTCGGAGTCTTTTTGTGTGGCCCGCTTGAGAAGCCACAAATGTAGCTTCAGAATACTTTTTAGCAAGCTAAAATTCAAAATTAATTTCGGGGAGGACCCCTGAACCTCCGCCAATTTTCCTCTTTCTCATGCTATGGAGTAGTTTGTATGGTAAAAGAGAAGTTTGAAGTTTCGGGGGAGGTATACACTGAATTTCCTCCTTTGTGAAGCAAGGATTTATAGGGGTCAAACTTTTCACACCTGGACCCAGTATAAAAAAAATTGAGGTAAAACTACATCTTTTAGAGAAATTTACAAAAGTTTTCAGGAGGAAGACCCATTACGTAAAACACAGTATTTAAAGAGGTAGGACCAAAAATTGTATATAGCCTCTGAAATGTTTGAAAATATACTAGTACCTTGACACCAAGTAAATGACCTTCGTACCTCCCTCGCCAGAAAAGTTCCATATTAAAAAATCCTCTCCCAATAAAAATGTATCACACATACGAAAGGAGCTTGATTACTTTAAGGCCCGCCATTAGACTTGTGCTTACGATTGCGGCCCCCGAGTACTTGTATGTTGGAAACCCCTGATATATCAGCTGCTCCCCACACCTCCGTAAAAACGAAGCTGATTTTTACCTCCCTCCCTCTACCCCCTTCCTTGGGTACATACTGCTCGGTGGACTTACAAGTCCTTTGCATTTCCATAAATGCAAGGTAGAGTTTTTTTGTGCCAGACCCCCCTCTTCTTTACATCATCGGAATAATACTATACAATTGCATGGTTAGGATTTCTCTCCTTCTTTCTGGGAAAACGTCTAGTGTAGGATCAGTGAACATCAAGAGGAATATGTAGGATTTTTTCCTATTAATATAACAATTCAAAAGGTGAGTTTCTAGATCAATATTTCATATAATCGTTTCGAGAGGTTCAGTACAAGGTTGTTACAGAAATAAAAGGACTCATCCACATGTTTAAAAAGAATTTCATGGTCACCACTTTAACAATTGGGTAAAATATCTTAAGTCGAGTATCTTTTATCTCATCTAATGGTACCTGTGCTTCTCAGTCACCACTTATAAAATAAGAAAAAATATATCAAGGTAAATGAAATCGCAGGGGCGGCTGGTCGGGGTTTGGGATGGGAAAACTCTAATGTTATTGATCATTAGTTAAAGTTTCTCAAATTATTCAGTTTCCGTCGAAGACAAAAAAGATAGAGACTTGGATTATACAAAATAAACGTGAAATCTTGCAAAAATAGTACTTTTTAAATAAAGAATCTGACAGATACGGTTACAGTTAAGAGTTCACGAAAAAACAATAAAACCCCCCTTGAACAAGCAGGAACTAAATTTATAAATGCTCAACTGCATTTATTTCCGAGTACTATACCCGCTGAGAAGGCTCAGATTCGATCTGAGGGCCTTTTGGATGGGATACTGGCGGGCAAACCCACCAAGCCATCCGTTCCTGCAATCACTCAAGTTCTCTAATTAATTTGAAGTTCATACTTTACGATTTAAAAAAAAAAATAATAAAATTTCGAGGATCGAACCCGCAACCTTCGGGACTAGATTACAGTGCTTTAACCAACCATGCCATATAGCCCTGCAACCACTGGTTTACGTCTTTAATTTAAATATTATATACAAATTCAGGAATGGGTAAAAATACTAACATAAATATCACTTATTAGATGACAGGGTTCGATCCACGGTCCTTTCGACTCGAAGCATTACGCTCCATCACTGATGCACTAACACACCAAGCTATCCGTTCCAGCAATCACTCAAGTTCTCTAGTTAATTTAAAGTTGATCCTTTACCATTTAAAAAAAAATTAAACTTTTGAGGATCGAACCCGCAACCTTCAGGACGACATGACAGTGCATTTACCAACCATGCCATATATCCCTACAACGTCTCTATTAACTTTATTACGTCTTTTCCGGAATTTAGGATTCCGGGAAAAGGTTTTGCTACTCTATTAACTTTCCGGGATTTTGAGTTGAAGTGAGTAGCACGCCTGTACATTTAATTAAATAAAATTAATTTATCTGGGAAATTATTTCTGTATTGTTCAAAACATGCTAGTGATGCAAGGGGTCTATGAAATAAAAATTGGGTATGCTAGATGCTTGTGCTATGCTTCCCATAATATTTTTCCAGCATTTATTCTTTCAAACAGTGCTTCTACGTGACTCTAGATTTCAACCTTATGAACAGTTTAGAACGGGTGGATTTTGGATTTAGATTATCGTTTCAGCCATTCCCAGTGACGATACGCCATTTATCACTCCCAATCACTCCAAAAAGCGTGTTTTCATGGAATGTCAGGCGCGGAGACACCGTGAATGGAGACCTAGGGCCAGTCATAGCATATCATCTCTTCATGGTCGTACAGCCACAAAAAAAAAACTTTTAACCTCGTACAATATTGTGGCGGTTGTTGTGGAAATGGATTTGAGGTTATGGTAATTCATAAACGCTGAAAACGCGTTTTGTAACCAAATCTGTGCTGCTATCATTCAGCTTTGTACTTCTTTTCAGACTGTAAGTAGTCACTCACGCGGGGGCGTCATGAGGATGCCCGTGGCGGAGGCGTCGGTGGAGTCACCGCCGACGTCGGTGATGCGGATGCGCGGTGGCAGTTGGCCCCCGTCGGGGGACTGGGCCCCAGTGAACAGTCCGGACGGCATCACGCTGCTGATCTCGTAGCCTGGATCCACCTACGGAAAACAGCCAAATAGACTTGGTGTAAGATCACGAAGTCTATATAAAATATCAATGAGAAAACATAATTTTGTTGTAATGGGGACGTGAGAATGCAGTAGAGATTTAAGGTGAAAGAAGCAAACAGTGTTTTTTTATCTTTTTTCTCTGTTTTCTTTACAAAATTTTAAAGTGTGTCTGTCATTTGGGACACTTTGCCCAAAAAAGCATTTTAGGTGTTCAGGAAACGGGTTTGTATACATGGTAATGTGGTTCATAATAAGGGTTATTTATTATTATGGATATTATTTATTACATGGATTATTAAGGTCAGGGGCCGTTCAAATATTAACCCTTTCAAGCCTAGACTGCCCAAGATTGCCATTGAATCCTTTAGAAATTTTAGGGCGTCTAGGACTAAAAGGGTTAAATAAACACCTGAGGGCGGAGGGGGTTTGCTATTTTATTATTTTACTGACAAGGGGGGAGGGGGAATATGAGTGATGCTTACGAAGTATGTTACAAACACTGCATTTTCGAAAATCTTTTGATTCTTGCATAAATAATTTCAAAATTAAAAAAAAAAAAAAAATTGAAGTTGGAAAAATTTTTAAGCATCTTTCACAAAGAAAGTTTTAACGGTAGGGTAAATGTTCAGGGGGAACAATGAATTTCAGAAATCTAAGTATTACTAAAGATTTCGTACTGAAAAAGAAAAAAAAAGGGTCGGGCAGTTTTCTTACGTAATTATAAGTTGTTCACTGGAACAACATCAACGCAAAGCCCTTTTGACTACTGTTTTTCTCCAATTATAACATCTCTTTACCTGTCTGAGGAAATGCAGAGGGACCTTGACGATGGACCTGAGCAGTCGGACGCAACACAGGAGGGACGACAGGCACAGGAATCCGCCCCACGTGATGAACGTTACTTGCGTCACCAGCCATACCACCTGAGAATAAAAAATTCATATATTATTTGGATGGAAGGGATCAGTTGTAAAAAGTGGACACGATAAGATCTGCCAGGGAGGGTAGGTTTCAGGCCTAAAATATCTTGGCTTAACCGGAATTGATGAAATCTTAAACAACAAAGGGGTTAATTCTAACTCTTTCGGAGAATTCAATAAAGAACTCGATTGATAAGCCTTACAGGTTATTGTTAAGTTAATCAGATACAGAAATATACAAGCTGCTTAGAATGACTAGTGGTGGATCCAGGGGGGGGCACTCTGGACCCAAAAAATCACTCATAAGTACACAAAAAAGTCCCAAAAAAGTACTCAAAATGGGTTAAAACCCTACTTTTACAGGTCAAATTTCAAAACATTTTCTGGGGGAGGACCCCCAAACCTCCCAGTGGTACCAAAAGGAGATCTTAAGTAATCTTTTTTAAAGGTAAAGGTGATGGTCTGGAAAATTGCCCTCCCCCCCGCTGGATCCGCGCCTGAGAATGACACTGGTTTAAGAAGTCCAAAATTACAAAGTGTGAGATATCGGAAGCACAATCGAGAAGTATAATTCAAAAGATAGCTCCTGATTCTCAGTTGGTTTATTCTTCTAACAGATATAATTGCTGATTATTTGACAGGTGATTCGTGCTGTAGTTTTTATAACAGCCCCAAAATACTTTCCGAAGCTTACTTTAAGCGAGTGCTGCAGCGCGGACAGGACGCCCGCGGTGATGACGAGGCAGAAGTGGAGGGTGATGAAGACGGCGACCGCCATTTCGTCGTTGAGGCGCGTCAGCCGCAGCTGCGTCGTGCGCACGAACGACAGCTGCAGCAGCGCGAAGCCGCTCAGCAGGCACGGGAAGCCCAGGTCCCACAGCACTTGCAGCAGCACGGCGGGGAGGGCCTACGACACAAAACAGTTTTAAACATGAGCGAACTAAGGGGCCGTATTCAGAAACTTAAAACACGTAAAAGAAACGAGACGGAAACGATAGATTTGACACGGGAGGTCTAGAGCTGCCATTTTCCCTCCCGTGTGCACCTTGCGCCTTCAATTGCACACCCTTACAAGTAATTATACACTGATAACACAAAATCAAACTAACACTAGGTGTCCATTACTTTCGTAATATATTAATATCTGAGAACCTTTTTTAATTTTTTTGATAATTAGTGGCTGTTCTCGATTTTATGGAACTATTTAACGGACCACAAAAAGTGCAAGAGCAATCCGCATACGATTCGAGTCACGGAACAATATGACGGACGAGAGCTCCGGAGTTCTCGTTTGAAATCTCAAATCTCTCGCGTCAAGAGCTTTTTCATCGTTTCAGTACCGTTCTCGTTTCTTCTACGTGTTTGTCTTTCAGAATACGGTCCTAGAGCTCTGAATAATTTTCTTGAAACAGTCATTAGTCATGGGGCCGTTCAAATATTGCTTTAGCATGTTCTTGGTCATTTTCGAACCACCTCCTCCCCGTGTCAGCAAAAATAAGCAACCCCTCTCTTACAATTATGTTAGCAAACTGCCGAACCCTTCCTCACTGTTCTGTTTTGTTTTACAACATCTTCACCAGAAAAGTTTTCATTTCAAACTACCGTCCTATGTATCGTTAATGTTTTGCTTGTGTGCTAGTTCTCAGAACACAATATATTGTATTTTTGAATTCGACGAAGAGATTTTTAAAACTAATGTGTTTTTAACATTTTATGTAATCATCATTCATGTATCCCACCCTTGTTAGCAAAAGGAAAAAAAACCTCCCCCTTAGATATTATTATATGTAATATTTGAATGGCCTCCATGCCATCATCAATCATCTGTCTCTTCATCATACTGTAACCTCTAATCTTACATATAGAAACACTTCTAGAATACCAGTTGTATCTTTTCCCACTGTCCCCTTCCGCCTATAACTTGGTTAAGTTGGTCCAAGTTGGTTAGTGTTTCAAGACCAAAAGGCAGTTTTCAGTTTAATAAAGCTTCAAGGCATTTTAGTCCGACCACGAAAGAGTGGCGGTCTAGAAAATAACCTAGCAAGAAGGATCAACTTCATTTTGGGTAGGAAAAGGTTTATTTTTTATCAAAACATGATATGGTAAGATTAAGTGGGTTGAACCTAAACCACTTATAGAATCATTCCGCTTCCTAACTGTCATTGTTGAATTACAATCTGGTGTAAAACACTTGGAATCAATTGAATTAATTACTTTATTGATTTACTTACAATACACTACAGAAAAACACATTCATAAATTTCATCTATTGTGAGGTGGTAGCACTAAAATTTTAAGGTAGGCTTGTAATTATTTAATAACACTCTCTGCCATCGTTTCTGAAGATAAAGGTTCACACCTTTATCTGTTTTAGGAAGGATGAAAACCTCAGCTAGTAAATCTTCTAGTAACAACCTCCTGCATCCATTTATGCTCCTTATTTATTAATCTATAAATTTCAATAGATTTTAGAAAACTTAAAACTTATTTAGCAAAATCACCACACCATCAGAGTTTTTTTATGATAATTACACAAGTCTTCTTGTATATTAATTTGAAAACAATTGTTTAGGTTTATATAAGTTTTTAGAATATGCTGCTGGTTGTTTTTTGTCTGAATATCTTAGTTTATGAGGTATCACTGTAAAAAATATAACTCTACTAAAATATACTAACTAATTATGTAAAAATATAATAATTTATGAGTAACGGGATTTTATACCAGTGTAAAGATTTTCCTTATTGTAAACCCCAATGATTCCATCATTACAAAACGTATACCACTTACTATCAACTTTAAAGTTATCTTCTATTTAGTAATTAAAAGGATTTTGCAAATAGTAATTGAGGAAATGGGGAATTCTTAGAAATGTACATGAATAGTTAGTTAACTTTATCCTAAATTTCCATTTATTTTAATTAAAATGAGTGGGTGTTAATGATAATAGCCTTAGGAAAATGCAGCTAAATTGGTAAGTTTGAACTCTGATTTTGAATAATGATACATGAAAGAGGGAATTGTTGGTAGTATTTAAATAAAATGTTAGGCTGGTGTTGAAGCATTTAATCAGATTAAGTTTTTTAAGGAGATCTTTTTTTATATGCTTTTAGTCTTCCAATTTCAGAGAGAATTGAGTAGTATTTTCCCCAAACCCCTTTCATTAAAAAATATAAATCTTCTAATGTAATTACACTATTAAGAATTTTCTTTTTTTTTATTCTGCGAAGTGGTTATTACTTAAACTATAATCCGTTTTTTTTGTGAAGATAAGATTATTTTTAAATAGTACTTCTATTTAGTAATTACCATTGAAAGTTTCAAACTGCACAGTTTATTTTTTGTTTCAGGTATGAATATAATTTAAAAAAATGTTAATAATAGTTTCAATAGGAAAATACCTCAACTATTTCCTAATAACATTATTCAGTGCTTATCATCTACAGTACTTAAATATATATTTTCCTGTGAAAAATATAATAATAAGGTTAACAAAGTAAACTAAATATGTTTATATTTTATTATTTGTGCTACAATGCTATCTTTACAGATACTTATATCAGATTATTAAACTTCTACTATAAGCTGAGAAGATTGTAATCACTTAACATTGAAACAGTATAACAAAATAATACTACATATAATCTTATTAACAGAATGATCAGACACAGTTTAATTTCCTTTGTATTTCTGTTAACTATTTTACGCATTTTATTTTCTTGTTCAAATAATTTTTATAAATGGATCTTTTAATGATAAATGACGAATTCCCCATTGTCTAGACATTTTTATATCGTAAGGCTAAAGCACAAGCTTCTTCAAATCCAATAAAGTTTTTAAAAGTTTTACAGCCTGAAAAATGATCTAGCTATCCGTCTCACTTTAGGACAAATTCCGTCTTGTCTTGCAATAGAGAAAAACATTAGATAAAGCTACCTACGATCAAAAGCATCGTCAAATAAATGATACCATTTGATAAATGTTCCACGATGCAGAAAAGGGCATTGTTATTGAATCTTTTTTTTTAGAAAGGAATTCGTGGTATCCGGAGAATTTTTTCCGCTAGTTTCGGTTTTGAGGGCAGTTATTTATCCACCAATTAGCTACAACGAAAAGCAGGGCAAATGAGGAGTTATAAAAACAAAGACTATTTTGATTTTTTCAAGGTTTATAATTTAGATGATACCGTAGATTTCCCATACACTTGAACCCACATAAACTTTTACACAAATGAAAAAATATATTCTATAAGTCCCTCTTGAAGATTGAAAGATGTATTAATATCCATTGCTATTTAGATTGTCTACTCTCTCCAGACTATAGAATGAAACTATTACATATATAAGAAATATTTATAGAAAAAACTATAACATAGAAAGTATTATATGATGATAAAGGCAAGGGTGTACGATATTAAATATTGTTTTCTTTACAGAAAAACTGTGCAGTAAAATAATTGTATTTGTGCTTCTTTACAGCCAGGATTATGTTAAAGCTAAAAATTTATATTCATAAATTTCAAAAGAGTCGTAACAAGTTTAGTTAGAAGGTATACTAGTAAATGACCCAATTAAATAAATTAGTGTATTGACTAATGTATCTAACGAAATAGTAGATGAAACCCAAAAGTTACTCATAACATACAGAATCCTTATTAAGCCTATCTAAAAATATTTCGTATTTTACATTTCAATCTAATGTCGTGAGGTGAAAGAGACAGAAATCAATTAAGAATCTTATTTAATATGAATACAATTAATTCAAATTTCAAAAATTCTTTCATTAATAAGATACAGAAAAGATCCAAGACATCTCATATTTGTTATTCTTTTTCTAGCGATAAATAAAAAATATCAAAATTATCTTTTGATTGAAAGTATAATTAAAAATACGATCACATTCTCACGCTATAATTAAAAGTATAATATATTTCATTATTCAGTATACTATTTAAAAAGTTATTATTTAAGAAAATAACTCGTATGGTTTTATGAGTAAAAAAATTCTTTGTCAGGCCATTGGTGACATTAACAATTTAAACTCTTTATCATCGAAGCAGTCATTAAATTTTTAAATTTCTAAAAGATGTATTTCTTTATCCATCTAGGTGTTAATACATTCCCTCGTACATAATTTAAACGAGTTAGTGTTCCCTAAAATTAATCACGGAAACACGGACTAATACTAGAGATCGACTCTGCTGCAGGGTAAGATCGAACGGGTAGTTGTTTTTCTTATATCAACACTCTACTAGCAGCAAAAAGAGATGTACAGAAACAGGACTATTGTAAGGAAAAAAACCTACTATATTTAAAATTTATTTATGTGAATTCGAAACAAAATTTATTATACAACTATGGCTATAAAAATTTCACTAATAATTTTCTGCTGTAAGGGTATAGCATTTAAAATTTTTAAAGCCTAACATTTTCATGAGAAGAGCTTTTTAAGTCTAAGATCATTTGAACTTTTCTCCGATTAACTCTTTGACAATTTTAAAGAAAGGCTTTTAGGAATTTCTGCAAGAAATTGTTATGAACCAAAAATTAAAAATATCATCTAATTGTGTTCAAGTAGTAGTATGATAGAAAATTTAAAAATTTGTATCTTCCGAAATGAGAAGCATTTACCTTTATGTTTATTTTATGACGAAAGCAATATTTTATGAAGAAAAAGTTTTGGAAAACAAATATTTGATTTATAAACAAATTTAAAAAAAAGAAAAATTAAGAGATTTTTACTAAAGAAAGATTAGCAGCTCAAGAATTTGAAACTATTTTAATTGTATTAAACATTAATGGGAATTTATTATTCATAAATATTTCTTTGGGTTTAATTGTCATTATAGTATTAAGCAACACATGATTTTTAAATTTGATATCCGCATTTAGTTTTAGTTCTTAAAGGGTTTTTTTAATTTAAAAGTATGGGTACTATTGATAATAGTTAATTGAACAATAAATTACAACATTTCCCAAGTGAAACATTAAAGTAATCTTTTTAAGGGGAAGGCTAAGACCCGTCTGACATTCATTTAATAAAAGTTTTCGCAACATGTTTGAATCTGACGTATTAACGAGGATACTGCTCATGGTTGATCGTATTTGGAACGTTTCCAAGTATCCAGACCTAATCCTTTCTCAGGACGAATATTTTCTAAACTCGAGACTATGTTTTCTTTCTATAAAACCTAGGAAGTAGGTTAATAGTAGATTGTTTGATGCCTTTCATTGTTTATTTTATTCCAATTTGTTTTGAAGGAGTGATAAAAATTAACACTATCGAGGTGGGAACGATTCAGTTAAAGGTGTCTTTACTGTAAAGGATATAATATTTGTAATGGATATATAACTACTTTAAATGTTTGTGCTAATTTTTTTATGGGAAAGACTATTTTTAGATTGTTTACTAATTATTTAAAAGTGATACGACGAATGGGCCATCTAAATCACAAAATTAAATTACACTTCTTTCATTTATTATGATTCTGTATGGTATTACCTACTATAGGAATCATGGAATATGATGCCAAGAGTAGTGCCAAGAAGAGTGGCACCCGGTTGTAATATAGCACCGGAATCTTACTCCTACTAGATAAGACTCTTAAGGATTAATCAGAGCTTTCGCAGAGCGACTGAACGTATCGCCTCTCAGGTGCAAGAACGACACAATTGCAAGCGACAAACTGATTACCAGTGCATTCCTCATGAGAAATATGGTTAAATGGAACTATACCTAATCTATCTTTGAAACTAAACTCTGACTGTCAGAGAACAAACTTAATTTATTAAAAAGGTGATTACTAAATTATGTGTAATCTATTATACACATTCATTATTTAGGGTAGCATAATTTCGATGACAGGTAGATGCTTTCCTGAAAAGTAGGCTAATATTAGATCGAAAAAGGAAAGAAAAAACAACCGCAACGATGATTGGTCCCTATGCCCTTCCCTTGTGCACCTTTTTGCTCTTTAGAATTTTCAACCTCGATGTAATTCCCTTTCATGCATGACATCTCCAACGGATATCTAAATTTCTCTAACCTAGCCCGATTTTTTGAAAAAAGGGTTGTAGCACCCCACCTCTCAGAGGACCACCTTCGACGATATCGCGGACCACCAGCGGGGAACTACTGCTCTAGCAAGGCTAAACTGGATCTGTTGTGTTGTATCAGGCTTGGACAATTGAGTTAAAAGCGATGTTACGGAGGAACGGTAGCGAGGGAAATGTGGCCAGCGCCATCTATCTGTCATTCCTATATGAAATGAATGGATGGTAGATGGTTTCCTCGCTACCGAGACTAAGAAACTAACGTAGTCTATAGTAATTAGACCAGTTACGTCGGCTTCTTTGATCTTTTGGGTAATGACCAAGCCTGATATAAAACAACGGATCCAGTTTAGCCTTGGCTCTAGACAGTACGCTGGCCTCTAGTAGATACATCACTAGTGATTAGAATCTCACTAGGTTCACGAACATGATCTGCTGTCGATCAATGGGGGGATAATTTACAACGATTTAAAGGTAAGTGAGGCTCACCTTCGTGGTTCCGTAGGGGTCTGCGAAGAGGACGATGGTCCTGGCTGCGGCGAGGACGCCGAGGAAGACGTTGAGCGAGGCGAGGTGCGGCCTCTCGGAGAGCTGAGCGTTCAGCCTCAGCGCCGTCAGCAGACAGAGCACGCACAGCGTCGCGAACAGCCCCGCCATGCCGTACACGTGCACCGACCACACCCAGCGCAGCCGAGACTCCGCGTCCGTCCACGATGACAACACTGCAACGAATGGTTTCAAAAACTAATGGGAAATAATAAACAAAAAGATACTTATACTCCACAGCAACGTTTTCTGACCCTATGACGTCACCATGCGGAAGCAGAAACTGCGTAAGCAGAAAGCCTGTCGGGTTGCTAGGAGGAGTTTCGGTACGCAAATTGTGATAAGAAAACGCTATATATACAAAGGTTTAACAAAATATTCACCGGAACATACCCTGGCACTCTTCTGAAAGTCAATTGTGATCGTGGCTCCCAGACTGATCTTAAGTGCCTTTCTTTTGAAGGTGGCAAAAAAATTCATCCTAGTTGTAAAAAATGCTGTTACCATCCACAGCCTCACCGGAGCACATACTGAGTTCCATCCGACTTTCCAAGATGAATTTAACATCTGATCCCCTTCTTGTTATCGATTTTCTCACAGTCAACAACCTACTGGAAGGGATCTGACATATTTCAGATCTATTGAGTATAAGCAACAACAACAACAAAATAATCATATTTTAAAATTGACGTTCTTCATTTATTCACTCAAAATTCCGACACCGCAATGGGAACTACTTTGTTTATTAGTGACATCATAGGGTCAGGAAACGATGCTGTCGTGTATAGGAGATCAAAGTAAAAGTTTTGGTTCATAAATATTCGGAGAGATGGCGCCGCTGAAAATACTGAAGCTAAAGGGAAAAACTTCAGGGTCTCTATTTTTTACTTCGTCGGAAGAATATAATTTTTTTTATAGAAACTTTTCTAGAATCTAAGAAGATTGATAAAATATTTAAAGCTCTGATTTCATTTGGTAGGAGGGTCAGCTTCAAGTCAATCGATGACTTCTGAGCAGAACATGCAATAATTTAGCTTCATTTTATCTCTGGCGCCATCTGTACGGATATTTGTGTCGTAATATGTTTAAAATTTTGTGTTTCAAAAGTAATTGAATTTTTAAAGTAATTTTGAAAATAATGAAGCTAAAAAATACGGTTTTCCAAGAGAGTTGGGAGGTAAGAGATTTGTAAAAACTGAGTTTTAGAGCATTTTTGAACTTGTAGCTGGAGTAAGAGAATTTCATATGAATAATTATTAAGTTAGATTACCACCAACTTTGAAAATCTCATTCAGGGCTCCATGTATCCCGGGACCACGAGTTTCGCACCCCTTTGAGGTAACGAAAATGATTGAGAAAGATTGCACTAAGTAATAATTGAGACATAATTCCTTTAGTAGACAAATAAACAGTAAATTAGCTAATTTTCGTAACTATCTACATATATTTAAGCAATGAAAAACAAAATTTGTTATTCTTAATCTTGAAAGGATAAAGAGTCCTTTAAATAGAAGAACATTCAGTAGGATGATAATAATAGAAATATTCACAGAAATTTTGCAGCGAATTTATGGATTGAAATTTTAATTGATTTGACTTCTGTAAAGATTCTGAAAAGTATTTCACTGAATAGAATCTTGTAATTCTCTACATATACTCTTAGTAGGTCCTATAAATGATATCCAGCGAAATTAATCCCACAAATATATACAGGGTGTTTCAAAAGTCCGTTTCACGGCTTTTATTTGGAACCAATGTCTCCTAGGGTCCTGGAAGTAAGGTCTACCCCTAGGTAAGTGACCCTGGAGTATCCATTCAGTGGACTTACAGCGCCCCTGGCGGCGAAATAAAAAAGTTAAAAAAATTATTTAAGAAACTAAAGGAGATAGAGCAAACACCTCAGTGAGAGCCGGTTTTTAGAACCCAAAACCGGAAAAGTTCGCAAATTTGCAAGTTTTTTAAATTTTTTGATTAAAATTTTACTTCATCTAAGGGTCATTCCATTTCAAGTGGTCCAGCACTGGTTGCTCGACCATTTTTAAAAAATCTGAAATTTTTTGTACATCAACCCTAACCTAAAAGAAGATCAAAACAACCATTCTTTTTAATTTAACCTATTTTGCTTGTCCGCAGCAGCCATGCAAATTTCGACGTTTTAGCGGTTTTTGCTAATTTAAGCGTTTACGGGATTGGAAGTATCTCCCCTTTAAAATCTCCAAATCAAATGGGGTTTGAAGCAAAATTGTTTAGAATAAAACGTTCTAAAAGACTAGAGCAAGTATGTTTTTCTAAAATAAACCCTTAGGGGTGAAATTTTATTTTAAAGTTGAAATTTTTTTAAAAATATCTGCCCACTTTAAGAAGATTTTTTTATAAGAAGGAAACCTGTCAAGGCACCAATATTTTTTTTATTAATAGTCCAAATACATTTTAGATCATATGCAAAGTTTTGGATCTGAGCCTCAATTTGTCTTTATTTAAAAAAATCTCAAAGTCGAAGATTTGTCAAAATTTGCAATTTTGAGGGTTAAATATCTCTGGTGGGGGACCAGTTAAAAATTTTAAAATGGTTCACTCTAGAGTACTATATATTAGTGTTAAGCTCAAGAAGTTCATAGGAGGAGATTTGACTACAAGCCGAGGTATGATTTTTACAAGGTGCCCCCAAATGTCGCAAAATTTGGAAGTTAAGGATTTCTACAAAATTTGTCTGTTTTCAAGAGAACTTTTTTGTAGGAAGGAAACCATTCAACACAACACATATTTTTATACAAATAGTCCAAATGTAATTCAAGATACACGCAAAATTTGAAACCTGAAACTTGGTTTTTCTTTGCTTAAAAAAATCCCAAAATCAACGATTTGTCAAGAATTTCACTTTTTTAGAGTGATATCTCTCTGAAGAAGCAGGAGATAAAAATTTGAAACTTTGTCATCTTAGAGTATATTATGGTAGTGTTATGCCCTAAAAGTTTCAAGATGGAGGATATCTTTATCCGGTATATAACTTATAAGTTATTAATAACTTATAAGTTATTAATAACTTATATTAATAATATATAACTTATAAGTTATATTAATAACTTTTTTTATGAATTTTTAGTGGATCCGAACAAGTATTGCCAAAGAGATTATGATATTTTAACAAATACTTTTTCTCATGATATTTGCATGTATTTTTGACAGATTTATTGATCCTTAGAACAATCAAATTTTGATGATCTTCCCTTAGTTCACTTAACCGATTAACCTCAAGAGTTACTGGGCCATAAGGGGACATCCATAAATTACGTGAGGTGTTTTTTCCAAAATCTGAATCCCCCCTCCCCCCTTGGTGAGATTTTGCTTTTGCTGGACCCCCCCTCCCCCCCCGC
Source organism: Tetragnatha montana (assembly GCA_963680715.1). Lineage (NCBI taxonomy): Eukaryota > Metazoa > Arthropoda > Arachnida > Araneae > Tetragnathidae > Tetragnatha > Tetragnatha montana. The sequence goes on from OY796682.1 coordinate 25,304,263, forward strand.
GTGAGATTTACCTACAACTTTTTAAAAATTATTTTCCTTTCTCATACTTTAAAAACAAAGAAAATCGAATAATTTCTAACTTAAAAAGTTGACGTGAGATACCCCCCTCCCCCCTTGGTGAGATTTTTCCAAACCCCTACCCCCCTTTTTGACTTCATGTAATTTATGGATGTCCCCTAAACAGACTTGTGACAATTTTCTCTGATAAGTTGACCCACATCACAATCCATTTTTTAACATAAACTTGCGACTAATAAAAAAAACATGGGTACAACAACAAAACACCTTGGTGAATCAAAATGTTCTTCCGATCTTGGTGCAGGTTTGCAGTATGCAATAAAACAATTCTCATCGCGGTTTTCTTCTTCCCTCTCCCCTCTCCGTCTCTCAGGTTGTAAAGATTGTCAATGGCTGAATGCTAAGGTTAAGTAGTTAATATAATTACTTATATCAAGCCCAACTTTAACATATGTTTGGTAAAAAATAGAGATAAATATTTTAATTCATAAAGTTCATTGCTAAGCTTTTCTATATTGCTGTATTTTGTATAATTAAAATTAAAAAGTAATGAAACATTAATAAAATTTACAAAATAATTGTAAAGTAAAAAAAAATCACTTCAACAAAAAAAAAGTTTGATATCATCCTTGCCATTTCTATGTTTGTAGCCAAATAATCCTCCATCTTGAAACTGTTAGGGCATAACACTACCATAATATACTCTAAGATGACAAAGTTTCAAATTTTTATCTCCTGCTCCTTCAGAGAGATATCACTCTAAAAAAGTGAAATTCTTGACAAATCGTTGATTTTGGGATTTTTTTATGCAAAGAAAAACCAAATTTCAGGTTTCAAATTTTGCGTGTAACTTGAATTACATTTGGACTATTTGTATAAAAATATGTGTTGTGTTGAATGGTTTCTTTCCTATAAAAAAGTTCTCTTGAAAACAGACAAATTTTATAGAAATCCTTAACTTCCAAATTTTGCGACATTTGGGGGCACCTTGTAAAAATCATACCTCGGCTTGTAGTCAAATCTCCTCCTATGAACTTCTTGAGCTTAACACTAATATATAGTACTCTAGAATGAACCATTTTAAAATTTTTAACTGGTCCCCCACCAGAGATATTTAACCCTCAAAATTGCAAATTTTGACAAATCTTCGACTTTGAGATTTTTTTAAATAAAGACAAATTGAGGCTCAGATCCAAAACTTTGCATATGATCTAAAATGTATTTGGACTATTAATAAAAAAAATATTGGTGCCTTGACAGGTTTCCTTCTCATAAAAAAATCTTCTTAAAGTGGGCAGATATTTTTAAAAAAATTTCAACTTTAAAATAAAATTTCACCCCTAAGGGTTTATTTTAGAAAAACATACTTGTTCTAGTCTTTTAGAACGTTTTATTCTAAACAATTTTGCTTCAAACCCCATTTGATTTGGAGATTTTAAAGGGGAGATATTTCCAATCCCGTAAACGCTTAAATTAGCAAAAACCGCTAAAACGTCGAAATTTGCATGGCTGCTGCGGACAAGCAAAATAGGTTAAATTAAAAATAATGGTTGTTTTGATCTTCTTTTAGGTTAGGGTTGATGTACAAAAAATTTCAGATTTTTTAAAAATGGTCGAGCAACCAATTTTACTTTTTTTGGACCACTTGAAATGGAATGACCCCTAACTAAAAAGATACAAAACTACATAAAAACTCTGAAAAACTTGCAAATATGCGAACTTTTCCTCTTTTGGGTTCTAAAAACCGGCAATTTTCACATCCTAATATCTCCGTGAATATTCACAGTATTTTCATGAATTTTTTTTCAGTGAGTTACTTATAACAGTGGCAACAATACTCTCACTGAGGTGTTTGCTCTATCTCCTTTAGTTTCTTAGTTAATTTTTTAAACTTTTTTATTTCGCCGCTAGGGGCGCTGTAAGTCTTCTCAATGGATTCTCCAAGGTCAATTACCTAGGGGTAGACCTTACTTCCAGGATCCTAGGAGACGTTGGTTCCAAATAAAAGCCGTGAAACGGACTTTTGAAACACCCTGTATATTTTATATAAAAAAGTGCAATATCCACCTTAAATAAAATATTTTTTCAAGCGGCGGGAAGGAAACAACACAACGCATTCAACCCCTTCATTCCTATCCCATTAAGTGCAGAATGGAAAAACTTTTGGATTGGAAAAGAAAATAGACTGAAAATAAATTCAATTCAATTCCCTCTTTCTTTTGTTAATTTTGGAGAAAGATAGTTTTTTTCTTTCATCGGTAAAGTAAATGATGACGTTAATGATCATGACTGTGAATGCTCTTTTCCGAAACTTAACGACCTTGAAAGAGGTCACAAGAAAAGTATGGATTTAAATGGATAAAGAGTAGGGAGATACTTTTTTTCCATTCCGGTCGTATTTTGCATTAAGCGTAAAATCTAAGATCAATATGCACGTATTTGCGGAGTTTTGGGAGCCAGTTGATTTTTGCTGACAAGAGGGGATATGAGTAATGCTTACGTAAGACATTCAAAACACTGTAATTCTCACTGTAACACTATAAAATTCTCTATTTATTTACAACTATAAGGGGGTTAAATTAAATTAATTAAAAATCATCAAAACCATGTTATCGTAATTTTTGAACGGCCCCTAGCATCATCAGACTCATGATCTAACTAAGTAACAAATTCATCTGAAATAACTCTAATAAAACTTTGAATATCGAAATACTTAGGTAGAAAAAAGATTGTTCAGCTTTAGGTTAAATGTCAAACTACGGGTGATTGAAATAAAAACAGGCAAAGGGTTAAAAGAAAAATATAATGTATATATCACAGAGTACCAGAACAGAGAGTCCACGGCCATAGGCCATAATGGAAATCGAAAATCATGACATCTTGTTACAGGTTGGGAGAATTGTGGCGCTGGGATCGCACTAAACTCACTAGCGTCTGGATCCAGTCTGAATCGTTCGCCGGCTGCCTATGGGAGATCGAAAACACCTTTTTGTGCATGCGCTGAGTTCTAATTTGGCGAGAGATTTAAGTGGCTCCAGACTCTAGAGTGGCGCCCTCACATCAGTAACGCATTTGAAAATAGCCTCGTGGACCCTCTGTTAGGATATTTCTCTGTGGTATATATGTTTTTAATTTAGTGTGCAGAGGTTGTGACAAGTACAACGCCCCTTATTGGTCGGTTTTAGTACTATTTTTTCTTACACGGAAAAAATTCCCCCTGCTTCAAGAATACTCAGGTGAAATATCAAGTCGTTCTGACCAGGGATTTTCATTTAACAGTCATAATGCGGTGAATTTAACAGGAAGAATGTCAAACAATTCTATGTAAAACAACAAGCAAATAATTTAATTAGTATGTAATAATTATAAAAAGTTTAAACGTAATTAAATTGTACTTAATTCAACACAGTTACTCTGAATTAGATTTACTTTCCAAAAAAGCCCGGTGGCGTAGAGGAAGCGCTTTGCGCTCCCACACCACAGGCCCGGGGTTCAAATCCCGGTCCACGGGCAAGGCAGACTCAGCCCTTCCAGGCCCGTGCTGGGTACCTTCAGAGGGCGGTGGACAAAGGGTGAAAGGGAGCCGCCAAAATAATTATTTGTAAACCTAAAAACTTACTTTTCTTTTAAGATTGGCGACGTTTCACAAATTGCTCTTCTCAATAGAAAAAAATTAAAGCAATACTGCTATTTGAGATATATTTGATTGTTTTTTATTTTTAATATTTGTGAAAAACAGTATGTTGAATCATTTTGAGCCTCTTTGGATGATTACATCAAAAGAGGACTACTCCTTGTAAGTAAGAGAATATTCAAGGAAAATCAGTTTATAATGTATTTAAAAAATTCGAGGGGGGTCTGGGGGTCCTCCCCCAGAAAAGTTTTGGAATTTTTACTCCTGAAAGTACTGTTTTGACACATTCTGAGACCCTTTGGGTTACACCCGGAGGAAAAAAACAGCATAAATATTTGTCTAAATTTTAGGGGGGTTAAACCCCTAAAACCAGTGTTATTCCTAGGATTTTTTTGGAGGAGTAAAAATACTCCTTGACTTTTTTAGGAGGAGTGAAGTACGGAAATAGTATTAAGTATAGTATAGTAAACTACATATACAGAGACAAAATGAAATTGAAAAAAAAAAAAAAATGAGGATGCTATTTTGGGTTTCAATCAAACTTCCTAAGCATCAGAACAGTAAATGTAAAAAAAAAATTACTATGGCTGTATGAAAACACAATTAAAAAGTATGATAATTAGGATCAGGCCCGTATTTAGCGTTTTTGCCGCCCTGTGCATATCGATTTATTGCAGCCCCCAGCCCCCCCCCTATTTCATTTTATGTTTCAAGAAAATGGGAAGGATGGGAGTCCCAAAAATTTTTTTAAATTTTCCCCTTTAAACTAGTGTTTTTATATCATTTCGAATCTCTGGGAAACACCCGAAGGGAACCGCTTCTTGTAAGTGGCAAAATTTCCTAGAGAAAAACACTAAACAGACCTTAGAGAACAAAGAAACCTTAGTACAGACGTCTAAGTTATTGGAGGGGGGGGGGGTCTGGAGGTTCTCCTCCAGGAAAATTTTTGAAATTTGACCCTAAAAAGTATTGTCTTTACTCCTTTTGAGACCCAGATTTATTCTATTCTATTTATTATTTTCAAGGGGAAAAAATATAAAAATTGAAGTAAAAATTACTGCCCTGAACTGGAAAGCCATGATACCCTCAAAAAACTATTACTTATTCTTCGTCACTATGAATGATTTAAAATTCATTTTGAAAAATGAGTCACTAACAAAAAATACAAAAAAACTGTTAACAGTCGTCAAAGTTTTGGAAGGGGATTTAGGGGTTCTCCCCCAGGAAAATTTTTTAAATTTGACCCCTTTTAGCCATTTTATGCAGTGTATTTTTTAGTCCTCCTGGTGCCTTCCCCATTCCGGAAAAACAAAGCCATAAATATTTCCCGTCAAGGAGTTGGATTATCTTAACGGGTTTATTGGGGGTGTTGGGGGTTGGATAATTGGCCCACTCCTCTCTCCCTTCACAAACATTTTTTTTACAAAGCTGAATAGTTTGTAGCATTTCGAATTGTAATCTGCCGCCCCCCAAAATTTTGCCGCCCTGTGCTATAGCACATGTTGCACGTGCCTAAATACGGCCCTGATTAGGATGCCCTGATTGAAGGTTTAAGCTAAAACCTTTGTGAAAAATTCAAAGAGTGAAAATACTGCTGTCGAGTTTTTTAAAGAGTAATTCCGATTTTCAAGGAGTGAAATACTCTCTCAGAGGAGTTAAAAATATCTCTGCCTAAACCCCATTGGATATGGCCCTGCGTTCGATACTCCTCTCTAATGACTAAGGACGGCCCTTAGTCAAGTAACTACCTGTTTATAAATAACAGCACCCTAAAAAATTAACGCCCCGCCCTTTCAATTTCAACGTATTTCACTAAAGGCCCAACAAAAAATCAGTGCTGTGCCCTTGCATTTTCTGGTTTGTGCATGAAGAGGGGCGTCTAAAAGACACCGCCCCGTCTTCGCAAATTCGAAGTATTAAACAAAGAGCAAAATCGCCATGAAAAATCACCGCAGTAAAATTAAAGCGGAACCTCTAAAATTTCGCGGTAGCTTAAAAGGGCGCCCTGAAAACACCTCCTAGTTTTCTACTATCAAGGTATGTATAAGTGTTTTTTTTTCGCTAAGGGTTCCCCTAGTGCAAAAAACACTACCTTGACTTAACACTCTCAAACAAGGTTTACTCTCAAAGGTATTGCTGTTTTGATTAAAGGCGCCCACCTCTATTAAGTAGTAGCCTACAGTCGCAACACTCAAAGCCTTGTCAGTTTCGGAATAGGAGGGCGCCAAAATTTCCAGGCTGGAGGGCGCACCGGGATATGTCCCGGTGTCCCGGCGGCCCAGCACGGGCCTGAGCCCTTCATCCCTCCGGGGTCGATAAAATGAGTACCAAGGTTACTTGGGGAAATCAAGAGGGAGTTAGCATCAAGCTAGCCACTCCTCAGCTGACTGTGACTTTCAAGTCACACGTTCTGTAACAGTTCAGCTCATGTGCCACCCAGTGAGGCTAGTTATACTGGAGTTTGATCCAACGACCTAGGTACTCCCTCAAAAATCCCCCTTGATTTACTTTCCAATCTTTTGAGTCATAATTTAAAATCGCACTCTCTAGAGTGTTTTTTCATATAAAAGCATTTCTTCTCAGAGAATTAAAAACACGAATAGATGCGTGCCACACTTCCATGAGTAAAGAAAGGTTTCTCACAAATGTTTGCTTTTTAGATAAGGAGGATGAGATAACTTTCATAACTTGGGTACAATCAGCTGGAGAAAATGTTTGAAAGTTCAATAGTTTATACTTGAGAAAGATTTTTTTGAAGAAAGAGTTTTGATAAGGAAAAATAACTTTTGTTGTTCTCTTTTTAATCTTTTTATGATAAAAAATAAAGTTATTTTAAAGAATGTTTAGATATCAACGTTAAGTCTACAGCAGTGGTTCCCAAAGCGGGTGCAGTGAAGAGATATGGGGAAATAATTGTTCTAAATTTGCTTCAATTTTCTTGAAAATTGTCTTATTTACTTAAACTGTCAAGAAACCTTTCTTGACAGTTTAAGTAAATAAGACAATTTTTCGCAGATTGGTCATTTCAAGACACTTCAGTTTTAGATTCAGGACACTAAAAACATTAAAAATGATTTTATGGGAAAAAATTTGAGTTAGAAATTTAGTCAAACAATAGCCCATTTTCCAAAATTTTGAGGTATTTATTTCCCAATGAAACATAAAAACCTAAATTGTCAGGAAATGTGACTTCCCAGGAAAAGTAGAGGTCGTTTTCAGATTCAGCACACCAAAAAAACATTAAGATCAGGTGAAATATTCCAAACAGCTTCCAGAAAGTTTTTTTTTACACAGACCTGTGAAATATTTCTCTCTTTTTTAGCATGGATCTCCAACAAAGAGATTTCGCATGTTTAATGTAAAACGTTACTACTACATTGAAAATTCCTACTCTCCAAAAGGAATTTCTTACATTTCTAATTTTATCTATGCTGTCTGTTAATATTTTTAGGTCAGCTATTCCTACGGATATAGTAAAAAAGACTTACCTGGGGTAGAAGCATAGCTTTCGGTGACGTTTTCCCATTCCTCAGTGGTTGTCTGCACCGCCGTGTCTCTGTACAGCTGACTGCTGCTACCCATAGCATCACTGCCGCCCTCCTGTAGATGAGAAAAAATAACGTAAAGCAATCTTCCTTCCTTTTCTGTATGAGTCACATATATTGTATAAATGTTAAGTCACTAAATCTATCAAGCATGTTCTCTTCGAATTTTGTATTAAAATCTTCTGTTTTTCATTATTTTCTCTCCCGATCCCTTCCGGCCTTCCCTCCCCTTTTCTCACTTTAGAAAATTGTTCTCTGTATTTCTCTGTTTACCTCTTTTTTATTATCCTTTTATCTCATATCCTTTATCTCTCACTTTTTGTCTCCCTAACATCGTGTTTATATTTTTCTGATCCATCCTCTCATTTCTTTTTATTCTGTCTTTCTTTCCCTTTATATTTCCGGTTTTTGCTCTTTCTTCGTTTTTCTAACTAATCGTTTTTGTTTCTTTTTTTATCCACTTTCGTACATCCCACCTACTTTTCTCGACCAATTTTTTATTTCCCCCTCTCTATTCCATTTCCCAACCCACATTTTCATAATATCCTCCTAACACCCTTCTCTCTTTATAATCACCCATTTTCTCCTTGTGATATTCTTTTCCATCTATCCATTCCGAAACCATACCACATTTTCCCTGTCTCATCTTTTCTTTCTAGCTCTCTTTCTAATCATCTCCTTTTATTTTTCTCTTTACCCTAACTTCCCTATTTTTCCCAAATATTAATCCCCATTTTATGAACTGTGGATTATCGTATATTTGATCTGACAAAAAGAGCTTTAAAATTTAGAATTAAAGAACATAAGGACTACGTTCGAAAATAAGAGTTGGAGAAATCCTCAATAGCAAAACATGTTTGGAGTCTTAATAATAATTTTAAATTTTCCTCTGTCCCTTTAATTAAGAACTGGTTTCAGTGCAGTAGTAGTGAGTTATTACTACTTGATCTTGATTTGTATAAATCCTATTACATTGTCTATCACCAGTCTGGAAGCCACGATTAATTATTTTGTATTGTATTCAAACTCTTTCTTGTAATTTTTTGTAAACTTTACCTAATTTGATTGCAACTTTGCTCTGTTTTGATGTTTAAATACCGATTACATGTCTTGTCTAAACTTTTAAACACTGATGAAAGGAATCCAAAGATCCCCGAAACAATTGTACGTTTTTTAATTTAAACTTACTGTGCAATAAATAAGTTTTTTTTCCTACTTTGCATCATTGCCATAAACCTCTTTTCTCATTCCAAACCCCCAACCCTACCACCCACCCACACACCCCGTACAAAAGTTTCATAAACAACATTTCCCCAGTAATTGCTCCAGAATGATGCAAAGAAACAGACCCCCTCCACCTGAGCTTTTTGTGTACGAGAGGAGGGGGGGGGGCACGTGTTGAATTGCTAAGTAGCGCCCTCCTCTCGGGGACAACAAGTGGGGCGGGGAGGAAGGGGGGTGAACCTTGGACGATCGATTGTTGGATCGATGTTCTTATCCCAGAGGAGGAGCAGTGTCCGAGAGTCTTGAGGCGAGGACGATGGGATATCAATTCTCCGACGGAAACAATTGTGTACGGAGACTGTTTTTAAATGGATGTGTCTTTCTCGAAGGTCGAACTTTGTTTTTGAAAACGTTTTTCTCACAAGGGGTCATCGATAGTCTGATGGTTTTGTCCTGTTTATACCCTTCCCAGATGTCCTATATTGATCTTGACCCCTTTTCCTTTTAATTTACCTCAAAAAAAGACTTAAATTTGAACTACCTATGTGGTATAGTACTACAGAAAGAGGGAATACAGTGAGGTTTAGTTTATGGAATATCTAGTTCTTTGTTCAAAATACTCCGTGTAGAAGTCATCATAATAAATTTAAGTTATCAACGTTCCTCTCTTTTAGAAAAATGTCATAATTTAATGTACTAGTCCTAATTATTTAACCCTTACGGCTAAATACAAAACATTCCATTCGTTAACCCATTTTGTTTGACTTAAGAAACCTTTTGACCACCTAATTCAATTAAGATAAATTTCAAATCAATTTTTGGTTTAAGAAAAATGCTTAATAGATTTAGCAGGAAAAACAATAAAAGGAAATACAGAATTGTTTTTAGCAGGGGGTATATAGATAAGCTTTTTCCCAGTGATTCAGTAAAGAAAAATTAAAACAATTTTGTTTGGATGAACATTTCACCTGCTAACCAGATTGCTAAACTGGTGGTCTTGACTCTTGGTAGTTAAACTGGTAGTTGGGTATTTAATATTATCCCAAATATTAAAGAAAATTTAATAGAATTTTATAGAGCTCAAGCTTAAGTAGTACATAAGTTAGATATTAAAACAAGTTAAATATATTATTAAACTTCAACTAATAAGTTAATCAGAGCGGAATCTGTCGATATAACCTCCATAGTAATTCAACCTCATTTTCAAATAAGTCATGCATCGACCCATTTCACCCCCTCTAGCCAGACATTTTAAATCACGATTAAAGCAGTTACGTAATAATATCCATCTCCTAGTGTTCGTGCTCGGCAGGTACGTCCATCAGACGAATCGCCGCGTATCGCGTGGAAAATCTAAATCTGAAAGAGGTAGCTGTTAAAACTCTCGCCTCGTGACGGAATGAGTTAAAGTCGCCAGTTAATGGCACAGACACCGCCGATCATCGCGCCGATCATTCATTTTGCTCTGCTAAATGATTCGGGCCACAAACGGAACATCGATCTGGTGCTCTTTACTAGGGAGCATGTGTGGGAGAAGGGATTTGTGAGGGAGATGTTAATATATGTTGTTGGTATATGGTATGTGGTGTTCTGAAATTTTTAGAGAACGCGTTCGTGGGGGGAGGTGGAGTGTTTTTGAAGTTTATTGCTTGCGTTGAAAAGGAGAAGAGATTTATTTGAAAATAGAAAAAGTAATGTAATTCTCTAATGAAATGAACCAGAACATTAAAGTGCCTCTTCCTTGTGTACTTTTGTTTATTTACATTAATCGCGTGGAATAATTACAGGAATACGAATTGGAATTGTCACTTTACCAAGGATTCATGTTCATTCAGCTTAGAAAATAAATGAAATATGAAAGAATTAAAAATGATGGAGAACAATATTAGAAATGATGAATTAGAAAATGTTTAAAATGGTGTACAAAAAAGTCTGATAATTGTTTTATGTAAAAAGAGTTTGATATATTATTTTAAAGTTTTTTTAATAAAGTATTTGAAAAATGTATTTTGCTCTTATTTATAGGTAAAGATGGATACACATAACATGTGTACAAGAAAAAACTAACATAAAGTCAATGTTTGAAAGCTTAATCAGGGGGAAAAACCCAAACAATTTGGAAAATGAAATACAATGAAATTAGTGGGAAAGTGTCCCAAAGAGATTTATAGCCTTATTAAGGAATAATTTATTTTTCTAAAAGGCATTTTTGGTACTTAAACTCATTAATTTTAAGTTGTTCAAAGAGAGTAAATTATATCACATTAGATTCCATTAAATTTAAAATTAATATTTTTATAGAAATCCTTCTTATATTCGTTAGTTTTTCAATCGACTAAGTTAGTTCATATCATGAAAGTACAAGAATATTTTGGAAAAGTAAATAGAAATTCCAATTAAAGTATTTAAAATAGTAATAATAAAAGCATCATTATTACTTTTATGCAAATCTATATTTATCTCTCTCTTCTGGGAACACTTTTTTTAAGTCCATTTTGAATCATAAAGCCATAACATCACCAATTCATAAATACTTTTACTTTACCTTTCATCACCACTGCACTGAAAACGGTTCGTGTCCAACTTTTCACGAAAAGAGAGACGTAAAACAAATTCTACTCCCATAAATGGAAATTTTCACAGGCGCGACAACACACATAACCGAACGATTACCTCCACACAAAAGAGAAACAACAAAAGATCAATCGTGCTTTACACAGAAAGGATTGGTCACAAAAGTCATCGAGCAATTCAAATTATAGGCTGGGTGTGTCAGGTTTTCTAAATTCGGTTTCTGTGAAAACGCAAACAAAAGCTATAGTTCCATTCTAATCTTTCAGTCCCCCGTAGAGTTTTTCGGCCCTGTGGGTTCTAGAGTTCGTCGCTCGTATTCGAATGAGACGTCTGAACGTGCTTCTCATTCAGATGGTCTTTTTCTGTTGGAGTGTAAACGAAGGTAAACACATTTTGTAGATAAACAGCGAGAAGAAAAGTCGCTTTATACCCAAAGGAACAGCAGGTATTGTTGTAGGAACAATTGTATAGAAACAAGTTTTTCGCCGTCGTTTTGAAAATGGAACATGATGTCATAAAAAGGTTTTATTCTTCCCCATTCGAGTATTTTATTTTAATAAATTACGCCCTTTTGAAATGGAAAAATACAGGAAAAAAGAAACTTTTACGATTTACATGGCGTTTGTAAATTCTGAGATGAAATGATTGAATAAATAAATGAAAAGATTGTGTCAATATTTTGGGAATCAGGACGATTCAAAAAGCGCTATTATGCTAGAGCTAGAGTAATGTTTGAATGTTTCTTAGCTTGCAATATAAATTATTAGTTACAATAAGTTTTTCAAGGAGACACTAATTAAATTGAAATTTTGGACCACCTCTCGTGTTTCAAAAAGAACTTTAAATATCTCTTATACCTAGTGGTAATTATGAAATTTAAAAAAAGACCTTAGAATTCATTTTTTTGAAGTCTAAATAAGGCTTTATCTCTATACTAAGGTTTAAAACAAACAAATATACTTCATACCGATTATATTATAAAAAAATTTCTTCATTGGAATTTTTTTTAAGATAAAACTAATTGAATTGTTATGGGATAAAAAAATGAAGGGTTTGAAGGAAAAAAATCAGATGTAAATACTGGGTAATTGGCGTGGTTTACTGACACAGAGCAGTAATTCCAAGCCTCTCTGAATAACCACTCTTCAATTGAAAATTAGTCCATCCAATAAAATGTCTTCCATATCAATTCCATTCTTTCCCTTCACGAAAGCTGATCCCTCCCAAACTGTTCTATAATTGTCCTCAAACGACACAAAACCGGACAAATATCGTCCTTTCATTCCGACAAAAACCCCGATATTTCCACTCCCAAAAAACTCCCGACTCTGCAGGTTTGTTCTTAGCAACGAAAACGAGAAGAAAAGTCTTTTGTCCTCACAAAAAATGGGAAGAAAGAGCAGGCGATAAGCGATCGCTTTGTTTGTGTTCCTCCCGTAAGAAAAGGCCCCGAGGCCGCCGCAGAAAACTCAGGGGAGGGGGTGGGAATTATATCGACCGATTGTCACACACGAAGAGGAGTTGAATGGGAACGGAGCGAAACAACGTTTTTATTGCCGGTTTTGCTTTTGTGGTTGTTTGTTGTAATTGCGGGGGTGGGAAAGCGGGGGCGTTTAAAGATGGGGTTAGTGGTTATCATAGAAAGGTCTTTTTGTTCAGTATGGAAAATGTTAATTTGGGATACACTGGCAGTAAGTAGCTGCGAATAGACAAGGGAAATTAACGGAATAAGGGATGATAAAACTTTTCGCCAAACCTTTTTTATAAGAGAGTGTTCAAAAAACACGACCATTATCTTCCCTTTCAAATCCCAGAGGGCATTTCTGTTGAATGTTTATAAAATAAACAAAAAATGCCTACTAAAATATTATTAAATGAATAAAACATTCGCCATCACATTGAATGTCATATTCAGGATTTTTGTAAACCGTTGAAATGTTCAAAACTCGAATTATTATTGCCTCATCTTCATTGGGGTTCATCATAAATTTTTCATGAAAGGCTCTCCACAGAGAACGATTTTTATAACCTTCCTCACCAGAGTTCTTAATTTTCAATACTTTAAAAATACCCCTAGACTAGATAAAGTTTTTTTAAATTTTGGTTTGTCTCAAATGTTCTTATTAAAAACATATTCGTTATAGACTCCGATTTATGAATGAATAGGTTTCATTAAAAACGCATTAAATTTATTAAATTAAATTAAAACATTTATTAATTTTTTTTTTGTCATAAGGGATCTGGTTGATAATTAATTTCAGGTTTCGACTTCTTTAGCATATTTTTTGTCACAAAACCTGAATGTATCCCTAATACAGATCTTCAATTTCAAATTAACATACATGTTATTTTAAGACCATATGTAACCTTTTTTAAACTTTATTTGTAAGTGTGCAAAAGGCGAGAACAACAATTAGTAATTAAAAACCTCATCTGTTCATCTCTGTCAGTATTAATCAGATGTTTGTCACGAATGATTCAAATAAACCATTAAAATTCATCAACAGATATTAAAAAAATAACCCTATCATTACACATGAAGTTGAATGTGTAAGAAGAAGTTTACAAGAAATTTGTTTTCTTATATAAGAATAATGTCGATAAACCAAGATATCTAAGTCGATTCTATATTACATGGAATATTCCACTAAAGAGCATTTTGCGTGATTCGTAGCCCCCTCTTTTCCAATCGGTTTCCTTCTACCGATCACTTAAATGCTTATTAATCCCGACACTATTTGTGTTTTTATGGCTTTGCTTCTCTTATTTTCTTGAATGTTGAAGTCAGACCTTAGTTGTAATGACGTTGTCGATGTAATGCAGTGCTACGAAAAGCGGTTGATACTGGACGATTTATTATTGGATTATCTTATTGTCAAACCTAGCGACACAAATACGTCTATCATGAGAACGATAAAAGGCCAGATTTTGAGTTATGTGGGTAAATAACTGAATTTATTTGTTATAAAAAGGTAGGCAAAATATGGTATATTTCAGAAAGGAGATTTTGCATAAACCCACTGTTTCCGTTGTATTTTGTTTCATTCTTACTTTAAAAAAAAAAATTTAAATAAGTTAAATGAGCCATACAGAGATAGTATGAATAAATGGTGGTCTTTCAATGCTTGTCCTGAGTCTATTTTCAAAATCCCCTTGTTTAGGTATATTTTAAGATTTATAGTTTTATTACTTTTAAATGTATCAGCATGTCAATACGAGCTTTTTTGCCTTATTTTTATACATTAAAAAAACAGAAAGGTTTCAATTGACTTTTTTGTAGCTTGGTTAGAGTTCTTTATTTTTTGTATTGACTGTTTTGTATTGACAGAAGCGCAAAGGTAATGTTCTAGGGGCAGAAAACAAAAAAAAAAAAAAGGGGCGAATTTTTTGCCATTTTTTCGAATTTTCACAATGTTCCGTCACGAAATTTTGTTGGAAAACCTCAGATTCGGATTAAGCACCCCAAAATACATACAGATAGCGAAAAATATATTATACCCCAAATTTTTTCCAAAATAACCTTATTTGAGCACAATTTGACGACTATAATTCTTTTTTTAAAATCCAGGCTATTGTTTGGTGGTTTGTGAAAGATAGCGTTCCTAATTTTTTTTTTTTTTGCACAACTTAAATTAAATACATTCCTCTTACATAAAAAGAAGTGCCGGACCTTATTTTATGAAGTACTTTTTTCTTATTAGGGGAAAATTAAAATCACAAAAACGATGATAGGAAGTGCAATTTTTAGTTACCTCTTTTGAGTCAAATTCAACATTTCATTCACAATAAATTTTAAAAGTTGGGTGTATAATACAATCGCAAGTCAAAAAATGTATAAGGATCCCCGAAACCTGCAACTCGCATCAGAAGAAATTCTCGCAAAGGGCAATCAGGAATAAAACTTGGTGAAAAAGAGTGTCAAATGACATCCAACCAATTGATCGATTTCGTGATCACGCATTTCTCACGACAAAAACCCGAAGTGTCCCAAGTTCCGACGACACTTTTCCGATAGGAAGCTTGTTTGTGTCTCAGATAATCGATGTCCGCTTCAAATGTCACCAGAAAAAAAAGAGCGAAAATTTACGCTCGATGTATGATTACCTCGTTCTATGCAATAAAATAGAAAACTGTCTTTTACGACTCTTTGGCGCTTAAATTTTTACGGGGGAGATAAAATGGTCGGATGCGTTGGGTGGATTTGACAAGGGAGCATCAGAATGGATTAATTTAAATTGGGTTTTTAAAACTGAGTTGGATGGGATTTTTTATTTATGTCATATACGCCACCTGGAGTTGGCGACTGCAATAGATATAGTCGTTTTGATTGTTACAAGCAGCAATAATTTTCTTACAGGCGAAGCAAAAGAAAGATTTTTGGGTAAGAAATTTTTCCATCGTCTCATAATAATAAATCTATTTAAAAATTATTTTTATAAAGTTAAAAAGTTATCTTACATTACTTCTCTTGTATTTAAAAGTTAATATTTTAGTAAACACAAGGCATAATTTTGTAAAGAAAAAGAACACATCTGATAATTATCCTTAAAAAAGAAACAATAATTTCAATGTAAACAAATATACAGGGTGTTGAAATTGAAATTGAAAGTTGTTAGAGGTATTTGCTTGCTCTTAAGAGCCGCTTAACCTTCTTTCTCCCTAAGCTACTCTAAACTCCTTATTCTGCTCACTTATATATATATATATATATATATATATATATATATATATATATATATATATATATATATATATATATATTACTCAATGTATCTTGCACAAAGTGTTATTCTTAGGATTTTTTTGGAGGAGTAAAAATACTCCTTGACTTTTTTAAGAGGAGTGAAATTCAATTATGAGGAGTGAAATACGGAAATAGCATAAACTACATAATACATATACAGAGACACAAAATCCGTAATCAAACTCTCTAAGCATAAGAACAAGAAAATATATAATCTATTCCTCTCCTAAATCGACCAAAAGTAGATCCAAGCTCTCTAAATTTTTCTCCGGCTACGCCATTATGGCCACAAACCAAACCATTTATATAAAGTTAAATTTTGTAGGTATTTGCAAATTCTAATTGATTGGAATCACTGCAAAAAAATTATGTGTTAAATGTGTTAAAATTATTATTAAATTTTAAGCTAAACCTTTGTGAAAAATTCTAAGGGTGAAAATACCTTGGCTAATTTTTTAAAGAGTATTTCCGATTTTCAAGGAGTAAAATACTCTCTCAGAGGAGTTAAAAATATCTCTGCTTGCACAATAGAATGAATGAAGAGAATAATAGAGAATAGAATGAAAAAATGAAGAGAAATTTTACACACGATAGAAATAGGTAAAACCTCTGGTAAAAATACAAAACATGATTTTTCAAAAAATTTATTAATGAGATGCAGTAAAGTTAAAAAGTGTAAATAAAAGTCCTTGATATAAAACATATGCATTCAAAATTTAGTAAACTCAAGAAAGTGTAGCGTTAAAATTACTTTAAGTTTAAAGATTAAAGAATCATACCCGTCACATTTTCTATTATTTAATTTTATTACAAAATGACCTTTGCGCTAATAACCTTTCTAAAACCACCTGCACGAAAGGCATGCACTCAATCAAAGATAATGATAACCATTTTCCAATCACTTCAGTTAGTATATACCAACTAAAAATTTATCGAAACGCAGTCCGTCGCCAATATTTTACAGCGCATAAATTGAAGTATATGGTCCATCATATTCCTGGATTCCAGGTACTCCCGCATTTACTTCCTATATGATATCCTTCTTTTATTATCAAAATAACCGTCCCGCAGAGAGTTGGCGCGTGAGGTTAATGATCGCGAGCGCTTTCACTTTTGCGAAAAGCACTTTATTGCTCTTGATGGATGGTCTGGTTTAAGCCGCAATTAATAAATGAAGTGAAACCCTCTCCCGGTGGACCCAAGGGAGTTTTGGGCTGTTGCATTCGGAGACCTTTTCGGATACTTTGGGTGGGATCGTCGTTGGGGGATCAAAGGAGGAATTTTTAAACACTTAATGGGGGGTAATTTCGTCTATTACTTACCATAGGTGGAGTAAAGTATTCAGGGGAGTCCATGTTTAAGGGGATTAGTAGTTCCAAAGTTATCTTTGGTTTGAATGTTGTTTAATAATTTAAAGGGTGTTTTAAAGTTATCGCTGAAAATGAAAACTATTTGTGGTTTATTGATGCAAAACTACTGTTGCTCATCCACATAGAATAAGAAAGTCATTTTTATGATCTCAGTAGTTTAGGAATTAGTTTATTTCGTAGTATTTAAATTTGTATGCTCTTTTGAATGTGTTAAAAAAATTTTAATAAAATAATTCTATTTAATTAAAGATTTTTAAAACAAGGTTTTCATATTCAGTTTGTCTTTAAAATTTCTGATTGTAAAGGAATCTTTCCTTGGGGGTTGCCGAGTATTAGCAGGCAGAAGTAGAGTTATCAAGATCGTAAAATTCCTCTTTACATAATTTTGTTTTACCTTAAAAATTGCAAAATGTATACAACTAATGTTATAAATTATATTCTTATTAGGTTGTTTAATGTCCATAGGAATAATTTAAGACATAACAAAATACATAATACAGAAGGGGAAGGTATTATATCTCGAACTTACTTTTACTTCCCCACCCGCAATTTTTTATTTATTGAAAATAAACCTATGAAACAACTCTTGATAATTTAGACTTTAAAACACAATTTCATTATGTTATGACCTATGTCAAATATTCTTAGTTTATTTCTTATTTAATGGATATAAGATTTTAAGAAACTTAGAATTCACTGATGAGATTTAATTTTGTGAAGGCTAATTGGAATGCTCTCCCGAACTGATTCAGCTTCAGCCAATTTGGTTACTTTCATTTCGAACAACATTTGGCAACATTTTCGAATGTATTTATCAATTATTCATAGGACTGTAGCGAGTTCAGAAAGCTTTGAAAACCTCTTTGTCGAGGGGTTGCTTTTTTCTAATTAGTGTGGAGATAAAATATTAGGTACCGTGTCACCATTTTCTCTAGAAAAATGAATTATTAGACATGAATTTCATGGTCAACCATGAGTAGTTTTGCTGGAGCATTTTTAGTTGCACCTCTAAACTTAATAAAATGTTTGAGAAAAACTCATGGAACAAGTGTTCGTTGAACCACCCAGATGTATGAGCTTATAAATTTAGTTGAAGCGCTTTTCAGTATAAACTTTTAAAAACACTGTTTTTTATCACAAAATCATAGATTTCACTTAAAATTAGTGTTAGTCATGAAACTAAATTCTATCCTGCTTTTAAAATCAAAATACTAATGTAATAAAAGTCAGCATAGTGATTTTTTTAGTAACTCAAGGTAAGTAAGTGTGTATTGGACAGGCCCAAGGTACATAGCATTCTTTAGGTCCAAGGTACAATACCTTGATCATTTATTGAAAAATGTCAGATTACCATGTTCAGTTTACCCACAGCCCCATTTTCAACACTTACTATATATTATACCTTAAAAAAGGGGCTGTGCCTGTGTGAATGTGTGTGTGGCGTGGGCAACAGTACTTCACCTCCGTGGCTTCGGCCCACAGGTGCCCACTGGGTAACGCTAAGTAAGTACTGCTTCGGCATGACATGGGTTGATGGACTATTGTTACAGCCGTAACGGTTCAAACATTACCTGCCATTGGAAAAAAAATATTATACCTTAAAGCTTAAACAATACACTTTAAGATATAAAACTCATTGTAAAACAGAACTATAACATAGAACCCAAACTTAAAGAAATTACTTTTGATGGGTGAAATCAGTTTTTAACCTATATTATCTCAAATAGTGGACTTGTGTAGGAAAAAAATTAGCTAGACTGAGAGCTCTGGTTGTAAGGATGCTAACTGCATGTGTAGTGCTGTCATACTACAAACAGTTTAGCTAAAAATAGTGTAGGACTGAGGTACAGTTAGGTCCGGTTTATATTTTAAAAATATGGTTTATATACGAAACCAAACTTCAGTAGGATTTTGAACTTTTAAAAAAATCAAGGGGGATATTTGAGGGAGTACCTAGGTCGTTGGACCTTCAAACTCCAGTATAACTAGCCTCACTGGGTGAGGCTTGAGCTGAGCTGTACAGAACGTGTGACTGAAAGTCACGGTCAGCTGAGGAGTGGCTAGCTTGATGCTAACCCCCCTCTTGATTTCCCCAAGTGACCTTGGTACTCATTTTATCGACCCCGGAGGGATGAAGGGCTGAGTCTGCCTTGCTCGTGGACCGGGATTTGAACCCCGGGCCTGTGATGTGGGAGCGCGAAGCGCTTCCTCTACGCCACCGGGCTTGGATTTTTAACTTTTAATGGAGATTAAAATAACAGGGTATTCTTCTCGGACGCTGAGTTAGAATACATTTATGTCAAATAGGTCACGTGTCTTTTTTTTAGATACCATATACAACAAGTTTATTTACATTGTCTTTACCTTAATATTTTCAATTCACGAAACAAAATTTTCCTCTTTTGTGCTTTTTATCAATATATGAAATCAAGAAGTTTCTAGACTTTACCCAATCATTTTCTTAATGCAAGTTTCTATTGTGAGCATTCCCCATGATCAATCCATCAAGAACAATCTTCACCCTACACGCAGCACTAATTCACAAAACCCACACAAACACTTATTCATCAGAACAGCGTTCACGAGAGAAAACCTCTGCTACCGTTTTCCGTTCTGCCCCGCGATAAATAAAAGATCAACCATTTTTCAATCCCCACCGCGCTCCGCAGTAGCAATGCCATCGATAACCCTGGATAGATGATGACAACTCACACTCTGGCGTGCTGGCTGGACCCCTTTTCGAAGGAGGGGGAAGGGGAGGTGGAAGATGAAGATCCTGGACCACTGCCAGAGGCCATCACCGACCATTATTCTAATTCGGGAAGAGCGTAATTCCGAATAAGGGGCGATTCCATTAAGACCTCTGTCTCATTATAAACCCATTTTTCAATGGCATGTTCACGCGGATTTGAGGAATCTTAAGTATGACTTGTAAATATGCTCTATGAAGAGAAATAGGTTGTCTTTTCAAAGGTATTAAATATGATTGCTAAGAGGTTTATGATGTAGATCAGAGGGGGTGAAGCTTACATTTAATGTATGTAGCATTTTAATCCTGGTTTGATTTTTGAAGGTTTGGGAGCTATAATAAGATATAGGCTGAGATTAAATGATTTGGTATGGGAAGTCTGTAACTTAACGATTAATTTTTATTAAGAACAAACGCGTCTGGTTGGGTGGATTATCAAGGAGAATACGAAAAAGGTTTTCGGACATTTTTAGTAACGTTCTGTGTGAAAGAAAGAGGTGTTTTTGATTTTTTTAAGATTTAATTTTATTATTATCTTAGTTGTGCCCCTATAAAAGAACAGCTAAAAAGTTGAAATATGGCTTTTCTTCGCAAATGGTGATTAGGAAATAAAAATGTATTTGATTAATTTTGTGTCCTTTAGTTAATCTTGTCACTGCTTTCAGCCCCAGCCTCCTTTTCATTGAAGTTCAGAGAAAGATCAAATGAATATTATCATTCAATCAGTTTATTGTCAGTTAGTCTTTTGGTCAAATGAGCAGTGAACAGAGTAGTGCAGGCCTGCATAACATAAGGTGACCCGTTAGCCCCCTTTTTGCGGCCCGACTAGTCTTAATTGATTCTAAAATTTTAAAACATTTAGGATAAAATTAAGAATTTTAAAATTAAAGAAAATTATCAATCGAAAAAAATTTTAGTAAAAACTTGAAATTGTCAATATAGAAATTTCATTAAAATTACAACATAAAAACTTGAAATATGTTTTGAACACAAGTAATAATGTAAAATATAAGTAAATAAAAGTTTAGAGATTGATCTTTTGTCTCGCAAAGATCGATCCATATTGATTTTTTTTAGTCCCGCAGTGTTAAAAGAGCAAAATTTGGCCCTCATCACAGTTAACGTTGGGCTAGCCTGAAGTATAGTGAAATAAAAGAATGATTGTATTTTAATAAAAAATCCTAGTGACATTCCTGGTAGAAGTAACGAAAAAATATATCGTCGTCCTTTTTAAAAATCACACCTATAACTAAATAAACATTTTGGAATTACAAAAAAAAAATGCAACCATGAGTAAATTAAAATAAAAACTATTTAATTGCAATCTTGTTTCATTTGCATGATGGAAGTCTAGTTATTATTTATCAAAAATTTAAGGTTTTAATTTTTAATTTGGATGTTTGTATCTCAAAAAAGAAAATTTTAACCAGGACTTCAGATAATAAAGTATAAATACTAACATTCTGTAGTTGTTACTTTAGAGGCCGTTCAAATATTACGTAAGCATGTTTTTGGTCATTTTTGACACCCTCCCCTTAAGAAAACCGAAAACCACCCCTCATTATTAAATACGAAAACTGCCCGACCCACCTTTTGTTTTTTTTTTGTACAAAATAAAAGTTATATTTGATTGAATTTTGAAATATCCAAGAAACACGAGATTTTCCAAAACGTAGTGTTTGTAACATCTTACGTAAGCATCACTGAAACCCCCCTCCCCCTTGTCAGGAAAAATAAGCAAAGAGAAAACCCCCTCTTACCTCTTAAAACCCTCTTAAACTCTTAGGTGCTTACGTAATATTTGAACGGCCCCTTAGGCAGTTAAAAGGAGTGTTTCACTTTTTTAATCTGGTAAAAGAAGAAGGCAGATGGATTTTTAAAAAATCAACTTCTATTTTTTGTAGAAAAAATGTGAGTGAAATAATAAAGTTTGGCTTCATAAATGGTATTTAATTAAATAAAATCGAAGTTAGGAGAAAAAAAGAATGTCATTAATCTAATAATTAATTTTAAACTATATTCTCTACCAAAACTGGGAACTTTGATGCATTACAGTTTGGATAATTTGAAAAATTATAAATGGATTTAGGAAATGTAATAAAATTAAAAGTGACTATAAAATACAGTTTCAAAAATTATAGAACGGAATTAGTACTGTAAATTATGCATAAAACTTTAGTACTTTTCTAATAATTAAATACGGAAAGTAAGTTCTAATAAATAATACGCATTACAGATTTAAATTAGACCATTAAAAACAGATAAGCTTTACTCTGGAAATAAAATATTAGGTATAACTAAATAATTTATCAAAATGTTTTTCGAAGTTAGTTTTAAAAATACAATGCGAAACACAATTTACTTTGAAAACCTCCTTAAGATTGTGTCCCTCCTATTTAAAATTTAATCAAACTTGGAATGGTATTTTTCTTCTGCCTGTTAAGCTCATTGTAAAAATACAAATTATAACTTAAGTATAATATCAACTGGAACATCTTTTTAGGAAGTAATGTAGTCTGATTGTTGTTGCCACTTTCCATATTGCATTAATTTTCCTTCCGTTGCAATACAACTTCCTCAAAGGGTTTACTTCTTTTATTATTAAAGGATAGCTCCAGTGAGAAAGTATAGAAGGAGAAAATGTGAAACTCACTTTTACAATAATTTCGTTGTAAACTAAGTAACAACAGACTGCTAGGTTAAGAAATATAACTTTAAAAGTAATACGTTGATAAAACTAATAATTAAATTTAATGAGCCCAGTTCATTTAAACAGGATTATGTAAGATACTACTACATATTTTACTTCTTTCAAATGGAAATGACTATGCTTTAATTAAACTATAAAAGGCCGCTTTAAAATTCATCAAGGATTAGTCTCGAGGATTTAATTACACAAGGTATATGATTCAGCATGAATAAATAATAATGCATTAAGTTTCTAGAAAGAAAACAGAATTTAATCCAAACGTAACGCAAACAATTAAAATGTTATGTCAAATAAATTTTGGATGTCTCATTAATCCTAAAAAGATTAAAATGCCAAGAAATATGTCATTTTTTTCATACTTATCAATTCGAATTTTTTTTACAAATAAAATTGCGTCACAATTGTGTGAATGCCTTTAAAAACGGATAATTAAAACTTTTCTTTGAAATTGCTGCATTTGTCTTTTATTAGATTTTTAGGTATAGGTAGAAACTAATTAAATAAAAAACAGGTATGGTATCTTAGGAAAAAATATAAATTACCATTTCAACAAATTATTTCTTTTAAGTCTTAATCTAATATACGTTTCTTTGCTGTTGAATTTATTATTAAAGTATGAAATTCTAGAGCCATACTTGCTTGTCTTTAGACAAATTCGTATTTTTAAAAATGGAATTAATCAGCATAACTCAATTCTAAAAGAAAAAAAAATGAAAAGTCATTGAATCTTTAAAATGTTTTATAGATTTGCGAATGATAAAATTTTTCTATCAATTTAAAAATTACGCATGTTAGAAGCAAGACAGACACTAATTTACAAAACTCATATTCTATTTCCAAAATGTATTTTTGTATATAAAATATACTAAATTATTGAAAAGAAACTAATTCTTTGATTGCAAAGTAAAATAAACAAGTTCCCTCCCAAAAGTTAAAAAAAAAACTTTAAATGTCTAAAGAGTATTATTTACTGTTAAGGTCTTTTTTCTGTTTATATGCATATCCCTGTTCAAGTTTAATTTCAATGGCTCAAACTTCGCTATTAGTCCCAAATTCGATATTTTCTTTTATTTTTAAAAAATAAAAATACATGAAAACACTCCTTTTGAGAGATAATAAGTCTCAATCAATATAAATATAATGTGTTATTATGTATCGAATTCTTTTTGACATACATTTTATAAGTCGCTTTCACAATATAACAGCACGTAGTACTTTGGAGGCCACCACCATCTTTGATTACTAACAGTTATCGGCCTATTATTTTTTTTTGTGAAGGCTTATGAGGTCTGGAATCATTTCTGGAGATTTATTGAACTAGTGGGAAATGACGGCTTGGCTCGCTGCCATCTCAGTCTTGTTTTGCTTCCACCGAGGGGGATTATTTCCTGGATTAGATTCCAGTTTTCATCTCCAGTTGTCATCGCATCGGGAACGTATCGACTAATTGTTCTTTGGATGGAAGAAAATCTTTTTTGGAGAAGGTCACAAAGTGGCTGGGGCTGTTTTCGGATTGAAGATGGGTTTTGGGGGGGTTACTTTCACGTAGAACTTTCTTTCACGTATCAATGTTTACAGATATTTATGTACTTTGGTCGACCAATGGAGGCAAATAAATAATAAGTACCCTTGGATTCATTATTTTGATGCCACCAAGTGTATTGTTTTAGGTGAACAAGCACTGTTTAATTCAGTTTATGGGTTAAGAACATTAGACACAACAAATAACTTGTTATCTTACGTGTTACACAAAATGGTAACCTAGAAAATACGTCTTGGTGGGAGGATTTTCCCATCTCTTTTGAAGAAATTCAAAATTAAGGATTAAAAACATTCGAATGAACATTCCTGTACACTCTTTAAAAAGAACATACGGTTTCATTGCATGCTAAGCATTTGCACAATTAACCCAGCGTTTCTAAATGATCTACAATATCCACAATATATACTATTTTTAGTTCTCAAGTTCTCCTTAAAAAAAAACACAATGAAAGATGAGCAATAAACAATTTAGGTATTCATCTCACAGTTCCATTTTCAGATAAATTTAATTCTAAACAAGTACAATTTTCAATTTCTCTTTTTTCTACCAACTGCCTCTTCTTAAAAACGTGAGACGTTGAAAAACACTGCTTCAGTTGAATTACATAGTATTTAATTTGTATTCTTGAAAGTTTATCTATTTTCCATTGGATTAATCAATTTTATTTACTAATATTAATGTTGAATACATTCACAGATTCACACTCAACGTGAAGCCAGCTCCAACCTATGTTTAGAAACACTGATCACACCTTTCTTCTCAGTTATTCTCACTGTTCTTGATATTCTAATCAACTTTTCTCTCACAATATTTGTAAAGGACACTTAATTATTTTCCTTTATTTCAGTAGTATACCTTAAATCACAATGCTTGCAATCAACTTGCTAGTATTTCCAATTCATTAGAACATTTACTCCAAAATTTAAAAAAAAATACACTAAATATAACTATGAATATTTGTTTCAAGGCTACGTCACTGCTAACACACCACTTTGAAACAAACAACCAACCACACTTTCTCCCGAATATAAGAATATATCCTTTCTCACATTTCACGTCAAGAAAAATCCCTTTAAACGTGCATTCTCGTATTCATCTGTAAGCCCCGGGCGGCGAAAAAAATTAGTCGAAAGGAGAAGCGAGTCGCGAGCAATTAGCGAATCAATTAACGTCCTCGTCCATTAAGTGAAGCTCCGCCCACAACCCTTTTCCGAAGGAGTTAATGCGAGCGGGTTCTCCGGGGAGAATGCATAGAATGATGCTTCTGACAAATTAGCGCCGATGGGCCCCAGAGTCGTTTGAAAAAATGAGAGCTTCAAGTCTACTGCGTGTGTTTGCGATCTTGCTCATTATTTGATGCGAAAGTGAATGTGGGTTGAAAAATTGTATTTTCAAAATGTTTTTCTTGGGAAAATGATACTTATTTTTCTAAGTATGGAGAATTATTACTTGGAACCAGTGGCTAATCGAAGATTTTGGTTACAAGGGGGATGAAGTCATAAAAATTGTGTATTATGTAGTATTTAAAGATGCCACATGTGCTATTTAACATTTCTCTACTTGCCAGTTTCTATTTACGAATGCGTCAAGTCGTATTTGTGGCCCATATTTTGTTGTCTAACAAAATCCTCATTGTTAAGTCTTTGTAAGGCAAAAAAAAAAAAAAAAAACATGTAAGTGCCTATTACACCTTGACTTAACTTAAGATGCCATACATGGTATCTTAAGAGACAATCCTCTTAAATTTTACTGGAATGAAATGAGTTTCTTAATCTTTTACGAGTGCTTCTTTTCATTATTCGACTTTCCTTTTAATTATTTAAAGTATAAATTAAACACAAACAACTGTATTACAAAAATTTTAAACCGGTTACGAATTTCTTTAATAAGATTTCAACATTGAATCCAATTTTCATAGTAAAATTAACCATTGAATCATTGAATATTGTGAATCATTGCTGTCCAGCGGTAAAATCAATACGCTATTGGGGTTGAGTTCTCTATAAATTGCTCCTCATATATACAATGGATATCTCGACCCGACGTATATTATTAAATGGTTATTAAAACTAAAGTTTTTATAATAATTTTAGTTTCTCATTTAAGCATTTGAAATAACTGTTAAATAGTTTGTTTCTTGTATCGCTGACTGAACTTGTTGAAACATTGGTAATTAACATTTTTTCAAATAAATACCTTTAGTTTCTTTAGTAAATGATTAAGCCTCTGACTTCAGAACCATTTTCAAGTCTTAAAGAAGTTCAGAAAAAAAATTATTATACGTAATTCGGAAATTTTAAGTTGCGACGGCACAATGTTTAATTTGGAAAAAGTATTATAGTATAACAGTTTGATATGGGAAAAAATTCTATTACATCCCTGAAAGAATTAAGTAACAGTATTTGTCGGTAGATTGTCCAAACATTAAACTTGCGTTATACAGATTAAATTCTTTTATTCATTAGAACATTTCACTCAAGCTAACAAAACACAAAAATAACTATAAACACCAGGCTAGGGAAAATATAAAACCCAAAAAAGTAAATAACTCAAGTGTCTCGAAAAAGCGTGGGATAACTACATCACTGCCTACACATTCGCCTACAACTCTGAATTTACAGCAGATTCCAAATAAAAATATAGGATAAACAAATGAGATGAGAATTAAAGGACACGTTAAAGGGATAAATAACTCAACTGTTATTTCTAAAACTAAAAGTTAGCCCCCTTTTTTTAAAGGAATTCATTTGATAAACAAGTACCTATTTGTGTAGAGATGTTTTGTTATTCTCTTATCCAATTTGTTAAATTTATTTGTGCAAGCATATAAAAAGTTTAAGAAATAATTGAGCAATGACTTTAACACTTTTTATATTGCTTAATTTTAAATAAAATATACTTCAAATCAAATGATGATTTTTTTTTCTTAAAGTTCTACATATTCCCAATTTTAAAGAATGAAAATAACAAAAGAAAAGTGTCTGAAATTCTACTGTATTTTATGATTTTATTTGTAAGATGTATAAATTAAATGGAATCATCTGCGTCATTGAAAATAATTATTTCAATAATTTAGAGCTAGATGTTACAAATGTAAGGTGAAATATTTCGTTCACGTTTGATAGTCCCAATATATTTGATACTTATTACTTTTGATAATATTTGAGAAATAACATGACCATTTGTGCAAAATTTACTTTTTATGATCTCGGTTTCTCCTGCTTAGAATAGAACTTCAAATAGGCTAACAAACACTGCGAATTTCGATGGGAATTTTTAAAATTAAAATTTATTTTATATAAATTCTCTTTCTAAACAAGTATAAAAAGAAACGATTTGAAAAGAAAATAATAAAGTACTGTGAGGAAACTTATCAACTAATCTTTGCTTTTTAAAGTTTAAGGGGAATGTTTTTTTAACTGTCAAAGTACAAATACTACTTTAAATTTAACATACTGAGTACTTTACTCTAACGTTGTAGTGAAGCTTTCATTCTTGAATGTTTTATGAAACAAAGTATTTTAGTTGCGTGTTAATTGTTAGCATTGTAAGAACATGCATACTGAAGCGCTGTAATTTACTTATAAGCTGTTCAATATATGAATAAAACATCAACATTACACTAACAAACACACCAACTATCCTGTCCAAAAGTGACTTTTTTGTAAGTCAATGAGCTCGACAGTCTCGTGACAAGAGTTGCTAAAAGTGGTAAAAGTTATTGTTATTGTATAAAGTGGTACCAATTATTGTTTCATACGACCTGTTGTTTTAAAATACGCGAACTCTTCCTAAGCTATAATTTTGAAAAGGAGGAGAACCCCCCCCAAAACAACATTACCTATGCTAATATTAATCAAGTATTGGAAATAATTCCCACTTTTGCACTTCAGTTTTATCTCACTATCAACTTTTCTTAGTTTTTAACATTTTCCAAACTTGAATTAAGTGAAATTTGAAAGAGGTAGAAGTGTAGTATAGTCAACTGCCCTTATTGTGATCATAGTTAATGTTATCAATCGGATAATGTTATCGAAATTGAAAGGTCTCGATCATTCCTATTTAACTTCATATTAACGCAAAATGTATCGTTTAATGTGATCAATATATCGCTTAATGGTATCAAAAACTGGTGAAATACCCTAAAAACCTCCTTTTCTCCCGTTTGAAAGCCAATTTTAATATACAATCATTCAAAATGAGTCATTAATTTATTAGTGTCATACGTTCCACACTGATATTTTTCTTTAAGAATGTAAAAGTTGCAAAATACATACTAGGTAATCGTTTTAAATACGTCAATTAGGACTACATAGTTGACACTACAAAGCAAACCCGCATGTTACACTGTTTGAAACATTCTAGTGTCAAATCGCTTATATTATTATCATCAATCAGATATTGTTATCATTCTACTCTTGGGGAAAAGAGATAATATTCAACGGAGTCAACTGTATTAGTTTCTTACACTATAGCAAAATTGAGAATTGATTTATCAAAACTCAACTATAATCCACTTTCAAAATTTTTCAGTAGAGTCAAATATGAGGTGATGATATTGAGTTTGATAAAATCCTCTTTTTCAATTATAGCACTCTGATGACTTTGTATAACCGGATCATAAGAGATTGAAATGTTTCGGAGATTGATCAAAAATATTTAAAACCAAAAAGAGATCCGAGAATATCCGTTTATGCGATATAAAAAGAAGGAGAATAAAAGTACATTTTCTATACACCAATGAGGACCTTTTCTATGGTTTGTTCAATTATATAATAGGTACAATATTTCTATCTATCAAGAACCTAGGATAAAGAAACAATAAATTTTAAAAATCAAATTTAAACCCTTAAAATACAAACATCAAAGTAATCACATCTGTGTCGTCGTCAGGGGGCTTTGAGTCGTGTCGTAATATCTATTATTCCAGGGCTCAGCCCCCAGCTTATATTTTTTTTGTATTTTAAGTTTAAATTTGATTTTTTAATTTATTATCTTGAGATCCGAAAGTTTTAGCTTGCAGCTTGGGGCAGTTATTCCTTGAATTATATATTCATCTATTTAAAAAAATATTCTTAAATAAAGTTTGTTTTAAGTGATTTTTAAAATTGTCTTTGGGGATATACAGAGATGCTAAAGAATATAATAAAGCTGGGTATACATTTATTACCGGCCCTTTTATAACGCCTTAAGTATCTATGATTTAGGCTTAGGGGAAGGTATTTGTACCTCGGACCTAGTTTTACACCCAGTATTTTTTATTTATTGAAAATAAACTGATAAAACAACTTTCCCTCGATACTTAAGCCTTTCATACACAACATATATAATGTATTTTAATTTTAATTGAAGTATTTCTGTACGTAATCACTGAAAGAAAAAAAACTGAAAATAGGTTCTAGGTACAACACCGGTATTGTACATTCGTTTCAAAGGTACGTACTTTGGACCAGGGCCGTAACCAGACTTTTGTTTCGGGGGGGGTTTTGACTCCAAAGATTTCCTGAGGTACCTCCTTACGGGTACTTTTATACGTTAAGTATTAGATGGCAACAATGGATTGAAATTTTGATGCACTAAATTTAAAAATTGTATAAACATTAAACAATATGAATTCCAAGTAAAAGGGGGGTTTGGGGGTCCTCCCCCAGGAAATTTGCCCCTTTTTTTTAAATTTTTTTGGAAATTTGCCCCTCAAAAGAGTGTTTTAGCTCATTTTGAGACCCTTTTACACCCAAAGAGCACCACTCATTGTAAGTGGCCGAATTTTCAAGGTAAAAATAAGGTATATTGTAATAAATGGCAAAATGTTGAGGGGGGTTTTGGGTTCCTACTCCAGAAAATTTGTTGAATTTTGCCCCTAACAGTGGCATTTTAACTCATTTTGAGACACTCAAAGATATTCACTCCTTGTAAATCACGCAAGTTTGAAGGAAAAACCGCACTTAATAGATTTCAAAATTTCGAGGGGGTTTGGGGGTCCTCCCCCAGAAAAATTTTGGAAATTTTACCCTTAAAAGTAGGGTTTTGACTCATTTTGAGACCCTTTGGGTTATACCCGAAGAGGATATCGCTCCTTGTGAGACATAATTTTCAAGAAAAATAGTATAAAAATTGATGTCAAAATTTCGGGGGGGGGGGTTTGAACCCCTGAAACCCCCCCCTTGGATACGGCCCTGCTTTGGACCTAAGTCAAAAAAAAATTAGTAGCACCTCTAAAATTAATAAAATGTTTGTGGAAAAACTCAAGGAACAAGTGCTCATTGAACTACCCAGATGTATAAGCTCATAGATTTAGTTGGAGCACTTTTCAGCATAAAAGTTTTAAAACATTGTTTTTTATCATAAAATTATAGAATTCACTTAAAATTAGTGTTACTCACGAAACTAAACACTACCCTGCTTTCAAAATCAAAATACCAATGTAATAAAAGTCAGTATAGTGATTTTTTTAGTAACTCAATGTAGTTAAGTGTATCTTGGATAGGTACAAGGTACAATGATCTGCTTAGGTCCTAGGTGCAAAACTTGACCATTTACTGAAAAATGTCTGATCACTATGTTCAGTTTACCCCCACAACCAATTTAAGCACATATTATTATAGCTGAAACAATACACTATAACATATCAAATTCACTGCAAAACAGAATCTGTATTTTTTTTAACTACTATAACTTAGAAACCAAACATATAAAATTTACCTTTTATGGGTAAAATAAGTTTTTAACCTATATTATCTCAAATTGTTGACTTTTTTGAAAGCTAGACTATGAGTCTAGGTTGTAAGGATGCTAAGTACATGTGTAATGTTGCCATACTACAAAAAGTTTAGCTAAAAACAGTGTAGGACCGAGGCACACTAAGGTCCAAGATACTAAATCTTCCCCTATACTAGAAACTTAGTAAAAATATAGTATTAAACGTTTATGTTCAAATTAATATTATATTCTTATTCGTCATACCACATCGTGTTTCAAACCTTCTTAGAAGTGATAGTTAAAAGCCTTTAAATTATAAGAGAAATATTTTATTTTTTAAAATCAAAGTTAGCAATCTTGTGAGCATAAGCTAATAAGAGATAGAGTATTTCGACATTATTAAAAATTATTTAATGATAAGAATATTTTCCTTCTATAGGAAGAAATAGATAAATTTGGAAAGTAATTATTTTGAGAATCAGATGTGTTTTACATGTCAACCTAGTACGAATAATATAATTAAATTTTAAATATATCTTCGTGTAAACTAATTTAAATAGTATATTGTAATGAATATTAATTTTTGAATGAACAACGATGTAATGATTTAAATTTTAAGACCACTTTAAGCAGAGTTAAAAAGTTTGTATCTCTATGCACTACTCATCTCTGTACGTTCAAAGAAAAGAGTATAAATTATTTGGAGAATGGGGACGCAGTATGACAAATATATCACAATAAATGATGAAAAGTAACTACTAATAATGTAAAGTAATTTAAAACGTAAATTGTAATAGTACAGTATATTTGAATCAACACCGATGAGTTGATTTTAAAGTTAAGTTAAAAAGTTTGTGTCTCTCGTTGTAAGTAGTCTCCTGGTATGTATTTAATTGAAAAAAATATATTTTCTTTCCATAAACGTACTTTAAAGAAAAAAATATTTAAAATGAACTGAAAAATCTGTACCTAATCCTTTAAATACCAGCCCTTCAATCAAAAATTCTCCAAAACCGTCCCCGAGATAAACCTAGTTCAACCCACTCCCATTCACACAACACCAGGATTTCGCCCAAACACATCATAATAAATGATGATGAATAAACACACCAAGCAGAACCCCAAAACAACAACAAGAGCGTATGGGGGACAAAACACACACACCAACGGCTGAAGCTGGGTCTACGTTACGGCATTACCTACGCTCCCCGCATTACCCTACGTCAGAAAGATGAAGATGAAGCAAGAGAAAGAATGGGCTGACCTGTCGCTTCGTGGGGCGTCACCGCCAGGGCTTGCATCATCACGTGCGGAGAGTGGTCCTGGACTGACGGGGCTCTGAGAAGGGAGAGGGGCACTCTTTCTTTCCCTCTGGCAGCGCCCTCTGTCGGGGGAGGATCCACTAGGGATGGGGATGAGGGAAGATTCGGTCGGGGATGCTGGGGATTTGGGAGGGTTAATGGATGGGGGTTTCGTTTTGGAATCGTTCGGGTGTCGGTTGAAGGAGATGGTGAGGGTCCTTGTTGGAAGTTTGTTTTGACAAGGTTTTCCGATAGATGGGTTATCGCTAGTAGAGGCTCATACCAAATATGTCACGTTCACGTAACTGCTACTAGAAGTTAACGAAATTTGGCCATTCATGACAAAAGTTGTACGAATCTTGAACGTTTGCGCTGCTTGGAATGGGCTCTTGAAGGGTTATCATTAAACTTTTTTATTTATGCTTTACCAACAGAATTAACACATTTAACGTGATGTAATGACATTTACTGAAATTTGTGGGGCGTCCACTCTAATGATAATTTTGATGGATTACTTGTGTCAAAATTTTAGTTTTTTTGAATGGAAAACAATAAATGTTTGGTAAAAGTCTTTAGTATTTATCAGGTCAATTCAAATATTCGAAGAAGCTTAAATTATTCGATTGCCTCACTATTATTGATATCCATTTAATTGAATTTTTCGAATTCTAGTGGCCGTTCAAATATTACGTAAGCATGCTTTTGGTAATTTTTGACCCCCTCCCTTGTCTCCTTGTCAGCAAAGATAAGCAAACCGCTAACCCCTCACTCACAATTACGTAAGAAAACTGTCAAACGCCGACCCCCCTTTGTACAAAATGTTTAACTTTGTCTAAAAAATTTAAATTTATGTTTGGTTGAATTCTGAAATTAATTATGCAAGAAACAAGATATTTTCGAAAATCTAGTGTTTGTAACATCTTATGAAAGCATAGCTCATACCCCTCCCACCTTGTCTAGAAAAATAAGCAAAGAGCAAACCCCTTCCCCCTTAGGTGCTTACGTAATATTTGAACGACCCCCTAATAAATTCACCCCAAAAATAAGCAGTTTAACTGATGAGTGCAAAAATAAGTAATCAAAATTTGAATAGTTTGCTTTCGTAACAGAGTTAAGCGATTTTTACTACCAACTCAAGTTAAGGATAAGGAAGTACCCTGTTTTCTTTTCAGAAAGACGTAGATGTTCTTTAATAACACGAACCATTGAGGTTTAGCAAATATGTAGGTAGGTATATAAGAATTTAAGATTAAATTAGCAGGTTAAACCGAACTATTTTTATACAAAAGATGTCTCTATGGCTAATTTCATATACATGTCACGAAATAATTACTCATAATTAAAAATAATAGTTTAGGATAATAAATCATATATGTCAGAGGGGGATAACCATTAGAGAACAAAGTTCTTTCCATAAGTTTTATCAGCTAAAACTTTGATAACTAACAGTGCCTACTTTCAAATATTTATATTTTGATGTTTCAAAATTTTTTATTATTGATACTTCAACGCGAAGTTTTACAAATTTAACATACGGTTAACTACTAATGCACTCATAATTTAAAAAAAAGTAACTAAAATTTATTTTAATATAAATAAGGAAATAATTAAGTTTTATATACATAGAAGTAATATTAAAATGATATAATTATTTACATAAATTATTATCAGTCCAATAATAGTTTTATAAACATTTTGAAATGTAAAAGGTGTCTTTCAGTTGACAAAGATTGTAAGATTTTAATAAAAATGTAGTATTTAAACTTTTTAAAGGAATATTAAAAAATTCCATTTTTATTTCTTTAAACTATCGGTATCTGATTCATTCAAGTAAATGTAAGAAACGAAAACCAGGGTTAACGATACATGTATTGTAATTACTTCTGAAATTTATTAACTCAAGACAACCAAAGCGAATTTTTCAATCACGGATCTTTGTTCAGGAACTTCCATTTCAAGGTAATATCTATTTTTGATATAAGAAATAAAAGATTTTCAATCACCTTATTTCTCAAGAGTTTGGTTTCCAATTGCTTTTGTATGTTAACCTTGACATCTCCACTAAAATTCCTTTGGTCAATAGAAGTAATCACTTAGGTCCGTCTTCGGAGGTCGCATTTGAAGAAATTAATTCCGTTTTTTTTTTTAAATACATGAAACTTAGATATTCTAAGGGGGCTATTTTTCATATAATTGTATATTTTATTATATCTTGCTTAGTTTATATTCTTTCCAAAACTTATTAAGCTATGATATTGATTTACCTTACCTGAAAACTTAGAATTCTATGCAGAGACTTATAAATCTCTATTAAAAAAAGTAACAGTGGCCTCCACCGCTGTCACCTCTGATTTTGGAAAAAAAATTTCAAACGTTTTGAACTCATTACGTAAAAACTATTCAACGGAAAATTATAAAACTTTGACCATTTGTAGAAAAATATGTGAGGGTCATTTTTGTTTCAAAGGCCAATAGATAAGATGGTTAGTTCCGGATTTATTTATGTCAAATTCGAATATTTTTTTTTTTTTTGGGGGGGGGGGGTTCTGCTGCGAGTTTGCCCCCAGCAAAATCTATTATCAGCAGAAATATGATTTTTTTTTGTAGCCGCATACTTTAAAATGTGAAGTTTTGCAATCCATCACCATTTTTTTTAAAATTTCGAATTAGTGTTAGATTAATTAAATTAAAAAGTTTTGAAATTTTTGACATTTGGTGAAAGAGTTATTTTAAACACTAAAATTAGTCATTAAAAAAAATATTTTGTGTTTTCAGAGAAATTTTAAAGTTTCTTAAGACAGTCTTGAGAAAATACAAACTCTAAAGGAAAGGGAAAATAATAAGCAATAAACGTAGACAACAGATTATAGAAATGAGCCGAAATGTGTAGATAAATCAACTTGAATAAAGGTTTTATCACAAATTAAGAATTTTAGGAAATTCATTCTGTTTGGTTTTGTAACATAAAATAATTTTTTATTAGTACTTATTAGGAAAACATAAAACATGATGTCATTAGTTGATACTCAAAGTATGTCTTAAATACGCATTTATATCCTAAATTGAATTTACTTTGTATAATTACCAATGGATGATGAGAAAAATGAGATAATAAATTATCTCAGAAAAAGTTTGTTTTTCTCGTATTTTACTCAATAATACGATTATTTTTTGTTGATTAGGATAATTGATACTTTATTGGATTGTTGAGAGGATTGGGAAAATGTGGTTTTATGTTGAGTATTAAACAAGAATTAGGCTTTATGGATAGTACAGTTATCTTTAATTACTTTTTAGACATTAAAAATAGCCTTTTCTTAGAGTAAGTAAACTATCAGATATTAAAATATAATAAGTGTACGACACATTTAGATTAATCTTTGACTCCTACAATATGCATTAGAATTCTCTTTTCCTGCAATGACTAACTGAGTCCATCAACTATAAAAGATCCTAGTTTAGTGAAAAGCTAATAAATCAATTAAAACTTCAACCTAGCTCTCTCAACTGTCAAAAGCAGAGCTTCGCAGTTGATGAAGCTTATTGATTTACGAGGAAGTAGTGTCTATAACGAGAATCGATCTTTAATTGTCACGAGCACCACACAAGGCATTTGTTTACAATATCGATTCTGCAACATCAATATGGTTATTTTCAGAAAAGAAGCTTCATCTAAGTGCTGAATAAATAAAAGGTCAAACTAATTGTTTACTAGCACCTTTACAGTAAAAACTTATTAAAACCAAGAACTCGGTGACTTTTTTTCTTAATTGTGTTGTAGAGAAAGTTTTTATTATAAAATTGTTGTTAGAGAGAGTGATTATAAAATTTACATCTAATTAAATTAATTACCTCTTCCGTTCTTAACTTGTGGAATGTTGAATTAATTAATGACCCTTAAATTCTCAAGAGGAGTTTATTAAATTAGACCCAAACTGTTATGAAGGGTATTTCTCTTAAAAATATCATTGGTTTTGGGGAAGTATTCATTTTAAAGGATTAAGTATAAAATCATGTTAAATTTTAGAAATTATTTTTTTAACTTCATAAATAAACATATCTAACTCTATCTGAGTTCGTATGACCTCAATAATAAGTTTTAGAAAGTTGTCATTTGCTTTCATCAGTTTTGCAAGTTTCCTCAAAATTTAAAGGTTACCCTACCTATTTTTTTGACCAATAGATTTATTCTATTGCGTCAAAGTGATACCGTTTTCTGGACTACCCCTCTAACACGTCAAACTTATTATTTTTTTGTTTCCTTCCTCGTATGGGCATACAATCGAATAGAAAAGTTTCCGTTCTGCCATCATGTGTGTTAGAGACAGACTTCTTTGGCCAAAGATAGAGCATTTCCGGCCACAACAGGAAACCTCGGCCGCAGCCTTGACAGCAACCATTCGTGAGTCACTGCCTTTTAGATCAATAGCCGAAGAGTCAATCGAATCTCTTTGAGATACTTATTTGCTTCTTTAAAAAATCCCAGTTGTCTCAAAATTAACACCTTCTTATTTGCTAAACCGTCCCACTCCCGTTTTGAAAAATTATCCTACTGGTTTTCTGCTGATAAAAATACTGATTGCTAACTTACCAAGGTTTTCCCAAATTCGGTTCCGTTTGAAAGAATGTTGGTATGAAAGAGACCTCTATAGATAGAAATAAAATACATATGAATTGTAAAGAGGGAAAATAACAGATTATTTTAATTTAAAATTTGTTTTAAAACAGAATAAGCAAAAATAATAATTCAGTGTGATTAGCAAAGAACTATCGGGTTCCAATACTCGACAAAAAAATTGTGAAAGCTTTAGATTTGTTTACACAGACGAGGCGTATAAAAAGAAGTTCCAAAAATACCTAACACATTGGACAGGGATAGGAGGATAGGGCTATATGCTAAAATTGTTTAAAAGCCCAAAACTGACTGTAGCAAAAATAGATTCGTTGGATTAAGATTTTCCGAATGAAAAATTTCATACTTATTATAGGTTAAAAGTCAAAGTGAAAGAATCAAAATTAAAAATTATAAGCAACCTCTAAAAGTTAAGAAGGAGGGATTCCCTAAAACAATATTTTTCCAATAAAATTTCAAATACATATTTAGCAACTCGATTATGAATCATTAATATGGGTACTAGGAAAAATAATTATGTATTTTAAACTAAAGAATTGATACTTGCTTGACTCGGTTTTTATATACTTTGAGACAATTTCAATGTAAAGTTCCAAGTTTTAACAAAATTATTTTTTTAAACTTAGGAATAATCTCTTGCAATAGCAAAACACATTTTGTGTCAGATTTTTTTAGATAATTTAGTTAACAAGATACTTACTTCGAAACATTGGAGACTTTTTGGTTGACATACTGTGCACAAAAAAGTAAAGCAAATCAGATATTTTTAATTCCTTTGAGTTTGCTTTTAAACATTTTCTGCAATAAAAAAAACAACTAATGGACTCTAACCGCCTATCTGGTTCGAGACTTCACGGAACCAACACGTGACCTACAACTGAGCTTGCGATTGGTTACCACAGATACTACACTAGTAGATCTACTAGTGTAGTATCTGTGGTAACCAATCGCAAGCTCAGTAGGTCACGTGTTGGTTCCGTGTGACGTCAGACGGTTAGAGTCCATTGAAATAACACTTTAAACACAAAATACACCATGAAACAAAAAAAGCTCATAGAAACTATATTTTAAAATACCAATTAACATTAATGAGAATAATTTACTCCAACAACATTTTGTGGAATTTTTTTAATATAATTTACCATTAAAACAAAAACTATTTAGGCAAAGGTTTTGCATAGTAAAGCATATTATTAAAAGTTTGTAATAACCGAGAAGCTTTTATTTTAATACTTGACTAACTAAACTTTACTTTTGATTTATACAATGTTTCTCAAAAGGTTGGTGCTAAAGTTAACCAGCAGCACGCAGGTCTTTCGTTCAAACAAGATTTTCAAAGAAACTCATATCCACAAATGTAAACTGTGCCCGTTTGATAACAATGTTTGCCGGTTAAGGGCAATGTTTAACTTCTCAATTATTATTACATATTCGGATGGCACTTCTCCGAAAATTGAATTGAAAATTAAAATGATATTTTTGCTCAGTTTACAACACAACAATGGACTCTAACCGCCTATCTGGTTCGAGACTTCACGGAACCAACACGTGACCTACAACTGAGCTTGCGATTGGTTACCACAGATACTAAACTAGTAGATCTACTAGTGTAGTATCTGTGGTAACCAATCGCAAGCTCAGTAGGTCACGTGTTGGTTCCGTGTGACGTCAGACGGTTAGAGTCCACTGTAGTACTATTATAACTAAACCATACTGAATTAAACAACAGAATGAACTGTCAACTGATGTAATAAACGCAATTAATTGAATATAAAATATTTAACTATTAAAAAGATTTCAATATCAGCAAACTTGATTAAAAAATCCTGCACTCACTTCATGGTTAATAAAATAGTAGTCATTAAAGGTATAGTTCTTAAGATTGATAAAATGTAATGGATAATTATTGAATTAAAAGCATTCTTTTAGAACTATAGGAAGGCAGGGTCATGCCTATCCCTTACACATGAGAAACTAAAATCGCCTTTCTTTTCACTTTTGTTTTAAAATATATTGAAAACAAAAGTTGATGTGTCAAAATTATCAATTACCGTCAGATTAATCGCTTGATTTCTAAAGCTATAGTTTAGACTTTATTGATAATGCCACTGATTTATTGACTCTTTTTAAGTAGGCAATCGATAACCTGATAAAATCCCACGTAACATAGCTGAAAGATAATGCTCTAAGATTTGTCAACATTACGTTGTGTTTGGATTATCTACCTAGGTTTTATTTTAAAATCATTGTGTTTCATGTTTTTACAAAATTTAATTCATTTTAATTCGAGAAAGAATTATTAAAATTTTATAATTAAGCCTTTTACAATACTTAGGTATTTGATTGTTGGTTTCTCGATGAAGAAAATAATAAAACGAATTCACTATTACGTATTATAACAAAACATTTAACTCAAATAAGGAATTTTTTGGTCATATATAAAGAACTAGAAAATTTTTGGTCCATTAAGTAATTGTACGTCCATTTAACTGGCAGCCTAAAAATAAAGAGAAAAATTTTAATAATTCTCCCGATGAACAAAAATTTTTTTTACTCCATTTTATCCCACTTTAATTTAAATATACTTGAAAAGTATCAATTTTTTCATAAATTAAATAAAAATTTTCATCTTTTAGTGTATACATTTGTTTTATGTATGTGTGTTTTGGGCTTGTTGTTTTTATGAAATGGGTATACTGATTTAGCTCGACAATTGCAACTCAAAGAAAAATTACAAAATCATTATGAAAGCATTTTATTGTGAAACTATAATGAAAGTAATGATAAAGTAGATCAACAAAACACATTTGTTCCAAACCTGTGCTTTTCTTAGATTTTCAAACAAAGATAAACAGTACAAACTTCGTGGATATTTGGTTAGAAAGAGAAGCCGAATTTAATCCTTTTACGCACGCTAATCTGTTCGGTGACAACAAGGTATTGCATTTTCTTAGTCACAGGCAAAGTATGCAATCCTGCTATCTAGAAATATCTGTATATATAAAGCTGAAGCTGCGTTAAGCCTCTAAAATAGTAAAAATTTAGCCATAGCCATAATAAATGTGAAAGTGTGTCTAGTGTTGAAAAATTTTTGACAATAAAAAAGAAGTAAATAGTAATTTGTGTTTCTGTATAGCTTAAACATGTCCATTGAGAAATTCCATTTTACAATGATAATTGCCATCATTACGTAATTTGTTTTCTCAATAGGATGTTGTGAACCGGTTTTACTGAAACAATAAAAATTAGTTTTAAATGAACGAACCTTTCAAGACTATTTAGTTATTTTAGAAAATATAATTAATTACTTATTAATAATTACAATATAATTACTTTAGAAGTAAGCATATTATAATTTAATAAGTTTAGAGAACATAATTAATTTATTATTAATTTAAAGCTATTTTTCTTTATGAAAGTATTTCTGTTATAAAAAAAGCCCATGCTCGGGTGGTATGACAAAGTAATTGAAATGAAACCAATTTATATCCTTTAAGTTAATATAAATTTTCGATTTAAAATAGCCCCAGTCAAATAGAATAATGCCTTTTCCATTAAAAAAACTGACGATGCCTTTTAAAAGAATAATTCAGTTTAAATAATTTTAAAACAAGCAAATTTCATTCAACATGTGAAATATTGTTTTACTGTTTAAATATGAGATCACTCCTATGATTACAACCATTTCACTTGAGGTGATGATATAGTCAATATGCAAGTAACATTCTAACGATATTTATCTTAAGATAACATAATACATGGAAACGGGAACTACTGGTAGTACCGCACTCCATACTTTCACATTGCGCCAACATGCGCATTAGTCACCTCAATTAGCAGAATCTGCAAAAGTGCTTCCGGTTTCTTGCAGATTCTAAATGAACCAGACATTACCCAATCAAAACGATTTCCAAAACTAATAAATTCCTCGAACCGACCGATCCGAAATGCACAAAACTCGATTTCGAAACCAGTAGAGTTAACTATTATTCTTCTTCTGTTCTTGTTGTTTTTTTCGCTCTAAAAATTGCGTCAAAGCTTCTGCCAGCCTGTAAAAAAAATCACGTGGTTTTAGCCTTATCGGGCAAGTTTCCGCTGGAAGCCCGCTGTGCCTTCCTTAGCCTTATCGGGCCGCTATCGCACTGGGAGCGCAAAAGGGGTGGATTCCACCGCAGCAGAAGGCATGTAGACACAATGGGACGCACACCATGGAATACCGTGCTTGTCCTCGGTTTGTGCCTGCTGGTCTTTTCGACCGGTACGGGGGCCAAAAAACCCTGGAGAAGGGTGAGTAAACTTGGTGTCTTTTTATTTCTGCACTGTGTTTTCCATTTGTTTTTTCCTGTACTTGTCTTATCGTTTTCCAGCTTTTCTGGAATGACTTATTGTCTGATTCACACAAACATGATTATCCATAAAACTTGAGAACAACTGCTGCTGCTTATTAAGCATTCGTTGGATAAAGGTTTCCTATCTTCCGTGTTTACTTGATTTGCATTGGAAATTGCCTTAGAGTAAAATATTTAAGAAGATACACTACTTTTAAATTCCTCTTAGTTTTATGTTAGATAAACATTTTGTTTCAGTGGGATTATAGCGTAAACATGGGGCCGCATGATGTAATTTTATAAATGGAACCAGGTAAACTTGTTGTGATGACGGACGATAGATACAAAATAAAATCTTAATATTAAGATGATGATTTTTTTTTACAAACAATCGCTTCAAAAGAATTTTCATACAAAATAAAGATAAGATTTCTTTTCAGAGTATCAATGACAGGGTTACTTATCAAGGTGAATTTTGTAGCTATAAGGTACTTAAATTTTTCAATATGATAAGCTTTGTATTTAGTTTTTGAAAAGTTTGTAGAAATGCAGGAGATCAAAAAGAGTCAATATTTATAACTCGTTGTTGATGTTTTTATTCTTATAACTTCTTCTAAATTCTTCTAAAAATAAATTATTATTATTAACCAGTTAAACTTTCTTTTAAAATTATGAAAAGAGAAACTTAACATTTATTGAAATGCTTCGACATAAGATTGTTTTCTCATAAGTCTGCTCAACATTTTTATATACATTGCATATATTATTAAATTCAATCTGTGTTTATATTGGACTCTGTAGGTTTTCTTTCCCTCAATCACCGAATTTAATATAATTGGCAAAAATTATATTGTTGGCTTACTGCAAAACTAGATTAAATAAAATTGGCCCTTATTTATTAAAAACTATATTTCTTCGATAAAATCATTAAAACAGAAATTTTCACAACTCAAATTTTATTCCATTCCCAAACAATTAGTCATAAAGTGTTAGTTTCCTTTCCTATTAATTTCTGCCGAAAAACATTATTCTACTGTTTAGTACCGGTTAAACTGTTAAATTGTTTTAAAGATAAGCCAGTACGAGAACGTGAGATTCATTATAAAAGGTGTGTACGTTACACCAAGATATCAAACAAAATAGTAGATAATGGACGCATAATCTTTTTTTAAACGTCAATAAAGGCGCACTATCAAATACAATAAAACTGTGTTGGGTATATTTCTGGAACAGGAACCAAGGCTTTTTTTTTGTTTGCATAAACTTGCATGTTTTATAAGAAAAAATATTCCGTTAAATAAACTTGAATATCGCACAATTCTTCAACAATTGGACATATAAAGGGAGAGGGAAGATACAAAGTAAAATTTCTTAAAAGAAATGTTTACCTTTCATTCTATTGTGGTAGACATAAAGTTCAAAAAAGTTTTTTTTCTCTATTTCAATCTAGTTTTTTCTCTTAGAGTTTGAGATGGTAGATGGGGGGCAAATTTAAATAGTTAAAAAAATACCTAGCAATTCCATTTCTTGATTTTGAAAGCATTTTTACACCTTAAATGTTGTTTTTAAGTTGTTTTAAATTAAATTAGTTTAATTATTTTCAGTATATTTTGTTCAAATGGGCCCTCCCCTCCATAGAGGAGGGGAGGGAACATTTTTAGGGGGGAGTTAAATGGGAACATTTTTTCTAGTTTTTGGCTCAACTCTTAAATAAAAAGTTTTATGAATTTAAACAATTCTCAGGATTGAAAAGTACCATAATTAATACTCAGTATTATTGGAGCTCCTATCTTTTGAAACATAAAAGATATTTTTGATCTAGATTTGAAAGATTAAAAGATTTGAAAGATATTTAAAATCTAGTTAGTACTTGTATAAATGGCAAAAAAGTATTGTACGGAAACGACTCCCGAATTCGGTAAGGTGTCCCCAAGGAACGTCTAGACTCCTGCGTCCTCTGTTTAAACAACTATGGCAAAGAATTCTCAAAAGAATTGCTATCACTTTGTATCAAACAATAAAAGGAGGTTATTTTGGTTATTCAGTATTTTCTGAATGTAATCTCTCTGTTTATAGTAAACATGCTAAATCAAATTTAAATCATAAAAGCATTCTTGTTATTCCGTGCGATTAAGAAATTGTGGTCCAACCTTTAGCTATCCGAGAACTTTTATATGGAGGTAAAGGGTCAGAGACAGTAAAAAAATGCATTTTACTATTCTATTACAGTCAAGTCAAGCTTATTTCAACACTATAATGTTTGTTTCGTTTATGAAGGTTCACTAAGACGCATTTCACCTAAGAATTTTCTTACATTGAATAGGTATACAATGCAAAAATGTTGGTTATTTATTTATTCAAGGTTATACAGGGGGTTTCAAACAGAGTGTAACAATAGGCTATTTCCTAAAATATTTCCCCTAGACACATACTTCTAATTACAAATTTTCATTTTAAGAGGTAAAAATTAGATGAGACTAGTTTCAACTCCATGGGGGTCTACTTAAGAAAATGCAGAAAGTAATTTTTATACGGCTCCCGTAGTTTAAAATTTCTAATTTGCCCAATTTTCTTTTCTGTTTTCTGAATAAGACACAAAAAATTCTATCTCAATATCTTCAAAAGTCTACAGTTTTAAATTTTTATGGGGTCGTCACAAATTAATTCTTGAAGTTATTCCTATCACCGCGTAAAAACAAGTTCAACTTAAATTTGTGGATAAACCCTATTATGCTCTCAAAAAGGGTGTTATAAAGTGGTGTAAGTCACCAATTTTTACATATTTAATACCTCAGTCAGTGAGTTTTAAAGATATTGGGATAGAATTTTTTTGTGTCTAATTCAGGAAATAATGAGAAAATTTTGATAATTGGACATTTTAAACTACGGTGGCTGTATAATTTTTTTTCTGCATTTTCTTAAGTAGACCCCCGGTGGAGTTGAAACACAAGTCTCATCTAGTTTTTCACCTCTTAAAATGAAAATTTGCAATTGATGGTGTCTAGGGGAAATATTTTAGGAAATAGCCTATTCTTACCCGACTTGAAACACCCGGTATATTTTGTGCCACAATTTAAACAATATTTCATTTGATGTTAGTATTTATGAAATTAAAATTTAAAAATAAATTATTTCTTGTTTAATCGAACATTTGAAGATTTGTCGTAAAAATGAAAATAAATCATTAATAAATA
Organism: Tetragnatha montana; assembly: GCA_963680715.1. Taxonomy (NCBI): domain Eukaryota; kingdom Metazoa; phylum Arthropoda; class Arachnida; order Araneae; family Tetragnathidae; genus Tetragnatha; species Tetragnatha montana. The sequence goes on from OY796682.1 coordinate 25,348,529, forward strand.
AGAAACCCCCTTTTTTTAGAAATAATAAAATTAACAACGTTTTAAAAATGAAAGTGTTCAAAGTTTTAGGGAGTTTCATGTAAAAGATTACTGCTAGATTGGTTCATATCCAAAGAAGAGATTGGGGATTCATTTCTCAAGAGGTTATGATATTTTAATTGCCAAAACTAAGTTTTTTTTTAAGTAACTATGTAACTTTTAAGTAAAACTAAGTTCTAAATACAAAGACTGACAATTGACAAGTGCAGGCCTGTACTGAACTTTTTCTGAAATTACACTTGTAGGTGAAATGTTAACTATAACTCATACCATCTACTGATTTGATAGCTCCCTTCATTTTGATGTATACTATTTTGAGGAGAATTCTTTAAGGTGCAGAAACGATAAAGCCATAAGTAGCGTTATAATTTAAAATAATTAACTACTGCCCCCAACTAGAGTTATTACAAATGCTATTAATGATCCTTTTGAATTTTAAGCCAAAAACACTTCAAAGGGGGTTCTTCCCTGAATTTTTTTGAAACCTCGATTCATAAAAACGGGTTTTAAACATATTTTCGAAATAAAAACTGACAAAAGGATTCTATTCTTTCAAATTAAACCATGTTCTCTTCAAAATGAGCTCCAAGAGATATGGTATTATTGCAAATTATAAAAGAAAAGTAAATCATTAAGGACTGAAGCTTAAGGTAGCTTGACTTCTTTCTTCATTCTCTGCAGATATTTTAGGTATCAAATTTTATTCTAAATTATATTCAAGCCCGTGAGTTCACCTTTTTTTAAATCCATCAGAAAACATCTCAAATTATAACTTTGAAATTTTGAAAAAGAATGTGAGTATTTTTAATCTCATTATACCTTAGTGGCAACTAACTTTAAATGTCAGAAACGCGAGGCCTTTATTATATTGTTCAAGATATAAAAACAACGGTAGTTTTTAATTAGTGGAATATTATTACCCACAACTTAATTACAAATATGAAAACATTTAGCTGGTCCTTGTGATCCCGCACCATATTAAAAACCTTGTGTCATTTATAAACAATACTATTATTTTGCTATTTGCATGCAATCGAGATTTCTCTCCACAAAATCTTTTGGTTATTTCAAAAGATTAGAGCAACAATCAAATATTTTTCTCAAGCCTTTTCCTGGATTTCAGATATTTTAACTTTCCGGAGGTACTGATTATGGACTTAACTACTGGGTATTTTGTGCACAAACAGAAATAATTTTAAATTTAAAAAAGAAAATATTCCCTAAGAAGTTGCTAGGGACTAAATAATTTTAAAAATACACGAAAAAGGATGTATTTATCCACAGAGTATAGAGCTTAACAGAGGTCTCATCTCCATAGACGCTAATGGTAACTTTTAAAGCATGGTTTTTCCCATAGAAAGTGTCACCCCCTCAACTGGCTGAATAAGCTCCGCCTCCTTAGCTCCATCGTCGCCGCCCACCCTCTCCCGCTCGCCTTTCACTCAAATCGGAAGAGGGGAAAAAGCTTTCTTATATTTCCCTAAATTTAAAATAGTTTTGTCGGTCTTCTGGCCATGATTCAATCTTGGACTTTGAATTTTTGAATCTCAGCTTTTCAAAGCACTACAGCGATTTTCTTAAACATTTCCAAAGAGATTACAAGTTTCTATAATGTTCACTGACTGTATTTAGTTCACTGACTGAGATTTTTTTTTATCATCCAAATGGCTAATTTATTGATGCATATATTAAAACTTTATGCCTACATTTAAAAATTGAATAGGCTTGAAAATATTAAATATTAAGAAAACAAAAAGTACAAAAACATTTAGAGAAAGTAATCATTTTTATTAAAGACATTATTTTCACACATTAATTTGAACTTTTACACTTCATATAATTTGTTTTTCTACAAAACTTACTTAAACTATGAATTTTGCATTTCACAATTATTTGTGTTATTTACAGTGCAACTTAAGTGACTCAAATATCTCTAAATTCATGCATTTTTATTGATCCCTTGAACTCTATTTTATATCAGTTTAGAGTTTTTATAGTTTTTTTATTAGAGTTTATGGATAATTATAACTTTTTGTTGGTATCTAGAGTTTTGAATTATCCAAGTTACACTGTATTACAATACTTTGCACTCATATTCTCTTTACATAAATTAGGATTAACTGATTGTTTACATTAGTTAATTTATAACTTATAACATGGCACAAAATTAAATTCATGTTTAACATAAGTTCAACAATTAAATTAATGAAGTGTGACAAATCAAGAGCTTTTAACTACAATAAGAGATTTTTAAAAATGATACAACGATAAATGATAAACAAAATCTGCTTACCCCATTGTATAGTGACTAGAATCCCTCTCCTTGGTGAGATCTTAAAGGACCCCCCCCCCCTCCCCTACAAATTCTCACGTGAGATTTTCTCCAAAACTTTAAAATAAATTAATCTCTAATATGTTTGAGCCACGTTTGTTTCGTCTTATTGGCATGACACTAACATACACACGGCAATAGTTTTGATACAAATCCATGTTAAAATCTATATTTGGTCTTAACTAGTAATTATCAGGTCGCTGTTTTGACTAATCTGCGCATTTTTCCTAACTTTAAACTGTTGGAAAGATAAAAAAAACTAATGTATGAAAAATCTTAAAAATAAACAAATATTTTCTAAACCTATAGTTGATGTGAGATTTTAATCGACTCCCCCCTGGTAAAATTTTCCTGAACCTCCCTCCCCCCTTTTGACCTCCCGTAATTTATAAATGTCCCCTAACAGATACAAAAAAGAAATATAGGTAGGTACAGCAGAGTTAAATTAGCCACACAGTAGGAATACATAACAGATAATAGATTGAAAGTACCCATATAGTAACAAAACAAAGAATAGAAGTACAAATAGAATGTGTAGCAATAAAGAAACAGGTAGAATCACAACGAAAAAGAAATTAAAGGCTTGTTCTTAAAACAATAATAATACTCTTGTGGCAGTAAAGCTACCTAGACGACTTAATATATAAATGCAGACTTAATATGTATATAGCACATTTGCAACAAAATATTTTAAGATAAGCCAAATAAAAGTTAAAAATAATGGTTTAATAAAGTTGAGTTTAAGAACAGTTAGCTTGGTTAAACGTGAAAACCAATATATTACCCATGTTTTGTGAGGTGGATTAAAGTTCCTTCTAACTGAAAAGAGTTTATAATTGATGCCAATAATAAATAAGCATTCAAAAATAAACCCCATTCAGTACAATAATCTAGATGGTATTCGACAAGCATTTAATTCAATCCTCTTAAAACGTAATAAACGAAAAATCACATCAGAGATCGCGGAAAATGAACAAAGGAATGTAAACAAACAAGGATAACGATAACACACGGCACCGCACAGATCAGAGATAATAGCATTCATAGAGAGTGGAAACTAGCGATCGTTCGCCACCTGGATTTTTCGCCTTTTTTGGGCACACTTTTTTATAATGGTATCTATGGGCGGTAAACACACTACCTTATCTAGTCACTATACCCATTGTTTCAAAAATAAACATAATGCAAAATAACAAGTTTTAAAAGAAAAACTAGATGTTTAAGTCTATTTAAAAATCATATCAATAATCTAAAAAAATAATAAATAACTACTTTAAAATATTTTATTTGAGAGTTTAATTTTTAAATGAAAATATTCATGGAATAGCATTGTTGTTAAAACAGTCTCCATGGAAACGAGAATGTAAAATCAAGACCCTCTATATAATGGCCTCACAACTCGGGTGGGTGACGTCACACTTTCCGCCACCTTTGACGTCACATGCAAAACGACGCCATGATTTATATGTAACACTGAACAAGGAATATTCGTGTTTTTGTTATTAACATTAATGGAACGATGTAAAAACAAACGCCGTGATCTTAATTTTTAATGGCTATCGCTATTTAAACCACAGTTTAATAAGTAGAAATCTGAAATAAGCATAAAGTATCAAAAATGTCTTTTAATTTAACAAAATTGATGGAACAACAAACAAAAATGTGATGCCATCTGAGAAAAATGTAAAAATACAAATCAGAAGAATTAACTAGAACTTAGTGCTACTAGTGCATTTCCTGCAACAATAAATATAATGCTTCATTCTCATCAGTTTAATCTTATAATAAATTAAAGAATTTAGTGTAATTAAATAAATTGTTTACTGTTGGAAGAATTGGAAAATTCAATTATTTGTTTTAATTTTTAATAGATTTTACTTTTTATTTTACTAGTGAATTTTTTTTAATTTCTTAGATAAACTTAATATTGTGAGAAAAACCTACATGACATGCATTTATTATTTGCAAACTGAACTAAAAGCCATGTTAGTCCTAAGGCTAAAAAACTGAATGAATATACAAAAGAACTGTACAAAAGGGACAAAATTTTGATTCTAAGCGAAAGATTTTGAGTTTCCAGAACAGTATTATCAGCCTTGAAGGCATACATAACGCGAGGAGTTAAGAAAGTAAGTTTTTATGCTTCATAGACTTAACATGGGAAATTTAGCAATTTTCCGCCACCTTTGACGTCACAGTGACGTAGTTGTCAGGCTTTGTATATAGAGGGTGTTGGTAAAATCCAAAGATGATCATATTATTGTAGTTTTTAAGAAAGTTCATTAAAAAGTTTTCTGAGTTCATTCATTTAAAAACTTAACATTTTAAGAGTAGAAAATATACTTAAATAAACTACGAAACTTGCCGATTATTTGTATTCTTTCTTGTAGAAATTTCGCCATTTCTTCCGCTCTGATGTGAAATTATCGGCAAGATGCTAGATTAACAATTAAAACAAAAAAAAAACAATCAAAGTTTAAAAAGAGAGGGATATTTTAATTCTAGCCAGGGATAATTTTACTACTTTAGGGAAAAAGTCTACAATCTGGGGAAAAGAAAGCAGCTCTGTCGTAATTAAAATGCAACGCCTATAAGTTACATATCCAATGAGGAATCAGTTTGAAGGTTTCGCCTTCTCCTGATTGGCAGAGGTGATTAGCTGGTGGAGTTTCAGCCTGAAGTGGCAACGGAACTAAAAGAGGAAAACTGCCTTTTGGACACTCTGTTAAGCTCTATACTCTGTGTATTTATCTTTCAAAAATATTTCCATTTAATAAAATGGTATAATTAACTGGTGGTAATTTTTGGCTTACAAAGAATGTACCTTTATTCATCAATAATTTTCCTCGCTGTACAATAAACTTAGGTATCTTTTTAAAAATATTGTTAATGTTCAAAATTTATTGATTTTGTAAAATAATACTCAATTTTATGTCACCTGCCAGTTGCATTCTCAAGTTTTATTCAGTTAGTTATTACCTCTATATATGTTATAAACACTAGTTGTAAATAGCATTTTACATAATTATTCAAAACTGTTAAGTTTTTGGTTTTTCGTACTATTGTTCCTCAATATTTTATGCTTTTCTTTAGCTTCATAGTATTATTATTCTTTTCGATAGCTTTGAATATACTTTTAGCTCATTTTATCACTTCCATTGAAAAGATGTTTAGCAGTGGTTCCTAAACTGTGTGATGTTCCCGGTTTATTGGAATCTTTTTTACAAGGACAGGCCGAACTATTTAACATCTTATACACTTTTGGACAACTTCCTATTGTTTAGAAATATATTTGACCAATCAATGTTTTCTTGACTTATCTTTCGAGGTTTAAATTATTACTATTATAACTTTGCAATAATTTTTTTAGACGGTAACTCATCACATTTTACAGTGTACAGCGAAAAATGTTAACTTATAATAGGTAAAATTTAACATTCGTGACTTAATGAAATAACATTCGTGACTTAATGAAATATGAAAGTCAACTTTTTATTCCGGTTCAACGGATTTAACTACTTATTTCATAATTTTTTCTAAAACTAACCAAGAGCAAAACTTAGTTTTGGATCTTTGGTTTAAGTAATCGGGTAAAAATTAACCAACTAACTTTTTCATTACAGTATTTTTATTCCTAGATTTTCGTAATTAAAACTTCAAAGCTTTTAATAGGATTCAAACCGATATGTTTAATGTCAAAAAAACCACATCAGCTATAAACAGTTTGAGAGCCACTGATCTAATAGTATTTTTATCTATTTCCCGTTGCTTTTATTTCCTTTCTCTATAAAACGCATTGAAATAGTTAAATTTCTTATTGCAGAAAGCTGCAACAAAAACACCACGGCCCTTGAGTGAAACAGCTACACCTACAACTACTACTTCAGCTACAGAAGAGCTGCTTACGACCATAACTGAACAATCGATAGTCGAAGAAACAATTCAGGGTTCTACTGAATCTACGAATTTGCTTTCTGATTCTTCTGTTGTAAACACAGCTGCTTTTTCTCCTGATTCGCAATCTGCAACTACATTTCCTCTTACTTCAGATACTATTCCTCAAACTCGCCTTCCCACAAATTTTACTGGACAAACCTTGACATATTCCCCTACACCTAATTATAATGAAAATAGTTTAACTGCTACACCAGAAAACTCAACAAGGAAATCACTTCTTGATGAATTAGTTTCTGAAGATCAGAAAGTTGCAACAGTAACACCATGGTCATTGAGTGAATCTGTTACACCTACAACTTCTAATACCGTTACAGATTATCTGCTTATGACCGTTACTGAAACAGTTCAGGATACTACAGAATCTACAAATTTGCTTCCTGATTCTTCTATTTCTAAATTTACTGCTTTTTCTCCTGATACAGAACCTGCAACTGCGTTTCCTTTTTCTCCAGATACTACTCCTCAAACCACTCAAATTCGCCTTTCTTCAACTGTACCTGATACACCTTCATCATTTGACACTACACCTAACTATGATGAAAATATGTTAACTGCTAAACCAGAACAATCAACAAAGAAATCCCTTCTAAATGAGAAAGTTTCTGAAGATATTACAACTCCTTTCCCTTTTGATACAACTTTTCAGTATTTTACATCGACCCCCTTAGAAATCAAGGCAGAAACTGGTACTTCTCAGCTGTTTTTAACCAATACGACCCCCAAAGATCTTGCCATTTTGTTAAACACTACTGATAATTCTACCCCAACAGCTATCTTTACCACTACTAATGCAATTATCACTTCTGAAACTTTTCCAGATACTGTTCCTACAACAGCTAGTACTAAAAGTAATGATCTTATAATACCAACTGAAACTTTTCCAGATACTTTTCCCACAATAACTAGTACAAAAAGTAATGATGTTATAGTAACAACTGAAAATTTTTCAGATACTGTTAACACAACAACTAGTACTAAAAGTAATGATGTTACAGTAACAACTGAAACTTTTCCAGATACTGTTCCTACAACAGCTAGTACTAAAAGTAATGATCTTGTAGTACCAACTGAAACTTTTCAAGATACTTTTCCCACAATAACTAGTACAAAAAGTAATGATGTTATAGTAACAACTGAAAATTTTTCAGATACTGTTCCCACAACTAGTACTAAAAGTAATGATGTTGCAGTAACAACTGAAACTTTTCCAGATACTGTTCCTACAACAGCTAGTACTAAAAGTAATGATCTTGTAGTACCAACTGAAACTTTTCCAGATACTTTTCCCACAATAACTAGTACAAAAAGTAATGATGTTATAGTAACAACTGAAAATTTTTCAGATACTGTTCCCACAACAACTAGTACTAAAAGTAATGATGTTACAGTAACAACTGAAACTTTTCCAGATACTGTTCCAACAGAAACTAGTACTAAAAGTAATGATGTAATAGTAACAACTGAAACTTTTCCAGATACTATTCCCACAACAAGTAGTACTAAAAGTAATGATGTTATAGTAACAACTGAAACTTTTTCAGATACTCCTCCCACAACAACTAGTACAAAAAGTAATGATGTTTTAGTAACAACTGAAACTTTTCCACATACTGTTCCCACAACAACTAGTACAAAAAGTAATGATGTTTTAGTAACAACTGAAACTTTTCCACATATAGTTCCCACAACAACAAGTACTAAAACTAAGGGTGTTATAGCAGCAACTGAAACGTTTCCCAATACTAACCTCACTACAACTACAACAACCACTGACAGTAGCTCCAGTGTAACCCATACCCTAAGTACTGGTACAATTACTGCAGCTAAAACAACCAGTGATATCCCTACAACAGATAATACGACCCCCGTTTCAGATAACGTCCCACCTATAAATACTAATAGTCCTCCTACTACCACGCAGGTAAATACTTCTCCACCAGACCTTCCCGCATGTGACATTCCGTTGACAGTGAACGCCAGTGTGAGCGAGGATGTGAAACAGTTGCTCCTGTTTTGGAAGAAGGTTCCGAATATCCAGGCGGATCTGTCTTTCAAAGTCCATGTGAGAACCAAGAGATGCGTTCCCTTTTCTGAGGGACGAATCGCTATGGAAGATGAAGAGTTTGCTCTGGATATTAAATGTTTTAACACAAAGTATGTAATCAATGTGAGTGCGGTGTGTGATGGAGATATTGAAGGAGAGGCAATTTCGATCACAATCTGGACACCCCCCGAAGGTGAGTAACCCAAAAACAGAGTCCGTGGGCCGGATTTGTCCCTCGAAAGGCTTAAGTCCGGTCCGTGGCCTTTCTTTCTGTATTTTAAAGGCAAATGATTATTCATATATCTATCTGGTCGTATTCATAGATATAAGATCTTTAAATGCATTTTGCTATTTAGAAAGTAGTTTTCGCCTTGCTTGAGATATTTTGAAATTTTTATGAGGGGAAACATAAAAGAGAATTTAAATGGTGATCAATAGTTCTGTATTATTGGTTTAAACCAGTTTGAAATTCTATGGCTCGTTGGTTATCTTTCAATTCACTGATATAATAATAAAAATATTTTAAATAAAATAACGCTTTTATTTCAACTTTTAAGATTTTTGCCTGCATTCTATGTCTTTTCTATATGTCTTTTATAACGTATAAAACACTCATAACTTTGAAAAATATACCTATTTTCTATCCTAATTGCAGGCTATTATTTACCTTTCTTTTCAGCACCCAAGAACGTGAAAATAGTTGGCAAACCACAAAACTCCTTCCTATCTATTAGGTGGGATCCTCCACCGAAAAGAGCAAAGAAACAGAACCAGACATTTCGTGTTTTGGTGAACGATATTACTCTGCATGAGGAAATAATATTTCCAGTATACATATTGAAAGACCTGGAATCTGATACGAACTACTCGGTGAAAGTATCAGCTAACAACGGTCATGGATGGAGCAGATGGTCGGATGAAATTTTTGGAAAGACTTCTAAAAAACGTATGTATTGATGATACAGAGGGAGTTTCTTAAAAATACAATTTTTATTGACATTTTTGTAACAGGTTCAATTACAAATAATTTAACAAGATAGCAATTAAAAAAAACCTTCGTTATTCCAACATAACATTTTTTTTCAGCCCTTGAAGTTCCACTAGTGGAACTGGGATCCGTGACACAAACCAGCATAGAAGTGAAGTGGCCGGATTACAAGATTAACTCTAACGATGTGTTGTTTGATGTGTTATGCTACCATACAGGAAGCGCTTTTTCGCAATTCGTAACGGAATCTCTCTCCTTCAATATAACCTCTCTGGAGTCTTACACGAATTATTCCATAGTTGTCCGTGCCAATGCAAGCGATCAATCAAGTCGTTGGTCCAATCAAGTTAAAGCCAGAACTCTACCTGAAGGTACCTCAGTGGCGGCTCGTGGGTAGTTCAAAAGGGGGTTCACATTATATTTTGAAAATGCAATTGAGTAACAATCTCAGAAATAAATCATCCATATTATTGGCCATGAAAAATAAATTTCACATGTATGAGTTATTTTATATTTACAGTAGAATTGAGTTAACCGTATTTAGTTTAGCAAATAAGCGAGAAGGAAATCAAAAGAGTCCGTTAATTCACACCCGTATATCCATTTCTATTTGTCATAAATATCATTCTTAAATTTTCTTTAGTAACTTGGAGAGGGTTCAGATGAGGTGTTGGTCTTAAATGCTTAATTTTATATTATTTTTTTGATTGTTTTTACAATTGTGAAAGATGCAGATGATTCAGTTAAAAACTAATTTTACTCAACTTAAAAAATTCCATAACCAATAACAAAAAATTTAATTATTAAAAATTAGTTGCTAAAAATATTATAATTATGTCTTCAAAAAGTACTTATCTCATTTTCCAATTAGCCGAAAAAAAATCCTGACCACAAAAAAGCAAGCTGAGCCTAAAAAACACAAGCCCTGGCACGCAAAATCTGTGCGATCGGGAATCCAGAATGCGAGGCCCTAAGAAATTGAGCATGATTTATTATATTTCATTTGATATCTATTTATCTGTATATTCGATTATTTTAGTTCTACGTTTTCATAGGGGGTTCACGTGCTCATGTGCTTCTATGGACGAGCCGCCACTGTGGTACCTACACAAATTATAAAAATGTTTCATATTAATGTTACATGTAAAGATTCTACTCGCAATCTGTCACTTTTTAGCCGAGTGTGCTTTGATGGGTTAGTTGAAACTTCTTTTCGAAACTGTAATTTTTATAAAATGATAACGTGAGATAGAACCTAGGAACTGCCGCATGCTAAGCAACCATCCTACTACTGCTCTTGGGTAAACTTTGAAGCATGCACAGTATTGCGGATTGCGATAAGTGACAGCCTGAGACTAGAGTAGTCTTCATTCAAACCAACATATTGTAACCCTTATGGTAACCATTTACATTTATTTAATGTTATATTTATGAACAAGACATATGTTACTAATGAAATTAGGTCAGACTAGGCGCATGTAGTCTGCAGCTGTTTTCAGCTTTGGAACCAAAACTCATTATTAGACCGATGTACTAATTAATACAAATTCCCGCCCATTTTATCTTTGAGCTTTCCTGTTACAAAAACCTCGCACTTCTCGATTGACTTCATTTGGTCAAGAAAAAAAAAATCCGTGGGGAGAATATTTAATGGCATAATAATATACTTTTATTTTAAAATAAAGTAAAACAAATTACGTCCTGCTGGTTATAGGAGTGTTTTTTTAAAGATATTTTTAAATACAAGAAATGTGTAAAGTAACCTATGTACAAAATAGTAAAGTAAGTAAAAAATGTACAAAAAGGAAATAACATCAGTTTTGGCAATAATGGGCAAGTAATAGAAATGTTCAACTGGTTAAGAATTCGTTTTATTTTTTCCAATACTTGACTTTTCTAATAATGACTTGCCCATTTCGTTTCGTCAAGTATTACGACGCTATGACATTAATTTCCTTTCAATATGTTTAAGTTTAATAAATAAAAAACTCAAAAATTTAAATCCATTCAAAAATATTTTAAAACACTTCCTTTTGTTTCAGTAATTAAGCATTTTATAACTGGGACTATAATCCCTCAAAATAACCTATAGCCTGTTTTAAACTCTTTCAAATATGTCTTTGTAGCTCCGTCGGAACCTCGTGATCTTCGAACAGTGGCTGTAAGCAACACCAGCATCGTCTTGGAATGGAATGAACCAGCTTTCGTGCAGGAGCCCATCCTGGAATACCAGGTCCAATGGACAGACTTTGAAGAGGGAGATCCAGAAATAGCAAATACTAGTCTACTGAACTTCACCATAGAAGGGCTTCAACCGTACACAGATTACTGGGTGGATGTGTATGCGGTCACGGAATCCATGATAGGGAACGCCTCGAGGATTGAAGTCGCCACAGACATCGGCTGTAAGTTCATTTTCATGAATAGAAAAAAAAATCAAAATTTAAGGAAGGAGTAAGAGTTTTCATGTAAGATTTTTCGCTTTGACCCTCTAATGCAGGAGTTGCCAAACTTTTTGTCAAAGGGCCAATTTGTCGTATTCCTTGAGACCCGCGAGCCTAAGACGAAAGATATTTCTACACCATATAATCAAACTGTTATTCTAACTGTCTAACTAATGTGCACATTAATATCACAAATCTTTTATTTTTGATTAAAGTTTTAATTAGCATTCCTGAAATTAAAAACAAATTTTGAATTTTACATCATATCTTCAAAACGATACCGTATTAGTCATATTAGCTTAGTGTCTAATATTCTTCAAAGAATTGTTTTCCAGTCCTTATCTAGTTTTTCATATGAGGCGAGGGTCAGACTATCCTTAGAGCCTTACAAAGGTAGGAAGCGATTCTTATCATTCAAAAAAAATTCTCAGAGTTCGAAAAAAGTGTTTTTTTAACTTCCTTAAACTTTTACTTAAAATAAATCACAGGGGGGGGGAGAGTTAATTTGGTCCGCTGTCGCGGGCCAGACTTTAGGGGCTCGAGGGCCAATTATGGTTCGCGGGCCATATTTTGAAGCTTTGGAGACCCTTGCTCTAATACCTCGGAAAATTAGTTCATTTATCCTAAGTTTGTTCGATTATGTGAAATTATATATTTTTGTCAATTATCTTGAATATAGCTTTTCTCCTGTTTAAACCCCCTGATTTTGCTGAATGTAAAAGAAGATTAGATTTACTACTTCTTAAACTTATACGAACATGCATACACATTTTAATCCATTGTACTAAAAGCATACATAGCTGTACTAAAGCATAATTTTGTTTGCCAAGAATCCAGATTTGGCTCTGATTACCTCCCTGTACGATATATAAAAACGGTATTGTGGAGTTTTCTATACGAAGATCTTAAATAATTTCTGAGTAATAAAACATTCAACACTTCGTAATGGTAACAACTTTATTTAATGATTCCTCTATATTTCTTAAAGTTAAAAAGACTAATCGAATTGAATACTGAAATTCCCGTATTTGTGTAACTAATAACATGATCCCTAACTGGCGTTATTTTTCTACACTTTTGCAGTTCCAAGGAGCCCAGAGAACCTACAAGTGGTAAATGCAACTAATACAAGTATCTTCCTTACATGGAATGAACCCCTCATTTCTAACGGCCCAATTAAGTACTATCTGGTGGAGTGGCAGAACCCGAAGGATGGCATTGCGAGTGAAAATACCACCGATAATTCCTTCAATATAGAAGGACTTCGACCTTACTCCAACTACTCAATCCGAGTTCGAGCGGCCACCGAGAAGGGAGAAGGAGAGTGGTCTGAAAATGTAACAGAAACAACCAAGGTTGGAAGTAAGTGGAGCAATACAGTATTTTGTCCTGCGGCGATACAAGTTTTACCTTATTCAGACTGATATAAGATTTTTGGGTTAAAAGAACTGTTTTGGCGAGGTACATGACTCGCGGTTGGGGTGGAATAAATAATTAAGGTGCGTGTGCAGCAGCAACGAGCTAGCTCCAATGAAAAATTGTTGGAGTTAGCTCGCTGTTGCCACAAATACTTCAATTAATTATTTTGATAACATAATTTTTTACCCAGTTGCGCAGAATATTCAAAAAATCTTGAGAAGTTAAAACTATTTAGATAAACTGTATGCCTGCTCAGTGGTCTGGGAATAAACAAACGTAGATGCTACTTAAAACGCAAAAATAGTTTTGATCAAATGTTTATCATTATTAACTTCTAATAATGCTCTAAACCTTTATCGTAGCTTTTAATTGGTAACCTGAGGATTCCAGACTTCCTTTACATCCTCCATAAAACCTTATGTTTGCAACATACAAACAACTAAAGCTCGTTTTACAACATTTCCTCTAACCCTATAATTTTTCTTCAGTTCCGTTCAAGCCTAGAGACATCAAAATCACCAACGTTTCAGCCACGACCATTACAGTGTGCTGGCTGCCTCCGAATCCGTCCGTGGGTCCACTCTCCTCCTACTTCGTCGAGGTAAGACAGTCCGACTCCATGCCCGACAAAGACTTTAAAGAAACTGGGGTAACCACGGAAGATTGCTACGAGATTTCGAAACTGAAACCCTACACTCAATACAGCATTCGTGTCATAGCGGCCACCAAAGCGGGGAAAGGAGAACCATCGGATGTTATTTCCAGCATGACTAAAGCAGACCGTAAGTGAATATTTATCTATTATACTTTCAAACAGCAGTATTTTACATCTGTGCAGAAGAGATTGTTCCCTTATTTGACTAACTTTTTCCTAGCGGTTGAGTTAGGTAAGAAATATACCCTCGAAAAATTTCTCTTACTATTCCTCTCTTACTTTTCTCATAATTTTCATTTTTTAAATTTAATCATATAATTCACCCTCTTTTATTTTTCTGTCTTTTCTCACTCCAATACTAACTTCAATCAGTTTATTCTCTCTTTTCTCCTTCTTTATAACCTCCCACTGATTTTCTCTATTTTCCTCCTACCAACTTCTATTCTTTTTCACTTCTTCTCACCGATTCTTTTCTTCCCGTCCTTCACTCCTATAGAAGTTCTGTATTTTAGAGGTAAATAAGGTATAGTCTTTGTATCGAAACATTACGATGAATGCTTTACAATCTACACTTCAAGCAGGGCGGGCAACTAGTTGCCTTTAATTCCATTATTTTCCAGTAGATTTGTTTGGTACTCGTTAGTTGATAAAAACTATGTTGCTCAACACCTAAACTTTGATTAGATTCTAGGATTGAATTTTATATTATGATATGAAGTACTCTCGAATACGTTACGAATATGTCGTTTTTACTCTTTCCCTTGTAAGTTATTTGAAATCCTTCTAACTCAAAAACACATTTTCTAGGCCCTTCAGCACCGCGAAATGTGACGGTCGTATCGACCGAACAGGCAAACCTCACCGTCTGTTGGAAAGAGCCTTTACCATTCGTTGGTCCAGTGCTGAGCTATTCCGTGGCAATAAAGACCACTAAACAAGAGAAATGGACGGAGAAAGGAACAACGAAAGAAAAGTGCTTTACAGTCACGAAACTATTGCCTTACACTAAGTACTCGATACAAGTTAAGGCAGAGACCGAAGCTGGAAAAGGTCTTCCTTCTGAATCTGTTGAAATAAGAACAGCTATTGGACGTAAGTGGCGATATTGTTCGCACTCTATGTTTTAAATAATTGCATGCCTGTTCTCCTAATTATGCGCCTTGAAAATAACCTCAAAATTTTCAATAATAAACAGTAAACATACTTTCACACTAATAGTTATTAACCTACATTCACACAAGGGTCACACTTGGAGAGGAAAATTGTTGAATGGTTTAAGTGGTCGCTGAGTTTTAAGACGTATCAAAACAAATTTTTGAAAAGTTCTTTTAATAAAATGTAGGATAAGAAACCAATTCGAGAGACTAACCTCCTGAGAGAGTCCTGTACTAAGCGTTTAGTTTCTAAGTTTCAATACCTTACCCAAGATATCTATATCCTACTCTGAGTAGGATAGACAAGTATTTAAACTTCTATAATGAGTAATTCATTACAGAAGTTTATTTGTATGTGTGTAAAATTTACATTTATTTCAGTTTATTTATTAGAGTATTAAAGTATAAATATCCAAAAATTTCTTATAACACTCAGTAACCTAGAAGACGACTACCCCAACTGAAATAAATATAAGACATTTCTGGAAGTTAAACAATTTACCAGTATTGGCTGTGCTGTATCAATTAAGAAAAGAGAAATACTTTCTCAAAAAAGACTAGGCTCTTTCGTTCCAGTCAAAAATGTATTTTTATAATTGGTTGTTATAACAGATGAAGTCTGCAATTTTATAGCTTTTCAAACTACATTTACTTGGAGTATATATGTTACGGGCAATGTGATAAATTCAGTGGAATTTATGAATGAAATTTATCACTTTGCCCACCTCCACTTCGGGCATTATTAATAATGCCCGATTAATCACTTTGCCCATAACATATATATCTTTGTAATAATCGAAAGGCCTAAATTTCAGTTAACGAAACAAAGGACGCGATAGTGTTTCAATCTATTAAGCTTTTGTAATATCATCAACCTGTTCACTAAGAGAATCCACAGAGCATTTTATAGTGTTTTTTTTAAATATATTTCTTTCAGAGCCATCCGTCCCTAAAGATTTTAGCCTTTCCAGTAAAACCAACACTAGTATCTCCCTGTCCTGGTCTGACCCCGAAAGTCCCAATGGGCCACAGCTTACGTACATCGTACAGTGGAGTAACCCGAAGAAGAAAGACAGTTTCTTCGAGACGAAAGAGATAAAAGAAAAATATCATACTATAAAAGACCTATATTCGTTTACGAACTACGCTGTTAAAGTTAGAGCATCCACCTCCGCTGGTATGGGTCCTTGGACAAAACCCCTGGACATAAAAACGGATGAAGGAGGTACTACTTTACTATAATTGAATTCTTTCAGCATTCTCTAGTGTACGTTCTCCTAACCCTGTTCCTTTTAATTACACCACAGTCAATATGATACACAGATGATGATATTTTAGCAAGAATTTTTAATGCTAATAATTTTAATGCTGAGAAAAATGAATGTATTTTTCCCTTTATAAATTATTCCTTTTGGATACTCATATTTTAATTATTGGAGGCGGTTGTCCACTATGTTGAGATAAATTCACACAATAAATTTCTTTTCAGTTCCTTTTGAACCCAGGAATGTGACCATAACATCTATCACCAACAGTAGCGCCGAGGTACAGTGGCTTCCCCCTGACCCCGTAGTGGGTATTATTGTAAACTATACGGTCCAATGCTTGGCTGGTGACACGACAGTTTTTCTAAACTACACCAAAAAGAGTGGAACCAGCATCGGAAACCTGATTCCGTATACCAACTACACTGTTTACGTGAAGGCGGCTACCAAAGCCGGGGACGGATTATGGTCCGAAGAAAGCCAATTCCGAACCTTGAGTGGTGGTAAGAGTTTAACTTGACCTCTTTCATGCACAATAATCCTTAAATATTAATTAAAATGTCTCCCTTTTGAACAAACAGCATGTATGGTTTTGTGTTAAGCCTAAATAGACCACATGTGGCTTAAAACAATCTGACCCTTACGATGATCAGTCTGTGTTTCTTTACAGTGCCATCGTCTCCTACTATGGTGACAGCCAACCCAGCGAGTAACACGACAATCAAGCTCACTTGGTCAGAACCAGTACCCTTTCGTGGGCCAATCAAAGCCTACATCATTCGTTTGAAGACGGGTGGCATTATAGTCCGAGAAGATACATCTTCAAGTAGAGAGCACTTGGTATTGAACTTGCTGCCGGATACGATGTACACTTTTCAAGTTCAGGCTGAGACTGACGCTGGACCAGGGGAATGGTCTAAAAAGGTCGAGGCGAGGACGCATATCGGGAGTAAGACTGGTCTTTTCATATCGTTCTTTTTGAAATACACTATCCGGTAGTCTAATATAAGAATGTGAGTGTCTGTGATTTTCGCCATTGATCGTTGTTAGAGATGCTTTCATTCTATTACTGGATGGTATAATAAACATCTATATAAAGGCATCTAATATTCTATATAAAAGCATCTAAATATTTTTTTGTTCATTATATCTCGATAAATCCCTTGAGTGAAAGTAAAAAGAAGTTTACCTATATGGTATGCACTCGTTATACCATATAAGTTTTTGTTTACGGAAGGTTTTTTTTCACAATACTAAATACAATGTAATTCCTCCGTAATGACAGTTATAAACAAGTAGATAAAAAGTTACGTACAGAATAACGTAAACTGAGACACAGCAGAATACTTAGCATGACTTGTGACGGCCCTCGCTTAGATCCAATAATGGTCTAATATGGAATACAATAAGATATATAGAATACATAATTTCCATCATGAAATAGATCTAAAAATTAAACTATTCCAAAAACTGTAAATTTTATCAATGGAAATCATAGAAAATTATGTAGAGTATTTTTCGGTTGACTTGTGTCCTTTGCTGTAGATAAATCCTGGCTTCGACACTATTATTTTTGTTAACTAACTTTTAATTTTGATAAAACAAACAATTAAACATAGAAACGTTTTGCAAAAATAATGATCTATATCCAGTGTAAAGCTGTTGGAGTTAGAGTTAGAACATTGTTTTGCTGCAAGCACTTTTTATCTTATGCATAAGATATATCTTTACCTTATGCATAAGAGTGTTTTTGTAACATGATACAAAAACACTAATATTGTTTTTTTTTTTATCACAGTTCCAACAGAGCCTCGAAAGGTGGTGACCTCTAACAAGACAGCATGGAGCGTCTCTTTGGTGTGGCAACCGCCAATTCCCCCCAATGGCCCCATCGAGAAGTACATTGTCCAGTGGGGTGTGGTTGGTGACAAAAAAGGATGGATCAATGAGACTAAGGAAACTACTTTCGAGGCGGAGTCTTTGATACCTTACACGAAATATTACTTTCGTGTGTCGGCTGAAACCACTGCAGGTCGAGGAGAGAGTTCGAAAGAGATCGTGGAACAGACTGAAATAGCAAGTATGAATGACCGAACTAACAATATTTAGGGTAGTCCAGCACTATAATTTTCTAATTAACTAAGTAGTGGTATGCGACTTTTTATTAGGATACAGTTTTCTAGATTTAATTCGTTAAGTTAGCTGCTTTCTTTCTGATTTACGTTTAAAAGTGAACAAACGTTTTTTTTTTGTGTTTTATGACTCAAATAATTCTCTGATACCCTCTATAATATTTTTAAAAAAGTGTAAAACCTCGAATAATTGACCAAACTGAAACCAAGTTCTGTAATTTAAGTTCTAAACGAGTTTAAAAGTTCCGTTTATTAGTCTGCTACGTATCTCTCAGGGTGTTGTATCATAATAATTTTAACATTTCAAGCCTTAAGATTTTGGCAAGAGAAGATCGTAACTTAGGAACAATCAAAACGCTTATTGCATCATTTGCTGGGGCTTCTTTAATGAACCTTTCATATTTCAACTACCATGAGTGTGAAACCAGTGCATCATACCTAAAATTATTATCACCAATATTATGAGAGTATAATATCCGTATTCACAGCCATCAGTGTCGGTGTTAAATCCTTGGTCAAAGAATATTGCATCAATTGGATTCCACCAATCAAAATCAGCAAAGTCTAATTTTTTCTTTCTTTAGCTGCTAGTTAACACCGACAACCGACACTGATGGCTGTGAATATGGCCGTAAGAATGGATGCTACAAAGAGTCTCCATGATACACCTCCAGAGATATTACAGTAAAAATTACCCTTAATTGTGACTTATCTAAGACTGTGTCACAAATTAAAATTATTCTAAAAATAAAAACATGCAATTATTAATCCCTTTTCTTCCCAGAACCGAGTGAGCCGACAAACCTTACCTCCAATGCATCCTCCTCCAGCAGTCTCCTGGTGACATGGGACCTCCCAGTCCATCCAAATGGTCCCCTTCAGAACTACCGCGTTCAATGGCGAGCTTCGGACAGAGACCTGGACAAGGAAGAAGAGGCAATGGTGAATGAGACGCGTTGGGTCATTTCTTCGCTCAGCCCTTACACGAATTATACTGTGAAAGTGGCTTCCAGTACTAGTGCTGGGTTCGGACCCTGGACGGAGGTAGTTGTAGCCAGGACGGACGTGGCTGGTGAGTGTGTTATGATGGTCTTTCTCAACATATTCTGTTTTCTGTAGTGAAAGGAAGGGCTTGAAAGTGTTTTGAGAATGAGGCGAATGTGGCAAACGATAAATCGTATTCAATAATGTTAACGAGCAAACAACTGGACTTTTGAAGTAGGTTACAAGATAAGGCAAAGCGATGGGAAAAAGTAATACAGAATAAGACCTAATTTTTTTTTTTTGAAAAATATTTCCGAATTTCTCAAATCCTTCACTACGCCAGTTTGTATTTTTTTTCCTAAATTAGTGACAAATGACCCCCATTTTTTGTATAAAAGCTATAGAGTTTCAATGATTTAATTCTGTTAGCTCTCGATAAAATGCAATCTTTGTTAAAACTTTTAAACTACTTTTTTTAAATTTACACATGTATCTCTCATTTTTTATATTTAAATTGGCTGTAATGTTATTAGATAATTTTTAGCGTCGTATTGAGGATGTTTAAATAAAAAAAGATATTTCTTATTCATAAAATAGTTATTAGTTATTTTAATACATTAAAATAGTTTTATCCCTCCAGTCCCATCCCCTGCCCATATTTCCTCGGTCGTTGTGTCTGGTTCAAGGTCCATCTCCGTTAAATGGCAAGCAGTCGGTCCCTTCCCAGGACCCTGTAACACCACCCTAGAGGTCTATCGCCGACCCGGACCCTGCGAACCTCCCACCCCCGGAAGCTTTCTGATAGTGGACGCCCTTCAGACTACTCAGGACACCCCGTCTAAGTGGGGGTTGCCTGAGCAGAGGAATGTCGAAGGACTCATCCCTCACTCTATCTACTTTGTTAAAGTTACCATGGAGACAGAAGCTGGAAACAGCGTCAGCAAAGACTCAAAAGACTTATGGACTTTATCTGATGGTAAGGTGCCAATTTAAAAAATTGTCTGATTTTAATATATTTATCAAAATTTTTTCCGTCATATTATGTAGAAGTGTTGATTTGTTCTCTTTTACAGTGCCTGGACCACCAGCTGTTGTTGAAGCAGACTGCAGTTCTAGTAGTACGGAAGCCGAAGTACGTTGGAGTCCTCCGAAATTCCCAAATGGAGAGATAGAGGAATATATGGTCTTGTACGGAATAGAGGTACATTTTTTATACAATAACTTGAGAATAGGATTCTTAGTGGAGTTTCACATTAGGGAGGGAATACACATTTTTAGGATACTTAATCATACCGAATACAACAAGTGTGTCATAGGTTATACTAATCTTATAATTTGCAGTACTAACTTAAACTTTTTGTATCCTTCAAATAAACAAATTTTTAAATCCTTCAAGATCGTATTAAAGTGTAAAATACAGCTTCTTTTTGTTCAAATGATTGCTCCATGTAATTTTTAAAATGTCTGTTACTTCAAGTTTAGCTACTAATAGGATATTTTAAAAATGATATTAAATATTGCAGTCATTCGAATGGCATGAGCAACTAGTGCGAGTAAACGACCAATGTGGAGATCATCGACTGAAAATCTCAAATCTTCGTCCTGAGAAGAAGTATACAATCAAAGTCAGAGCCAAGGTCAAAAAGGTCAGTTCCGAAGGACCTCCTACATCACTTGGAGATTTCTGCATACTACCTGCAGGAGGTTAGTCAATTATTCACGAAATATTTACTAATCTCTAAGAGTTGTTTTTACTCTCTTGTCCCACTCTTCCAAAAATAAAATATTTTTTTTTTAGAAATCTTGAGGAATCATATATACGTATAAACGCAAAAACTCGTTAGGAAAATTATTATGGTCTTATTTTCACATGAGTGGGTTTTATCAAGTAAACCAATTGTCTTGAATAAATACAAGTTTTTACGATTTAAAATTTTTTAAAAGGTATAAAATTTTGAGAAGTTAACTGAAATTAAATTAATGAAGAAATTAAATGACAAATATTAGCAGGTTTTCCACCCTTCATAGTTAGCCTGGTTTCGAATACTGCAAATAAGAAGCTTAAAATCCTCCTACCCATTTTTAAAAATATTGTGTTATAAAATTAACTGAAAAATGATTAACACAGTTTTGTAGTTAGAGCATCAGTATTGAGAAAGTTATCCTAAATAATAGTAATTTGACTTATGTCTAACGAAAATTTAATAGGTAAAGGGCTCATTAAACTGAAAATAAAGAACGGGAACAAGGAATATGAGATTTTTTTCATGGATATTTAAACTTCTGATTCACTGAGAAGGCTTTGAAACAAAATTTGAATTAAAAACTTTGGAAACCATTCTTCCTCCATGTTTTGCATAACAATCTTATTTACCCCTCTATTATTGCAAATTAAACCTTAACCAACTCATTTCGCAATGTAAAAAACGTTTCCTTCTCTTCCCCAGTCCCACCCTTGGGAGAAGGCTCCGTCCGTGCTTGGGGTAGTGGTCCCCACAGCCTGACGATCGAGTGGTGGAGGGACATCTTTTCCGAGGAGATGGGAGCGCTGGTCAACTTCGCGATTCTCGTCGGAACCTCCGTAGGTATTGCAAACTCTTTTACACTCGAGGATTATTGTTTACTGTGCCACAAGAGAATAACTGAATCCGGCTCATACGGGATTTTAAATGGACGTGGCTTATTTTCATTTTATTGTTAATGCTGTGAGCTTCTATTCGCTTTGCAGGCAATGCGACGTTCGGGGCAGTACCTGAAGACCATCCCACGTGGAGTAATTTTACGCGGGGGATCGCACAGTATTACCAAACGACGCCACTGAGCTGGAATCCTTTTAACAAAGGTAGGAGTAATTATTACCTTACCTTTCCGTTACTGTCCACTTTATTTAAGTTTATCGTATTGATGGTTTTGATATTGACAGGGGCGCCGACTTCGGAAAAGTATTGGGGGGGGGCAGGCTTGGGGTGTATCCCCACTGAAACTCAAAAAATACTCTTTTGACCAAAAAGGCAACACAACATCCCTTCCAAATTTTTTCGGCTACGTCTCTGGAAATACTAGGCTAATACTCGGCAACCAATAATAAAAAATCGAAATGGAAAACTTACCAAAAATGGTGCCTCATACTAATTTGGGACTATCACTAAACTGTCGCTGAACTTGCATGGCACATGTAACATTTTGGAAAAAAAAATTCTTGTTCCGAATTCTTTTAACCTTTTAAACGCCGCAATTCAAATTTCAAATTAAAGGTTCTGATTTTTGGCTTAAATAGCTTCTTTCATCATTACTGTGGTAAAGTTTAACTTTCCACATAGTTTCGTTTGTGTTTTTGTACACCCCACGCTTGAGTTCTAATGCACTCGCTAGTTATTCTTCACTTATAAAAACGGAATCTAACTGAAACCCCTTTTTCGTTACCTTATTTGGTGATTTTGTTTGTTCGGCCTTGTGATTGGATTCCCTACTGCATTCCTTTGTTTTTGTTGTTTCAGCCAACCTGGCTCGTTCCGTTAGTGTATGTTCTTCTACTGAGAACTGGTTCAATCGGGTTTTTTTTCTGTTCTCGCTTCCCCAATAGCGCGCGTTCAGCCAAATCCTGCAACCTGGCGACGAACAGTTTTTCTCTTCGTTCTGTGGCGGTAACCCTCACTTCACTTCACACTTCACATCGAGACACTTCATACCAAAACTTCATCAAGAGCACATCCCTCCATTACCTCTCCATGCAAGCGTGTCTTTCGGGACCGCTTCGCATTTTTGTAGTTCAGGGATGATTCCCTTGGTCCAAAGACCCATGTAGCTTACCTTTCTTGTAATGCTGATTTATAGAGATGATAAATAAACCAAGAGATTCCACTGCATCTCAACGTGTTACGATTTCCTTTCCAAAAAGCCCCACAGCAGCCCATTCTTCGAACCGAAAGTGCCCAGGTATGGAGTCTCCATCGAAGTTCATACTGTTCCGGTGGAACGGTGCGATCCGAAGCCAACTGCACGTAGTGTTTCCCTGTGCCCTGACGAGCCCTCGCCTAACCAGGCTGGAGCGATCCGACGGCGCCCGTTGACCTGATGTTCCCTCGCCATGGTATCCACCAGCGGTCGGACCCATCCGGGCGACCACACCATCGTTCCCCGCGGAGAAGATTCTCCCCTCCTTCTGGATTCTCCATTACCGCTTCAAGTCGGCCAGTGATAGTTGAACGATTCCGCCTATTTCCAATAATTCCCTTCGGACAGAACCAATTTCAAGAGTACATCAAAAATCACAGAACTGTCCATTCAACGGCCTCTTCTAACAACCAGTCAAGACTTGGTAATGTAGACATTTCATCATAAAGTGTTTCTTCTGTATCAACTTCTATTTTTATTATCACAACAGATGGTGCAACGTGACCTTCCTCTCTATGAGCACACACGTACCCTTACTTTTCATATGTCTACTTAATGCTTTAGATTTTTTCGTACTATTTGATTTTTGATGTCAAGTGTCGGAGCGCAGGATCTTTCTATTGTAACCCCCCAATGTAATTGTAACTTTTGTTTTGGACGTATTCAAAATTTTAACTTTATACCTTGATGGTTGGTTTTGAGTGAAGTCCCTTAGTCAGATTCTGTTCTCACACACTTTTGCATAATTTTATTGACACAGACACTTAACTTTTCTTTTGCTCATTTAATTGTTCGAGGGGTGTTCCTTTTTCCTTATTTTTGTATATGTGCTTTTCCACCAACTTTTTTTGTTTTTTGAACCACTGGTTTTGAATGCCACCTATTTTCGTTTTTGCCTTTCATGTTTTTGTTTTAAGGAAAATCTAACTTTTCCTCCTGGATTTTATTCTGCTTCAACTCAGAGTTAATTTTTGAAGTTTTACCTTTTTGTGTGTAATTTGGCCAGAAATTTTTTGCCTGAAACTTGGTAATCTTTTCTTGATCAAACCTGTTTGTAGGAGATGAGCATAAGTAAGGGTTACACTTTCCCAAAGAAAAAAAGGTTTCCATGCTGTTTTTTTGTGTCGTATGGGTTATGACTACCCGATACTGTTTGTTTTTTGCCCTGCTCCACACACTAGCCATTGTTTCGTTGTTTCGGAGAAAACCTTTTCCTTGTTTTTTGTGCCAAACCTTTCTATGTTGTATATATTGTAGATATTTCTGTGTTTTTTGTTCTTGTTTTGCTTTCGCAAAACCTAAGAGGTGTGGTGTTTTTTTGGGTTTTCTGTTTTTTGTTATTGTGGCTACTTTTGTTTCAAACACTTGTGCGAATGATTTGGGTCGGCATCTTTTCAACCTTGAGTCAGGTTATACTTAATTTTTCTTGCTGATTCTTTTTGTAAACACATGTTTTTTGTTTTTTTGTGGTAGCTGTAAGTGGTAAAAACAGGGATAGTGTAGGAGTAGTTTTCTGTTGAGATAGTTGGAGTCAACAAATTTAAAACAACCTTGAGTATAGGTCTACGTAACTAAAGTTTGTTGATTTTTTTGTTTTGGTTTTGATCGTTTGTCATCTGGAGTAACTTGTTTGGGAATTTGGTTTGTTGGCTGACACACACACAAAACTTAATTGTTAGTGACTGGCATATTTAATTATTGTTTTCCATTCTTACTGGCTAATTTAATTTTTTTCAACATCTGTAGTTTTGTTTTGGTTCTTATCTTGATATTTTAAGTAATATCTAATTTTTTTTGTTGGTTCTGGTGGACAATTTTTTTAAAGCACATATTTTTTCTTTTTGGTAATTTCATAAAAAAAAAAAAATTTTTTTTGTTGTGGTTGGAATTCTTAATATTCTATTTCATATTCATGTCTACCTTTAATAAGGTTATAATTTAGTTTTGCTGTGCCATATTAATGTTTTTCTGTTTCATGCTACAATCTTTCTACTGAATTGAATTATGTTCAACAATTTTTTTGTCATATGATCCCTATACCTAGGATCTTGGTCAATTACATGACACTACCTTTTACGTTGGAGTGACTTTATGTTTTGTAATGAAATTTAATGTTTAATTAGTGATTTTTGAGTTAGGTGACTAATGTGTTTTTTTTGTAAAATGATGGTTGAGTTACAATTTTTTGTTTGGTTACTGTGTTCAAAAACCCTCTTTGCTAGGTCATTCATTTTGCCAGAATAGTGCAGTTCAACACGCCCTGGTAATCATAGGGAGGCCCAGGTAGTCTAATCCTGGTTCTGGTTGTTTGCCCTACAATGAGTCGAAAAAAAAATGTGTGTTAAAATTAACCCTGTACCAAAGCCAAACGAAGTTTTTTTGTTGTTTTTTATGTGGATGGAGTTACCCACATGTGTAGTGCACTACTTTTTGTCTAGTGGAAGGAAGATACCCACTGTTTTTTGTCTAGTGGAAGGAGGATACCCACTGCTTTTTCTTAAGTGGAAGAAGAATACCCACTGTTTTTTTAGTTAAGTGGAAGGAAGATACCCACTGCTTTTAGTCACGTGGAAGGAGAATACCCACGGTTTTTGTTTTTTATAGAATTGAAGTTGTATTTAGTCCCTAACTGTGTCGAATGTTGTTTTGTAATCACTGATGTTTTTTTCTGTCACTTCACGTAGCATGAAACACTATTAATTTCTAAACGTATGAAACACTCTTAATTTCTGAAACTTATGAAACACTTTTCTTGTTCATTTAAATGTATGAAATATATTTTTTGAAATGAAACTTAATTATATCTTCAAGTCATTGTTGTAATCTAAATCTGATTGACATGTACCCTTTTGTGAGATTCTTGTCTTGTCTGTGTTAACGGTCAAACTATTGCAGCCACTCTTGTTAATTTTTGTTTACCCCTTTGTTTTTGTTTGGACTGTGTGCGCTTTTGCCTGTATCATGAGCTGGTCTTATGTCAGGTGACCAAACAAGTTAATGTACTACCTGAATGACTTAGGTCATTTTTCCCTTTTCAAAATTTTTCTTGGTCGTTTTAACACTGACTGGGTGTGAGTTTCTTTGAATTTGTAAACAAGTGTACTATTAATTGTCAGATAATTTCATGCCATCAATGCTCTTGTTTTGAATTATATTTTGGCACAGTTTGTTTTTTTGTCTTTTTCATCGTAATTATTGTATTTGATATTATGTATTTGGTCTCTTTTGTACTGCTGTGATCTGTCGGTTGCCACACACACTTACCTAATGTTTGGATGGTTTATTTTCAAAATTTTTTTCCTGTTTGGATTTTTATTTTCAAAATTTTTCCCTGTTTTCCGGGAGATTATGTGGTAAAGTTTAACTTTCCACATAGTTTCGTTTGTGTTTTTGTACACCCCACGCTTGAGTTCTAATGCACTCGCTAGTTATTCTTCACTTATAAAAACGGAATCTAACTGAAACCCCTTTTTCGTTACCTTATTTGGTGATTTTGTTTGTTCGGCCTTGTGATTGGATTCCCTACTGCATTCCTTTGTTTTTGTTGTTTCAGCCAACCTGGCTCGTTCCGTTAGTGTATGTTCTTCTACTGAGAACTGGTTCAATCGGGTTTTTTTTCTGTTCTCGCTTCCCCAATAGCGCGCGTTCAGCCAAATCCTGCAACCTGGCGACGAACAGTTTTTCTCTTCGTTCTGTGGCGGTAACCCTCACTTCACTTCACACTTCACATCGAGACACTTCATACCAAAACTTCATCAAGAGCACATCCCTCCATTACCTCTCCATGCAAGCGTGTCTTTCGGGACCGCTTCGCATTTTTGTAGTTCAGGGATGATTCCCTTGGTCCAAAGACCCATGTAGCTTACCTTTCTTGTAATGCTGATTTATAGAGATGATAAATAAACCAAGAGATTCCACTGCATCTCAACGTGTTACGATTTCCTTTCCAAAAAGCCCCACAGCAGCCCATTCTTCGAACCGAAAGTGCCCAGGTATGGAGTCTCCATCGAAGTTCATACTGTTCCGGTGGAACGGTGCGATCCGAAGCCAACTGCACGTAGTGTTTCCCTGTGCCCTGACGAGCCCTCGCCTAACCAGGCTGGAGCGATCCGACGGCGCCCGTTGACCTGATGTTCCCTCGCCATGGTATCCACCAGCGGTCGGACCCATCCGGGCGACCACACCATCGTTCCCCGCGGAGAAGATTCTCCCCTCCTTCTGGATTCTCCATTACCGCTTCAAGTCGGCCAGTGATAGTTGAACGATTCCGCCTATTTCCAATAATTCCCTTCGGACAGAACCAATTTCAAGAGTACATCAAAAATCACAGAACTGTCCATTCAACGGCCTCTTCTAACAACCAGTCAAGACTTGGTAATGTAGACATTTCATCATTAAGTGAATCTACTGTGTCAACCTTAATCTTAACTTGTCTTTTTACGGTACGTGTGTTGTCCCATTTTGAGGGTTAGAACCTGTGGTTATTATTTTGTGTTCCCCTTATCAAACCCTTTAATTTTTATTACCACAATTACTAAAACCAATCTTGACATTTTTTGGCAGAAAAAAAAATCCTAAGTAGGATTTTGAGGATGTTCCCATTTGGGAACATCGGCGTTTGGAGTGAAGTTTTTAGGGGAATTTCCAAAAGGCATATATTTCAAAATTAATTCAAGTAAAACTACTGAAATAGGTTTCTTCTCAATAATTTTGAACATTTTTAAGATATTGGACTGTTTCTTCATATTTCATTCCCATGGTTGGACGATTGGGTAAAATTTTATAGATTTTCATAAGAAAAAATTTACATATTTATTACATGCGTGACACTTTTCCGTACATTTTTATTGCACAATGGGTAATTTTTCGGTATAAAAAATACGAAAGAAAGTTCCCATGCGTTTCAAAGCTAAACAATTATCTTTCTGCGTGAAAAATTAGTTTTAATTACTGTTTTACCCAGATATCTAGCATAAAACCTATGAATTGCATTCAAATTTAATTAGCTTTCAAAAGTGATAATCATAACTATCTCCATTGATTTGTTAAAGCTGTGTTTCTCATGGAAGATTCCAAACTAAACAACGTATCTCTTACATCCAACTTAAGTTAGAAGAGTGTTTTTAGATGTACACACTTTTCATTATTTTCAAAATTCTTCAAATTTATACCTAAAACTTTTATGTAAAAAAGAGCACTTGAACAAAATAAGTACCCAAGTCCTCAGAAGTACTCCAAATATGCCCTTTGCATAACCCATAATAATAATTACTGAAAATTAATCGGTCAGAGAGTTAGAAAAATATACAAAAGTAGGAATCTGCTATAAAGATTTGGCATTTATTCCTCCATAAATCAGGTGAAAAAAATTAAAATTATAGATTTAGAAATTTAAAACATCATTATTAACCTGTTTAGATCCTTTGAGACTGAAAAGGTTCAAAAAATTAAAGAAAATAAGATATAGCTTGAATTTTTACATGCTATAAAAATCCCCTCAAAAACTATACCCCAAACGCCGACGTTCCCATTTGGGAACATATATGTTGAACTGGTAATTACTCTCCAAAATTAAAATATGGAGCTATTCTACCAAGCCAATTGAAAAGATGTGTACTTAAGCTATCTAAACACAGCATAATTATTTAACACAAAATTTATTTAAATTTATCATAAATTGAAACTTGAGCAACTTTTGGAAGAGCCAAAAATCTGTTATTTTGATATAAATTCCACAAAAAGGATTAAATTGCACGTGAAAAACTTTTGCATGTAAAATAACTTCATATCTTTGAGTTTCGTACTACCAAGTATCAAATTCCTGCATGAAAAATTAAGTGGTGAAAAAATTCCCTAAAGTGATGTTCCCATTTGGGAACATCGGCAGGTAAAAGGTTAATACTTTAAAAAATTACATAAATTTCGCACTCCTTAAATCCGTTTCAGAGAATAAAAAAAAAATTATTTAGATTCCCGGATGTCCATTCGTTCATCTTGCAATTTCTGATACGAAAAAACTCCGTCTCTTCCTTAAACTTTGTCGGACTCCCTTCTGGAGTTTCCAGAACAAAGATAATGACCACTCCACTAGTAATGAAACCCCCTCTCCGCTTTGGGGGAGTGGGGGTCATCCCAAGTACTTTGTAGATAAAGTTTGGCGCCATCCACTATCGGTGCAAATGGAATTCGTAGAGATAAAGATACTCAGAAAATCCATACTGAAAACGAAAAATTACTTTATAAATATTGGGGGGTCCAAACCCTATGAAGTCGGCGCCTATGGATATTGATGCTAAATGGCTGCTCAAAATATGTTTTTAATTTTTTTTTTTAGAATTACGTGATCCTCTTTCGTGCGAGGAAGTGGTGTCGGAAGAACTGAAACGGCCCTTGCTACGTTGCGTAATTGGCATAGGAGATTCTTGTACTTCAGGGGGACTCCAAGGTTATTGCAATGGACCCTTAAATCCAGATACCACCTATGGGTATGAAAATATTTGTTCTTAACAACTTGTAAAAATGTTTTGGTACACTAAACCGAAGTTTAGGTTCTTTTGCTGTCTATTCATAAATTATCTACTGCAGGTTGTTTTTTAACTATGTTAAGTATAAAGGTTTAATTAAAGATAATTGAGGTGTTTGTTGCAACAACGAGTTAACTCCAAAATCAGAATCCACATAAAAAATGGCAGCAGACGTTGGTCTTCAAGTTACTGCTATTTTACGGCAATTTATAAACTGGGTTGGTGACTATGGTCAAAATTTTTTACCGCAAAAGAAAGTACTATAAGATTAAAAAAGTAACGACTTTAAAATATTCATTCTAGTGGAATTAACTCATTGTTGCAGCAAACACCTCAATTTAATACTGTATTTTAAATTAATAGATGGCAGTGCAATGAAGTTTTTAAATATAATGTCAGCATCAAGTTCCGAAATTTCTGTTTTACCTTCCAGTCTGAAGCTGGTTGCTTTTACAAGAGGAGGATTTGCTGAAACGGATCCATTCTTCGCCAGCACTGGTAATAAAACACTTTTCTGTCAATGCAAAATCACGTAATGCTTTTGTACGCATAGTTGCTTTTAAGAACTTCAAAACTCTAGTACTGATTTTGAAGGATATCCTTTTTATCTGTGGTTGCATTCAATCCAATCTAGAAATAAAAATATAGAACTATGAAAACAAACAATTACATAAGTTACAGCAGTAGCTTACTCTCTCCCTCCCCCTTATTTATGGGAATTCTATACACTGCTTTAACTAACCTTAAATGATACTAATTCCCTTCTTTTTTAGGTACAGTCCCTTCATCCTCCTGGGTCGGGGTTTTGGTCGGAAGCCTCATTGTCGTACTATTGATGGGAGCCGTGGTTGGTTATGTCCTCGTCTTGAAGAGGAAGGGGAAGTTGCAGCAAGTCAGGGACATTTTGATGTAAGAAACATGCATGATGTATCAAAATAAGGCAGGAGATATAATAATGCCTATTTTTCACTACTCAGTCCTAAATTGAAAGATTTCGTTACATTTTTTTAGAATAGTAGATTTATTGAAAATAATGTCTAAAAAATATTTTGATGTCATAGCTATATTTTGTAAGAGCGTCATATTTAATATAGAAAATTTTCAAAATGAGAAATTATCTAACAATAAACTCGTACTTTACACCCTACTTTAAAACAATTTTTGAAGAGATATTGTTTCATTTTAACCCTTTCAGTCCTAGACGCCTCAAATTTACCATAGGATTCAATGGCTATCTTGGGCGATCTAGGACAGAAAGGGTTTAATAAATATCCATATTTATTTTTTACTAACATTTTAAAGTTTGGGACATGATGTCTTTTTATTTTAAGTTTCTTTCTTGGAAACTGTTTTGAAAGTTTCACTTCGGTGTTAACAAAGTCACCACATATAGGGAAAGGAAAAAATATATAAATTTTTGTTTTGATGAGATTGAAAATAAATGCTTATTTCCATCATAAAGTGTCTTAAATTTTGATACTACCAAATAATATGTTTTTAATGACAATATAAATTACTTAAATTTAGTAGAAAGCAGGTAAACCCTTAAGCAAATTTTCTTCCTTTTCCTCAAAGTTGATTTTAGGCATGCGATTTCAGGTTCAGATTCGGGAAGCACGAATCTCCACCATTGCCTCCTGTAGAACAAGTTCTTCAAATGGAAACTGCCCAGCTGCCTAAGTGAGTGATATTCACTGAGTATACTCTCACAGCCCGATTCAGTCTAACAAAAGTTAGTAAAAATAACTGCAATAATTAAAGGATTTGCCCACATTTTTTTCAGGTCTTTGACTGTACAAAATTTCTCCAAGCATGTTCGAATCATGATGTCTGACTCTCATCTGAGGTTCTCTCAAGAATTTGAGGTATATAAATTGCTTGTTTTTTTATGAAGCAAGTATAGGGAATATAATTTAAGATACCAACTCCTCTTGAATAAAAAATGTTCATGAACAAGTTTTAAAAAACAGAAATTGAATTATTTTTTATACATTCCTGACCATTTTGAAATTTAGAACAGAAATATTTTTCCTTTAGGCCTTGAAACGCAATAGTCCCAAGTTCCCCTGCACGATAGCAGAAATGGATGAGAATAGAGTTAAGAACCGCTGGCTCAATATTTTCCCTTGTAAGTTTATTAAATTCTTTCTTTACGAGTCATATAATATATTTCAAAGAGACTGTAATCAACGTTTCAGAAAATATTGTTCATTGTTTCAAAGAATCAATAACTTAAGCTACATGTTATTCATTATGTTTTTTTTTAGATGACCATTCTCGAGTTAAACTTCTGCCTTTAGGTGATGATCCCACTTCTGATTACATGAATGCTAACTACATTCCTGTAAGTAGAATCTTATGGAACTTAATTATTATTTCATAATTCAAAGAATAAAAAATTCAACAATATTCCCCTATTATTATTAGTAACAAGAAGACTTCAGTAAGTCAGATAAAACAAGTTTCCCTCCTTAACTTTAACTAAAAAAAGAATTCAATCATTAAATAATTTGAGAAATAGAAAATAACTATTGATTGAATCCCTAGAAAAAAAACTGTAAGCCTTCCTCCAAATACATATTAAATAAAATTTTCAATTACGTCAAGAGTTTAATAGATATATATTATTTTTTGAACGATAATAATTTAAATTATGCGAAATCCCCATTAATACTTGAATGTGTAGGTATTAAGTAAGAATTGTTATCATGAAATAAGACTATTAAATTTGTTTTTGGTGTTTGTTAAATTCTTGAAAGGAATCTGCAAATTGCAAAATTAACTCGTCGAAGGGCTGTAGCTGCGTTTCCACTTAAGCGGATCTGTTGCGTATCAGACAAATGAAAAAGCTTCTGTAAAAAAACAGAGAGTACCGACGTTGTTAGACCTTCCAACTCCAGTATAACCAAGCTCACTTGAAGGTGTATAACCGGATTTGAAATCCAGCACACATACCTGAAAATATATGTAACCACAAACCAAACCAAACCAAGTTTACTTGGTGAGGCCATAACCAGAGCTGTTATAGAACGTGTGACTAAAAGTCACAGTCAGTTTGTTTCCCCATGTTAAATAGGTTCTCATTTTATCGACCCCTGGGATGAAAGGATAGGTCTGCCATACCCAGTGTTATTCCTAGGATTTTTTTGGAGGAGTAAAAATACTCCTTGACTTTTTTTAGGAGGAGTCAAATAATAAACTAACATATACAGAGACACGAAAACCGCAATCAAACTCCCTAAGCATAAGAACAATACATGAAAAAAATTACTATGGTTGTATGAAAACACAATTAAAAAGTACGATAATTAGGGTGCCCTGGCTTTTTCCAGAAGTCAGGCGAAAATTTCTCCGCTGAGATCAGTTGGTATTTTGAGTAGAAAAATGTTATTTATTGATTTCGGTGGGGCACGCGGTGAATTTTGTAAGCTAAACCTTTTGGAAAAATTCAAAGAGTGAAAATACTCCTGGCTAGTTTCTTAAAGAGTATTTCCGATTTTCAAGGAGTGAAATACTCTCTCAGAGGAGTTAAAAATATCTCTGACCATGACCAACCCGGGAACATACCTCGGGATTGTGGGATGGGAGCGAGATGTTATACTTCTACGCCACCGGGCTTCATAATTATTGCTATTGGTTGTACCCGATCGCGCAGCCTTTGGATTTGATTTCCCGCGTCTTAACCACCAGGCTAGATTACTTGATGAAATAGCTGCTGTATCCATGTATCGGGCCACTATGTATAACTATCCTCTTTCCCAGGGCCACTCGAGCCTCCGCGAGTACATCGCGACGCAGGGCCCCCTAGCGTCCACGGTGGACGACTTCTGGCGACTGGTGTGGGAGCAGTCGGTCAGCATGCTGGTGATGCTGACGCAGTGCGTGGAACGCGGCAAGAACAAGTGCGAGCAGTACTGGCCCCCCGCTGCAGAAGCCAAGCACTACGGCGATCTCCAGGTGCGATCCATCTCAGAGTCCATGCTGTCTTGCTACACCATCCGCATGTTCCATCTGCAACTGGTGAGTAGTGGTCGTTTCTTATCTCAGATTTAAACAGGTAGAGTTTTCTGAACCTGTCAAGTTTGAAACTTTTAATGGAGTTCTGGGTGATCATTGACATGCATTTAATTACAGAGCTTCCATTGAATCCTTTCTCTCTCTCTTAATGAAACACTCCCTTTGTTGAAACAAACTTCCCATATTCCATATTCACTCACCACATTGAACAATTTGAAGTTTACATCGACCCATTGGAAAAATCGTAGAAATAAATCTATTGTCCTAAGTCTCAAAAGAGATTGTATATTAGGCGTCCAAAAACACATATTAAAACCTAAGTTAGTATTTAGCTCAATGCCTACTACAGTACTACCACTCAAAGTATCACAGCCTTCACATACCTTCCTTTGAAAATTCCTCTTGGAATCTCTTAATTGTAAGGTTATAATTATAATTAGGCTATAATTATCATTGTAGAAGTCCATATGTCATTATAATTTTAACCTGATACACTCTGAACTACCAATCATTCAAAATAAATTTCTCAATTTATGTCTCTTTTACAGGGATCACAAGAGCGACGAGTAAAGCAGCTTCACTTCACCCACTGGCCGGACTTCGGTTGTCCGGAGAGTCCAGAGGTGCTCATCAATTTCGTTAGGGCAGTTAGAGACCACCTGCCTCGGCTTAGACCGGGCCCCATCCTAGTGCACTGCAGGTAAAAGAAAACGCGCAATCTATCATCTCTGCCTTTGGAAGAACGTAAGGATTTATTATATACCTCAACGCTGCTTTTCTGTTTTATCTAGCGCTGGGGTAGGCAGAACGGGTACGTTCATCGCAGTGGATCGTCACTCCCAGCAGCTTCCTCACACTGACCTCATAGACGTCTACGGTACTGTGATGGAAATGAGACAGCACAGGGTCAACATGGTGCAGACAGAGGTAGGACATTGGATTTCTATCATCGTGCAACCTTTTTAAGAGCAACCAGACCAGTGACCACTCTAGCTATTTGTAAAGGATTGCCGATATTTTGGTGCAATAGTGCATCTGATCTAAATTTGACTTGATGGTGACAATTGGATCAATTCGGAGTCTGAACTAGTAAAATGAGTGTTCTTTGAGTGAGAATGTTTGTTCCCCTGTTACGGAGTAGGGTTCGTCAACTTCACACACGTTAAAGTTAGAAACTATTATCTACTTTTTAAAAAATAGCCAAGAATTTATCTGTGCAATTTTTTAATATCAAAGTTTAAATCTGGAAAGCAGAAAATGGATATGGGTAAGTCTTCAAAAAAAAAAATATTTAAGGGAATATCTCTTAATCTTCGTTTTCTCCTCTTAAGTCACAGGTGAGAGTCAATAACCTCGATTGGTCCAACATAGTCAATTCAGTTTCAACTCCGAATTGAACATGTTAAGCATAACAGTAAACAAATCCAAAATTAGAGGGCGATGTATCTAGGTGTTCAAAATCCATATATTCATC
Organism: Tetragnatha montana; assembly: GCA_963680715.1. NCBI lineage: Eukaryota > Metazoa > Arthropoda > Arachnida > Araneae > Tetragnathidae > Tetragnatha > Tetragnatha montana. Next base: position 25,383,851 of record OY796682.1, read on the forward strand.
CGCAAAAGGTACTATAAATACAAAACCACACTGATACAGTGAAGGAGTCTTCGTTATAAGTCATGCCCACAGTATAAATAAGGAAAGGAGTTTCTTAACCCTCCTGTAAACTCATAGGGAAATCCTTAGACTGGAACCGCTTTTATTAAAGGCACTATTTCAAAATGAGGAGAAAATAATTTAGGATAATATGAGGAGGTAATAATTTAATTATCTCGTTTTCTTTCTTCCAGGACCAATATATTTACATTCACTTGTGCATCGAGCAGCTCATCAATGAGAGAAATCAATCAGACGATAATGAATACGAAGGTAACATTCATTTTTTTTCAAGGGTTATTATATAGCGTCGGCTTACAGGAGAAAGGCACTAGGTCACTTTTGGGAGAATCTTTTGAAAGCGGTTGAACGATGCCAACGAAAGAGCAGGTTCTCAAAATATCGCCAAGCTGAAAAGCGATCATTGTGTTGGTGAAATTTCATGGCACAAGAGAAAATAGTTGTAAATCGACAAATTTGGCGTAACCTCGTACATAGTACTTGATCCCGATCTCCTGTAAGCCCACGATACTATATAAATTAAATTTGAGAAATAATGAATTTGTTTTCCCTTTCAGAGGCTATTTATTCTAATATTGGAGTTGAGCATGACACTGGCTTCTAAAGTGGAACCATGAAGGTTTCTCTTCAATGCATTCCGCAGCTGATCTCAAGAAGCAAAACGCACAAAGGGCCCTGCACTTCGATATGTACATAGGCATCATGTATCCAAACACTATGATGTTGAAGGAGCTTTTCTGAAGAACTGTCTTTCAAATGTGATAGATTATATTGTTTTAGAGACTTTATTATTATCTACACAGATTCATTCATCAAATTGTTCCAAGTTCGCTACTTCAGTATTAATTTTTCTTCTACGAGAATAATGATTCTCCAAAGCTGTATATGACTTTTGAAGGATAGAATCTTTTTAAGAAAAAATGAGCTGAAACATTTTGTTGACAGAGCAGAGATAATCATTTTTTATAATAAGGAAGCAATGAGAATTCACTAATAGAGAATGTAGAAGTTTACCTGTAAAAATTAAGCTCAAATTTAAATATTTCCAACGTGCTTTTGTGATTTACAATATGTCCTTATTATATTATGTATAACGAAAAAATGAATTAATTAAAAATACTAGCAAGAAGACCAAGGAAGAAATCATAGTAGGATGCAGATTACAGCTAGGCAGTTCAGAATGATTATTTTAAAAGAAAATTTATAATATTTATATATGTTACGGCCAAAGCCCGAAATCGGCCACTTCGCGCAGTGGCCGGACTTCGGGCTTTGGCCGTAACATATACACACTTTCAAAATATCAAAGTTCATTCAAACATTTTATTATCGTTAGAATGCATAGTTAGTCATTTGAAATTAAGAGCTTTATCAACAGAAGCGAATTTAGCCCCAACCATTTCAAGATTTGAGATTTGCTAATGAATAAAGGATCAGGAACGGGACAATCTTGAATCACCAGTGCTCTCTTTTTAAATTCACCAAACATTACCAACCATTTCTAAGGATCTCAAGCTATATTAGTCACTTGGCAATGTTTTTTGGTGGAATATTTTTTAAAATTGTACGAGACTTAAAGTAACTTAAGTGGACTTGAAGTGCATGGATTATTTTATTTTGTTATTTCAGGTGATCTGGAGGCCAATAATGCATAACTCAAAATGGCCAAAAATTGAGGTATTCATGCTGTGCCGTAATTGACGCTGTATGAAAAATTACTTCCAATAAACTTCCTACTTGTAAATTTTACAAGTACCTTCTTACAAGTTAAAAAAAAATTACGTTTAATTGCGCAATAAAATTTAAATATGTATATGGAGCATACAATTTCTACGTTTGTATGATTTTTCTGTCTTTGAATGCGCGATTAAATGTCAATTTTTTTTTCAATTGTGCAGGATTCATATTTGAACAATGAACAAGCATCTCACTGCTATATAAAGTGTTAACCTGTGATAAAAGCATCATGTAGGTCTGTTGAAACATTAATGTATAAAATATTTTGTAAATAAAATTTTTTGAAATGTTATATGGTTCTTATAGATAAATAGGATAATTCTAATAAAATTGATTACTTATTGCTTATTAGTGATTTTCCCCTTATTAGTATTACGTAATCAATAAAAATACTCTAACACTTGGAATAAAGCTTCAGCTAACCCGAATACCTTTTTGTGGAGAATTTTTGGCCAGAAGTATATTTATTCGTTTTATTCGAGTAATCAGTTCCAGAAAAAAAAATCCTATCTTTTTGCATGCTGCCATCTATTAAACTAAAGAGCTTGAATTTTCAAAATTGTTTTGGGGGCCCATTTTTGTGAAAAAATAATTGTTTTGTGAAAAATTGAACTATTCAACTATTTATAAAAAACAAAATTAGGAAATCTTAAAATAAAAATGCATATTAGGTACAATGGTAAAAATTAATATATAGATAGACTAAAGCTTAAAAATTATATTACCAAGAAATGTAATTGAAAAAATTTAAAACTGTAAAGAGAAATCATACATATTTATTGATGAAAAGTTGCTATTTGGTATCTAATGAGGTTCCATTTTTTAATTTAAAAAAAATTTTATTACCATTTTTATTTCACTGAGAAAAATGGTTCAAAACACAATTTTGTCTTTTCTAACCAGTTTTTAAATCATAAATTAGGCTATTATTCCGGTTTTTCTTTTATTTTTACCTTTGCAATTTGAGCCATCGATTAGATATAAGTTCAATAATAAGCCTTTAAGTTCAAGCCTCTCCCAATAAATTCAAGTCCGCTTTTTAGCAATACAACAAACTCGAGAAGCCGACTTTAAAGACGCGACGGCCCGTATCAGCTTCTTCTAATCTCCATGACTGCGTTGCAGGAAAGTCGCAGCCATAGCAAATTGGTCCGCAAATAATGTTAAAATCTGCATGGCTCGGATCCAGCACGGCTCCCAATGGGGGACACTTTTCCAACCCTCACCTTTACATTTTGAGATAAAATGTCAAAATTTTGGGGATTTTCTAAAAAGTATCACTCAAAATCCCCTTGTGGGACCATTGGGGGTATGAGGGTCTTGCCCCAGAAATATTTTTATTTTTGACCTGTAAAAGTAGTTTTAATTCATTTTGAGAACTTTTTTTTTGGTCCAAAGGAGGGCACTGTCCAGAGTGCCCCCCTTGGACCCGCACCTGGGCATACAAACCTAATAAATCCTGAAAAATTCAAAGATTTTGTAAACATATTTTTTTTTATCAATACTAATCATTGAAGCTAATTTGAATTTCATGAAGGGGTTATTTTTAAGAGACAGAATTTTGTGAACGCAATTTATGGCTGGAGCCTTTCTTGAGATTTACCATATACCTACATCTGGTTCAGATGACTCTTACAACTAATTATATTTCTTTACGGGTAACTTTGTAACAAGAGGGATTTAAATACATATAATTTATATACTTAAATTATATAATTTTGTTTTTCAAATAAAACAAGAAAGTCTAAAAATTCTTATTTTACATTATTAATAAAATCATTTAAATTATCATTTGAATAGCTTACTCATCTTGAATAGCTTCATCATTTGAATAGATAAAATTTAAATCTCAGTACAACATATACCATTCAAATTCTTATGTACTGGATTTAGGAGTGATGAATTGTGTTTTTTCTTTTGGTATCTACTGAACATATTCTTAACTTGGGCTTTGCACTTGAGTACATTTCAACCAACCAGTTTTGGTACTTGATCTTGCTAGGGTATACTAACACTACTCATGAGGGGTGGGTGGGAGCTAAACCTTTAAAAATTTGACAAATAAAGCCCACCTAGTACTCAGGGATTAGAACTAGATTTCTATGGATTGGTAACCTTTTGAATTTTAGTTAAATTTATCACCAGTTAAGGTATTTTTTATTCATTATAAACACTGAAATAAATGGACACTTCCCTTAATTTACTCACCTTTCAATGCCTGAAGCTTCTGTTCAAATATATTTACTTTATAATAGATAGCTAAAAACTAGACATAAACAATAGAATACATTATACCAGAGGTTCTCAAACTGTGGGTCGCGACAGACTGGTGGGTCGCGACAAGTTTTTGAATTTAAGATTTTCCTTAGGAAATGATGTAATTGAAATTTATCCCGAGATAAAAACGAGTTAAAACCCTGTTTTTAAGAGCCAAATTTCAAAAATTTCTGTGGGGGAGATATCCCAGACCCCCCCTTTTACTTGTGGACCTCATCATTGCTTCCACAATTAAACAATTTGACACAATAGGTTCATGTATTTCTTTTTAAATTATTAAAAAGTTAATATAATCTCTAAGACTTGCATTTAATTAATTGTTGTAACAAAATAGTTGGTGACTTAACCCCACCCGCATGAAGCTAGAGTCTTGTAGGGAGTATGGGAAAATTAACTGATGAGGTGGGTCGCGTTAGAATATGTTTATAAAAAGTGGGTCGCGATGTTGAAAAGTTTGAGAACCCCTGCATTATACAGTGGATTTGGTGATGTTTGCGACATATTTAGGAGGGTTTTATATTTTTTACTAATTATATACATCAATTGCTTTTTAGCCATTTTGCATTTGTATTTGCATTTTGGAATTCATGATGTGATTGTCAACATTTTTTCAAATCTCTCCAAGCATGTAAAGGGCCATTCATTAATTACGTAAGGGTCCTGAGGGGGAGGGGGGTTGGAAAAATATCTATATACCCTTACTTGGGGGGTGGGGGGGTCAAACCCATTCTTACGTTAGATTTTTCAAGTTAATAAATTACTGATAAATGGTATTCCAAAGACTAGAGATAATATAATGGTGATATGTAGTTGACAGCAAGAATATTACTTATCTGTTAAAAAATAAAAATATTTGATTTATGTCAAACTGGGAGTTTTAGTGTTACTGATCCTTTTCTAACATTTTATTTTGAAAAACGAAATGGAATCTTACGGGAATAGATACGCGTGGAATAGGGGGAGGGGTTTGAAAAATCTTACGTACCCTAACATGGGGGTAGGGGGGTCAAAAATTGCCAAAATCATCCTTACGTAATTAATGAACGGCCCCTAATGTATACTAGTATTTTACCAAAAACTTATTTAAAAGAGTCTCACGAATCCCTCTTTATCAGGAGGTTCAAATCTCCCTGAAGTTTGAGAGAGTGCACTTTTTTGAAGTTTAGAATATATAAGACCATTAATGATTTTCAGTAATGAAACTTAATGCTAAATAATGTTCACCACTACATCTTATAAAGAACTAAAGCAAACTAGTAAATTTAATCTCATCCAACAAAGAATTAGGAAAAGACTTGATAGAAGTGTGTGAAGCCTTCTCAGTCTCCCCTTCACAATGGCAAGTATGATATCACATCAGGGGTGCTACTGTGACTTCAACTCAAATTCCGGAAAAATATTAGTTAAGAAACCTTTTATCCAGAATCCCAAATGCTCCAAAATCTGAAACGTTCACAAATTATTTTTAAAAATTTCCCTTTCTAAAGGTATTTTTCCCAACAAAACTTCCCAGTAAACGGACGAGACAGAATGGTCAGGTCAGGAATGTTTTAACTACAGTTCCTTGTTAAGCTAGATCATTTTGAAAATTTTTATTAATCCAGGAATTCCCACTGTTAAAAAAAAATATTTACAGGGTTACTTTGTAAAAGTAGCACCCCTGGATAGTTGTGCAGCTTATGAATTAAAACTTTAAAAAGTTACCTCAAATTTTTATCCAATGAATATTTTTAACTTCGAGAATGGATCCACTACTGAGCACTGAATTAAGCATTTAGAAGTCATACTACAACCAGTATTCAGTATCAACCTAAAAAAATGAAATAGCAGCACAAAATAAACAGAAGCTTATACTACTTATTAAAATTCACATTTTATTAATATTCCGTAATTCACAGATAATTACACATGAGTATATTTTTTAATGTTTTTCAAAATGCATTTTACTAAAAAGTTCTACTTTTTGAGCTGCTTTTGAAATTAGATTTGGTTTGAAAAATTTGAAGAATTTTTCTACCCCATATGAATGATAGTAATAAGTTTAACATCTGAAGACAAATTAAGAAAATAATAATGAATAACATTTAACATTTATACTAATAATAGTTTATGTAAATATGATTCCCATGAAGCAATGATCATTCTTTCAACTCAATAACCATACTTAGCATTCAAGTGTGTAATCCCATCACCTTTTTGATTAGCTGGGGGTGTCCAGGTAGAATATTCAGCAGTTTCTTTATTATACACATCAACTACCTCTTGCTTTTTAGATTTAAGTTTTTTGGATTGTTTTGGTTTAGGAGCTGAATAAGAGCTCTCGTCCTCTTCTTTTGTAGGTGTTTCAGAAACTTTAGATTTATCGGCACTAGAGGAGGCCGCAGAGTCCTCGAGTGGTGTTTCTTTAGAAACAACTTTTTTCTTTTCTTTTTCACAAACCTCGGTATCCCTACTAGGGAAGGAAAGACCATATGATTTAGTTTTAACACTTGAATCATCATCATCATCTACTTCCATTTTGTCAGAAGGAGGAGGAGAATTGTCCGATATTTTTGAGTCTTCTTTGGGTTTCTCACTGTTCTTTTCAGAGTCACTTTCTTCTTCATCTTCCTCAATTACATCATTCTTTTTTTCTTCTTTAGGAGGTACAACTTTAGGTTTTGATACCGGGATTTGAATTTTGGACTTTGGTTTCTTGCCCACCATCCCGGGATATTTGGATATTGATGGCAAACGAGTGGGCCTTGCAATGTTGAGCAGTTTTTCAAAATAAGCTTTCTCCTTTTCTGCTTCGCTTAACCTCAACATCAACTTCCTGCGTTGAAACTTATCGGTCGGAGCATTGGCTGTTGCAGCCAGGCTAGACATGAAAGACTCCAGGGGATCTGCTTCTCCAGCATCATCTCCATCCCCCTTTTTCTTAGAGCAAGCCTCGAGTTTCTTGCTAATTTCTTCAATCTCTGAATTGAGTTCATTTAATTTCAAACTCAGAGATTCAAAGTTCTCCACAGAAGGTTTCTTATTGGCCATCTTTTTACGCATCTCCCTCCGCTTCTCTATCTCACCCGTCCGGTCATAAAAAGTGTCCTCATCACTGTCATAGTAGTCATTGTCTTCCCACTTCTTTCTCTTTCGCTCTCGACTTTCCTGATGAGACTGTCTCAGAAGACCCAGGCGATCCAAAGTTCTGCAAGCTTCTAGACAGCACGCAATGACAGCCTCCCTTTTCTTACCAGAAACGCTTGCCTCGACAGGTAAAAAGGATCCAGTAGGGGTATCGACTGGGAGCTGAATCACACACGAGAAAGATTTGAAACCTTTTTCTTCCACTTTGAATTCAAGTTCATAGCCTTCCCTTTCAAACCATCCCCGAAGGGTCTTTTTAGGATCTTCTAAGTACAAATCTTCATTTTGAGAGGACAGAGCAAACGGATTTACTGCGTTTTCATCTTCTTCTTCAGCATCTTCATCATCATCCATCCCCCAATTGCAAATTTCCTGTTCTTTCACCTCCGACTTCTTTTCATCAGTCTCTTCCTCTTCTTCTGGCCCTTGAAAGATATACAATCTTGAGCTACCACCAAACTTTAGAATATACCCCACTTTCAGTTTATAATAAACCTTTGCTTTGACTTGGTTCTTGTTCAGAAATGTGCCATGGGTGCTTCCAAGATCATAGAGATAAAAACCTTTCGGATGCTGCTCATCACCAAGACAATACTGCACGACTGCATGATATCGGGACACAGAAGGATGCTCGAACACGACATCACACACTTCCAGACGCCCGAATACGAAAAAGGAGGATTTTATGGGTGTGTTAGTGACTACAGTTCCATTCTTAATGACTTCAAAGCTAAAATCAGAGGGAGGAAGACCACCCCATTCCGGTTCTTTATAGGGTAATGGAACATTCACTAGTTTTTTCTTTGCAGTTTTATCCGGCTTGGGCGATATGGAGATCGCTTTAGGTAGAGGATCGTGACTTTTAGGTAGAGGGTCAGAAGAGGGAAGAGCCGGTGCCTTGAAAGATTCACTTTCTTTAGGTGCTTCATCCATATTAGAATTTGAGACGCACAAGCTGAGAACGCTGAGAAGCCTTACACAAATGTAACGTATGAAATTCAAACAAAATAACAGCGAGGGGCAAAGTTTACAAAGTTTTCACAATCAATCAAAACAAAATAATAGCTCATTTCAGTTCATATCATATTCGTAATTTTTTTTCTGAGATTACACTTAGCTGTGATTTTTTTATTTTTAAGTAATAAAAACAATCGGTAAATATAATAAGGAATTTCATTGCCCATGTAGGATTTTTTTCCCTGTGTTGGGTATTTCATTTGCTTTTAAACCTATTTTTTTACATCTTAATTTACGATTTTCATAGTGTTCAGCAATATAACTCCTCAACGTAAAATTGCTGTCAAATCGAAAACTTGGTTTCAAACAAAACAAATAAACCAAATTTTCGCGTGATTATTAGTTGTCTTGTCTGCTATAAATCTGATCTTTTACTTTAAACTACTTAAAAATGGTGTTAAAAATACAGGTCGAAGGTTATGAAGCTGTTAAGAAAGCTATTACTGAAAATTTAAATACTGATGCTTTATTTGTATTGTTTTCTGGTTCTAAAGATGACAAGGGTCAAAGTTGGTGTCCAGATTGTGTCGCCGGTAAGTGATTACACACTAGGGTGGAGCGAAAAAACTTTTTTTTCGAAATCGGTCAACGGCTAGTGCTCAAAGTTTGTGGTTGGGGGTCCTTATAACCCATAAAAAATTTCAGTTCGATAGGACAATATCTTCAGTCTGCGCTTTTCGCTCAAAGTTTCGAGTTTTTACTAAAAATATCAAAAATACGAAAATTTCCCAAAATATTCCTAGATGCTCCAAAATAGTTTTGATGGTAAATAATTACATATATTGCTTCCATGTTGCTTAATAATAGCGATTTAGTGTGTTTTATTAAAGCCCAAAGGTTTTATACTTCGTCAAAAATCGTCAATATAATCCAAAAATAGAGTATAGATACAGAATGCGGGAGAGCAATAGCCCGCTGTAATAACTCAATCACGACGACTTAAATCACCGAAAATAGTGAAATAAGAGGAAAATAACTTACAAAAATCGGTTATCCAGCACTCACCCCGAGAAGGTGGCTTCAATCGAATGCCGCCCGCCCGCCCCCCTATTGTATGACTGAGCTCAGTGCAGTTCCGCGCCTCTAGAGTTTGAATAACGCTTTGGTGTCAAATTTCGGCAATATCGTTCGGTCTTCCAATCGAGCCTTTATGAAACCATCGCGGGAGTTGTAACCGCTTACATTTACAACCATTATCGATGCAGCAGATACATCCTTCACACACCGTTCTACCACCTGACTATGGCACGGCGTGTTAAACAGAGGTTTTAGTTTTTGTAGAGAATCATCATTTCTTTTTGTAATTTCTTCCAAGTTTTCATTAGTTAGTAGGCGTGCTATTGGAGGTGGAGTTATTTCTACTTTTTTCCAATTAACTAAAACTGTGTAATCTTTAGCATTGAAGTTTATAACTGGGGATTCCTGCTTTGGCTCTTTGTTGCTTCCAGGATTTTTTTTGCAGCGTTTTTACGAACATTTAGGCGACTGTCTGGTAGCATACCAACAAGTATGCTTTCTGGATGTCCCCAAAAAGCATGATTTTAAAAACGGTTATAGAGAGAGAGAGATTTTTCTATTCTTTGATACAATATCAGCTTAAAAAGCAGCTTATAAAGAAGGATTTTTGCCGTTGAGAGCTATCTTCTCGTGGGGGTCTGAATGCCCCTGTAACGATGGTCACTACTTGTGGGTTTTCTCTTTGTTTGGGGTGCCGAGTATTTTTTTTCTTATCTCAGCCCTCCAATACCGCTATCGCAATTCAAGGAAGCGCCATCACCGGTCCCCGCGGAGGGCCACCCATAAACTGGCGGTGGTCTTGACCTAATGACCCCCTCCCCTTTCTCTTCCGGGGTGACAGTGGTGACAACGCTTCGGACAATATATGTGTAAAACAAATAGAAAACATCTTTCCCTCAGACATGGATATGATCCCTATATTGACGGATGAAAGAAAAAGACAGCAGCGTGTTTTCGCGTAATTAATTTAAATTTGAATTTCCACATTACGAGTTTGATTCGCAATTATTTCATAAACTAAGGGCTGGAAATAAATTATTTACCTTTTATTTCACTATTTTCGGTGATTTAAGCCGTCGTGATCGAGTTATTATAGCGGGCTATTGCTCTTCCGCAATCCGTATCAATGCTCTATTTTTGGATTATATTGACGATTTTTGACGAAGTATAAAACCTTTGGGCTTTAATAAAACACACTAAATCGCTATTATTAAGCAACATGGAAGCAATATATGTAATTATTTACCATCAAAACCATTTTGGAGCATCTAGGAATATTTTGGGAAATTTTCGTATTTTTGATATTTTTAGTAAAAACTCGAAACTTTGAGCGAAAAGCGCAGACTGAAGATATTGTCCTATCGAACTGAAATTTTTTGTGGGTCATAAGGACCCCCAACCACAAACTTTGAGCACTAGCCGTTGACCGATTTCGAAAAAAAGGTTTTTTCGCTCCACCCTATTACACACCCCTTTGTTGAGGTATTTATAGTTGTTCAGATTATTAATTAGAAATGTATAATATTTTTATTACTAATTATATTCTCATAGCTCTTGATTTGATTACAGTTAAGCAAATGATCACTAGATCATATCTGCCTACTAATAATTAGTGTATTTTGATCTAGAAACTGTAGACATTCGTTTATGCTGTTTAACCTAAAATAAAATTTAAATTTTTAACTGGTTCAAATTATCCTACTTAAATTCTATATGCTAACATAATAATCCATTACACGCCAGTATAGTACAAGCCGATATTATAAACCTAAAGCATCAGGTGAAAGTAAAAAAATTGTTTTCAAAACTTTTACATGAATTAAGAAGTGCAAGATAAATTTCTAAAACATTGCCTGTCTTGGAGAATTTATCTAGTTTTCACCAATGCTTAAAGTGTAACCTACCACTGTTAATAAAATTTTACATCTGATTACTGATGCATTTTAATTTTTATTTAACCAGCTGAACCAATCATAGAAGAGGGACTTAAAGTTGCACCTACAGACAGTGTCTTTATTTATTGTAGTGTGGGTGACAGAACGTAGTAAGTATGAATTTGATTTTCTTTTTCATTGGTAGTATCTAATCTTTGTAGTAATAGTGTTTGTAATTTAATTTGTTGGTAATTTCTATCTCTAATTTTAAGAGAGAAGAAATATTTTACTATTATGTGCCTTTTCACTGTTATTAAATTAAATTATCAATGTAAATCATCATCTTTTGCTTTTGAATTTATTTTATTTTTGATTTCTTGAAAAGAGTCTTTGAAATATTTTTTGTCAAGATACAAATTTAGATTAATGAAATCTAGTTTAAGTAAAAATAAAAGTGTTACATAAGTATTTTAGGGTCTATCTCTAGGTTTTTGTAAAAGGTAGGGGGGGGTTGAAAATGTACTTATATTAGTGTAGTATACAATTTGAAGGGAGAAAATTCATGGTTATTTTCCTAACCTAATTTTAGTTTTTTAAAAATAAATGGGTATGGGGATGAATGGGAGAAGAGTTGTGGGGATGAATGGGACAGTTCCATCTTCCCTGCATTTCCTGGTTTTAAAACTTTCCATCTATAGCTTGCTATATTCAACTCATTTTTAGTAATTTCTGATAAGGTAACTAAAATGGGGTGTAAAAATTTATGTTTTATGTTTCAAACCTTATATGACAAATATGCAACTTTTTAATGTGCAAATACTAGCAACATTCATTTCATATATGTTATGGTTGAACAATTATTCAAACAAGGTTGGTTTTTAAGCTCAATTTTTAAGAAAAGTTTCTTCAGAATGGCCAGAAAATATAACCTCATGAAAGAAATGGCTTCTGGAGATTTTCTCCAGACCATAAAAATTTTCTATTTGCCCTAAAAACCCATCAAGAGTGAGTAGAATTAATAAAAAGAACACTAAGCCTCACCCATTGAACTGAGAGAACATAAGAACTTACTGTTAATTATGTTTATGTTAATTAACTTTATGTTAATTTACTAGACATGAAGTTAAAGAAATTGGCTGGGTTTTTTCTGCTTTAAATGCCATTTTAATTTTTTTCTTTGGAAAATAAAAGTGTGTTGTTCCTTTAAATCTTTAAAATGTTAAACAATGTGCATTATCAATAATAACATTGTCATTTTGAAAATTTCTTTCCCTTTCCAACTGTCCTATTCATCCCTATCATGGGGATGAATGGGACAAAATACATGCATCCATAAAAACTTTTCTTGTGAATTAAATAATGGCTAAATGATTGAGTTCATTTATTTATAATGTAACCATTAGTTCATTTATTGGTTTTAAACTTGTTACAGGATTGTAAAATGAAATTTTTTTGCAATATTAGTATAAATGTGAAATTTGTCCCATTCATCCCCACTCTCCCCTACTTATTTTCATGTACATAATTTTTTAACATAAAAAAAACAAAAGAAAATTTAGTCGGAGATGGCTAATGATTTCATAATTAAGAGAACATAACTCTTTAGAGACTCACTCTTAAAAATTTAATTTGGGAAGGTGTCTTAAAAGTGAATTTGTAGTTGTACCTTTTTATCAAACGTTGAATTTATAAATGTACTGTAAAAAGGTAGTAAATTTGTTCTTAACAGACCATTGATATTAGAGTATTTAACTCTTTTATTTCTTTTTTTAGTTGGAAAAACCCTAATAATGAATTTCGTAAGGATGAAAAATTGAAGTTAACTAGTGTCCCTACTTTAATGAAATGGAATACAGTGAGTATGAGAATAAGTATTTTTAATATTTGCTGAAAGTATTATTACCTATTTATTTCTTATGAGTAAACATGGGTGATGTTCTTTTGAGAAATCTTCATATTTTACTTTTAACATCAATTATTTAAATCTGTTGGCCTATTTCTTTGAAATTTATTTTTTAAATTGAAGTAGTTTGAAAATAAAGCATCAAGAGCCATATAATAAGTAAGAGAGTTCTCAATAACACAGATATTAAAGATTTGTCTTTAAAATGCAGGTATTATTACTTGTCCTTGATATGTGAATTAGTTTTTCAGATTTAGTAAAAACTAAAATGGTAGTGAATATTAATACACTATATTATCATTTTCTCATATACAAAACATTTTAAGTCTTCTATTTTACAAACTAGGAAAATTCAATTGACTAGTTTTACAAATACAGAGAATAAAGTTAGAATGGAAAAATATTTCTTTTAAGTAATGAAATATTAAATCACTCACTAAATCAATAGTAAATTCTATTTATTACTGTCTGTTTTTGGTGACATGTATTAGAAATAAAGATGTGACTCAAGAAAAAAAAAGAAAGATTACTGTCCATTATTGGATAGTAACCTTTCTTTGGTGTGTGACCCAGAGGCTTCATAAAGTAAGTTCAGTCGGGGAGTTACTGCACTTCAGTTTAGTTGGTAGGAAAGCATTTACTTTCTAATTGTAGAACAGCAAGTTGCAAAAAATATATTTTTTTCCCTATATTAATGGAATGTAACTTCTATATTTTGTGTTATATTCCAGTATGGGGATAAATTGTATTAGAACTTTTTTAGTTATAATAGTTTGAAAAATGTTTTAATTAAGCTTTAAAGCAATCCTCTTCTGAACTAAAGTTAATCCCTTCTGAGACACCACCCCTGTTAACCACTTAACTGTTACTTTATTTTGGCGTAATAGGTCTAAAAAAAAGCATATTTTTCAAAACAATATTCGAACTTAGATTAATTAACTCAAACCAAAAACATAATCAAAACTCATATAAATTATGAATTTAACATTATATTTCCGTTTTAAAACTTAGCGAAAATGCGGCACTTTTACTTAAAGTTGGCTTTTTTCCGAACATCGTTTTCAACCGGAAAGCAGATTTTACAGGAAAGGATGGTAAATAAAATGTTTTATGAAGTGAATTCTTTATGTTTTATTCAAAAAATACACTTTTATGTGATCAGATATCAATCGCAACCTATCAATCTCATTTTAATAAGCAAAACGTTCCAACATCCAAGTGTTGTGGCTCGGCTCGGTTTGTGGATATTGAAAATAAAAGAATGTTTGTACTAGCTGGTTTTCGAGCAATAAAACAGCTGCAGTGGAAATTGCACCCCATGATGGCAAGAAACTGGGTAGAAATATGCTGCCCCGACCCCTTTTTCTTAGAAAGGAAGGGCCAACCAAAGCATAAAGGAATGCTTGACCAATTTGTCCTTCACGGTTGATTTTAAAACTGATAAGAGTAAAAAAGGCTCCTATGGACAAGTAGAGACATCTATGTAGAAAAAGAGAAACTAAAACCATGAAAAAATCTGGAAAAAACTTAGCATACAAAGCGAGAATCAACAGACGGAGCGCCGTTGGACCTTGCCCGAGCACCGTTCGGGATAATCAGAGAAGTACCTCTTGCGAGTGCCCGAGCGGTGCTCGGGCAAAACAGGCAAGCGGTTAAGGGCAGATTTTTCTCAGAATGGAAAGTTTGTAACTTTTAGAGAGTTTTCTCAGAGAATATTCTCCAAAAGATTTTTTAAGAATTTTACAACTCTAATTAGAAATTGTCACATATCATGTTTAGAGTGATTTTGTTTACTTGATAATCCTAATAAAAAGTTCAACAAAACTGCTCTAAACATGATGTATGTTTAATTAAAATGTACATAATAAAAAATTCAATTTCATTTACCACCATCGCCAGTGAGTTATTTATTAGTTCAAAGTGATAAGGCTTTTTCATTTGTTTCTTTCAGGCTCGGAGATTGGATGATGAACAGTGTAAGAGTGCTGCATTGGTCACAATGTTGTTTGAAGACTAATTTTTCCGAGATCATTTTGAAAAACAAGTGTCTTCCTCTTTGTTCATTGTTCGGAGTTGAATGGTAGCAGGGGTGCCATAACGTTAATGATGATAATGTTTTAATAATGAAGGTGCTTGCTTCTTAAGAGTGAATGGGTGTTGAAATGGAACTGTTGAAACACACATAAAAATGATCTCATACATCATGCTTTGTATATGGGTATTTAAATTTTGAAATTTTGTGCCTCCTAGGATTGAAATATATGCTAATGATTGTCTATTGTAAGGAGAAATGAGTTGAAGAGTGAAAAATATTGAAAATTAAATGTATTATTAATACATGTATTAAGATGTGGAATATTAATTTGATTTTTGTTAATATAACCTTATGCCTTTAACTACTCTAAGCCACTGTAAATAAAGGCACTTGAGAAAAAAAAAAGACTTTGTATTAACTGAAATTGCTCTATTTTCTTTACTTACTATTTATTTGTTTTTGAAATTCTTTTTTAAACCACCCTCAAGTTATCCTAGTCAATGTTGTTGATACATATGAGTACCCCTTCTATGCTCTGCGTAAATACTTAGTGAAGAAAGGTTTTCTGTTTTGAACAGAAACTAATTTTTGTTCTGAAGCCAGTGGTTCTTGTTCAAAATTAACCATTATTTTGGTAGTTTTGCAGAAATATTGTTTTAAATATTGTTAAAATATCTTTTAACACAAACTTAAAACCACTAAAAAAACTATCTTTAAAAATTTAAGTTTACATTTCTTTATGATTTAAATTATAGTACATAGGATTTTATGTAGAAAATGTACATAATTAATGTTTTAAAAATAAACTCTAAATTTCGTTTTACTATAGAAGACTGCTGATAAGGACAAAGATGTTATAGTTTGTAAATGTTACCTTTTTTTAAGATAAAATGTATTTTTTATGGGATTTTTTTTTGTTCTGATAATAATGTTCGGCATATAGTGATTTAGTGGTTTCAATACCAAATATTATTCATGAATACTAACATGTTTTACAAAGGGGGTTAGGATATTTTGAGAGTAATTGACCTTTTAGTTTCAACCTTTCTAGCAGCTTAACTTCTACAAGACAGCACTATTTTTCAATCAGTTTTACTTTCAATATATCTTAGTTTAGTTTATATTTTCTTAGGGAGAAATAAATCTATTTCAGCAAAACAACCATAAAAAGTGTCAAGAGGTCATTTTAGAATTTTAAAGCATATAGCCTATAGGTTTTTTTCATGTTTTCCTAGTTTGGTGCAGATCTGAAGAAAACTTTAAATTTGTATAAAAGAGTAGCACATACATACACACATTGACTTTTATCATGTAAGATTTACATAAAGATGTAACTGTTTACTTAATTAAAATGATTAACATGTTTCATTTGGATGTTTATGTCGAATTAAATCTAAATCAGTTGGTATTGTCAGCTGTACAAGTTTTCCCAAGACAAGGAATAATCATTGAATGAATTGCAAAATTAATGCAATGATTATGATTATCATATTCCATCATTTGGCTTTTGTACATGAGAAATGCAGGAATATACGTTTAAAGGAGTCAAAAATTTACCATTTTAGTACTACTCACGAGCACTCTTTTTCTCATACTAGTATTATTTCAAAACACCAAAAAGTATTATATTCAGGTTTGTTTGATTTAAATCACTTAATTTTTTTTAAATCATTGATAATTTTACCAGATTATTTACAATATTACCTATACTTGGAATTTGTTTTGAAAATTTATAAAAGTGGTACATTTGAGAGAAATCAAACTTTTAAATTTATTTTGTTTTGTAAAATGTATTTTTTAAAGTACTGTAGCATGTTTTACACCATTAAAAAACATTTAAAATACTTTATAATGCCACCATTTTCATCTGTATTACCCAATTACAACATCTGCTAAAGCTATTGTAGTTTTAAGTACTCATGTTGATTCATTTTTGGCCTATTTTCAACCCCTTTTCACATTTATAATTGAATCACCAAGTAGCAAATTCACTTTTTGTGTACAAAAAAATCTCTTCTTTCTCTTCTCTTCTAAAAAGAGAAGAAAAGTGTAACGAGAAAAAAAAATAACTGCCTCCTATGGTAGATATTAGCCTCTGGGAGTTGGCTGCATTTTCATTAATTGCATTTTTTTATATTAAATTTAAAAATTAAGTTAATTTGTCTTTCTTTTCTTATTCTTTGTACTGTAAGTTTAGCTAAAATAAATTAATTTTTTTTTTCGTTTTTTTTTTCTCTTTTTATCCAGTGAATGTTTGACTCCATTGATAATCACTTATTCCATTGATAGTGTTTTAATGGCTCAGTTTCATAATAATTTTTAGTTTTATTGGTCTTTCTACTTTTTAACTTTCGTTCTGTGATCTAAGCAGAAATATAATTTAGTTGTAGATTAAAGTGGTTTTTAAGATTTTCCTTCATCTGAAATTTCATAAGGTTGAAAAAGGAAATAGTCCATCAACTTTTTTCAACTGTAAAATATGTTTAAATATACTTATATTTTTTTCGATGATTATTCTGTACTTTAATTAGGGTCATGAATTCCCTTTACAAATTTTGCGGTTAAACAATGAAAATTCCATTACTTATATTTTTTATTTTCTCAAAACTTTGTTTTTGGACTTGTTCCTTTTTTCAAACTGATGATTCAATTAATATTTTTTTTTCATGAAAGTTTTTATTTTTTCAAGTTTATATCAATAGAACATGTGTACCAAATTTCTAGAAAATCCGAGATAGGGGTGCCAAAAAATATTTTGATTAAAATGGAATGACCCAAACAGGAATTGATATTTTAGGTCATCTCTCCCTATATGAAGTGTTCGACTGGACAGGTAGTAAGCATAAAACACTCTCTCTTATAAAAATGAAGTTACCTCCCATAAATCTACACAATTTATCAAATGTAAAATACGAGCTAATCTTTTCTTAGGATAAACTTTTTAAAGCAATGCATCCGACACGTATTTCCCAACTCGACGACGGTATCCTTTGACTTCAATGATTTCCAAAACGGATGAGAAAGGGAAAACCAATTTACTCTCGCGGTAAAAGGGGTGCAGCATAAAATTAAAACCATATTCTTTAATGGTCATCCATTTAAAATGTATATTAACTTATGTAAAAGTGGAGTGCGTATTCCACTTTAGAGCTAATGGTATTCCTAGAGTTAATTTAGAAACTTAAGGTATGTTTTGAATCTGGTAAAACTAAAACCTTAATTTAAGCGTAAATCGTTATAAGTTTTTATAAGATAAAATAATATATGTGTGTTGGAATCCCTAGTTTTAAATACTTTAATTATAAACTGTCTGTCTATAGTTTTAAATACCTTAACTATAAACTGTGTATTCTTTCTTTATGATATTAGAAAAGCCTACTTTATTGGAATTTGTTAGGAGAAAGTTTTTCTTCACTTAGGAAGAAAAATGAAAAAAATGTACGGTACCCACTCTTGGGAGAAATGCCTTGCCTAGTGATACATTAAACCAGTGGCTGATCCAGGGGGGGGGGCAGTCTGGCCAGTGCCCCCTTGGACCCTCATAAGTACGAAAAAAAAAGTCCCAAAAAGTACTCAAAATGAGTTAAAACCCTACTTTTACAGGTCAAATTTCAACATTTTTTCTGGGGGAGGACCCCCCATACCCCCAGCTGTACCAAAGGGGGATCTTGAGTGATACTTTTTAGAAAACCCCCAACATTTTGACTTTTCTCAAAAGGTGATGGCCTGGAAAGTTCCCCCCCTTGGAGCCGTGCTGGATCCGCGCCTGCATTACACACACGTATTAAGTTTGAAGGTTCGGCGTTTTTACTGCAGGCAAATCTAAATAGTTTATGATCATAGTTTCTAATGCTTGAGGTTTAGCTTTAAGAAATAATCTGAAGCACATTCTAAATATAGAATGAATTATTTGAACCAAAGGGATAAATTTCCCTTACTGTAATAAAATCGTAAAAAATCAATGTATTAAAAAATCAATTTCTTATTAAAACCTCACTTTTTTGTTTGGGATTGGGAATGTTATTTAGGAAAAAATAAATTCTGGAAACTCTTGTGCGTTTGTGGCATAAATCAAAGATACAATAATGAGAATCTGGTAAAGATAGGAAGCTAAACTTATGAATGATATAATTTTTATATGTTCCCGGTTGAGCTTACAATTAGGGAATTCTCAGTTTTGAAGTCTTTTGTTGTGGGATTCTCTATCACCGTTTTTTTAAAAAAGATTCTATAGAAATCTGCTAACTTCCGCGTTTTTATCTACTAAGTCATTTCCTTTCTTACGACTGCTGCTCTCTATTAATACGATTGCTTGTAAACAATATTTGTTAGTTTATTTCTCTCTCAAAGGGGTACTTCACATTGGATGTTAGTAGTATCTGGAATATAGAAATTATACCATGTGAGTATATTCCCTAATTATATGAGCATAATTAAAAACCTAAGAATTTTTGAGAAAAATAATTTTAGTTCATAGATAACTTTATTATTTCCTTATTTTCTTAAAAAAATTATGAGAACTTATAATCAAAACCTAGAGGCCTAGAGCTCTGGTTTTAACTATTTTAATACTGTTTAAGTTACGAAAAAGTTGGGTGATTTCAGGATAAGCTGAATAAGGAAATTGCCTAAAATACAAGAATATTACTTAGTTAGTTAGACTTATTAGTTAGTTATTACTTAGAAGTTAATTACTTAAAGAAAATATGTATATTAAGGCAAAAAGGTTGGCCTAAGATAAAATATTACATGTTTCAATTATTTTATAAAACGTTCAAATGCAATAAAACTTCCTACTAAATGAATAAAATACAACATTAAGTTAAAATGCATTTATGTTTATATCTTTACAGGAGGTCTATGATTATTGGTTTGTGTTCAGTTATTTTAATACGAAATGTGTGGTGCGAATTATCTAGTGATTGCCTGACCAGTGGAAAATCAATGTCATTCTTGGATATTGCTACTGACATGATAGCAAAAGCGAAGGTTTTCTACCCCACATGTATGGATGCTTTACATTCAATTTAATAACTACAAAATGTAATTTAACAAACTTACCTTTCAGAATTAAAAATTGAAAAATTATTTAGAAATAATCATTTAAGATAAATAACTTTTAAAATAAACTATCCAATACTTTTTTAAACCGGAGCACTTCCTAAATTTATTTTATCAAAATAACTTATAGTAACACCAAATTGCATACTCATCGCGTTTACTGCTTATTTAAGTTACTATTTGCTATTATACTATAGCTTATAAGTTATATATGATTCTACATCTCTCCTTTAAATTTTGATTTATTATTTCTTCAAGATGTGGACTCTACTATTCCATTGTATAGTCACATATAATCAAGCTTTCTAAGTCATTTAAATCCATTTCAAATATAAAAAAGGCATGTGAAGTTAAACTTTTTGAACACGTAAATAAATAGTACCAAGATATTACATTCTCCTCCATCATAATACATCTTGACCTACTGTACTGTGTTGAGAATAGGCATCAAAGTTGTTTCTTTTAGGCCCAAAAATTTCAGAATCTAAGCCCAAAGATTGTGCGGACGTGTTTCATGAGGGGCACAACACAAGTGGAGTTTACACCATTTGGCCAGTGAACAGACTTTTGGATGACGCATCCATTAATGTGTTCTGTGATATGGACACAGAGGAAGGCGGATGGACGGTAACTATTTTTTTCTTGAATCAACATCAGCATTTGTGTGTGCAAGAGAATTTTATCATCTGAAGATAAAAAAAATATCATTGGGGATAAATTCGTGCAAAATTATAAGATAAAGGTTGAACCACCAACTCCACGGTACATTTGATTACAAACGATATCAATCCAACAGTATCGAATAACGAATTGCTTTTCTGATACTTTAGGGATAGAAAAAATCCTTAAAAAGCGAACTGAAAATTGTGCGAATTTATGGTACATAGTGCGTTTTTAATTATAATTGCTGCTGCATGAACAGTTAAATTTTTCAGAGTAGAGTTTTAAAATTTTACCAATTAATCATTGTTTAAGATTGTAATAATTTAATTTAATCTTCAAATTTATCAACCAGGAATTTAACTCGTGTCATCGGTTTTCTATGTATTCAAAAATGTATGTATTTTATAAACTTCATAGGTTTTGCAGTTATTTCCCCTCTTTCAGGTCATTCAAAGAAGAGGAAACTTCAGTAGACCAAAAGATTATTTTTTCAAAGACTGGGATAGCTATAAAAGAGGTTTTGGAGACATCCTAAAAGATTTTTGGTTAGGTAAAAAGTTATTGTAAATTAGTTACAATAATTAATTAATAATTACTGTAACTCTCAATTTTTATTACTATAATTAAATAACATCACGCGTTTAAAGCGTCTTTCAAGTGGCATTATAGCAACAGCAAATAACTTAAAAATTACTATAATTTGAGTTCTGCTAATTTCAAATACTACGAAGTTTAAATTAAATACTTAACGTGATCTTTTGTACTGAATTTATCCTTGAATTTAAATTTATTTATGAAATAAATTTAGCTATCCATTTTAATATAGTTTGACAAATCTTTTTTTTTCACCCCATGACCGACTTTTTGCGACTGGTTACTGTAAAACGAGTTTTTCCTTTATAAGAGAGTAAAGGCAAAAAACCAACTTTACGAAGATAATTTTCTCACTCTAAAATGGGTTAACTTTTGAAGTGTTTTTAAGTTGATGGCCGACTGATTTGTCTTCTTTCTTTCACATTTAAAGGATAATATTAAAAATAATAACTTTTCTATCTGTATTAAATCTCTGTTGTGATTTCTCCCAAAAATGTTCTCTAAAATGAAATTTAACGCTTTTAATAACACTTCAGCTCTTTGAGAGTTTTTTTCAATTCAGAAAAGAATACACTACATACTTTTATAGGTTTTCCTTTCTTCTTTATTTCTGTCTCTCTCAATTTCTCTATTACTTAAAACTGTCATGAGATTCCACAAACATTATTTAACAAATTGAATGAATGACCTCTGCATACCTATAATATAGAATCTTATTTTAGGTAATGACTATATATTTGCTCTAACGAATCAGCGCTTGTATTCAATTCGATTTGATATGAGGGATGTTGAAGGAAATACAGCTTATGCTCTCTATGATGCGTTTTGGATTGATGATGAAAACCACAAATACCTATTGCACATCCAAGACTACAGTGGAAATGCTGGTAATGTTTAAATTAGCAATAAACTATATTGTATTTATTAAGTATTGAAAATTTCTGATGGTCGTACAATAAGCATAACATTATATGCTATAAACTAAATTAATATAATATTTCAATGATTAAAGTGATATTCTGCTACTGTTTTAAAACCTTAGATCTAAGAAAAGTTAACTACTAGTAAATGTAGGATAATTTTTGTCATTAAAAATTAAAATCTGAAAATATTGTGAGAAAGATTTATAAATTTTAGGAATGTATTTATTATACATATCAAAGAATATATTAATGGGTCAGTTTGGTAATTTTTTTTCAGATTTCAAATAAGTTTTACTTTAGAGCAGGGTAATAAAAAAAGAAGTAACAGTATTCGGTTATTCAAAGATAGCTTTTGGAATTTAAGTTCAATCTGTATTTTCATCAAGGAATTTGTCACTTGTTATACAATTTAATATAATTTTGATAACCAGCTAAAGAATGCCCTGTTAATTAGCAAAAGACAATTCAGAGGAGTTTATTCGGTTTGAAATATTAAGAATTTTTAATTCGGAGACAGAGAGATAATTTATCAGCTAGTTGAAACTTTTTAATGTTTGAAAAGAATACTGAAATTTGTACAATTATTATTTATTCACAACTATACTTCTTTATTTTACATCAATTCCCCAAGTTTTTAAAATAACATTTTTTTTTAATAGGAGATTCAATGATAGCCCAGCACCACAATAACTTTTTCTCAACCAAGGACAGAAAAAACGACAATCAGAAGGATCAGAACTGCGCTCAGGTATACAAGGGAGGTTGGTGGTATAATTCTTGTCATCATTCCAACCTTAATGGCCAGTACCTCAGAGGACCACACGAAAGTTTCGCTGATGGCATCAACTGGCTGAGTTGGAAAGGATACAAAGAATCTTTAGATACCACAGAAATGAAGATTAGACCCAAAAACTTTCGAATGACATCAATCTTAGAAACACCTAAAAACTAGTTAAAATGACAGTTCAGTTCATACAGTCTTAGTCAAATTGTGCTAAAAAAAGGAAATTTCAGGAAAGTTTTGGGGTAGAAGATAATTTTCGTGTCACTGTATAGTTTTTTTGGGTGCTGAATCTGAATCTGAGGTTGGGGAACAAAATGTCGTGACGAAACATTGAGAAAATTCGAAAAAATGGTAAAAATTCATCCCTTTCTTTTGTTTTCTGCCCGTAGAATATAACCTTTGCGTTTCTGAGCAAAATAGTCAATACCAAAAATGAAGAACACAAAACAAGCTACAAAAAAGTCAATTACAATTTTTCTCTCAAACAAATAGTTTGTCCGATAGAGCACGTTGAAAAAGGGACTATTTTCGTTCGATTGGTACGAACACAAAAAAAATGTCACTAGTACCTCCAAAGTAAAGACTTCTAAAAACTCCAATGATGCACTGTAAAAAATTCCCGTAAAATTTACGGTTTTAAACTGGCAGCTGGGTTGGTTGGGGAAAACCGTAAAAATTACGAAGTAAATCCGTAAAAACAACGGCGTTTTACCATTTTAATCCATGTTTTTTGCTTTATAAGGTAAAACACCGTTATTTTTACGGATTTACTTCGTAATTTTTACGGTGTTCCACAACCAACCCAGCTGCCAGTTTAAAACCGTAAATTTTACGGGATTTTTTTTTAGTGTTTTTACTACACGCATTTTGGTTCGGAGATTTCTCTTAAGAATCATTGAGAGCCATTTTTTCGAATTTTCTCAATGTTTCGTCACGAAATTTTGTTCGCAAACCTCAGATTCGGATTCAGTACCCCAAAAAATATGCAGATAGCGAAAAATATCTTCTACCCCAAAACTTTCCCAAAATAAATACTCTATTTGATTGGACTATATCTATATCTCTACAACTGTATTGTATGTTGGTTGAGCGGTAAACTATTGTATTTTCGTTTTACAATCAAATAAATTCTAAAAATTTGGGACAAATCGACACTTTGATGTCATAAAAGAATCTAAACGCGCTGTTTTCGAACTGAAAAAAATCTAGTCTATTGTCTGAGGGGCCATTCATTAATTACGTAAGGATGATTTTGGCAATTTTTAACCCCCCCTAACCCCATGTAAGGGTACGTAAGATTTTTCAACCCCCCCAATTTTCACGTAAGATTCCATTTCGTTTTTCAAAATAATAAAATAATCGCTAATAATAATAAATAAATGGCTTCGATAATATATACCAAGATCGTCAGCATTTTTAGTTTCTCTGGGGTTATTCAATAGTAATTTGATTAGAATAATTGGAATTTGTTAACATTAATTTGGAAAATCTTACGAAAGAATGGGTTTGACCCCCTCCCCACCTTCAAGTAAGGGTATGAAGATATTTTTCCAACCCCCCCTCCCCCTCGGGACCCTTACGTAATTAATGAATGGCCCCTAATCAAAGTTGGTGTAGCTTGAATAAGTCCTTAAAATAATTTTGCTACTTTGGTAGCGTACTTTCATAAATATCCCTATGCCCAAGCCCCCGAAGAAGAGACAGACAGAATACTTGCAGCTCATGTGTAGTTTGTACTATCATATTTAAAATGTAATTTAATTTGATAATTTGTATTTATTATACAAGTAGACTGTTTTTTTACAAGTACCTAATATTTTCTTACATTAAAAGGATTTATTTATAACTATTAGCAAGTGTGAAATCCTGAAATGTCTTTATAATATTATAAACATGTTAGAAAACTGTTTTTGATTTTATGCATATTTATTTTATAAAAAATGGTCTACAGATTGGATTTTAATTAATAAATGTATAATTTGTTTCATAAAAAATATCCAGTGTTTTCTTTAATTTAGTTTAGATTAAATAAATACAACAAGTGTCTTTTTCACATTTCTGTACATAAATCTGCACATCATATTATATAAAAAATACGAGCTAATCTTTTTCTACAGAGAAACCTTGTTTTTATATTTCTTCCACTCAAGATAAGAATTTCCAGACTTAACAACAATCAGACGAGACATTCTTTCTCTTGAAGAAGAAGGGATGTAACATAAAATGAAAGCAGAATTTTAGTGAACGTTTCCTTTTCACTTACTTTTTAGACTTTTTTCACACATTTAAAGTTGACTGTCTTTCTAGAGTTGAAGGTATTACGGGATATTTTCTATGTATGAATCAAAAGAGATACTATATAGAATTTAAAGAAAGGGTATTTCTATATTTTGAGTCTGGTAAGTCAGTGTCCGGTCCCCTTAGCTAGTTCACGTGACTTTGTGGCGCTTTTTCAAACATTTTTAATAACTGCTTTACGCCTTTGACGTAGAACTGTTTTCAAACGCATTTTACAGCTTGAATTTTATCTTTATTTGTTAAAAATTATTTTAAAGGGAACCTTCATTGACAAAATACTAAATGGTGTGTATACAATAATATTGTGGACTTCTCATAATAAGAAAGAAAATAAAATTTGGAAGAGGTGCTACTTTTATAAATTATTTAAAAATATTACACTAAAAATGATCTAAAAGAAACATCAAAGAAATCGCATGGTAAAATTTAAGGTGATTTCTAATTTTCGAATTACATACATACAACTATCTACTTCTACTATATTCTACTAGAAGAAATTTTTGTGATCTAATAGTCAAGTTATGCAATATTGTAAAACAACTTCAGCTACGCGGCAAGGAAATCGATCGTACGAAGCGTAAATATCTGTTTTAAAGTCGTGGATCTGAGCATTTTTACTTTAGTAAAGTATGATTTCAATTTAAATTGAACAAAAAGTGCAATTTACATTAAAAATTAAATATAATTAATCTACTTGCAATTTATATTAAAAATGCAATCGATGAAAATTTATTATTCCTAGAACAAGCTTCCAAACTTTTAATTTACAATATTCCTTTACAAATTTACAACTATTTTTTTTAACTATTTATGACTAACATGAACTGGGTAGTCACTATACTAACTATTAGTTAGTATAGTGACTAACTTTTTAGTTAGTAACTAATGCCATGAAACTCTTTGAGGCCCACCAAAACTAAGTGGAGAAATAGCGCAATACGCATGCGTGAGGAGAGGAAAAATTGAAAACGAAATATCCCTCTCACGTGAAAAATGTCGCAGTAAAACCCCGTTTTGCAACTTACGGAATTAATCCGTGGAAAATGGCGGAAATGAATGCGTAAAGAGTCGATTTAAGTTAACCAATATCCTGGAGAGCGTGCTTTTATTTTTTAACTTTCTTATTTTTTTAGCTACGAGAGCTGCAAATCATCTCAATGGATTCAACACATGATCGCAGCTATAGGCACAACTTACTTCCAAGACTACGAGTTTGCTCCCAATCTAAAGGCGTGAAACAGAACCAATTCGTACTTTAGGGACGTCCCCTGTCGAGTTTACGATAAAGGAGTTCCCAGTTTGGAAATAATTTTTGTCCGACTATCTTTCTGTTTTAAAAAAAAAAATTCTCCACTTTTTATCTACTTTCAAATTATTTCTTACGACTGCTTGCTCTCTATTATTACGATTGCTTGTGAGTGGTTTATTTCTCTCTCAAAGGGATTATTAATACATATCTAGTGGGAAGAAGTTATACCATGTGAGTATTTTCGCCAATATCTTATATTAGCATCATTAAAATATCAAGTCTTTGAGGAAAATATCATTAAGGCATAAATGGACACATTTTAATGAATTTTTTCCCAATTAATTTTATAAAACATTCAAAACTATAAGCAAACTAAACCAATTGAATACAATATTTTTTAATTAAATTTTTTCGTTATAGGAGGTCTATGATTCTTGGTTTGTGTTCAGTTATTTG
This sequence comes from Tetragnatha montana, assembly GCA_963680715.1. Classification (NCBI taxonomy): domain Eukaryota; kingdom Metazoa; phylum Arthropoda; class Arachnida; order Araneae; family Tetragnathidae; genus Tetragnatha; species Tetragnatha montana. The sequence continues at coordinate 25,410,925 of OY796682.1, forward strand.
GATACAAAATGCCTGGTGCGAAATATCTAGTGATTGCCTCACCTGTGGAAAAGTTATGTCTTACATGGATGATGCTACTGACATGATAGCAAAAGCGAAGGCTTCTTACTCTACATGTATGCATGTTATTCACTTTATACTTAAACTCTTTTCAATTATAAAAGGGAAATATTTAGAAATATCATTTTAGCAAATGACACTTGAATTTTATTTATGCATAGCAAATAGCTTAGGTTTCCTATGTTTTTTATTTCATTTCTTTAATTTTAGAGAAATGCAAATTTTATTAAAATTTAACCAATGTAGACAAAATATTTTTGTCGTGTCTTCAAACTGAGTTTTAAAACGTACGATGTTTTAAACGATGTAGATACTACGTTCAAGTCAGACGCGAATCCAACAGGGGGCACTTTTGAGGATCACCTCTACTTTCGGACGGATTATAGACAAAATTTTGCTTTTTTTTCTGTAAAGATCTCTCCAGATCCTCCCATGAAATTTCTCCCCACAAAAATTGTAGCCATTTTGACCCTAAATAACTCATTTTTGACCTGCACAAGCACTTAATGAACGAAAAAGTTTGAGCAATCTGGGGAATGTGACTCCCTGGGCTTAAAAAAGGGGCTTAAATGACTAAAAACATTTTGATCTTTCTTTTTTCTCCTTTTTACGCTTTTTATCTCTTCCTCCCCCTTTTTTTGCCCCAAGGAAGATGGATCTTTAAGAGTCCATATATTAAATAGAAGTTTTAAATAATTTGAAATCGTGCAATTAAATAAATAAAATAAACTTTACATTTTTATTTTTTCATTCATCTAACATCTACATTATACGATTTCATTAATATCCTAAAGTTTAGCCCGCAACCAATTCTGCTTTTTCTTCTAGGCTTTTCTAGACCTGAATCTAAGCCCAAAGATTGTGCGGACGTTTTTCATGAGGGGCACAACACAAGTGGAGTTTACACCATTTGGCCAGTGAACAGACTTTTGGATGACGCATCCATTAATGTGTTCTGTGATATGGACACAGAGGAAGGCGGATGGACGGTACTAGTATTTTTCTCTTAAATAATTACCAGTATTTGTACAATATAATCTTCTCAGACGGAGATAAAGACTTTCATCATTTAATATACAGAATGCGCCATAAATTCGTACAAAATTCAAAATTTAAAGTAATAGACGCCAAGAAGCTTTACATTTTTCATGCGTAAAAAAATATTTTAAAAAAGATATCTCTTGAGCGTCTTACTCTTACTGAGACAATTTTATGCGTTTTAGGAAACAACTAAAAGAAATTGCACATCTTTAGTTCTCTTTCCGTGTAACATTTTCACAATGAAATCAAGTTTCAACAATAAATGTATCGTCAGTTTGAAAAAGGGATAAGTCCAAAAACCAAGTGTCGAGAAAATCAGAAAAAAAACTGTATAAGTAATGGAATTTTCATTGTATAACCACAAAATTTTGTACGGGAAATTCAGGACCCTTTTTAGTTTATAGAATAATCATCGAAAACAATATTAAGTACCCATTAAAATAAATTTTACAGTTGAAAAAAGTTCCTTTTTTAACCTTATGAAATTTCAGATGAAAAAATCTTAAAAACCACTTTAATTGACAACTAAATTATATTTCTGCTTAGTTCACTGCACAAAAGGGATAGATAGAAAAGGCTAAAACGAATAAAATTAAAAATTACTATGAAACTGAGTATTTAAGGCAATGGAGTAAATGAATATCAATTTAGTCAAATAGTCATTGAATATAAAAAAAAATCCCTTTAAGTAAAATAAAATTTTATTTTAACGAAGTTTACTGTACAAAGAATACGAAAAGATAGACAAGTTAACATTCAAATTTCATTTTAAATTTAATCAAAAATACAAGGAATGGACTTGTACATCGATTTCGCCAACAAGAGCCTCTATATCTGCCGATAGGGGGTTATATGCGATAGGGGGGGTAGTTATTTTTTCCCTCTTTATACTCATGTGTAGATAGAGCAAAGCTTATAGATTTTTATGCGCACAAAAAGTTAATTCGCCATTTTTTGGACATATTCTCTTTATCAAACTGGCGATTCAATACCGTATTATTCAATAAAATTTACGAAAATATATAATAACATCTCAAAACTTAAAATATTATCACTCTAAAATTATCTATCTATCTAAAATTATAACTTTTTATCCCCGAGTTATTCCTCTTTAGAAGTGTACACGAGGTTATGGAGTACCATGTACATTATTACGCATAAGGTTAAAGTTACTATAATTGCACCTGCATGAACTATTCGTTCCTATTTTAATCCTAATTACCAATCAACCATTATTGCAATGTAATTTTTAGATTCAAGTTTGAGTTTCCGTAAATTTATTTGTTACATCTTTTATTCTCAAAAATGATAAACTAGGTAGGTTTTTTAGTGTTCTTTCCTGTTTCAGGTCATTCAGAGGAGAGGAAACTTCGAGAGATCTAAGGATTACTTTTACAAAGACTGGGATAGCTATAAAAGAGGATTTGGAAACGTCGTGAAAGATTTTTGGTTAGGTAAAAGTAAAACATTAATATAATTTTTTTTAGTTTCTTATTTTTAATACTGTTGAAGTATATTTAACGAGTTATAAGAAGTTTATTTAAGTGAAAATATTTAACTAACTAGAGGGCTTTCCCAAGTGCTTGCCAACCTCCATAAGATTGCTTCGCATTTTTCACCTTTGCTTCGCAATTTTTTATATATTTTTATACATTTTTTTATTAATTAATTAATTATTTATTTAAATTTTTTTTATGTATTTTTAAATAAAATTTTTTAGATATTTTTATTATAGTTTAAAACAAATAATTTAAAACATTACCTTTTTAACTTATTTGAAAATCTTCTCCTTAATTTTTAGTTTATCTTATTAAATAATTAGCTAAATTTTGAATAATCAACTTACTTTTTACTTTTATTGTAAATGCAATATCAATACACACACGTTTCACAAAATCATTTTCCCCCACACTATATTTCATTTTTAATGTATTGCATTTGTGATAAAAATAAATCATAATTAATGGTTAAATATTTAACTAATGCTTAGTGAAAAATGAAACTAAGATAAAAAGAAAAAAGTACCTATACAGGAACTAAGTAAAGACAAAAATAAGATAGTATTCAAAAGAAGAAAATATTGAAAAAGAGGAAAAGATAGAACATAGGAACAGTCAGGAAAAGAAGGAAAGGAAATGTTGAAAATTTTTAAGTTGAGAAATTACAAATTCGCAAGTTATGAGGTTATTATGAGATCACCCGCTGGAAAAGAAAAATGAGATAGAAAGAAAAGAGAAAGTTCAGAAACAAAGGACAGGATTTTTTAAAAAAAATATAAGACGAAATGAAAAGCGATAAATTAAAAACAGAAAAACACGAAAAGATAAAGAGAGAAACGTAGAAAAGAAAAAAAGGAAGAAAAGAAAGAAAAGGTAGAAAAGAAAAATATAAATGAAAAACACCTAATGGAACCATTCAAAGGAAGCAAATATGAAAAACGGAGGAAAATATAAAAGTTAAAAATACATATATTTTTTTAAAACATCTATCCATTAGTAAGCACCTAACATATCTAGAAAATGTGCTACCTTGTCCGTCGTATCTTGGTTGCATTAGCTTAGGTTCAAAACGCATCCATCGCGTCTTTCCAAAATAACCATTTGGGGTTTGTGGCCCATGTGAAAACGGCTACAACGCGTTCTGGCATTTTTCAAATAGGTACCACAACGCGTTCTGAGGATTTTCTAACAGACCATAACCCAAATTGTAGTCGGGGTTTTTTTTCGCTCAGTGTGAGATTTCGGTCATCATTGAGCCTAACAGATACAAAATTCCATATTATGAATATTTTAGTAAAGATTTTTACATCACTGATTGGTAACAGGTCTAGCAAACATTTACAGCATGGAATATCTGTCATGACAGGTTTATACTGTGCAGAAAAAAGCCAAGTTTGTTTTCAACAAGCCATAGCAAGTATTAAATTTTGTATCTTTTTAAGAATATTTTAATCTTATTCAAAGATAGATTTAGATTCTACAAATACTGGAGAATAAGAAAATATTACTGAAAAAGTATTGAATTGCACATGTAAAGAACTATTTCTAGAAATGTAAATTTTTACATCGTGGGGGCTAATGGGACATGTCTTGTGGGGGCTAATGTGACAACTTAATGTGACTGAATATTTGTTTAAAATAGAATTGTAGTGTTTATTTGACTTTGCATACTTAGGATGCAAAGTCAAATAATAATGGATAATAATAATAATAATTGGATGGAAACATAATTAGACAGTAATTACCAACATGTGAAACTAAAAAAGAAATTAATAGTTTTTAAATTGGACAAATTTTAACATTTTAGACAAAAAAATTAGTGATTTTAAGTATAATAATTGCAATTAGTTAAGAAATAGTAGGATTAGGGAAACTAAACACTGCAGAAGAAATTGCGGAATTAAACTGTTCAATGCTGAAATTTCATCTACAACAATTTTTGCATGTTAGTAGCTATGTTAATAAAAAAATGACTTAAAATTCACAAGTGGCTTTTATTTTTGAATTCTATAGCATGTCCCATGAGCTCTGCAGTGTGTCCCAATAGACCCCACGTATGGGGGCTAATGGGACAATTTACAAAAGTCGACATAAAACATACATTAATATTTTTTTACTTTCCAGGGATATTTTCATAAACTTTGTAAAATCGTTTTAAATTCATATACATTATAAAAATAACTGCCTTTATGCATTTTTACTAGCAAAAAAATGTCCCATTAGCCCCCCACTTTCCCCTCTACTTTTACCTTAGTTTTTTTACGAACTGAATGCCTCTTCCGCATACCTAATATTGCATTTTTTTTTAGGTAATGACAACATTTTTTCTCTAACTAACCAACGCTTTTACTCAATTCGATTCGATATGAAAGACGTTGATGGGAATAAAGCTTATGCTCTCTATGATGCATTCTGGATTGATGATGAAAACAACAAATACCGATTGCATATTCAAGACTACAGTGGAAATGCTGGTAAGTAATTATTAATTTAACTAAAAATTTATTTATGAAAAAATAGCAAATAATCGCAATTGCTGAAAATTTCTGATGGCAGTATTCTGAATATGATAATGTAATACCTGGGTCAGACCAAGTAATGGGAAAATACAATTCAACTTAATATGGGTATAAAATAACATAAAATCAAAAACGATATAAATTTATGATTGAAGTAAAATTCTTCTAATTAAGTATGGAGGCAAGGAGGGTAAGAGAAAGCACAAAAAAGGAATTTTGGCTAAAATTGTAACATAAGTTTATTGACTTACAAATCAAGATTAAAAAGAAACGTTTAGCTTTAAAATAAATATGTTAAAAAACACAAAGATAATAAAAAACTGAATGTGCACTCTTACCCGACGTGGCGAAGTACACAGGACGTGAGGCCAAGAAAAGTTTCCTTGTGTTCATCGAAAACAAATGCTCCACTGCTTTCGTAAATGAAAAATTCCGCCCTCTTGTCACTCCTCCTTTTCCTTACACTATTGCACAAAGTTGCTTTCAGACTTTGCAGCTGGGATCCAACACAACCATTTTAATCACCAAAACATTTACTCTATTGTGTACTTTGTCCTGTTATCACAATTACATAGTGTTCGGCAACTAGTGGTCAAAAAGTAGTTAACTACCAACTACTAACTAGTCTGGGAAAATCTAGTTGCAACTAGTAGTTAACTACTTTTTCCTGGGACTAGTTGCAACTACTAGTTAACTATTTCCCAAAGTAGTTAACTACTAGTTAACTAGTCTATTTAATTTCATAACCTATTTTTTGCCCAAATTCTAATACATCTTTCTTATCTATATCACAAAAAACTTTATGCTTCGCTCAAAACGGTGCTTTATTTCCGGTTATGGTATTTGAGTACTCTACCATGACATTGTAGTTATAAAAAGCAGTGTAATTTTTGTATACTTTGATAAAAATTTTAAATATTTTTGAAATTTTAAACAAAAATTTTTTTTAAAGTAGTTGAAAATTTGAAAGTAGTTTCAACTAGTAGTTATTAAAAAAAGTAGTTCAACTACTAGTTAAACTAGTTTAAACCAAAAGTAGTTAAACTACTAGTTAACTACTAGTTGATCGGTAGTTAACTACTAGTTGCAACTAGTTCTAGTTCTAGTTCAACTAGTTCTGCAACTAGTTGCAACTAGTTCAACTAGTTCTGCAACTAGTGCCGAACACTACAATTACATAATGAAGCACAGAATTTCTAGCCCCGAGGTAGCCCCCCTCCTGGTTTAGTTCCGTGTCTTTTACAATGTTTAAAAAAAAGTTTAACGAAGATTTTTTTTCTTCTTCAAGCAGCTCCATATATTTCTTAAAATGAACCTTTTTATTAAAAAAAGTAGATAAAATTCAAATTAGTTACTGAACTCTTTTACTAAAATCGGAAGAAGAATTATACAAGATCTGTCCCAAAAGAAATGAGACTGAATTTTTTATACGAAGCAAGAATGCTCGATTTTTTTAAAAGCTAGTGAAACAGCTTTTCCACACTATATATAAAAATTAGCTATCATTTCTAATTCGAATTTGTATATAATTATAAACTTCAAAAATTAAATTTTTTAATAGGAGATTCAATGACACCCCAGCACAGCAATCAATTTTTCACAACCAAGGACCGAAAAAACGACAATCACAAGGGGCAAAACTGTGCAGAACTATTTAAGGGTGGTTGGTGGTATAATTCCTGCCATCATTCCAACCTTAATGGCCAGTATCTCAGAGGAAAGCATGAAAGTCACGCTGACGGCGTCAACTGGAAAAGTTGGAAAGGACACCAAGAATCTTTGGATACTACAGAAATGAAGATTAGACCGAAAAACTTTCGAGTAGCCTCAAGCTTAGAAACACCAAAAAACTACTAATATTAACACTCTTACAGACTTTGGCCTAATAATTTGATGGAACATTTTTCAGGAGACATTTTTGAAGTCTCTTAAACTTTTTACTACAGAACTAATTCCTTTTTTCTATTAAATAACATAATGTATTCATGATTGTAAAGTGAACTCTGTATTTTATATCACCAAAGATGTAACAACTTTACAAGTCAATCTTATGTATTTGTACTTAAAAGGTAAACTTAATAGTTCCACTGGAGTAAAGAAGTATGAGGATAAAATTAACAAATATCCGGTAGTTTTTGCTGGGCTTCACGCCTGTAGTTGTATTTCGTCATTATTTGTATTTGTATTTCTTTATAGGATTTGTAGACAAATGTATTAGGATCATTTTCGTTCCAAAAGGTAATAAATGAGATTAGTTATGGAGTTATTTAACGTGAAAGTCAGAAATTATTTTTTCTGATACGAGTTTGCCCCCAGCGAAATCTATTCACAGCAGAAGTGTGATTTTTTTGCAGCCACATACTCTTAGATATGAAATTTTACACCTCGTCACCCTTTTTTTCGAATTAGTTTTCGAGAAATTAAATTTTAAAGTTTCGAAATTTTTGACACTTTTTCGGTGTTTTTTTTTTTCGTTATAAAAGAAAAACTAATAACGGTAGAACTATGATATTTTAAACACAAATACGCTTATTATATTCATAAAAAGATTAGCTTTTCTTTAAATTTAAATTAGTTTTGGAATTATTGAAGTTAAACTTTTCCCTCTTTCTGACTGTTCACTAGTAGGGAAACACACGAGTTTTATGTGTTCGAATTTTTTTATTTGTGACAGTTCATTAGATACACACAATCACACAATGCTCATTTTATTTTAAATGTAAAAGTTTCTTTAATGTTTTACCTCTGGTTAGTGATACTTACTAGACTTTCTGGATAATTATTTTGGGGGAAACATTTCGATTGAATTATTGGTGAGCTATAAAAGGGATATTTCACCAACAGTTTATTTGGAGTGGGGTATAATTTGTATTAAATTATAAATAGTTTCGGTTTTAAAGGAGCATTATTTAAGCTGAACAGCGGGGTTTGCTGGATTAGTAATTTGAAACATACAGTTTAGTTTACATAGTTTTTTACATTAAATTTTTGTATATTTGTGTATATTTTTAAGGAAAAAATTTCAATTAAATTTAAGAGTTAAAATAGACGATTCCCGCATTTTTATTTTATAGTTTTATTTGATAGAGATATCAACAAACCAGAGAGCTGTGGATAGCCTAGTGGTTAAGGCCTCGGCTTCGGGACCGGAGGGTCCCGAGTTTAATTCCCAACACCACTGAAAACTCACCGAGTATATACGGAGTGCGTGCTCGTTAATTCTATGGGTCCGAAAGTCCCGTGGTCGGTCATGGCGCAGTTTAGCATGGGTCTGGAAACTATTTCCCTCCCCTTCAGAGAATGGCTAAATTGTGGAGGTGGCGATAGATAGTGGCGGTTTCTATCATCCGAGGCTGAAGTCGGACTCCTGCCATTCATGGGCCTCAATTTTCAGGAGCCGCACTCCCTTTGCCCCTTAAATCCTGTACGCTTTGCGGATGGAGCTTGGATATTCCAAGTGGCATGAGAAACAACAACATCAATAAAGAGATGAGGAATATACGCGTACATTTTTAAAAAAATACGAATAATTCATTTTATTATTTAATTTAAAGTTTACCAGTATGTGACTTGTGAAAACAGTATATGAAGTCACACTATCCGAAACAATGGTTTTAAGAATCCAAAAAGCGATCCTCGATTTGTACATTAAATTTACTGTAAAAATGCCTTTTTTCTTTTTGGCGTCTACAAAAAACAGGCGTCTTTTTCACATTTTTGGACATAATTCTGCACAACATATCAAATATAAAATACGAGCTAATCTTTCTCTAAAGGAGAAAATTTGTTTTCATATTTCTTCCACTCCAGATAAGTACTTCCCAACTCAACAACAATCAGACAGGTCATTCTTACTCTTAAAGAAAAAAGGATGCAGCATAAAATGAAACCAGTACTTAAGTAGACATTTCCTTTTCACTTTCAAGACATTTTTTTTTACATATTCAAAGTTAACTGTATTATTTTCTAGACCTGAAGGTATTGCGGAATATTTTCTATGCATAAATCAAGAAAGATACTATATATAGAATTTAAAGAAAGGGTAATTTTGTATTTTGAGTCTGATAACAAATCGGGTCTCATTAGCTATACTAGACGGCAACGTTTCTTGACCCTATGACGTCACTACGTGGAAGGAAAAAGTGAGTGAACATAAAGCCTGTTGGGTTGCTAGAAGGTGTTTCGGTACGAAGATCGTGATTAAAAGACGCTATATATACATGGTTTTAACAAACTAATAATATATTTTTTTCATAATTGAACTTCTTAATTTCACTCAAAATTCAGACACTGTGCTGGGAACTACTTTCTTTGTTTTGTTTCGTTTCTCCAGGGTCCAGTTACGTTGCAGTCTAGTATAGCTCCCGTGTCTTTGAGGTGCTTTTTCAACTTTCGTTCACAACTGCTTTACGCCCTTCGGAGTAGAACTCTTTTTCAAATGCATTTTACTGCTTGAATTTTATCTTCATAAGCTAAAAATTGTTTTAAAACTGAAACTTCATTGCTAAAATACTAAATAGTGTAGGTACTATACAATAATATTGTGGCCTTCTCATATAAAGAAAGAAAATTATAAAATTTGGAAGAGGTGCTGCTTTTATCGAAATTTAAAAATACTGTACTCAAAAGGAAAAATGTTCTAAAAGAAAGAAAAGGCAAATATAAGGCAGTTAACTGATGTAATACAATACGTGTGTATACAATAATATTGTGGAATTCTTAATAAGAAAGAAAAAAAGGGATGCAGCATAAAATTAAAACCATATTCTTTAATAGGGATCCATTTAAAATGTCGTATATTAACTTATGTAAAAGTGGAGTACGTATTCCATACTGTCTTTCTTTTAAGAGCTAATGGTATTCCGAGCTATAATGGAGCTAATGGTATTCCTAGAGTTAATTTAGAAACTTAAGGCACTTAAGGTATGTTTTGAATCTGGTAAAACCTTAATTGAAGCTTAAATCGTTATAAGTTTTTATAAGATACACCACAAATCAAAAAATGATATATGGGTGTTGGAATCCTTATTTTAATTTACTTTAATTATAAACTGTCTATAGTTTTAAATACATTAACTATTCTTATGATGTTAAAAAAGCCTACTCTATTGGAATTTGTTTGGAGAAAGTTTCTCTTCACTTAGTACGAAGTATAAAAAATGTACGGTACACACTTGGGAGAAATGCCTAGTGAATAAATTACACCAGGACTTTCTAGAAAGTATCACTCAAGATCCCCTTTTCATACCGCTGGGGGTATAGGGGTCTTCCCCCAGAAATTTTTTTTTTGAAATTTGACCTGTAAAAGTAGGGTTTTAACTCATTTTGAGTACTTTTTGGGACTTTTTTTCGTACTTATGCGAGATTTTTTTGGGTCTAAGAGAGGGGGGGATACTGTCCAGAGTGCCCCCCCCTCTCTTAGACCCAAAAAAATCTCGCATAAGTACGAAAAAAAGTCCCAAAAAGTACTCAAAATGAGTTAAAACCCTACTTTTACAGGTCAAATTTCAAAAAAAAAATTTCTGGGGGAAGACCCCTATACCCCCAGCGGTATGAAAAGGGGATCTTGAGTGATACTTTCTAGAAAGTCCTCAGCATTTTGACATTTTTCTCAAAAGGTAAAGGGGATGGCCTGAAAAAGTGGAGCTGTGCTGGATCCGCGCGTGCATTACACACTCGTATTAAGTTTGAAGGATCGGTGTTTTTATACTGCAGGCAGATAGTTTATGATCATACCCAATGCTTGAGGTTTATCTTTAAGAAATGATCTGAAGCACAGTCTAAATATGGAATACATTATTTGAACCAAAGGGATAAATTTCCCTTACTGTAATAATATCGTAAAAAATCAATGTAAACAGGTTAAAACCACACTTTTTAGTTCGTAATTGAGAATGTTCTTTAGGAAAAAATAAATTCTTGAAACTCTTGTGCGTTTGTGGCATGAATCAAAGATACAATAATGAGAATCTGGTAATGATAGGAAGCTAAACTTATGAATGATATAATTTTTATATGTTCCCGGTTGAGTTTACAAATAGGGAGTTCCCAGTTTTGAAGTCCTTTGTTGTGGTATTCTCTATCACCGTGTTTTAAAAAAGATTCCATAAAAATCTGATTAATTCCGCTTTTTTATCTACTAGTCATTTCCTTTCTTACGACTGCTGCTCCCTATTAATACGATTGCTTGTAAACAATATTTGTTAGTTTATTTCTCTCTCAAAGGGGTACTTCACATTGGATGTTAGTAGTATCTGGAATAATAGAAATTATACCATGTGAGTATATTCCCCAATTATATTAGCATAATTAAAAACCAAAAATTTTTGAGAAAGATAATTTTAGTTCATAGATAACTTCATTATTTCCTTATTTTCTTAAAAAAATTATGAGTATAATCAAAACCTAGAGCTCTGGTTTCAACTATTTTAATACTGTTAAAGATACGAGAAAGTTGGTGATTTCAGGATAAGCTGAATAAGGAAATGGCCTATTATACAAGAATATTTACGATTTCAAGTTAATCACCTAAAGAAAATATTATGGCAAAAAGTATGGCGCTGTAATAAAATATATATTTGAATTTTTTTATAAAACGTTCAAATGCGATATAACTCCCACAACTAAACGAATAAAATACAACATTAAGTTTATATGCATTTATGTTTATATCTTTACAGGAGGTCTATCATTCTTGGTTTGTGTTCATTTATTTTAATACAAAATGTGTGGTGCGAATTATCTAGTGATTGCCTCACCAGTGGAAAATCAATGTCATACTTGGATGTTGCTACTGACATGATAGCAAAAGCGAAGGTTTTCTACCCCACATGTATGGATGCTTTACATTCAATTCAATAACTTTACAAAATGTCATTAAACAAACTTATCGGAATTAAAAACTGAAAAATTATTTAGAAATAACCATCATGTAAGTTAAATAAGTTTTAAAATAAATTATCAAACCCTTTTTCAAACCGGAGCACTTCCTAAATTTATTTTATCAAAATAACTTATAGTAACACCAAATTTCATATTTATCGCTTTTACTGCTTATTTAAGTTACTATTTACTACTACACTATAGTTAATAAGTTATTATATATGATTCTACCTCACTCTTTTAAATTTTGATTTAATATTTCTTCATGATGTGGACGCTACTATTCCATTGTATAGTCACATATAAAACAAGCTTTCTAAATCATTTATATCCGTTTCAAATATAAAAAAGGCATGTGAAGTTTAACTTTTTGAACACATAAATAAATAGTACCAAGATATTGCATTCACCACCATCGTAATACTACATCTTGACCTACTATACTGTGTTGAGAATATGCATCAAAGTTGTTTTTTTAGGCCCAACAATTTTAGAATCTAAGCCCAAAGATTGTGCGGACGTGTTTCATGAGGGGCACAACACAAGTGGAGTTTACACCATATGGCCAGTGAACAGGCTTTTGGAAGACGCATCTATTAATGTGTTCTGTGATATGGACACAGAGGAAGGCGGATGGACGGTAACTATTTTTTTTCTCGAATTAACTTCAGAATTTGTGTGTGCAACAGAATTTTATCATCTGAAGATATAAAATATATCATTGGGGTCAGGCATATAAATTTGTGCAAAATTTAAAAAAGTCATAATAAATCATGACATGCTTCCCCAAAATATATCAGTTTTTGTGGACAGAGAGACTTTATTATACTTCTTTCATGAACAAAAAATAGTTAAAGGGATATCTCTAATGTCTTACATTTTTACACACACACACACACACACACACACACACACACACACACACACACACACACACACACACACACACACACACACACACACACACACACACACACACACACACACACACACACACACACACACACACACACACACACACACACACACACACACACACACACACACACACACACACACACACACACACACACACACACACACACACACACACACACACACACACACACACACACACACACACACACACACACACACACACACACACACACACACACACACACACACACACACACACACACACACACACACACACACACACACACACACACACACACACACACACACACACACACACATGAAACACAAAATCGAAAATTTATTAATTTTTTTTTCGCTTTAAGTTTTCATTCGGTGCAAAACTTTCGCAACGCAATAATTATGGATTCATCTAATAGGCTGAAACACCAACTCTACGGTTGATTACAAACGATATCAATCCACTTGTATCGAATAACGAATTGCTTTTCTGATACGTTTGATAAGAAAAAAATCCTTAAAAAGCGAATCGAAAATTGTGCGAATTTATGGTGCATCCTGCGCTTAATTATAACTGCTGCTGCATGAACAATTTAATTTTTCAGAATAGAGTATATTATGATTTACCAATTAATCAAGTTGTTAAAGTTTGTAATAATTTAATTCAATATTCAAATTTATCAACCAGGAATTTAACTCGTGTCATCTGTTTTTCTAAGGCTTCGAAAATGTATGTATTTTATAAACTTCATAGGTTTTGCAGTCTTTTCCCCTGTTTCAGGTCATTCAAAGAAGAGGAAACTTCAGTAGACCAATAGATTACTTTTACAAAGACTGGGATAGCTATAAAAGAGGTTTTGGAGACATCATAAAAGATTTTTGGTTAGGTAAAAAGTTATTGTAAATTAATTACAGTAATCAATAATAATAATTACTGTAACTTTAACTTTTAATTACTATAATTAAATAACTTTACGCGTTTAAAGCGTCTTTCAAGTGGCATTAGCAATAGTAAATCCAAAAATTACTACAATTTGAGTTCTGCTCATTTCAAATTGACAAATCTCATCACTAATTTTTTTCATCCCATGACCTACTTTTTGCGACTGGTTACTGTAAAACGAGTTTTTCCTTTATAAGAGAGTAAAGGAAAAAAAACAACTTTACAAGGATAATTTTCTCACTCTAAAAAGTGTTAACTTTTGAAGTGTTTTTAAGTTGATGTCCGACTGATTTGTCTTCTTTTTTCACATTTAACGGATAGTATTTAAAATAAAAACTTTTCCATCTTTTTTAAATCTGTGTTGTTATTTTCCCAAAAATGTTCTCTACAATTAAATTTCCCGCTTTTAATAACACTTCAACTCTATCAATTGTTGAGGTTTTTTTAATTCAGCAAACATTATACACTACATACTTTTATATGTTTTCCCTTCTTCTTTATTTCTGTCCCTTACAATTTCTCTATTACTTAAAACTGTCCATGAGATTCCACATATATCATTTAACAAATTGAATGAATGTCGTCTGCATACCTATAATATAGAACCTCTTTTAGGTAATGACTATATATTTGCTCTAACCAATCAGCGCTTGTATTCAATTCGATTTGATATGAGTGATGTAGAAGGAAATAAAGCTTATGCTCTCTATGATGCGTTTTGGATTGATGATGAAAACCACAAATACCTATTGCACATCCAAGACTACAGTGGAAATGCTGGTAATGTTTAAATTAGCAATAAACTATTGTATTTGTTATACTATTGTATTGTATATTTATCAGTATTGAAAATTTCTTATTATATTATCTTATTATCTTATTATATGGTAGTAGGAATCCCTAACACAATGATGCAATACAAATAAAAGTACCGTTATGTCATAATAAAGTATGAGTAAAAAATAATGGGAAAATATAATTATAATTAAGTAAAATTTTACGCAATACAAATACAATAGACATAACATTATATAATATAAACTAAATTAATATAATATTTCAATGATTAAAGTGATATTCTGCTAGTGTTTTAAAACCTTATATCTAAGAGAAGCTAACTAAATGTAGGATAATTTTTGTCATTAAAAAATTAAAATTTGAAAATATTGTGAGACAGATTTATAAATTTTAGGAATGGATTTATTATGTAAATCAAAGAATATATTAATGGGTCAGTTTGGTAAAACTTTTTCAGATTTACAATAAGTTTTACTTGAGAGCAGGGTTATAAAAAAAAGGAGTAAGAGTATTCGGTTATTCAAAGATTGTTCTCGGAATTTAAGTTCAATCTGTATTTTCATCAAGGAATATGCCACTTTTTATAAAATTTGATGTAATTAATATCATTTTGATAACCAGCTAAAGTATGCCCTGTTAATAAGCAAAAGACTATTCAGAAAAGTTTATTCGGTTTGAAATATTATTTAATATTACAATATTAAATAATCTTATATTACAATATTACAATATTACTAATATACAATCTAATATATATCTAATATTACAATATTAGCTAGTTAAAACTTTTTAGTTTGAAAATAATTCTGAAATTTGTACAATTATTATTTATTAACAACTATACTTCTTTATTTTACATCAATTCCACACGTTTTTAAAATAACATTTTTTTAATAGGAGATTCAATGATAGCCTCACACCACAATAACTTTTTCTCAACCAAGGACAGAGAAAACGACAATGAGAAGGAACATAGCTGCGCTCAGGTATACAAGGGAGCTTGGTGGTATAACGCTTGTCATCATTCCAACCTTAATGGCCAGTACCTCAGAGGACCACACGAAAGTTTCGCTGATGGCATCAACTGGGAGAGTTGGAAAGGATACAGAGAATCTTTGGATACTACAGAAATGAAGATAAGACCCAAAAACTTTCGAATGACCTCAATCGTAGAAACACCTAAAAACTAATTATAATGACAGTTCATACAGACTCTTTCTGTACTACATATCTATATATATCTACTACTCTATTGTATGTCGGTTGAGCAGTATCTAGTCTATTGTCCAATCAAAGTTGTAACTTGAATAAGTCCTTAAAATAATTGAATCGTCAGTTAGAAGAAGGGAATTATAAGTCCAAAAACGAAGTTTTGAGAAAATCGAGAAAAAAAACTGTATAAGTTATGGAATTTTTATCCTATAGCCGCCAAATTTTTACAGGAAATTCATGACACTGTTAAGAATACAGAACAATCATCGAAAAATTATAAGTGTATCTAAAAATGTATTACAGTTAAAAAAAAGAGGATGGACTTATTCCCTACTACTTCAATCTTATGAAATTTTAGCTGAACAAAAATCTTAAAATCCACTTAAATTGACAATTAAATTATATTTCTGCTTAGTTCACAGTACAAAAGTGAAAGATAGAACGACTAAGACAAATAAAATTACATTAATACTATTATGAAACTGCGTCATTAAGGCGCTATCAATGGAGTAAGTGAATATCAATGGAGTCAAACATTCATTGGTTAAAAAAAAGAAAAAACACTTTTAAATTGAAATCAAATTTTATTTTGGCTCAGTTTACAGGCAAAAAAATAAGAAAAGAATGACAAATTAAGTTAAATTTCAAATTTAATAAAAAAATACAATGAATGGACATCAATTTCGCAAATTCAAGGGGCTATATCTGCCGATAGGGGGTAGTTATTTTTTCCTTCCTTACACTATTTGCCATTTTTTGGGCTTATTCCCTTCTTCTAACTGACGATTCAATTTTGCTGCTTCAAGTAGCATACTTTCGTAAATATTCCTATGTCCAAACCCCCCCTAAAAGACCGAATATTTTTATTCAAATCTTTAAATTAAAATTTTTTGTTTACTTGCAGCATATGTGTAGTTTGTAATATCATTTTTAAAATATAATTTAATTTGATAATTTGGCATTTATTATGCAAGTAGAATGGTTAAGGTTCTTACTTTAAAAGGATATTCTACAAATTATAAATTTTATTTGTATCTATTTACAAGTGTGGAATCTTAAGTGTCTTTATAATATTATAAACATGTTAGAAAACTGTTTTTAAACATATGTATATGTTTTTTTTATAAAAAAAATGGTCTACAGATGGGATTTTAATTAATAAATGTACAATTTGTTTCATAAAAAATGTCCAATGTTTTTCTTTAATTGAGTTTAGATTAAATAAATACAACATGCGTCTTTTTACCTTTTCTCGACATAATCTGCACAACATATCAAATATAAAATACGAGCTAATCTTTTTCTAAAGGAGAAAATTTGTTTTCATATTTCTTCCACTCCAGATAAGTACTTCCCGACTTAACAACAATCAGACGTAACATTCTTACTCTTAAAGAAAAAGGGATGCAACATAAAATGAAAGCAGTACTTAATAGACATTTACCTTTTCACATTTTAGACTTTTTTTACACATTCTAAGTTCACTGGCTTATTTTCTAGAGCTGAAGGTATTGCGGAATATTTTCTATGTACAAATCAAGAAAGATACTGTAGAATTTAAAGAAAGGGTATTTTTATATTTTGAGTCTGATAAGACAAAATCGGATCTCATTAGCTATACTAGACGGCAACGTTTCTTGACCCTATGACGTCACTACGTGGAAGGAAAAACTTAGTAAGCAGAAAGCCTGTTGGGTTGCTAGGAGGAGTTTCGGTACGCAGATCGTGATTAAAAGGCGCTATATATACATGGGTTTAACAAACTTATCACATTTCTAAATTGAAGTTCTTAATTTCACTCAAAATTCAGACCCTGCGCTGGGAATTACTTTCTTTGCTTTGTTTCCCCAGGGTCAAGTAATGTTACAGTATAGTTTACGTGTCTTTGGGGCGCTTTTTACACTTTTGTTCACAACTGCTTTACACCTTCGGAGTAGAACATTTTTCAAGTGCATTTTACTGCTTGAATTTTATCTTCATAAGCTAACAATTATTTTTAAATTGAAACTTCATTGCTAAAATACTAAATAGTGTGTAAAATAATATTGTGGCCTTCTCATATAAAGAAAGAAAATTACAAAATTTGGAATAGGTGCTGCATTTATCAATTATTTAAAAATATTATACTCAAAAGAAAAGTTCTAAATTTGTTTTACGATAAAAAAGAAAATTTAAGCAAATATAAGGTAGTTAACTGATATAATATTATTTCTTAAAAATGTACAGAGAAAGAGTATTTCAAAAGCCCCCCCCCCGTTTTATTTGTAACCAACGTCTCTTAGGGTCATGGAAGTAAGGTGTACCCCTAGGTAAGTGACCATGTTGAATCCATTGAGAAAGCTTACAGCTGCCCTAGTTGCGAAATAGGTAAGTTTAAAAAGTTAATTAAAAAACTTGAATGATAACATTAATGAAAAAATCAAGGGGGATATTTGAGGGAGTACCTAGGTCGTTGGATCTTCAAACTCCAGTACAACTAGCCTCACTGGGTGAGGCTTGAGCTGAGCTGTACAGAACGTGTGACTGAAAGTCACGGTCAGCTAAGAAGTGGCTAGCTTGATGCTAACCCCCCCTTTTGATTTCCCCAAGTGACCTTGGTACTCATTTTATCGACCCCAGAGGGATGAAAGGCTGAGTCTGCCTTGCCCGTGGCCCGGGATTTGAACCCCGGGCCTGTGGTGTGGGAGCGCGAAGCGCTTCCTCTACGCCACCGGGCTTCTAACTTTAATGAGAAAATTGTTTATAAATCCTAACAAACGCATTAAAAAGATTCATGAAAGTATCTTAAATATTCGAGGAGTGATCAAAGTTAGACTGTTTTTGAACCTTGAAAGTGGAGCCGTCTACAAACTTTAAATCTTCTCAGATGGCGTTGACGACAAATTCCTATGAATTAGAATTCAAACATCAAAGAAATAGCATGGTTATAAATTTAATATTATGTTTTATTTTGAAATTACACACATACAACTATCTAACAGATTCTACTAGAAGAACTTTTTGTCATCTAATAGGCTATAGTTATGCAATGTATTGTAAGACTTCAGTATTGCAAGGAAATCAATCGTACGATGTTTAAATATGTTTTAAAGTCGTACATAAGAGCATTTTTACTTTAAAGCATGATTTCATTAAACAAAATTGCAATTTACATTAAAACTAAATATCGCCAATCGAATTGCAATTTATATTAAACAAGGTAATAAAAACTTAAATTTACAAATTTACAACTTTTTGGGGCCCACCAAAAAAATCAAGTGGAGGAATAGCGCAAACGTATGCGTGAAGAGAGGAAAAGTAATGTTTCCATATTTTGTAAGATTAAAGCAATATCTTATAATTTCCTGCTATTTTCCCAAAACAAATATCCAAAACTGAGTCCAACCAATATTCTGGAAAACGTTCTTTTTTTTTTTTTTTTAAACTTTCTTATTTTTCACGCTACGAGCGCTGTAAATCATCTCATTGGATTCAACAGATGATCGCTAGGCAAAACATTACTTCCACGGCTCTAAAAGTTTGCTCCCATTCTAAAAGTACGGAACCTATTCGTACTTTAGGGATGTCCCCAGTCGTGTTTACGATAAGGGAGTTCCCAGTTTGTAAGTATTTTTGTGGTGTGATTATCTTTTTGTTTTAAAAATTACATAAAATTTTTAACCACTTTTTATCTACTTCCAGAATTTTTTCGATTGTTTGCTCTCTATTAATACAATTGCTTGTGAGTATATAATCCTTTCTGCTTTATTTCTTTATAAAAGGGATACTTCGCATTGATAATACTTATCTGGAAGGTATATAGAAGTTATACCATGTGAGTATTTTCACCAATACCTCATACTAGCATAATTGAAACGAAAGTTTTTAAGAAAGATATAATTTTCAATGCTGAAATTTTTAAAGGAGGAAAATTCTTTCCGATTCATTTTATAAAACGGTCCAAATACAACACTAGATTTTACCGTTGCACTAACTATAAGCAAACTAAACCAAATGAATACAATATTTGTGACTTTAAATTTATCTTTATATCGATACAGGAGGAGGTCTATGATTCTTGGTTTGTGTTCAATAATTTGGATACAAAATGCCTGGTGTGAATTATCTAGTGATTGCCTCACCTGTGGAAAAGTTCAGTCTTACTTGGATGATGCTACTGACATGATAACAAAAGCGAAGGCTTCCTACTCTACATGTACGCATCCTTTACACTTCATACTATAACTAACCATTTTAATTAGAAAATGAAAATAGGAATATCATTTTAGCAAATGACACTTATGAATATCAAGTAAATTTTAATTATGTATAGCAAATAGCTTATGATACCTATGGTTTTTTATTTCTTTAACTTTAGAGGAGTGCAAGTTTTATCTAAATTCAAGCACTTGTTACCTTATATGGATAAAATATTTTTAATAGTGTCTTAAAATTGAGTTTTAAAACTTATTTAAATTTTGATTTAAGATGTATATGTCCAAGTTTTCCTTTTATATGCCGTATTTAAGATGTCATTCTGCGCAGCTAATATACAAGCATATTTCCGAATATTTTAGAGTCCGTAATTTAAAAAAGTTTCAAATCCTTTGAAATCATGCTATTAATTAATTTACTTTCTCATCCACCTATAGCATCTACAGTTCATGATATCATTAATATCCCAAAGTTAACTTTTCAAAGTTTCCCAACCCCTGTTTTAAATCCCTTGATTACTAGTAAATAACACCAATCATGCTTTTTTTGTTTAGGCCCAACAATTTCATATTCTAAGCCCAAAGATTGTGCAGACGTGTTTCATGAGGGGCACAACACAAGTGGAGTTTACACCATTTGGCCAGTGAACAGACTTTTGGATGACGCATCCATTAATGTGTTCTGTGATATGGACACAGAGGAAGGCGGATGGACGGTAACTATTTTTCTCTTAAATAATATTTTTTTTTTGTGTTCAACAGATTCTTCTCAGACAATTTTATGCATATCAGGCAACATATCAGAAATTAAACGAAGTTAAGCTTTTACACACCTTTAGTCCTCTTTCTGTGCTACATCTCCTTAATGCAATCAAGTGTCAACAAATATAAACTATACATCATGTCATCGCTCAAAATCTCCCTTACCCTGCTTTCGCAAAGCAAAAACTTTCCGAAGCATTATTTTATTGAAAATTTAAGAAATTGGGGGTAAAAATGATAACCCACATCTAATATAAAAAATATCTTTCCTTTTTGAAATAGTTATGTTATATCCAACAAGAGCTTTCTTCCTATCCAAGTTTGAGGAAGATTTTCAACTTAAATTACGTTCTGAACTAAAAATTAAAACTTTTACCCTCTAGGTATTTATTTTTGAAGAGCACACGAGGTTATGACTCACCCTGAAGTAAAGTTACTATAATGCACCTGTATGAACGATTCGTTGTTTCAGAAAATGGTATTTCTTATTACCAATCAATCATTGTAACGATTGTAATGAAGATTGTAATGCTTTTAGATTCAAGTTTCAATTCCCACAAATTTTATTTGTGTGTTACATCCTATGTTCTAAACCTCTAAGGCTTTGAAATTGATAAACTTGGTATATTTTTCAGTTTTCTTTCCTGTTTCAGGTCATTCAGAGGAGAGGAAACTTCACTAGATCTAAGGATTACTTTTACAAAGACTGGAATGGCTATAAAAAAGGATTTGGTGACATTTTGAGAGATTTTTGGTTAGGTAAATACATTTTTCTTAGCTTCTTATTTTAAATGCTACGAAGTTTTATAGAATATTAAACTAACTATAGAGGGCTCTCCTCCATCCTTGCCAACCAAGATTGCTTCACATTTTTCGCCTTTGTTTTCACAGTTATACAAAAGTTATAAAAGCAATATAAAAGCTTTGTCAGAATATATTTCTATATATAAATTCAATTAAAAGTAAAATTTACCTAAATGTATTTAAAAGAATAATGCAAATTTAAATTAAAAATCTAAATTCGTAAGATTAAATAAATTTTCTCAAATACTTAGAAATAGTCATCAAAATGAGCTGGTTTTTACAATGGAGAGATAATTTAATTTTGAAATTTGAATATTTTACGTACCTAATATGTTGTTGTAGGATCTTTATTAGGGGTGTTTTAACAAGTTCGCCCAAACTCTTACACAAGCGGACTTCTTTGCATGATGGAGTACATAAAAAATGCTCAAAGTTTCCTAGAAAAATCACGACAGAAAAAAGTATCACGTCATATTCAGTGTGTTAAAAATGTTATGAAAACGTAAACATGGTTATTTGGATATGTTTGTACACTAAAAGGTTAAAGATATCTACTGGGCATGCATGCGCTCATTGTAGAATAATTAAGTTTGTATCGGATATGACGTTACATTTTTCGAAAAATAAAAACCGTCGTAGAGGTATAGTTCTTTAGGCAAATTTTATCTGCTCTACGCAAGGAATCTTTATGTATAGAGTTTGGGCAGACTGGTTGAAACACCCTGATAGTTATCAATTTATAAATATTAATTACTTATTAACTAATTTCAAAGTCTTTTCACACCGTCACCTATTCTTTGGAATTGGTTTCTGTAAAACGAGTTTTTCTTTTATCAGAGAAAAAGTAAGACCAAAAAAAACCCAACAACCTTACAATGAGGATGGTCATTTCTTGATAAGATAGGTTTACTTTAGAAGGGTTTTAAGCTCATAGCTGACTGTTGTTGTTTTTCTCGTTTCTACATTTACAAGTTTGTGGGCAACAGTACTTCACCTCCGTGGCTTCGGCATGACATGGGTTGATGGACTATTGTTACAGCCGTAAGGGCGAGCGCGCACTGGCGACTTTTGTCACGGTGACAAAGAAAAAAACAACGTTGCTAAGGCTGTTGTTAGGGGCGGGACATATAAGCATCCAATAGCAGCATTCGTACATGACATCACTGGAGGATAAAAACAACGTTGCTAAGGCCGTTGTTAGGTTAAGTCATGTGATTGAAAATGCTCTATTGTTTTCTAATGATATTTTTGATACTAGTAATCCTGGTCGCCGTGACTTTAGTCGCTAGTGCGCGCCCGGCCTAACGGTTCAAACATTACCTGCCATTTGGAAAAAAAAAACATTTACAGGGTTTTCATTAAGTCCACCCACCCTCTGCACAGAAAAAGTTTTTTAATGGAAAATGACCAAAGAACTATACCTGTACAACGTAAGACTCATATTCCCCCCCCCCCGAAAAATGTGACGTCATGAAAATTTAATTATTTTATTCCAAAGTGAGCCTGCATGTACAGTAGATATTTTAAAAATATTTGTTTGCAAACATATCCAAAAAGCCATGTTCACATTTTTCTTATATCTTTCTAGAGTATAAACCAAATTACGCGTCATACATTTTTCTGTCTCGATTTTCGGGAAAACTGTGGGACGTAGAGGTATAGTTCTGTGGGCCTTTTTTATGTACTTCACTTAAAGAACCTGGCTGTGCAGAGTTTGGAAGGACTTTTTGAAACACCCTGCATAACGAATAGTGATAAGAAAATCTATCTGAATTAAACCTTTGTTTTAGTTACCCATCAAATATGCTTCACACTTTCAATAGATACACAGATAAAATACACGCGTTTTACTTAATTTTAAGTTTAAGGTTTAATACACCAAACAAAATATGATACTTTTACCTTATTTGCTTTGCCTATTGATTTACCCTTTATGTTAATAATAAATACCGAGAAAAAATATGTCTCACAATTCCTCTGATTAAACATATTCAAGCTATTCGTATATTCCCAAAGAATTGTATAATTTTACAATCTGAATGCCTTTTGCGCACCTAATATTGCATTTTTTTAGGTAATGACAACATATTTTCTCTAACTAGCCAACGCTTTTACTCAATTCGTTTCGATATGAGCGATGTTGCAGGAAATAAAGCTTTTGCTCTCTATGATGCTTTCTGGATTGATGATGAAAACAGCAAATACCGATTGCATATTCAAGACTACAGTGGAAGTTCTGGTAATTATTAACTTAATTGAACAATTATTTCATTCATCACGGTTGAAAATATCAGATGGCAGTATTCTGAATATGATAACGTAATACCTGCATCATGACGTAAGTCTGAGTAGAAATAATGGGAAAACACAATTCGACTCAATATAATTATAATAGGTATAAAAGAAGATAAAAATATTAAGTTTGAAGTTAAATTCTTCTAATTAAGTATGAAGGGAAAGAGAAAGCAAAAATAATTTATTTGGGCTTTAAAATTGAGATTTTAAAAGCCAGATCCTTAAAAATTTACTAAACATAAGTTTAAAAGAAAGCGTTTTAGCTTTAACATGAGTATGTTAAAAACCACAAAGAGAATTAAAAATTGAATGCGTACTCTTACCCAACATGGTGGGTAAGGGTTTCTTAACGGCTATTGAAACAGCTTATTCTATGATATTTATAGAGCAGCTATCATTTCTAATTCGGAAGGAAATTTAGCTTATTACCTTGTTTGATACTCAAAGGAACAAGGAAATGTATAGCATTATTTACAACTACTAAGAACTATTTCTTGTAACCTAAATTTTGATATCATTATTTTGATATTGTTAATATTTGATATAAATTTAAAAAGTACTTTTGTTATAGGAGATTCGATGATAGATCAGCACAACAATCAGTTTTTTTCAACCAAGGACAAAAAGAACGACAATCACAGGGGAAAAAACTGTGCAGAACTATTTAAGGGTGGTTGGTGGTATAATTCCTGCCACCATTCCAACCTTAATGGCCAGTATCTCAGAGGAAAGCATAAAAGTGTTGCTGACGGCGTCAACTGGGTGACTTGGAAAGGATACTACGAATCCTTGGATACCACAGAAATGAAGATAAGACCGAAAAACTTTCGAATAGTCTCAAGCGTAGAAACACCTGGAAACTACTTATATTAACACTTCTTACAGACTCTGGCTTCATAATTTTATGAACAATTTTTTTTTTAGAATAAATATTTGAATCTGAAGTCTCTAAACCTTCCCTATAGGGGTATGAAAAATACACACACCTCTAAGGAAAGAATTCCTTTTTTCCTAATTAATAACATGTAATGTTGATTTTAAAGTGAACTCACTCTGTATTTGATATTGTCAACGATGTAACAACTTTACGAGCCAAGCCTATGTATTTGTACTTGAACGGTAAACTATTGTATATTCATTTTACTATAAAATAATATTAAATTTAATACATTCATTGTGGTGTATATTTATTTTAAAGGTTGTATATTTCTTAAGGAATTCGAATTTCGATTGAATTGATAAGTTAAAATGGGTGATTCCAGCATTTTTATTTTATACTTAGTTTTATTCAAAAGAGATATTATCAACAAGGACAGGAATACACGTAAAACTTTTTTAAATTACGAATGCTTATTTAATTTATTATCTTATTTCAAAGTTTGACAGTATAATATGACGTCTTCCTATCTCTGAAACAATGGTTTTAGGATTCAAAGCGATTGTCGATTTATATTTTAAATATTGAATTAACTAAATTTTTTATAAACATTTAGGGTCGATTTTTAAATTTAGGACCATTTTTACTGTAAAATATGCATTTCGTTCTGTTTTTTTTTTTTTTTTTAAAGTATGGGAATTGCCTTTTAATAAATATTTTAAATTTAAAGCAGTGGTTCCCAATTCAGAGAAGTCCACGGACCTCTAAGTTTAAAATTGGAACCTTCACGGACCACCCTGTACTACAGATGAAAATCCTTTACCCTCACAAAATTACAAGATGAAAGTTTATATTCCCTAATTAAGCGTGTAAATTTATATGATGCTATAAATTATAATTTTATTTTAAGAAAATTTAAATTATATCTTTTGTTATGATATAGTTAAATCTTTGAGCCGAGTTTTTTTTCAGAGCTCTAAGTTTCACTTAAAAAATATTTATTACCCAAAAGTATTGTTAATAATTAAGTGGTGACTATTATCCCCACAAATTACTCACCCCAAAGTAATCGTCACCAAGGGCGGATCCAGACCAGATTTTCGGGGGGGGGGCCATGTCAGAGTCGGAGGGTATTACATTCGAAATTTTCAGTGCCTCAGAAATTTTTTTGAAGAATGCTTGCTTTTAAGCAGCTTTTTAGGGGTTTATAGTAACTTAGAGGATATCCAGGGCCCGTGCCATTGTTTTAGAAAGTGGGGGGGGGGGCGAAACCTTTTTGGTAGGGGCATAACAATACTTATGTTTCGCGAGGTGTTTGGCTCCCAATTTCCCGAGTATAACATAAATAAAATACGAAACTTTGTTAAAGTTATAAAGGTTTCATCAGATAATGCTAGCTCGAAAGCAAAAGGGGGGTTCTGGGGGTCCTTCCCCAGAAAATTTTGTGAAATTTGGCTTCCAACAGAAGTTTTTTTACTCATTTTTGTACATTTGGTACCCATTGGATAACTCCTACAGAGAGCAACTTCTTGTACTCCTAAAAGGAGAGGAGAGAAACAAATTCAAGTAGAAAAACATTAAATAAGTAACCATGAGAAATTAATAGGGGGTCTAGGAGGTAATCCCCAAGAAAAAATTTTGAACATTTGCCTCTAAAAATAAAGTTTCAGCTCATTTTGAAAGCATGAACCACAGAATTTTCAAGGATGAAATTATAAATAGATGCCAAATTTTGAAAAGGACTGGGGGTCCTCTCCCAGAAAATGTTTGCAAATGCGCCCTTTCAAACTATAGTATTCATCTATTTTAAAACTTCCCAAAAGAGAACAGCTTCTTTTAAGCGGAAGAATTTTCATGGGAAAAACACTCTAAAACAGATGTCACATGTCAAAATATTAAAGGGGGGTTGGGGGTTCTCCCCCAGAAAATTTTTTGAATTTTAGCATTAAGAAAGTGTTTTTTAAGCTATTTGTTAGGGTTTCTCGGGGGGGGGGGGGCATGACCCCCAGGGCCTCCCCCCTGGATCCTCCACTGATCGTCACCGATATAATTTCATTTTTTCTCGTTCAATTCGTTTAAATTTGTATTTATTGGATTTTTCTTGTGCTTCGCCGGGCTCCTTCATGAACCACCATATGGTCCGCGGACCACCTGTTGGGAATCACTATTTTAAAGGGAGTGTTATTCATGCCGATAAGCTGTGATGTTCTTCGGAAAGTTGGTTGATGATTTTTTTCTCTGTTAAGGATTTGACTGTTTAATCTAAAATTACAATATTTACTTATGATATAAATATTCAAGTTTCTTTGTATTTATTAATATTTGTTAGACAGTTTTTTATGATGGGTAGGTGCAAGGTTTATAGAATATAAGGTTGGCTCTTCACATAGACATGTAAAAAGCTCGTGACGTCTCGTTTCCGCTGCCAGTGACGTCATTTGTAACGCCTCCTAACTGTTTGAACAACCAATCACTTTCAGTTTGAGCGGGATAAGGGAAAGATACTGGTGGCATGGAAACTTTACGCTCCGCCTTAACAAGCCTGATTGGCCAGTGTAAGCTTTGGCTCGTCACTTCCGCTGCCAGTGACGTCACTGGTAGCAGTGTCAGATGGGCCCCCTCTGGGTAGGTGGAAGATTTAAGTTATATGCGCAAGTGTTGCACAGTTTTATTAGGTTCCAGGCGCACTATTTATGGGGAACTGATTTTAAAGAGCTAATAACTCTAAAACTATGTAACATAAAATCCTGAAATCAGTCCCATCAGGGCCGGCCCTAGACATTTTGGCGCTCCGGGCAAAACCTTAATTTTGCGCCCCCCCCTCTCCGTTTTTTTAACCTTCCTACCCTCTTGAGAACAAAGTCACATTCCCCCTTGTGGGGGTCTAATAGACCCCATGCGTAAAACGTGTCAATGTCAATGGCTCTATTTTTAGGATAAAAATATCTTAAAATGCAAGGAACTATCATTAATACCTCATAAAAGATTTTTTCAGAATAATTTGTCTAATTTTTGCTCTATTTTTATCGTTTTTTGTCCTTTTAAGGCGTTATTTGGTTTCTTTTCATACACGTTTCTTTTCAACTCTAGAATAATTAAATTAGAGAAATTAACTATAATTCAGTTGGTTTATTTGAAATGTTTTATTATTACACTTCTTGAAATGTATTATCTGATATACCCGAACTTGCACGGGAAGCATTTATTAGTTAATTTTTAAAGATTTATGGAGTTGCGTATCTTAAATTTCTTGCATTAGCAGCTACCTATCCTATCATCCTACATTAATTTATTTAGTATTTTAAAACATATTAAATGTGGATTTACCTTTTTATAATTCAGAAAATGAAACAAAAATGATCGGTTCAAAAATACTTATTAGTGAAGTAAGTTTCTCAGTTGTGAAACTTAGTTTTCAAAACAAATTTAGCTTTTTCTTTTAAAAATTCTTGGAAATCGCATTCTGAATTTCTGTAAACACTCTTGAATCATGGGAAACATTCTTATTTTTCCGAGAAAACTGAATATTTTTTTTTACAAAGCACTATATTTATACATTTTTTAAATAATTTAATCCACAGGAAATCGCGGTGCCAGCTGTCAGATGATTTTTTTTTGCTTCCACTATCAATTCCTCAAAAGAATTATGTAAACAGCTTACATTTCTCAGAATATGAAACAAAATGTCAATATATAAGGAGCGATTCAAAGCGTTTTAACCAAATCTTCTTCTTTTTAATAAAAAAAAATGAAAATACTGGCATATAACCTTCTGAGAAATCCATAAACATCTTAAAATAAAGTAAAAACTCTAATTTACATATAATAAAAGAAACATATAAAATATTGTGTTTTATTTCTTATTTATTTAATCTTTCTTATTTATCAATCATCAGATAACAAGACAAGCAATTTAGCACTTAAGGCAAAATAACAAAAATTAAAATGTAGTAATGCTAACTAAACTAATATCCCATATTATAAATAAATTCTAACTAACCGAAGTAATTAAAATGCATTTTTTCTGACTTTTCTCTGATTTTTAAAGCCTTTTAGAAATTAAAATTCTAGGATATTCCAGGCTTTTAGTACAAAAGTTCGCGCTTTTGTAAGGACATTCCAGGCTTTGAAAATCATGTATGAAATTCTGACTTTCGAGGATTTCCAAGGCCCCGTGCGCACCCTGCCGAGGGTTCGCTGGGTTTCGTTATTTTCTTTGCTTAAGATTTTGCTGTTTAAAATTATTTCCTAGCCAAAAATTTCAAGGATTTTCAATGATCTTAGGGTAAAATACGTTTTTTCAAGGATTTTCAAGGCCTTGAATTCAAAAATTAGAAAATTTCAAGGTTTTCAAGGCAGCGTACGAACCCTGGGAGAAAAGGATAGAGTGAAGGAGGAAAACTTTTTTTCTCCGTGGAAAAAAGATACTTTGAGGAAAATAGTTGAAAAAGCGGAACTTAATAGAAAAAGTAAAAAAAAAAAACGGAATTCCGCGGAAAATTAGCATTGGGTTCACTAAATTTCATCTACAATATTAGATTCATAAAGTTATACTTGATTTTAAAAATTTGTGATTATTGATGACAAATCTAAAATTGGATGAATTGAATAAGTAGCAAAGCGCTTAAATATGTAAAAACATGTGAATAAACCGAAGTATGTAACATAAAGCTAGTATAAATCGATCAAAAATCCCTTGAAACGTGTAATATTCGAAACAGAATTCTTCAAAATAATAATTATAAAATAAATGTAATAACATGAAACTTCCACACCTAGTCATAATTTTAAGTACATGAAACAAACATTCTTTTAAAAGAGTTGAGTATAAACTATTAAACTTACATTTTTCTCCTTGCATATAGAAAAATATATAGGCAAACGCTTGAAGTTCTCCACTCCAACAGCAATGACAATTTTCATTTGAGACCCAAAGCACTGAAATCGTCTCATATTAGGCAGTGACCACTGGTGTTTGAGAAGCACCAATCATGTGAATATTTTCACTAGAAGCCTAGAAGGGGGGCGATATCCCCAACCGGGAACTTCCTGCATTCCTTGCCACCTATCCCCCCCCCCTCTCTCTCTCAGTTCCTCAGAGGAAACAGGGAAAAAACCCTAAAACAACATAGGGGACGGGAGTGCAGATAAACAAACGACACAACGACTGTCCGGTTATCTTGTTTGAATGACCTCTTCAAGGTGACAGCCAAGGTTAAAGGGGACCTGTTTGCATTTATCGCTCAAAATTATGAACTTGCTCCAATCTTTTTTTGAAAATTTATTTTCATTTTCCATGATTTTGGCGCCCCTAGATCATTGCGCTCCGGGCGGCCGCCCGGAGCGCCCTGCCCTGGGGCCGGCCCTGGTCCCATTCTGTTTGTAATTGTATTCTCTTTGACTTTGATTTGGTGCGAATCATAACCCAGGGCCGCCCATAAGTTTCGCGGGCCCCTTTAACTCTTTTTCTGAAATATGGTAGGGAATTTTCATTTCTCTAAGTTCTGTTTCATTCTAAGTTTCATTTCTCTATGAAATTCTGATTGCAGATTTTTTCAGAAATTTTTTAAATTTTAGCATTAAAAAAGTGTTTTTTAAAGCTATTTGCTAGGGCTTTTCGGGGGGGGGGGGGTCATCGCCGCCCTGGACCCGCTCATGAAGGTAAGGGGCCATTCATTAATTACGTAAGGATAACTTTGGCAATTTTTGACCCTCCCCCTACCCCTATGTATTATTTTTCAACAGATAAGTAATATTCTTGCTGTCAACTACATATTACCATTGTATTATTATTATATCTAGTCTTTGGAATACCATTTGGAATTATTGTTTACATTAACTTGGAAAATCTTACGTAAGAAAGGGTTTGACCCCCCCACCCCCCCAAGTAAGGGTATGTAGGAGATTTTTCCAACCCCCCTCGAGACCCTTACGTAATTAATGAATGGCCCCTAATTCGTGATTCTGGAGAATCCATTGAGATGTCATCCATCGCCCCTTGAGGCGTGTATGTAAGAAAGTTAAAAAATTAATTAAAAAACTAACAGCCATATTCACGACCATCAGCGTCGGTGTTAACCAGTAGCTAAAGAAAGAAAAATGTACTTTTCGCTAACTCTGATTGGTGGAATCCTTCTTCTACCACGGATTTAACACTGACCCTGATGGCTATGAATATGGCTGTAAAAGAGCTAGAGCTACGACGCATGAAAATGGGATTGCTTTTGAAACGGTTATTTTCCTACTCAACTCAACTCTAATGTTTGTTTGTGGTTTGCTTTTAAATTGCAACTTAACTTGACGCTACGACGTCACTAATAAACAAAGTAGTTCCCATCGCGGTGTCTAAATTTTGAGTGAAATAAAGAACGTCAATTTAAAAATATGAATATTTTGTTAAACCCATGTATATATAGTGCTTTTCAATCACGATTTGAGTACCAAAACTCCTTCTATCAACCCAACAGGCTTCGTGTTTACCAATTTCTCCTTCCGCATTTGTGACGTACTGGGTTCAAGAAACGTTGCAACCAAGAAAGTTTGGTTTAGTTTGGTGGTTTGGGTGGTTTGCTTTGGTAAGTATTTCGTTCGACTTCGTTTCTAAGCGCTTCTACACTACGAACGTTTGCTTTGCTTTTCTGTCTTAACACTTTGATAACTAACATATTCTATTGGTCAGCATAACCGCTTTCAGGGGTCAGAGTTGTCCTATATATCCTATATTTCCTATATTTTTCCAAAAACCTTAAAAAGCGTCCTATATTGTCCTATATTTTTGCAAATGTCCTATATGTCCTATATTTCTCATCTCAGCCCCAAAGTTGAAGCAATTCTGAGGCATTAAAATAAATTGTGTACAAAAGTAATGAAAAATGGGTGAAATGGAAAGTGGGCAAATGGTTGATAGTAGTAGAAAAATAAAATTCCAGTGACAATTATCATGTTTTAACTTATTTATAAAAACTGTAAAGAGGTCATCTTCAAAAAGTTTAACAACAAGAAAGTTATTGTCTCTTCTTGAAGACAATCTCTTAGGCAAGGTTGTTAAAGTTACTTTTAAAAAGTATTTGAGTACAAATACAAGTATTTCAGAAAAAGTAACTAAATATTAAATACAAATACCCCAAAAAAGTAACTAAATAGAGTACAAATAGAGTATATGAAAAGTATTTAAGACGACCTTCAGTTACTTTACCAGCAAAATTTTATCTCATAAAATTTAAATTAATAAAATTAATTTTTAAAATTTAAATTAATAAAATTAATTTTTAAAATTTAAATTAATAAAATCATTTTAATTAATAAAATTTATTTTTAAATCAATTTTTAAAAAATTAAAAATAATAATTTTAATAAGAAAATAAAATTTGAATTAAAATTTATTTAAAATTAAGATGCCTCGCCCCATGGTTGGCACCATTAGTTTAAAAGAGCTGAAAAGCCTCTCCCCAGAAGCACAAAAGTGTTATATAAAATCAAATATGTAATTACAATCAAACAATACTTCAGGTTTTTGAGCTTTCTAAGTTAGCATACCCGCTTTGGGGTACTCTCCCCTATGGATTTAAATTCCTGAAGACACGACCAACAATCCCAAAAATGAATAAATAAATAATATAGTATTTTTTCAGGTCATTAGTATATTTAGTCATAGTATAATCTTCCCGGGAAATACCCCGAAATTTCTGTCATTCCCGGGAATGGATTAATTTTTGAAACTACTTACTTCATAGAAATTATATTTAAACTTCAAAATAAGTCCAGGAGTTTAAATACATAAATTACAACACAATGTATTTACTACTATAAAAATGAATATTTAAGTTTTAACTGTTTTTTTTTATTATTATTATGGAAGGATTTTATTTTAATTACCAAAATACAATCAATATGAAAAAAGTTAAAGGATGGTAATATTTTTTCAGGGGGGGGGGGCTTAGTTTTTCTTCATAAATACAGTTTTGGAGGTTCCTTAAAACTGTTTGTTTTCATGAAATTAAACTTATGGAATGAAAAAATAAAATACCCTTATATTTGTATGTAGTGTAATTCGGAAATTTTTTATTTTTATTTAGTTAATTTTTTTTAATCAGAGTATCTTGTTAAAAAACTCTATACAAATGGTTATACGAAAATTCCGGTTAGTAAAAACAAAATTATTACATGGGTAAAGCTATATAATTTTTTTTTATTCTTCACTGGAAATAACCAAACGGTTTTTATTTTACATTGACTGGAATTTTCGCACTTATATAACATCCACTAAAAAAAGTTCAAAAATGGAACATATTCTATTAGAACAATTACAAATGAATTTATAAAAGTAAGGGGAGAAAGAAAGTTGTTAACTTTCAAAATAATATTTTCATAGAATCTTGTAAGCATACTACATTAACATTAGTTTGAGAGTAGGATGTTTTATAAAAGGCCTTTTGAGCAAAAACTGGAGAATTTTCAAGTCCCATGTCATATACAAATATCAAAAAATAAAAATCAATTGTAATTATCTAGATAAAAATATAAAGAAAACATAAATCCTTAATCCCTTCACTCTACTTTAAAAAAAAAATATAAACACAACCTAGCTCTTTTTGGGACATTATACTTCTAAGCAGTTGATCTTCTTAAATAAATTTTCTTCTTCTATCCAGGAGGCAGGAAATTTGCAGCTTTTCGAGAGCACAAACAAAAAGGGATTGAAGGTGGCTCTGGTGAAATTTGATTGCCCCTGAAAATGCGCCCTCCCTCCCTTTGGTTTGTGGAAGGTGGGGTGGGAAAACAAGAAACTACGAACAATTAGTGGCCATAAAAGTATAAAACGGTGCCATATCGGCTATTCCATCTCCTGCACTGCAATTCGACCTGCGAGGCGGCCGGCACACACAAGCGCCCCTCCTCGTCAACACAGGGAGGCTATAAATATTAGAGGATTATCAGCGCTGTTGCCGTGTTCGGGCGTACGGGTGTCCGGTCGGGGTCGGGCAGTCGGCCACCGCCGAGGACGATTTTTCCCCTCGGGCTATGCGGAAGCAGGAAGAAGAGTTTTGTTCCCCTCTCTATGTTGGATTGCGATTTTTAAATTCTGGGTTTAGAAAGTAACTGAAGTACAGCATAGGTATTTAAGTAACAAATAGTTAGTTACTTTTAAATTTTTGTAGTTAAATACCAGTTCGATACTGAAAAAGTAACTAATGTAACTAAATACTTTTAAAGTATTTAAAAAGTATTTCCGTTACTAAGTATTTAAATACTTAACAACCTTGCTCTTAGGATCAAAAACTTCACACAGTTTTTATAAATAAGTTAAAACATCATAATTTTATTTCTGCCTCCAATTGTTTGCCCCCACAATAACTCATTTTACATTGGTTCTGGCAATTTTCATCAGTACTCTAGCACCTTAGAATTGCTTCAGGGTCCATTTTCAAGGACAATTCTGAATTATATTCGAGTAGTTTCGATCTGATCATGGCCGCAGTGGTGTAGTGGTCAGCGTGCCTGTCTACCAGCATTACCGACCCAGGTTCGATGCCTTCTGCTTGGGTAGCTGGTCATGGGTCAACTCAGCCCAACTGGGGGTCCAGGGTCAGGCTAGCCACTCAGCCTGGACACAAGCTAAGTAATTAGCACCCCAGGCCCAAAGGCTAATGAAACGGAGATAGAAACCGCCTGTTGGGCCACTAGGCCTGGGCAGAATTTGATTTCGATCTGATCTGTCTAATTCTGATCCGTCTTTATCCCTCTATCATTTTTGCCCATGAGTTTTGAATCACCCTGTGTTATGTTTCAATCTGCATTTCAGAACATTTAATGAATGTTTTTAGTTTTATCCAAAAAAATCATATCTTTATTGTTTATCAAGTCTAAATTCACTGAGAGGTATCAGTTTTTAAAGTTATAATCTGGTAAAATGTAAATAAATATAGTTAACCCTTTTCCGGAGGGTCCTATATTTGTCCTATATTTTTTGTATAGAATGTCCTATATTTAGTGAAATAGTTGCTCCTACCCCTGCGCTTTTTAAAATTAAGGAATGTATTAAATTCCATGCTGATTGAGCTATTTTGTTTAGAATTGTAATTAGTGGTCTGTATAAACCACTTATAATTATTAGTAAAGTTTCATTCTGTTTTGTATGTACAACCAAGCCCAAATTGGCTTCCTAATTGAAATTCTATAGGGGATAGGCACACTTGGCTAATATTTTATGCATAGGGGAGAGAGGGGATGAATGGGACAACTAAATTTTTTATATCTTAACTTCACTTTAAATTTTTGATATTTCACCCAGAGGATTGCAGTATACATAGCCTATTCAACAAATTGTGTTTATTAACATCAGCTCCCATTCTTGTATAAATTAGACCACTAAATGTGTTTTCCCATACCAAAAGTAACTTTTTATTGTTTTACTTCTATAAGAAGTTACTTAAAAATAATTTAACTAAAGCTAAATATTTTACTGTGTGTTGAAAATGTATACTAACTTATATTAGTGTAGTTTACAATTTGAATGGAGAATATTCATGGTTATTTTCCTAGCCTAATTTTTGTTTTTTAAAAATAAGCATGGACCATTGTTAACGGAATTGAACCTATGATTCTGTAAAAGGTTTTTGCTTGATGTGATTTGTCCTCATTAAATCTTATTAATTTTTCATAATACAAGTTTTAAGTTAGGCTGTCAGTTAGGTCTACCTTTATGTTTGAAACAATATCATAATCTATCTGTTAAAAATTGGTGAAATAATAAATATATGCCTTACCAGGGTTGTTACGTTTAAAACACTTCTCTTAAACACATTACAAACAAAGAAAAAATATATTTTTAAAACGCATGTGCTCTTGTAGCAATAGGCTAACTTTATTTATGCAATGATTTCATGTGTGGATCACTCAGAGTTCAAAAAGTTAATGTCAAGTATAAGGCCAGGGTTCAAATCACCATGACATATTAGGTGGTACATTGCTTAATAAAAAGCATGATCATGTGATGAAAACTTACAAAAATCAGTACTTTAAGAATAGCCAGGTGCAAGCTGAAAGTTTGATGATAAATCATCAAAATTAGTGTAATATTATATTATTAACAAACCATTCAAATATCACAACTAGCAGTGTATGTTTTAATTTTTGTTACATTTTTTATCTGTAACTTTATGCCAGATTTGTACCTACCTGGTAAATCCAAAAGTACCTGAAAATCATTTAAAAGGACAGACGGTTTGCTTTGTATTTTCAGAAAGTTTAGCTCTGTTAATCTAATTTTAATTTTAAAAATCTAATTTAAATGTTTAAAAACCATGACTTTTTTAGCATTTCTGTGTTGAGGTTAAAAAAGCAGTGTTTTAAACTAACCCCCCCACATATGTTTTTTTTTTGTTTTTTACTTATTTCCTGCTCCTTTACCTTTTCCTTTAATATTGCCTAATTTTTATTGTTATCAACTATAACAATATTTCTATAAATTGGTTTGGAGTTTTAGCAATATTTCTAATCTTGGGTGTTTAAGAGCTGGGGTGACTTTTAATAGGATAGACATAAAAAAACTACCTCAAGTTTTTGAATAGTGTTGAAGGAAATGTGCTTTTGAAGCTTTTAATATTTTATATATTCTTGCAGAGAATTTTTGATCTCTACTTACTAATTCTTGAATTATTTTTAAATTTTAGCTGCAGGTGATTTGCAATCAGAAGAAAAAAGTAGAAAAGAATGTCTCTAAGCCAAAGAAAATACCAGTTGTCAAGAAAGAAGAAATAAAAGACACATACACTCATCCATGGCTTCTTGCAAATCTGAAAGGTCACAGTGGAGAAATAATGGATCTTGATTTCAGTTTAAGAGGAAAACAGTTGAGCTCTTGTGCCAATGGTTTGTTAGAATTCATTTCCTTAAACGATATTAAAAAAATACGTTAAATTTTTAGGGTGATAGTATAGTATATTTTAACTCCTCCACTCTTCTATTGGAAATATTTCCTAATATTCTTTGAAATTCAGTATTTAATATGTTGTATTCAAAAGTAATTCTATTGATTCTCTTTTAAAGACTTTTTAAACTGGTTGGCCATCACCTTATAAATTTGTAACTTTATTAATGTGTATTCCAAACCAATTGCATGTTTTATACCTACCTGAAAATTATTATTTTTTTTGCTTTAAAACTAATTCACTCTGTTGACTTGTTTTCATAGATCGATCTGTTATGCTGTGGAGTGTTAAAACATTTGCTGAAAAGAATCATAGGTATACATTCAGTTTCTTACACCTTTTCTAAAACAAACTACCAATTTTTCTCCAAGGTTATTATTACAACATTTCTTGGCTGCCAACTCATCTGATTCTTTCATGACAGTCACAGATTTGGATTTTACTTTTCCCTAACTCCCCTAGTAGCATTGCTACTTAAGAGAGGAGAAGGTAAAATCAAATGAGCTAACAGGGAGCACATTGAGCACCAGTGGTAAATGTAAACATCTCATTTACATAAAAAGTTAAGTGTTTGAAACTTTAATAAACAGACAAGCATTTTGAATGTTTCATGAGGTTGAGTGTTCCAAATCACAATTAAAAAAACATGTGGTTAATGAAGTGGGTTTTTTTTTGGCATTTGTATGCATATGGTGTCTATTTATAATAAATCAACTGTGTTCTACAATTTTGTAATTGACTTTTTTTATATGTACCTGAAATAGTTTTCGAGATTCAAATGCTAACTTCTGACTGTTCTGCTAGGGAGCTTTAAAAACAGTCTCACATCGAATAGGGCATAGTCACTTTACTATATATAGCAGGGGTCCATCCAAGTTTTTCTCCCAGGGTCCTGTTTTTGAAATTTTGTGAAAAATTAAATGGAATTTAGTAAAAATGAAAATTGAGGGCCCACATAGTACAACCACCAAGTCAGCAAATTCCATTCTAAAGAGATAAAAACACATTCTGAAAACAAATTTCTAACCACTTTTTAGTCTTAGCACTTTTGTGGAGAGTAGGTTTTGGGTAATGGAAATTCTGTGAAGGGTCCTTATACAGATCCATTTCCTTTTTAGATAAACCCCTGTATAGGCATCACTTTTATGACTATTCCTATAAGCATTTAAAACTTAAAGGGGGTGGACACTTATCTTGGGACACCCTGTAGGGGTGTAGATGAGATGTATATATGTACTTTTAAAAAAAATATTTTCCACCAAATTTATTTCTTGTTTATGTTATTATTTAAAGTCTATTGTTTTCTCTTAAAACAAATGTTAGTTTATAAAGGAGAACAAAAGAAAATGTGTAAAAATTTCAATAATATTGTTTATAATATGCACTTTGCTTAATAGGTGAAATCTGCTTAATCGGTACAAAATGCCCTGTCTCAATGTGTTTCTATTAAACAGAAGGTTCTTACGTATTATCCTGGTGACCATGCAGCTTAATCCAAAAACGTTATCAAATCCCATTGACTTTACTATAACTGTGCTGCTGAATTAGATGGCTGCTGAACGGTCGATGGGATAATACGAAAGTACCAAACAGAATACACTATATTTCTTAATAAAGCAAGATGTTAGCATTTTCAGAAATGAGCAATAGTTACTAATTAATTACTGGTTTACTGTAATGTTCCACTTTCTGTTAGATGTGTGCGAGCCAACATAGAATTTGACTATGCCAGTAGAGTAAAATGAAGTCCTGATTCTAAAGCATTCATCATTTCTGCCGCTGTGTGAAACACAATACAAGTGTACAAAGTTGGAAAGAAGAGTGACGTAACTCTTGGGAATTTCGAGCAGATTTTGACCTTTCCCCTGCTTACACTGCAGACATCATAAATATTGGTATTGCTTGCAATGGTCACTTCATCATGAGCTGCTCTAGTGATACTGCTCTGGTTGTGTGGGATTTGAAAAGTATGTGCATTTGTTCAAAATGCATTCCCAATCTGGTTCAAATATCTCATCTTCTAGGAGTGTCCTTTTAAGTACTTTCTCTTGCCTTAAACTTTGGAACAATGTAACTGGATCTACAACTATTATTGAGACTGCCTTTATAATGCTTCCTTAGGAATAAGTTTTGAAGTTTGCATCTACTACCCCAAATCCCTGAAATTCCAATATTCCCACCTAAAACTTGTTTTTCTGGGTATGAAAAAGAAATTGAGAATGATCTATTATTTCATTTGATATCTATCTTTATATTGAATTTTAGTTCTACATTTTCACAGGGGGTTCACATGCTCTTATGGATGAGCCCCCACTGCATATGCATTCAAAAGTTAGGAATACAAGACAAGAATAAAGAGGGTCACCTGTATAGGGAAACTAATTTACTAAGCTAGCTGTAATAGGTTTTACCATAAGATTTTTTTAAAAAGGCATAAAAAGATACCCAAACATTAATCACTTATTCATGAACAAGGTTGATACACTCCTTTAAATGTGCAAATGTGAATTTAAATGGTATTTATTCTTTAAATTTCTTATTGAACTACTTTTACTCTGCTCTTTCTTAAACTACTCTGACATTACAGGTTACCAGCTTACAACAGTTCACACCTTGCATATGAACAGCTACTATGCTTGTGTTACCCTTTGTGGAAGATTTATTACTTCTTCAGGTTTGTTCGCTTCTATAACATCAGACCTTTAATAAAATTAGGTTCTAAATTTGAATTTAATTTATTCTGCGGATGATTTTAATGAAAGTAAATATTTTATATTCCAGATTTAAATAGTATCCTTTCTTTTTTATTAATGTTTTCAGAACTCACAGTTTATAGCTATAGCTTGGTTAACAAAGTGGGATTGAAATGTTGATTGTAATAAAATGTTTCCTTTGTTTTTTCTGTCAAAAACTTCTAGGTAAAAACCAATAGCAAGAAAATATTCTCCTCTAAATCACACTGGGTTTACCAAACCATGGGCATCTGCAACTTCTGATTTTTATGTTCAGCATTGAGTTTTACTCTATGCCAAAATCAACAGTTTTCTTTACACCTTTCTATGCATTGAATTTACAGGTTTTACTCCTGATGTAAGGATTTGTTAAGGTTTGTTTCTCCAAGGTGTGAGATTTTAAGGATGTCAAGAGAGCCTTTGAATTGAAAGGTCATTCATCTGGTGTTTATCATTTCAGCTTTTCCAATGATTTATCCAGGTAAGTTGTAAATCCTAATAGCACTTTTTAAAATATTACAAGTATGATTTGTTTATTGATTCTACATTGCATAAACAACATTTACTGCCATCAGTGTTGGTGTTAAATCCTTGGTCAAAGAAGGTTAACACCAATCAGAGTCTGTGAAAAGCTAATTTTTCTTTCTTTAGCTGCTAGTCGACCACGGCGCTGATGCCTTTTAGGCCGGCCGCTAGTTGAGCCGCAGTACCGTGACGTGCACGGCGCTGCTCACTGTGAAATTCCTGCCCGCAATGTTTATGGATGCATCTCCGCTTGTTGAAGCGCCGGGTGATGTTTTCTGTTTCTGCGTGTAGTGGCAAGCGCTTGTCGCAGTTTTCCAGAGGCAGTTTACGGCGTTACTGCCATAGATCTAATAGTAGGCATTTAAAAAGTTTCCCAGCTGAAATATACCTTAAAGACCGATAGAAATGCAAATAGGACCTAAAAATACATCTTTTAACACCAAAATTACATACCTTTCGTGCAGTTTTCTTGGTTTTTTAACCCGATTTTTCTTCCCTAAGACTAATGTTTTCTCGTCAAAAACCATTGTTATACAGATTTTGCCCCTTGTTAATTAGGATGGCTTCGGAAATATTTTAAAACACTAGTAGATATAAAAATATGATAATATTTTAAGAATAAGAATTTTAGAATATTTTAGTGGCAAACTTAACATTTAATTAAATTAAATTCCTTAGGTGTATAAAAAAAAGACAAAACTTACATAAAGTGTTACTTTTATTCTTACATATTTTCGTTTTACTAGTGTAGTAATGTCGGGAAACTAAACTGCGAGCCAACTAGCGTTAATCTCTCCGTGTGGATGGGAGAAGTGAGGCAGGGTGAAGTGAGGTGATCGTGAGTCACCCTGCCTCACCTCACAGAGCTGCGTCTCAACTAGCGGCCGGCCTTAGAGTTACAATAGAGTCCCGATTATCGGACTTAATGTGAACCAAGCCTAGCTCAGATAGCAAAAAAAAAAAAACTAGGTTAAAGCAAAAATTGTAAATAACATCAATTCTGTAGGTTTAAATGCATTTTTCAGCACATACTCAAATTATAAGATTCTCCACATGCTGTTCATACGGTTTGATAGAGTTCTTTACTTTAATAAGTCCTTAGAGTGTGTTTTTTTATGTTACATAACAAATGAATGCATTTAAATTTCACCATCTTTAACTTGTTTGAAATAATTAAAAAGTGTTAAGAGATTTTTTTTTTAAATATGTAATTCATGCCAAGTGTTAATTTTTTTTAATTACAGAATGCTGACTGTTTCAAAAGATGGAACATGGAAATTGTGGGATACCAATTTAGTAAGTTTTCAATATAGTAAATCTAAAAACAATAAGTTTTAAGTTCTTCTTTATTTATTTATTTATTATTTATTTATTTATTTAGACAAAAAACAGACCTTTCGGTCCAATTACATTTGCCAGTACAGAAAAAAAAATCACAAGAACACCCAACAACCATCAAAAGCCAGACAACAAAAGAACACAATAAACAAATGCATATAGAACCTCAAGAAAAAAAAACATTAGAAAAATTCAGAAGATTAAGGACATGCAGGTTTGCTTGAAAACTGAAAAAGACATAGAAAAAATATCCAAACGATCCGTATACAAATTATAGAGTGAGCAAAATTTATTTATATAGAAGTTTTTATCTGTGACAGTCCTTATATTAGTTCCAAAAAATTTTAAAGATTTATTTCTTGCAGAATGCCTTGGAACTATTATAAACATATTTTGAGTTAAAGTATTGCTGTCAATGTTTTTATTTAATAGTTTATGAAAAAATAACATTAACAAGAATTTACGCCAGGATTGCAGATCTTGAATTTTAAAATTTTCTCTCAAAATCTGGCTTGGCATATAAGTATTACAATATCCATTTTCAGTAAAAAACAAGTGTCTTAAAAAAAATATTCTGAATTTTTTCTATCATTTTAATATAAATTTCATAATGAGGATCCCAAACTATACAAGCATATTCTAATTTAGATCTGACTAAGTAATTGAAAATTGAAATTTTGGATGCTGAATTAAGTTCCCTGCATGCCCTCAATATAAAACCTAAATTCTTGAAAGAACATGAAACAATATTTGAAATATGATCAGAAAATGAAAATTTACAGTCATATTTTACACCAAGATCAAAAACACTATTACATCTAGGGAAAAAAATATTATCAATACAATAGTTATAAATTAAATTTGAATACTTATGCGAAAAAGTCATGATAGAACATTTTTTGTAATTTAGAAATAATGGATTTGCCAAGCACCACCTGTTTAGTGACATCAAATCATCTTGAAGATTGCTGCAATCATCAAAATTATAAATGTGATTATATATTTTTGCATCATCAGCAAACAAAAGGCATTTGGAATAACTTAAACATTCAGGTAAATCATTTATTTATAAATAAAATAAACAACAATGGTCCCAGTGTTGAGCCCTGGGGTACCCCCGATGAACTGGTAAAAACACTAGACAAACAATTTTTATATGAAACAACTAAGTGTCTATTAGTTAAATAAGAATAAATCCACTTTACCAATCCACCATTCAATCCAAAATCAATAAGTTTCCTCATCAAAATGCCAAAATCAACAGAATCAAATGCTTTTGTAAAATCTGTGTATACTACATCAATTTGTCTATTTTCATGCAGAGCCAAAACTATCTCCGAATTTAAAGACAACAAATTTGTCACTGTTGATCGTCCTTTTAAAAATCCATGCTGAACATCTGATATACGTTGACCTATACTAAGAAAAATTATTTTAATACATTTATTCATCAGAAATTACATCAAAACTGAAACCTTGTAAAAATTTTAAAAGTATTGGCTTAGCATAAGATGTATTGTATCGAATACTTTTTTTACTGAACTATATAACTCTTAAATGAATTAACAACTCATTCAATTCACTAGAACAACAATAGAACTTTAAAAAGTCCTTAAATGTGTTTTGTTTTATGTTGCATTGACATTTTGTAGGAATGTTTGCCATTTTTTAAAAATTACAGGATTTTAAAACAGTTTGATGGTTTGGTTAATGCAGGAACTCAGATGATTGGGGCTTGGATAATCAAGGGTTACTTGCATTTGTATTTTGATGTACTTGTCAAAAGTTTAAGCACAAAAGTCTTTTTAACCAAATTTTACAAGTAATTCTTCATAAAAATGGCATTTGAGTAAATACAAAGTTTAGATGTAACATTTTGGCTTGAATACAAAATGTCCAAGTCTATGGAATTCTCACAGAAAGAGGGGCAGAATCACACAAAATCATGCTAAAATTAGCTTAATCACTCTCTAAAATTGCAGTTACATTG
This sequence comes from Tetragnatha montana, assembly GCA_963680715.1. NCBI lineage: Eukaryota > Metazoa > Arthropoda > Arachnida > Araneae > Tetragnathidae > Tetragnatha > Tetragnatha montana. The sequence continues at coordinate 25,454,243 of OY796682.1, forward strand.
AAAAGATAAAACCAGGTATAATTACATAGCTGCCAAGTACTCAGATTTTATCGGAGTTACTCCTATTTTTGGTTTCTTCTCCGATAATCCGATTTTTCCCTAAAAACTCTCTCTTTTTTAAATACTTTTGTTGCAATCGTAAAAGACAATTTTAATTTCTAAAAGCCTTTAAAGTTATTTCAAGGTGTCTACTGATTATGTGGAAGTCCTAAAATCGTATTGCAGTCCAAAATTTCAATGAAAGATTGCGAATTTTTGTTTATGCCTCCGGACTTTTGCCTGTAAAGTAGGCTTTTCGTATTTCTATGGCGGGCTGAAAAAACAACTTGACGTTCGCGATCGCGTTTTAGTCTTTGGCTTTAAAAGCTTGTTTTTGAGAAAATGTTCACTAATAGCTAGCAAATTAATATAGTAAAGGAAAACAAAGAGGGAAATCTATCATTTGAATAAAACTTAATATTCTCAAAAGTATGAGTTAAACATATGAATTCAATATTGCATTTTCTTTTTAAAAGTTATTTTTTCTAGAAAAAGCATTAATTTCTGTTATGGTAATAGAGCAAGAACCATGATTAATATTTAAACCGTTCTAGATCCTTTAGTTGTAACTTATGGCTGATTTTTTTCACCTACTTTAAGAGAGATGTTGTTTTTGTTTCTTTATAGGTTTTAGGTTTTTTTATCCAAATTATTTGTGCTTAGTAGTTCAACTATTAACTAAAAAAGCAGCTTAAACTTTAAATCGTGACTTAAAAATAGGTGGTTGTGCTTTCATGTGTAGTCCGTGAAAGTACTATTTTTTCCTCTATCAGGTTGGCAGCTATGTAATTATTAAATTTTGTCTCATGGAAAAGATTTTTATAAAAAGTTATATTCAGAAAAGTCTTTAGAGAATAACATTAGCATTAAGAAAGTGCGCTTTTAAAGAAATTTGATAGAGACTATTCATTGAAGAGTCAAAGAGCAGGAATATACTAAAATTTGTAATATTGGATGTTCGCTAAGCTTGATGCAACTACACAAAGCTCTTTTGAAATGGACCAAACAGCACCCATCATTTGGTGTGGAAAATAAAAGAAATAGACAGAGCCAGATGGTTCAAGCTAACTGAGACAACCTTGACCGGAAATCGGCTGTAGCGCAGAATAAGAATAGTTTGTTTATGTAAAAAGGCTGATTTTGAACTCCTTATAGCTTTTATAGACATATTTTTTATGTTGGATTTCAAATTATTCTCTTTTTTCTAGATCCTATAAAATCCATGCTAGTTTCACCTAATGGTCAGTATCTGGCAGTTGCTGCTAGAAGGCACATAAGGATATTCTATAATGGTCCTGGTTTGCAGAATGTCATTTTAGGACTCGAGGAAGCTAAAAAGAATGCCAAAAATGCTTCCATGAAAGACTGATGCAAACTCAAATTGATGAAGCCAAGTAAACACTAATTCTGATTCTTTTTATAGCAGCATATTCATTTAGCATCCCTTATTGATACCTAAATTATGAACACAGAAAATGTCGAAACTTAATATTTTTATTTGTAATTTTAAGTTTGAAGAGGATAAAACATAATTTCTTTTTTTGAGAAATATCTCATTGCTGCGTATAAAGTGGGCATCTGCAATACATTGAATATTTTAGTACTAGTTCAGTAATTATGCTAAGCATTGAAAGACAAATGAAGAGTTACTTAGCTAATACACTGGGCCATATTTAGACAGCATTTTTAGGGGCAGCAAAATTACAGGAATTCAAAGAAATCAACTGTGCACACTAGGGTGGTCGCTAAAAATCAAAGTGCGAATTTTTTTCGCGGCACCCCCTCAAAAGGTGCCATTTGATGTCAAACTAATATTCTGAAAGTTTCAGACCAAAAAAATAATATTTTGACCCCGCGCCCAGCCGTCAAAGTTTCGAAAAAACGCGATTTTTCACTAAAAACTGCGCGTTTTTCACCATAAAATTCGAACCGGATATAGTAGAAACAAAAACAATTATTTATTCTTTAGATAATTTATTAAGCTTTAACTTTTCTGATTGAAACTTTTTTGTGTGACCCTTGGATCAAAAGATACAAGGGGGATTCCTTACCCCACCACCCAATATGAATCTTTTTAGGAGAGAGTGGATTTTTTCTTTTATTCATTAAATATTGTTTACTGGTTTAACAACATGAAAATAATAATTTTTCAACCATGTAAGTATGAAATTTTAGGATGTAAAGTGAAAAGAATTTTTTGAATTATTTTTTTTATTCCAGATAACAGTTAATAAAAAATACACAAAATTAGGATTATTATTCACACAACAGCAACACATTTAAATTTAACATTTGAAATTTATAAAATATAATGCAAAATTAAGGAGGCAAGGGTTTAGAAAGAGTAGTTTTTTTCTCCGGTTATAATTTTCTACACTATGAAATAACTTGTAAAAGGTATTGCTTCTGTTCTTCGTCTTTAGTAATGGACTCTAACCGTCTGACGTCACACGGAACCAACACGTGACCTACTGAGCTTGCGATTGGTTACCACAGATACTACACTAGTAGATCTACTAGTGTAGTATCTGTGGTAACCAATCGCAAGCTCAGTTGTAGGTCACGTGTTGGTTCCGTGAAGTCTCGAACCAGATAGGCGGTTAGAGTCCATTGTTGTATTAAATTCTTGCACTAGTTTAATATCTCTTTCAGCAGCATCATTAACAACTTTTAAATTTTTCACAATATCAAATCCTTTTGAAAACTCGAAGTTAGTGCACCACTCATCTGGATTACACTTTAAAAACGGTGTCGAAATATCTTTTAAAAAATTTTAATGTAAATGGATTAATAAAGCTATCTAGTTCTTTGCTTAAAAGAGAATGTCAGTCATTTAAATTCACTTTCAACTTCACTGTTCTATTTTCTTCATTATAGTTTTGGTCCACATCATTTTTGTAAGATAATAAAGCCATGTTAATTTTTATATCTTTATTTAGGCTTTTATCAAAAAACCAAATGCAAGTATTTCAGGGTTTAAATACCATAAGTGGTTTATAAATTTAGTAAGTGCAACTTCTATGAAGTTCATGACCGAGCAGTTTCAAAACTCAAAATATCTTCCTAGAGAAGAAAGACTACAGGGAACTGTTACTTCTGTGTTTGATATTTATTGGGTTTTCAAAACCACATCAGATATCATTTAGAGTTCTTCATCAAGCTAGATGGATGGCTAAAGCAATCTATTGCTTAAAAATTTTCATCTTTAGAAACAAGTTTACTTTAACCCTCCAAGCGAGGGAAGCAATTAGAGAACTATCTGTGTTTTGATCATAAATGATATTTATGATCATGATATTTATGTAAAAGCGTGGTTTAACGCTACTGATCCCATATTAGCTCTGAATCAAGATTTAAAATTAATTAAATCATTAATTAATCATAAAAAACAGATGCTGAAGTATCAGAAGTTGTACTTACTAAATTTATAAACCAATTATGGTATTTAAACCCTGAAATACTTGCATTTGGTTTTTTGATAAAAGCCTAAATAAAGATATAAAAATTAACATGGCTTTATTATCTTACAAAAATGATGTGGACCAAAACTATAATGAAGAAAATAGAACAGTGAAGTTGAAAGTGAATTTAAATGACTGACATTCTCTTTTAAGCAAAGAACTAGATAGCTTTATTACTCCATTTACATTAAACTTTTTTAAAAGGTATTTCGACACAGTTTTTAAAGTCTGATCCAGATGAAAGGTGCACTAACTTCGAGTTTTCAAAAGGATTTGATATTGTGAAAAATTTAAAAGTTGTTAATGATGCTGCTGAAAGAGGTATTAAACTATTGCAAGAATTTAATGCAACAATTACTAAAGACGAAGAACCGAAGCAATACATTTTACAAGTTATTTCAAGTGTAGAAAATTATACCCGGACAAAAAAAACCTACTCTTTCTAAACCCTTGCCTCTTTAATTTTGCATTATATTTTGTAAATTTCAAATGTTAAATTTAAATGTGTTTCTGATGTGTGAATAATAATCCTAATTTTGTGTATTTTTTATTAACTGTTATCTGGAATAAAAAAAATAATTCAAAAAATTCTTTTCACTTTACATCCTAAAATTTCATACTTATATGGTTGAAAAATTATTATTTTCATGTTGTTAAACCAGTAAACAATATTTAATGAATAAAAGAAAAAATCCACTCTCTCCTAAAAAGATTCATATTGGGTGGTGGGGTAAGGAATCCCCCTTGTATCTTTTGATCCAAGGGTCACACAAAAAAGTTTCAATTTAAAAAGTTCAAGCTTAATAAATTATCTAAAGAATGAATCCTTGTTTTTGTTTCTACTATATCCGGTTCGAATTTTATGGTGAAAAACGCGCAGTTTTTAGTGAAAATTCGCGTTTTTTCGAAACTTTGACGGCTGGGCGCGGGGTCGAAATATTATTTTTTTGGTCTGAAATTTTCAGAATATTAGTTTGACATCAAATGGCACCTTTTGAGGGGGTGCCGCGAAAAATTGAACAAAAAAAATTTTTCCCCATGTTATTAGCGACCACCCTAGTGCACACTTGCAAAAATAATTTGTTTTACAGTTTTTATTCAATAATTTTTGCTTCTATAATGAGAACTATGCCCCCCCCCCATGAGAACCCCTAAAAGTAACTTAAAAAAACTTTAACTTGTCATTCTAAAATTCAACATTTTTCCTAGGGATCTGAGCCCCTTTGTTAGCTAGAGCCTGAGATTTAGTATTAAGTAGGTTTTTTTAGGATTTAGGAGGGAGAGAATTTTCTGAGATTTAGGAAAAGCTCTGAAATTCTCCTTAACATAATACAAGGGGTGAATCTCACAAGGGACTCGGATATTTGAAAAATCTGTCAAAACACAGTTATTTAATTAAATTTTTCAGAGGGGGATTAAAAATTTTCCTGACCTTCCAGATTATTTGGACTAAAATCTTCCTAAAAATTTAAAAAGCTTAAGTCCAAATCCTACTTTTTGATGTTTTAGAAAGCTACATTTACCCTACATCACATGGAATTAATGCTAAAAATATGTATTGAAAAAATCCATTTACTCCCCCCTAAAAAATATACCCCCAGATGTTCTACACAAGTAATGAACCAGGGAAGAAAATTGTAGCACAAGGCAGCAAACCCTAAATACTGGCCTGCTAATTCATCTTTTCAATGTCATAAAATTTTCATCTGTTTTCAAATTGAAAATATCTGGGATTTTCATATTGCTTTTTATGGTTATTTGTTATGATCTTAAACAGTCATGCTTATGTGTTTTATCATTATAACATTCTAGTTTCTCTTCTTTGTAAGCTCTGTTATTTAAATTAGTACTAATTAAATCTTGTATGTGACAATCCTAGTGGATAACCCTAGTTTTGTCTGACCGATTTTTGCACTGAACAGTTTTTATGTATCCACAATCGGATACATGAAAAAATGTTCAGTGCAAAAATCAGTCAGACGAAAACCGTTCAACAAAAAACAAATTTAGTCTTTTATCCTTTATTAAAACTGATAGCGTCGCGAAATAGAAAATGATTCCTTACAGAGATAGATTAATTCGGCAAAATGTATTTTCCCACACATTTATTTAGCATGCAATATTGGGAAGGCCCCTATAAAAATAAATTTAATGCTTACAAAGCAAAAAGTAAAACAGAACAGAGGTAATACTCGATATTGGTTTCTTTTTTTCCAAGTTGATTGCTGTATAGCATTTGATACCTAAAAGTATAGAGTTATTCAATAACTAAAAGTATCCATACTTTATTGACAAATTATTTAATTTGTTTTTGTGCTATTCCATAAATAATTTTATTTTAAAAGAATAAATCTTAAAATGAAGGAAAATAAGGTTTGAAAATAAATTATTTGAATTTATTTTGGTATTTTCATAGCTGATGGAGTTTTTAAATCGACAATTATCAAGTTTTTCCTGTTAAAATTATTTAATTTTGTGGTTTTCATCTCATTTGCAATAGTGAGTCAAGCAGATCTACTTTAGTTGAGAAATGGAGAAATAAGCGTAAAAGAGCAGAAAAATGCAAATATATCTAAAAGTATTTCAGAATGAAAATGGGCTACTCAGCGTCCCTGGGTCGTTTGCCGTCTTTTGGTACCCCAGGCACCCTTTTGCATTCAGTGGTTTCGGAGGAGATAGATGGACATAGTCGTCACATACATACACACTTTTTTTACTCTCAGATGTTAATAGTAGGGGAGAGTGGGGCACCTTGGGACACTTTTTACTAAATTATTTTTCTAATTTATTTATACCCTTATACTTATTCAAACGCAGCTAATATGTTAAATATAGTCCTTTGTGCATCTAATAAAATATTTTCCAACCAATTATCTCTTTCTGGGAATTCATAATAACAAATTTAAAAAACCTCTTTTAATGTCCCAAGGTGCCCCAGTAGTGGCCCACCTTGGGACACTTCCAATAATAACATAAAAACTTATATTATTTTGAAAAATATAAAAGTAACAGATTAAATTATGATAAAGTTATGCTTAAGAATCTTAAATTGTCCATCAATAATATTTTACATTCAAAATTTTTCACTGATTATCTCATTTTTGTCATTACGTAACTCATTGATTGTTTTGTTTGCTTGCAGAAACTTTTTTGCACCAATTACTAAATTATAATCCTCTAAATTCTTAATTTTTTTAATAAAAATTTTTTGTTTTATTCTTGAAAATTTTAGGGTACCTTTTAACATGTCCCACACCTGAGTGTCCCAAGGTGCCCCACTTGACACTTTAGATATTATACTTAATTACTCTTTTAGGTTTATCAAAAAAAATTTCTTTTTCTTTTCTGAAATATTAATGGATACACATATTTTAATCTCAACATAATTATAATAACATAATTTTTTATGAAAAGAGGTTTATTTTCTTTTGAAACTCCAAGTGATTGTAACTTTACATCACACAAAACAAGAAAACTGATATAAATATCTCCCCTCAGATTCCCCAATCCCAAATTCAGATCCCAATCTCCCCTATAGATTTTAGATTAAATGCAAAGTAATCAAAGATTTTCAATGTTCAATGTAGATTTTTAATTCTAGTAAATGGAATTTTAATCCTGCTGACATTTATATTTGACGAAATTGTGGATGATAGAGTTCAAAATAGAATGGGAATTTTTTAAAAATTTGACCTTAAAAAATAGGGTTTTAGCTATAGTTTTTGAATATTTTTGGACCCAAATATCAAAATTATAAAATAAGCAAAATATAGTCAGAACCAGGCTCAAATCTAGATTTTTGCTCAGAGGGAGGGAATCTAAGATTTTTCTTAAGCACCCCTTCCATATGCATTTTTAATCATCCTTACTTCTTAATAAAAATAAGATTGGATATGTTTAATGGTTATGCACTTTTTCTTATAATAAGGTATTAATGAAAGGAAAATTTATCATATTTCATTCAATTTTGTGAAAATTATGCGATGAATAAATATGCACTTTAAATTACTTAAATATAAAAATAAATTTTAAATGTTGAGATTCGGCTTTAAAAATTTTTTACGTTGGCTAAACAATCATTCAACATAAAATAATGAAATTAATGAGTTTTGGAACGATACTGATTTAAAAGAAGTCAATTTGATGCCCATTTTCACACAGGTTTTGTTGGTTATTTCAAATATATACTCGGTAGCAGATAAATAAACATGAAGCATGCAGCCTACCTGGGGAAGCGTAGATCTATGTTTCATCTAGTAGACATCAAAATAATTGTCCGCTGCTGTTATTAGATGTGGAAAATGAAAAAGGAGCTTCTTTAATTACTAAAAATTAGATTTAATTAGATACTTCTATCATTTACATAACATATTAAAAGAGTGATAAAAACACGCGGCAATTTCGAAAGGTAGCTTTTCATAATAAACAAAAGTACGAAGGAGAGTTCTTAGAGTTCCGGGTTTGGCGCTTTATCGCCCAGGAGGGAGAGAAATGTTAAATAGACAGTTCATATCTAACACCCCCGCTGAATGTCTATTCTGACATGATCTGTAATGAGTTCCTAAAGCGTTCGAATTGGGGTTTAGGAAGAGGTTTTGTGAAAGTGTCTGCGACCATGTCGTGGCTGGGTAGATATTCTATTTCTATTATGGACTTTTCTTGCAGGTCACGTAGGAAATGATACTTAATGTCTATTGCTTTGGTTCTTGCGTTGTTCTTCTCTGTTTGTGACAGCTTTATGCATGATTTATTATCTTCAAACAGGGTGATAGGTAGTTGTTGAGGTAGGCCTAAGTCGTTGGTTAGTTGGATTAACGACTGAATTTCCTGTGCGGCATTTGCTGCTGAGATGTATTCAGCTTCTGTCGATGACATGGCGACACAGTTTTGCTTTCTAGAGCTCCAGGATATGGTGTTCTTCCCAATTTGAAATAGGTTTCCTCCTGTCGATTTTCTTGTTGTTCGGTCATTTGCCCAATCTGCATCTGCGTAAGCCCTGAGTGTGGGATCTCCTTTTCTAAACATCAGCTTGAGATCTTTGGTCGTCTTTAGGTATCGAATGACCCTTTCCACGGCTTTCCAATCACTTTTCTTGGGGTTTTCTAATTTTCTACTTAGGAGATTTACAGCAGCTGAGATGTCGGGTCTTGTGACATTTGCTAGGTACAATAAGGCTCCTATGGCTTGTCTATAAACTGTGTTGTTTGACATTGGCTCGTCTTCTTCTGATTTGCAGAAGTTTGTCTCCATAGGTGTATAGGTTGGTTTACTGTCAGTAAGATCGAACTTCCGTATTATATCTTCTATTTTTCCTTTTTGACTGATTCCTATACTTCCATCCTTTTCTTTAGTTATCTCCATTCCCAAATAGTGCTTGGGTTCTCCAAGATCTTTTATATCATATTCCTTCTTCAGTTTTGAGATGATATTCGCAGCTTCATCTTCATTCTTACTTGCTATCAGGATGTCATCTACGTATACAATAATAAACATGGAATCTTCCTTCGTAAACAGGCAAGGATCTGTTTTGCTTTGTTTAAATTCGTTCTTGAGAAGACTTTCAGCAATTCTTTCATTCCACGCTCTTGCTGCTTGTTTCAAACCATAAATGGCTTTCTTCAACTTGCATACTTTGTTTTCTTCTCCTGGTTTCTCGTATCCTTCAGGTTGATCCATGTATATTTCTTCTTCCAGTTTTCCATAGAGGAAGGCAGTTTTTACATCTATGTGACGTATTTTCATGTTGTAGTGCACTGCGCTAGCTAAGAATGTTCTGATTGTTGTGTGCTTGACTACGGGAGCAAATGTTTCATCGTAGTCTGTTCCAAATTTCTGGCTAAAACCCTTTGCTACGAGTCTGGCTTTATATCGGTAGACTTCGCCTTTTTCGTTTCGTTTTGCTTTAAATGTCCACTTGCATCCTATGGATTTTCTGTCCTTTGGTAGATTTACGAGTTCCCAAGTTTGATTTTCTTCAAGACTCTTCATTTCTTCTTTTGTGGCTTGTATCCATTTTTCTCTTTCTTCTATCTTTATCGTCTGTATTTCCTTCCAGTCTTTAGGTTCAAATTCGTCTGGATTTTCGGCATGATAACCATATCTTTCAGGTGGTTGGCCCTTTGTTGATCTGTTGGATCTTCTTACTTGGTTATCCGATTCGGGATCTTCGGTTTCTTCATTTTCTTTTTCTTGATCTTTGTGAGTTATCGGAGTGACTTCAGATATTTCTTTTGCTTCAATAAATTTGACCGTTCTGCATACTTCTATTTTGTCGTCAGGGAGCAGGATTCTGTATCCTTTTCTTCTGCTGTCATACCCAACTAGTATGCCTTCAGTTGCGGTGTTCGAGAGTTTTCCTCTTTTTGCTTTGTGGATGTATGCAAAGGCTTTGGATCCGAATGTCCTCAGGTAGGAGAGGTCAGGTTTCCTTTTATTCCATAACTCATATGGCGTCTTCTTGTTGGCTTTAGTAGGAATTCTGTTCTGAAGATAGTTTGCCGTAATAACTGCTTCGGCCCAATACCTCTTCGGTAAGTTTGAGTCGGCTAGAAGACATTTGACCATTTCTATGAGGGTTCTATTCTTCCTCTCACTAACTCCATTTTGAGCTGGACAATATGGAACTGTGAATTCGTGTTGAATTCCATGATGTTCAAAGTAGCTTGATAGCTCTTTGTTGAGGTATTCGCCTCCGTTGTTGCTTCTTAGCGTTTTCAACTTTGTTCCAAATTTGTTACTGGTTAAGGCAACATATTGCTTCAGCTTTTCCGTCACTTCGCTTTTCTTCTTCATTAGGTAAATCATTGTGAATCTGCTGTAATCATCTATAAAGGTTACGAAATACAGATTTCCACTCACGGATGGAGTTTCAATTGGTCCGCATACGTCTGAATGAACGAGTTGAAGGGGTTTCGTGGCTCTAAATGTTGATTCTTTAGGATATGGATTATCTGTGAGCTTGCATTTTATGCAGTCTGTACATGTAGTATCGTGCTTGCAGTTATCTAGTGAGATTCTGTCTGCTAAATTCTCTCTTACTAGTTCTTTGATTGCATCATTATTTTTGTGTCCTAGGCGTCTGTGCCATAGTTGGACGCAGTTCTTGTTTGTGCACAGTAAAGCGGTGGTAGCATGTGACTGACTTGCTTGTGACTGGGTTGCTTGTAACTGGTATAGCCCGTTAGTAGCTTTGCATTTTAAGAGTATTTCATCCTTTCTTTTAATTTTGCATTCATTTTCTTCAAAAATGATCGTTAGGCCTTTTTCGGTCATCTTCTTAACGGATATTAAGTTAGTTTCTAGATCGGGGACGTACAGTGCTTGTGTTATTTTTACGTCAGTGGTGCCCTTAGAATCTTGGGTTTTAAAATTGACATTACCTATTCCTTTTATGTCAATCGCAGATCCGTCCGCTATTTTTATATTCGAGGGTGGGACATCCTTTAACTCGCTGAAATACTTTTTGTTGTTAAAGTAGTGATTTGAGGCTCCACTGTCAATTACAAAACTTTCATTCGTTCTGTGTTCTTTTTCCCAGTTTCGATTTGTGCTCAGCGCTACTTCTTTATTCATTTCTTGAGTGCGCCTTTCTTCGGAAATATCATCGGTAGGCTGTTTTTTCTCTTTTTCACATTCCGGCGCCGCGAGGTTACACGATTTGCTTTCGCTGTACTGGCGGTAATTCCCCTTGGCTTTTTGAGCGTCATTGTAGGTTCCTTGGCGAGATTCGTTTTTCTGCTTTTGTTTTGGTTTTAGGTGAAAACATTCTGACCTAAAGTGGTTGTTTTTATGGCAATACGTGCAGAATTTATCCCTTTTTGGTTTGTTTCTGTAGGATACCTTTAGTGCCTTAGATTCCGATGTGTCGTTCTCAACTCTTCTGTTATGTTCGTCAATTAATTTCCCCTTAATGAATTCCGGAGTTAATTCGTTTTCGGGTCTTGCTTCCAGCGCGGTTATTAAAGTATCGTAAGAGCTAGGTACTGAACAGAGTAGAAGGGCGGATACATGGTTTTCTTTTATTTCTTCTCCTATAGCTTTGAGTTTATCAATTAGCTCTAAGAGGGAGTTTATGTGTAGTTGCATATCCCCATCTTCACTTAGTTTCAGACTGTAAAGCTTTCTTAGAAGATACAGTTTACTTGAGAGATTAGCTCTTTCGTGGATTGTTTTCAGTTTATCCCAGGTGGCTTTTGCACTGCTTTCATATTTTACATGAATGATTTGATTATCCTCAATATACAAGTTAATCAGCGCTCGACATTGTCGGTCACGCTTAGTCCATTTGGCATCAACAGGTCTGGGGGGATCATCTTCAATAACATCAAATAGATCTTCTTTTATTAATAACATCTCCATCTTAAATTTCCAAATTGAGTAATTGTCAGTGTTTAGTTTAACTATTTGGTTTTGGTTAGACATAGTTATTACTTTCGTTTTTTGAGGATAACTTCGTAATTAATCACTTTGCTTGATAAGTTACACCACTTGTTTAAACTTATTTCACGCTACTTATTCAGTCTCATAATCTGTTGGTTATTTCAAATATATACTCGGTAGCAGATAAATAAACATGAAGCATGCAGCCTACCTGGGGAAGCGTAGATCTATGTTTCATCTAGTAGACATCAAAATAATTGTCCGCTGCTGTTATTAGATGTGGAAAATGAAAAAGGAGCTTCTTTAATTACTAAAAATTAGATTTAATTAGATACTTCTATCATTTACATAACATATTAAAAGAGTGATAAAAACACGCGGCAATTTCGAAAGGTAGCTTTTCATAATAAACAAAAGTACGAAGGAGAGTTCTTAGAGTTCCGGGTTTGGCGCTTTATCGCCCAGGAGGGAGAGAAATGTTAAATAGACAGTTCATATCTAACAGTTTTGTTTTGTTTTCCTCACATTTTGGATAGTACTTTTTAACACAAATATTGTAAAGTAGTATTTCTTGCATTTTGAAAACAACTTATATTCTAAAATCCTATGTAACACACATCTTATAAACATAAATTGGGTTCATTTTGTTCGTAATTTTATTTTCTTAAAATTGATGTCCATAAAAACCAACTTCCTTTCCAAAAATTTCAAAATTTTGAAGAAAATTAAAAAAAGTTATAATTTTTAAGAAATTTTCAAAACAAACAATTTTATTGCTTTTTACTTTCTAAAATATGAACTTTTACCAAATATCCCATTGGAAATTAGATTTGATAACATTGGGGGGGAAAATGAAATTCACCATACATTTGGTAGGTCCTTTAACAACCCAATAATTCCCTGAATCTACAATAAAAATGTGATATAAACTTATGAAAAGCTTATAAGATCCCTTGAAAGGGTTCATATGATTCAAAGACATGCAAAATATTTAACACACATTAAATGAAATACATTTTAAAACTAGTTTTCTTTATATATAAAAGTCTTAGAGCTGCCATCAGAATTGAGGTGGGAGATTATTAAATTAACTATTTCTATTTGACTATATCTATATTTCTAAATTAAAAGAATAAGCTTAAACAAGCTATTAATAGTAGAAAGAAATTAACCAATAAAAAAGTAGATAAACTAGCGCAAAAGCAGCTGATGAATAATCTCAGTATACAAGAAAAAACACATAAAATATTTAAAGGGAAGCAAAAAAATATATCAATAGATACATATTATAGTCACCACTTAAACAATTAAGTTGCATCGGACATCGGTATGGAATGTCTCATCCATTGATTTTAACCACAGAATGGTATGTTTGTTTGTTTCTTTTCTTGTGTTTCTTAATTTCTTTTTGGTGTCTGGCAGTTGCAACATGGCTTTCGGCCTTTGAACGCCGGCTGCCATATTGCAAGAACGAAACACCTTGTAATCTTTGTAGTTTTGTTGAAATTTGTTGGGGCTGCCACTGAAGAGTTCCCCTTTTTTAGCTTCCCTTAAAAGATTTTATATATGTTACGGGCAATGTGATAAATCTGGGCATTATTAATAATGCCCGGGCAATGTGATAAATTTAATGGAATTTATGAATGAAATTTATCACTTTGCCCGCCTCCACTTCGGGCATTATTAATAATATCTTAATAATATATTAATTATAATATATTAATAATAAATTGATATACAGTGGGAGATGCAATGCTAAGCGGCCTGCACATGCTCAGTGTTCACTGGAATAGAATTTATTGCCAAAGTAATTGACAAATTTGGATTGCAACCTAGACGCCTTAAGTTTTTATTCAAAGATAAAATATTTATTTAAAAAATTTCTTAATCTTTTTCTGCCTATTTTCCTTCCTGCCAAGGGGGTGCAAGTGCACCTCTTTGCACCCTGCTGCTGGCCCCCATGAAGAGGACTGGTGATTGAATGCAACAATTTCCCCTGTTGAAAATGAGGAATTTGCCTCAAGCTTCTATTAGTCAACCCAGGCTTAAAAAATCTCTGATTTTAAATGAATTTGAAAATGAGGAGAGTCCTGTTGCATTGGCAACAGAAATGTAAACAAGAGCTCAACTCGTGATAGAAAGACACATGGTTCGTACGGAGCTTAAAAACCTTAAAAAGTGCTTACTTTTTGTATTTGTTTATAAGGCCCTTAAAAAGTGCTTAAAAAGTACTTAATTTTTTTCAATGGTTCTTAGATTTTTTTTATCTCTAAACATGTCTTTAAAAAGTGCTTATTTATTGGCAGAAACAGTGAAATTTTCTTGTGCTTCCATTTAATGTGTGATGTTACAAATTTTTCTTCAATAATTTCAATTTCAACTAGTGCATTTCACTCAAGGAACTACACTCCAGAAAATGTTACAAAGGTTAAATGTTAAAATAAGGTTACAAAAATTGGGTTTCTGTAAATGCCAAAACTAAAAATAAAGTAAAAAATGTGTATTCTTGTACTTGTGTGTACTCTTGGTATTTAGAGTCTTAGACTACCATTTTAAAAACTATTTTGTAGTCATTAATTTTACACTGTTAGTTAATATAATATATCTAATATGTTAGCTATGTTATTCCTATTTGAGACAAAAATATACTCAAATATTCTTGAAAACTCATTGAAAACATTTTATTGGCAGTTTGAAATGCATACAAGTAGCAGTAGGTCCTTAAAACTTCTCAAAAATCCTTAGAAAGTCCTTAAAATGTGCTTAACTTTATACTTCAAACTTCTGTACGAACCATGAGACAGTAGTTGCCTAATGAATTTCGTGCGTTAAAATCCGTATGCGTTTTTATTGACAACAGATAAGCCAATATACAGTGGCGGCTCGTCAACGGGAACTTCCCCATAACAGGTCCCATTAAATGTTTTTTCAATAGGATCTCGAGAAAATATCTCAAGGGTGATTCATATGTAGGGTTTAACTCAATAATGATAACGTTCAGGATTAATAAATTAAAAACATAAAATTAAGATATTACAATATTTCTCCTATGCATGAATGGGAAAACTACTTTTGAGGTGCGAGAGGATCAAAAATTGACCTAGAGATCTGAAAATTTGCAGGTAATAATGTTTCAGTAATTGTAATAACATGAGGGGGAGGCACTTGAGAAATTCGAAAAAAAAAAAAAAAAAAACTTATTTGTATTATTGACCTTCTGTAGAGTACGGCTTACTAGATACTATAGTATTTAGTAAGCCGTGGTAAAAGAAACACATACTATAAAAACTTTCTACGAGTACATACCTTAAAATTTGAGCCCCATAATAAACTTGATCTAAAATAGAAATTTTTGCAAAACATTCAAAATATTTTGTTTGTTTGAAAAATCAGAGATTTTTTAAGCCTGGGCTTGACTAAAAGAAGCTTGAGGCAAAGCCCCACCAAAAAAGTAAAAAAAAATTACATAGTAAAAAAATAGTTACACTACTGACTGGTAAAAAAAACTAATTTAAACTAAAAACTAATTAATTTTTCCCTAGTTAAGTGGAATATTCGTATTCAAGCACTGAAAAATAGCCTATAAACATGTATCATAAGTTTCTATGACTACTGATTTTTTTTTTTGAAGTTTTTATTTGGCCTGTTTTAAAAATTTAAAGAAATTAAATTTCCGGCGGACTGATTTTGCCCGAATTCTAGTATGTTATTTCGCTGAAGTCAATTGCAAGTGAAAAACCTTTAAAATTACTTCTGTTGCAATTTGTTCCAGGTTTAGTCATATTGCCTGGACTACTAGTAGTTTTTCCTTCAAAGAGCCTTCATCATCGGTGCGACAGCCCGGTGTGGGCCCTGGGCCTTCTCGAGGATACTCCTCCATCCTGATCTGTCAAAGAGCATAATAGTAAGCAAAAAACCCATTTGAATTACATGTAAAACTATTTTTCCCCTTTATTATTTTCTCCCATAATTACATAAAACTAAACATAAATAATAAAAACAACTTGTATTACCTGTAGAACTATCTTTTCCTTCATAGCATACAGTTAGCGGAAAAAACCCAATTCGCTTTATCTACATGGAACCAGTTAGTTGTATGCAGAAAATATCTCTGATTATTGCAAACTGTCAGTTTTGACGGTATCCCATTATATCCCTAAACATTACTGGCGGATTCAACTGTTCCCAGTAAATTCAAAATTAAACCATGTACAAAGAAAATCACATTTGCTCTAATTAAAAAAGTTTCCTCGATTTAAATTACAAGCATTTTATCGAAATGAACCAATTAATCCTCATCGTGAAGTCAGTGTAAATAATTTTTCAGTTACCAAGGTAAATGGCAAAATCAATTTTCAGTCACTAGGCCGATGGTGTTATCTTCATAGACTTAAATATCCTTCTAATGCTTATCTGTGGAATCGGTGGTTATTTAACTGCTTACCTGATAGCATAATCTACTATGAATATTAATTTTAACTTTATTTGATCTCTCTAACTCGTGTTATTTAAAATTAATCAACTAGGTGGCCACTATTGGGACAGTGTCCACTATACCCACATTTACCTTAATTCTTTTTAATTTTTTGTAAAACTACGACGACTGCTATTACAATTTAGAAAAGATTATAAAAAATTAAAAATAGTGTTTTTATAATCAAAATATTTTAAGTATCTAAAGTGGTCGATCGTTGGATCACTTTTGATACGGATTGGAAAAGAAGTACCATAAGTACGTCGAAGGTTTCATTAGTTAATTCATTTTCAGGAGGTAAAGCTGTCCTGGTTCTCTCTACTCTGATCAACTATCTTGCCCGAGTCTTTCCTCACATGGCGTGAAAAAGGTCTTCTGAAGAAGGTAATTCAATGGCGAAGTTGAGCCAGCATCCTAGAAGAGCGAAGCATTTGTCTCGTTGGAAATATCGAGCGTTAATTTTCACTTGGGGAAATGCAATCTTTCTGCTGCGAGACTTAGATTTACGCACGTTGGAAGTCAAAATTCAAAATAATAGCTTATCGTAACTTAATTATTCAAGAAACTTTCGAAGTACCAATAACTTCATATTTGAAGTTCTATTTAATTTTTTTTTTTCAAAATTGTACTTAGTAAAGATTTTTTTTCTGTAGAAATTAAGGATTTTTAATATTTAGATGGGGGAAAAAGAGGGTCGTGTTAACAATTTCCTGTTTCTTATAGGTCTAGTCCCCAAAAGTTTTCTTTAGTCGGCGCATAGGATCTATCTTGTCATAACAAGTGTGCGAGGGGAACCAGTTTAATCGTGAATTTAATACATTTTTACAAACTGAAATTTTTAATGTTGAATGTCACTTTTAGGGCAATATTCAGAAAGACAAACATGTAGAAGTAACGAGGACGGTACGGAAACGGTGAAAAAGCTCACGAAACGGGAGATTTCAAACTCCGGAGCTTTCGTCCGCCATATTGTTCCGAGATTCGAATCTATGCGGACTGCTTTTACACTTTTTGTGGTCTGTTAAATAGTTCCAAAACATCTAGAACAGCTACTAATTACCAAAAAAAAATCCTCAGACATTTTAATATATTACGAAAGTAATAGACATCTAGTGTTAGCTGAATTTTGTTTTATCAGTGTATAATTACTTGTAAGGCTTTGCGACAGGAGGCGTCAGCAGCGCACGTGAGAGAGAAACGTTAAGTTCAGAGCTTCCGTAGTTTCAGAAACTCCTCTCTGAATCATTCAAAATCCGAAAGATCCGTTGCTCAAAATGACAGATGTTACAAAAATTATAAAATTTTGGATTTGCATGGATTTAAGTTTCTTTTTAGATTCTTCATTTTACTGTGGGAATTTCATTTGTCAAAAGTACAATCTGCTATAGCAGCATCAATGATATCTTCACCCTAGAAACATCGGCACTGTTACGCAAAAAAAAAAAACTTTTTCTCCCCCAAACTCTCCAACCAAGTTGGATTAATATTATTGCCTTAATAAGTTGTCAAATTTTAAACTTTTATCTAAATGCATGGCGTTCTGACATTTTTTCTTTTCAGGGAACCTACGTTAGACTTCGGACCAGGTATAAATTTGCGGAAGGAGTACAGAAAACCAGCTAGTGCTAGAGATTGCTCAATTGAAGATTTACGGTGCTGATATCGGATCCCTCTCTTGCCACATTGCAGATATCTTCTGTCAAGCTATATAAATGTGTGAGTGAAACTACAACTTTCTCCGATTTGTTACTGTATATTCAATTGAATGTAACTATTTGTTGAAATAAAGATTGATGTCTTCTAAACTTGAGTATTTACTCCTGTCGAACTTTTAAAGCTAATGTTACATCGTCCACGCCGGTCAGATTGAGCATGCGCGTGGACTTAGTATATGCAGGACGCGCAGGAATCTCAAAGCGCATGCGCCTACTAGAGGTAGCTAGGAAAGTAGAAGTTGCTGCCAAGAAGAAAATAAGCCAAGGAGGGGTTACCAGCTAAAGAAAGGAGTAGAAGCAAGCAAGGTTTCCAAGTCCAAAAGCTAACTTTGGACTTTATCTTTTCAACCAAGTTGGGAGTTTAAAGTTGAGTTTGGTTGACGAGTCAATGTTGAACTTGAGTTTTCCAAGTCCAAAAATTTGAAACTTAAATTTATTTCAATTCTTGGACTTAAAAGACTCAAGTTCAACGTTGATTCGTCAACCAAGCTCAACTTTAAATTCCAACTTGGTTGAAAAGAGTAAGTCCAAGTTCAAAGTTAGCTTTTGGACTTGTAAACCTTGCTTGCTCCTACTCCTTTCTTTAGCTGGTAACCCCTCCTTGGCTTATTTTCTTCTTGGCAGCAACTTCTTCTTTCCTAGCTACCTCTAGTAGGCGCATGCGCTTTGAGATTCCTGCGCGTCCTGTATATACTAAGTCCACGCGCATGCTCAGGCTGAGCGGCGTGGACGAAGTATCAAGTGTTTAGAAATTAAAAAGATAACAAAGTTCAGAGACACATGCTTTTATTGAAAAAACTAAGGGAGGTTACATTTGTTCAGTTACAAAAATAGTGCTCGTACCACATACCAATACTGCAACAATAAATTTCTAAACTTCACTTGATAGGCTCCAGAATCTACCTATCTCCTGAAAGAATAAAAACGCGTTAGCATAACAGAAAAATGAAGAAAATAAACAATCGTATTAAACATAGCATAATTAAAGTTTTACTTATTCTTTGTTTTTAGTAAGCCTGTATTCGTAGTTAGAAAAGAAACGTAAGCAATTACCTAAAGATAGATTTAACATAAAACTATAGTTTAATAATTTTGAAGCTACATTTAATTATAGAGAAACTGATAACTGGAATCACAACAAGGGACTTTAGTTAAAAACAATCTTTAAAACTTTGACTAATCACTTTATCAAGACTTTATCAGACCTTGACTTTATCAAGGGTTTATTATAGAGTTTTCAGAGTATTTGAGAGCCTAAATAAATTTTTGTCTGAAAAAAAAGCCTGTAAACAAGCGAACTACAAAACACTTCAGGTCTGAATGAATTTCAACTACGTATGTTGCGGGTCGAAAAGGGGGGGGGGAATGCAGGATCAATATGATTGATTCTTTACGAATAAGAGAAATTTTATGTAATTAAGAAAACAGTTGTATGATAAATATTTACGTATTTTACGTATCGTAACTTTTTAATTTTTTTTCATGTTTTTTCTTCCATTCAAAATTAGGGTAAGGAAGTCCAAATATCTGTTTTACAACTTACACAAAAAAGCGATCAAATTCACTTATTTTCACAGAAAAAGGGACAAAAATATTACTAATTTTCTTTTTTATTTGGTGAAAACTTCAGTTGCATAGAAATAACAAAAATATACAGTGGAAAGGGGTATAGGGTATAGGCATCTTTTTTTCAGAACTAAAATCTGAACTTTTTTTTTCTTGGAAGGGGGAAAATAACTATAGAAGAAAAATTTACTGTGGAGTTTAAATTTCGTTCCATATTTTAAAGAAATATAAGAAAATACTTTTAGGTATGTAAAGTATTTAAACTTTGACTTAAAAATCTAGTACAGATTCCGTCCATTCCTAAATCAAACTACTTTAGCGCCGTATCCAAGGGGGGTTTAGAAGTTCAAATCCCCCCCCCCCCCCGAAATTTTATAATTTTTTTGGACTGTTTTTTTTCCTTGAAAGTTTTGTGACTTACAAAGCGAAACTTCTACGGGTGAAACCCAAAGGGTCACAAAATGCGTCAGAACCCTACTTTTAAGGGTAAAAATTCCAAGCATTTTCTGGAGGAGGACCCCCAAATCTCTCTCAAAATTTTAAAATCTATTATATCCGGATTTCCTTGAATATTTTTTTCACTTACTACAGGAGGGGTTCTCTTTGATGTGAACTAAAGGGTCTCAAAATGAGTTAAAACACTATTTTGAGAGGCAAATTTCTAAAATTCTTCAGGGGGAGGAACCCCCAGACACACCCATTTTCTTGGGATTCACATTGTTTATACACTTTTGAAATTTAGTGCACCAAAATTAAAATCATACGTTAGGTCATCTAAAACTTACCGTAAAGCCCAATTCCCATGGGTTGCGTTTTTTGAAAATACGCAAGCGAATTTACTCGTCGCGAATTTTGAAGGATCTTTTTCCCTAGCTTTTTTGCCCGCTCTGTTTCTGATTACGCTCACTAGAGGTCACTGACTTTTGCCTACTATTGTATTGGCGCCAAAATTTGCAGTAACTTTAAACAACTTGATTAAGTTTTATAAGTATGCATTTTTCATAAAATTAGTAGCATCCACTGAAATTAAATCAATTTAAAGCATTACTTCTAAAATTCTAAAGTTTATTCATAACAAGACATCGAGAAGCTCTGAAGTGGAAATGTAGTTTCATATATACATTAGCTGTTGTAAAAAATTAAACAAGTTATTTTAAGCTGGTTTAAGAACATTAAATAAAAATAATTTTCTCACTGAAACTCCTTCAGGAAGAACATCAATAAATTCTGATTGCACATGCCTATCGACTCTTTTTTTTTTCTATTCTCTCACATGTTCTGATGAAAATATTAGCTTCACAGTATATATCCAAATCATGATTAAAATGTAGTATTATTTCTTAAATACTGTATATTTCTCCAAACATTCGAATCAATTGGGGCTGTTTCTGATTTGGATAATAATAGAAAAAGACAACTTACTAAGAAAAATACAAAAATATGCAGAATAGAGACGGCATGGGAAGAAATAATTATACCAATGAGCTATCAAGTATTAATTTAAATGACTATTATGGTTCTACATAAGTTTTATTTGTATATTTTGTACATCTGTATGGAGTCTAACAATTCAGAAAAGCATAATGAAAAATTATTTCGAACTACAGTTCTCTTTACGAATTTGAATATACCATTTTAAGACATTTAACTCACCGCTTGTCTCCTGAATTCCTGCCTACTTCCCATGCCGTTTTTTTTTTTTTAATATTCCTGCAATCTAGAAGCCGCTCATTCTAACAAAGAGGCTTCTTTTATAATTTTATTAACTTTGTGAGTAGTTAAACTCGGCTTAATTAGTTCACGTTTCAGGATGCACAATTTAAATTCGGTGATATAGACGATTATGATCTGCTTTGAACCATCAAAATAAAATGGATGCTGTTTTGTTTTATAAGGGCTTTCTTATTGGTTGGAGGAAATCATGTGACTAAAACCGCAAGCGAATTTCCCAAATTTCTTAAATTAAATCTAAGAAAAAAGTCGTGCGAATTTTGAGCGCTGCGTTTTTTCTTCTAGGCCTATGATTGGACTCTTTATGACATGTGATCATGTGAATCTAGTTTTAAAAGAAAGGATTGCTCTTCCTCAGAAAATGTAGGGAAAGTAGGGAAGCGTTTTTCGCCGACGAATTTTAATACGCAACCCATGGGAATTGGGCTTAAGAGTACCCGTATAAGGAGGTACTTCAGAAAAAAATTTCAGCAGCTGTACCTTAAAAAGCTTTTTAGGGGTGCCCCGAAATTTTTTTTAGCCTACCAAGAGTGCCGCGAAGGAAAAATTTTCGGCGGCACCCAATTTGAGAACCTCTGTTCTAAATCATTACCTTTAGTAATTAGCTAAACAAATTTACTTTTCTCATTTTATAAAAAGTTAAAGAGCAGCTATGGTTCATTATCTACATGAAACCAATGCTCATAACCTGGGTATTTTCGTACATTTCTGATGTAAATGATTGAATAATGCGATATAACACCTCTGGTGCGCGTTTAGAATAAAACTGAACTGAATGAGCCGAAACCTGTAAATTAGCTCACCTGCAGTACCATCTATGCGCGCTGTGCAGCCGCCGTTACTAAAAACCTTCGGGGACTTGGCGCCGCCTAGACACCCCCAAAAATTCTGAAAAAATTCACAGGTATTATGAGTCACCTTAGACAACTTTTTTTGCTAAGGCGTGATGAAAATCGAAAAAAGTTTTTTTCGATACACCCTGTTCAAGAAACGTTGCTGTCGAGTATAGTTATAATTTGAAAGAACACACTTTACTTGTAAAACATTTTTTGACCAATTTTTTAAATTAACCATGGAATTTTGAAAACCCCCAGTCATAAATTTAAAAGAAACTACTATAATATAGACCACTATAACTAGACTTATAAAAAAATCCTAGGTAACTTTGAAAAAAATTTTTTGATCAAAGCATGTTTTTTTTTTTGAAAAACTCGCCAAATATATGTGAAAAGACCAACTTGCCTCATAAAAATAATCAATTTTTAAATAATCCACCGAACTTCATTATAACGCACCGCACCGTCCTCAACTTTAAAAAAAGAACATTCTTTTAGAAAAAACCCACTAAATTAAAAAACACACACTTTTCTGAAAAAAAAACCCAATTTTTTTCATGTTTATTTTCCCGAAATACCCAACCCCCACTTGGGCTTTTTCAATAATACCCGGGTTTTTGACAACCCTGATTAAAATTGATATAATTTCTTTTCCCACCACTTTTTTTGGTAGAGGAGTGTAGTCTAATTTTTTTTATTAATCTTATTGTTGTTGTTTACAACCTTTATGGAATAAAAAATAATGGTTTTTCCTATATAGGTCTTGATTTGCCTTATAAGCAACATAATTTGACCAAAGTTTAAAAAACTTCAAATAAGTCGTGAATTTTTTAACTTTTTAATGTTTAGAAGTTTCACAAAACTGTCCAACCCCGTTGTGGGTGAAATTTCTTTTTCGAAATATTATTGAATCTGACAAAATGTGTTTCGCATAATTACAACATTAGTAGTACAAGTAACTTATTAAATATATATGTTACGGGCAATGTGATAAATTCAATGGAATTTATGAATGAAATTTATCACTTTGCCCGCCCCCACGTCGGGCATTATTAATAATGCCCGATTTATCACTTTGCCCGTAACATATATAATATTTTGTTAAAAAAACTAA
This sequence comes from Tetragnatha montana, assembly GCA_963680715.1. Classification (NCBI taxonomy): domain Eukaryota; kingdom Metazoa; phylum Arthropoda; class Arachnida; order Araneae; family Tetragnathidae; genus Tetragnatha; species Tetragnatha montana. The sequence continues at coordinate 25,477,558 of OY796682.1, forward strand.
GTTTCCAAACGTTGATTCATTTAATTCCACTAAGTTTAAAAGCAATATTTATGGGGAACATAAAATTCTATCCGCAATCCCTAAAATTAACTTCCAAGCTATTTCAGTATTTATGAATTTTTCTTCTCTTAAACATAATTAATGTATAAGATATTAAGACTAATTTGCTTAAGGCAAGCTTTAAATAATTTTGAAAACTTACAGCCCATAATGGCAGTAAAGATTTTCATGGTGATTCGTGCTATCTACCAAGCAGCACAAGCGTTTAAGATTCGTCCAATTTTTGTCATTACGTCCACATAGTTTACTTCTAGTTGCAGTTACGTAAACTTGACATATTTAGTATGAACTGATGTGCTACCAGTCATCTACAAGACTTTTCCCCCTAAGGCATCCTCTCAAATCTAGTCGAGATATTGAAAGTTTCCATCTCTTAAGTCTGAAAATAAATAGCATTATTTGTGTCCATTTAAAAATTACGTCACACGCTTATTAAGGATAGGAGGGAGTCTTGTGCGTTACTCAATGTGACAAAGGTGTAGATAATGCTAAAATATGCAATTTGAGTGGTTTAGAATCCATAGAGAACAGGTGATGATGCGGGGTAATTTTTGCTAAGAGGTTGGAAGGGAACCTCAGATTTATATCTTAGGGGACTTCCATAAATTACGTGAGGCTTTTCTCCCCAAATTTTGAACCCCTCCCTCCCCTTTGGTGAGATTTTGCTGAAGCTTCCCTCAAATTTTTATGTGAGATTTTCTTTATAACTTTTATATAAATACATTTATTTAATATGTTCTAGCAACGTTTGTTTCCTTTTTTTTGGTATGACGTTTAAGCATACACATTCCAAAAGTTTTTATACAAATCCGTGTTGAAATAAAAAACATTGTCTTATACATTGTAATTATCACAACTGTCTGTCTAAGGATTTGCTTTTTTTTTACTAATGTGTCCATTTTTTCTACACTTGTGCTAAAAAGATACAACGAAAATTCAGCACATCTACGATAAGACTCCTCCAGCTGCCATGTTTACCCACAGCTCAAATGATGACAACACTTAAGCATATTGCTGTGGATAAACATGGTGCCTGAAGGACTTATCGAAGCTGTGCCGACCATTCTTGCACCAGAAACACCCACATTAAACCAATTCAACCAAGTTGTGGTTAATGGGCTGAAGAAGCCTGTGTCTCTTTGTTAAGTTATTCACCCTATGATTCAAAACTAACGATTTCTGTGCATGGTTAACAAGCAGTAATTGGGAAAAATGAACAAATATAGTTTTAAATTATTAAGGAAATGAGGACTTCAACGATCAACTATAATGTATAATAAAAGAAAACAGTGTGGCGAAAGCACAGCAGTAATGTATCAAGAACATGCCGTGTACTATAAACTTAAAACTGTAGCAGACTAAATTCTAGTTAACATCTAATCCCCTAAAAATTAATGAGTTGTTTTAATACACTTAAAGCCGATCAACTATAATGTATAATAAAAGAATACAGTGTGGAAAAAGCTCAGCAGTATCAAGAACATGCCGTGTACTATAAACTTAAAACGGTAGCAGACTAAATTCCAGTTAACATCTAATCACCTAAAAATTAATGAGTTGTTTTAATGCACTTAAAGCCCTTTAAATAAGTGTTTCTTAATCTAAAGAAATTAAGACAAATCGCTGCTTTGTAAAAGTCTAATATTCATTTTCTACAATACATCAAAGGTTTGAGTGGCTTTACAACCAAAATTTTGTAATTCAGTAACAAATTCTAGAGACATTTAAAATAAGGATAAGACAAAAACATACATAATTTCAAAATAATATTCATGGGAAATTAGGAAGACTTACCTTACATTAAGCTACCCTACTTTAAATTATTATCTAGCGAATTCGAAGTTTCGCTTCAAACTATACTGTTGCCACCATAAGAAATTTGCAAGTTCTTCAGTGGCACGTTCTATATTTAAACTAATGCTATTATGATGTTATATTTTCAGAGTGTAACAAATCAGATATTTAAAGAATGGGGAAAGGATATACTACAGGCTGATTCAAAACAAGAAAAAAAGAATGATAGATGGGGTGAGGTATTTCTAGACGATTTGGAATATCATAGCAATGATTGAGAGGGGGGTCGGAAATAAGCTCCTAACGAAGAAGGGTTCAGGGGGAATGGAAGGCTGAATAATTTTGAATGGAAATTAACAATTAACCTTTTAATATCGGACGGAAAACCGAGAAAGATTGTTTGATTCCGGCATTTAGTACTTAAAACAATAGAGGAGCTGAAACTTTGGTTATTTTTCTAGTCTTATAATTATGTAATCTTAATTTTGCATATCTAACTAACATGTTCGTTTCAGACATATTTCTCAGGATGTCATACAGTTTTCTTACATTTTCAATAAAAAATATTAGGGATTCACTGGGTATGACTAAATTCTTTGTAACGCAGAAAAATTATTCCACTAATAATTCCAATAAAAATAAATTTCATTCATCCGCCATGGAAATTATATGAGAGATGCATAAGAGATTCGCAGTTTGAAAGAAACGTTGATCTATAAGTATAGGTTTTTTCGGGGGACGGGATGGCCTGTTCGGTTTGCTCCTCTGCCTTTCACGCCAGCAGTCTGCGCACTGCCCCGTCGTGAGTTCGATTCTCACCTCGCCCCTGGGTGTATTTTCCTTCTTTGTGCCAGTAAAAATTCTGTTGTGTCTGTCTTACTTGACGTAGGTGTATAAGCGGATCCTTGAGATCAAGCACACATACCGGAAAATATATGTAACCAAAAACCAAACCAAACCAAGTATAGATTTTCGTATTCTCTCGATATTCGGAAGTTAAAAAGATAGGGATAAACTTCAAAGCAGCAAGTATTTGATATAACCATAAGAACCCCCAACAGAAACATGAAATGTGAGGAAATAGAAAAATGTTTTGAATAATTATGATTTTGATAGGTACGCCTTATTTCCCAGAGAGAGACAGATTCTTAATAACTTTTCCTCATTTTGTGTGACCCACATCTTGAAAGTCATGAACCAATATTTAGCTAAAACTGACTACAAATATTAACATTGTGTACGCTATGATATCCCTACTTGTATCGTATAAATTTGGGCTTAGTTTGGTGGATTTACATTAGGAACTGTCTTTCAAAAGGCTTATTCAGACTTATCACTCTTTATATTCATTTTGAAGGAATCATCCAAAGTGAAAAGTCGTGAATTGGCACTTCACTCTTTACTCCTCCACTTTGGGGACGGGATGGCCTGTTCGGTTTGCTCCTCTGCCTTTCACGCCAGCAGTCTGCGCACTGCCCCGTCGTGAGTTCGATTCTCACCTCGCCCCTGGGTGTATTTTCCTTCTTTGTGCCAGTAAAAATTCTGTTGTGTCTGTCTTACTTGACGAAGGTGTATAAGCGGATCCTTGAGATCAAGCACACATACCGGAAAATATATGTAACCAAAAAACCAAAACCAAACCAAACTACTCCTCCACTTTGCTATGCAAATTAGTGATTCACAGGGGTGAATAACTCAGGATGAACAGTGAAACAATGTGAATGAGCCTTTACGGACGTATTCACCACCAATCTATCCTAAGGTCAATCTGGACTCAAAATTTCTAATTGGTAATTGAGAAAGGGAAAGAAGTTTTAAGCCAATCAGGGTTGTCGAAAACGCGAGATTACAGGTTATCCTTAGGCCAAGGTAGTGGTGATACAGCCGTTAGCTTTTCATATTTTACCGTTCTTCCGAATTTAAAATCAGGTTAAAAATATTTCTACATACTTTTTCAGTTTTCTATTGCTGCCAGAGACGATATTCACGAATCTCAAGCTAATCGACTCACCTTTAATCGACTCCTCATACTGGTTTTCTTCGAAACCTTTCACTGAAATATCTAAAAGCAATTCCCCCTTCTCCTCCCACCATACGTGATCGCCGAGCTATACGGCAAATGCGATACCATCCGTCGGGCGGCCACAAGCAACTTTATACAAACCCTCAGCTGGAAAGAAAGTAATTACCCGTGGCTGGCTTCCATTCCAACGATAAAACAATGACGTGTGGCCGGAAAATGAAATAAAAGGCGAAATGAAGGTTCCAAAAATTCGGCCATGTGCGAAGCGGCCGAGTCGTAAAAAGCAACATGGCGTGGATTTAACGACCTCGCAGGTCATATCTTAGAGATTCCGGAGAAAGCTTTTTATGGAGCGACGCTTAGGACCCGAGCTATTATTGGAATGCATGACCCGCCCTTGATAAGGATCAGGAACTTGGCTTTGTTTCCGTTCGGGTCTTTTGTTTGGGAACACACGATTGGGGGGTGCGGAACATATTTCTTGGTCGGGGTCGATTCTTGGTTGGGATCTTTTTTCGATGCCAAGGAAAATTGAAGTTATTATGAAGTACGAAAATTTTGGTCGAATTTAGTAAAAAGACCGTTTATGCAATGTGATACGAGAGAACAAAAAATATTATTGAATAATTACTACAGATTTAACGTTGAAAACATATAGGTTTACATGAAAAGATAAAACTTTGAGAACGAAGGAAAAAAGCTATTATCAGTGTTGGCCACACGCAATCAGGAAATCTGGAACATACTTCTTATGTTTTAGGGATTAAAAAGATAAAAAGAACATCTACAATGGATATTGATGCATGAAAACTGAAAACCTATTGTTAATAACCTAAGTAGCATAGTTTAAGGGGGACGGATGGCCTGTTCGGTTTGCTCTCTGCCTCTCACACCAGCAGTCTGAGCACTGCTCCGCCGTGAGTTGGATTCTCACCTCGCCCCTGGGTGTATTTTCCTTCTTTGTGTCAGTAAAAATTCTGTTGTGTCTGTCTTACTTGACGAAGGTGTATAAGCGGATCCTTGAGATCAAGCACACATACCGGAAAATATATGTAACACCAACACCAACCAACCAACCAACCAACCAGCATAGTTTAAAGTTAATCACATAAGTTTGATTTGGATCAAGCACACATACCGGAAAATATATGTAACCAAAAAACCAACCAAACCAAACCAAGTTTGATTTGAGAACAATAACTTTGAGAATGAACGAAAAATCCTTAATGATACTTTAATTGTTATATTAGAAGTAATGGTATATTGGATTTATTGTGTCAGGTGGATAGATAATTATTAAAACTCAGAATGAGGAATAGTGACCAGTCATCTATGATGTCGCAAAAAATATCATGATACATAGAATTGCTTAAATGCTTAAGCTGAGAAGAAAAATATTTTAAAATCTCTACAACAAGGGTCTCCAATTTTTTCAGTTCATGGGCCACATTTAAAAATTCATTAACTCCCGCGGGCCACACTGGACTACCATTTTAAAACACAAGGGAAAAGAGACCTAGCTCGTCATAAGATTAGTCCTAAACTAAATTAGATAATTTTCGTTTTGAAAGTACGAAGGTACTTTATTTTCATGTTATACTATCTTAACTATGTTACTCTAAATTTAGAAAATAATTTCACATTTTAAAATAAAGTTTTTTCCATTGGTTGTATTTATATCCCTTAATAAAAATTAATAAAGACGGACCGGAAAAGGGCAAGTTCTGTCCACTACCACGGTTTTAGTAGTTGGAGGGATACAATTGACCCCTGCTCTAAAACAATCGCTTGGGAAATAATATTATTAAGAGACGAAAGCTCAAAGTTTTATTGCAGAATTTTCCAATATGAGATGTTTTGTTGAAAAGTGGGTCCATTTTCGAAGAAAAAGAGGATAAGATAAACAAATAGAATGTTGAAAAAAAAACCCAGAGTACCCTCAGATATAGTTCTATGATTTTTTTATGATTTCCTATGATACACACAGTATTAATCTCGATCTTACATCATTTCAACCTTTTCCATTTCTCATTGAGTTAGCTGCTTAATTTATGGACTTAATGGTTTGCAGAGTTTCAAATACTAATGTTTCAAAATATTGCAGCATAAGTGTATGCTTATACTAAAAGTTTAATACAAAACTATGAATATTTTGAAGTTTTTTCTGCTATTAATTTTTTGCTTCGATTTTTGGTACTGCCAACCTTATATCTGTCAGTCGCTTTCTTTCCAACCGCGCTTCATTCACGCCTGACGGAAAAGGAATTGACGAATTCCGACATACCCATTCCTTATTCTCGCAGTTATTCCGGGTTTATTGCTTGCCAAAGTATACAAACGAGCTCTGATTAACAGTATAAGAAACAGCAGGATACGAGCGCTCTCGCTGTCAACTCGATGAAAAAGAGAGCGTTTTTATTGCAGGTAATTCTCGCCAGCGATGCGATTGGCCGGAATTGTTTAGCACGGTTTTGTTTTTCCATGAGTGGCTTTTACGGCTCCGCGCGCTCGCCTCCTCACTTTCCACGTCATAAACGCCGCTTTTACGGCCGCGCATACTTTCGGTTGACGCATAAACCCCATAGATGGCGCTCGCAGTTCATCAAAATCCCCTCCAGCAACTCGTTTCGTTCTTGGGTCTTTGCACGTGTAGATTAGGAATACGAGAGGAAATTATTATTTTTCTAGAAAGACAAAATCGTAAAGAGGGTATGGATCTTGAAAATTGCAACTGTAAAATGTGGTAGCAAGCATTTTTTCAAACAAAATAAAGGACTATTTTGAAAAATGCTTTTAATTTCGAAAAACGTATGTATATGAATGTTAGTTGTAGTAAAAGAGTCTTTAAACTACAAAAAACCTGATAAAAATTATCTGTGGAAAAATTGATTCGAGTTAATTAAATATTTAGTTAGCTGAACAAGTTGAAGTTGAACATCACGCAAGTATAATTTTTATAAGCACAGTTGATAATTTATTTTTTTAAATTGATTTTATGCCAATTACACGTTTGGCATCGGAGATAAAACATTTCATATTCCGGATTTTTTAAAAATCTTGAAAACGGAAGTAGAGCAGCAGTGGTTGTTTTTCCTGCTAGAAATGTACACTAAAGGTAAAACGACTTTTACAGAACTTCCATGTGTGGCAGGGAATACACAACTCCAATCACTTATTTTTTCACTGAACATGAAATTTTTATGTATTCATTATAAACAACATTTTGTTTAGGTATTTTTATGATTATGTTGAATATGATTTTTAAATCAAAAATACAAATACCTACTTACTCGGTATGAAAAAATGAGACTATGAAGTACCGTAAAATGCGATAACTTAATCACAAATAAAGTGTTTTTTACATTAAAAGCAAATAAAGTTGTTAACCAAAACAAATTTGACAAGATAAGTGATTTATATTATTTTAAGTGTGGATTTAATTTTTAAATATTTTTAAAAATATCTAAATTTTGGGCCAAAGTTACCTTGAATTGGGGTAACTTTGGCCCAGATTTCAAAAACGAAAGAGTTAAGGCGTTGAGGTTGTTTTAGCCAATGCTATACTACCTAAATGTGTTTCTAAATTATCTATCGATAATAATAATCTCTCTAAAGTTCCCATTTGAAGCCTAATTTTCAAGAAAATCACTCAATAAAAAAAATTTCCTATACAAAACTGATTTCTTTTTAGAATTATAAAAGACAACTTTTAAAGAAAATATATGGATGAACAGTATACAGTATTTTAACATCCTTGGTATTATTATGATAAATTGACCGTCTAAATTGTGAAGAAAAATCCACTTTTGGAACAAAAAACTGATATTTCTTTGAAAACCATTGATTTGACAGTGTAATGATACTATCTACTCCATACTATCATTCTGACCAATGATTCTTTTTTTACAGCCTTTTGAAAGCGCACTTTTAATTATAATAACCTGGCAGTATAACCTCGATATCTCTAAAAATCGAAGGGACTAAAAAAATTCGAGTTAGCGAGTTAGTTAAAACCACAAGGAATCAATAATTTTTCGAGGTATAAAGAGTTTCGAGGTAAAAAAATTCGCTATAACGAGGGTACTTGTTGTACTTGGAAAAAAACACCTCCGATGAATCTCGTTGCCGATTGTTGCCAGGCCTCTCACTCCCTGAGAGTTCGCCCCATCATAGATTAATTTTCAATACATGAATTGAGAATTAATTAATGGTATCCATCAATCCAATTAAAGGTTATAACTATGATAAAAAAATCTACTAATTACCCCCCAAAATTTCGTTGCCTAGAAGTTGGAGATTTCTCTTTGCGATAAGCAATAAAAAGGATTATCTGTGACACAAACACCGGGAAAAACTTCCTCCGAGGGCGGCGTGCCTCAGACAAATAACAGGGCGAAGAAAGAGAAGGTCCCAAATTAAGAGTGGTCTTCTCATTTAACCGCGCAGTGTCCATTCCTAATCACGGATGCATTAGCTCGCCCCGCTCCTCCCTGTGTTTATGCGGGGTTCGCCAAGGGGTGAGAGCGGGGCATTAAGTTAATCACTGGGTTTGCAAGTGAGAGAGCAATTTCATCACTTCCCAGTCAGCACTTAGGGTGACAATTCGGGTGACCTTTTTTTTCTTTCCCTTTATTCCAGAGAGAGGGGAAAAAGAGGGGGAAAAATGAGATGGCTTTCGGTGTTAATGCGGGGGCAAATGACATTAGAAGGCGCTTGCGAGGCTCTTCTTGGATATTATGCGTTTACAATAAAAGGAGATTAGATGGATGGATATATTTGCTGATTTCGCGAGATTAGTTCCTAAAAAGGAATGTAAGTTTCTTTTGGGAAACGTGATCGTTGGGAGATTTATTTCCAATAGCTTATAATGATGTTATTATGTTAGTTTTAATGTCTGTTCTTAAATGTGTAGTATTTAGATTAAGTTAATTGAAAATTTAAGACGCATTTAACTCCTTTTCAATAAGTATATTTCCAACAGCCAAATCAGTTAAAAAGTGAGAATTATAAGTTTGCCTTTATTAGAAAAATTAGAATAAAAAAGTTATATTTTCGAAAAGAGTTTTCTAGTTGATTGGCAGTTTATGAGTAAAAAAATTGAGGATTAATTTAAGTAAATTTATATTTTCATACGTAATTTCGCATATTTGCGTACAAATCTTTAAAGAAATTTGAACACGTTTAATCATATTGTAGATGATCCATTTATAAATTAAGTGAAAAATCACTCAACTGCTTCATGAAGTATCAAAGAGTCAGAAATCAAATACTTCACATTCTCTTTACAATAGGTTTTGAAAAAAATTCGAATATTCAAAGTTGACATATTAAAAAATATAAGCACTCTTAAAAGTATTTTAATGGTTTAAAACTATTACTTGGTTTTCATTTATATCCATAATTAATAAAGAGGAAAATACATTTAATTAAAAAGAACCCTCTAGTGACTTCAGATAAAATTACCTCGCAAAAGTATAAAATCAGATAAAAGAATTAAAAAGTACAAGCTCCTCTAAATGAGCCCGAAGTTCTCTCTAGCTAAAGGCATGTAATAATTTAATTCCCAGGAAGAAGAAGAAACAATACGGAAAAGAAGAAGAACCGAAGCCATAAAATAAAGTTTCTGAAAATGCATCTGCTGTCCAGGGAATTCAATAAGCTGGAGCGGGCTCGTCAAAGTACCTGGAGTTAGTCGCCTCCAGGCTACAATTGCACAACACCACGCACCGGTCAAACAAAAGAAAAGTTATAAAAATTTCCCCCATCGAATTCCAAACACACACGCGGGGAATAAGAACGAAGAGAAAGAGAGAGAAGAAAAAAGACAACAAACTCCCCTAAAAGCCGATAAACACAAGAAAGTCATCTTTTCACTCGCCCCCCCTCCCCCTTAAAACTTCCAAAAGGGATGAGATTGAAAGACTCTGTAGTACTTTCGGTTCTCGGGATTAGAGTGAAAAAGAAACTCACAGTTTGAAGATCCCGCAATTAGTATTCTCCCGTGAGCCTCCGCGGTAAACAGAAGGGGGCGCAGTCGTCGGGACTCTGTTGACATTAAATTCAATTTGGGGCCTCGAGGGAATTTGAAGAAGTGTCCTAGGGGGGAGGGTGTCCGGAATGCCCGCCCCCCTTCTGTCCGAGCGAGTTTAGAGCGGCTGAAGTCCGTTCTGACCATTTCTGGTGTGAATGGAATTCTGATTTTAGAACACCTCCTCGCTTGGAGTGCCATGGGTCCACCGATGCTGTCCCTTCGGACATCTACTATGGATATGGGGAGAATAAAATGCAACTTCGACAACGTAATTTTGCAAGAGGAATAGGCTTCAGGGTTTATTTGACCTGTTCTTTGACGATTGCTTTATCTTTAGTGTTTATTAGTAAAATGGCAGAGATTAAAATGGTGGTCGGAAAACTAGTTCTTTCAAATAAATAATCAATATTAGAACAACCCCGTAAAGAAAAAAAAGTAATCGAAACTGGGAAATCAGATTTAGAAGTGAAAGGGAATTCGTTTTATTAAAAAATTACTTTAGAGAATTGCTTTTTTGAACAGTTCTTTTTTGTTTATTAGGTTTAACCACGGCTTACTAGATACTTATACAGGCTAGCCGAGTACGGAAATCATTGCAAATCCAGATGGAAATACTGGACAAACTGGCAAAGCATATTCACAGTGTTGAAGGCAGTGGGTGATATAGGTAGGTCTTGTAGCGCTCCAAGCGGGAAAAGTTGTCAAATGGTTTTCATTGTTTAAAACTCGGCTAGCCTGTATAAGTATCTAGTAAGCCGTGGTTTAATTCTCACTTTGAACAATTTCCTCTATGTGACAAGTAATAATTGTAAGTACTTTTATAGTTTCTTGGAATACTAAATAACTAGATTCTCGATATATTGTGTTAAAATCACAGATCAACAAGGAATTGTTCAAATGTGTTGGCTTACTAAAATAGAAAAAATCAAAACTAAACCTTATCACGAAATCTTACACGACAATAGCTCTAAAAATTCCATTACCTCATAAATTTGTCCCGCATTAAATTTGTTTCATGTGTTTGCTAATACAACCCTAAAAATTATAAGTAACTAGATACGATTCAAGTAGTATTTTCCTTTGGTGGTAATAAGACCTGAGAAAACTGACTTTTTATTAAAAAAGTACACAAAATGGCTCAAATAATGTATCGGATAATTAAAATTGTTTAATAAAAAACTTTGTATAGGTACTTAAAAATAAAGTTTAGAACAACGGTGTCTATAAGTTGATGTAACAAGTGAATATAAATATAGGGTAATGAATGAAAAAGAATGTACTTTAAGTCAATTACGGTATGACAGGAAATAACCCTTTAGTTCAAGCACACTCCGCTGTTTGAACGCAGGGGCCTGTCAATATTTGAAAAAGAGGAAAGCATTTTAGGGTTACATAATATGCGAGATCAAAGAGTTAAAATGAGCTGATACTCTCATCCAATTAATATTCAGTTTACTCTCCATGGCTTTTAATTAGTTCTGGGTGAGTATGAGCAGGTCTAGGGGCAGAAAGTGTTATGGGGTCGGAAGGGTTGGGCAAATATTTGAACGCTCTGAGTACCCCTTTGAGAAGGGATACGTGTTCTAACGGATATGAATGATGGAGTAATTTACATGGATACAAAAACCCACAATCTTCTAATGTTTGAGCGAAAACCGACCTTAATCATTTATCCTTGCGTCTTTTGTTTAAGCATTATCTGCAAGTAATAAGGGTTTCATCGAATAGAAGATCGATAAAGAGTCGAATATCTTCAAATGGTGTTGTGCTTTGTTATCAAACGTGTTATAGGTAAGATCTTTTCATGAAATCATTATAGAAAACATGTAGAATAACTGCAGAGATTTTGACCATTCTTAAAAGTATTCCTTTTTTTTGGGGGGGGGAGAGGATGTTTCATTAAAAGAATAGTTTCTTTATTTTAGCATTGTTTATTATGTATTAAAAGGAAGACTTGATAACTTCCAGGATGAGATAATAATGTCCTAATAAATATATTGTATGTCATATTGTGTGAACGTCGGGAAACATGTAAAAATGAGGATATTCTGGCATAGGCAGTAAAAACTTTGAAAAAAGTTTCATTATTGATTTTCCATCGATATAAAATTAGTTTTTATCTATTTAAAAATTGTGAAACGCTCTAAAACGTAACAGAAAATGCCCAGGTAGTAAAATTCTTTTTCTTAGCAGTAAGAAGCTTACAGGTTTGGAAAAAAAGACATTAAAAAGTATTAGAGTTGAAAACTAAAATTAAATAAACACAAAACTTTTATACAATAATTATTTCATATAAAATCTTTATTCAAACAAAAAGAAAGAAATATCATATTTAAAAACTTACCGTAAGCCTCCACTAGTTACTTGAAGTAAAATTTCATTCTCTAATTTTAAAGACTAGTTCAATCATGTTACTTTGACCAGAAAGCCATTGGACACTTCCGGTGTATCCCTCAACATTGTAGATTAATCGTATTTACGGTTTAATCTTAGGTTTCGTGACACCACACAGTTGAACTCGTCTATACCTAAAGCCTCAATCATTTTTTTTTAATTTGAAGAGTAAAAGTCTGAAGTGAAAAATTAAGATATTATATCTGTATTTTTTGGAGAAAATTAGATTTGACGTATTAAAATATAAATATTTTTTAACTGAATGAAGTCCCAGACTCATTTCCTACATTTTCACAGTTTTAAAGCATCGAGCTATGCATGCGCAGCTAACTGTTCAAATATTAGCATCCACCCAGCGATAGTCCTGGACACTCCTGCAAATAAGCTCAATAACACTCCAGTGTCCATAGGAGAAAAAAACCCCTCCACCCTCACGCCCGGTTGCTCCCCTTCTTCGCCCTCTGTTCCCCAAGATGTGCCCGCATTCATAAACACATCACGATCTATTAAAAAGCCCCTTCATATGTGTTTGAGGAAAGCGGACCTCTCTCCCGAGGGAGAGAAGAGGGTGGGGGGGAGGCAAGAACAAATATTGTAACGGCTTCGCATCTCCCACAAGAGATGACCCCTGGGTGATCCCTCGATTTGGCGAAGTTATCTCTCGACTCAAATGTATTGAGGAAATCGTAGCCAGGAAATAACTGGTTTCTGAATTTCAGGTTTTAAAATGTTTTTAAATTTTCCCTTTCTTTTGGAGAAAAACAATTATAACTCACTCAGCTCCGCGTATAATTTAAGGACCTTAATTACATAATGTTACAGAAAATAATTTGAAATTGTTTTGGTATATAGTAATTTCAAATTTGGTATATAGTTTTTGCCGATCTGTGCAACAATTTCTTTGACCTTCCATAATTTCACTTTCGTTTCTTTACCTTTAAGAAAAAATAAACCTTTCATGCCTTAAATCTGATCTGATGTCAATGTTTTTGATTGAATTGATTTTAGACTAGAACAGTTACATTTTCAATAAAATTAACATGAATCAAGGCTAAAATTTTCCGTATTTTCCAAGCAATTTTAAAAACATTCCTTCCATAAGCAAATTGAAAGACAGATACAGTCTGACTAAGAAAGACGTACTTGCTTCTTCTTCCAGAAAAAGAGAATGTGAATTGTCATCCTCTTTCATTTATATGCTTAAGAAACGTCTTAAATAAAAATTGCGAAACGAAATATTTGTTTTAAATGTGGAATGCGGACTCCTACCTCGGACTTTTTTCTGAAAACACTTCAACCTTGTTCTTTGTCAAATGTTGCACATGCCTAAATACGCCACAGCCCCTAATATATAAAATCAAAATACACTACTGACAATATAGGCTGTTATGGAAGGGAACGTTTCTACCTAATTTCTCTAATAGAGTAGAGATTTGGATCACTTAAAGACTATTTCTGGGTCAGTTATTTAGCTGTAGTGATTTAAAATACGTACATAACTTCTTCTTACATACCTTTGGAGTGTTCCGTATTTTCGCCTCCTAAAACGTTTTTAAAAAAATCAGACGTTAAACGCAAAGAAGATTGCATCGGCAAACAGCTTTCTGTTTGAAGTTTAAATCATCGTGAAAGTCCTGGAAATACAACCCCCATAAGGAAGAAACACGAAGTTGGCAAGTTTGATAAGGAAGTTTTACACCTCTCCTATTATAAATGACAGTTATCATACCTTAAATTTTGAAGTGCTTACACGTAATTTACACCCTAAATTCAAGATTGAAGTTTTGTGTCAACCAGTCTCGCGCCAAGGTCCAGCTTGCAACCCTGAGGGGTGAAAGCGCCGGGCGGCTAGAACATGTCCGGCCTTTTGACTTTCTAATGATTCCGTTTTACTCTCTTCTTCATCCGACTGTATGGTCAGCGAATAGAGAGAGGACCATCTTCGATCCTTTTATTTATGGGTCCTTTCTTTAATTTTTTGGACAGTTTTCTTTTTCGCCGAGCTTAGGAGGAATTGCTTCTTTCCCTTCTTCTTCTTCTCTTCTGACGCTTTTAAAGTTTCTCGGTGATAGGAGAAGGGGTTTCCGCCATTTCTTGATTCGGAATACGATTTATTGCATTGATTGGTTGGTTGGGTCTCCTGGGGAGATATTCTGGTGGTGAATGGAAGTTTTAGAACGCTCGAATATGTTCGAAAGCTTGTTTTTTTTTTAAGTCTTTTTGTCAATGTTTTTTAGAAACTCTAATGCAAAATGAAACGATTTTTTTAAAAGAGATATACATAGTTAAAGTATAAAGAATTTGAAAAATATTCTATCCCCCCCAAAAAAATGCCAGAAGTTGATGCTTTTAGAGATAAATACGAACTTAAGAGAGCAACAAGTTTCAATAAGTTTAATAAAAGTATTTTTTATAAACAATTCAACGTTTTAGAAATATAATGCACATAAAAAATACCATTTTACTTAATTAAATGTTATGAATTAAGTTTTCTATGCGGATCTGGTAAAAACTTCTAAGGAACCTATATTTATCCTATCACCTATTATGTTATCTTTCTGTGATTCTCGATGTTACCAGACAAATGATGGCAACCAAAAATGTTACCCTATAAAGTATGAAATATAAGTATGAATATAAGTATGAAAAGTATGAATTATAAGTATGAAAAGTATGAATTATAAGTATGAAAATAGGTTCCATGTCATTAATCTGTGTTTTTGTGAACAAATAAATGTATTTTTCTTAGAGAACTTGGTACCTTTCTTTTCGAACACTTTCCTACATAGTATCCACATTATAATAGTTCTATTAAAACTCTTATCATTATTATATCGTGTTTATACCCTATAAATCGCAGTAATGTAAATATAAATATTATATTATCATTAGAGTGTCTGTGGGTGATCCATCCTTACTTTTAACATCACTACTTTAAAATATGAGGTAAAGAAATTTATGAAAGGTGAAATTGAAAAATGAATAATGATATTTATCAGAAAGTCTATTAATAGTTTCATTTATAAGCAGTAAGTATAAATATCCGTTGGAAATAAATCAATTCGCCTCTGCTGTCAAAATTGCTAACAAAATAAGTCCTGATAAGTTTATCATCTATAGTCAAAACTTTCAGAAGTAAAACCATCAGACCAAGGCAAGACTCACACCTAATAAATAAATCCTACAAAAACAGTGACTCCAACGATATGATCGATAGACCTTGATAATTAGTTCTTTTGTACAGCCGGGGTCATCGGAAACTTCCCATTATCAGGAAACCCAAGCCGTCAGAATACCCACTAATAACCGAGGCCAGATTATGTCTTTTTCCCAAAATGACGGGCGAGAAGATTACACGCTACTGGATCCATGTCGCGGCTTGGAGCGGGGGAGAAACCCGAGACCACCGAAGAGAGAAAGTTATAACGGAGAGAGAAAAAGCAGAAACTGGAGAATTTTTGGAGGACGGAAGTTATGGGGAAATAGCAATTTCCGTTCGAGAGGGCGGTGGCAGATGGTCTTCTGCATCGAAATGGACTGGATGGGGAGGATGGAGATGAACTGTCGCCCCCGTTTGTATTGTGTGTTATAGAAATGTAATTTTATACAGATTTTTTAATAGGAAAAAAAATCATCGGTGGAGTTCGTTTTTACATTTGAACTAACAAGGAAACGTTCTCAGGGTGAACTCACAGAATTGGATGAAAATTTTACAGGCATAAGAAGATGGCTAAAAAAACTTACTGTGAAAAAATTAGCTGCTAAATTTCATTAGGGAGGGAGTAAATTAACTTTGAAAATTGGGTTCTGAGATGCCAACCACATTCAGTTATCACCACTTGGCGACTTGGCGAATTTTCTATAAGATGGAATGATTAAATTTGTATTTAACGTGAAATTGAGATATTTTGTTAAAAGTACTTCAGAATATCCATAAAAACAACAGTTTTTTAATTAATTTCCTTTCCTTTGATTTAATTTTCCTCCTTTAATTCATTTTTAATCCTTTTTTGTATTTTATGAACCTTTTTTTTTATTCGCTCATTTAAACTCAAGCGCGGCCAGTTTATTCTAAGCATTTGGCACAGAGCCAAAGGAAGCATCCTCGCCTAGTAGGGTTACATTTGGCGTTAAATATGATAATTTTAATAATTTTTTACAGCTTTTCTACTGTAATTTAGCAGCTAATTTTTTTACAGAAGGTGTTTTGAGTCATATACTAACCCCTGTAAAATTTTCGTCCAATTCTGTGAGTTCACCCTAGAGAACGTTTCCTTGTAAGTACCACATAAATGAAAATATTTCGAATTAAACAAATTGATAAGGGATTCAATCCTTCCGGATAAATTGGTTTGGTACCCGGCAAAGCCCTTTTGAACTCAATTATCATTTGGTCAAAAAAAAAAATATAACACTAGTTGAAAACAGTAAAAGTACCTACTGTTCAAATTAAAAGGGGAAACAAAAATATTTTGTTTTATTTAACTGAATCGTCAATTTGAAAAGACATTAAAGACCAAAAATGGGAAAATGACATTTTGGGTTCGAAAGTTTATCGTCATTCTACATTTGAGTGTTAACAGGGGAAAAAAATAACCACCCCCTGTAAGAATTATAACTTCTAGATGTAAGCGCTAGTTGACAATTTTCATAAATTTCTTACTTTGAAGGTCAAAATTTTAATTTATTTTGTTCTAGTGTTTATACTATGCCGAATGTCCTTCTATCTTTTACAAATCTCTATAAAATTAGCGAATATATATAATTTATTTTAAAATTTATATCCAGTGAATGATTGATTGCATTAACATTGGTTAAAATGACTCAATGACTTGGTTTCATGTTGACTTTTTAAATTTAATTCATTTTAGACTTTCTATTTTTTACACTTAAGTGTAAAAAATAGACAATTAATGAATTGACAATGAATGAATGAGACAATTAATAGAAATATTAAGCACAATTGTGCTTAATATTAAGCATATAAAGTTTAATTTTTTATCAATAGTAATAGACTCCAATGACATGCATTGAACGGAATATATGTCTCCCTAAGTTTCAATCAATATTTTCCCATTTAGTTATAGTCTTACTTATTCTTTCAATTTTCGTACATGTGCAATAAACTTAGACAAAAACATGATCAAATTCTTATTTTATATCCAGTTGATGATTGACTCCATTATGCTAAAATAATGACTATTTGCATATTATTTTATAACTTAATTTCTCTTAGGTTTTCTATTTTCCGTAATTATGCATTAAAGCAGGGTTTCCCAAAGTGGTCGGTACCGACCCCCTGGGGGTCGATGAAGGTTTAAAGGGGGTCGATGGGGAGTCGACTAAGTTTTAGGGATCGGTAGGGGGTCGATGAAGCTTTAGGGGTCGGTAGGGGGTCGATTAAAGTAAAACAGTCATAAAAAAAGAAAAGTGCAGAAAAGCCAAAAAACCAGCTTGTGTGTTACTAATAAAATCTTTAACTAATAATGTTGTGAAAAAATCGGAATGTCAAATTTCTTATATGGTGTAAAAAGACTTAGTTTTTAAACTTGAATGCAACATTTTCAATAAGGTCGATAATTCTGCCAGACAGATATTTTTATGTAATAAAAATTCAAATATGACTCTTATGTGCAAGATAGGGATATTATTTGATAATTTCATTGATTGTTTCATTTTTAACAGATATATCTGTCTTTTATAAAAAGAAGTTTAAAGATTATGATTATGGGTCAAAAATACTTTTGCTGGCAAAAATCTAATTTTTTTCATTACTGCGTTTTTCCACTTGCGGCCAAAACTTGCTAACCCTGTGGTTTTTATAACATAATACTGTTTTAGAAATTGTTATAAAAGTTAAAAAGTTTTTTAAAACAAAAAATTAAATTTTTAATAAATAAGCAGCAGACGTTTCAAAGCACTATAGCCACATTTTGTTTTGTCATTTTTTTTTCGGAAACGTGGTAATCCCGAGTATAACATCAGAATGTTATTTTAAAAAGCTATAAAGCCGTTTAAACTTAGTGAATCTTTTTTAAAGCAAAAAATTGCAATTTATTCGTAGATTAAATTATCTCAACTGCGAAAAAGAATAATAATAAGTAATTTTAAACCAAATACCTTCTTTGGCAGTCCAGCATCAGGCACACCCTTCCCATTGAATATATTCGTAATTACCCATAATTGCATTGTAATAATGACAATTTTGATAAATTTGTTTCTGAATTTAATAATTAAAATTATTTACTTTTATTGTAATTTAGTTTATTTCGAGTGTTTCAAAATTTCTTTCTTCTTTGCAGTGTTTTTTTATTTTGATAAAATTTTGCTATCTTATTGTAAAATGCATTGCTGTGGATGATTCAAAGATTTTTCCTGATCCTTTGAACTTTCTTCACATACTTATTTTTATATAAAAGTTTTGAGTGATTAATGCTTTTTGGTGATCTTATATTGTTCACCAATGAATTTTCCAGGTTGAACAGTACATTACTAGTGAATGAGACCGGCTGTTAAATTTTAGTTAAATTTTCATTTTTAATTTATTTTCATAAAGAATTTAGTTAAATTTTTGAAAGGGGATCGATGGCTTTGGTGAACTACTCCCAAGGGGTCGATGCATGAAAAGGTTTGGGAAACCCTGCATTAAAGTAAGTGAAAGTACACTAATTTCAATTTAAAAGGTTTTTTTCTAGTTTGACAAAGGGTATAAGTCCATCCTCTTAATATTTACAATATTTTAAAATTACCTATATTTTTTCAAATTTATGTTCTGTACTCTAAAGTCTAAATAAAAATCTAAATTTCTAGTAGAAACCTGGTAGTTAAAAAATAAAAATTCTATTATTTATACTGTTTTTCCCAATGTTCTCAAAACTTGTTTTCTGGACTTGTTTCTTTTTTTTAAACTGATAATTCAATTTACAATTTCATACTATAATTTTGAAATTAACCGAATTCTAAACTGATTGTTTTGTTGGGGCAATCATACTTACACATGGTTCTTCATTGATCTCCAAAATGTTTCATTTGAGAGGTCCTATAAATTAATCTAAAATTGTTACATTCTTTCTACTTACTCCATAATACAATACATTCAAATGGTTCTCCAAATACAGATCTCGTGATAAAAAAATATTTATACCTAAAAATATACTCCAGAATTAGAATTATACTACATAATATAAACTTACTTTTTCCTTTCCTGAAAATCCACACTCTTAAAGCCCGTGCTTTTGGAAGAGCAGTACTTTTTCTTCTGTAATTACAAATGTTTTTAAAGATAGATTGATGATAACAATTTAACTTTTATTTGGAAAAATGTATTTTTTCTTATTTTGACTATCTTTCTTTCAAATAAATTTATAACTATGGTATCTAAATTTTTTGAATAAAAAGAAAGGCATTATGTCTGACAGTAAACTATCAACAAATGTAAGGATAAAAGAAATGACTTCTTTTTTCTTTTGGGGAAGGGACATTCAGTAGTATATCATGAAGTAACAGATGATAATTAAATAATTATTTGAATATAAAAAGAAAATTTCTGCCAAATCGTTACCGTTACTCCAAAACCATCAATAAGTTTACATTTATGGTCATTTTCGCATTGCAAGTCCATTTTTAGAGTCACTGAATAATGGGCTACATCCGGCTACAATCATGCTAAAGCTGTTATCATAAATTCTCAATAGATTTGTTGAAAACTAAGAAACTAGTTTCGCTTATTTGCAGAAATATGGTGATTATCATATAACTCTATGGAGCATTTTCAATCACATGACTCGGACTTAACAACCGCCTTAGCAACAGAAAGTTACAGTTTTTTGCCCTACAGAGGTTAACAGTTACAGAAAATGACTGGCCGTGGAATTCTTCTATTGGAGCATTTGCAATCACGTGACCCTATACCTAAAAACCGCCTTAGCAACAGATACCTCGTTACCTAGCAACCGCCTTAGCAACAGTTAAAGCCCTACAAAGGTTAACAGTTAAAAGAAAATAGCTGGTCGTGACGTCACCCGAAAAAGCTCTATAGAAGAAATTGAATAGCGGGTGAAAAAATAATGCGTGAGCTAAAACCAAACTTTTTTAAAATATATTTTTACTTAATTGGAAATAAAATAAAAAAAGTAGTTAGAAACTTTTATATGTAATTTTAATGAGTTAAATATGAGATTTAAACTAATTAAGGTATTTTACTTGTATCACTAGTTTAAAAAAAGATCAAACAAAAAAAATTCTCGCCAAAATTGAAAAAGCCTTATATTTACATATCCTCTCTCCGACACCTTTAAAAACGGTTCTCTCCAAGATCGACAAGAGAAACCTTAGAATTCCAAAGATAAGTTATTTGCAAAAGCAAAAATAGAGACTTGGTAGGCGGAAGTTATGGGGGAAACAGCAATTTCCGTTCCGGTGGCGCCTTGGGCAGGGGCTGCCCTGCATTGCAATGGACGACTGCAGAGAAGCCATAGCGAGGAAACGTGGGGAAACTTCGAGTCCTGATTGTGGTAATTGCCTCGGACGCTCCACTTTCAGTTTCGTGTCATGTGATCTGGATGGTCTTTTATAATTGAGCGGAACTCAGGCCAAATGTGTATTTCGGTTGGAAAGGAATCAGATTCGTAACTAGACTTTTGTTTCGTGGGGGGTTAAAAAAAAATCCATCGTAAGTTCATCTTAAGAGCCCTTCGCTTCGAGTATATATTATAGATCTAATGTAACCCGTTAGAGAACATCAACAGGTAGAATTCCAATCATGATGTACTTAATGCTTAAGTTTTTGGATAATACTTAATCCTATGCAAGGATCCGAGGGTCCTCTATCATGAAATGTCTTAAAATCTAACTCTTAAAATAGTGTCTTGATTCAATTTTGGACATTTGAGACCTTTTGGGTGAACCCCAAAGAGGAACACTCTTTGTACTTCTTAGAATCTTTAAGGAAAAGAAAACAGCACCAAAATATTGTTGGGGGATGAACACTGGTAACTCACGTCCTGGATACGGCCATGAAGTGATCGAAAATAATTTAATACATATCGTGAAGGGACATATTAATTTTGTAGGAAATAAGATATACGATTAGTTAAGAGAAAAAAAACCACTATGATGTAGATATGATCGTTTTACCCATGAAAATCTAAGTAGCTTCTTGTTCCAGTATTTCCCCACAGCAACCAACCAGATGGTTCCTAAAATGCTAACTTGAATGGAAATACTTTTCATTTCTATGACTTAAAAACATATAAAGATATAGCTTAAGTAAATTGAATAAAATTAAAAGAATGATTATAAGATTGATAAATAGAATGATTAATTAAAATAGTTAAGTTGTAATCCCATCCTAAGAGATTATGCAAGTTTTTAATTGATTTTTGTAAAGAATCATTCCATATTTTCAAAACCAGTCTGTTCTTTTTTGTTTTCTCAAAATTATATTTTCAATCAATTAAAAAATGCTATATAGAAAGATCCGATACTAAAACCCATTTATTACTTTGAGTTTCATCTTTAAAATTTTTCACACTAAAAAACACTAACAGGGCACAAAGCACTAACTGCTTTGCATTATACCTGTTCTCTCTTTTTTTTCTTTCTTTCGCTCTCTCATGTCCAAAAAACAAAATTCCTTCCAATTCACTCAAGTTTTTAAAACTAACATCCATCAAAAAAGTGGTTAAGTTATTCGGCAATCCCATTAACACTCATCATAACACGCCCCCTTATTCTAGAAACACTTCCAAAAGCATACACAAAACTTCTTCCCATCATTTCCACCTCCTTCCCTTGTCGTATATCTCCTCATCACCGAGGGCCCTCCCAATTAAAGCTATAAATTGGATGTATCGCATTATTCAAAAGCGGGGGACCTATAAAGATCGTTTGATTAGCGCAGCCCCCGAGATAAAACTTCCCTCTGTTCCAAAAGACACAGCAGTATCGGAAATAACAGAGGGACGGCGGCGGACAAGGCAATTCGATTAAAATCAGCCTTCTCTGTCTCTGAAAGTCGATTTCGCATTGCCTTTAAATTAATAAGGTCTCGTCGTTAGCTCGTGATTGAGCAGCTTCCAGAATGCTCTACGATAATAGAGTTATGCTTACGGGAGAACATTTCGCATATGTCCCGCGGGTTGCGGGGGAGAGTGGGGTATGGGGTAAAAATGGAATGGCTCGTCGGGTTTCTCTCGTGCGATACACGATTTGCGGTCCAGGAAAAGGATACTTTTCTGCCTAAAGTTTGAGTTTAACAAAGATATTTTAGTGTATAGAAAAATGGTTTATTTAAAAACAGAAACCTTAACACTTCAATCACCTCTTTTTTCTACCAAAGAAAATTTTTTGGAACTTGCGTATTATACTGTTGACCGTCCGTCAAATTCAGCTGCTCGGCTATTGAACATTTAATGGGATCTGATAACGTTTTATGTTCAGCGGCATGATCGACAGGCTAATACGTAAGAACCTATTTTTTTTTCGGAAGAATTATATTCGTGGTAAAGTTTAGCAAGGAATTTCTAGTGAAACTGGATTTTCTAATAGAATCCAGCAGAAAAGAATGGCAACATATAGTCTCAGTTCTACACCAAATGTTTAAAATATTAATCATAATTAATTTCCACAAACACGATTTTTTTGCAGATTCTATGCTACCTAAATTTTAGTTTTACCTAAAGTTACTTCTTTCCTCCGAAAGACATTTTAATTCAATACATAAAAAATTAATCTATATTTCCTTTTTTCCCAACTCTGCCCATTTATTTTATTCCCTTCTTCAACCATTCGTTTATTTATGATAAAGGGAGGACAGGATACAAATACTACAATACAGGATACAAAGACTGAAACAATGCAGGAAGACTCCAAATATTTCTACCATTTTCAAGATCATTCTCAAGTAAAGAAAAAGGGATTGTAATGGCACGTAATGATTTAACCATTTAAAAACACTTTTGTGATCAATGTCATTAATAGTCCAAATAAATAACTAATTTCTAAACTCCATATAATGATATTCTCCCGATTAAAAAGGCTAAAAATAGTATAATGGAACCTACCTTTCCTAATTTCGATAAACCGATTCCTCGGACTATCCAACCATCCATCTGATGTGCCGTGTTATCAATCTATTTTACACTCTACAAAAGCTTTTTAAAATAGATTTTCAATCTCCCCTAAAATATTCTAATATCTTTTTCACTAGAAATGTATTTTTAAACTTAATTTTGTATAACCACATCAATTTGAGCTCTGTGAACGACTAGTTTCATTATCTTCCGATTATCCGACCCACTGTCCCGATCACCCACTTGTCCCAAAAGTGACGGGGTCGTACCGCCCTTTAAAAGGATTCATTTGACTCAGACCGATGTCGCTCCAAGCCTCTTTCCCAACCGTGTATCTTTAATTCGTTCCAAATGCTTGTAGCAGCGCGGCACTCATAATACTGTCTCTGCAGCGGCAGTTTTGTTTATTGCATTCCTCCCTCTCTTCAGGAAAAGGGAATAATCGGAGAGGGAATATGTCCCTTTCGGAGGGGAAAATCTAAATGATGTCTCGCAACGATGTTACTCCCCTAATAATGTTCAAAAGGACTCCATTACTGCAGCCGAGATGAAAAGATTTTCCAAAATCGCCAATTAAACAGGCGGACTTGGAATTAAGAATGTATTCAGGGAGACAGGTATGTCATTTGGACGCGGAGATTCGATTAGAAGAGTTGCGAGAGAAAGTTATGGATGGAGTGAAAGGCATCAGTGGGTTTCATTAAGTTTGATTTGTTTTGTTTCGTATCCCGCTCGGGGGGTTAGAAGTTTTGGATATTGATAACTATAGTAGCATAAGGTATCGCTTTACATTGTCACGATATTTAATTGACGATATACTATCGTAATACCGATTGATATCCAATTATCCATGTAAAGGGTGTCCCAAAATTAACGCAAGATTTGAGTTTGCCACCATTTCTGCAGTAAATTTCGGCAACTCTGAAAAAAATTGACAGCTGAGTAAAAATGAAGCGTTACACGATACAACCTATAAATCTAATTATTATTATTATTATTATTATTATTATTATTATTATTATTATTATTATTATTATTATTATTATTATGCCAATATACTTAAAACTGTGTTTTGACTAATTCTAATTTATGTCGAATTAATTAAAACTGTATTTAATTCAAATTTTGCAAGTTTTGGGACAACCTTTAGTATTTGGTTAAAAAAATCCCCTTTCTTAATTTTTAAGGGATCTGTAGGGAAAAATGTAATAAATATATTAGGAGTTAATTTTATGTATTGAACTTTTTACTAAAAATTGTATGTAATTTTATTTACCTTATCCAAATGTTTTAAAAATATTCATTTTATAAAATATTTAATTTTAAAAAAATTCCATAAGGGGTATTATAACTTTAAATAAATAAATCTGAAAATGAACTTTTTTTTAACAGAAATATCAAATAAAGTAATTTTCAGACCTATTATATTTGAATTTAAAGTAGAATTTAAAAAATAAACTTAATAGGCTAATAATTAAATAGGATACATTTTAGAATAAATCTTCCCAAAATTAAATTTCATAAAATCGAGGTTAAGAAAGTTGATATTATTAAGGTAAATATAATAAAAAAATAAAGAATTGCCCCCAATAAATGAGTTTCCAAAAATATTTTCCATCAACTCATGGCAACCAAAAATTAAATCAAACTATTTTTGCCAGTCGAGTTGATAAAAAAAATCTTTTAGATTTGCTTCCCTCTCTTCTCCCTTTTCATGAGCTCTTATCCCGAGTTTTTCTAAAAGCCTGATCTTGTCAAGGGTCTATATTTCAAACCTTTGTGCACCACCCCACTATGGAGATGTCGGGAAAAGAGGTTGCCATCCGCAATATAATAAACTTAACAGGTTCTGAAGAAGCGCCACAATTAGATAAATGGAGGGTTGCTGCCAAGCTGCCAGATCCCTTCCTTTGGCGAAATCTGAGGAGAGAAAGTAGAGTTAAAACTCTCAGGTGAGTTAGAGATGTATTTATTTTTTTTAAAAAGTAAAGCGTAAAAATTTCTCAGAAGTATGAGAATTAATGAAAATTGTTGAATAGTGATTCAAAATGGATTCGAATTATGATAAATAAAATGCTTCAACTCAGATTCAATTATTATTCATCCAGTAATAAAATAATGGTATTAAGTATGGATATTTGTAGTATACTTGGGTTTTTATAGAAAAACATTTTAAGATTTTTAAACCTCGCCAACCAATGGCCTAGTGGTTTAGAGTATCCGACTGCAAAGCTGAACGCCTGGGCTCGAATTCCCGTTTGACATGTATGTTAGTTTCTGTTTTTAAAGTGTGATGAACGAATGTGGCCCCTTTAAAAAGGGGGTTGTGCGAGCGAATGTCAGTGTGGCGCGGGTACCTCAGCTATGATCCACAGGTGCCCGCTGCGTATAGGTACTTCTTGGGAGATTTCATGGGTCAAGAATGATTAATTCAAAACACCTAAACAATTAAACCATACTTTTATAATAATTGTTACAATTTGTTTCATCAGAAAAATGTACAGTAGTTTTTTTTTCTATTAGGGAAATTTTATTGTTAAATTTTGTAATTTTTGAATGCATCTAATTGTGCTTACATTTTATTCGTGTGTCTTAGGTCCTTCCCCATATAACACATTTAAAATTTAAATCTTTATTACACGACCATTTTCTAAACTGGGACTGTGAATATTATTTCTTACATATTCAGCTTGCATCACTCGTGCATTTTTGTAAAAAAAAAAGTTTTTTTTTTGTTATTGAAATATAAGAAAAAATGTAATAAGTTTGAAACTATTTGTTAGGGAATATTATAAAAGTGCTACATTAAAATCCGGATGTACAGTAAATGGAATTCTTCATTTTTCTTATTGGGTCCACAGCCCTAGAAGTCTTATCCAGGCAACTCTGATTTTGGCGCCTGTTCTCCAGTAAATCAAATTAATTCCCGAAAAAAAGATTTCGAATCCAACTCCAATATTTTCATTTTGCATATTAATACAAGAGTCCATGTAATCTCCTTTCCCGAAATGAAAAACCTCATTCCTCCTCCAGCTATCGAATTTGGCGTCAGGGCCTCAAATCTAGCAGAACAAACTAGGTGAATTAAATTTCCCCACGCCCTCAATCCTTTACACCTCTTAGGCCTCTCTCTCTCCTTCCGGGGGCTCCACAAAAAGCAACAACCCTCCCGAAGATAGGTTCTCTCCTGGCGGAAAGAAAAAAAAATACTTAACACACACCAGCATTTTATACCGATTTCCATACGAGGAGAATAAAAATCGAATACACAAATCTTTCTTCCCTCTCTTTCGCATCCAACTTTAATGCGTCAAGTATTAAATGCGCCTCCTTTTGAAAAGGCCAAAACGAATTTCCTATGCCTTATTCTCGCAAACAAACAGCGAGACGCGTATAATATGGGAGGAGGAGGAGGGCCGCGAGAATTGACCTGCTGCATTAAGGCATTGGTGGCAAGTGACACATGTAAATGCGATTGGGGACCGGCGGAGTGCCGAGGAGGACCCCTTCCGCCATATGCCTCATAGAATTACGGTAGACGCGGCGTCGGCGAGAATCCAATTTAGTTCATAAGCGCGGGGCATCATTCACATGCAAATGAAACGGAGATGAGGCTCCGCCGCTGGGGAGGAGCCTTTGTCTACTTGCTTTAGATATCGTTTGCACAGATTCGCTCCCCGCCACACAGTCATGAATTACGGGGTGCTGAGACCCGGATTATGATATTATCGAGGACCACTGTTATACCTTGAGAAAGGTGATGGGAAACACTTAAAATGTGTACCTATATACCTACTCTTTTTTTTTTCTATGTATATACGAGTGGATGAGAAGCAGAAGGGTACCAGTAGACGATGCGGGATAAGTTTACTATGCAGGGGGTAAGTAATTGTAAGTTATGAAAACTTAATTTAATAAAGTTTCAAAAATTCCGTGATGCCAAATTAATAGTGTGTTGATTTGACGTGAAATGACCCTTCGAAGGTTCATTCACTTTGAGAAAGGAAAACAAGAACGCTAAAAATAAATACTTTCGAACTAATAACTTTTCTTTTGTGTTTATTACTGAGGGTTTTGATATTCTACACATTCATTAATAAACTACATTCGGAAGCCAAAGGAGGGTGAAACTTTTCATCAAAGAAACACACGATAAAAGATTTACTAAAGCACCTTGTATAGAGAGGAGTTTTTGAACTGCACTCCCCATCATCATTTTGTGTTCTTATTCCCCCCTTTCAAGAAAAGATTTTAGTTAAATAAAAAAGATGAAACTTGCTTGATGGATCAGGTGCTGTCGTATTCAGAAGTTATTTCGCATTATCACTCCTACCACTTAGCTTCTAATCCACTCATTTATCGTATCCCACTCATTGCATTATTTTTAATATTTGTGTTTATATTGTATATTAATTCTAATTCCTTATTGACGGATGAAATGGATATTCAGCTCATATTTGTGTTAATCTATATGGGTATAGGAATAGAAAAAAAAATCTACTAAATAGTCTCTCCAGCTGTTTGGGTCAGGGGGCACTTTTCGGAAGAGACATTTGCCATGGAGTGATTTTGTGGAGAAAACTGAGTATTTTAGTAGAAAAAAAATGCAGATTTTGCACTATTCAGGAGAAATTTTTTTAGAAGTTTATGTCTCGTGAAGTACTTGAAAATGTGCGGAGCGCAATTTGGAAACTAATGCCTCCGCCTCAGACAGACCGGCTCAACTTTAATGGGGATGGGACCAAATCCCTCCAGATTAACTAACTGCGGGTTTTTTGTTCTTATGGTGGATTCTTAGAGTCACTGCTGATATAAGCAACTACTTTTCGTTACCCGATGAACACCTGTGGATCTAAGTCGTGGCGGTGAGATACTGAGCCCACACCAAAATCACACATTTGCTCGCACAACCCCGTTTTACAAGGGGCCACATTCATATATAACCACATTTATCATTCCACACAAACTTCATGCCAGAGTGGAGATTCGAACCCCAGACGTATACGGCTTCGCAGTCAGATACTCTAACCACTTGGCCAGCCCGTAATTAAAAAAAAACCTGCAAAAAGTTCCATAAAAATTAACTACTGTTTGTTCATGAGGAGACTCTGAAAAATAATGAAATGATAGTATGAAGGTTCAAATATGTGATTCTCTTACTTTCCCGAAGTTAACATAGTATATAAATTTACAGGTTTTCATAAAACTTTATTTATAACTTCTTGTAAGTTATTTTCATTTGTAATCAGTGAGGTATACGGTTCAGGAGTTTTCCAAAAGTAATTTTTTCTGGAAACTCTTAAAGATGTACTAAATTAATTAAATTTCCACAATAACTTTAACTTCAGAATGATTGAAAATTTATCATGTAACAAAAAGAGGTTTGAACCGCAAGCAGGCGGGTTGTTTTACACGTCATGTGAACCAATGAAATCTTCACTTTTGGTACACAATATGCACTACTTAAAAAATCACTTGGATATATTTTTAAAATTTTTACCTCTTTTAGTTTTCGCGAACTTTTTCTTTTTTTTTGAAGCCTGTAAAAGTGCTATTTTTTTCTGTGCGTTTTTTATGATATTGTCAACAATTTATCAGTGAAGTTTTTGTTCTATCTCATATGGTTTTTTTTAATAATTTTTTTTAACTTTCTCATTTGGTCGCTAGGGGGTAAGTCATCTCAAGGATTCTCCATGTTCACTAACCTAGGGGTACACTTTATTTCCATATCCCTAGGAGACTTTGGTTCCAAATAAAAGCCGTGAAATAGACTTTCAAAACACTCTGTAGATTCTCTCTATTCTAAAAAAAGTTTTTGGTTAACAGTTTCCAGCGAAAAACTTTTTAATTACTGATCAGAATGACATATTTCTGGTATCAAAATGTCCGGATTCTTTCAAAGATGTGCAGTAAGCGGTTGATTTTTTTTTAATTATCAATTTTAAAATTCCATTTTTTTTTACATTACGGATATCCTCCCCCTTGAAAACCCCTTAGCCTTATATAAAATTGTATGAATTCCTATTTCTTTTTCAATAATGTAAATTGTGATTAAAAACTGAAGTTTCATGATGATACGAGTTTTTTTTACCTAAGAAATGCGTATTTTACCTAAGGGAGGTGTGCAGTGAAGCTCGATACCAGTGAATACCAAAACTTTAATATTTTATTTTTATTATTATTATTATATGATCCCATCCTGAAATTTTACATAAAGCTGAAGAAACACAGATGAGTCTTTGCAAAATTTTTAAATAAGTTCAAAAATTTAAAAATAAAATATGAATTTTTAATTTTTAAACATTTATCATGTATTAACAAATCCCTCCATGTTCTTTTGTTGCATTACGTAAATTATATCAATGCAATCTATAAAATATCATCCTTTCGAAGGTTTTTCCTCATCGTACAAAGAATTTCATACAAAATTTAAAAGTAAATTACATTTAAAACGAAAATGTATTGTGTACCGTTATTGTTTGAGCACGTAGAAATATTATTGCTCATCTCACTTTTAACTTTAACTTTTTTTAACATTTTTTTAAAATATAACTTTTGTTGCGAAAAAGTCAAAATGACATTTATTACACTGTACTGACAATTCATTGTAGAAAATAAAGGGGAAGCAGATAGTTTAAATCTTAACAGAGGGGGGCATGGAGCTTAGAGTTTGAGAGCCCCTGATTTAATGAGTTAAGTATTAGTTTGGACAAAGTAAATTTGAGTAAATTGTGAAATTTTTCCACACTCTTCTTTTGTAATTCGAAAATCTGTAAAAGAGGCAAACATGTCGGTGGTGCCATCTCGTTAAAGCTCTCAGACTAACATTTGATGTTGAGAATCCGTAAATTCCTTTATTGACTACGATTGAAAAATATTATTAAAAGTAATTTACATAATTTTAAATTTTTTCCCTTGTGTTGAAAAAGTAACTGAAACAATCTTTGAGTATTATTTGCGCGAATCGCCTCTATTTAGGTATCATCCTGTTAATTTTTGAGAAATTAAACGGTTAAGCTTTGCTACACAACAAGGTTTCAAAATGGGACAAGGCCATCAGGGGGTGAAATTTTGAAGATTATATTCTGTTATTTTCTTGGAAAAGCTGTGGCGTACAAGGAGGAGCCCTCTTTAGGATGCCAATCAAATGGGCTCTAAATGGATCAATTTACGGAGGAGGGATTCCCAGAACCTAATTAGTGCTTAGAATTTAGCATTATACTCAAAATCTTAACATTATGCACTCCAAGATTCAAATCCTAATAGCAAATGTTTTAATAATCTGCATTTTAATGCACGCGTGATGGGTGGAGTGGATAAGTTTGTGATACGACCCCCTCCTGGAAGTCTTAAAATAACTTAAAGGGTTTGCCATGTATGCATAATTTCTTAAAAAAAAATATACCATCCTTTTCAGGTAACTAATACTTAACACTTATGTATGCCTTACCTCCATGTCCTTTTTTGTAAGGTTCGGAGAGAGCGAGAGAATTTTCTCTCTCCTAATTTCCTTCGCAAAATCTTTCAGATGAAAACTCCTGAAAATAATTATTAGAAACTATGTTATTTTCATGAAAGGAACGTTTCAGTTTTTGTCAATAACATGGAATTTTCCCAGAAAGAACTTCAAATTGAAACACTTCCAGAAAAGGGGTTTCATAACTCCTGCATACAAGCATTGGATTAGTATTAAAAATCCCATTAAATAATGTGGTTCTAATGTAATTGTAGATCCTTCATTGAAGATGTATTCAATTTCTTTAGAAGAGGGATAAGAAAAGTCCAAAATTTAAGAAAGCGTATTTTTTCAGTTTTATTACAACTCAAGTTTGCTAAAAAAATTTACGGTCCAATTTTGTGTGTGAGCAGATATTTCTTGGAACTTTTTCTAAAGATGAATTACTGGAATCCGATTTTATCATCTCTCCATTTATAGCCATAAATATTTGTAAAACAAAAAAGAGTAGCTTTATTTACATATTTTTTTATTGTTTATAACAGTTCTTAAATAATTAATTTTAAAATGAACGATTTATTGAGGAATTTAGTTTTTCTTTTCTGAAAAAGTTTCATATTTGATCTATTTTTCTATGGTGTTTCAGTTTATTTATAGGAATTTGAATTTGGGGAAAATAAATTTCAAAAAATACCCTTGGATGAAAAAGGGGGTCAGAGGTTCTCTAACAAGTAAAATTTAATTTTACAGTATTTTCGACCGATTGTAGAGTTCATTACATAATTTTTAAATTAAAAACTTTTCCACACGTACATTAACAAAAATTGTTAGCATAACATTAAATTCGAAAAAGTTAAAATGTTGTCAAATTTACCAATTTATATACCTGTAGATTACGTGTTATGGACTCAGAAGTTGCTGTGAAGTGCATCCATTAAATCCATTCTAACAATTTCAATTGAACAGTTTCATTTTTATTTGTATTGAAGTCTGTTTGAGCAGGGTTAATGTTACCCGCACCAATTTTTCGAAATACAACCGTGAACTAAAGTTAAGATCCGTATCAGGGGATTATAGGCACCCCTCCCTCCCGGAGTCCGGCCGCAATATCTGGCCGCCCCCCGCCTCGGACAGGGACCCCGGACCCTAACTGAAATATCCGCACCGGAAATTAATGTTCCTGTGAGTAATGGTTAACAGGCCTCAGACAGCCACTTCCTGCTACAGCTAGGGGGAGAAAAACTCCTGGTTGCGGGATAAATAAGATCGCGACGGATTCGTGCGGCCAAACAAAAGGCGCGTATAATTTCATCACGCTGCAGCCGTGTGATTTGGTTCCAGATCGGGGGTGCTGATCTCTGCTTGCTGAGAGTCGTTTTTGTTCGAAGGGGGGTGTTGCCTCCTTGTTGATTAGGTCGAATATTTCTGGGGGTAGAGGATTGGGTGCGGAGGAATGTGTTGTTGGGGAATTGAATTGGAAAGAGTTGTGGGATTTCAGGTGGGTTTGTTTTGCGTGTTGTAAGTTAGGTAGTTGAAAGGGGAGAGAGAACGTTAGACAGAAGAAGGTATTCGTATTTCAGAGTTTGATAAAATGTTTTCTTTGATCCTGATATTTGGATCTTTTTCTTCAAAGATTTCCTCAAACCGAAGAGTTAAGACTGAATCAAACCTGTATTTTAATTTTGTTATCCGAAACCAAGTAATTTTTTAATATCTTGTTTTTAAAAATTAGTAACGTAATAATTACAAGTTTGATGCAAGTTGATTGCGTGAAGTATTTATTTTATGTATAAGTTTCTATTCTGGTATTAAGGACCATATCATTATCAAAAAGTAATTGAAATTTATACAAATACAAAAATTAAAATATTGACGTCCAACAGCAAGCTTGGAGCCCAAAAAGTTGGTAAATGGATAACCTTCTATCAACTAAATTGATTTCAGCAGCAACTTTGTTGTGGTCACATTCTTTGTAACTTTATGGTTAATCTTCTCTTTTCACTGTCATTCGGTTTCCCAAAACAAAGTTAGACGAAAACTTTTTCCGCAATATGATATTGGGGTTTGCAAGATAAGATAGCAGAAAAAAATGATGGAAAAACCCTTTGGAAACCAGTCACCTCAATTTCTAACCTTTTTAAAGGTTTTTCGTAAGGCTAACGCTAATATCATAGGATAGGCGTCAACTAGTGCAGAGTTGTTTTACCTAGTCAACGCTCTAAAAGGTTATTACAAAAAGGTTATTACTAAGGTTATAACAAAGTTTAGAAAACCTATCTAGGTGGTATCTCTGTAATTAGAGTCTTAGAGAGCTGCCTTCTGTTTTGAAATGTAAGTCAAATCATACCCTATTAATCCATTAGCATAGATAATTATTTTAAAAATAGCACATTCTTCCTTCTTCCACTCACCCCTTCATTTACTTAAAGTTAACAGATTAAATTCTTATCATTATTTTTTTTAAATATTTCAGAGAAAATTTTAGATGGATTTTTGTATTTTATTTTTAAGTACCTAACTTTTTTTTCATCCTTTCTAATCTGCTCTTTAGCTACCAAAATTGTTAATATTCTTTCTTTGTAAGTGAACACTTAGGAAAAGGTTTTGAATTTTTAGCCACCTGATAGAAAAATGCTTATTTCTTTCACTATATAAACTTTTTAATTGTGCTACATCTTATTCCAAAACAAACATAAAAGAGAATAAAGTGGGCGTATTTAAAGAGTTAAGTACACACTAATCTTTCCCTTTTATAAATCTTCCTAGTAAAATACAAAGGCAAAAGCATGTAAAAGAGCAAAAACCGCAATAATTAATTTAAAAGTGTTTCAGCTTAAAGTCTCAATTTTTAAACGAACGCAACATGTAAACCAAATTATTTCTTCTCAACCGTGGATCCCGTCTTTAGATTACATACCTCCCCCAGAATTAAACAACTTTTAATGATCCAAAAATGCAAAGTGCTTTCTTTTTGAGGCCGCAGAAAGTATTTACCGCAAAACTTCGGAAAGAGAGAAAGGGAGGGAAGGGGGGGGTAGAGTGAAATACGAAAGCCTTAATCAGCTCAATGATTTTAATTGGGCATTTCAAAGATGAACACATGGGGGAAACAAACTTCACAGAGGGAGACGCGAGCGTTGTTTTTCCCGATCTTAAATTAATTTGGGGACGCGTCTGTAGGCTGTCGTGCTCACAAATTGATTTCATAGAATTTGAAAAGGGAAGGGGGGCAAAAAAAAAGAAAGATTTCTCGGATTTCCAACCAGCTAATTACTCATTTGAAAAGAAATTGTTTTCAAATTAAGTAGTTATTTCATTGTTTTCTTTTCATTCCGGCTGTATAAAGAGAAATTTATCTTCCTTAGAGTTGCGTACTTAATAGAGTCCCTTATTAGGACAGATTACGGTAAATTAGTGCGCTTATTTAATTGGAGCGTGAAGACTGGAGAAACTAATTTTAATCAAGAGCATATTATAAGAACCACTTCGATAGCCCATCGTTAATTAAGAGCTGATGAGTAATTTGTTTGTTTACACCCCATTTCGTTGCAGATAATTTATTTTGAATACACTTGTAGGTAGAACAACGCCTAGTGTGTCGAGATTTAAAAGGGGCACGAGAAAGGTGTTAAAGGAACAGATAAAATTGAACACATTGATAAACGAATCAAAATTTATATTGAATTTGACCATAGGTTATTTGCTAAAAATAAAATAGACTTCTGTAAAAATCCAAGGTTACCTTTCAAACCTTAACCCCATAAAGTTTTATAGACACAAGATTATAAAAGATGGTTGGGGATGCTAATAAAACTCATATACCAGTTTTAATGATTTAATGTATTAAAAAAAATTCTGCAAAGCATGTGGGTTATCCGCATTCTACCACCAAAGGTTTCCATTAAGGTTTGTTATCCAACTTATATTTTTGATTCCGAATAATCTTTATTAGATTAGGAGGAGGGTGTACAATGTATACCACATCTAAAATTTTTTACCATATAAATTTGGAATCAATCTCATTGTATATTCAGTAATTTGTATTAACCTATACTTAAATTATATACGAGTAGGTAAGGTATACAAGTTGAAAATTAACCTCTGTGACTTATAAAGTGAGTGAGACTAATCTACCCTTTTATTTGTTCCCAATCCAAGCACAATTTATACAGCTTCGTTTCTAAAGTTATTTCTTGGATTTAATAGCTTTTTACTTAAATTAAAAAATAAATTCTTTATGTGCATGAAAACAATTACCCTTTAAATATTTCAGCTTTAATTTAATTTTAAAAGAATTTTTGGAAGCTTAGTTTTTAGTAATATCAGAGATGTGCATAAAAGCTTGCTATAGAAAAAAAAAATCAGCTATTAATTTCATTTTATCATTAAAACAAATTTAGACGTTCCATATTTCTCAACCATATCAGTTCGAACTCGTTCATTTGGCACTACCACAAAGAGAATTCCGTATTTAGTGGTTCTACGTAATCGCACAAATTCTTTTCTTACACTCTACCCGAGGTAAGAGATACACGAATTGAAAACGGGGTCAACGTGCAAAGCAACTGAATGATGAGTGAACCCAACTCAGTCAGAGATTCAAGCAGCCGCGCTTGAAGAACCACGAGAGAAAACAAAACCCGTCCGAAACAACACTTGCCAAGTGCAGCTGCCTCGAACGCTATTTCGAGAACAAAAGGCAACAACGAAAACGGAATGTTCGAAAAACTTGGCAAAATCCATGCACCGGCCCATCTCTCCTCCTTTTTCTATTTCCCCCTCTTTTTTTTCTACCTCCTTTTCTTCTCTCAAATTTGTCTCCCTTTTCTTTTTGCCCGGTGTTCGCGCCGTCCTCGGTGTCACTCGGGAGCGGGCAAAATAATGATGCTCCAATTTTTCCCCCTTCACAGTTTTTTTTCCCTTCCAGGAGCAGGCTTAATTCATCATTGCGGTGTCATAGCGCTGAGCCGGCGCTTTTAAAACTCAAATCCCGTGGTGGCGAGCCCCCCTTTTCCTATCCCCGCCCCCGAGAGGTGGCATTAATCATCATTAGTGGTAGATTAATACGCTGAAAATGAATCTGGGTGTTTTGGAAGAATCTTTTTCTCGATCCTTCGGGGGTCTCTCTCATTCCTCCCCCCCTTTCTTCCGAAGAAGGAGGAGGAGGAAAAAATGAATGGTGTGGCATTTAGTTGAGTAAGTGTGGGAGAACGAGATGTGATAATTTGCGTTTTTATTGAATCTCATTTTCTGGGGGGATGAGTACATATTGAGCAGCTTCGAGAAGCTGCAGTGAGGATGTCTTTTTATTAGATATTCACTGTCGTGGATTTTTAAAGGGGATGCTTGAGTAGGATGGTTGTTTGTTTTAAATTTAGGTAAAAATCTTAATTATGGAAAATATTATTAACGTAATAATTATAGTGATTGGAAAAATACATTAAAAAAGCGCTTGAAACCAGATTTAGTAAATAGCTATTTTTAATAATATTGAATTACAATTAAGTTCATGTAAGGAAATCATTTTTAAATTAATTGTGAATTAATATTGAAAAAAAAAATATTTGAAATTGTTTTCGTTTGTTGTTATTTTATCAATCGATAGATTTAATTTCAAAGCACTCATCTATCTGATTTTTACATCTTCCCATTGATTTATTTTGACATACCATTCATTGTATTCCTTTTATCTTTTACACAACATTAATTCATTTAGAAAACTGGTTACTGTGTAACATAAAACCCATTAAAACTCCTTTCATCTATTTTGGGGTTTTATTAAAGATGTAAGATATATGGGAGAGTGGGTCACTTTGGGACATGGCCTACCTTGAAGACACTCTACTTTTTAGACGCAATTTTATAGTTATGAACTCGTGCTTACAGGCATTAATAAATGGCCCTAAAATCTACCCTTCAACGTTTTTTGGAATCTTTGGTATATCTGGATAATTATTTATATCAGTTTCTTGTTTTGCGTGGTGCAAAGTTGCAATCACTTGTAGTTTCAAAAGCGTTTTATTTTTATAAAAGAAGTGTATTTAGCAAATTTTAATTATGATAAGATTAAAACACGTGTATCCTTTAATATTTTAGAAAAGAATAAGAAAATTTTCTTCAAAACCTAAAAGAGTAATTACATTTTATAACGAAATGTGTACTTTCATTAACACGTTCCCGTATCATTTCATGTTTAAATTTGATAAAAAGAGGTTTAGATTCTATTTGTAGAAATAATTGCAATAAATTGTATCCGGGAAAACAAAATATCAGTAATGAATGATCAAAGTGTAGATTAAATTAATTATTATTGATGTGGATTATGCGAGATAGTTTTACAAAGAAAGAGTTAAAGATTTAAGCAACTTAAAAGCATTTTTTAACCTTACAACAAGTTTTCTTTAAATTTTTCTTCACATGAAGACAGTAAATGGTAGATTTATTCCTTTCATTGTATGTCAGAGGGCCCCGTATGCTAAAAGATTGCAGGAACAGCATAATGAACTGTTTCCTTCCGACTTGGATACAAAAATTAAAAGTAGCATTCTTCTCCGCTATCTTCCTCCCGAGTTCTCTCCCAAAGACGAAATGATCGGCGAAGGCAACCTCTCTTTCTTTTCCCAAAACAAACGACCGCGAGAAGGAAGTCCTTGTTTAAAATGCAACGCGGAGGAGCGCCCTCGGAAAAATCGGGAGCATTTAAAACGTTTCTTAAGCGAGCTCAACAACCGATAGAATCTTCAGCGGGGGGAAAACAAAAATGTCTCCTCTCGCGCGCACTTAAGCGACTCCAACTTTCACTATTACGCTACACCAGTCCGCTGTCAGCCAATGATTAATCGGCCGTTGCCACTGGCAGGAACCGAAAAAGATAACAACGAGAGAGAGAGAGAGAGAGCTCAATATTCGAGTTAAAAATGCAAATTCGCCGCCTCTCGATAAACCATCTGGGAAAAATACCTTTTCAGATGGAAGCGAGCTTTTTTTTCCTCGACCCTCTTTTCTTCTCTCGGATGGATAGATAGATGAATAGTTGTTCGGAGCGGGGGCAACTTTTAAATTCCATTAATGAGCGCGGAATTATCCATTAAGAATGGAATAATTGCGATGCCCTAGGCGGCGGGCCGTGCCTCCATGGACAGCGGGGGCCTTGTCATGGAAATGCGTCTTTCCAGCAAAACAAGCGGGCCGTACAAAAGGTGTCACTGGAGGACAAGCGGGGTTGCCGGGATTCGGGGGCTTATTATTGGCTATCAGCGGGGCGATGAGTCGCTTTAGCGCCAAGCAAGATCGCCGCCCCGGTGGATCATCACAAGGCTCCCAAAGAAATGCCAGTTGTTCAAAATTTCAAAAATTATAAACTCCTTTTAATATTAAATTAAGGAGTTATGTGACATAATTTAGTTTTTTTTTGTGAAAAATTAATATTTTTAATGTGGAAGGTTGAATTTAAAAGGGTTGATCCATGGAAGAATTTTTTTCTTTGCTTAATTTTAATGTCTAATATTTTTTTTTTTTCAAAAAAATCCCCTCAAAACACATAGCAGGAAAATTTTTCATGGACGTTTTAATGTATACAGTAACAAAATTAGTAGATTTATTAAGGTTGTTTAAAAGTGTAAGGAGTGAAATGATATGTTCAATTAAATCTAGGAAGTCGTAAGGATTATATACAAACAGGACAGGTGCGTTTAACTTATACATTCATCGGTTGAGAAAATAAACCTGCAAAAGAAACTGTTTTCAATAAAGCCAGCGTACTAGCCTAGTGGTTCGAATATCTGACTGCAAAGTTGTACGTTTGGGTTTTTAATTTCCTCTCATGCATGAATGTTTTTTTGTCTATGTGTTGATGAGTGAATTTGGCTCCCCTGGTATAAAGGTGTTGTGTGTGTGTGGTGCGTTTAACAGTACTCATCTGTGGCTTCTGTCCATAGGTGGCCGCTGAGTAACGCCAACTCTGAGCACTCGGTGACCATCGGGTCTTTATGCCCCCTCAAGAGGGAGCTGCTCCGTTGACCCCACCAAGTCTTAATGAAGGCAGTTATACTGTGACCACTGTTCACAAGCGTTCTCAATAGCTCGGTGCAGATGCTCCGCCAAGCGCAGATAGGCAAGGCCAAGAAAGTACTACTAACCTTGACATTATATGTATTGGATGGAGGATTATATGTCTAATATCACAATGTCTTTCATTTACAACTAACTAAATTGAAAAAAAAAAAAACTACGTAAGTGGATGAATAGTGTATGTTTTAAATTACATTTTAGTACATCAGACCCCATCTATGTAGTACCCTACCAAGGGAGGAGTATCTGTATAAACAGATATTGCAGTGTCAAGAAGAAGGGTATGTGACCTCAACAAAGTGTATTATTTTGGAAGAAGTAGGTATTATATTGAGCTTTGTAATTTCTATCAATCTTCCCTGCTGCTGAAAAAACTTAGTGATTTAAGGTTATCCATTTATGTACTACACCTTAAAGATTTTTCTTTCAGTTATTAAAAAAATACCTTTATTTACAGGACTCACCTTTGAAGTCAGTGATGATGAGGATTAATGGCAACATACATAGACGAAGTTTTCTTCCCTGCTGAGAATAACACTCTCCGTTAATTTAGAAAAATTAATGAAACATTTGTTAATAAAAATTAAAAACTGATACTTGTTTATTAACATGATGTTTTTTTAAGTAGCATGCCTCAAGAATACGTCGATAAAACATTAACTGAAAGTTCCTTTTTGTTCAGATTCGTATATACAGAGAATTTCAACAATTCTGCCCAAACTCTGGAAAGCTAGATTATTAGCGTGGGGTAAATAAAAATTGTCCAGAGAACTAAACCTCTACTACTATACAGAGAACTATATCTCTATATGGTGTTTTGCTCACTAAAATGTTAAAAATATCCATTACGCATGCATGCGCCCACCGTGAAATAGAATTATTAAGTTTTTATAGAATATTACGTCACCTTTTTCGAAAAATAAAAGTCCTAGTAGAGATTAGTTCTCTCTGAGCAAGTTTTATCTACTTCACGCTAGGAACCTTTCTTTAAAGAGTTTGGCCGAACTTTTTGAAACACCCTGTTTATAAAAACAATACGATTCAGGGGGCTGTCTAAATTTACAACCTTTTAAAGGAATCTTCATAAATTCAACTTTATAAAATAAGGTACCTTCTCGAAATCATTTAAAAAAGAATGATCTTTGATAAACTAAATTCTCTTTAATATAAAATTAATAAGTCATCCCAAACAAAAGTTTAGCTAACCTTTGAAGTTTTAAAAATTATGTTCATGTTAATCTTGGTTTTTAATACACTATAATTTTTTTTATTTTCATAATTTTGTAGACATTTTCACAAATTATTCCTAAATTTTCACAAAATAGGCCATACGACAGACCCCATACGATTAAGAGGCCGTTCAAATATTACGTAGGAATGTGTTTTTAATGATTATCCCTCTCCTCTCTTGTCAGTACAGATAAGAAATACAAAACATTCATTAATGATCAAACTTTTGTAAATTTAGAACTAAATTTTAATAAAAAGCTAACGTGGTTCGAAACAAGAAAAAAGATACTAACTTAATTCCTCAATATTGATAATAAATTTTTAAATTAAACTTTTTCTTCAAAATTAAATTATTTTTTTTCAATTTACAAGATACTTTAAACAAAACAATAATGTTTTAAATGTCTTACGTAAGCATCACTCATATCCCCCGCCCCTTTTGTTCGCAAAAACAAGCACATAAAACCCCTACCCCTGCTTGCGTATTATTTGCACGGCTCCTAAATTAAAATGGCTTAAAACATAAGGACCCCTCAAAAAGATGGATACGACAAACTAAAAAAAATATGAAATCATAAAACAGTAAAAGGAAAACAATTACAGGAATCAAATAGATAGCAAAATACTATAAACCTTTCAATGTAAATAATCTTTCAAAATTTTAACTTCAAATACTTTTTGTTGTCTGTTTAACTGTTAACATTATCCCTGAAAAAGGTTTCTAATCTTTATAATAGAGCATTCGCACATGACGTCACTTGGAGGACAAAAACAACGTTGCTAAGGCTGTTGTTAGGGGCGGGAACTAGAAGCATCCAATAGAAGCATTCGCACATGATGTCACTGGCGGGCAAAAACAACGTTGCTAAGGCCGTTGTTAGGCCGAGTCATGTGATTGAAAATGCTCTATTCAAAACGTACTGCCAAAGTAAGCAGTATGGTTGTCTGTCAATATGAAATGGGGTATAGTTATGTAACGAAAGCTCCCAATACTGTGCGAGACGCCTTTTATTCTTAGTTTCCCTGCACAGTATGAATGCTCGCAAAGTAAACAGTTGTACAGGCGTACTCTTAGGAGGATTCCCTTTGTTGGTTGTATTGCAGGGAAAATAAGTTTCAGTTACAGTTTTACATTAAATGACACGTTTTTAGTATTTTAACTTAAAATGGGTTGAATTAGAAAGTTACATCTTTCCTTTAAAACACTTTAATTAACGTTTAGTTCCATTTAGACTTTAACTTTAAAAAACCATCTCAATCAATTATCATGACTTTCACCGAGTTAAATGGAATTGTCTTCTAAAATTAAGACTTTGAGAATCTAAATTTTAGATTCATAGGATTTCCATATTAGAGAAATCAGGGTATTGTCTAACCTGTATAAATGGAACCAGGATAGGTTAGTGTGTGTTATTTTCAAAATAAAAAGAAATTCGTAATGCAGATATTGCACCATTAACTGGCTATGCGTACCAGCCACACGAATATTTCTTAGTTCAATTATATCTTATAGAAAATTTAATCAGGAAATTTATGCTGTATAGTATTTCAATTTTCGATGTTAGTAAATGGAAATTTATCCTATAGATGTCACTATATTCACAGTAAATATAGACATGGGAAAAATTAAATTTATAAATTTTACTATATAAAATCATTTGGTCCGTCACTGGACCAGTAGTCGGGTAATAGGTGCGTTTACCCCAACACAATATTTAAATTATCTTGCAATCCCTTATTATAACACCATACTGTAATATAATTTGTATAGGGGAGATTCGTGTACCTAGAGTCACCCCACTTTATTTGAATAGGTAATATTTATTTCTAAGTTACTCAACTGGGTGAAAGGCAATATCAATATCCATGTTAGCAACCACTTTTAAACTAGTCAGGAGAATGATATGGCAAGTTATTGGTTAAAATAGTTTATCTTAGTTCTAAAATTACATTTTGAAGTTTGCACATTTATTACTTTACAAAAATCAGTCGAATCAATTTCATTATTTTTTAAGTCATAATTTTGGTTCTTAGATTAGGAACTAGATGAGACATTAAAGAAGTTCTCACTCCATGTGGTACAAATTTTACCTACGGCACTACTTTTTTGCAGACTTTTAAAAAACTTTCTACTTCAATTAATATTCTTTTTAATGTATTTTTAATCATCAAAAGGGTAAGTTAGTAGTACTTGGATGAGCATAAAATACGTTTGTGGCTTAAAAAAAAAACGGCCCTAGGTACACAAATTTCCCCTACAATTTTTATTAATATATTACTAAAAAATTTTAATTCCATTTACCCCACATATTCGCAGTTCGGAAACCAGCAGATGGCCGCCAAAACGCGGCGCAGCGAGGCGCTAACGGGGGCGATCTGCCGCCCCCTGCTCACGGGGTGTGAAAAAGAATAAAGAAAAGGCTAAAAGAGTTCCGCGTCATACAGGTGGAAAGAAAGGGGCGCGAAGAGTGACAAGACAAGGGGCCGGGGCACCCAGGGGCAACAAACTCAATTATTGAATGGACCGCGCGAGATCCGAATTATTCAGGAATATTTTTAATCAACGTTGCGACTCAATTTAAAGATTAATGCCGCGCCACTCGCAGGAAGAAGGTGGGGGGGGGGAAGAGGGAGTTATCGGAGCGTGTAGATTTTGGTTGAGGAGGTCACGTGGGGATCGGCATATCTTATTCCGCGCCAAGTGAGGGGGAGGGAGCGACGGCACCTCCGCGCTTTTTTCTCTCTCTCTCCTTCTTCTCGGGAATTTAATGAGAGCCGCAGTTTTGGAGAAGTGTTTGGGGGAGTTGGGATGTGTTGTGAAGGGGGTCGAGTGGGAAGTGCGGAAGGGACAGGTGTCGATCTGGGTTTTAGGAGGGTGTGGGGATGAGCCTCCTATTTGAGTGGTTCATAACCGGTGGTTCATGAAAGAGTCAAACAGTAAAGGTTTTAATAGTTTTAATAATTCATAAAATATAGAAAAACCACCGGATATAAAAACGGTTTCAGTCTTGCCATCGGTTGGTCGGGAGATTTTTTAAGACTATAAAAAAATTCCAGTTCAAAATTAATTTAATAGATGGCGCAAGCATAGTCAAGGGGGATCCATGTTCGATTGCCGTGCTATCTAGCAGCATGACCCACAAATTGAATGGAAAAGTATGATTGATAAGCTGACTAAATTAAAAATATCCTTCGCTTTCAAAAAAGGAAATATCCTAAAAATGTTTTCCCCCCAGACTATTCGTAAATTTCCTTAGCTAGGTCTCTCTCTCCAAAATCGAACCCATCTTTCTGCAAGAAACGATTTCGTCTACATCCTATCCTCTTGGATGTAGCTACGTAGACTCTATCTTGGTTTCTGATTCACAGCCTCAGTGATCAGATATATACCTTCACTGATTCCTTCACTGGAATCGAGCACGGAACCACGTGAATTATATTGGCACCATCTATTAACATAATTTTAAATTAAATCGTTTAACTGTCTTTAAAAAATCCCCTGACCAACCGATGCCGACACTAAAATAGTTTTTAATTCGGTTATTTATTTTATATTTTAAGAAGTTTTAAAATGTCTACAGACTACTTTTTGTTCATCCCGTATGCTAATGAAATAGAGTTGATCGTTTACACTTGGTGGGGATAATACTCACCAAGAAAATTTTTATCAGTAAATCCTTTGAAATGAATAGCCAAAGTGGAGTTTTGAACTCTCAAAATACGATGTAAGAATCTTTCTGAGATGCGTTAATGATATATATTTAGAAGTAAATGTTATTACTAACTATCAAGATGAAGGAAAACACAAACTAAAAATTATTTTGAATACTTTTTGTGACTTACTATTTTTATATTTTGAAAATTAACTTTCGGTTTTAAATTGGCGTTGGGACTGTTTTTAGCTGATAAACAATAGGATAGCAAGTTATTTCCTAATTTAGTAGTTTGCATCAGTTAATTTAGTAAAAATTAGTTTTCATGCTTAAAAAACTTAATACATATGCTAAAATTAATATTTAGTAATATAACATTGGTTAATAAAAAATATCGCCATTTCTTCGCCTATTTTTAAATCAAAACTGTATAAAAGTTTGATAACATTAC
Source organism: Tetragnatha montana (assembly GCA_963680715.1). Lineage (NCBI taxonomy): Eukaryota > Metazoa > Arthropoda > Arachnida > Araneae > Tetragnathidae > Tetragnatha > Tetragnatha montana. The sequence continues at coordinate 25,521,792 of OY796682.1, forward strand.
AATACGATTAAAAAACTAGCCTTTAAATATTGTTAATGAAATTAAAACACTTGAAGCAGGGTGATTTAAAGTGTGCAAAATTAAAACAAAATTTGCAGGAATTCTTAAATAGAGGATTGTGATGAATTTGAGAGAAAAGGAGAAGAGAGGGTACGAAAAGAGCGAGGAAAGACGATTCGGAACATTCCAGCGCTTTTTATCTAGAGTTTATTAGGGAAATCTTACTGTCATTTCTTACCTTATGATATACTGTACTTTAGGAGTTGAAGCCTTCGTTCCTTCTGCAACAATCAAATATCTATAGTACCTGTTGACGAATGAAATAAATTTTAACATACACTCTTAAACCGGCATTTTCAAAACTGAGTAAAAAATACTCAAACATGAGTATGTCACATTATCAAAGTGGCTCCGAAACAAAATTTACTCAAATTTGAAACATGAATACTCATTTCGGAAAACATGGAGTTACTCAACAATGACACAGCATGTGCTTATTTTTTAAGAAAATGCAGGGCATTCACATAGATCGGAGTGGGACGATTTTTTTTATTATTTTCAATATTTGGTGATAAAATATAAATATGATAGTGGTGACTGTTGAATTGTTTGAAACTGAGTATTTATGGTATTTAAAAATTAAAGGAATTGGGTAGTCATATGTGAAACAAAAAGTTTCACATCAGAATAGAAACATCGATTTACTCCAGATTTGAAAGTGTTATTTTTCTCAGTGTAAACGCTGAGAACACCAGAAATTGTGATTGTGCACAAAACGCCCATATTCGTGCTAAACATTTACAAAGGAAAAAACCCCAGATGATATGACGATATTCGATGTTCTTTAACTTTTTCTCCCTTCTTACCCCTTGCTAAGAATATAATGCTTTTTTTACCTTCTACTTTATAAAACAAACATAAAAACAAAGTTAAGCCTACTAATAGTTCCATTTTTGGCTATGCACAATTCCAAACTTACTTTTGTAGGATATATGTATTATGTACTCAGTATTGAAATCCGAAATACTTGGTACTACACCTATTTTTAGGAAAACTGCTAAACGTAGCCTTAAGTCAAATCAAAGTCATGCAAGACATCAGTTTTTATTGAAACAAAAATAGAAAGGTTTGCTGCAGAAAAGAGGTGGACCCACCTCATGATAAATAGGTTTATGTTTGTAATTTTGGTATGCTTTCATTCTATTCTCAACCGTTATATTCTGTGATTCACGATAGTCGAAGTTGTCTCATTCATAAGTTTGTTAAATTATAAAGTTAGAAATTTGCATAATTTTGGAAAACCAGTAAAGCAAAAGTTTTTAAAGCTAAACTGATTATTTCCAAAAACCTTAAACAAATTAGAATCACATATTTTCTACAGGACACCCTCTAATTTTCTATCTATTCTAATAATAGAGAAGCTAATCAAGTGTCGAGCTATAAAGTCAATTGTTTTTAATGCAAAGTTTTATTAACTGCAGTATATTAGGATTAACATCATAATATAAATCTGATATCCATTTCAATAGAACTTCCCAATCTAGGTGAAAGAAAATAATAACCTAAAGTGGTACAGCATTTTAAAGAAATGAAATTCTATACACTGCACACACGTAAGAAAACAAGAAAAAAAAAGTAAAACCCGAAAAGCTCAATTTTGAGAGGGGAGAGAACAGCCCATAAAAGAGGGACCCATCCGACCACAGACAAGAGTGACAAAACTTTTCGGAAACTTCCCCGGTCGCGGGCATTTAAAGAATGGGTCATAATTTACGGAAAGATACGCCATTTTCGTCTTCCAACTTCCCAGTCTTGATGGAAGCGAAAGTATAAAAGAGAAAGTAAAGGGGGGGATAGGAAGTAACAAAAAAAAATAAAGAAAGGATGGGGCACAAAGAAAAGGTGGAATTCCTCCCCGGCATTTTCTCTCAAAAACTCAGAGGGGGGAAGGAAGCTGAGGAGGGAATGAGTGTGATAAGACTACAGACGAATGTCAGTTCAATAACTCAGATAGATAGATGGCGAAGAAGAAGAGCAGGGGGGGGGGAAAGAAGGGAGAAAATTAAAGAAGAAGCAAAAGCGAATGAATCCCCACAAAATTTCCAACTAAGAAACTTGAAAGGGGGAGAGGAGCGAGAGATAGAGAGAAATTAAACTCTAGTATGATCTATCAACAGACCAACAAAAGAGGAAATTGAAAGAGAGAACGAGGGAGGAGGGGGGATAAATGAAAGGAAGAAGGAAATAAGACGGCGGTATTTGTTTTATCCACCATGTTGCGGGAGGGAGGGAGGAAGGGAGAGGGGGGGGAGGCGAGCAGAGTTGAAAAGCGATGAGCGCCCGGGATTAGGGTTAAAAAGACTTACGCCTCAATGAGTTTTTCGTTTAAGATATTACATCGTTTTGTGGCAACGGTGCTTACGAGGGGAGGCAATTAAGCATTACAGGTGTGCGGGGAGGAGGGATCTTTTTTTTTACCCTCTTTTGTTTCCGCACCCCCTTTTCTGAGTGGGTAAGTCCGTTAACGAAGATGACGAATTAAAAGTTTTAAGAATAAATGAAACGTGTCTGTTTTATTAAACAGCAAATTAGCTGGTCGTTGTTAATGCCCCTTCTTCTTAAAAACGTGTATATGGCGTCTGCGGTTTATGAAGCTTTGTTCTTTTTTTTTTCTTGGAGACCTTTTTGAGCGGATTTGGAAAGAGAGAGAGAGAGAGAGGGAAAAAGGTTTTCGTAAAAAGTTGTGAGGGGTGAAATGGAATCGCTGTTTCGTGAAAGAAAAACGTTTAATCTGGAGGGAGGATTTTAATGAAAACAACTCATCTAAAATCAAACTTGGGAAGTGAGGTGAATACTAATAGCCTTTGACGAAATTGCGCCTTTTTTTACTCCCAATCCAAAGAGAAAGAAGTTATTATAATAGTCCCACATTCCTTTGAATTACTACTTTTAATGTATCATATCTAATTACTGCCATGATAAAATTAGTTAAGAATTAGCAATGTTTAATTGATATAATAGTTTTTGAAAAACCTTATTTTGAATGCGTTTACGAAAGTGTTTTTCTGAAGAAGTTAATGCCTGTGTGATTCATATTTATTTTAATTTTTTTACATCTCTGGGGCTAAATTTGGTTTAAATACTTTAGTTATAACTTTAGATAACTGATTCCCTTCGAATAAAATACAGATATTATTTGGAGAATGATACACAACAACAAAAGAGTAAAATGTTACAAAAATCGTCATTACTACCTTGTAGTCCTTTTAAAAAGGAAAAGTGCAAGGCCTTCCAAAATTAACTTAATTTAAAATATCTAAATCAATATCAACTTTTTTTTAAATTACCTAATTAAGAGTTAAAAAGGAATCAAATGTGCAACCCAAAAAAATTCAAAGGAACTTTTCGGATAACTTTTACATTAATCCTTACATTACTAACACTTTGAAATTTTCTTAAAAAGGTATAGAACGGACCGAAAAGGTATACATAATTATAAATTTTTGATTCCACCAACTTTGAAGGATCCTATTCCTAAATCTTTCCATAACTTTGTTTTAATAATTGGTATAATTGATAATTTAAGGAATCAATGTTTGGATATTCTGTTGCCTTCAAATTTATATTTTTATTGTACTTAAAGGCATCAAAACTATTATAAATACCGGCACTCTAGGGTGATATAAACTTCTAAAATGCTCAATAAGCATAACATACAAAATAAATATCTAATTCGGTTTTGCATCGACTACCTCATACATTAAACCGAAAACTTCGCCCAAGTGTTTCTCTCAAACCCTCCAGGAAAAGGTCAAGTAACACTTCCATAAAACTGATTTCCAAGTCATCCTCCAAAGGGGGTGGTGGTGCTCCCACCCCCACAATCTCGAGAACTTCTCCATCCCCCCTCGTCCATTCCATCCGCTCATGTTTAAGGCATAACCCATACACTTCAAAATCTCCTCCTCGGGTCTCTCGAGGGAATGGTGATTGATGCCCCCGCTCTCCCTCGCAAGATAATGCCCGTCTTGCGGACGCATCAATTAATGCGGATGACGGAGATTAATGCGATTTTGATTAGGGATCAAGCGGCGGTCGCCGGTTTTAATTGGCGGAGGCACCAATCGGGGTTATTTATCTCCCGGTGGCGAGGGAGGGTAATTTATTAGCGTTATGGAAGGGGGAGATTGATTGGCTAAGGGGCGAGTTATGATGGGAAGGTTATTAATTGAGGGGCGGGGTTAGCCGATGTTTTGAAGTGTGGTTGGATGTCGGAATGATTTATGGGCGTGTTGTTTCCATATCTATGACACTGAATATAAGGGATCGTGCACAAACTACGCCTCACAAATTTCTGGGAATATGAAAAACCTTCCTCGCTTTTATCTCATTTTATACTTTTTTTTCTTCATAGTGACGTCACTGCTGTGAAACAAAATATATTTAAAATTTTGACATTTAAACAATCAGGTAGGTGACAAAGTAGCAGTTAATTTGAAGTCGTATACATAAGTGGGATTAATTTAACTTTTGATAACAAAATACCGTGTATCGAATATTTACTTTTACAATATAGATTATAGGTGGATAAATTTTATTGTAAAATATTTTAATTAAAATGTAATGAAATCTACCGCTGAAACTCATTATACCGTGTCAGCTTACCTGGGAAAAAGCTAACTCAACTTGTTTGCTTTACTGCATGATAATAATACTTGCAAGGTAAATCGTTTTACAGATTTTTTTTCACACGCATCTTTAGATCTGGTAGCTTTTATGGTAAGTATTTTCAACGTGCCTGTAACATACAGAAAATACGAATTTTTGAAAATTATTAACACATTTTATTATTGTCAAATTAAGAGATGAATGGAGTTAAACTTTTAAAAATGAATTGGGTAATTAATAAACATATTCAATTCGGAATTTTTTTTAGATTAATACAATTTTCAGAGAAAAGTCACAATACAAAAAGTTACCTGCAACTTCTTTGTTAATTAATTACCTTAGATAGTTCACGATTTTAATAACAACTGATAGTTAAATGAATATTTTAAATTGAATAGCTACTCTTATTTTGATTTAAAAACTACATATTTTTCGCAAATCATTTAATCAAAATTTATTTGAAAATAAATTCGTAATTCAACATTAGGGTGGAACGAAAAACGAAATTTGTCAAATCGTTTTGTAATAGCACGCAAAAGTTGCCTTTAGCGATCAATATCAATATGTGAAAACCAGAAATTGATCTAAAGTATAATGAGGTACCGAAAACGCCTTAAAGTTTTGAAAGAAATGCTAATTTTCATACAAAACAACTAAAAAACCACAGATTAAACCCTCACATTTTGATTATGATTTTTTCACTAATGTTATAGAAAAATGTCCCAGGGTTTTTTTATCACCCCGCTTTAAGTAGTATTACTTTTTTTAATATTAAATACATTTGTAAGGTTGTTTTTCCTGCATATTTTTAATAACTATAACTCTAGAACTATACAACTTAAAAACATGAACTCAACTTCAAATTGTTAAACGTTAAAGATTATTAATAAATTTTCATAATATTTAAACCGATATAAAATAATACCTATAATCTTCAATTTTTTAAAAATATAAAAATTACACGTTTTCCCTGTAACACTTTCTAAAAGTCATCTCCAATAGCAAAAGTAATTTACTTCTCAAAAGTTTTATTTCTAATTTGCTGAGTTTAATTTAAGTAAAATGTATTAAAAACAGCTCTTGCAAATTTCAACCCTTAAATCTCAAGAGATTCTGGACTCTCATCGATTTAAAGAAACTAAATGGGGAAAATACGGATCATGGAATAAAGCGATATAAAGAATGAACAAAAAGTGCTAGATCCCTACAACGGCTCTCAAAAAGTGAATGTACTATACTCCAGTTATAGTTAAGAGTGAGAGTTGACTCAAACAGTTTCAACAACAGGAGATTGATAAAATTGATTTAAGTATGAAAATAGAGTTTTTCTTGAATACTTGAAGACCGCCTTCAACAATATAAACGTCTCTACTTCAAAACAACAGAAAAGAGAAGATTTCCTACCCCCAAAACATACAAAGTAACACCTTTCCCGCCCAAGTCCTTCCCTATACGCCCCAGACACCGGCAAACATCTCTCCGCATCTCCCAGATCCTCCTCACTCGGGACGAGACACCGCTCCTCAAATACGGACCTCGGGTATCGCCATAATGCAAAATTCATGTTCGGAAGCGTCCGGTCACGGCCGTGCCGTAAAACACGTTTTATATGCGGGGAAAAACTCTCTTTAACCGGCCCGGCCCCCCTCAAGGGTAATCGGCACTTGGGCCCATTAGGACGATGATGGGACGGAGGCGACATAAAAACTCCCTTCGGCGGGCCGGCCGCTGGGAATACCGTTGCCAAGGCGACGGAGTGGGTTTTTTGGTACTTTATAACTGGTCCCTCGTGTGTCCGGCACCTACAAATGGCACGTGCTTAGCATACAAAGTCACCTTTTTTATTATATAAAACCAGTATTTATTCCCATAACATCTTATATAAATAAAATACAGTTATATCAAAAGTTACGCAATTATTACTAAGTTATTCGTTATCAATACAAGAAGATAACATGAGGTCTACTAAAAAGGTATATAGTATACAGAACGAAAGTCTTTTAAGTTTCAAGTACAACACCTGACCAAATTTAAAGTGATTTTTAGTAAGTGATATTAGATTAAATTGGAGTTGAAAGAATGAAGCAAGGGAAAACATTATTTTGAATTTGTATCACTTTAATTTAGTGGTTTCCAACCTGTGGTTCGTAAACCACAGCTGGTCCATGACAGCATGTTTTTTAACACTACTAAAATTCCATCTCTTTTTATCTCCTTCATTCCTCTTTACTCATCATCCTCTCATTCTTTTTATCCTCTCCATCGTTATCATTCATTTTTCATCCATCTCATCATCTTAAACATTCGTGATTATTTTTATCCGCTTCTTCCCAACATTTTCATCTCTCTCATTCCTTCTGTCACTCCGGCCCTTCATCTCTCTCATTCTCTTTACCTACCTCATCATTTTCATTTCATTAATTCACTTAAGAGATTCCATTCTGACCATTCTTCTCATCATCTTACCTCTTCATTACTCTTATTCTCTTCATTCTTTTCATCTTCATCCATCTTCTCATACATATTATTCTTTATCATACCTTCCCTATCATCTTCTATATCTCTCATATTATCCCCCTCCTCATTACTCACATCTGATGCATCCTCTCCATCACTCCTGTCTTTATCCCTTAAATCAATATCATTACTCCTATCCACTTTTTGGCTCCCATCGCCCCCTAATTAATCTCACTCATTTTATCACTCTCATCTTTACAATACTCTGAATAACTCCATTTCTCATTACTTCTTGATCATGTAAATACAATTCATTCTCTTAATCCTCTTTATATCGCTCAACCTCTTTCATCCACTTCATAACTATCTCATCCTTATTCCTCTCATTCCTCACCATCACTCTTATCCCATCATCTTGACTAAAATCATTACTTTCATCCTTTTCATTCTTCTCTTTCTCTCATCATCCTTCACATTCTCTTCATCCATCCAACCATTTAATCCCTCTGACTTTTTTATGGTAGAAATAGAATTTTAATTTATCAAGGAGATAAGTTTTAACAAATAATAGATAGAAGTGGTCCACGAATGACTTAATTTAAGGCAAAGTGATACACGAAAGAATTGGCAACCGCTTCTCTAATTCTCTTCATTGTTTTAACTCTCACTTTCTACCTTTTCTCACATTCAATTCTCTCGCAAACCTCCTTCCCTCTTTCAGTTCAGTTACAGTCTATTTGAAGTAATTTTAAGTGCAAGCGCAGGTTGATAAAAATCATATTCCTAATTCCTACACAGATATCATCAAAATTACTCCTGCGGTCCCCTTCAAACGACTCTGTACTTGTATAACTTATCATGAAGAGAAACATTAAAAATCGTGTGCTCATAAACAAACTTGATCTTTCTCTTGAAGAACATGACTGTAACACATAAAACCGCCCATTCCCTACTCCTTTACAGATATACACCAAAGAATACCTCTCGAGTGTAAACGGACCAGTCAGTATAGTTGAATTCCAGTTTTGATGATTGATACGTCCGCTGGACAATAATCCTTTGATGAGAGAGTATACGGATTGCAGCTGGTCAGGGGAGCGAAAGTACTGAGGGGGATGCCATTTCGGGTGCTCAGGCACTTCAGCCTGGATATTAATTGCTGGGGAGTCCCAGGGCCTTTTGTGCATGACTGGGCTCGGACTGTCGTGAGTGGGTCTCATTGAATTTCCTGAAGCACGAAAATACAAAAGATATATTAAACTGCTTAAGTGTGCATTCGGGAACCAATTGTGATGAGTGTTACTTTTATTAGTTTGTGATAAAGGGGGTTATGAAAAAAATGTGTAGGGAATTTTAGTAGAACTGTCAACTAATCCACACAGCTATATTAACACTGTTGAATTGTCAGTTTTTAATTGGTATCAAACAGCTTGAAGCTAGATTTTGAGGTATGCTTGAATTACATTTCTTAAATAAGAGTATACAACCCCAATAAATGTCTCTGCACTTTTCATTATTTTCGAAAATTTCTCTTCAACCAATTTTTGAAAGAAACCTCAGGTCCCTAACTAGACTTTTGTTTCAGATAGGTTGGCTTAATGTTATTTCTAAGCCCCCTCACGCATACATTGCAGGTTAAATGACACTTAAAGGGAGGATTTGAATCTTGGTGCATTTAATGCTAAAGTATTGAGGAAAATACTGAGTCCCAAGCAAAGATGTAGGTGGTCTGGAGTGATCTCCCACAATATATTTTTGAAATTTGACCATTAATAGTAGTGTTTAACCTCATTTTTGAATATTTGGAACGCTGTGGGTAGCACTAGAAGAGGAGCACTACAGAATTTTCAAGGAAAAAACAGTAATCTTATTAATTTCTTTGCGGTGGGTGTGAACCTCTTTACTCCCTCTCCTATGATTTGTCCCTAAACATCTTCAATCATGACAGGTGAATTTTGATGCCCAAGGCATCTCGCTCAGCCTCTCACATCCCCTCTCCCTCCTCCCTAGAAACAATAACTCCCCCTCCTCCAAGCATCCCATCCAATATGACGCCGTTATGATCCATAATCCCTCCTCCCCATCCTCCCGCACCGTCGGAATGCGCCGATTTCATAACTGGCCGGCCTCCCATTGGCCGAGCCCGGTTATGACGAGGCGTGGCCGCGCAAGATATGATTTTGAGATATGTCTGAGGGCAGCCTGCCATTGGCCAGCCGCCCTGCGCACCGCCAAAGATTAAAAGAGCGCCGTCCATTGCGCTTCTTCTCTCGCCCAGCGACCTCTTTTGTTCATTAGCAATCAATAACGATGAAGGGGTGACGGAATCGATAGACCACACCTCGCCCCGACCGTGAAAAACAACGGAGGAGAAGAAGAAGGAGAAATATGGAGCTCAGAGAGGGGAGAGATGACTGGGATGGTGCTCGAGTTTGAGACGTTGGTTGGTGTTTTAGGGTAAAAGGTAAAGAAAACAGTAGATACTTTAAAGAAAAGAAATCAGGAGAGGGGATGAAAAAGAGGAAAAGGGGAAGAGAGAGAGAAAGAGTAAGGTAGGAAAACAGATATCTAATTGAGAACAGTTGAGAGAATATGAGAGATATGCAGCTAAATTGAAAAAGAACTCTAAAGTGAAAGAAAGGGAGAAAAAATAAATTATTATGTGAAAACTAAAGAAAAGTGAGGATGGAAAAAGAGAGAACATGAAAGCGATAAAGTATAGGAAAAGAAAGAAGAGAAGAGAGAGAGAGTTAGTAATAGGATGATTTGAAAAGAAGTGAATATGAGGATGAAAAAAAAAATAACAGTATATTAGAAAAACAGAAGACACTGTAAAACAGGATTTGTTTATACGAGAACTATATAGAAGTGATAATGAAAGAATGGTAAAAGGGAAAAAGCAAAGGAAATGGTAAATGAAAGTACTTCTACACATATTCTGAATATAGTCTTTGATTATTCACTTTTTAAAAATGTACTAATTTTTAAAAGGATTCTTTGTCCTTCATTATTAAATTATATATTCCAGAAAACTTAAGTGCATTGTCTTATAATAATCTTTTAGTCATAGTTAGATAGGTGGAAGACAAAAAACTTATTATTATAAATGTTAACTCCGAGAGTTTTAAGAAAAAATAAGATTTTATTGACAAAATAAAACTGTGCTTTATGTGTAAATAATTTTTATAAATTATCCTCGATATAGTGTTTGGAACGCTGAGAGAGCTATTTTGTTGGGGCGTCATAACAGTCAAATCATTACGATCCTACCTTCAAGTATTACGCAAGCAAGTTTTTAGTGATTTGCAACCCCAGTTTCCATTTGTCAGCAAATAAGAAAATCGCTAACCCCTTCTTCGCCCGCCCTTTTTTACTACAAAACTTTCACTAATGATTGTAAAAATTATAAACTTAATTTTAATAAAAACTTACTTTGCTTGAGCAAAATGTATCCTTGATTTCTTATTTGAGCTGGTTAGGATGAAAGTGGTATATATAAGTCCACTGAACTTCGTTTTGTGTAATTGAAGGTTTTCTAAAAACCTGTGCTAAAAATTCAGGATTGCTTATATTTTTACTTTGTGGGGTGGATTTGTCTTTAGGTAGGGACACAATTTTTGCTGCGGATCAACTTTTATCAAATTTTAACTGAAAGTGCTTTAAATTAGCTTTAATGGACTTATACCACTTTCATCCTGACAGATTGATGGGTTTCGGGAAGGAAGATGGGTATTGGGATGTAGTAAATATAGCTTTCTGAGCGACTGTTTAGTACAAAGTTAGATTTTAATGTTCTGTTCCACAGATTTTGATGCATAGAATACGAATTTTTGGTGTAAAATTTTATATGACCCATTTTGGGGGGTCATATTCAAGATGGCGACCGAGAAACGTTCTTCGCTTGATATTTCTCTAGTTTATATTTTCTATTTGCTTTAACTAAAGCTAAGGTTTAAATTAAAATAGGTTTTCGTTTTTTAAAAAAAACTTGTTATCGATGTGATTTTTAAGATGGCGTCCAAGATGGCCGCCGTTTAAAAACTTTTGCAGTTTTTATGATAGATAGTTGAGCAATAAAACAAATTGATTGATTTAAAGTTAGGAAATGAAAATTTCAATAAAATTAAATTATATTTTACAACAATAAAAAAATTTTAACCATTAATTTTTATTTTTAAGAATTTTAAATTTTAAAAAATAAACTTAAAACATTTTACTAAGTTTTATCCCAAAACCAATATCAATACCTTAAGTTACTAGCAAACTATAATTTATATAGAATGGTTGTTAAAATACATACAAGATATTGACTGCAAAGGGGCGTCTGTATTAGCCATGACGCGATTAAAGGATTAAAGCTTTCCCGCCTAATCTAATAAAGCGCGGATTTTATTTTCGGATATTTTTTTACAAAAAGGGGTCATCCATAAATTTGTAATTAAAGTTAACAAAACTAAAATTTTCTCCAGTAAGACGCTTTTTTATAATCGCACGGGCTCCGCCTTTGCAACTTTGGCCTTTGGCCTTGGGGTTTCTCTTATCAAAACAAATTCACAGAACGAAGCGGAGCAGTGGACTTATTCCACTTTCATCCTGACGAAAACGGTCGTTCGCGTTAGTAGTCATTTTTTGAGTCGCTCTCACGGGCCAACAAATCAACTTTTTCCTTTGCAAACAACTACACTAAATAAAGGACCTAAAACTCTATCCAAATCCAGTCTCAACTCAACTTTTGTCATTTTTGGACTTATACCACTTTCATCCTGGGCAGTTCATTTAATAACTAATTTAAACTAAACATTTTAAATTAAATTTTTCCGGAAAATTACGAGATATTTTAGAAAATATTGTTTTTAATCTCTAGTATTGACTCACTCATATGCCCCTCCTGACTTGTAAGCAAAAATAGGCAAATGGAAGACTCCCTTACCCCTTGAGTGCTTACAAAATGCTTGAATTACCCCTGAGTTTTGGGGTTCCAATCTCTATATTTTTTTTCATGGTTGCATGATTTATAAAAATAGCATGCTAATAGATTTTGCAGGTTTTTTTTATTCCTTACCCTCACCGTGTTGACAAATCATCAATATCAACAAAATAATTATATGTGAAATAAACAGCTCGCAGTTATTCTAGTAATATACAAGTATATATACTTGGAAATATACAAGTCGTAAATAACACATAGACAAAAACTGTATTCCTTACCCAAGTCTAATGGTGCAAAGTTTTATCACTAAATCATATAACACTGACTATTAAGATAGCAAGTCAACTTTCTTGGACATTCGTTTTCTACCTAAAAGAAAAAATCAATTCGATTACTTAAATTAAAGGCAAAAGAATTTTAAGGGATACATTTCTGAGCTAATACTTAAGATGCTCAATGAACACCAAAACAAATTGAGAAAAATCCAAAATGTTGACATCTAAGAAATTCTACCTTTTAATTTATTTAAAAAAATTAATGCAAGAAACTTCTTCTTAGACTTTTAAAAAATCTCGCTAAAAAATCCGTGTGTTTAAATACGATAACTAAGCTCTATCTAATACGATAACATCAAGCTCTCAACTCTCTGAAAATGAACTCAAAGTTTCTTTCTTTAACGAATCTAAACGCCGAATATTTCCAATCGAGATTAAAAATCTCTTACACACAAAAGGCAGACAGAAACATGTCCGAGCATCAACATTAAACTCCGGTCCTAACCTTATTAAGCAAAAGCACGCCCTTAAAATTTTTTCCGAAATTCTCCCGATTCTTTCGCTCTGAAAACAGTAATAAAACTGCTTTGAGATAGAACGTCACACAGTGCGTTCATTAAACGCTGTTTTTGCAGGGACCTCCATACCCCCACGAAGACACAAAAAGGCCAGCTACTACAAGAAAAAAAAGCAAAAACTTAAAACTCTTAAAACGAAGGTGCTTGTCGTGAGACGCAACCTGGCTCCCTGTCATGTATAATTATGTCTCTCCAAAAACCGAGACGAAAATTTTTTAATTTTGTTTTTCCCTGCCTTACCCTAGTTCTTTATTCACAATTATAGCGAAGGCGCTTTGCATATACTTCAGATTTTTTTTTTCTCTATGCGAGATAGTTTTATTTATTTCTCCCGCTTTTTCTCCAGGCTTCTCCAGTCCTTAATCCATTATAAGAAATCTAATTCTATATTTTAAGTGAATTATTTCGGCTGGAAACCGGCTCGGAAGCTGCGCGTTGAAACGCTCTTCCTTTTGTAAGTCAATTAGAATACCTTTTTAGATGAATTGACGTCTACTTAGGGCCTCTTGTTTGGGGAGGAATAAAATCAGCGACGAAAAAAAAAAGTCGCCAGAGCGAAATAAAAAAAAAATTGATAAAGCAAGAAAGGAGAGAGGGAGGAAAAAATTACCCCGCTCCTGTTTTAGATGCATATGTTAACTCGCAGAAATGTCGGACACTGTTCTGATACAATCTTAAGTGTCAAGAATAATATTGGAGAATCCGCCCTAATGCTTTTTAAGATGCTAATACTACGCAGCTACTTTATTATTGTTATTATCGTTGTTATTAGTGTTATTCTTTTTTTTTAAATGGAGAGGTGACATCAAGATGAAAGGACTTCAGACTCATATGTTTCAAATTAAGAGAGTTGTTTTTCTAGCGGGGTTTTTAAGAGAGGAAAGAAGGAGGGAATTCGATTAAAGTTGAGTATATGGCGGTTGTGTTTTTCTTCTTTCATCCAATGGGGAGCTTGACGGTTTTTGAATAAAAATAAATTGCGTGTTTTGATTGTGAGACGTGGTTTTGAAAATTAATTCGTGGGCTTTCTTTTTAATTCGTACCCATTTAACGCAATTCATGTCATTGTTTGAAAAAAAAAATTCTGTTTATGTAAATTAATGTTGAAATGAAAACTTAGGGTTATTTTAATTTTTTTGTAAAGTTTCTAGGAAGTATTGTCTTTTCTCATTTTGATTTAGAAATGTTTTGGTGCGAGAAAAACACGGATAGAGTTGAGAAAGTAAGGAACAGGTTACTATAAAACTACTTTTGCATACTTTAAAAAGAGAGCCTCGAAATGTTTGGCTTGTAAATGTATTCATACAGTGGTGGGTAAAAAAAACTGCATCAACTTCAAATTTTCACATTTCTAGCTTTAAAGCAATTGAGAATATGATTGAAAAGGAAAATTCAATTACCCGCTACCAACAGAAATTAAATGTTTTTACTGTATGTATTTACAGAAAAAAGTAATTAAACACTGTAGCTGTTAAATTTATAACTGGTCAACTAAAACTTAAAAAGCATATTGTGTTACTTTTTGTTAAACTTTAAGAAGCATTAGAAATTTGTTGTCTAATAGAACCTAATATTCTACTACTATTCTATATATTTGATTTCGGCTTCACATCTTGTGCGTTTTTTAAAGCATTCTTGATGATATTGTACACAAACTTAATTAACCTAATTACACACAAAAATAAGGGTGATAATTTTTTCACACAGTTTGTGGTTTTATCCATGATTTAAAGGTTATAACAGTAGTTAAGTTGAGTTCGATTGTTCGTCCCAACTACTACGCACTTTTATTCCAATAATTTTCAATGTAATTTATTTTTTTTTAAACCATTTAAGAACTAAATAAACACTTTGATTCTATTATTAAATATCCATTTAGCTATTTGTTTGTTTTTACGTTAAAATTTTAAAGTAAATTTTCTTTTTTCTTAAGGTAAATACTATGGGAAATTATTGAAAATGGTTTGTTACATTTTTGATTGATGACAAGGAGCAGAATAATCCAGGAAGATTGCATTTGGAAACTTACAAAACACTTTCTCTAGTGATAGGTGACAGACAGATATATAAGACAATATCAATCGGATACTTTTATCAGTTTAATCTCGGCTAAAAGCGATCACATTAAGCGGAGTCGACTGTATTTTGATGTGGACCTTAGAGGTAAAAGATAGCAATGGCTGACTGTTCATAAAAATAACCTCTGTAGAGCAATATATTTACTGTAGATCCCTGCAGTAACATTATATAGACAGATTTGACCGCCTCTCAAAGAACCATATTGTTTCACATCTCTCAACTCTAAAACAAGACTTCCCTTCCTCTAGCTTTTCTTCCAATTTATCTCAATACTACCTCGTACAAAATTAAAGGAAAGGGAAAATTTCCGTTGACAACCGTCCATTCACACAACTTAAGAACAGAGGGGCGCAACAGCCTGCGACACAGAACATAATATCCGGTAAATCCCCAGGGAGGGAGACCGCTGTATTCCAATGTCCGGTAGCGAATGAAAAAGTGATCAGTGAACTCACTTCCCCTCCCTTTGAACAAAGTTTCAGTGGAACATTAATTTTTCAGCGCAAGGCGCTACAAGAGCTCTCAATTATTCATCAGTGGATGTCGATCTCCATTTTTCTTCTCACTGCTGCCTAGTATTTGTTATTGGGAATTTCTTTCGAGGAACTTTCTCAAGGAGAGATTCCGTGACTCTCTGGGAAATCAATTTATTTGCTTAGTTTTTCAATTTGAGGAGGCATTTCTTTGTTTCGCTGCCTTATTTAATGCCAATTGAGCTAGATTCATTTTGTGCTTATGTGTAAAACGATTTCCCCCTGACTCGTCTAATGTAAGTACCGTGTATTAATGAGATTCATACATAAAATAATGATCCAGTGATACGTTAAAAATTGTATGTCAATATCATATTTAGTAATCGGATGGGAAGTGCATGCCATAGCCTAATTTAAAGTAAATTTTAGAACGAAATTTAACTTTTCTAGCAGTAACACGATAAATCGCAACAACAAAACTTAAATTACTTATCAGAAATAGGATAATTTTTAGTATCCAAACTGAAGATCCAGGGCTTATTTAACCATGGTTTTAGAAGGGTTAAATACCGAAGAATACTACTTTTAGAGCTTTCCAGTGCAAAAATGCAAAATTAAATTTTAAAACCGTACTTTCATTTAACTAAAGGGATTTTTTCAATTATAACAATAACTTTATCTTTACCTACCGTATCTAAAGTAGTTGTAAATTCTTCACACTACGTTCTAGGAGGTCTTCATAAATTGTTTTGTACATGCTTTTTAATTTAAAGCATTCTTACAACCTGAAAATATAATTATAAGACATTTCAAATAACACTTCCCTTCGTCCTACAATTCCTAAACAATTAATATTCCATACTTAAAAATGCAATGATTATATTTTTTTCCTTTGCATCCTATATGATGGGAGCATAGTTCAATGTCATTTAAACTTATCAAATGATTAAGCAGGGGGGGACTTATTTTCACCATCATAAAAAAATAAGAAAATCGTAAAAGCAAAATAGATTAAGAAAAAAAAATAGGGGCCAAAATATTATTAAATCACTGTTCATATGAACATTGAGCTTTAGAATAATATTTATGATACCCTTTTAAACAATAGATATATTGATGTAACTTTGATTTAAATAATTCTCATGTAAAATATTTTTAAACATTTCTAAAACTACTTCTAACAAATGCAGTTATGAAAAGAAAACCGTTAATTTTGTGCTATAAGTTAGAACACGTTATCCTCTTACATGTCGTGCTAGGGGTCTGAAGATGTTTAAACCCTGTTGTTTGCTGCTTAGAAATGTGTTCTAAAAATAGTGCTATGAAGTGTTGCAAAAAAGTTTCGATGACAGAAAATGTGATTTTATAGTACTTTCTATATAAATTTAAGCACACATTCAGATTCTAAAACCTATTTTAGTATACAGTTTTAGAACATAATTTCTGGCTTGAGACAGTTTCAGTCGTATTCAGAACACTGTCACAGTACAATAAAGTGTTTAAATGCACTAGCTAACTGCACCAACTGAAGTGTTGTTAGTTTGAGGACAAAAAAAAAGTGTTCTTAAATGTGTTGTGAGCGTTTGCAGTAGACTTAAGGCATATTCGACATTAATCCTTTCCCATGTTTAAATGGTGTGGTGTTATTAACTGTTGAAAATACAAAAACCAATGGGTACTTCACCTCATGTATACTCAATAATTTTTTTCCGTTTCATCCACCTTATACATAAAAACCCCTTAATCAAGATAAAGAGAGCCCCCAGTGTTTCTGGGAGATAAGCAAAGTTAACGAGAGAGAGCCCGGTTTGAAAGGGAAGAAGTGAGCAAATCCGAACAGGAAATTGAAGGGGAAGAAATAGATGATTAAGGGATTAAGGCAAATAACTGGCGAGAGCGGGAAGGGTGGACAAAAACCCTCATTAACTTCTCTGCCGCCAAGATGCGAAAGTATTCGGGAAATGTTTGTGGTCAAGCCCTGATTAAGGCCCCCGCCCCCAGACAACGGCCAACTTAATTAGGGGAAGGGCTCTATTAAAAGTTGGGCCTCCATCTCCAGAGGGACGAGAGGGGGGGGGCATAGAGAGTGCGAGGGG
This sequence comes from Tetragnatha montana, assembly GCA_963680715.1. Lineage (NCBI taxonomy): Eukaryota > Metazoa > Arthropoda > Arachnida > Araneae > Tetragnathidae > Tetragnatha > Tetragnatha montana. Next base: position 25,539,348 of record OY796682.1, read on the forward strand.
TAATGCCGTGTGAAGGGAGCATATTCGCATTAGATCAGAACTAAGAATCATAGAGAGAATAACTTTGAATGTATGATAGTAATTAAATGCTTAGTTTCTATAGATATACGTTTTTTAAAGTGGATATTTTAATTATTGGTATTTTTAAAATTAAAGGCGAAGATTCTAAAAGGGTATATTACTCGGATAAGGGCATATGATGAATAAGAATATTTTTTTATTTATATTTTATCACAGACACGATCTCTGTTGGACAGTGGTTTCCAACTCGTGGAAGTCTGAGGGCTGATAACGGCTTTATGCACCACTAACTTGACCTAAAATTAACCTAAAATAAATCTTTTTCGACAACTGATTGGCTTAAATCTAGTTTTTCTTCTTCAACAACAAATTAAGAGGTTTTGATTTCAGGTTAACCTTAGGTTAGGTTATTGGTGAATACGACCGTAAGTCTAAACATGGAACACATACTATCTAAGCTTTTTTTTAAGTTTCTAAGTTCTTTCTAAGTTTTTGTATTTTTCTACAGTTAATAACACTTATTTGAAAATATTGTTAACAATTTAGTGCTGTCAATTATCCCCACAAAATAAACAGCTGAAAGTCAACAGCCCAGGCATAATTAGACCTATCTCGTTCAATGCATTCAAATTTCTATACATAGGTAACATTTTGTGTGTTACCGGGCCTCTTCATGGACCACTTCCAAAAATCTCAGGACCATCTATGGTCCGCACACCGCTGGTTGGAAACCACTGCTAAATGACTTTTAATAACAGAGATAGCATTGTCAAGAAGAACCACAACTAAAGTGTACTTCTGGTCAGAGGAGGTATGTAGCATTGAGCTTTGTGTGACTTACCACCTTTTTTAATTCCTATGCTGCTGAAACAAATTAGAGAAATGAAGTTGTTGGTGTAATTTTTGATTTGGGAGAAAAAGGTATATTACAAGAACAAAAGATTATTATTTTTAGAAATATATTTACCTATTTTCTGCAAGCAAAAGAACTTAATCTCTAGTACAGCAAAAAAATTTTCAGGCCGAATATCTCAAATAAAGCTCTTTGTTACATACCTCCTCTCTTTCCTTCACTCACCCTTTTATTTATTTTTTTAAATAATCAAAATAAACAACTTATAAAAATGATTGGGGATATAAAATAAAAGAACTAAAAAAACAGAAAAAGCAAAATCTATAAATAATATAGGATAGGATAATGCAAAATCTATTCTAACTTACCCAACAAATACTAAATTAACCCAAGAAATAATAAAAAAAAAAAACATTTTTAAATAAAATTTTAGGGGGGATTTTTAAAGCCTACTACACAAATTTTAAATGTTAGATTTTAAAATACCAAGTCCTTTGCACTGATGACTTCTAATATAATTTTGTAAACTTGTGTTCATATCATTCTCTTGAAATTAATGGATCTCACAAATCTAATATAAAAAGGTACCCTTTATTCAAAGCATAAAACAAAATAAAGAATTTTATGAGATAAGTGGCTTTTTTGTACTAACAGAACCTAGGGCCCACATAGGCGCTAACTTTATAGAGTTTGGGTTTGCTGTGGGCTCAGGCCCCCTTAATGTTTTAAAAATACTGATGGAAATAATGGATTAAAAATATGCAAATGGTAAGAATTAAAAATTTATCAGTAGAAAAAAGTTACAAGTCTTAAAAAAATCTCTTTTCAAAACCCAAAAATATTTTGGTTCAGCCCACCCAATAATTACCCTAAGTCGACAACTATGGGCCCTCGTACAATATAACACAAATATTACAGAAATTTTGAACAAATTTTAAAAGCAGACAATTTTGAAATGGGCAATGTTACCCTCCCAGAGATTATATAAACCCCCTAATAATATTTCAAACCTTTCCTTTTTGAAAATTAGTTAGTTAAAACTAAAGTGAAAGAAATTACCCGTGATTTAGGGTTGGGGCCTTAGTCCCTCCTTGCACAACCCTGGTTAAACCCTTGTCTCTATATTTTATGTTCTTAGCTTTAAATATCTATTAAAATATTGACGTTTAGAATTCTTATAATAAATCAAAGAAATCTCGATAATTTACCATAATTTTTGGAAGATTTTTATACTTAATCATAATTTTACTTCGAGAATTTTCATATCACCATTTGCTTGCTAAATTTGGCGAAGCACCGTATGGTTGCTCAATCTGACGGAGGAAAAGGCTTTCTATTCTTAAACTATACAAAATTTAAAATAGGTTATATGGTATTAAATAAAAAGTTTTAGGATATTTAACTCAAGGAGTTTAAAAGTACGTTTATGTTCATAAAAGATGTCCTTCTTGAGACTAAGATTGCAGATGATACCGAGTTTTAAGTTTTAAGGCAGTATTCAGAAGATCCTAATTCCACTTATTACATTGATTCAGAAATTTGGTACAATTCTATCCTCTTAAAAGTTGCCCAGCAATTTAAAATCCAAAAAATTAGAAACACCGCTAAAAATTGCAAAATAACCAATTAAAACACACATTCATGTCCATGAAAACAATAAAAACTTGGTTTTGAATACTCAGCTTGAAAAAAAAAAACTTGGTGATTTTTAAGAGGACAGTTACGGGATTACATCTGAGATTTTTTTCTCGGTCCATACTCGGACTATTGATTCCTATAAATTTTCCACTTGCAATGTGGAACACACAGGATCTTCCAAGACCCATCTAGAATAAAGGGCACTACAGATAACCTGAATCCACCCAGCGAGAGAGAAAATCCCTCCAAGAAACGCAGTGCCAACACCGCCCCCGAATTAGGGCCGAGATAGCGAGGGCCCGAATGGGAATTAAGCAACTCAGAGAAAAGGGGAAAAAGGTCCACAACATAAAGAGCCAGCTGATTAACAAACGGAGATCTTTATTATGCCCGGAGTTATCGGGAGGTGGCGAAAGGCCCCTCGATAACGAGTTCTGATGGATTCCTTGGCAGGGGGCTGATCGATTGAGCGGCTACTTATTTATTTCTGGACTTCCATTAAGACGATGGGATTTATTTTGGATGTGCCTCGAAATCTAACGCCCCCCCTCGGTAATTGGATTCGTTAGAGGGCCTTATGTATGAAAACCCCTTTTTGTGTGCACCTTTTCATATGTGGCAGAATTCTGGAAGGATAGAAAGTAGTTTTGGCTGTTGTTATAGAATAACAGCTGAGGAGAATAGTGTATTAGATAGTTATTCTGAAGGTGTTACGATTTGAGAATTATAATTATTATTATTATTAGTTAAAACTACAATTTCATAACTTTAGTCCAAGATTTATAAAACAAAATTTACACTGCAATTTCGTGAATTACTTGCAACTTTGAGTAAACACAATAATGGATAAATACTTCTAACCAAAAGCGTTCTGATTGATTTTTTTGAGAGAAAAGGGAAAAAGGTATTGCAGTAAAAGTGTTACTAAAAATTACAGAGACCGTAAATGTGTCAAATTTAAGAACAATTTCAGATTCTAAACATATTTTACAACACTGTTTTTACTATTTTCAGAACACATTTCAAGCATTTTTAAAACATATTCAAAACACAATAAGGAGTTAAAGTGTTCTATTAAAGTGTTATTAAATTGAGGACAAAATGTGCTCTTGAATAATATGCTTGTAATGTGTTTATTTTTGTGTGGAGCGTTTGAGTACCTGATTAAGTTAAAATCAAGTCTTTTTTAAGAATTCTGGATTTTCATCGATGGAAAAAAGAAGAAATGGAAGACTGGAGTACTACATGACTTCATAAGTCTACAGTGAACAATAAAATAAGCCCTAGAATGTTTTGGTAGTCCTTTACCCACATGCTCAAAATTTGGTGTGTATGTTTATATTTAATACAAAAGCCAAATATAAGAAAAACAAATAAAGTTTTTAAACTTAAAAATTAAAAAATGATCCTGGCGAACAAAATATTTTTTGGAACTCAAAATTCCCGTTTGATTTCAGATATTTAGTCAGTTGTTAATAAATTCTTGTAAAAATAAGAATGTTTTATAACAAATTTTCTAAAACAATTTACAAAAATATAAAATTTTAAGAAAATTTTATGGCTATTTTCAATGATAAATTTCCTATTTCACATAAATAACTTATTTCCATATTAGAAGAAAATTTCGAAAAGTTATAATGATTGGGTAAAATTTGCTTCCCCTGAAACATTTTCGTGTGAATTTGTTTGAAATTTTAATTTTTTTTAAAAAACTTAACTTATTTTTTCATTTTAAAATTTATATTTCGTTTTATTTATATGCTACAAACGTAAACACCGAATTTTTAGCATGAAGGTAAAAATATCCCATAATTAGTATCCCTCATTAATTTTTAGTGTCCATTGTAGTTAACTTTTACAGAAGCCTGGATCTGTTTGAATTCTGTGCAAAATAAAGGGAATTCCTTACAACAGATTATGGTTGCTTTAGTTTTAAAACTTGCATTTAGTAAGAGAACATTTAAATAGTGAAATTGAGCAACTCTTTCTCTTTTTTTTTCAAAAAAAAGAGAAACGTGGATTTTCATACGTGTAAACAGCTAGAAACAAGACTTACAATTTGATCAATCTCAATCACCAGGCTGGATATATTCCATCACAGGCTGGCTTTATTGTTTTCTATACTAAAATAAAGAAACATTTCAAGATTGAATTATGATTTGATATTACACATATATTATTTCTTTTTAAAGAATCAAGTATGAGAACTTCATTTTGTTCACAGAGATGAGGTTTCTCTCTTTATAGTTTTGGCATGCTAATGATCTAACATCTACAACTTAATATTTTGGCATAGTAAAAAAATACTTATTCCATTTTTTAAAAATGGAATACTTAAAAAGTAATCCCAGTAATCATCACATACATATTTTTAAAAATAAATTTAATGTAGGTGATAAAAATAAGTTTTAATTACAAATTAGGAAGTGCAAAAGAGGCTAGATGAAATATGAAAATTGTGAAAAGCTATATTACAGTATAAATTTTTGTAGCTTGGTATCCTTATGAATATTAAATGAATTTAATTTAATTTTAAATTTTTACACTGAAATTATAATACTTTTAAAATGATAATATAATGCGAACAAAACCAACATTTTCACCAAAAAAAAAAATAATAACTTAAATAAGTTGTACTACCGTTTTGTTTTTGTTATAACAGAACAAAAGCTTTTGATGAATCTCATCTTTTTAATATAACATTATTCTATTGGACTCACTATTTTAGTTCCACTTGTAAAACCCAAAAAGCCTTCCCCAAAAAAATATTAACTTTCATTTCAAGAAGATAGTATTTTTTTTTTTTAAATTGTTGTTAAAATTACAGTTCAACTTGGATAATATAACTCGAATACGTTTTGTTTCGTGGATAATTCAAAGCATATATTTGGGTCACTCGAATTAATTTACGTTTCGAGTTCCAAGTCACGGATAAATCTAGTTTATTGGCGATCCCCTTCAGCTTCGAATTATCTGAATACTGTAAATAAGAACGTCCCTGCATACTTTACAACAACATAGATTCACAATACCTAGTTCAAAGAAACGGGAAAAACTAAAAAAAAAGAAGCGAACATCACGAAAATGAAACTCCATCTTCCCCATTGTATAATCCACAAACCTTTTAAAACGGTCGAAGGAATATCGGATGGGCTAGAGCCCCCTCACGTGATTCTCCCTGTAGCAACGTTTTCCCTGCCAAGCTGGCCAAGCCATACGATCATTATCACATCACAGTAGTTTTGAGATATTATAAGCGGATTGAAGTTTTTTATTGTTTTTATATGTGATAAAACCAAAACCATGTATTCAGCAGCGAAATCTTTTAAAGAATTTAAAGAAGCTCTGAATAATCATGAGGTGGAGACGTTTTCCAAATTTAATGCTAAAAAGCGATTAGGTGGGAGAGTAGGAATGAAAGCCCATGCAATGAAAAAGGCAAGAAAAATAATTGTCACAAGTTAAAAATGGAAATTTAAACAATTGTACAAATTGACGCTGCATTATAAGATTAAAATAAATATTCCTTGCACAATTTACTTTGAAACGTTGTCACTATGCTATTTCAAAATAAATACAGTAGAACCTAAATAGTGCCACCCCTTACAAGATTAAAAAAATAGTTGTTTTAACGAATATAATTGTAATTATTACAAAAAAATTTATACTTTATTACTGATTGTCATAATGTATAGGAAACTAAAGCGAGGGGTTGTGTTATATAGGTTCTACTATATAACAAAGTCACACACTTTTATCAAGCACAAATCTGGTAAAATTATGTAAATGAATTATATGGGGTAGAAAAAGGTTTAATTATCTTACGGAAATTATTTTCATTTCAGAACTCTTCAAAAAATTGGTAAATTAAATAATATTTGATGATAAGAGAGCAATTAAATGAAATGTACCAGATATTAATTTTTTAAACAAATTAATATAATTTTATTTAACTAATTGAAATATACTAATCAATTATAATAATTAACCCCTGAAATAAATGTCACATTTACAACTCAATTATACTGCTACTACTATTATCAGTGCTAAAATGACTTATTCTGAAAACAATTCTAAAAAACCTTGGTTTAAACAAAAAAAAATCGGTTTAATAAGAAAGTTTTTTTTAAAAATATTCTCTTTAAAAATAATTAAATAAACCTTTACAAATAACTCTTAATTTTCCCGCTAGATGGCTGTATTAAAATTGTATAAATTATTGTTATCATTAACAAAATAATTTTATTAAATCATTTTTGAAATAAACCCAAGACACCTATATCCTGATAATTCCAGTTTTAAAAATTGTGTACAAGCTACAATCCATATTTTGAGTAACTAAAAACATAAATTAATATAGAGATTTTAAAATCTGGTAAATTTCCCCCATTTAATTTTATTTCTCTACTATCATCAAATGCTATTTAATTTAATTTACAAATATTTTCAGCCAGTTTTGTTAACGAAAATAACTTAAGTCCATTTTACGCAGCACAGCGCATGCGCCTCGTACTTCGTATGGCTTGGCAGGGAAAACGTTGCTACAGGGAGAATCACGTGAGGGGGCTCTAGCCCATCCGATATTCCTTCGACCTTTTAAAACACCCCCCTCTCTCTCTCTCTCCCACCCCTCTCCCCCCCAAAACTATATCAAACCATTGTTCTTAATTTCACTCTTTCTTCAGAATTACGAAAAGGGGGGACTCTTTTCGACCCTCCAAGTAAGTAGATTGATGTAATAGAAATTTTAATTAAATGCAGTTCTCCCATTCATTCTCATCAGGCCGTTCTGAATGGGACGGGATGATTGGATTCAATTCTGTCGCATAACGGCGGAGGATGAATAATTGAGGACATCCAATAAGGCCAGGAAAAATGACATCTGTTTAAAACTTTTCACCTGTCTCCGCGGCGGATGTATTTCATTTAGCCTAATGGGTTTCCGATACTCAAGGCTATGTATTTTTCGGTGGCCGGGTTATGTCTCCGTTTTGAAAAATATTTATGGCCGATTGGGGACTCGAAATAGGACGGTCTTTTCGGATGCGTTATCGGATATCTATATTACGGTCGGTTTTCGCTTTATTGTTTCGAGGTAGATAGATGATCCAGGTTTCCGTTCGTGTATTATTCAGGAAGGAATTATGGAAAAGGTAGGGATAAATCACTTAAGGGGTCTATTTATAATTTATCTTTCCATTATTCTTTAATTTATTACGTTATTAACTTAATATTCTTTCATCTATTATACTACCTTTAAAGAAGTAAGGTAATGTAAATGTACAGTTGTCCAAGGTTTGTTTAGGATCAGTGAAACGTCTGTAATATTTTAAATATTCATCAGAAAAAAATATCCTAATTTAACAGTAATAGTAAGTTCCTGATCCTGTAAACGGGGAGTAATAGTAGCAAGATCCTGAGTGAGTATTTCTATTTAATATCACATATGAACATGTATTATAATCTAAGGCAACTTGTGTTCTATCTACAAACATGGATTACCTCATTATGAAAATCTAATAATACAAAGGAATAAAAAATATGGCATTTAATTAGTCTAAAAATACTTATAGTATTTTATAACACAAAATGGAATCACTTTATGAATAAACTTTCAAAACAGCTTTTTTCAAACATTTCATCGATGAAAACTAAGAAAACCCTATTGAATCGTGTTTATTTTATTTTGAAATCTTCAAGTGGATACAAAATTAATTACCATTTGTAGTTATTCTATATTATTACTTAGTAAATAACACAATGAGATATAAAACTAATGGGTAAAAATGATAGAGTGTGTAGACTACCCTAAGACAATCCAGAAACCCTGGTTTGGGTGGACGGTGGAGCGATCCTGGGGAGCTAGAAAGCTGGCAAAAGTTGCCAAAAGCAATGAAAAATGGGTTTGTGTGGGGAACCGGTAAGGGTTAGAAATGAAATTTCACAATTCCAATTATGTTTTAACTTATTTATAAGAACTGTGTTAAGTTTTTCTCCTTAAGGGGTGGTCTTTAAAATGCAACAATAATATTTGTCGTAATATAAAGACGGCTCCTTAACAATAAAAAAATTTACACAGTTTTTATAAGTTAAAACATGATAATTGGCATTGAAATTTTATTTCTAACCAAGCCGTTTGTTTGTCCACAGTAACCCATTTTTCATTGCTTTTGTCCGCGCGATAGCACCCAAGGATTACACACCCAAACCAGGGTGATTCTCAATTGTCTTAGGGTAGTCAAATCCTCATATCATATTTGCTCATGAGTTTTGAATCACCCTGTATATCATTGGTTTTATTAGATCTCATTCAAAATTAGGAGTGTTTAATTACTTCAAATAAAGTTTAAAAAGAAGTAAAAACATAACTCCCAAAAAAATTCAATAAAATGAGACTGTCGCTATAAATATTTTACCCAAAGTTTTCAAAATCGAAAAAAGAGTAGAATAAATTGGGTTATAATATCGTTACCACCACGCCAAAAACACGAATCTGCTATGGATAAGAATATCAGATTCGCGTTTTTGGCGTGGTGGTGGTAACGATATGTAAACCAAGAGTTTTTCATAACTTTTACATAATTCACTAAATTTATGAATTATGGAAAAATTTTAAAAAATAAATAAAGTAGTGATTACAAATAAAAGATGAAAATTTATTCTCCTATTAAGTTTATATCTAAAAACCTTAAAATAATAACTTAGGATGAGGAATCGTTCAATACCTTATTTTTCATCTTCTAAAACACAACAGCCGACTCCCAGGCAATGCTGTCTCGAAATTCAAAATTATCTTGAGCTATTTGAAGCTATTGTTTTATTTGACCTATTTAAGAACAATGTGATTTTAGCCACTTTCCTTAGATAATCATTCTGTGTGTGCGTGGCTTGCTCCTCTTTCTCTTTCCTAACCTAAAAATATTACAAATTAAAAATATATTAATAATTGTTTAAAGAATTTTAAAACCTTAATCTATTAGTTCAAGGCCTAACAGATCAAGTAATCAAAATTTTGGGGAAGGATTGGACTCTATAACTTCACCCCTTGGATACTATATGACTCTATTAATATCTTAATATGTTTATTTTCTATTCCATCAAACCTAAGATTTCTTAAATTCATAAATTCCGTTTAACAAGCTAACCAACCAATACTTTCAATATTCCCTTAACACAAACACCTCCCGAATGCATAATAGCCATGCCGAATCAAAGTAATGTTTTTAAAAGTGGCTTCAGAATTTTCAAGTTAAAGAAAAGTGTTTACAAATAGTCGTCAAAATTTCAGAGGGTAGACGAACCCTTGTTCTATATTTTCCTTTTTTCATTCAACCTAACACATTCCTTCAATACATATATCCCGTTTAATTAAGCTCCTCTACACAAACACCACATTCTCCCTCCAAAGATCAACATAGGTGTGATGCAGAGAGATCAAATAGCCATGCCGAATCAAAGTAATGTTTTCAAAGTGGCTTCAGAATTACCCTATAACCCCTTGTTCTATATTTTCCTTTTTTTCATCCAACCAAATAACACATTCCTTCAATACATATATCCCGTTTAATTAAGCTCCTCTACACAAACACCATCACATTCTCCCCTCCAGAGAGATCCTCATAGGTGTGACAGGGAGAGAGAGAGGCACAAATGGCCATCCATCACGGGTATAGATTTTCCATTGGCAGAAGAAGAAAAGGGTATAAGAAGGGCAGTTCCGGGGTAACAAATGATGATTGCGTGTGGCCCAGGCGGGTCCGGCTAATGACCCGGAGTCCTTTAATTACAATTATCAATAACGGCCAGGCCCTGACACGGGCACGCTGGGACCTCACTCCATCACCTGACCGGGCATCTCGGCCGGACATTCGCCCCCTACTTTTTCCTCCCGCCGCCCCGCCTCAAGAATCGAACCCTGCCGGGGGTCGGGCAGATAGTGCGACAACTTTCATTACGAAGGGTACTATTCGATACTTCGATTCGAAAAGATATAGGATTTAATGCCTGTGTAGGTGATTTATGATTGGGAAAACATTTTATGTAACAATCCTATTCAATTTAGTGGTTTCAGTTAGGGATTTAAAGTCCGAAATGTGTACCCTACCACCTACCAGGTAACAAATGTTTTCGTTTCTGGAGGGATGGAAAGAGCCTTGGCCCACTTGGGAGCAACAAAATTTAACTTTGATATCAGAAGTATGATAAACCATAGCATCAGAATCGAGGATTTGCAGATGATTTAACCGTTGCTTTAGAAGAGTGAAGTACCAGTCATAACTTATTTGATTATTAATCAAATAGTATTTATACTTAAACAGGGTAACTTTATTTGGCATCTGACGCAATTGGCACAGAAATCCCGTCCGTGTTACTAACATTTCCCCGCTATTTTTTTAAAGTAAGAAATAATGAACCCTCAGTTTAAAAATGGGAATAAGTCCAAAAGTTACAAATTGAATTTTTGTGCTCAAAAAATCTTCAAGCTTCGCTCTACACATGAGTGGGAAAAGAGAAAAAATAACTACCCCTATTAAGCAGATATAACCCCTAGAATTTGACGAAATCGATGTCCTTTCATTGTATTGTTTTATTTAATTAAAAATTTATTTTTGTCTTTCTTTTCTTATTCTTTGTGTTTTAAATAAATTAAGTCAATTTTTCTTTATTTAAAAGTGTTTACTTTTTTTTTAACCAGTGAATGTTGTACTCCATTGATATTCATTAAAATATCTTAATGACTCAGTTTGATAATAGTAATTTTGAATTTTATTTGAATTAGTTTTTCCATTTTCCGCTGGAACTAAGGAGAAATATAATTTAGTTGTCAATTTAATTTATTTTAATATTTTTTGAACTTTCAACATATTTTTTTTCAACTGCAAAATATTTTTACTTATATTGTTTCGATGATTGTTCTGTATTCTAAATAGGGCCCTGAATTTCCAATAAAAGTATTTTTGGTTATACAATGAAAATTCCATTACTTATACAGTTTCTATCAATTTTCTTAAAACTTGGTTTTTGGACATATTCCCTTTTTCAAACTGACAATTCAAATAAAAACACTCACACTATGGTTACTAAAACCTCTAGTAAACCTTATAAATATCGTCATATTTTCAATACTATTTCGTCTCTGTTTCATCATTCTCTACAGTCTGTAATCATGTACTGTATGATTATAATTTGAAGAAAAAGTATAATTAAACTAATACTGGTAATTTGTTTCAACTCTACCAATCCAGTGATTTAATTAAAAAATTTACGGTACGAACTGTTTAGGGGATTCCTATAAGTTTTGCTGTCTTTACGGTAAACTTGATATTTATATGTATTAATGTATTAATGTTTCCCAACTCCTTTTTTGTATTTCATTGCATATTTCGTTCTTTACCTTGTATGGTTTCGTAAGGGAGAGAAGAAGGTTGCATAATCTGTAAGGAAAAAAATTATTGAAGAGATACTGAGGGAACGAATGAAAGAGATGAGGCATTAAGGAGCCCTTAGAACAGATGTATAGAAGGAAATAGATAAAGAGATAGTGATAAATAATAATGAAGAGATTATGAGAGACGCTAAAATAGAGAAAAATTAAGAGAGGACAGAGAGAAAATAATTTTAAAGAGGGTAAGAACGGAAAAGGAATAAAAATGAAAGAATGAGACTCAAAATTTCCCGATCTATTCAGCATTTACAAGTTAAGTAAGAGCTTTGGAACTGGAACAGCGACTGGGCATCTTATGGTCTAAAAACACTCTAAAATGGATGATTCTAAAGCATCGGAACGCGACCTCCAGCGCCCTCTCTCGCACTCTCATCCCCGGCCCCCGTCGCTCCTCTCCTCGGAGCATGGGAAAGTGGACACATGCATGCGGGTCACGTGGCCGGCGCTCTCCTCCAATGAGGCGTAACTATCGTAATGACCTCTGGTCATCTCCATGACCGGCCCCCCTGACCCCCGGAGATAAGGACTGGAGGAGAATAGATATCTTTCTCATTTGCGAATCCGAAATAATTGCGCGCGAAAGGATTGGGGGCTCCTTCATTAATTTCTTTTTCTATCGGGCCCGACCGTTAAGGGACCCTATGATCGTAACCTTATGGGAAATTCACGGCCGGATAATGTAATAGGTGTTGGGGGTCGGAGAAAGTATTCCAATTAGCCCGTTCGAATAAATCTGGGGTCGAGGAGAACAAGCCTTTGGGGTCTCATATTCCGCTTCTGGAGGGTTGCTGATTGGGGGGGAAATTTTTGTTTTGCTTCGAATCAATTGAACACTGCAAATGCGTGAAAAACTTTTGCAGCGCTAAGTAAACCACAATAATGAACACTTCTAACTAAAAATATTTTGATTGCATTGTGATTGTGTCGTGTGAGAAAAAGATAGCGGTGTAAAAGTGTTACTAAAAATTTCAGAGACTGAAAATGTGATCTTGTAATGTTTCGATCCAAATTTAAGACCACATTTTTAACGCTTTTTAAATATACATTCAAAACACACAACACACTAAGGAATTAAAGTGATCTACCAAACAACCCAATGTGTTTATTTTTGTGAGGAGCATCATTGAAAAAATAAATTTCAAAATGGCCTGAAATTCACTCCTCCACATAATTTTTGAGTTCCTCATCCTCATAATTTTTGTGCTTTATATTGTATCTTTTATATTTATTTTGTATGTGTGAACTCTATGTGTACAGATAAAGGTATAACATCTTAAAAAAAAACTTTTGAACCCTGAAGGAACAGTTAGAAATTCCATGAAGTAAAGATTAGCATAAAATCTTAGTACCTAATTGCCTTTTTTGGAACACATTGGAGAAGTTAAGTTAAGTGTAAATTTTAAATGTTTATGTGTGAATCCCCCTCCCTACATTCACATTCTAAATTACATATAACACTCTTTTAAATTACACTTTAATCATTGTTTAATATCATGGATTTCGTTTCTATTTTTCAGGGGAGAGAGACATTTGACTGTTAAGCATTTCCAAATTTTCATTTGTTAGTGAGTAATCCATGGTCAGAAAACTCGACTAGAACGCAAAGGGGTAATTGAAGTTGCCCACTAGTAAATTCGACCTTTTCCTGATGGATGATAGAATAAACAAAAAATACCTTTGTGAATCAGCTCAGCGCAAATCTCACTGTATAATCGAACTTCATCAATGACGTTTTACAAATAAAACTTAAAAATCTAAAGCATTTAAAAGCAACACTGTTAGTTGAGTTATTTTGATTGAATCTTATTTTGACGTTTGATTTTATTTTGCAATTTTTTTATCTCACTTGAGAGTTGCGCCCGGCTAAATCACAAGTATCGAAAAAAGTACTAGTTAATATGTTATTTAAATACCTTTTAAACAGTGCAGCATAGTAGTAGAGGTCAACTAAGGCTTTCATAGTCGGTCATTTTTTCGTTCTCCTGACATTTCAAGATTCTGGGATGATGTATCTATTTTTAACCTAAAAAACGCATATTCTCTCATTTAATAAAACAAATACAAATCTGTATGAACATTTTGAGATCCTAATGAAAATATTTTTACAAACTTTGATGTTTATTTTTTAAATTTAACTCTCAAAATTGTATTGAACCTGCCATTTAAAGATCCTAATATGAGAAAAGATGTATACTAAAAAAAATACATCAATAAATTCAAATAAAATGGTAAATAAAATTTTACCCAAAATATGATTGAGCTTTGTTAGAAATAGTACCTATATATTATATAGATATTCAAAAACAAGTTTTCTGGAAATTTCTTAGTGATTTACGTTATTTTAGGTACTACATGTAATGAAAAATGTAATTGTTCGCCATATTCCTTTTTATATAAACTTTTTTTGTTAGCAAAAGGTGGATAGATGCTGGTAGTTGGCTTTAATAATAATTGGCATAACAGTTGGTTTTAGGTATATGCTATATAAATTCAAGATAATGTAAAACAAATACTCCTGAAAACTCGTAAAATTCCCCTACTGAGCAATGTAGAGGAAAATCAACTCGGGGTGTCAAACATTAAAAAATAGGATTCAAAATATACACATTTTTCCAAATTTTTACACAAAATATCCAAGAATTTTTAAGGGGGAGCAACTTCAGACCCCATTTTTGCGAAAAACTCGGTATTACCCACACTATTTATAAATACAAGGTTAAAATTTTCTTTTCAATAATAATGCCCGCATGAAACGTACATTTCATTATTTATGTTAATATATAATAGCTATATTTTTTTAGCTAAAATATTTTTATGACTTTGCCTCCCAAGTGATCCCATTCGAATTTCTTTTCCATGGTATCATTATTATTTTTTTTCGCTACTATTTATTATATTGGCTCGCAACTTCATTAATATTATGAAATCTGACCCTCAACTTTACAAAGGTTGCCCCATACCAAATATAAATCCTTTTTGAGGGGGTATATTGTGTTTATTATTTTAAGCCTTTTTATTACATACGTCCTTTTATACCGTAAAAAAATAAATCATATTCCAACTCCTTTTATGGGTAGTACATTTATATGCACAAACGATGATAATTTATTTCTAATTAATTTAAATTTATAACAGAGTTCCCACTCTTTCGGTAAAACAAAAACTAGTGCTTTTAAGGGTTATTTAAATGGATTTTTGAGCCTTTTGGAAATATATTTTTTCTTTACCTAATTATTGGACTAGGGTTTCATAACAAAAACAACCAGTAACAAAATAATTTCTAAATTTCTTCGAGCAAACTGAAGTTGATAGAAATAATATCCTTGAAAGGAATTGGGAGTTATTATTTGAGATAACATAGACAGTAAAACATTTTAGAGTATATGGAACTCTTTTCTCTCACCATAAGATATTAATTTTCAAATAAATATAAAATTTTCTCTTTACGTTTAAAATGGTATAGAAGGAATGGAGAGATTAAGAATTTTAAACATAAATTGGTTCATTTGGAGAGTGTATTCTACTCACATTAGAAAGGAATTTTTTTCAATAACACAATATGTATCGAAACCTTCACAATAGGAATATTACAATAGGAATGGAGCGATATGTGAATTTTAAAGATAAAATACATCATTTAGTGTGTAAATCGAAAATTAAAAATGAAAAGCTCCTCCAATTTCTAGTTTTGAGGGACAAACAATCCTCTTCTACAACATCCACCCATCAGTGCTTAGGCCTTCCACTTATTCGTGAGGAGACTGACTTTGCTGCAAACATTTCCTTCAAAACGCAGTTGTTGTTCATCGGAATAACATGCCCCATTACCCAATCAACCACTGAGTCTCCAAACCATTAAAATGTACAATAGGAATGGAGAGATAGGTATGAACTGTTTCAATTAAACCTGTTGTTATTACTTCATATAACAAATATAGTAAAACATTTTAAAGTATAACCTCTTTTTTTTCTCATAATGGAATTAAATTTCAAATCAATATAAAATTTCCTCCAAACCCTTAAAATGGTACAATAGGAATGGAGAAGTATGTGAATAATAAATATAAATTTCTTCATTTAGACTATGTACTATTCTCACATTAAAAATGAAATTTCTAAAATAAACCAATGCGCCTCCAAACCCTTAAATTGTACAATAAGAATGGAGATATCGGTTTAATAGTTTAAACTTAACCACACAAAAAAAACTGCTTAGAGTAGAGGATCGGAAGAGGTCCCTCCACGTTTCTAACAATTTAGAAAAATAAACCAAGTATTGGTTTGTGAAAGTTTTAATGAAATAATCTGGCCTAACCGAGGTGATTTTTTATGGACCTTTAAATATGAAAAAGTTTCCGAATAAGGTCCTCCACACTCTTTCATGTTGAATTCAGATTTTTATTTTAGAAGCCCACCTATCTATGTTCTATGAACAGGGTAAGCACAAACGAGAATTCAACATGAGATTTTTCCTTAAAAGGAATTGCAATTAAAATTTTATATATCATACACAGAGTAGATAACCTGAGAGTACAAAACTCTTGTAAATCATTAGGAAATAAATTTTTAAACAGATGTTAAAATCTCTCTCCAAACCTTTAAAATGGTACAATAGGAATGGTGAGATATGTGAATTTAAACATAAATTACTTCATTTAGAGTGTGTTACTCTTCCCACCTTAGAAATATAATTTCTAAAATAAACTAATGTGTCTCCAAACGGTTAAATTGTACAATAGGAATGGAGAAACAGTTATAAATAGCATCAATTTAAGCAAATAAGAAACTGCTTAGAATAGAGGATCGGAAGAGGTCCCTCCAAGTTCCTAACAATTTAGAAAAATCAAACCAAACATTGGCTCTTAAGGAAATTTTAATGAAAATATCTGGCCTAACTTTAGTGGAAAATTTTTAAATTTGAAATATGGACCTTTAAATATAAAATAAATCCCGAATAAGTTCCTCCACTCCCTTACATGTCTAATTTATAGATATATTTCAAAAGCTCATATTTATTCTCAGAACCGAGAAGGCATGAACAAGAATTCAACATGATATATCTTCTTTTTAAAGGAATCGTAGTTACATTTCATATACCATATACAGATAATTTTAGAGTATGTAACTTTTTCTCCCTCATAAGGAATTAATTTTCAAATAAGTATAAAATTCTCTCCAAACCTTTACAATGGAACAATAGGAATGGAGAGATATGTGAATTTTAAACATGAATTGTTTCATTTAGAGTGTGATCTTTTCTCACATGAGAAAAGAAATTTCTAAAATAAACCAATGTGTCTCCAAACCCTTAAATTGTACAATAGGAATGACGAGATAGGTATGAACTGTTTATATTTAAAAAGCAGTTATTATTTCATATAGCAAATAGAGTGAAACATTTTAAGGTATAGAATTCTTTTTTTTTCATTAGGATATTATTTTCAAAGAAATATAAATTTTCTCCAAACCTTTAAAATGGTACAATAGGAATGAAGAAGTACATAAGTAATTAATATAAATTTCTTCATTCAGATTCTGATCTTTTCTCACATTGGGAAGGAAATTTGTAAAATAAACCAATCGGTCTCCAAACCCTTAAAGTGTACAATAGGAATGGAGATATAAGTATAAACTGTCTCCATTCAAAATGCAGTTCATATAACAATAGAGTGAAGCATTTTAAGGTAAAGAACTCTTTTGAGAACTCAATTTGAGTGTGTAAACACTTTTCACATTAGGTATGAAACTTTTAAAACGAACAAATGTGTCTCCAAATCCTTAAGTTCTTCAATACGAATGTAGAGTATAAGGTATAAATTGCTTCAATTTAAGCAAATAAGAAACTGCTAAGAGTAGAGGATCGGAAGTAGTCCCTCCAAGTTCCTAACCAATTTAGAAAAATCAAACCAAACATTGGTTCTTAAGGAAGTTTTAATGAAAATATCTGGCCTAACTTTAGTGGAAAATTTTTAAATTTGCAATATGGACCTTTAAATATAAAATAAATCCCGAATAAGTTCCTCCACTCCCTTACATGTCAAATTCATAGATATATTACAAAAGCTCATATTTAATCTCAGAACCGAGAAGGCATGAACAAGAATTCGACATGAGATTTTTCCTTAAAATTAATTGCAGTTAAAATTTTATATATCATACACAGAGTAGAGAACCTGAGAGTACAAAACTCTTTTAAATCATAAGGAAATAAATTTTTAAACACATGTTAAAATCTCTCTCCAAACTTTTAAAATGGTACAATAGAAATGGTGAGATATGTGAATTTAAACATAAATTACTTCATTTAGAGTGTGTTACTCTTCTCACCTTAGAAATATAATTTCTAAAATAAACTAATGTGTCTCCAAACCGTTAAATTGTACAATAAGAATGGAGATACAGTTATAAATAAGTAAGAACTGTTTCAGTTCAAAATGCAGTTCATATAACAAATAGAGTGCGATTTTTTAAGGTTAAGAACTCTTTTGAGAACTCAATTTGAATGTGTAAACACTTTTCACAGTAGGTATGAAACTTTTAAAACAAACAAATATGTCTCCAAATCCTTAAGTTCTTCAATACGAATGTAGAGTAAGGTATAAATTGCTTCAATTTAAGCAAATAAGAAACTGCTTAGAGTAAAGGATCCGGAAGTGGTCCCTCCAAGTTCCTAACAATTTAGAAAAATCAAACCAAACATTGGCTCTTAAGGAAGTTTTAATGAAAATATCTGGCCTAACTTTAGTGGAAAATTTTTAAATTTGCATTATGGACCTTTAAATATATAATAAATCCCGAATAAGTTCCTCCACTCCTTTACATGTTGAATTCAGAGATATATTTGAAAAGCTCATATTTAATTATTCTCAGAACTGAGAAAGCGTGATCAAGAATTTAATATGAGATATTTTCCTTTTAAAGGAATTGCAGTTACATTTCATATAATATACTGAGCAGATAATTTTAGAGTAAAAAACTTTTTCTCTCATTACGAAATTAATTTTCAAATAAATATAAAATTCTCTCCAAACCTTTAAAATGATACAATAGGAATGGAGAGATATGTGAATTTTAAACATGAATTGTTTCATTTAGAGTGTGTTACTCTTCTCACCTAAGAAATATAATTTCTAGAAGAAACTAATGTGTCTCCAAACCCTTAAATTGTACAATAGTAATGGAGATACAGTTATAAATAGGTTCAATTTAAGCAAATAAGAAACTGCTATGAGTAGAGGATCGGAAGAAGTCCCTCCAAGTTCCTTACAATTTAGAAAAATGAAACCAAACATTGGCTCTTAAAGAAGTTTTAATGAAAATATCTGGCCTAACTTTAGTGGAAAATTTTTAAATTTGCAAAATGGACCTTTAAATATAAAATAAATTCCGAATAAGTTCCTCCACTCCCTTACATGTTGAATTCATAGATATATTTGAAAAGCTCATATTTATTCTCAGAACCGAGAAGGCATGAACAAGAATTCAACATGAGATATCTTCCTTTTAAAGGAATTGCAGTTACATTTCATATAACATATACAGTAGATAATTTTAGAGTAAACAACTTTTTCTGCCTCATTGAGGAATTAATTTTCAAATAAATATAAAATTCTCTCCAAACCTTTAAAATGATACAATAGGAATGGAGAGATATGTGAATTTTAAACATGAATTGTTTCATTTAGAGTGTGTTACTCTTCTCACCTTAGAAATATAATTTCTAAAAGAAACTAATGTGTCTCCAAACCGTTAAATTGTACAATAGGAATGGAGATACAGTTATAAATAGCTTCAATTTAAGCAAATAAGAAACTGCTTAGAATAGAGGATCGGAAGTAGTCCCTCCAAGTTCCTTACAATTTAGAAAAATGAAACCAAACATTGGCTCTTAAAGAAGTTTTAATGAAAATATCTGGCCTAACTTTAGTGGAAAATTTTTAAATTTGCAAAATGGACCTTTAAATATAAAATAAATTCCGAATAAGTTCCTCCACTCCCTTACATGTTGAATTCATAGATATATATTTAAAAAGCTCATATTTAATTATTCTCAGAACTGAGAAAGCGTGATCAAGAATTTAACATGAGATATTTTCCTTTTAAAGGAATTGCAGTTACGTTTCATATTATAAACAGAGTAGATAATTTTAGAGTAAACAACATTTTCTCTCATTACGAAATTAATTTTCAATTAAATATAAAATTTTCTCCAAACCTTTAAAATGGTACAATAGGAATGGAGAGATATGTGAATTTTAAACATGAATTGTTTCATTTAGAGTGTGTTACTCTTCTCACCTTAGAAAATAGCTTCAATTTAAGCAAATAAGAAACTGCTTAGAGTAGAGGATAGGAAGAGGTCCCTCCAAGTTCCTGACCAATTTAGAAAAATCAAACCAAACATTGGCTGTTAAGGAAGTTTTAAAGAAAATATCTGGCCTAACTTTAGTGGAAAATTTTTAAATTTGCAATATGGACCTTTAAATATAAAATAAATTCCGAATAAGTTCCTCCACTCCCTTACATGTTGAATTCATAGATATATTTGAAAAGCTCATATTTATTCTCAGAACCGAGAAGGCATGAACAAGAATTCAACATGAGATATCTTCCTTTTAAAGGAATTGCAGTTACATTTCATATAACATATACAGTAGATAATTTTAGAGTAAACAACTTTTTCTGCCTCATTGAGGAATTAATTTTCAAATAAATATAAAATTCTCTCCAAACCTTTAAAATGATACAATAGGAATGGAGAGATATGTGAATTTTAAACATGAATTGTTTCATTTAGAGTGTGTTACTCTTCTCACCTTAGAAATATAATTTCTAAAAGAAACTAATGTGTCTCCAAACCGTTAAATTGTACAATAGGAATGGAGATACAGTTATAAATAGCTTCAATTTAAGCAAATAAGAAACTGCTTAGAATAGAGGATCGGAAGAGGTCCCTTCTAGTTCCTAACAATTTAGAAAAATGAAACCAAACATTGGCTCTTAAGGAAGTTGTAATGAAAATATCTGACCTAACTTTAGTGGAAAATTTTTAAATTTGCAATATGGACCTTTAAATATAAAATAAATTCCGAATAAGTTCCTCCACTCCCTTACATGTTGAATTCATAGATATATTTGAAAAGCTCATATTTATTCTCAGAACCGAGAAGGCATGAACAAGAATTCAACATGAGATATCTTCCTTTTAAAAGAATTGCAGTTACATTTCATATAACATATACAGTAGATAATTTTAGAGTAAACAACTTTTTCTCCCTCTTTGAGAAATTAATTTTCAACTAAATATAAAATTATCTCCAAACCTTTAAAATGATACAATAGGAATGGAGAGATATGTGAATTTTAAACATGAATTGTTTCATTTAGAGTGTGTTACTCTTCTCACCTTAGAAATATAATTTCTAAAAGAAACTAATGTGTCTCCAAACCGTTAAATTGTACAATAGGAATGGAGATACAGTTATAAATAGCTTCAATTTAAGCAAATAAGAAACTGCTAAGAGTAGAGGATCGGAAGTAGTCCCTCCAAGTTCCTTACAATTTAGAAAAATGAAACCAAACATTGGCTCTTAAAGAAGTTTTAATGAAAATATCTGGCCTAACTTTAGTGGAAAATTTTTAAATTTGCAAAATGGACCTTTAAATATAAAATAAATTCCGAATAAGTTCCTCCACTCCCTTACATGTTGAATTCATAGATATATATTTAAAAAGCTCATATTTAATTATTCTCAGAACTGAGAAAGCGTGATCAAGAATTTAACATGAGATATTTTCCTTTTAAAGGAATTGCAGTTACGTTTCATATTATAAACAGAGTAGATAATTTTAGAGTAAACAACATTTTCTCTCATTACGAAATTAATTTTCAATTAAATATAAAATTTTCTCCAAACCTTTAAAATGGTACAATAGGAATGGAGAGATATGTGAATTTTAAACATGAATTGTTTCATTTAGAGTGTGTTACTCTTCTCACCTTAGAAAATAGCTTCAATTTAAGCAAATAAGAAACTGCTTAGAGTAGAGGATAGGAAGAGGTCCCTCCAAGTTCCTGACCAATTTAGAAAAATCAAACCAAACATTGGCTGTTAAGGAAGTTTTAATGAAAATATCTGGCCTAACTTTAGTGGAAAATTTTTAAATTTGCAATATGGACCTTTAAATATAAAATAAATTCCGAATAAGTTCCTCCACTCCCTTACATGTTGAATTCATAGATATATTTGAAAAGCTCATATTTATTCTCAGAACCGAGAAGGCATGAACAAGAATTCAACATGAGATATCTTCCTTTTAAAGGAATTGCAGTTACATTTCATATAACATATACAGTAGATAATTTTAGAGTAAACAACTTTTTCTGCCTCATTGAGGAATTAATTTTCAAATAAATATAAAATTCTCTCCAAACCTTTAAAATGATACAATAGGAATGGAGAGATATGTGAATTTTAAACATGAATTGTTTCATTTAGAGTGTGTTACTCTTCTCACCTTAGAAATATAATTTCTAAAAGAAACTAATGTGTCTCCAAACCGTTAAATTGTACAATAGGAATGGAGATACAGTTATAAATAGCTTCAATTTAAGCAAATAAGAAACTGCTTAGAATAGAGGATCGGAAGAGGTCCCTTCTAGTTCCTAACAATTTAGAAAAATGAAACCAAACATTGGCTCTTAAGGAAGTTGTAATGAAAATATCTGACCTAACTTTAGTGGAAAATTTTTAAATTTGCAATATGGACCTTTAAATATAAAATAAATTCCGAATAAGTTCCTCCACTCCCTTACATGTTGAATTCATAGATATATTTGAAAAGCTCATATTTATTCTCAGAACCGAGAAGGCATGAACAAGAATTCAACATGAGATATCTTCCTTTTAAAAGAATTGCAGTTACATTTCATATAACATATACAGTAGATAATTTTAGAGTAAACAACTTTTTCTCCCTCTTTGAGAAATTAATTTTCAACTAAATATAAAATTATCTCCAAACCTTTAAAATGATACAATAGGAATGGAGAGATATGTGAATTTTAAACATGAATTGTTTCATTTAGAGTGTGTTACTCTTCTCACCTTAGAAATATAATTTCTAAAAGAAACTAATGTGTCTCCAAACCGTTAAATTGTACAATAGGAATGGAGATACAGTTATAAATAGCTTCAATTTAAGCAAATAAGAAACTGCTAAGAGTAGAGGATCGGAAGTAGTCCCTCCAAGTTCCTTACAATTTAGAAAAATGAAACCAAACATTGGCTCTTAAAGAAGTTTTAATGAAAATATCTGGCCTAACTTTAGTGGAAAATTTTTAAATTTGCAAAATGGACCTTTAAATATAAAATAAATTCCGAATAAGTTCCTCCACTCCCTTACATGTTGAATTCATAGATATATATTTAAAAAGCTCATATTTAATTATTCTCAGAACTGAGAAAGCGTGATCAAGAATTTAACATGAGATATTTTCCTTTTAAAGGAATTGCAGTTACGTTTCATATTATAAACAGAGTAGATAATTTTAGAGTAAACAACATTTTCTCTCATTACGAAATTAATTTTCAATTAAATATAAAATTTTCTCCAAACCTTTAAAATGGTACAATAGGAATGGAGAGATATGTGAATTTTAAACATGAATTGTTTCATTTAGAGTGTGTTACTCTTCTCACCTTAGAAAATAGCTTCAATTTAAGCAAATAAGAAACTGCTTAGAGTAGAGGATAGGAAGAGGTCCCTCCAAGTTCCTGACCAATTTAGAAAAATCAAACCAAACATTGGCTGTTAAGGAAGTTTTAATGAAAATATCTGGCCTAACTTTAGTGGAAAATTTTTAAATTTGCAATATGGACCTTTAAATATAAAATAAATTCCGAATAAGTTCCTCCACTCCCTTACATGTTGAATTCATAGATATATTTGAAAAGCTCATATTTATTCTCAGAACCGAGAAGGCATGAACAAGAATTCAACATGAGATATCTTCCTTTTAAAGGAATTGCAGTTACATTTCATATAACATATACAGTAGATAATTTTAGAGTAAACAACTTTTTCTGCCTCATTGAGGAATTAATTTTCAAATAAATATAAAATTCTCTCCAAACCTTTAAAATGATACAATAGGAATGGAGAGATATGTGAATTTTAAACATGAATTGTTTCATTTAGAGTGTGTTACTCTTCTCACCTTAGAAATATAATTTCTAAAAGAAACTAATGTGTCTCCAAACCGTTAAATTGTACAATAGGAATGGAGATACAGTTATAAATAGCTTCAATTTAAGCAAATAAGAAACTGCTTAGAATAGAGGATCGGAAGAGGTCCCTTCTAGTTCCTAACAATTTAGAAAAATGAAACCAAACATTGGCTCTTAAGGAAGTTGTAATGAAAATATCTGACCTAACTTTAGTGGAAAATTTTTAAATTTGCAATATGGACCTTTAAATATAAAATAAATTCCGAATAAGTTCCTCCACTCCCTTACATGTTGAATTCATAGATATATTTGAAAAGCTCATATTTATTCTCAGAACCGAGAAGGCATGAACAAGAATTCAACATGAGATATCTTCCTTTTAAAGGAATTGCAGTTACATTTCATATAACATATACAGTAGATAATTTTAGAGTAAACAACTTTTTCTGCCTCATTGAGGAATTAATTTTCAAATAAATATAAAATTCTCTCCAAACCTTTAAAATGATACAATAGGAATGGAGAGATATGTGAATTTTAAACATGAATTGTTTCATTTAGAGTGTGTTACTCTTCTCACCTTAGAAATATAATTTCTAAAAGAAACTAATGTGTCTCCAAACCGTTAAATTGTACAATAGGAATGGAGATACAGTTATAAATAGCTTCAATTTAAGCAAATAAGAAACTGCTTAGAATAGAGGATCGGAAGAGGTCCCTTCTAGTTCCTAACAATTTAGAAAAATGAAACCAAACATTGGCTCTTAAGGAAGTTGTAATGAAAATATCTGACCTAACTTTAGTGGAAAATTTTTAAATTTGCAATATGGACCTTTAAATATAAAATAAATTCCGAATAAGTTCCTCCACTCCCTTACATGTTGAATTCATAGATATATTTGAAAAGCTCATATTTATTCTCAGAACCGAGAAGGCATGAACAAGAATTCAACATGAGATATCTTCCTTTTAAAAGAATTGCAGTTACATTTCATATAACATATACAGTAGATAATTTTAGAGTAAACAACTTTTTCTCCCTCTTTGAGAAATTAATTTTCAACTAAATATAAAATTATCTCCAAACCTTTAAAATGATACAATAGGAATGGAGAGATATGTGAATTTTAAACATGAATTGTTTCATTTAGAGTGTGTTACTCTTCTCACCTTAGAAATATAATTTCTAAAAGAAACTAATGTGTCTCCAAACCGTTAAATTGTACAATAGGAATGGAGATACAGTTATAAATAGCTTCAATTTAAGCAAATAAGAAACTGCTAAGAGTAGAGGATCGGAAGTAGTCCCTCCAAGTTCCTTACAATTTAGAAAAATGAAACCAAACATTGGCTCTTAAAGAAGTTTTAATGAAAATATCTGG
The DNA here is from genome assembly GCA_963680715.1 of Tetragnatha montana. Classification (NCBI taxonomy): domain Eukaryota; kingdom Metazoa; phylum Arthropoda; class Arachnida; order Araneae; family Tetragnathidae; genus Tetragnatha; species Tetragnatha montana. Next base: position 25,564,917 of record OY796682.1, read on the forward strand.
CCTAACTTTAGTGGAAAATTTTTAAATTTGCAAAATGGACCTTTAAATATAAAATAAATTCCGAATAAGTTCCTCCACTCCCTTACATGTTGAATTCATAGATATATATTTAAAAAGCTCATATTTAATTATTCTCAGAACTGAGAAAGCGTGATCAAGAATTTAACATGAGATATTTTCCTTTTAAAGGAATTGCAGTTACGTTTCATATTATAAACAGAGTAGATAATTTTAGAGTAAACAACATTTTCTCTCATTACGAAATTAATTTTCAATTAAATATAAAATTTTCTCCAAACCTTTAAAATGGTACAATAGGAATGGAGAGATATGTGAATTTTAAACATGAATTGTTTCATTTAGAGTGTGTTACTCTTCTCACCTTAGAAAATAGCTTCAATTTAAGCAAATAAGAAACTGCTTAGAGTAGAGGATAGGAAGAGGTCCCTCCAAGTTCCTGACCAATTTAGAAAAATCAAACCAAACATTGGCTGTTAAGGAAGTTTTAATGAAAATATCTGGCCTAACTTTAGTGGAAAATTTTTAAATTTGCAATATGGACCTTTAAATATAAAATAAATTCCGAATAAGTTCCTCCACTCTCTTACATGTTGAATTCAGAGATATATTTGAAAAGCTCATATTTATTCTCAGAACCGAGAAAGCGTGATCAAGAATTCAACATGAGATATCTTCCTTTTAAAGGAATTGCAGTTACATTTCATATCACATATACAGTAGATAATTTTAGAGTATGGAACTTTTTCTCTCGTTTCGAAATTAATTTTCAAATAAATATAAAATTCTCTCCAAACCTTTAAAATGATACAATAGGAATGGAGAGATATGTGAATTTTAAACATGAATTGTTTCATTTAGAGTGTGATCTTTTCTCACATGAGAAAAGAAATTTTTAAAATAAACCAATGTGTCTCCAAACCCTTAAATTGTACAATAGGAATGGAGAGATAGGTATGAACTGGTTTAATATAAGTTGCAATTATTATTGCACATAACAAAAAGATGGAAACATAAGTTTGTTTTAAAGTACAGAATTCTTTTTTTTTCTCATAATCAAATAAGTTTTAAAATAAAAATAAAATTTTCTCCAAACCTTTAAAATTGTACAATAGGAATGGAGAAATATGTGAATAATAAATATACATTTCTTCATTTAGACTGTGTACTTTTCCCAGATTAGAAATAAAATTTCTGAAATAAACCAATGCGTCTCCAAACCCTTAAATTGTACAATAGGAATGGAGAGATAGGTATTAATAGCTTCAATTTGAGCACACAAAAAAAAACTGCTTAGAGTAGAGGATCGGAAGGGGTCCCTCCAAGTTACTATCAATTTAGAAAAATAAACCAAGTATTGGTGTTTGAAAGTTTTAATGAAATAATCTGGCATAAACTTGGTGGATTTTTTATGGACCTTTAAGTATAAAAAAGTTTCCGAATAAGGTCCTCACTCTTTTTCATGTTGAATTCATATTTGTATTTTAGAAGCTCACCTCTTTATGTTCAAAGAATAGAAAAAGCACAAACAAGAATTCAACATGAGATTTTTCCTTGAAAGAAATTGCAGTTAACATTTTATATAACATACAAAGTAGATAACCTGAGAGTATAAAACTATTTTGGCTCATAAGGAAATAAATTTTTAAATAAATGTTAAAATCTGTCTCCAGACCTTTAAAACGGTACAGTAGAAATGGAGAGATTTGATTTTATACATAAATTCCTTGATTTAGGGTGTGTACCTTTTTCACGATAAAAAATAAAATTTTTAAAATGAACCACGGTTTCCAAACCTTATTAAATTGTACAATAGGAATTGAGATATAGGTATAAACTGTTTCAATTTAAGTTGCAATTATTATTGCACATAACAAATAGAGTGTAACATAAGTTTTTTTTTAAAGTACAGATTTCTTTTTTTTTCTCATAAGGAAATTAATTTTCAAATAAACATAAAATTTTCTTCAAACCTTTGAAATGGTACAACAGAAATGAAGAAGTATGCGAATAATAAGCATAAATATTCTTCATGCATACATAATTCTTCAAAATACATAAATAATTCTTAGAGAAGAAAATTCTAAAATAAACTAATGCGTCTCCAAACCCTTAAATTGTACAATAGGAATGGAGAGATCGGAGTTAATAGCTTCAATTTAATAAACTGTTTAGAGAAGAGGATCGGAAGAGGTCCCTCCAAGTTTCTAACAATTTAGAAAAATTGACCAAAATTTGGTTTCTTAAAAATTTAATGAAATAATCTGGCCTTACCACAGTGGATATTTTTATGGACCTTTAAGCATTAAAAAGTTTCCGAATAAGTTCCTCCTCTCTCTTTCATATTGAATTCAGATATATATTTTAGAAGCTCACCTCTCTATGTTCTAAGAACAGAGAAAGCACAAACATGAATTCAACATGAGATTTTTCCTTGAAAGGAATTGCAGTTAACATTTCAGTAACATACAGAGTAGAAAATTTGAGAGTATAGAACTCTTCTGGCTCATTGGAAAATAAATTTTAAATAAATGTAAAATTTGTCTCCAAAACCTTAAAATGGTATAGTAGGAATTGAGGATTATGTGAATTTTATACATAAATTACTTCATTTAGAGTGTGTACTTTTATGACATTAAAAATGAACTTTATAAAATAAACCAAAGTGTCTCCAAACACTTAAATTCTGCAATAGGAATGGAGAGATCGGAGTTAATAGATTCAATTTATGCAAATAAGAAACTGCTTAGAGTAGAGGATCGGAAGAGGTCCCTTTTAAGTTTCTAACAATTTAGAAAGATCAACCAAATATAGGTTTTTGAAAGTTTTAACTATATAAACTGGCCTAATCTTAGTAGATTTTTATGGACCTTTAACGACCGTATTAACCGGTTCTACAAAGTATGTTTAAGGTTAAGTAAAGGCTTAAGACATCAGCAAAATATATGGCCCCGGGACCCTTCAAAACTAAGGAAAATTGTGGTATTTTTAGGGTCTGTGGGAACTCTGCATGGAAAATTTAATAACTTATTTAAACGAATCAAAAACGATAAGCACAGGATTTGATTCCATCCATTGATTATTAAAAGTTAAGTTCCCATAACTTTCCTTCAGCTTAAAAGGACGCATAAAATTAATGGAAACATTTGTTATAAGTGCACATTAATTTAGTAAATTATTTAATCTTCAAGTACTACTAGGACTTAATAAAATACTAACACAATTGTTAAAAAGGAACTAAAATCTGTTCATTAAAGATATTCTTACTTTTAAAATCATTCATTAGAAAGCTACTCATTTTACTTTATACGTATAAAGTTTTTACGTATCAAAGAAAACTTTTTTTATTTTCCCTTTCTTTTAAAATACTTTATCTTATAAGTATATAGTAGTTACGCTTTAAAAACAAGTGAGGACAAACTCTTACTGCGAAATAATTTTATCAAACATAACTTTAAAAGATCCCATAACATCAACAATTTTTTAAATGATTTTAATATAAATTATTATTTAAGTTTTTCTTAATAAGAAGAAATACTGTAAACATGATAAGAACCTATTCTAATGTAATAATAATCTTAAACTGAATGTATTCTGTCTCTGTCTTTCTATCAGGGTGCTAAGTTTTCCTAAATACCTACTTTTGAATAGATTTTTTTCAATGCAACTTCCGAATATGTATTGCTATTCTTTGAAGAGTGCCTGACGAGTGTTTTTAAGAAATGCTTTTAAATGCCATTAAAATCTTATGACTATTGAAAAACTACATGTAAATATATTAGATCAGAGTTTAAAAGAGAATTAATAAACTATTTTCAATTTCATCATAACAAAAGAACCAAGTATGAAAGAATCTTTAATTTAATGTAGAATAAAAATAAAGCATCCGATTTCCTATAATGTATCACCATGCAAAAAAAAATTACTCTTGTGGATTCTTTTATAATCCCTTTTTAAGTATTTACAAACTGAATTTGAAAATCACTTATCTTTGCAGTTCTTGTCCACTTGTCATTCACAATTCACTCGTCTTGACTCCACGCTTCCTTTGGTTACATCTGTAAAAAATATTTAAAATTGAAAATTGTTTAAAATTCAGGATTTTACAAACTTTTTAAGCATTTACTTTTAATATTAGAGGTTAATTTTTGTAGTGCACTTGTAAAACATTTTACAAAAGTATGATTAATCTAATTTTATAAAAAAATATGTTCATGTAATCAAACAAATTAAACCAAATCAAAAATTGAAGTAAAAGTATAAAATTAAGAATCAAAAAGTCATAACTTTCAGTTTTTTAGTAAAAGCAAGGCTTACTTAGAGACCCTTTATGGGTTAAAAAAAAACAGCTGCTGTAAAAATACAATAATATATTAAAGAGAAATTATAAAAATAAAAATAACCTATTTAAAGCAATTAGAGATAATTCTTCGATAAATAAAACTTATTTCATTGATCTATCATATCAAACTTTAATTACTTATGCAAAGGAAATTCATATAAATATTTCTCATAAAAAGGGACAAATTGAGAAAAAAAGCTAATTAACAATTTAAAACTCTGGAATTTCATGGGATATTTTATATAATCTTTCAAATTAATGCAGGTAATTTTTATTTAATTAAACAATATCATTCACCAATATTATGTTAAAATCGTCTGCCTTCTTTTATTTTTGTTTTCTTTTATCATATTTTAATATTGGGCCTTAAACAAAATAAACAGAGCTTTAAGTTATCCACCACACCTCAATAATTCTTATATAAACAAGTGGAATTTAAAACGCAAAGGAAATTCAATCCTGAATTTATTTGGAAGTCAGTATAAACATTTTGCATATTAAAAAAGTTCAGAACTTTTAGAGGTTAAAAAAAGGATATTGTAACAGTTATAATATAAAAATATTAAAGATTAAAATCTCTCTTACCCAGCTGTAAAATTAAGACAAAAAACATATATAAAGATAAAAACCGTAAATATATTTTCTAAATAAAATAATTGGTACAATTATCCCTTATTGAAGTAAATACAAGACAAGGTAAAAATAAAACTCTAGTGAGTAATGTCACATTCTACTTTAACAAACATTTAGTTTAAAATTAAAATAAACTTTATTTTCTTAGAAATTGGTGCATGGTCGACAATTGGAGCACTTATCGTAATTTTTTATACTCTAAAATTAAATCCAAGATCATCGAAGCATTATTGCAAATATTATGTCATGAAATTACTAAAAGAACAATATTCATATTTAAAAAGAAGCAAAATACATATATTCCGAAAATAAGGTAATAAGTAGGGAACACAACAGTTTAGAAAGAGATAATCCATACTGATTATTTATTTAAGCTAACCCTAACGGCAAAGACAAGGTATAATACACGAGATATTTAACAGAAATATTTCATAAAAAATAGTTCTTACCTCTAAAATAAAACCTCTTAATCGAAAAAAAAGTAAAATTTAAAATTTAAAAACAAATAATTTCATAAAATAAATCCGATATTGCAAGTTGAGAAAGACGTACGTTATTATTGGTGTTCTAATTAAAGAATAAATTTCGATACTAAATTTAATCGATTAAAATATATTGAACTCCAACTCCAAGACTAAAATTATTTCTTCCATGCCGAACACAGAGTAATGCCCAATAAATTAGCAGTAATGTGGCCACAGAGTGTGGCTTTCAAAGACGAAAATTAAAATTTTTTGTCGCACAAAACATTGCTTTTGCATGGATATTTTAAAATTATTTCTGTTTTAATAAATTAAAACATCAATGACCCTTCAATTGCTTCATAATAACTTTTTTTTCTCAAATAGATAAAAGCTTAAACTGCACATTAAATTGTAAATTTCGTCAGAACCTTATTCTTTGTCAATCGGGACAAAAAGCTACATTCCCTTAATTAAATTATGACAGTTGAATAGTAGGAGTAGGCGTGGCTAACTTTTCGGCGGGAAAACAACGTGCTTCACAATGCTTACAAAGTTTTTATGATTATTCGAATAAGCTGAAGTTTGAATTTTCAACTTTTGTGCCCGCGTGGTTATATTTTTTATTTTTAATGGACATAGTATACTTTATACTATTTGTTTTCTATTTAATCCTTTATTACTTCAAAAGTTCAAGTAACGTAATTCATAAAATCCAAATTAGATACTTTAATGTGAATTTTCAAATAGTTAACTTAAGCTCTTAAAAATTGACTTTTGTAACTAAACGAATGCCCCCTTATTAAAAAAATTATGTATATATAATAATGGTGAAATCAATAATAATTAACTTTCAAAGAGTACTAAGTACTACTTCATGTTTTATATTTACTTAAATAAATATTTTTAAGTCCTGAAAAAAAAAGGCAATTATATTTTAAACAGGATATTTAGCAGTTTCAAAAATTATTTTAAAGGAAAAAATAAAACAATATATTTAGTAGCGTCTTTCATTAAAAATTTAAACTGAAAAAAAAACGGCTTTTATTTATCACTCTTATCTTCCTTTCTCTGAAAGTATCTTCCTTTTCTAGTTTTCTTGCTCAAGATTTTTTTTTGCATTGTTTTACTTCAGAATGCAATTTTGCAGTAAAATGTTTGCTAGTACTCAAATTTGGGAATCTGAATTTCAGTGTTAATCAATTTTTTTTTCTTGGGTAAACAATGCGTTTAAATCCAATTCATCAAATTGCTCCACTGTATACTATAATGCACTTCAAAGGCAGGGGATTGAGACCTTAAATTAAATAATACTTAAAACTGTTGGAAGCAGAATTTTAATTACTTTCACTACAGTCACTACTTGTATCCAGGTACTAACTCCTATTGCATGAAGGTGATTAACGAGATATAAATTCTGCATTGAGTTCATTTTTTGCTGGTACGTTTTCTGTAGAGGAAAATAACCTCTCTTTAATGTCTATGGTAAATACCAAATATTTTCAATCAAATAGCCAAAAACAAACTTCAACTCGATTCAAAACCATAATAAAACATTAATTAACCCTATCACTCCATCAAATAAACACTCCGACCCTTCAAAAGTTCTTAATTAGCTCAGATGTATCACAAAAATCCCATTCAAATTGGCATTACAGGTGCTCCTTCGAGAAAACTTTCTCCGAGTGCTACACCTCGGCAATCTAAACACAATACCCCTTTAACAGGGACGCGATCGTTGGAGTGCTGGGAACACAAGGGATCGGGGCAAACACTGCCCCGGGGCCGAAAGAGGTGGACTAACACCGAGATGCCCCCTTTTAATCCGGACAAGTGCCCCGGGGCCCCTTGCCAGCTGCACAAACAGATCGAAAGGGTATTCGGTCAGATGATATCTTGTTATAAAAGTTGGTCAAGCGAACCCCGCTCCTGGCTATCTCTCGGACTTCGGGAAAGTTCGGGGATGTTCGTGTATTAGCGTTCACGAGGATCTATTATTGGTACCTATTCACCGAGGAAAATCCATAGGGTATTATCAGATTATACTTATATCCATATGTGTGAACAAGATCCAAACGCCTTAAAACACAATTTTTGTAAAGTCAAAATCTAACCATATCATATCTTAGATGTCAAGAACTCATGGGATGTCATATTTTAACTTTTAGATATTATTATATTATTATTTAGATATTATATTAACAGCAATTATAATAGTAAGAATATTCAGTAATTTAAATTCACATCCTTTTTTCGAATTCGGTCACGAACATGAAGTGCGTTCTGGGAAACTAACTCTGTAAATTGTTTTGTCATTTAATAGAAATTATCATAAAATTAAAACGATCAAAAAAGATACTTCATTTTTACGGCAGCACAGAAGCAATATTACTAACCATAGAGATAAATCACTGTTTGATTGGAACGTATGCGTATCATAGAATTACGACATCTGACAAAAACATCTGCTGCATCCTATTGTATTAAATCCAGCTGTTGGAAAATAACGAACGTCGTAAACCTCCATAGAAACCTTCCCGTTGATTGTTCTCGATGGTTTTGATTGCAAATGTATTTCGAAGATAGTTTTAAGGTTGAAAAAATAATCTTACACTTTCTTCTAGGTTCAGAACAAGTAAAATGATTATTTTTATGGTTGGACAAAGTAATATCTTTTTTTTTTAATTTTGAAAAAAAGTACACTTAATAAATAAAAAGTAACGCTCTATGCACATAGGTAATAAATAGTTTACTTAAATATTCAACTTTTTTGTATTTACTTTTGAATTTTTGAGTTAAAAATTGGCAGATGGAAAGTAAAATCATTTTATTGGTTCTTATAGCTTTGGTTAGTGGAAATAAAACTATTTTGGCAAATAGGAAATAGTAAGTTTTTTTATTCGAGACAAAGGAATCTAACTTTATTTTTTCCTTAATTTTTAACAATCCATTAAAACGTGTAAACTTGTCACCACTCAACAGTTATAACAATTCAAAAGTAATAAATAAAAGTAAGAAAAATATTAATTACTTTATTTTAAGGGTTTTTATAATTAAAAATACTATTCAACAGAACTTTAGAGAAATATTGTATTAACTAGTTTAGAAAAAGTAGCCATAACGAAGTTAAGTGGAGGAAATCCTGTATATTTAGGTAGTTCGATTTGGTAAACTTTGGGTTAATAGATAACTATTAAATCATGAACAGATAAAGTTTAAGCGCAAAACTATCCTAATAGTTTACCAAAGAAAACGCTGACTGAATAGAAAAAGGAAGAAACAAACTTGCAAACATTAAACATTTCATTTTGTCTTCTTGAGAGATTTTCCGCATCCTCACAAAAGTTTCAACTCTCTCTATACGTGACTTAATTTGTGATCCCTAAGAGATTCAGAAAGTGGCAACTACTGTCTACCGAGAGAGGAAAAAGTTCTTCGATTAGCAAAATAGGTCCATGACTGACACGACAAACACAAAAGTCTGGGAGTCTCAATCGACTCACACCTGATAAAATATTGCATACCGCTGGGAGATTTACCTCCCTTTATTCCTTCCAGAACTTTCACTCTCGCGGACCAATTAGAAAAGGCGAAGAAAATTGGATCTTATTATATACCAATTAGCCCTTTGAGAAACTTCATGACCCACTGAAAAAGAAGAACCCAGATTTATTTACTCGTTCATGTGTGCCTTCTAACGAAGATTCCGGTCCTGATAAAACATGACGTAGATTTCCTTCGGGAAATGAATATTTCAATTTACTCTTTTCGAGATGATAAATTCCGCGACATAGGAAAAAGCAAAAGGGCTGATTACCTGGGAAAGGGGAATCATAGGCCTATTCATAGGCAAGTGTCAATACCGAGGGAATTTCAATTAATAAATCTTCGTCATACGGGATCCTTGGAAGAGAAGTTTCGTTAATTATTGCCATTGAAGGTTGCACTTCTTTTCGTCGGAGAAAGATCAAACAGTTTATGCTGCTGCTGGATGATGTTAAAGGGAGGGCAATTTGCATATGCTTCAATGCGGGGATGATTTATTTTTGCGACATCTTCATTTCTCATTTGGGAGGATGGGGTAATCAGTTAGGGAAGTTTGTTTTCAGAGGGATGGGTGGATTTTTCTGTCATTAAATTCGGGGGGGGGGGTGGAAACTGTTTCGAATAGGTTCTGTGCTTCTCTTGAGGAAAATCGAGTGTGCAGAATTTGCGAAGCTAGCAAATTAATGAAACTATGTAGTTAATTTGTTAGAAGATGTAGAAGTGAATATATAATTTTGAGTTAGTCAAAATTTCCCTCGAGATGAAAAAGACCATGACTCTATCATGTAATACTAATTGCTTCGATTAATTAATTAGAAATTTTGCAAGAATGAATATAGATTAATACATTTCTACGCATTTTACAGTGATTCGAAGCTTTTTAAATTGTGAGACCCGCCTCTTCAGGAGCGAAAGGACATTTTAATGGGATGGAAAAAAGAAAAAAAAAACATGCTTTTAATTTTACAACCCTAGAATTCCAGATACAACCTTTATTTTAGGAACCAATTATGTAAATTACAGAAAATTTCAAAAAACTATTTTAATCAAATAAATAATAAGAAGATAAATATTTTTATACCAGTCACTTATCCTGATGTTATTGATTATATTTCCCATCATTAGGCACTTTTGAATATAAAAGCATTTGATGATTTTGTTGATTCCCGTTGGAAATATGCTTTTTCAGCAATTGATAACCAAATCTTCCCCCTATTTACTAATTTTAAACAGTTTCACGAAAGAGATGGGTACTTTTCACGTCCAACAAAACAATTCAATCAGCACTCAAAGAAATGAGATAATATTCAAAAAACACCCCAAAAGGAGAAGAAAAAAATACCAAGATAAAGACCGGCTTTAAAAAAAAATCCCCGCTCTCATTAAAATATCGCCAAATCATTAGAGTGGGAACGATAATCTAAATTCCTCTCTCTTAAGAAAATGAGGGGAGGGGGTAAACTAAAAGCATTAAATATAATTATCCACCCTTAAAAACCAAAGCGTAGAAATGAATCGACTTCTTTTGAGTGAGGAGCTCTTTTTACCGCCGACGGAATTTAAAAGGGAACAAGACGCGCGCCTTGAAAGGGATACTACGCGGGACCGAAGAAAAATTCCTTCCCTCCTCCTCCCGCTCCCTCGAAGCGCGAAGAAGAGTGCTAAACGGAGAACTTCAGTGAATCGTTTAAAAGTCATTAGAGGCTGGTGCAATGCTAAATAGTCGGTCTTGCACAAAAACGCGCATCTTGCAGGGCTGTAAGGTTTTTTTTTTCTCCATCTTGGCGCCCCGGTTTTCTCGCCAACTGCTGTTGTGACCGCTTTTACAGAGCGTTTAATTCGTGGAGGGGCATGGTGACTAAGGAGGTCGTTTTCAATTAAGAGGTTTTTTTAAGGTTAAGTATATCCTATATTACTGTCGTCTTTCATCCATCGAACAAATTATCAGATATAAAAGATGCGATAAATATATTATCGCTGATAAAAACAAGTTTAATAACATAAAAAAATGTTCGATACTACGTCTGGTATAATTTCCAACGCCGAATATTTACAAAAACAACAACAAACCGTTGGATTTTTTAAAAGAATCAGGATGATGATAACTTCCAATACGAGAATACAATAATTATAATTACTTTTAATTGATATCCAATAACTATTTTCTATAGAAAACAGAGGACTTCGGAAAGTGTTCTTTACATTTTTATGAAGAACTATTATCACATATATAAAATAGGTACACCAAAATAAAATCTATTGCTTGTGTAGATTCAGCATAGTTGAAGGATTTTTAATACGTTTTAAGTAAAATTTCCCCATATTCTTAAGATTAAAAAGGTGTTTTTCATTTTGCACAAAATTAATAAAATTCAAGATTGGTCCATTTGTTAACCTTAGGTACTAAGAAAATAAAATAAAAAAAATATTATTGTATTGTTTTTTAAACAGAATATTAGGAATTGTTTAATGGTATTTTTATATGTAACTAAGTTTTTTCAACTCATCTAAGAGAAAGAACTTCTAACTTCATCTAACATCTAACTTCTTTAGAATCCATTTACCTTAAAGACACCTTCTAAGTTGAGTAAACGCTAATATTATTCAAAAGTTCATGTTTTACTGAGTCATAACTAAAAATGTGAAATACATTTTAAGTGTCTTTTCAATAAATAAAAAAATTAAAGGAAAAACCCAGATTTTTAAACATTAACTCTTTAATAAAATTGAATTTATAAATAAAAGAATAGTACTCATGTCAATAGGCGATATTTAAAGAATATCAAGGTTCGTGTCACATAAAATATTTTGTCTCTGGAAATTCTCTGCCTCTGGGCATTTAAAAAAAAATAAAACTTGGAGATCCAAACCTAAATTTATGATGAATTAAAGTATTTTACTTTCAAGGATTAATAATTTGACTGTTAAGTTTTTTTTTTTAAACTTTCAACCAAAATTTTCAACCATGAGAACTGAAACAGTTACTAATCCTTGCCGAATGGATAGCGAGCAAGGCTCTCGCATGTAGGGAAATAAAAAAAACGTAATCCCTCCCCAAACAAGTGTAGGTTCGCCATTTGTGGTAGTCCAGTGCAACGGAAAGCTATTGATTGGGGATTGATTCGAGGCGAAACTCCATTTGTCGGGGTCAGCGTAGCGTGTAATGCTTTTGCCTCTGAATCTAGCTGCCGTACAATTACATCGGGGGTCAGGGCCCCTGTGGCCCCTAAAAAACCACCCGACCTCTGATGGAGCAGTGTCAAACGGGGGGAGCATGTCGGGGATGTGTCATTCAAGTTCAGTTTTGTGTCACCCATGCGCCATTCGTACAGTTTTGAATTCATAAAAAAAAAATTAAATGGTTATGTTATAAGGTTAATTAAGATTATTTCATAGTTATATTAAAGATGGAGAAAATTAGTGACAAAGACCATTTTACTATTTCGTTTGATGGATTAGAGGTATAAAGCAAGTAAAATATTTACTGTCATTTAACACCACTCATTAAAAAATAAGAATAATTTGAGTTAAGGTTAATTTATAAAACCAAATTTATGTACTACTGCATTTGGCTATGAAAACACAATGTTTATTTAAAACGTCTGGTCTAAAACAATGGAAAAGTCAAAAATTAAGGTTGTCATAACAGAGCATCAAATTCAAAATTTAACACTCTAACTTATTTACACAATTATTAAATCACATTACAGTAAACCTGGTATGGGATTATTCTGATGGTTTCTGCCTTTATTTTAATGATTTTTATTCATACCAATAAGTTCTGAACTTTTTCAATCAATGAGCTATTAATTTTTTTAACCTTTAACCTTTAATTCAACCTTTTAATTTTTAATAACTATAAAGGACACCAATTCATCTTCCCCAAATACTGATTGTGTTTCTATTCTCCTATGGAATCCTATTTCTTATAGAAAAAATATAACAATGCCTTTCAAAGTTAATTCTTAACATTACCCTTTTTAATTTTCAAAAATTCCTTCAGTTAATTATTGACATTTTTATCATATTTTATTCTTATAGTAAATGATGCTTCCAATTTTTTTATGTTAAAAATTTATATCAACGCCATTTTTTTTCAATTCATTGGATATCTGAACTCAAACTTTCAGAATGACACACACAACTGTACAGTTATCTAGGAATAAAGATTAAGTTAGTAAGATCAATCAAATCAAAGATCAATTTAGTTGTTCACAATATTCTACTTTTTTAACTCTTTTTTTGTCTCTATTCAATTTTTAAATTTCAATTTTGATGCTACCTCATTCAGAGGAATGTTGCCAAAGTTAACTTTTAGAAAAATAGTAGATTTTAGAATTTTTAGAGTTAAATGAATCGCGTTAATTGTGGTTCATTAAGTAAAAACTCGAGATAAACCAGTTACTCTGATTTTCTATCGCTGTAACAGATCAAGACAACGACGTGATTAGTAATACCCCCATTTACTTGTAAATTGAGAGTAAAAACAAACAGAGAGTAAACAGCACAACTAATAAGATTGCATTTAGGAAGTCGAGCGTCCCAAACTATCGACTGCCGAGTTAATAGTCATTCGTAAAACAGAAGAACGGAACAAAACTTCGGAATCCGTTCAACCCGATCGAGAGAGGTCGCGAAAAACATCGGCGGGGCTGATTGAAATCAAAACGAGGCAGGTCCCACCCTCCCCCGAGCGGAATTAAAAACAATTAGTTCGATTTTCCGATGGAGGGGAAGAGACAGGCCCATTTCTCAGTCAAGCTGCATTGATTGGCGTATACCTGCCCTCTCTCTTTCCACAGGTGGCGAAAAAAGGGGTGCTCTCGCCCCCTCAAAAAAGGAGCGAGGCATAATCGATTATTGTAAAGGCGGGTGTGTGGCGACCCGTGAAGTAAGGAGCGGACGCCCGTGTTAAGAGACAAACGCGGGAAGGGGCTAGATCAATAAAGAGGGGAGGGGGGGTGGAAGCCGGGGCGGCCAAGGTAATTTTCATGCTAATGAGAGAGAGCTATTTTCTGGTCGGTCTCATCTATTTATGATGCATCCTTCCTCTTCCGTCATTTGAATTTCCATAGTGTCTCTTTGAAACTAAATGACTTTAAAACTATCCGCGCGTAGCTGAATTTTCTGCATATGCCGTCTTAGCTCCTTCTCTCTCCTCTTAGAAATCCTTCTCTCTCTCTCTCTCCTTCCTTTTCTTTCTCTTTGCCGAGGGATTCATCTCCGCGGCGCGCAGATTTAAGGGGGAGAAAAGTAAGTTGGATGGGGGGAGGGAAGGAGGGTGTGCGCCTAGTGCTTAACGAGAATACCTTTCAGGTGCTGTTTTCTGCCGCCGGGGAGGATTGGACATGACGGGGTTAAAGGGGTTGCCGTTTTTCGCGGGGGCGCTGCGGCCCGGATTCCGGAGTTTCGGAGCGGGCTTTTAAAGGAAAGTCATAAGGTAAATAAGAGCAGTATACAGTGTAATTTGATTGATAAAACTAGGTTTTTTTAAACATTGAATATACGATTAAGTAGTCTTCTATATGATTAAATTGAGCTCAAATATTTAAGAAAGTTTATTAGATTCTCCAATAAAACACTTTTATACTTTTGAGTTTTATAAGATACTTTAAGACACACGTATTTACTATAAGCACAACGAGATACCAACTATAACACAACGTTCAAACCAACAATGAATTTCATAAATGTATCTACATTTTATTTCATGTAATTATATTAAGTACCTAAATACTAACTGCTATAACAGAAAAAATTATACTAATCCCCTATTTAAACACTAACTGTTTGTCTTTTTAAACATTTTAGTAGAGTTTTTGAGACTTGCAAATTTACTATCAAGATATTTTTAGTTGAGACTAATGTTCTTAAAAGTAAAAAAACACCTTTATTTTAAGTATTTAATTTATTATGTAGATATTAGAATACAAAAACAAGATTAGTGATCCTGTAATTGTTTCATTAAAATCGTCCCTTTGAATTACATTTTAGTTCACAAATATCAAAATTAACACTCAGTATTTTAAAGATGGTTAATATTATTACTATGATCAAACTTTTAAATATTTGGAATTTACATAAAAGATTGGCAAACTATTCTAAAATATTTCCATACTTTACTTTACTATTAAAATGCGGGAAAAAATAAACAATAAGACTTAAAAATGAAGTTGGGTCTTTTGTTACTTTGGTTTTAGGGATGAATTTAATAGTTATAATAAAGGGGGTTGAAAACTTTTTTGCAGCTATTTAAAGTATATTACAAAATATTCAGGAAATGATCATTGATACCCTAGCTTAAATTATTTTTTATACAGTGGAATTTTGAACATAATTAAACTCATTACTTACTACGCTTATTATTTGTACCTTTTTTATTGTTTAGTTATGTTTGACAGGAGATGCTTGTGCAACCATTGAATCACAATGTAAGGATGCGCCTTAGACATTAAATTTCAAGTTTTAAATGCACATAATAGACACATATTTATAGGGTACTTTCAATCAAATACTACAAAGTATTTTTCGCCTTCCACACACAGTTTATCTTATCCGATAGAAAATCCCCTATGAAATAATCCGGAAACAATTCCCTCTTACCCGGTAGTATCTACAAATTAAATAGTCTCCACTCTAAAGCTTACGCAACAAATAACCTCAACCCCAGACGGACGCATATATGACCACCCAATCACTTCCATAATCTGGAAACAAAGCGCGGGTCAGCCGAACGGGGTCACGTTCACTTGTCGCCCCTTCCCCCCACAATGAATCTTTCCCATGATTCATCCGCATTATGCAGATGATGTCCGAACACATTCCAGAATTATCATCCCCGACCCCGCAAACAATTTCCGCATTATTGGCCTCCCCCGCCCCCTGACAAAAGAGCGACGCTAGTGTGTCACTCGCCCCCTTTAATTGTGGGGCTTGATTAGTTTAGGGGGCGCCCCCGTAGTAATTGCCCCCCCCCGCCCTTTTTACGAGGTTGCGCGGTGTGTTGCCAGATTTTGCGGTTTGAATGAGTGATGGTGTCCGAGGTTGTCGTGGGAAAGGAGGGTCAAGCGTGGTTGGTGACCATTGTCCGGTGTCGAGAGTGGTTTGACCCCCCCCCCCTCTCGTTTCGGATTGATCAAATATTGGAGTGTGCGCGTGGCAGTTTTGGGCAGATGTGAAAATGGTTTGTAAACTGTCGTAAAACACAGCTGCGTTTTCTGCTGCACACAACATCCTTTTTTTCTAGGGATGAAATTATTTACATTTTTGTAAAAAAAGTAAAGGACATTTTATGCAAAGTAGCATTATAATGCTGTGGAATATATTTCTGTATATTATACCCAAAAGAGAATTGGATCAGAATATTTTTTTCAAGTTCAAAGAACACGTTTCTTATTCCATTGGTCTTACGTAAATAAAGCACACATTTTTTGGATGGCTAAATGTATTTCATTTTTGAAAAAGTTCTTTTGAATAGTTCTTTATTTTAAAACTAATACGATAAATATGTAATGTTTACATTCTTTTACACATTAGATTTTTGTGTATACTGTAAAAACAACATTTATCTGTAAATGTTGCTTTTCCTTTAAAAGCCATTTGTTACAGTGAAACCAACTTTATTTTTCGACCGTTTCGTTTGGAATTTCACGCAGTTTCGCTATACAGTGTAGATACAAATTACCCTGCTATGCAATCGAATATTCAACATTATCTTTACAGTAAAAATAATAATAATACATAAAAATAACATGATATCTGAACATTATCGCCATAAATTTTATAACCTTAATAATTGTATACTATTAGACGATGAATAAGCAATTGGCTCGTATAAGAAGATGAATACGTAAAAAATGCTACTGAAAACTAAAAGGTGGAATACTGCGAACTGATGAGCTTAAAATCAGAAATGTGTAACTTAATTATAAATGCAAAAAAAAAAAACACTTGGACGTTTTATCATACTCTGGCTTCCATTCCATTCCATTCTCAACTAAAAGCAGGGATGGGGAAGAAAAATATGGTCATCTCCGTTTTCAGTCTCCCACCCACCCCCAGGACCCCTTAAGAGCCCCCCCCCCTATTAAAGGTGCAACTCTTTTGTTTGCGAGCGGGACAATCTTAGCTCTTGTCCTTCCATTACTAGGGTCCCTAGAGACCGCTCGTAAAACAAGAGCTATGGGCTTAACGGTATTGAAGGGCCAGAGCCGGACATATAGATACATTCCTGGCTTTCTCTGCCTGTCCGGATAAATAAACTGACCTGCCGAATTTAGGATGATTTTTATTTCTGCCTCTGTCCTTTCTCAAAGACGATAGAAACGAAATTACTGTCGAAGCTTTGTTAGGGCTAATTCTGAGACCGGTCTTTTATGGCGCTTCCAGAGAATTGGGGTTTTAGGTCCCCGTGTGTTCCGTTATTATAAGAATCTTCGCTTCGTTGTATTGAATTTCGGTTTTGTCTCGGAGTTCGCTCATAAATTCCGGGTGCATTTGGCGAAATGAGGTAGTTTCAGTTTCTTTTGGTGGATGGGAGTTTGTTTGGAAGAGGGGGGGGGACTTTGTGACGAACCAATTATTTCGGAGTTGTTTCTGGAGTTAATATGATCAAAGAGTTTCGAAAACTGTGTAATTAGATTATTTGGTCTCAAATCTTGTAGATGTAGGGAGTAAAAGTTCTTGTTTTTATATTTTTCGATGCGGTTTTAAAAATTTCTTTGGTATAAATTTTTTTCAAGTAAAAAAGTGTATGATGTATATGTTGTGTGATAAATGTAATGAAAAATTAATCCTAACTGTAAATTAAAATGTGAAAGAAAATAATCTAACTTATATTTTAAATAAAAAACGTATGAACATAGCATATACAATTGGATATTTCTTACATAATTTATTTTCCATATGATAGAAAATTTATCACTTAATGAAATAATATTAATTTGTACGTGTGATTAGAATACTAATCAAAATATTTTTAGTTAATTTTTTATTTAAAAACTGAGGAATCTTATACAAAAAACAAAACTCTTTAAATCCTGTTTTTATTCATTCGTAAATTAAAAAACTTTAAAAAAAATGTATATTTTTGTACTTAAATAACAGTTGTGCCATTATTTTATTTCAGTTTGTGGTTTGACTATTAATGAATTTTTATTACATTGTGTGGGGTAACAATGGTAAATGAATGAAATACTCGTTGAGTTTAAAGAAAAATTGGAAATTAATTTTTATCACAAAAAACATTCAAATTATAAGTAAATAAACCTTAAAGAGATAATATGGTGTACATGCTATATATTATTATTATTATTGTTAAATCTACACAATTAGTCTTTATTTTTCTTCCCCAAAATTTTGACAAAAATATTCATCAAAATATATACCAAGGATGTTAAAATACTGTTTGCTGTTCATTCTGTCTTTTTTTTTTAAAATTTCCTAGGATAACTCTAAAATGAAATCAGTTTTGTATAAGAGGACATTTTTATTCATGAATTTTCATATAAATTAAGCTCGAAATGAACTAGTAATAGATTTTTATTTTTGTTAGGTAATTTATTAACACATGTAAATAGTACAGCAGCTAACTCAACGCCTTAACATTTGGTGTTTGAGGTCTGAGCCAAAGTTAGCCCAATTCAAGGAAACTTTCGCCCAAACTTGCGAAAATTTAAAACTTAAATCCGAATTTTGAAAACGGTTTATATTGCAGTTGAACATGTTAAAAATAATATGAACCACCGACCTTGTCAAATTTGTTTTGGTTAACAACTTTTATTTGCTTTTAATGTGGAAAAACCCAAAGTTGCCCCATTTTACGGGTATTTACAGTAAAAATGTGTGGCTTTAGATGAAAATTATGTGAAAGAATTCCAATCCCACCTTTATTCAAATCGGCTAATTTATTTTACTTGACCAAACTTTTGCGCCACATATACAACCTCCTCCGTCGGAGGGAAGAATTTGTCGCTCTTATCAAAAGAAAAAGAAAAATCCCTCCCGCATTCGGATTCATCCTAAACACAATAGCGCCCGGCGAAATAAAGACCGCTTTCCATATCATGCAATTCAAAAGACGCGCTCCGAGAAAAAAAAAAAGAGAACCGCAGCGGCAAACCCGAGGATATTTATAAAAGCAAAGAGTCGGGACCCCAAAATACTCGTCGCGTCTGAATTTATAAAGCATCTGGGGAAATCTAGGGAAAATTCCATCTTTCGAACACCCCCATAAACGCCCCCAAAAATCCTCCCAAAAAGGGGAGAGAGGGAACTTCTCAAAAAGCGTCATTTCCCCCATTCCTTTGTTTTGGGTCATTTAAAATACAAAACAGTCCGTCGGATTCACGGCGAAACGCTACTCCATCTCTCCCGCTATCTCTAACCCCCCCCCCATTTCCGCGCCCCCCTAGGGGGTCTTCCATCTCCGCGATAACCCCAGATAATATGTAAAATAGTTCTGCGAAAGGGGTGGAGAGCCCTCAATATTTGGGAGCATAATGCGTCCTTCTGATCCCCGCTCATACGTCAAGGAATCTCATCAGACAGAGTACTTTGATAGGGATAATCCGGAGCCGTTTTTTCCCTGCCGAAGGGGAGGGAAATTCCCTAAGTGTTAATGTATTGACTGCTGCGGGGGAGTAATGAAATCATCCGCTGCCACTTAGGGGGGGGGGATCTAATATGCGGGTGACGATATGGAACGTGTTCGAGGGGTGTAAGTGTCAATCATAACGGGGTGAAATCACGACCCCGTGAAGTTGTTTGTCACTCCCCTCCCCCCTGAAGTAAATAGAGGGATGCTTCAAATTGCTCATAATTGACACAACCTTTTCACAGATGAGGGATTTTCGATCTCTTTTGTATCAGATAGTGTTGAGAAAAAGGGTTATCGGTTAGGCTGTAGAGTGTGCTTTGTGATATTTTATTTTTAATTTAACTAATTTATTGCTGGACATTTAAGCAAAAATATATTATGTAACCAAATTTTTAAAAAGAAATATTTTCATTGCGTTACAATCATCTTTACTTATAGTTATAACTACAGTTGAGTAAACTCATTATCATTTACTACATTAATTATAGATTCCCTTATCACAGCATTTGCATAATTATGAATTTCTATAATTTTTATTTATCTTTAATGCATTAATAATTTTTAAAAATGCACTCACAAATCCCTCCTAACTATTTTAAGGATCATAATAAAGTTCCGGGATGTTTATTAAATAGGCATTTTTTAAATATTTGTGTTTATTACTAACTGATATACTGACTCAAAATAGATCTAAATGAAAAGTTTCGACTATTTTTCTGAATTT
The DNA here is from genome assembly GCA_963680715.1 of Tetragnatha montana. Classification (NCBI taxonomy): domain Eukaryota; kingdom Metazoa; phylum Arthropoda; class Arachnida; order Araneae; family Tetragnathidae; genus Tetragnatha; species Tetragnatha montana. The sequence goes on from OY796682.1 coordinate 25,585,238, forward strand.
AATTTTTTATGGCATTTTAACTGCACAACTTCGATTAGAAAGATAACTTGAAATGTTAAAGTATGTAATTCACAACCAGAAGTAGGAATATTAAAAATCAAATTAAAATTATATGGGAAAAATACCGACTACAAATGATGAATTGAATATTTCCTGACTTACATACCATCACCGTATTATTTTAAAAATTATGTAACATTATTTTACAGTCCCAGAAAAATGTATCGTAAATCATTTGAGAAAAGTTTAATACAACGCATATGCTATTGGTTCTATCCACACCCACAGGCATTAGTTCTGATTATGCAAAAGCATTATAAACTATAAGGCTAAAGAGTTTTAGTCTTTTCTTAACAGCCAGTATTACATATCAATATAATTTATTATGATAAACTTCTTTAACTTACAAATAATTTAAAGTAACGAAATAACGTTAATTTCTTATATTCTGAGGTTCATAGCTTCAATCATACAAAAACAAATGCTTCGTGTTTAGGAAGAATCTTGTTTAGCAAGTTTATACGAGTAAAGAATAAGGTATACATAAGTTCATGTTAAATTCCTTATTACAAAGCTTTGTGGAATATCTTGCCTCTATGGAGATAGAGAACACATTAAGATCGCATTGGAGAGTTCTCAGGGACACTCAACATCTCCAAAATAATTGAGTACCTGCTATTTCATCGTATTCTCATCTCAAGGTATTAAAGATTTAATTTTTCGATATACACAGCGATAGAGAAGATTTATGTTATCTCTTCAAAGGATCGCTCCCGAAACTATAATTGGGTTTCTCTGTAAGACGATTTTGATAATTGCAAAACCGTTTGGCTGTATAAACATTGATAGGGAATTGAATTAGTCGCACTGGCAAACAGAATACTGAATTAGCTACTATCAATTATCTTCAGCATGTAAATGGGCTCAATATTGATTGCGTCTAAAGGCAAAGTGACACCGAAAATGCTTCCGAATCCGATTTAATATGACTCCGGTAGCTGCTCGTTGTGTTTGAGCGATGATTGTGTTCACAAGTTTGTTTGGCGTGGAAATTGAATTCATTCGTAGCCTCCTCTCCATCTCTTTTGCTGATTAACACGAGAAACAGAAAGGGACTCGGGCGATGCTCAAAACACGAACTTTCTCTCTTTCTGCGTATTAATCTAATTTGGCGATGAAGTTGATAAGGTTTCGGGAAAACTTGGTGGGTTCTCTTTGAAGTACAGGATAATGTGAGTGGGGATTTGATTGATTTAATTTGCATTCATCTGTCAATGTTAGGATTTGAATATCCTGGATTTAAAGCTAAATAAAGGTTATAGGGGGTGAAATTCAACTTACCTTTCTCAAACTCTTAACTCATGGGTGCAAGAGCCATGTAGCAACTTTTCTTTAACACTACAGTAGAGAAAATATGGTTATCAATAGTTTACATACATTACGAAATAATTTTAACCTATTCAATGCCTCCTTATTTTAAGATATATCTACTGTACTTTTTTTTCAAAATATACTGTTATCTTTTGGTACGTTTTCGAGTTTTAATGAATAATTCCATGTTGATATTGATAATTAATTTCTTAAAACTCGAAAAAGCAGAAATTCTCTAAATTTTTTTTTCAGTAAAACTAATCTACAACATAACATAGTTTATATCCGTAAGACAAAACTAATTTGATACTTCATAACTTTCTAAGCACAAATTATAAGGAAGAAGAGAAGAAACCTAAAAATGTGCAATTAATACAACTAATAATAAGCTGATAAAATTTAGATAGACAAGTAGGGGTTTTCCTAAGAACTCTCTGATACTTTCCAAAACTTAAAATAATATTTACAGCTTCAGTTAACTTACTTTATTTTTAAACACTTAGTTGAAAGGTCTGATTAACATGGAAACATGAAAAAATGATGAAAATACAATCGATAAATAAACACATAATTATATCATTTATTTTCAATTAATTACAAACGGTAATACCAACTATTCCCCCTGATTTAACACCCTAATTATGAGTTTTCGTCTCATAATTTCCAGAACTTCCCCAAACGAGACGCCCCAACGGTGTTTACCTGCATTCCCCACCTGAAGACGCAGAATCCCCTCACCCACTCCGAGAAACCCAGACTAAAAACAAATTACGACAGATTTAGAACTCCGAACCCTTCCCTTTTCAATCCTTCCCTTCCCGGGGTCTCTATAAGCAATTTACAAACAAACCTCCTCCTCTCTGAAATAAAGCAATTACCGAAGGAATGACACGCGGCTTAACGGATTTCATTTTTCCCCAATATTCCCCGGCGACAGATAGAAACTGCCCCGAGATGATGAGCAGCACTTTCTCTTTTGAAGTGTGGATTTGGCGGGAGATTTCGAGCTCTCTTTTGTTTCGTTTCGGATAAGCGGCCGCTTTTATGGTTGGCTCCGCTTCTGAATATCATTTGTTTCCTGTCTGCAGCTGCAATTGGAGTCATTTGGCGGAAGGATTGGCGCTCCTCTCCTTCGCTTCGCTTGGCATTCGAAAAAAAATTGAAGCATTTTGAGGGTTTTATTTGCATTATTAACACGCCGGTTCTTTTAAAGCAATTTAGTTGGTTTCCATGATAACATCGTAATTATTCCTCACTATACTGAATCGATTTTAGAAGTAGTAAAATATTCAGTCTTAATTGAGCCTCAAAGTATATAATGTTTGTCGTTATGTCTCTGTGGGAGGACTAAAAAAAGATGATGCAAACTATGTTATGTTAATAATTCTGTTGCATGAAAAACAGTTGGCGATAAAAAAAAACCTTATCTTGAAAAGAAGAATTGATATTCAAACCATAATATGTAATCAAATCAAATCATGTATGTGTGCCTAGGTTTTTTTTATCTAAACGTATTTGTTTTGTAGAATTAAATTACATAGGCCAAATATACGAGTAAATTTTATAAAAAAGAATACTTAAAGTCAATAATTAAAAAGACAATCATATTTATACAGAGTTCAAACAAAAAAAGAATTAAGGAATTACAATTTAACTCAATCCATTCATAAAATATTTTAGATATATAATTTTCACAAATAAACACTGAAAAAGGAGTTCTTTAAAATAACGCTGTAACTTTAAGTGATAAAAACACTTCACCTTATCTTAATTTTTTGAAAAAGAAATTCAATTTTCCATTTATACATGCTAGCTTTCCCAATTAATTTTTATATACTTTTAGTTACCAAAAACAAATCCATTTGGATCAAATTTTCATTATTTTAATATCACACTAAAAGCAATTCTATTTGTTCATCAAGCCTCTCAACATAGACAAATCAATAACCACGATGTTTTCTTTCATTCATTTGAACACACAGTTATTGACTACATCCAAATCAGGACTGCGACACAGCAAAATACCTATTATGTACTGTTGGATCATACACACATATTCATTCGTATTATGCATAGTATAAGGAAGAATAGTATGGTACCTGTAGAAAACCTACACCCTTCAAAAACCCCTCCATACCGAAAAAATCCCTGTCTCCATCACCCAAGAGAAAGAGAGAGAAACTCTTCCTCCAAAAAGTGCTATTCGCCGTCATAAAGCAGGATGTGTCGGAAAAGAAGAGGAATGGCCGCCTCCGCTAAAAGCTATAGAATATGGCGTCACAAGTCCATCGACGGCCCATTGTCCTGCCTCCCTGGGGTCCTTCGGATGCACTCTGCCCCTGTCTCGCACCTCGTTTATCTTCATAGCACCTTTCTCTCAGGTGCCCTATCATCTTCATTACCTGAAGTACCGGGGGCTTTTTTCGCAGCATTTCTTCCCGGGAGTGTCTGGACATTGCAGGTGGGGGGATGGGTCAATTTGGGGGGCTTTCGGTTGAGAATTGGGGTTTGTGAGAGGAAGAATATGATTTTATCATGGATTTTTTAAAAAAAAACATATTTCGGTGATATGGATGTGTGTTACAAAAATAGGGAATATTTTTTGCAAAGAAGCAATGGAGCAAAATCCCCGTAAACTGTAAAGTAGTCAACTAGAGATTTACATCTTTTACATTCTTGAACTTAACATTGGTAAAAGTTGATGTGTAGGAAAGGATAAAGAAGAAAGAGGGATACTAACATTATAAAAATGTATTAGACAGAGTGAAAAGAGATAAATAGAAACACGGTCATAGACTAATAATACCATGAAGCTGAATTACATAGTACTTTTTCTTCTATTTAAGAATTACATTGTAATTTTTCTAATATGCAGGTCTAAAATTTACTTGCAGTTCTAGAATTTATTTTAAAGCACCTATTTACAAAATTCCCTCGCCTAAAAAATATTGTTTTTAAATAAATAACTTGAATTAACAGCAACAAAGTAAAATTTTTTGTTTTCAATCCTGTTTATCTAAATTTTGGATTGATTGAAGGAAATTTCATGTTTGACATTTATTTAGTAGGGGGAAAAATAAAATTAGAGCTGGAGAGAAATGTGTGTACGATAATAGTAACTGTGATATTATTACCTTAACACAAGATAGTGGGGGATACGATTAATATTACAAAATGTGGAGAACCTACGGTTCTAAAATTCTAATAACTTCAACCTTTAGTTCTATAAATTTAATTCCTACATTACATAAACTCATATTCTACCATACAATGATCGATACTAATGTTATGCATCAACAAGACTACACTAAACGATGTCTCAAATTGATGGTTACTTAAAATATAAAACGAGCGGGTTGGTATAAGAGGTACAATATCTGTTACTAGGAACTGTTCTTTTATAATTTAAGGTCAATTTAAATTTCTACAAATAAGACTTTCCGAGTAAAAATGGTGGGAATTAGTTGGGAAATAAGCAGTGACTAAATATGTGTGAAAGCTATATTGTTAAAAGAGGTACTGCAAGTGCAACCACACAAGGATTTCCAAGCAAGATTACGAAATCTGTGTAACATTTCCTATTCCTTGGCACAAAATACTTGTATCTCAAAACAGTCTTAAATGCAACTACATCACATAAGTTTTAAAATGATTAATAACAATATTTGGGTGTACAAATTTCGATTGAGGAGTATGCAGTTAGAAGAACTAGTACATCACCAATAAGTACAATGCAGAGCGGAGAACATAATGGGCACCCAAATCGGAATCCAGTTCTAAAGTCAAATCCGACAACCCCTCAGCACATGTCCGGGAATTGTCCGTAATTTTATTCCTCTGGAGGAAGAAGGAGCGGCGCGAAGACACGCTTTGTCCTTCCTAATGGCCCAGCCATATATGGGCATTGTCGTCCCTTATAACTAATACATAACCCATGCCGACAAAAGGGCAGCGTCCACTGAGCGAAGGGGGAGGGCGCTGTTATCATCGGTGCCCTGCCTCTTAATTGCCCTTAATTACCGGACAACAATGTAACCCCGTGTCGCCCTAATGGATTTGACAATGGCCGCGCACATATACTGAATAATGTATCATAGAGCGAGGGAACTCGCTCCCAATTAAATGTAATTGCCGAACTGGGAACCGACTAATTGGCTTCATTACACTGGGTACTAATCCGTTTAGGAGAAATTATGTAGCAGAAATTTAATGTGTAACCTTCGCCCGTGCTCGCTAATTGAGTTAAGGCGCTGGGGAGAGAAGCGAACTCTTTCGCGGAGGGGGGGGGACCTTCTCTCTCTCTTCCCCGATGATTATTTATGTAGAAAGAAGGGATCCATAATGTATTTTTTGAGATGCCAGTCTCCGCACCTAATTGATTCAGTCAATAAGGGGAGGTAATACGCGTGTGACATTCCAGTCTTTCCTTGGTTATAATTCAATATTTGCTCTCATCGGGGAGAGAGGATGTTTACGGGTTAATCAGCTCCTGCTGGAGGGTTTTAATGGTGTCGAACCCCCGGCTTCTTCTTTGTTTTACCGGAACTTTGGGGTTATTATTACGTAACAGTCGGAATTATTGGGGGGTGCGATTGAGTTTCGAGGTGATTCGAGGGTGATTGCATGGGATTTTACGTATAAAACAGTTTATAGGTTATTGATTTATTCGCTTATAAATGAATAACTGACATTTCAATAAGATTATTTGTTGATGAACGACTAGTTACTCTCTTCTTCTTAGCACTTCATTTTATGTATCTCCCTTGATATTATTCAAGCTTTTTTTTGTCTCAAGTTTTATACGTTTTAAATATTTCTATATCCAGTTTTTTCTTTTAAGTACTTGAACACTTTTATTACATATTTCTGTTAAATCAATCCTTCTGTAAAATGGTTTCGTTTAGGATGTAATTAGCTATAAATTTTCATAACTTTAAAGGAGTTACTTTGCCTTCACTCGAATTCTTAGTCTTCATACGTCACTTGATAAATTATGCATAGTACAGTAAATAATTATGCAATATATTAAAATTTTTATTTTACTTTATTTTTATTAACTTATAAAGGATTTTTAATCCCATTATAGTATGTTACTCTAAAAGTGTGATATTTAGGTACACTATATTTAATTTGGGTGTAAATACTTATCAATCGCTCTTTTATTCTTTCCAGTATTCATGTTTCTCTCTGTTAATCTTTTTGAGAGTTTTCTACTTCAAATGTTATCTTCAATTACAAACAAACAAGAATTAATTATTATTAAAATAATTCGAATTTAAATTTCATTATTTTTATTTTGATGCAGTATTTTCTTAATTTTTTTCAGGTTTATCAAAAGGCAAACAAAATCGTAATCAGTAAAACTTCTTTACTTTGTACTTAACAGCTTTTTTTCTTGAAAATATAATTCTGGAAAGTGTTCTTAACTTAAAATTAATGATTTCAAACGCCACTAGTTCTAAACAAGAATATCTGGGAAATATGCACTTATGACTTCCCTGTTAACTCCTTCCTTTTAAAGACTTCACTGTTAACAAGAATATACCCTGTAATCATATTAAAGGATACACCATACTAAGGAATCGATGAAGTGGTGGGTTACTCATCATTTCATTTAAAAGGTGATAAATGCGCTGTCTTACGAAGATTTGTGGGGCTAAACATTTAATTTAATTGCTAATACAAAGTATATTAATGCATAGCTGTCGAGAAGAGAAGGGCATGCAATTCAGTCCCCTACCATCAATTGTTCGAAATTATTCAAAAGAAAACAGCAAATTAAAGGGACCCCGCTAAAAAACACAGCTGAGCCCTAGCACAACGGGGAAAATCCACAACACCTCAACTCAACCCAACTCAGCGGCATCGAAATTAAACTGGAAGGAAAAAAACAACTCCACTCAGATTGGAATAACAAAATACAAAAAAGAAAAGAAATAAATAAAAGGAGAAGAAGAGGAGGAAAAGAAAAGAATGCTGAAGGTGAAACAGAATGAATTTTCCGTCGCTATGATGTTAAAAGTTCCGCCCCTGTATCCTTCCGCCGCGTACCACGTGACTGATGAATGAGCAGACGATCTCTGACACCGTCGTGAATAATCACGCGCTGTAACGCGGCGTCCATTGGGCTGGAAAAATAATTAACTCCAGAAACTCCGGGTTCTGGCAACGCTCCGAAATAATGGAAACGAAATGAAAAGAAGAGGCGAAAATTATGCCACGCGCGCACGGATTCCAGGCGGGAAGGAACTTGATAAAAATTTTGTAATTAATTTGAAGACGGGAGGGGAATTTTAATAGGTTATTTGGAAGAAGAGGAGAAACAATGCTAAAGTTCAATGATAGCTTTAGCCCTTAATCTAGGTATTATGTATTTACCTAGGTGGGTCGTACAAAAACTAAAATTTTCTCATTATGCTGATATTTTTTCCTTTCTGCAATGGTAATGATAAAGGTAAAATATTCATTAGGGCAACAATTTAATTCTTCGAAATGTCTTTCTTTAACCATGAATAACTTTTTCTTAAGAAAGTAAAACAACAAACCTACTTGGAATATTCAAAAATTGAACGAAAGGAAATTAACATAACTTTAAATTATTTTGTGCTTAAATATCTTATTAATATTCAATATTTATTTATCAAAATTATAGATTTCTTGAATTGCAAATACTTACTTTCTTGTACTTAAAATGCTACTAAACAATTGTTAGGCATTGATAAGTATACTAAATACCTCTTTTTCTTCCCCAGTTATTTAAAAAATCCATAGCAACATTTTCTTAAAATTTCTTTAAATTATTTCTACAAAATATTATGTAAACGAAAAAAAAAACACAATCAGATCTCTTTATCTGTTAGCAAAGTAGCATTAGAGGAAAAGCCAGTGACTTCCTTAAAAACAATGAGGAAGGGGAAAAACTAAATATTCTCCCGTTGAAATAAAGAATTAGCACATTTGAAATTAAGTAATATTTTAGCTGTTTCGTAAAACTTACATTTTCTTTGAAAAGTATTACAAAGTAAAGCGCAAAAACTTTTAATGCACGAAAATTATTAACATCAAAAATAAATGAGCACAAAAAGACTTTAAAATTTAATTTTAAGAGCTGTTTAAATTTTTGTAACAGCTTATTTTTAAGCATCTCAACAACTAGAGCATTTCAAAAGGAACCAAGTATAAACCCTTAAGTTACGTGTTATCTTAAAAATCTAAAACCAGTTTCACCTCCGAAAATTGGATTCCCTTTTCATTTCCCCCTAAACATCTCCGAAAATTGTCCTTCCTCGGCGCTAAAACCTCTCTCTCATTTGTCCTTAGTTTTTAACCGAAACAACTCTCCGCAATTTTGATGGAGCGTTTTCAATTTTGGATGAAACCGAGTTTAAACCTAAATACATTTTAACTCTAACCGCCGGAGAACACCAACCTCCCTTTAAGAGCGCAGAATTTAAAAACCTAAAAAAAAAGAAGGCTCGAAAATAAACTTTAACCGCGGGAGCAGAACAAACAACGAATCATTTCTTACCGAGAGGGAGAGGAGGAGTAGGAGGGTGGGGGAGTTCGTAATGGCCTGAACCCGAATCAAGGGGCCTTTAATACCATACCCCTGTTTTGAGAAGCCATATATAGCCGCTCTTAACCAAACAATTGTTCCCGCGCTACACGAGGGGACTTAAAAAATAAAAGGCAAAACAACGGGCCTATAAAACAACCAATTGAAAGGCCGGTCAATCTCAATTCTCGTATGGAAGTTTATTTTAGATATCAGAGTAGCGGGGCCCCGGGCCAGTTTTCCCGCTCTTCTGGTTTCGATGATTACGTCATTGAGGGGAAGAACGGTGTAAGTCGGTTGGGGGTATTGTTCCCCCGGGGGCGGTGGTTCTTTTATTTCCTGGGCTGGAATTTTGAAGCTTCGAAACGGGTTCTTGGGAGGAGTTGAGTTTAATTGGGAAATAAAAAGGGGACCGGTCTCCTCCTTGTGGAATTCTCGGTTTGTTTGAGAAGGTAACTGAAACTGTGCCGGCTGTATGCTCCCAATGTTATACTACAACTTTTCTACAAGGTGAAGGTGGTTGAGAGTAGATCCACTGATAATAGATATATTATATATTAGTAATAGTCAATAGTCCATAGTTAAATATTATAAGTTCGCTTATATGTAAGAGAACCAACTGAAACAGATATAAAGGCTAAACATTATCAGTTTTACAATTAATAAATGTATTTAAATAGTCTACAATACCTTAAAAGCAAAACTGTACAACTCTCACTGTTTTACCATTGAAGAGAGATACATCTGTCGGATTTTTCCTCCATCACTGTTCGTTTTTGTACCAACCTGATAAATGAAAAACACAAAATACTTAGAATTTCTTTACTATGGAATTAAAACACCACCATTGAAAAATGTTAAATTCACCTACTACTGAAACCTTCTTTTTTTTAATTTTTAATGTTTAAAATATAATATTTTAATTAAAAAATAGATATAAATGCCTTAAAATGATAACTTTTAAATACACTAATTCATTATGCAAAGAATAAAAAACTATATATATATATTCATTAAACATAAAGGATTTTTAAATAATTAAATATTTTTCACGAGTATATTTTAATCAATAATTGTAAGATATATTGATATTTTTTCCTATTAAAGTAAAAACATTTGCAGGCCGTAAGTAGGACATGATCTTAATATATTTTTATCGTTTAAATAAGCTTCCCTAATATAATCTTTAAGGATCAAAAGAAGTTTTGAAAAATGCAGTTTAAAGAGTACAACAAATAAATAGAGGTTCTAAACTAAAAAAAAACTGTAAAAGATTTCAAATAAAAATCAAAATTTTATTTAATTTATATACAGACTTTTTATAACCCATCAATCATAATTCTCTCCCATATACAAGTAAGTTCAGTTTCATGTTCATAAAAAACAATTATTTAAAATTTTTCAGATTATTTATATTAATAATCTTACATTATAATTTATTTACCTAGTTATGTAACCTCAACCCTCAACTCAAGTGTGCAAAAGTGTGACCTGACCATATTATGTACTATATAACATCCAAATTGATACTGAAAACAAAAACAAACTCTTGAAAAAAGATATCCGTTTATAATCACGTATGTGGTATGGATCCCGATAGGAACCCTACGCATGCGACTTACCCTCCTCTTCCTCTGACCCCCAATTACTTCATTGCAAAGGCGGCCTGAGTTCTATTTCCCCCTATAAAAGCCCACACTGTTGGCAAAGGTCAGCCTTTAATTCCCACACCACTTGACCCCGCAACCCGCGTGCAGTCCAGTTTGCCTAGTCAAGCAATTTCCCGGTCTCGGCTATACCCCTCCTGATCACAGTATTTACTGTCCAGGACAGAATTTACTCGCTCTTTTTCTAATCTAGTCCCTCTCTCCCTCCTAGTCCATTTCTGGGGGGAGAGAGACCCTTCCTTATTTTACTTAGTCCATTGTTTGCGACCCTATAAAGGATAATTGCCAATAAAAAAGGCGGCTCGCGCGCTCATATTGGTTTGACCAATAGACGGTCGTTTTTTCCCGAGGTCCGCCATTTTTCTTTTTGTTATTAGTATTCTATTTCTTTGATTCTGGGACACCGAGGGAGGGAGAAGGTGAGGGGGTAGTAATAGATGGATGGAACGAGCCGGTTTATTCCGAATGTGGTCATTCGTCAGCGAGTGACCAATAGGGAAGGCGACCTCGTGTTCGTTCGGTCAAGTGGAATGTCAGGAATTGTGGCTGCAGTAATTTCTTCTGCAGCCGTCCAATCAAAGTGTGTGCGGTGTTGCAGAGAAATGGATCGAAGCTCTGCTCTCTGGCGGCGAAGATTATTTTCGGGGAGGGGAGAGTGACAAAAGTACCTGTTTTGGGGGACAAGGCTTTTCTTCGGATAGAAATGGTTACATGGAGCCTTGCGTGGATACAAATAGTTTCTTAATCAGAGATTTCATTCATACATATTCACACCCTAGGTATACTGATAAAACTGCATAAATGAGAAAAAATTATTTTTGACGTTTTAATATTTAAAATTTAATGTACCATTTATGTTTTAGTTGGGCGAATTTAATATGATGACAATTTTTTTCTTAAATGAATATTGAAGCCCATGTTTTCTAAATACAACATGAATGTTTCAATTGACAGGGTTATGGGATTTAACTTGAGATAACTTTCCAAGCAGTATTTATTTCACAAGTTATACTACTTAAATTGATTTTTGTTTTTACGCTTTCGTTGTACTGATATATGATTTTGACTTTAACATACATGTTATTAATGCTTTCAAAATGTAATAAAAATGTTCCTACAGTATCTTATTAGTTTCTATATATATATATATACAATATTTATTCAAACCCTAACATTTTACTCAGATCTTAAGAACTCTTACTAAACAAACAAAAACAAAAACACAGCTTTTACGTAATCTAAATTTCACATATTATTTAGTATCCAATGTTGGTCAATTTTTTACTTAGCTAGCTTAAAATCTTTAAATACGAATAAAGATGGTGATTCAAATGCTTTTTCAGCTAATTGAAATACTTCATGGAAATATCAACTTAATGATAAACCTATCTTTATAAAATGAATATTAAACAACTCTAAAAGTTAAGCTGACAATAAATAAATTATTAATATTATATTTATAATTAACTATATTCTTATCAATTTAAATTATAACTAATTAATAATTGAATGGGTGGCTGAAAAAACGTTGCACATCTTTTTTTTAACAAAGAAAAACCTTTGTTAAAAAAAGACATGCAACGTTTTTCCAGCCACCCATTCAATTATTAAAATTAAATTATATTATATTATGTTATTAAATTATATTGAATTCTATAATTGAATTAAATTATAACTAATTAATAATTATTGAAATTTAGAAAAAAATATAAAGAATTCTAAATTTAAAAACAAAATTGTCAATTATTTTAGAAGACATTTTTATCTTAAGATATAGATTTTAATTCACATTTTTATTAAATACAAATATACAATGAATAATAATAGTATACTTCAGCTTTTAAAATAAACTAAGTTCCTTAACAGTAACTTTAAATCGCTACAATTTTCAATGCTTACTCAATATGGTTGCATTAAATTAGGTTTAAAAATCAGCCCAATCTTATAAAGACAGCGAACTATTTCTTCCTATTCAAGTTATATTAATTCAAATTGTGGTAGTTCTATAAATTTAAATGAATAAGAGTGAATCGATCAAGCTTTAAATATTCCAATCGCCCGATCTGTTTAAGACTCACGAAGAAAACATCGGAACACTTTTTTAATGATTCTACAGCATTTAAATAACAATTTTCCATAAATGATATTGAACACAATCGTATAAGAAGTAATATGATTCAAATAAAGTTATTTTATAATTAATTTTAAATAATTGTCATAGTCACCGGTAATAAACTTGCAAGTGAAGTACGCTAGTTCCTGTAAAGTCGTTTTTGTTACGTACTTCTACTGCCTACACACTACACTAGCAGTGAAACGGGTTTTACAGGTTAAGGGCATTGCTGGAAAAACGACGTTAGAACAAACTGCGTCTAGTGTGTACCGCGTTGCACATAAAGCCAACTATTTTATTAGAGATTCTAAACTCTCATAACTGTTGTTGTTGTTTCTTCAGTTAGAAGTGTAAGGCATTTTGAGTAGTAGAATTTTTTCATTAATCTATCCAAAATTATCCTAAAAAATAGGGATTGAAGAGTAGAATCACCAATAGAATATTTTAAAGAGGGATTATATGGGAAAATTTTCTCCAATTAATTAGTGTATTTCACTTGATAATAATTAAATTTTTACTCAAACTATAAGATATATAAGCAAAATATAAAGTACCCAAACGTAATTAATAATATTACATATTAAAAATTGTTTTATTTCCTTTTTATATGTGTTTTCGTTTCATCATCTAACTTTTAAGGTCGCAATTACAGTTAACTCTATTCTCAACCAAATGCCACGTTCTCTAAAAAGAAATTTAATCAATGCTCCTCACTCACAAAAAAACCTACCAAAATAAATTAATTTCTCCCAAATACAAAACCACTCCTCACCAACACCAAAACGACGACACCCAGCCTCACCTTCAACCCCAACACCCATCCCTCAATTCGAAAATCAACTTAAAAAAAGTCCCTCCACCCCCTAAAAAATTCGAATCTAAATAACAAAAGAAAAATCGACACATCCTCATTCCTCACAAACCTGTTAGTTACTTCTCGCATTTGCAAATAAAAACAGAGACACCCCTTATATACCGCGGGGGAGGCATGACAGCTAAAGGGGGTCTGCCCAGGGGTGGGAAGGTCAATCAATGCAATCAGTTACCTCTCCGCCAGCAATTGCCCCGTTCTCTGCAGAATGCCACCTGCTCTCCCCACCACTGCGGGGGAGAGACCCAGAGGGGGTGGTGGGTAAGGAGGAATAAAGCCCCGCTAATTTTGTATACGTTAAGAATTAAGGTTCTGTGTTTGCGCTGGAAATTTTAAGATGTAATGTGGGTGTAAATGTTGAGGGGTGGTTTGGACGTTGGTTAGGACGGGGTTGCGGATGACCACGAGGGGCTGAGTCAAAGGGGGGAGGTTGAGGGGAGATGTCGTTGGAGTTCGAGTTGTGTGTTCTAGGATTATTTTAGGATTTGTTTCTCCTCATATGGCATTTAAATTATTTTTTTTTGTTGTTGACGTTGTTTCTTATCTCCCACATGATCTGACGAAGCGTATAAAATGTCAAAGTATGAAGTGGAGCATTTGGAAAAATCAAGACTGAGCTAATTTGGAAAGTACTACATACACCTTTTACAGATCACTTTATGTAATTAATTATTTTTTCATTCATTTTTTGTGCCCTTTAAATTTAACGGGCAAACCATTGTTAATTACTATTTTTTTTAATTTGAAAATAGACTGGAATTAACTAAATACTTATTTAATTAATATTATTCATAATTATTAGTTATATGGAAACTAATTGAAACTTTTAAGTTCATCCACATAGTATAACAATTTCCTTCATTATTCTGTTTCAATTTCCGTTATATTGACTCTTTATGAATATTAGAAAACGCATAATTAAATTATTTATTAGTATTTTTATTATTTAATTCAAATATAATTAAATAATAAAAACAATGAACTATACTAACATAAAAAAATATTCAAGTATAAAACACTTAACGGGAATTATTAAAATTTAATATCTCGATTTCTATCTGTTTTAAACAAAAGTTAGAGTCATAATCGGGAACTTGAAGAAATAAACGCTTGAAAAATAAATGAAAATGGTACAAAAATCGGAATGCTTCTTTAAAAAGGCAGTAATTTACTTTATGTTCATCCGATCTTATATATTTGTATTTCATACATTATAAAAATTAATGAGGGTGTTAGTTTGTCTAAATATCTCCAGTTTATTCCAATTTGTGCCATTTTTTTAATAAAGTTTTGAAAACACAAGGAAGAACATCAGCTTTATTTCAACACCATCTTCTAATTCGCAAAGAACGCAAAATGTGGTTATAATTTTCAAAAAGAAAATGGTGTTTTATAGGTATCGAAAGAAAGAAAAGTTTAGTAAAATCTTCACTAGTTTACTTATAGGGAAAAGAAATAAATTACACATGCCTAATTCACTTTTAAAAATTTTAAAGATATTTTGGGTTGATCACTAGCCTTATTATGTATGTATTTCTACATTTACCTAATTTATCTACATATAATCATTTTATAAAAATTGTTTAATTACCTTTTTTTTTTAATATTTTCTAATTTAATAAAAGTGATGCTAAGAAAACAGTAGTGTCTCAAAAATTATGAATAATAATTTTTTTAACTCTTAATAAATTTACTCTTTTATACCTTCAAAAATATTAATTAAAGATGTTTTCATTTCTTATTAATAAAAATTAAACACTTAGAAAAGTTAATATTTTGGAATTGAGGAACAATATTTTGACACGTAAAAATATAATTAAAGAATCTATCACATTTTCTCACTCCTAAGCACCAAAATTAAGATCCAATAAATATAATTAACCTTGAGTTAAATCTAAATTTGTTTGTAATTCCACAATTCTTCGATTGGATACAAAAATACTTACCCACACAAACCTATCCTTTTCGGATACATCTTCTTCCGCTTTCAACTGACCTACCCACCACCAGATGGCTCTGCCCGCTCACCAACCAACCCAACACCGAAGAGCAAAGTGACCGAAAGAAAACTATTGACCTCCTCCCTCCCGCACCCCTTCTTTTTTAATTTTCACCCTCCACGGCTTCTTTTTTTTCTCTCTCTCTCTCGACCCCCCTCTGTGACGGAGCGAATCTTCCGGGCGAGTGTCCGACCGTCCAATCAAGCGACTGATTGTCATGAAATATTAATGAGCGCCATTCTTTCTCTGCTGGAGAAAGGGACAAAAAAAATATGTGGAGGGGAGATAAATAAGTAAATAAAGTAAACTGGAGTGAAAAGCGGGCTTCCTTTCTTTCCTTCCCAGCGATGGAAGGAAATTAGAGATAGTGGATGTGCGATCGGTAGCAACAGGGAGAACTTTTTCTCGCGAGTATAGCGTTTCAAGGTGAGCTTGCACGCGATGAGGCGCGTTTTGCCCCCCACACATAGTACCCCGGTTTATGTAGGAGAGTGAAAAGTGTGATTTTGCCTCGTTTTGGAATAAATAAATTTGGTTGGGGGGAAGGTGGGGATGCTGTGAAAATGTTCTTCTGATGCTACAATAATAAAGCTACAAAAAATTCTGGGACACAACTATCTAGTTCAAAAGTTTTGATAGTGAACTTTCTGTTGACAGAATAACAAGTATTTTCGTCCTAGATCTTTACTTTACTAGCTCTTTCGTCCAAGTATTCTAGCCTCTTTACACGAAATGAGATAAAGTTAGAGGGAGTCAGGGATGTAACGACGCTTTAGGTGCACAAAAACATATTATCATTTTTTCCAACTTTTCAGTAGACGAAGAAACGCGTTTGTGCTTTCAGCGATACCAAAACTAGTAGAGCTCTCAGATGGTCTTCTCAAAACATTTTATCAAATTTTAAATTAAGATTGATACAAAACTCATAATGGTAAAAAATTATGTTACACGTTGAAGAATAATATAAGAATATTAGATAGAGAGGAGATGTGGGAGATTATAACAAGAGGGGGGGGGAATTTGAGGAGGGAAGATATAATGAAGGGAAGGGAAGAAATGAGAACGATTATATGAGGATGAAAGAGTGGAATAACATTTCACTAAGCGTTCCGCTCTTTTGATGTGTCACTGGGTATCTTTTTTATCATCTATATGAAGTGAAAAAAGCTTTCAAACAAATACCGCACTATTATAATATTTGTTTCAAAATTACTTTTAATCATAAGGAAATAAATAATGAGCTTAAAAGGGAAAAATGTTTGATTATTAAAAAACGAAAATAGGTAAAGGAACCGAACTCTCATCAATATGACTGCTTATCATCAGGACAGTTCAAAGATTTTTCCCCCTGTACAATATACCATAGAAAAGGATAAAAAAAAAATCCTGTTCGAAAACCGTTTACTTCCGATCAAACCACCCAAAATAACCACCTACACAACAATCCCCCTTCAAACACACAAACACTCTCGATATTTCAATACATCTCTGAATCAACCAACAGCCCTTTCCCACACATCCATATACAGAACACACACACAAAAAAAATAACTCCCCAACAGAGCGAAAACGATGATCTCCATCGCTCCATATAACCACCGGGGTATCTATCCCGCGACACCACAGGTGTGGACATCGCCGCCGCCCCCTCTTCCTTTGTGTCGCCCCTAAATCGAAGAGACAGACTCGAACCCAAGATCTGTCGGGCCAGGATTATAATCACTTCCGTCCGGAGGGGAGCGAGGGCATCACGCCCCGGTGCCTGATGGGATTTGCGAGAGCATTCGTTCTGTTTACCAGCTGCGATGGGGCATTTTTGGACGGCATATGGCCATGGGAAGATGCCCAGTGGATGGGGCAGTTTATGCGCATTTTCGCACCGAGAGAGATTTTTTTTTTCATTTAGAGAATGATATCTTATTTCTGCCATATGTGGGCTATAAATGTGTGTGCTGAGGAAGATATACTCTCGTTTGGGCTGTGAGTTTTTCATAGAAAGAGGGAGTATTTACTTAATGTACTTACATTTTCTCGGTTCTTTTTCGGAAATTTTTAGACCAATTTTTGATAAAATTTGATACATAGCCCAGTAAATTTAGGTCAAAATGGGGGGGTTTAGCGCACTAATTCCTAACTCGCTGAAAATTTCAGAATAAGCTCTCTATGATGTCTATATTCAACCCTAAAAAGTCCCCTAAAATCCCCCGCGGGCTTCCTTCGAAAATGGCGAATCAAAGATGGCCGCCAAGAAATCAAGCTTTTTTGCCATATCTCAGTCAAAAATCAATATTTTCTATTGCTTTAAAAGGCTATATACTCATAATAAGACCTTTTATTAGTTCCAATCACTTTTCTTGGTAAAAAATTCCTATAAATATGGTTTAAAAGGGTGTAATCGACGACAATCGGAATTTTTTTTGTTTCTTTTCACGTAATTTGCCCCCTGCCTTTACCCGCATAAAAATCCACAAAACCATTCGAAGTATTTTCGTAAGTATTATAAATGAGGATTATATCAAAGCAAAATTTTTGAAAATCCGTTTATAATTGGCTGAGATAATTGATTTTAAGTTAGTCGTGTTTAGTGTGGATGAGTGGCCCTCTTCAATGGATGCTCAAAAATGACGTTTTCAAAACTAATAGGTAGAAGTTTTTCTGGATGGTTATAGATGTTTTTCGGAACGCTGAATCCGAATATCACGTTTTCTGCCATGAAGAAGGTTGGCTTCACGTGAAAAATCGAACAAAATCGAAACATTTTCGTTCTTTTTACAAGTTTTTGTTTATATTTAAAAAAATATGAGTTTCACGAAAATATATTCTACTGCAAAAATAAAGTTGACAAAATTTCCTACAAAATGCATATTTTAACTTTGTTTTTGTGATGATTGGTTACATTGCTAGAGCGCACTGTAAAATGACTATTTTGTTTGCCCTTACTGGAAAATAGGAAAAGACCTAATCTCCCACCCCCAACAACTTCTTTATCGAAAAAACTCATATGCTAGGTAAAAGAAAATAACATTTAATGCGAAGTTCATTGGTCAACCTAACTTTTTGGCAAGGTTTATTGCGTTAGAGCTCGAAGAAAAACTCAGGGATTTTATGGCTGCATAAAAATACATAAAAAGCACCCGCTCCCAAACCCGATAAAACAAAAAAAAATCATGGATGTATCAAAAATTTTATTCCACCAAAAAGAACATTATAATTTCTATAAAATATATTTTTAATATTTAAATTTCTTCATAGAAGAGACCCAGCAGAGTTAAAACTCCAGGAACAGCAATCTTCACCTTACAGACAAAACGAACCCTTCCATCTCTAATACTAATTTTCATTTTAACTTAAAAGAATCACCCCTGAAAGGGTTATAAAACATGTTTTATGAGTAATACATTGAAAATAAAGCGGCAATCAGTAATATTTGGTAGTGGTGGAATAATGCAGTAGAGATGGAATAATGATGCAGATGGCTGTTTTCACAGTTTTCACTCCGCTGGCTGTCTCCTTTAAGAAATTAAATTTGAACTTGTATTTGTATAAATTATAATGTTCTTTTTGGTGGAATAAAATTTTTGATACATACATGATTTTTTTTTTGTTTTATCGGGTTTGGGAGCGGGTGCTTTTTATGTATTTGTATGCAGCTATAAAATCCCTGTGTTTTTCTTCGCGCTCTAACGCAATAAACCTTGCCAAAAAGTTAGGTTGACCAATGAACTTCGTATTAAATGTAATTTTCTTTTACCTAGCATATGAGTTTTTTCGATAAAGAAGTTGTTGGGGGTGGGAGATGAGGTCTTTTCCTAATTTCCAGTAAGGGCAAACAAAATAGTCATTTTACAGTGCGCTCTAGCAGTGTAACCAATCATCACAAAAACAAAGTTAAAATATGCATTTTGTAGGAAATTTTGTCAACTTTATTTTTGCAGTAGAATATATTTTCGTGAAACTCATATTTTTTAAAATATAAACAAAAACTTGTAAAAAGAACGAAAAGGTTTCGATTTTGTTCGATTTTTCACGTGAAGCCAACCTTCTTCATGACAGAAAACGTGATATTCAGATTCAGCGCTCCAAAAAACATCTATAACCATCCAGAAAAACTTCTACCTATTAGTTTTTAAAACGTCATTTTTGAGCATCCATTGAAGAGGGCCACTCATCCACATTAAACACGACTAACTCAAAATCAATTATTTCAGCCAATTATAAACGGATTTTAAAAAATTTTGCTTTGAAATAATCCTTATTTATAATACTTACAAAAATACTTCGATTGGTTTTGGGGATTTTTATGCGGGTAAAGGCAGGGGGCAAATTAGGTGAAAAGAAACAACAAAATTTCCGTTTGGCGTCGATTACACCCTTTTAAACCATATTTATACGAATTTTTTACCGGGAAAAGTGATTGGAACTAATAAAAGGTCTTATTCTGAGTATATAGCCTTTTAAAGAAATAAAAAATATTGATTTTTGACTGAGATATGGCAAAAAAGCTTGATTCCTTGGCGGCCATCTTTGATTCGCGATTTTCGAAGGAAGCCCGCGGGGGATTTTAGGGGACTTTTCAGGATTGAATATAGACATCATAGAGAGCTTATTCTGAAATTTTCAGCTAGTTAGGAATTAGTGCGCTAAAAAACCCTAAATTTACTGGGCTAACAAGCTTTAATGATTTTACAGTTGAATAATTTTCTTCGTTTTCAAATCAAACGTGAGTTTATTATTAATTTTTCAACGGTTATAACATTTAAGGTGGTTAATAATGTGGTGGTTCTATAATAAAAATATTGAGAGAATTGAAACTTTTTATCTTTTTTAAAATTTTGAACCTTAATCTTTCAGAACTGGAAAGAAAACTATCTTGTTATTTTCAAATATCCGGGATAAGATGAACAAAAGTATAAAACTTAAACTGATATTTATATCCACTTAAAAAACTCTAAGTGGGATAATGTCCATTGAATAGTTTTTAGGATCAATCATTTTGTATGAAAAGTAATTTGTTTCTTTCCGAAATGATTGATACTTACATAGAAAATGTAAAACAGGAATATTTTTCCCTTTAATACCTATCTTTATGTGTGTGTTACCCCCAAACTAAAAAATATAAAGCCTTTTTTTTTAGTTTTAGCACATCTTTTTTTACGTTTCTGTGGCATTATTTTATAATCTCACGAATAACAAGAAAAATTCTATGAATATCAACAGTAAAACTATTTTCTCTTTTGCCTCCCCGTATCCCCATCAGGGTACCCATATATCCCTATTGGCTTCCGACCCGATTCAAGTATTGTTTTTTTTTAAAGTTGTAATACTAATAAAATAGAATAAATAGCCTTTCGCTTAAGAAAATTTTATAATTTATCTTTATATTTTTGATTTAAAATATATAGTGATTTAAAAAGAGCCAATGTATTTAAAGCTAATATTTTTGGAGTTATAAACCATCCACTTCCACGTTCTCTCTCAGAATTTTCACAACACTAACCAAAAATATAAGCCTCAAAGGCTCCCTGCAAGAGAAACTCTTCTTCTCCCCTTTGTCTCAGCGCATCTGCAGCAGAGCATCCCCTTCCCCATTGGCTCTTGTTATGAAGACGTCATAAAATCATAACTGCGCCTCGGGCCAATCGCATGGAGGCGTTTGGGCGCGTGCTTATCGTTCCATAAAATAACGCTGCAATCATATCTCGGATGCTGTCAGGAAAGACAGGCGCACGCATCAGCAGAGGGTGGGGCGAAGAGAGAAACGGCCAACCCGATCAAGGAAGAGTAGAGACCATCTTTTTTTATTATAGAGTAGCGAGAGTAGGTTGAGAGATTTTTTTTCAGCGGGATGTATTTTTTCCACAGAATTAGTTCTGTTCATGCTTTAAAAGGAAAGGACTCACACTTGAAAAGATTTAACATTGCTTCTTGTTTGATTTATTATAAAAAGAGAAAAATATCTTTATTAATATCGTTTTAATATAATTTTACTTGGACATCAGTGGTACTGCCCCCTCCTTCCAATCCCTAGATCTACCGTATAAACTATACCTCATCTCCTGATGTTTAATACGAAATCCTAATCGTTTACTATCTTATTAGCAATTATTATCTTTTAAAAACTCGAAAAAGTTATCCTTCATTATAACTTAAATTACTTACTGCTCCAAGAAAGAATTCAAAAGTTGAGTTAGCACATAAGTTAAGTTAAAAGTCATGTGCGAAAATATCTAAAGGATAATAAATCATGCATTGATAACTTTAGAAGGTAATTATTCTAAATATTAAACTTCTGTAATTTGAAATTTTATTCTATCCCTAGGCCCATCCTTATCACTCACATTTCAATCATTTTTTTTTCTTATTCCCTCTTTTATGATTCTTGCTGTCTTATCTGTATATTATTTTCTCTTATCCTCTTTTATCTTATTATCCTTTAAGTTCTTTCATATAACTTAAAATTGATTTCTATTCTCGTTAATTCTATTTTACACTTGTTCCCTCCCCCTGTTCATTTCTCTTCCAACGGTAGAGAACAGAAACAATTTCCCCCGAAAAAACTTAGCTCCAAAACTCTAAAAAAAAACTATCGGCTGCTATGAAAGCGTTACAACTTCATTTCCAATTTAACAATCGTTACAACCAACCTTCCACTAATCCCCACCAACCACCGCTGCAAAAAAAAAATTAAACCATACGAACCATTCTTCCGAACCTGATTCCGCAAGACTTAACACGAGCCATATTCTCATGCCTCCGGAAAAAATAAACCCTCCCAGAGATCTCTTTCATAAACGGCGAAACACGCGTAATCTCAACCTACCCAAAAAGTATACACATAATCCCCAAATGTACACACAATGTAACGTTCCATTTAGAAGAGGCGGCTACACTGACAATGGCACAAAGCGGGACCCTACCGCATCTGCCTTCGCTGTAAAAAAAATAATAATAATAAGATTTTTTCTCGGTCCATTCTAATTGCTTAAAGAGAAAGGGGGAGGACGCATCGGAGCATGAGTTCGGTCCGTTTGAAGTGAGGTGGGGACAAAGGGAATCATGATCCGAGACGGCCTCATCATATCCGCAATATTTGCTCCTCTTTCGGGGGGTCGGGGGATTAGGGTGGGCTTTCAGGAGGGGCGAGATTTTTGCGCGACAACTATTTGCCGGTTGAGTTGCGACCGCTTTTGTGGGGCGTTATGGCCGCATATGTCCCCGCTGGGGTGTTGTCGTAAACACCCTGGGTGCCCCTGGTAATTAAAGCCGCCTGGGTGGGTAGGTGCATACCTGGCATGCAAATGAGTTGTGGGGATTCATCTGTGTCGTCCGGTCATCTGTGATGGTTATTGTTATGGGGAGATGAGTGGTTCGAAATACATTGCGTATACTACATACCTCTGATGCAAATGCGTTGGTGTTTTTCTCTCCTATAGTGTAGGCAAGAAGCGCAATGCATCGGCACAAGTTCCTAAACGTAAAATAATAATAAATAGCAAAAAAACAGGTCTCTTAAATTTTTAATGTTGGGAAATATTAAAACTTACAGTAACAGTTATATCTGTACCAACTACTTTAGTACTTTTATTTTTCACTACAAATTAAACATTATCAAAACAGTCAAAATCAAATTTAAGTTAATTAAATAAAGACACACATTCCCCTTAAAAATGAGCGCAGTTAAGTGACATGTGAAGTTAAGGTACCTCCAAAGAAAAATTGTCTAACAGAAAATGGTTCATCTTTGGACTAGTTTAAGGAAGTATACATTTGAAGGTCTTACTTTTATTAAGTTAGTGGTGCAGGTTAGTTATTTTATTTTTGAGTGGGTAATATTTCTTTTTTAAATGAAAAATCCCCCAAATAATTGAGTAAAATCAATCAGCCATGCCGTAATTGAGAATGTAAAAATATTCCATTTAAGTCACAAAAATCATTGATGGCCAGAGTTAAGAAACAATGTTCAGCTCATGTATGTATCTTTAATAGATTCCGCAAAAAAAAACTGGAATTTCACTGTCCCTTTCCATGTCAACAACGACAAATCACGACATTGCCCCCCTTGTAAATGATAATACCCAGCGTGCAAAAAGTTCAAAAACCCCGGCTGACACGACCATGTCAAACGAATTACATAACACGCTGGGCGAAACGCGTTAAATTTTTTGACCCTGCTAATTGCCGAGGTCAAAATCAAGCACGCAAATCACAGCGTGTTATTCAGAAACATACCACCGCCCATAAACCCCGTTGTGGAAAAAAAACTGCTCTATCAAAAGTCGTGACCTCGAATCTCCCCATTAAGAGCGAAACAAAACAAACCGAAAAACAGGCTGATCCTACAACAGCTAAACAAATTTTGAAGTCCTCGCTTTTTGCGCCCGGCGACAAGCCACGATCAGGAGCAAAAAAAACTTGGAAATGACGCGGGGACAGAGAGAAGGAGAGAGAAAAAAGCAAGCTCCACGCAACATCGACGCTTCAATTATTCCTTCCCTTGTCCCGAGCTACATGATAAAGTATCAGTAACCAAACAAGGGGGATGAATTTGCGGTGTACATGGGCTATCCTAAACAGAGTGTGTTTGTGGACCCTGGGACCGCCCCTTTAACATCAGAACGGCATTCTTTAAGTTCAGTCTGCTGAATCTTTCAAAAATGTTCTTTTTATACCGCATATATCGGGCCGCGCTTTTGTTTTATTTGAGCCTTTTGCTCGGCTCCGTCGGTAATTAACAATTCTAGCGTAATTATGCGTTTTTTTGTCCACCTCTGATGCTGCTAATTAATTTAATTAAAGCCCGAAGTGTGCCGCTTGATCTCCCCTGCTGCCCCGAGCGAGGGGCCATCCACAAATGGAGCCCCGTTCCCCTTTTCGCCCCTCTTTTAAAAGAGATCGTCGTTTAAGGCGCTTTATGGCGTAACTCGATTTTTTCCTAATTTTTCTCAGGACTCAGAAAAACCTGGCTCTTTTTTAACGTGCACTTCCATAGATGGAGCGATAGAAAAACTGACGTTTAAAGCTATTCAAGTGTGGTTTCTTATGCACACCCTTTTGTTTCAGGCTCAAAGTTAGAATAAAGATTTGATGCATAATTCAAAATGACCAAATATTGAGTTATGTCACGATGTGCCTTAAACGACAAGACAAAACTAAAAGGGTTTTGGAAGTGATAAATGAAAAATACACGTGATTTAAAAGGGTTATTTACTTGAAGCTAATGGTGAGAAAAACGTTTTTTCACCATAAGCTTCAAGTAAATAACCCTTTTAGTAGTCAACGTGTATTTCCCCTTTATTACTTCAAGAACCCTTAATTTTTGGAAAACCAATAATTTCAGATTATGAGTTATTTAGCCATCCAACGCCTATTTAGCATACTCGTATTTTACAGGAAAAGCCCAATTACATTTACTAGGATTTTTAAGAAGCAGTAACTTTATTAATCTCTCCTTATCATTTTTCCTTTATTTGGATTCCAGTTTCTTTCTTTGGATTTGAATGGGCACATCTACACATATCTATTTTACAGTGAAAGCTCAACTACGGTTAGGTTAGTGTGTCAAATATCACTGACAGCGTGATTAGATAAAGCTTTTTCCTTAGATTTCTTGTTTGTAGTGATAGAGTTTGTAGTGATGAGAGAGAGAGAGAAAATTAGAGAAAGTATACGATAGAAAAGGGAGAATGTGTAGTTAGAAGAAGATGAATAAAAGGAGAAAAAGGGACTGAGAAAAAGACGATTGAAAGAGGTATAAAGAGAAAGATAAAAAAAAACATAATAATAATGGAGAAAATAAAGAAGAAAGAGAGAGGCAGAAGTGACGAACAAAAAGTAGAAAGTTAAGGATATCCGGATCCCCATTCTAGGGGACTTAAAAACCAAACTATATCACTGAGTACAAACAGTAGTCTACTTACAAAATTTTGGTTATTACCTTCTGAAAATGATAATTTTCATGTTTCCAACTCCAGCATTTTGCAATATTATAAGTGGGCTCATTTTATTTATTAAAAATCCTCTACATTTTACTGTAAAACATTCATTTAGTATTAAATGAAGTGACTATTTGAAAGTGTAAAGTCACCAATATTTTTATTAATAACAATTTAATTTTAAAGATACCAGTTTTTCCTCTATTTTATTTTAGTGAAGACAAATTCGAACCGAGGTTTTAAAATTGTTCGAAATTTTGAAGTTACAAATTGCGCTATTTGGGCAATGTACCGAATTCAACAAAAATGTAAGTAGAAGTAAGAGCATATAAATAAGTAATTCTCAATTAACCTCTGGTAACGCAGTCCCTCTCTTATTTATGAACTTTTATGTAAATTTTAAATTTAATAATTCATAGTACTTCAACATATCCAAGAAACTTTTTTAAAAAATCGTAACAGTCTCGATTTAAATCAATTTTTAAAAAATAACTCAAAAACATCCACTTCTCCTATTCAGAGATACCTATCGACAAGACTCTTATCAACAATTTAAACACGAATATCAAATCCATTTCCCCAAGACTATCCAACAGTTCCGGTCAAATATATCCAAAGAATCTCGTCTCCCATTCCTCTGCCCCCTCCTCAGTCCCCCTGCTTTAATCATACTCAAAGTGCATTGTCGAGGGCAAACACAGACTGCGGTCATTGAAACTTGCTCCCGCCGCCGTTATGTTTGATCTCATCTGGGGGGCAATCCATAATAATGAGAGCTGGGTGTTGTTGGACGAATTTTCATTACATTACACTCCCATTAATAATTGAGAGAGCTTCTGATTTCTAAAGATCGCTCCGCTCCCGTCCGTTTTGGATTGGTTTCAGATGTTGAATGGAGTTGCATTGGATGTTTTTGACCGATTCAAACGGATATTTGATAAGACGACTGAACTTGATATTTATAGAGCATTCGTACATGACGTCACGGGCTTGTGACGTCAGAGGCTTGGATGACAGACAGTATGATGGAAAACTATAGGATGCACATCGTTTATTTGTTTATTTTTTATGTGAATTTTGAAGAATAAGGATGTTTTATGTTTTTCTCCAAAGTTTACTTTAAAGTAACCTTTATTTACTCTAAAATGGCATCTCTGCATATTATAAGTCATTCAATAATACTACATTTTATATTTAGCAGTGTTCTAATTGCTGAAACCATTTCTGCCAGTGTTCTAATTGCAAGTACCATTCGCAATGCTACTAACATATTTTAAAATTCTTAATTATTTATTAATTATTCAATATTTAGTTTCAGTAGCATATTATAAGTATTTTACAGATGTATCGGACTCGCATATTGTTCTAACAAATGTAAACAAAAATATGTCACCTCGTAATAAGTCTTTTTCTAAATTTAGCTTACCACTAAAACACAAAAACTTATGCACTTACCTTCAATAACTATTATTCTTTCGTTCCGGTCTTTAACCGAGCCTAAAGAATCTTTTAAAATGAACTTTTTTTATAAAAACTAAAGGCAGCGCGTATTCTCTATGGGAGCCTAATGTTAAAGAAAAGTTGTCTGTCCTCCAAGCCAGCTTGATCACGTGATCGGAGACACGTGATTGAAAATGCTCTATTGTTGATAGAGAACTGTGCCTAGTACCTTTAATTATTATGGAATTACTTTGACTTATTTGGTAATAACAATCAGTCGTGTACAATAAATTTTCAGTCATGTGCAAATAAAGGCATCTGGCAATGGATATTTGCTATTGTTATGTTATTGAATTTTTATTGCTATTAGTAAATAAACTATGTATTTTTAGTTTTGAAATCTTTCGTAATTTTGTATTTATTTGTGTGTTTTCTTCTTTTGTGTCCGATTTGTGTTTGAGTTTATATTGTTACATTCATTTATACTACTTCATTCTGTGTCCTGAACGCTATTCTCCCGTTAACGCCAAACATTTGTTTCTTTTTTGCACTCGAATCTGACCTTAATAAAGAAT
This sequence comes from Tetragnatha montana, assembly GCA_963680715.1. Taxonomy (NCBI): domain Eukaryota; kingdom Metazoa; phylum Arthropoda; class Arachnida; order Araneae; family Tetragnathidae; genus Tetragnatha; species Tetragnatha montana. The sequence goes on from OY796682.1 coordinate 25,612,762, forward strand.
TATTATTATAATTATTACTATTACTATTAGTTATTGTTATTGTTATTCTTATTATAATTATTATATCATGGACTTGTCACTAAGTTAAAAAATTGGCTTAACCTCGGACACAAAAGTTGGGTCATATCTAACTTTATGCATTTCTTGCATATACTGACAGCAGATATTCTCAAATTTTGGATTTTCTTTTTTTTTTAATTTTCTCCATTTTTTTAATATTTATAAAACTATTTGGAAGTAGTAAATATGCAATCTTAATGCTTTTCATTCTCAAGAATATAAATTATGTCTTGAAACATTTTTAGAGCTTTAAACTGAATTTCCCAATAATCATGTTTGGGAAATAAAATGCAAATAATGCTATGCCAATAGTCTTTATTTTCTTATTAGTTGGGTATCTACTAATTTAGCATTAACAAATAATTTTAAAATAAAACAAGTATATATTTCAAGCATGAATAAAACATCAAATATAAAATCATGATATGAATAAACCTATCAATTAAGTGAAATTCAATAAAAAAAGAATACTTTTAAAAGATATTAGGTTAAATAATAAAGCTTAACATTAAATACAATACAAGTATACAATACGAAACAAAAAAAATAATAATGCAAGACATTTTGTTACTATTGAGAATAGCAATTTTCGAGCAATTAAGAAATGCATTAATTCGGTGTAGTAATTTCATTATGAACAAGTTTTGCTACATTTCAAACAGTTAATTTATTTTAATTTAACTATATGGTATTATTCTTGATCTTTTGAACATAACTATCCTCAGTATTAAACTAAGGAATTTTTAAACTAACAGAAAACTAGTTTAAAGAAATAGAACGTAATCTTATGGATCAATGCTTAAATATGAAATTAAAGGAACGCTACGCACGCTGCCTAGAACGTGCCAATGTCAAGCACATAATAGAAAAGTAGAAAATTAGCAGTTTTCTCATAAATAAAACAAACGTGTATTGATCTTTAATTTTTGGGCACATTTAGACTCTTTTGGCTGCTTTCAAGAACACCCAGTAACATATGTTATTATTTATACTCCAAACATTTACAGATTTAATACGAAAAAAATAATATCTGATGGGAGAGTAAGGATATTCAGAATAGACAAAAATTTGAAAATCAGAAAATCATAGTCTGATTTATATTTTAATTGATGTTTCTCATAAAGTTAATCTGTAGAAAATAAATTTGATAACTTTCTTTTGTTGTTTAACTTTCATTCTTATAGACGCCAGACGCGTTATCATTATAAAATGTTTTCCTCATAATGATAACATGCCCAATACTATTCAGATAATTCAACGGAAACGGACATGCTTTTTAAGCGAATAAACTGGGTTTAACATATGTTTCTAATACTCACAACAAGGTCTTATCTTTGGAAATCTTATCGTACTCCAAATATTGACTTTTATGCATCAGATATAATCTTTGATGTGTTTTTTTCTTTTTAATTTTCAAAATTATTCTTTTGCAAGAGGTATTCTGGTTTGAGTTTGACTAAAAATTGTTTTACTTAAGGAAAATTGTTTCTAAGAGTAGTACCTATAGCTTGAAATCCCCGATTTCCAACCGACGTGATAAATGTACGCCGAAAGACATTTAAAATAATCTCAACTAATGAAGGTGTTTTTTTTTTATTTTAAAAATTGGGATGATCTTCCAGAATTTGTACGAGGGGAATGAGAACCACAAAAAATTATGACTGCTAAACAAGCCGCTTGTTTAGATTCAAGATAGATTTAGATATTTTGCAATCTGCTCGTCTCTCACTAACTCATTTTTTCTAATCTTTGTAGCTATGCCAAAGTTAGAAAAAAAAATCTTGATTATTAAATGCAACTAAAAGTAAAGAGAAGAGAGAACCAGATCTAGAGCCTTGAGGAGCTTAGGTACTACTAGTTTACTACCATTAGCTAATATAGTATATCTCTTTAACGAACCACTAGATCATTAATCAGAACCAGTTAAAACTGTTATATCACCATCCAGTTTATAAACGGTATAAGCTGACCCTCCTCTCCTAGGAATGGCAATAAACATAATAATGTAAACCTGTAGTCTACTATGACACTACATAGCGTTCCCTTTACTATCAACCGATCCTCGGAAAGAAAAATTTTCGCTCCAAAACCCCAATAAACCTTTCTTCGGTTTCAATTACTCTCGAAAATCGTTTGCCTATTACCAATAAAAATCACTAGCTCCTAATTCCCAGTCATATCTTCTATCCTCAAACAGCACATTATCACATCCCAGTTACCACCATTAACATAATCCAGAATACCGCCACAAAAAAAAGAACCCTTTTCCTTCCAAACACGTCTCCCCCAAAGAGTGTCGGAGCATATACGCGCCCCAAGAAGCCCTCCCCCACCGTCTTTTCTTTAGTTTGATTGCATCTGCAGCAGATGGTAATGAGTAGCAACCTCCCTGCTCCAATGACTAGCCTTTTAATTATGGGTCCTAATTCCCGCTTTTACCAATTCTTTGTTTGTATATCATTAACCCTCCGCTCCCTCTTCTCTCTCTTTTTTTTGTCTTTCTGCCTGCCCGGGTACGATGTTGTTATTATCGGTATTGTTATTATTATTATTATTATTTTGTTTTCGGGTAAGGGGAAAATGTCTTTCCCCGTTATAAGCGTTAATACCCTCGGGGTGAGAGGACTGAGGAGGAAATTAATGGGGGATATTGCTTCCGCGGAATATTAAAATGGCGGAGGGAAATTGGCAGGTGAAGCTATTGGAACAGGTGAAGGGGAAAGTTGTCCGCATACTAATGCGGGAATCGTATTTGATGGGGAAAATCGAAGTTTAGGTCTTTCTTAGAAGATGAACCGATAGGACCGGGTGTGTTTTATGACAAAAAGTATATGTTGGTTGGTTTGGGTTTTATGGTGCAAGGTATCTATAGAACAAAAATTATAGGAAATTAATTCCAAAAGTATGGGCGATGAATTAAAGTAATGGAAAAAATTTCAACGCAACTTCGATACGCTAATATTATATTTATTTAAATCATTAGATTATTAGATATATATACTAAAGCCCTGGATAGCAAAGCTTAACGTAACAAAAGTAACGTAGCTTTATCCAGGGCTTTAATATCAACTATTTGTGTTGCTTTTATTTATTTTTATACATTGTTATGTGTAATTTCTAAAACGATGCCAATAAAGTCGAATTTGCCTGATTTGCACCCAACTTATTTTAAAGTACCAAATTAATTTATTTTTCTAACTATGCATCCTTTTTACAACCAATAATTTCCCAAAAATTACAAAATATAAGATCTTTAACATAAGTAAAGTGAAGGAAAGTTTTAGTGACACAGCAGACATGAGTGTGAAGGTGAGGAAATTTATCTGAACTGCCAATATTACGAGTGAAGTGAATAAACATTCACTCTTATTAGTATACATAACAGATATTATATTGGGTCATGTGGCCTCTGTTAAACATCCCCAGTGGTTACGACATTATTTTCCCTCACTATGTGGCATATGATAATTTTGCCTTTATCATGCAATATCTTATAAGGTTTCTGTGATTCATAAATCTAGAAAATCAATTTTAGAGTCCAAAATAAAATTATCTTCACGGTATCAGATCTTAGGTTTGTTTGTGTGTTCTGTAATCTATGAAATTATTGTTAAATCGATTAACCTTGGACTTGAAAATTTTCTGTATCAGAATAAAGTAAGTAAATATTTGCAAACACCAATTTCCATGTAACCAGACGTGTGACTGAAAATCTGAGTTTCATAGCTAATCTGAAGGAAACAAACAAGCATTTTATCAACTTATACTGAGTTCATCTACCATATCTGTTAGCTATATCTCGTTATCATCAGTTGTAAGTAGATAAAACAGGACAAACCAAACATACTTTTTAAAAAAGGGTTATTTTGTAATTTCGATAGTTGATTTATTTTGAGTTTGTATACTTAATAGAAATTGTTTCTTCTAGAAAACAGCACGTGCGGGTCATTACTCATTACATTTGGATTACAATTTCTTAACATCGAATGCAAATGTAATTTAAAGTTGCAAAATGTAATATTTTATTGCATTAGGAAATTATTTCTGAACTCATATTCAAACTAGGTTATAAAGATAAGTTACCGGTCCTGGGATGAAACAAAAAGTATAGGTGACCTAACCCATGACTATACGATTCAAACTCATAAATAAAATGAGAAATAAATAATTTTTATATTGACTTATTTTAATTTTTGTTGGTATACTTTGTGAATTTTGCGGGATAAAACAACGCACTTTTTAGAACTTTATTGACGAGTTTCCGTATTAGTAATTCCTTAATGTTTGTTTCCTGTAAAAATAAAATGCATAACCTCCCCCTGAATTTCCTTCATATCATTTTCTCAAAAACCTTTATATTCATATGTCAATTTTTACTAATTTAAGCGTCTTTTGTTTCCCTCGTTTCGTTCTGTTTTGTTTCCTTAAAATGACATCCTAATATAAATTCATTATAGTACATGAAAGGGGGCAATTCATGTCAATTCTAATTTATCTTTGTTACATTGTAAATTTCATTTCTTACATAATTCAGTTGGATTCAGCAGTTCAAAAAGTTTTATTATAAGTAAAAATAATTCTGATAAATCTGATATCTTTTAGAATGTTAGGTCTAATATTTTATTTATGGTTTAATTCGGAATTTGCTGATTGTTTTTTTAACAGTAGTATTTTCGAATAAAATGTACATTTTTTTCTTTGTTAAAATTATAAGAAAGTAACAAACTGGAACGCTGGTCGTATAGATTCTGAGCAAAGGAGTCCAGATCGATTTTATACGCCCATGACGTTGAAAGCATTTTAAGACATTTTTAAAAACAATTTTATCAACTTATTCCGTAATGTATCACAAGACTGATATGGCGCATAAAAAGACAGCCATAGGCTTGAATTAGACTTTTTGAATGCATATGCTCAGGACGGCTACAACTCTGAATACGGGCTTGGCTCCCTTGAACTATTATTTTTAATTGAAACCTACTCTTTATTTGGCAACGTTCATATCGCAACGAAATGGGACATTTCAAGTGGGACAATGTCCCAACTCACCAGAGAAAAAGAGTGAGTGACTCCCTCATCACTCCCTTCGAAATCTTGTCCAACCATCACCAGGCAATCCACTTCTTCCCCTCAAACAAAAGCACTTCCTAATGCGTCCGCATTTTTACCGCAGCCGACATATTCCCGGAGAGGAAGCCTTGTTAACGATTCCTGATATAGGCGACACATTAGGAGCATCTCATTAAGGGGGGGTTCCTCCCCCCGGATGACAAATATGGGAGCATTTGAAAAGAGTTCCCTCTTTATTTAATGTCACCGCTTCGATTTTTTCCCCTCTCCCCTGATTAGCACTCTTTTGGTCATTAGCAAATTAAGGGGTATTTTTCAGAAGCGCCGCCATGTCATGTCTTCGGCAGGAGGATTAAAAGCGGCTGTTGGTTGGGTTTTTAGGGTTAGCAGCAATTTTGCGGGATTTTCTTGACCTCTTCTTTGCGGGCACTCCGCGATTGAAGAACTAGGGGCTGATTGATGCCCGTTCGGGGCCTTCTTTTTGCGGTTTCCAAGTTTGGAAAGTCCTGATGCTTTTAAGTCGACGATGCTGCTGTTTTAAAATGTTCTCTGTAGGGTTTTGTTAAAGTCTTTTCTTCTGGCCCACTGGATGTTGGTAAACCGCAGACTAAATTAAAAGCTGATGTTGTCAATGGGATGGGCGGAGTGTTGTGATCTTCAGAATGACCAACTTTTTAAAATTCTGAGCGCGGTATCTTTTTACTATTTAAGGAAGGGTTAAGATTGACCTTCACCGTTTTAAAAAGATAGAAGGATCCTTCTAGATTCTCCCTCTTAAGTGGAAGTAACGGATGTTCTTGAAAGGACAAAGAGTGGTTTAGGATTAATGACTATTCTCAGTGGACTTAAGATAACTGATTCAAGTGACCAAAAATCAAAATCAAAATTTAATACAGCTATGGTACACAAACTTCTACCTCAAACTGGTTGGAAATACTTTTTGTTTTTTCTTCCAGATATAAAAAATTTCAATGCATTGGATTCCGTTATTAAACCGTGTATTTTTTAATGGGGTCTATGTTTTTTGTGTATAAGGGTTTCTCAAAAAATAACTGTGCCTAGCATAAACTACTAAACCTCACTCTTCTATGGATTGAAAGTAAAGCAGACTGTTTTTTACACTTAACTTTTTCATGTGAACATAACTTTTTTTTATATTACACAATATCTCTAAGCTTTTATTTCTATACACAATAAAAATTCTTCAGAAATTCAATATTTTTACGAGTTTGGGAAAAGGCTTGTGATTGTTTCATTAGGTTAAAAAAAAATCCCTCAAATTTTGTTAATTTACAGTTAAGGAAACTCCTTATGCAACTTCAAAATAAATACACTCCCTTTCATATGTAATTTTTAAAATTACAATTAAATATTTTTTGAATTCAAGATCACAGAATGTATCACATATTGGCTATGAGAGTTTACCTCAAACCCATTCAAATCCTATGAAAGGCTTACATCCCTTTTAACTTCACTGAAACGTAAAACTGTGTAAATTCTTTATAAAATTTTATGAAATTTATTATTTATAAAAACGCGAAAAAAAATTATACCTTTAGTGTGAGGTAATTTTTCAATACTTCTAACATTAATTATTATTCAAGGGCCCTAGTATTAGCCTAAATATTCCCTATAGAAAATGTCATTGTCATCATAATGTCCCAGCTATTTCCTATGAAAGGAACTATGTGGTATTAGCAGCTCCGACATTCTTACTGCAACTTTTCATCATCATTCCTGGGTGAGGATTTGATTAGGCGAAATTGTTGTGGTCACCCTTGACACTTGCATGAGTATGGCCTAATGGTGGTAGCTCGGATACCCTTCTTACTTGTATTCCATTTATTTCCCCTTAAGGAATATAACTTTGTTCTTGGTAAAAACAATACATTGAAGAAAATCCAGTGAATACAATTTCAGAGATATCATTCAGTTATGAAAAAGTATGGTTAATAGGTTTATGTTTTTTTTAACTCTATCCTTAAATTGTATACATGATGAAACTATGAAAATAAGAACACATTTATTTTAATTTTTAGTTTAAAGGGATATTAATTAATGTGTGGTGAATAAAAAAAATATTATTAAGAAAAATAAATTTATATGCAATGTTATACTTTTCTTTAACCCTCCCAAATATTATTGGAATAAAATTACAATTTCTGGAATAAACCATAGATGAGTAAAGTGACTGCTAAATGTACTCACTCCAAGTTTGAAAAAAAAAAACTTTCTATCATTTAATGAATGTATTAAAACTTTAAGACTAGGTACTTAAGAGTAAGTAGTAACAAAAACCATAATAGCCTTTAGATCCCAAAATCAGTTCTTATCTGTTAGCAACAAAGATTTTAAGAATATCTTCTGACTGGTTATAATAGAAACATTTGAAGTTTTTACTCTAAAACAAAACATTTGGACCACTAGAAATATTGTGCATTGATTTATTTAAACTTTTATAGCTATTTAAAATTGTTCACTTCCAACTAATAATTTGTGTATTTATTTTGTACTACGTATCACTGGAAAAGAGTTTCAGTTTAATAGGTATAATTTTGTATATTATTACTTAGTATCATTATGATATGATGATCAATTTAAAGAAACGGTGCAGTTTGTGAAGATTGTTGTTTATTTACCTTATCGAAATAATAGTTACACTAACGAAAATTAGTAAATTAAATTTTAGTTTATCTATTTGAAAACAATAGTCTTATAATATAATCGATTGTTTTGTTCTTAAAAATAAAACAATTCAATTGTCCTTTTTAAATAATCACTTTTAAAAAAAACATCAACGGTAAATTTAAACCGAATAACAATTACATGCATTACATCTCATCGATTTAAATTACCCGGAAGTTAGGTTCATTTAGAGAATATTCAAAGTTTTGTGTACACCATTAACCGACGCTCATTAAATTCCGTTATTCGCCCTAAATGATTACCTAATAATTAGCTCCAACCCCAGAACACGACAAACAGACCGGAACATTTCCATTTACGTGTTAAACCACTATTTTAATCACCGCAATAAATCCAAGCACTTTTAGCAGTGGAATAGATTCATTCGCTATTTAGACCACTAACCAGACCGTTACTGGTTGCGAAAATTCTGCGATGATGATAAAACGTTATTGTTTCCCCAGAAAATAGCAGGTATTTCTCACAACGACGTGACTCAGAGAGCCAAATCCCTCGATTTGACTGCGAATACATAGAGTTCTCATATTCACAGTCCCGCTAAGCCCCACTCTGCCTGTTTTTATCTACCCCTCGCCCTTGATTGCCGAGTATGGGGAGAGGGGTCAAAAACGCTCCTTAAACGCAACAATTTAAGGGAACGTGCCCCCGTGTTTGCGGAGCGTTTTCGCCCGCTAAATCCCCTCGATTGCTTGGGGGTGTGAAAGTATGTGACGGGCTCAAATTGGCACGCATCGCGCCCTCTGATATAACTTGTAGCGGCCTCCAGAGCGATAAAGGTTTGCCGACGAAGGTGCGATGCCGCCAAGCTGGCCGCCAACTGAGCTTGTTTGGATTTTTTATTCCAGAAGACAATTGCAGTTTCCTAACGCATTGGAAACAAATACCCGATATTATATTTAAGGACAATAGTTTCGTATTAAAGTTAAATATATAGAGACGATGTACTACATTTAATATTAAAGCATGGAAAGAAGGTACGCTGTGAATTTTCATGAAATTAACAAGGAAAGAAAAAATATTTTAATGGATTGTTATGAGGACAGTAGAATAAATAAATAAATAAACTTCAAAATTGTATAAGAAGAAATAAATAAAAGATCGATTAAAAAATTTAAATCCCTGCTTCCTAGAAAATCTTACAGCGTGGAAATCTTGATCTGCTACAAGAAAGTTTAAGGATAAATAAACTTCCCTCTTTGTTCATAATATACAACTCCATACCTCTATACCTTTATACATTTTACCATTTACACCTCTCTCCCAACTTACAGGCTAGTAATTTTAATTTTTCTATCTAAATAGTGACAGTAGTTGATAGGTTAAAACAAATACTACAAGATTACTTTGTCTTCACTGCAAGCACCGACGACTCTGTAAATCCGTTCCACTGCAAGCATACCCTTGTAGCAGGAAAACCACAAAGCACCGCCATACGAAAACAGCAGTAATTTTTCCAATCGTCATCTAATTTTTTGTCAAGTATGGCCAGATTTCGTTTACTTCTAGTAGTTGCAGAGTTATATAAACTTGACATATTTTTGTATGAGCTGTGCTACTAGGGTAGTAACCAAGTCGTTCAAGTATTGAATATTGATCTTTAAACTTAAAACTATTGTAACAACTTTGTCATTACCGACTTTGAACATCCGTTTCACTGCAAACAATTCCTTGTAGCAGGAAAACAACATAAAACGGCCATACAAATACACCAGCAAATTTATAATCCTTTATGTCAAATTTGAATATTTTCGTAGCATTTTACATTTTTTAAAACCCATTGTCTTGTACTACTACCAAGTCTTTGACTTCTCCCCAAAACTTGTTGCGAGGCGCTTTCCCGCCAAACCCGTCGCCCCGGCACCGCCCCCATGATGGCTGCAATATAAACCTTCCGTTATCGCAGCCGGGTTAAATCCTTCCGCGCGCAATAGGAAATGGTGCCGTCGGAGATAGGGATTATATGACGAAAGGACGCGGGGTGATAAATTATGTATCATCGCCCCAAATGAAGACAAATTCCGCGGCGGAAGTTTCGGAATTAAAGGTCGGCTCATATGCCGTGAAATATGATGACGCGGGCCGGGGGAGTCCATCGCAATTAGCGAGGAGGGGGGAGGGTTAAGTGGCGTTTATGGAGAGTTGGTGTGGGCGTGGTGGGATGATATATGTAATAACGAGCTTAAATTGGGAGGTAATGAAAAGTCTTATTGGAGCGGAGAGGATTAAGTGATTTGGGGGAAGTTCGGTTTATTAATTGTTTTGGAAGGGGTTTTATCGTTGAGGAAATGGGGGAAGGGGGATTTGTCTTTCGCTCTGTAATTTTCTTTGGAAAGAAAAACGATTAAATTCCGGAGGGGAGTGATTCGTTATCTGCTAGTGAGGTATGGGAAGCCGTTTTTAACAAAAGATTACAAATAATGATTTCATCTCCTGGACTATTTTAAGATTTGATACTTTGGCACAATGCTCATTGGGGAAAATATATAAGTAATCTACAGTCAAAAGATGGATAGTGATATAAGGCTTTTATTTATTAGGCTATATTATTTTGTTATAAAGATAATTGTCTTTATAAACATTTAGAATATGTTTGTAAACAACTTCAGGAATCTTTGTAACAGGAGTTTTAAGTTACAAGTTTATTAAGTGTGCCAAAATACTTGAGGCACAATATGATCATACTTGATTCTTGCGTCATAAAACTAAAAACAACCCAAAATACTCGAACAATAAAACTACTGTTAGACTCATTATATGTAGTTTTGTTTTCAATTGATGATTAGAACAATTATGGTAATAACTAAAACAAATTTTCAAGCTTGTGACATAAAAGTTAGTAAGTAGTAAGTAGTTATCGATTGCTAGGTATTATGTGAGTTAATTAATGTTTCTGATAATTTTGATTAACAATAGTTTTATAAGTATGCTTCAGATGTTTTAAATTGGAGACTTCGTTTGGTCATACGCATTAAAACTAACTGCTGATGGTTCTTGAAATTACGGTGCAAGGATACATAAAATGTAACCTTTAAAATTTAATATTAATGGAATCATTGTGAGATTTAAACTTCTTATTTACCAAAAGAGATGAGAAAAATTTTCATCGTAAGTCCGACCACCACGTGAAAAGCTTTTGACCTCGCGCAGTAGTGTGGTGGTTATGGAAATGGTAATTCCCCTCAATTTTGGGGGTTTATGGTAATTCATAATCGCTGAAAAATTGTTTTGTGCAAATCTGTGTGGCTATCATTTAGCTTTGAACTTCTTTTTCAAAGTCTTGTTTTCTGGTGGCGGTCGGACAATACTTTCCAAACTAAGCTATCTACAAGTTTGTTTCGCTGCCATTAACGTCCTTACAAGGCAAAGCAAGTTTTACAGAATATTTTTATTAAAAAAAAAACTTTACAGTAGAACTCAAATTGTCGGAACTAGTTAAGGACCGGATGCTGAAGATTTTTTAACAAAGAAAGTATCCATACATCTATAGATTTTGATCATTTGTACCATTTCTAATTCAATTCTGAGGTGATCTTGATTTTGGTGCTTTATTGGATATTGATGTAGTGTGGAAGCCAGTGATTGCAAAAGGGATTGGGATTAAGTTAATTTAATTATTGGTTTAGACTAGAATTACAAAAGACATTACATTAGACAAAACAGAAAGGGGGGACGATCACAAACAAAGAAGTTAAGTTTCACAAAGAAATGCGAGCGCTCTCGCTCGTCTCCTCTCTCTCTCTTCTATGGAAGCTCTGCCAGCTCATGGGCAAGGGCGTGGTTATTGCCGTTCTCAACCAAGGTCCAAGGACATCCTTTGTTAGAGCTCGGCACGTGTGGTGAGAGGAGTTGAGTGGTAGGGATCCTGCTCCCCACAACTCTCGGCGCATCCTGATATGGCTGAGACCTCGCAGCCAGTGAAACAGTTAAGTTCTAAGCAGCTAAAATGAGATCAAAAACAAAAACACAGCAAAAGACAGGGGAATGATATCCTCAAAATTTAAATCAAAAGTTTAAAATACTTCATAATGAAAAGAGGTAAAAAAAATAAAGAACATTCAAATAAAGATGTAGTAAACAGAAAAACATTAAAAAAATTAAAAAAAAATTTACAGACGTAAAGTTGACTGCATATAAGCCGGAAACTGAAAAAAAAACTGATTAATACAAAGATGAAAAGATAAGGTAACTTCGAAGGTGAAAAACACTGGAAGCAGTCACTGTTCAAATGGAAGAGTCTGAAAAGAAAATAAAAAGAAAAGAGTCAAAGTTATGCGAGAAAAGTTATAATGTTCAAAAAGTGTCAATCCGGTCTTCGCCAGGGTTTCATGTGATCGGCAGCAGTGGAAGTTACGTTTGGTCCTTCATGAGTTCCGATCTTTTCCACGTCATAACGGTCGTGATACTTTACTTTCGTGACACGGTAAGGTCCAAAAAATTTCGGGCGGAGTTTAAGCCCTGTGCCGAACTGGGTTCTCTTTATGGCGACCAAGTCGTTGACTCTGTAAAGTGTAGCAGGTTTTCTCCGGGTGTTATACTGGCGTCTATTCTCCTCTTGTAGTTTCAAAATGTTCTTTTTGGCTTCATCTCTCAGGTTTTGTCTTTCTTTCATCATGTTGGCGTTAAACTCTTCTCTCAGGATTGAAGCAATTTGTAGATCTTCGACGTTTCTCATTTTCTTGCCAGTCATTAATTCAAAAGGAGTGAAATTGGTGCTACGGCTGGTTGTGCTGTTAAGTATTCTTTGAACATCAGGCACATATTTAAACCATTTGGTTGGGTCGTTTATGGAAATTTTGGCCAAGACAGGGATTAGGGTTTCGTGCAGGCGCTCAACTTGACCATTTGCTCTGGGAATACCTGTGGTGGTGAGAATATGGTTTATTCCTTGGGAGGCGCAATATTCTGCAAAGTCTTTAGAGGTAAAGGCACTTCCTCGATCAGTGATAAAGCGTTCAGGGTTGCCAAAAACAGTTTGCTGGAGAGTTAACTTTTCTATTGCACAGTGGGTTGTAGTGGACTTTACTGGATAAAGCCAAACGAATTTAGAAAATGCATCAATTACGCTAAGTATATGATTGTAATTCTTGTTCGTAGAAGGTAATGGACCGATGAAATCGAGATGGTAAGTTGTTAAAGGGGCATCGTCTTTTGGGATGGGATTCAATGTACCTTCTGCTTTACCGCGTTTTCTATTGCACAAAATGCATTCGATGCAGTTGGATATAACTTGCTGGACTTTGTCTTTTAATTTGGGGATAAAATAGTCACGCTTGATTAGTTCTTCTGTCTTAGCGAGGGCGAAATGACCTTTTCTGTGGACTTGTTGGATAATGTCTGTTTGCATGGCTTGAGGAACTACTAGCAGATCGCGCTCTGGGGTGCTCTTGTAAAGAATGTCATTTGTAAGGCGATACTCTGAGGCATTGTTTTGTGCACATAAAATTTTCATTGCCTTGACAAATTCGTCTGTGTCTTGGGCGGTTGCTATTTGCTTAGTTATCTCGCAATGGGTTGTGATAGAAAGGACCGTATAAAGGTTTAAGGCATCGACATGAGGTAGTTGTCGACCGGGTCGATGAACAACTTCAAAGTCAAATTCAGCAAGGAGGAGGGACCATCTGGTTACTTTGGGACTAAGATCTTTCTTGTGGAGTGTTTTCGTGAATGCATCACAGTCGGTAACTAATTTAAATCGGGTACCAAGAAGGTAGATGCGGAATTTCTTAACAGCTTCTATAATAGCTAAAATTTCAAGCTCGTAGCTAGAATACTTTTCCTGTTGGGGTGTGGTCTTCTTACTCATATAGTGTAAGGGGTAGAATTTTCCATCTTCACTCTGTTGGAGGAGGACAGCTCCAAATCCAAAACTACTTGCATCTGTGTGCAACTCTAAGGGATAGTTTTGCTGGAAAATATGTAAACCAGGATTGGACGTAAGCAGGTTCTTCAGGGTCTGGAATGCAGTAATTTGGGCGGGTCCAAAGTCGAATGTAGAATTGGTACGGAGAAGGTCACTTAAAGGTTTGGCTATTTCAGCATACTTGGGAATAAATTTTCGGAAATATCCCGTGAGGCCAAGGAAAGATTGGATATGTTTGGTTGATTTAGGGACAGGAAAATTCTGTACGGCTGCTGTTTTAAGAGGGGAAGGCTTTATTGTACCGTTTTCGATGACATAACCCAAAAATTCGATCTGGCGCATTAGAAAGTGGCACTTCTTAAGGTTTATCTCCAAACCATACTCCGAAGCTCTCTGCAAAACACGTTTGAGCTTTTGGAGGCCCTCTACGTCGTTGGTGGAAGGGATGATCAAGTCATCGAGGTACAATATCAGGGTGTTGTTGGCTAACAAATCTTTGAAAATGCTGTTGATGTAGCGCATGAATATGGTAGGACTGGTGGAGAGACCAAATGGGGCCTTCAGGAACTCGAACTGTCCGTCGGATGTTACAAAAGATGTAAATTTCGTACTTGATGGATCCACTGGCACGTGAAAAAATCCATTTTTCAAGTCGAGGGATGAAAATACTTTAGCGTTCTCAAGTTTGTCAATGACATCATCAATGAGGGGAAGAGGATACCGATCTCTGATTATTTTTTTGTTAAGTTGTCGAAAGTCTACACATAAACGTGGTTGGCCATTTTTCTTTCGGCAAAGTACTACTGGGGCAGAATATTCTGAAGAACTAGGTTGGATTATACCTTGTTGAAGCCATTCATTAACTTGGGACTGGACAACTTTTTGCTCAACAAGGGGAAGTCGTCTGGGACGCTGACACACTGGGATATCATCACTAAGTATAATTTTTAAAGATACTTCAGGGGATTTTGTAGCGTTAGGGGAGTAATTGTGAAGAAGTTCAGACAACTCATATTTAACAGTAGGATTCATAACATGAGACAAATCAACTAGCTCTGGTACACTGAAATTTGCAATATTACACAAAAAACAATCATCTTCAGGAGTACTACTCTTAATGTGTTTAATGTCAACTGGTTTATCAGAGCAATTATTGGAAGACACCTTTTCATGGCAAATACGTACTGTACTGACCTGAATTGTTGGCTCTGAACATTTCTCTATCTTAATAGTACCATCACAAAATGAAAAAACTACTTTTTGCAACACATCCATTCCTAACACAAAATTATTACTGACACTTTCAAGCACATAAATACTAGCGGGAATATTAAAACCATCAATAGAAATAACACTGTTAAAGTAGCCTAATGGAGTAATCTTATCTCCACTAATACCAACAAAATTAATATCATCTTTACTTAATACAGGAGAACCAAGTTTGAAGTATAAATTCTTGTCAAGCATAGTAGCCTCACTACCTGTGTCTATTTGGGCTTGTTCAGTGATGTTTAAAATTTGAACATCTTTCATTATTTTTCTCTGACAAGGTTGTACAAAACTTTGGTGAACAGCAAGAGATTCAGGACAATTTTTGGCTAGATGATTCGCAAATTTATTGCATTTAAAACACTTGATCCCTTTTTGTTTTTCAGGACAATTATATCCTTTATGACCACTTGATCCACAGTTGAAACAAATTTCAGGGGTGGGGTGGAATTTCTGGGGTGTTGGTGGGTAATGTCTCTCTGGCTTCCGAAACGGGCGGAAATTATCTGGACTGGGTCTGGAGGATCTCAACTGGGGAGGTTGGGAATTAGTGTTTCTCCTCATGGTGGAACAAATTTTATCAAAAACTTTCAACTTATCCTTAAATTCCTGTATAGTTTTAGAACCATAAAGAACGATTTTCTGGTTGAAAGGATCATATATACCATTGATGACATAATCGAACAAGGATTGCATGTCGATTTGTCCCCTACTTGCGATTTCACGCATATGAATAAAGTAGGTCGAAACTGTTTCATCCTTTCTCATCTTTCTCTGGCGCAAAAGATGGTGTAATTCGGCACCATTAATTTTACAGCCGAATTCCTCAATCAAATTCTCTTTAAGCTGATCCCAAGAGGATAATCCTCGAAGACTTTGCGCGAAAATCTTTGCGTCCTGCTGTAATGTCTGTTTGGCAAACAGAAGACATTGCAGTTCGTCAAGGCCGTAAAGCGCAAAAATTTCCTCCAGATTCTGAATGAATCTCTCAACTGGGTAGTTATCAGTGCCGCAAAACGGGCGTACTGTTCTCTTCAAATCGTCTATGGAAAACGATAAACGGGCGTGCGGGGGAGAATTTGGCCTATGTGGCTGCCCTGGCACTGTGCCAAAATTTTCGGATAAGTGCAAATCGCTGAGCTCTGATTGACACCTCAGGTCAAGGTCTTCTTCTGTAGCCTTTGGTTTCGGTTCTGATTTGGTAGGAGAAAGTACATCATCTTCACTCTCAGACTCTGCGGAACTAGATTTGTTATCGAAAAGGGAAAGATCTTGAAGGGAATTGAGAATGGATTGAATCATAATGTCGGTGTCGCCGTCAGGCTCTAGATGTAGCAGATTTATTACAGAAATAATATCAGGAGTAGTTAACTTTGTGAGGAGAGATTTCTTTAGGGCATCAATATCGAAAGTGGGGGGAAAGCCGGAAAATTTTCTAAGTCTCTTGCGACTGTCTCGATCATAGGGAATATCTTCAAAACAAATGGCGTGCAGTAATTTCAGGTGGGCAGTTTTACCGGTTTTGAGGCTATTTCTAAGGTAAGGTACATCATCAAGAGTAATTTTTGACATGATGAAAATGGACTCACCCCTAATGTAGAATCAGATAGACGAAAAGAACGATGCACACGGGAGCAGTAATCCAAGGGGGAATGTATAGACGATCACTGGAGTGTCACGGAATGCTGTGACGATGGCGATGAACTCGAAGGCGGTGTTGGTTGTCTGCAATGCAAATCACTCGGACTGGACGGGGCTCTCTCTGAAGTGGACTCAGGCACTCGGAAGGGGTCTGGGACATCTGGACGAGGAAGTGGACGCGTCGCGGGGACTCTTTACTCTCGGCACTCTCGGTTGTGTCTCCGAAGGATCTCGGGCTCCTCACGGCCAGGACTCAGATGACTCGTGGTGATGGGGTCAGACGCGGCGCGGACATCGTGTCAGATTCGCGGACGGATGCGAGTTGGCAGGTCGCGTGTGAGAGCCAGGTTTCTCACAGGAATAGTTCGATGAAGTCAGTTGCAAGACAAGGCGGGGTGGGTTGTAGGCATTGAGAGTTCGTGTGTTCTGACACCACTTTGTAGTGTGGAAGCCAGTGATTGCAAAAGGGATTGGGATTAAGTTAATTTAATTATTGGTTTAGACTAGAATTACAAAAGACATTACATTAGACAAAACAGAAAGGGGGGACGATCACAAACAAAGAAGTTAAGTTTCACAAAGAAATGCGAGCGCTCTCGCTCGTCTCCTCTCTCTCTCTCTTCTATGGAAGCTCTGCCAGCTCATGGGCAAGGGCGTGGTTATTGCCGTTCTCAACCAAGGTCCAAGGACATCCTTTGTTAGAGCTCGGCACGTGTGGTGAGAGGAGTTGAGTGGTAGGGATCCTGCTCCCCACATTGATTCCTTCAAACGCTCTAATATATTTTTTTAAGAAACCACCTGTGCTTTGGCTTTAAATCACAGCTACCCCTTCACTCCATTCACATATACAATACATCTCCTTCGAACCTAAGACACGGACTTTACATTCTCATTCTCCTCCAGCTATAATTCGGTTTTATCTGTGGGGCAAATAAGTCTGTCGAGCAATTTCGCTCCTTCATTTCGGCGTAATCCTGGGGCAGCTTATGAGCGAAATGAAAGCGCCATTTGGAGGTGTCAACCCCTTCGGTAATGAATCGGCCGCCATCTAATCCGGCCTTATCTGCGCCGCGACAGGGGGATAAATGAGTGGTGTCGCCCCTTGATTAGCGGCCATTTCTGACCGGACAGATCCGGGGATTTGTCAGCCGATGGTCACGTTCGGGAGATGAATGGCTTGTTGATTAGGAGCGCCGGCCGCCGTGCCTCGCATGCCCCCTCTTGACGGCTGATGCTTTCCCGCCCGTCTGTGATAAGCGGCATTTGAATTCAGCTCGGATTCCGATTTCGAAAGAAGATGGCAGAGGGAGAGTCAATTTTTAGGATATTCAAAGGATTAGTCCGGTTGGAAAGCACCGGAAAAGCTTTCCAGAAAATTTTTGTATTTCTCTCCATTCACACAATATTTTCTATTCTGTTGGTAGAATATCTCTAATTTTCTTTCCCTCGTTTCTCTCAGTTGCTAATTTCCATCTCTATAATTCTATTCTTTCTTTGATTCTCTCTCCTTTTTCTAATAATTCTCACTTTTTTATTCTTTCTCCTATTTCTCTTAATTTTCTCTCAGTTTCTATCCTATGATCTCAATTTCTCTCTTTTCTTTTTATTTTTCTCTCATTTTCTGTTCTTTCTCTCTCTCTCTCTCATTTTTTATACTATTTTCTCTGTTTTTCTCTGATATTTGTCTCTCTCATTCTTTCGTCTTTTCTCATTATCTCTCTTTTTCTTATTTTTCTCCTTTTTTCCCTTCTCACTCTGTCTCTCTACCTATCTCTCTTATTTTATCTAATTTTTTCTGCAGTTTTTTTTTCTTTTTCTTTCCTCTTTAGCCTCATTATTACAATGTAATGAATAATATTTTTCAACAAAAAATGTATCATAAAAATAGGAATTGAACATGTATCCTTTTTAATTGAGACAGATGTTACAATATGTTCTCGAAGATAAAAAAAATTCTTAAGTAAAAATTAATGTTTCAAAATTTTTATTTTAAGTTCCATTTTAACCATAAAAAAATCCTCAAAAATAAAAGATACGAAATGATACATAGATAAAACTATGCTATAATTGTCGAAGAAAGTTTAAAGTTGATTTCAATAGTCAAGATCAGAAAATATAAAAATAATAGGGTTATATAAAAAGAAAGATCTGGGTAAGTAACTTTTTAAATTAATGATTTAAAATTATTAAAGTAATGGTCGGGATATTTTTCTAATTCTTCTTATATAATGCATGATAATTCAATTTCTTTTAAGTTGATAATTTTTAAATATGCGCCAACAAGATCTAGTTTTAAAACATAAAACTTTCCAGACAACCACTCTTCAGCTACTTCGCTAATTTCCACAAAGTGTTTTTGCGATAAATTATATCTCTCTACACTTTATACTATTCTCAAAGGGCCCGTTTCTCTCTAAAAAAGCAATCTTTCAAACTCCTTTTACCCTTTAACGGGATAGCCTCGCTTATTTCCAAAACGTTTCGATCCCAAAACTCCCGTTTTTATAGAGTTTTCTGAAGAACTGGTTATGGCCACACCGAGGGCAATTAGATTTTATGAAACGATCCGTAGACGCATTTATTTTATTGATATCTAGTCCAGGTAAGTGAATTAGGTTTTAAATCATGATCATAAAACTGCGAGGATAAGTGACATGTCAGAAGGAAATCTACCCTATCTAGTTATTACTTTAAAGTCAGGTGATAAAATCTCTTTTCTTTCCACGTATATGCTAAAAGTATAACACACTTTTTTAATGATGTTCATTTTAAACAATTTTGATTGATGTTTGAATTAAATTAATAAATTTGGTTGATTGATTGATATTAAAAGTTTTATTTTATCAGGGAATTATATAATAAAATAAACAGAAATTAAATATTTCTAAAGATATAAAAACCTTGGTGCTTAAGACAAATATTGGAAAAAATAAATATAAGAAATAAGAGAAGTCTTTTTGCATAAAATGTTATTTTTTTAAAGCAAATATTAGTTTCAAAAAGATTCTTTCATAGTGTGTTAAGGTTTTCGTAGAGGTGGATAAGAGGATGATGAAAAGGATGAAGAAGGCTAAAAAGGATAAGAATGGATGAGGGAAATAAGAAGATAAAGAGAATAAGATTAATTGAGGAAAACAAGAGTGTTAAAATGATTAAAAAGGGAAGAAAATGAAAGTAATGTAAAAAATGAGAAATAAAACGTATGAGAAGGATGAAGATGAAGAGAGAATCAAGAAAAGTTAAGGAAAATGATGGGGATGAATAGGATGAGAGAGATACAGAGGATGAGTGGATAAAGAGGTTGAAAGGGATGAAGAAAATTAAAGCATCAAGATGAAATTATCAAAATGTCTAGCGATATAAAGATGAGAAAGGATCGAGAGCAGGGGCGGGTCCAGGGGGGGGGCCTGGGGGCCATGCCCCCCCCCCGAGAAACCCTAACAAATAGCTCAAAAAACACTTTCTTAATGTTAAAATTCAAAAAATTTTCTGGGGGAGAACCCCCAAACCCCCTTTTAATATTTTGACATCCATAGGCGCCAACTTTTATAAAATATTGGGGGGGGGAGGGCCAGTACAAGACATTAAAAAACATAAAATTAAAAGAAACAGCCATTAAGTTTACGTGCCTAATTACCTAATTTTGTATCAGATGTATAGATTAAATTTCGTTACATGTCCCTTAAGGCTGGGCGCGCACGAGTGACTAAAGTCACGGCGACTAGGATTACTAGTATCAAAAATATCACTAGAAAACAATAGAGCATTTTCAATCACATGACTTTACCTAACAACGGCCTTAGCAACGTTGTTTTTATCCTCTAACCCCTAACAACCCCTAACAACTTTAACCCCTAACAACAGCCTTAGCAACGTTGTTTTTGTCTTTGTCACCGTGACAAAAGTCGCCCATGCGCGCTCGCCCTTAAATATCGCCAAGTTGTAATATTTTGAGGTGCATTTAATGTAAAAGGTTTGTGTAATTATTGCGAGCTCGAAATAAGATGGGGGTCTGGGGGATCTCTCCCAGAAAAATTTTAGAAATTTCTCTGTTAAAAGTAGCATTTCAGCTTAATTCGAAAGTTTGAGGTCTCTCCCCAAGAAAATTTTTAAAATTTGACCCTTAAAAGAAATTTTTAACACATTCTGAGACCTTTTATGGGTTACCCCCTCCCCAAATAACCACTCTTGAAGGGGATTCCAAACCAGAAAATATCCAAACATCACAAAATATTGGGGGGGGCTTAGCCCCCCTTCAGCTAACATTGGATGGGGCTCAAGCCCTCTCAAACCGGTAATACTATAGTTTAAATACGCGTATTTGCAAAAATTTTCAGGAGAGGACCCCCGGCCCTTTTCAAAATTGGGCATCTATTTATAATTTCATCCTTGAAAATTCTGTGGTTTACATGCTTTTAAAATGAGCTGAAACTTTATTTTTAGAGGCAAATTTTCACAAATTTTCTTGGGGGCACCCCCCAGACCCCCTATTAATTTCTCATGGTTATTATTTACTGTTTTCTCCTTGAACTTGTTTCTCTCCTCTCATTTTAGGAGTGTAAGAAGTTACCCTCTTTAGGTGTTATCCAATGGATACCAAATGTACAAAAATGAGTAGAAAAACTTCTATTTGAAGCCAAATTTCACAAAAATTTCTGGGGGAGGACCCCCAGACCCCCCACATTTGCTTTCGAGCTAGCATTATCTGAAGAAACCTTTATAACTTAAACAAAGTTTCGCATTTTATTTATGTTATACTCGGAAAATTGGGAGCCAAACACCTCGCGAACACAAGTATTATTATGGCCTTACAAAAATGTTTCACCCCCCCCCCACTTTCTAAAACAATGGCACGGGCCCTGGATATCTCCTAAGTTACTATAAACCCCTAAAAAGCTGCTTAAAAGCAAGCACTCTTAAAAAAATTTTCTGAGGCACTGAAAATTTCGAATGTAATACCCTCCGACTTTGACATGGCCCCCCCCCCCGAAAATCTGGTCTGGAACCGCCCTTGATCGAGAGGATGAGAAGGTCCAGAAAATTAAAGAAATTAATATGATCAAACGGATAAAGAGGATGGGATGAAGTACTACATAGATGACCTGAAAGATAAAGGGGAAGAAGAGTAGTGACGAAAGAGTTGAGTTCAGACGATATATTGAGATGACAGAGATAAAGAGGAGTTGAAGAATCTAAATTTTGTGTTAAGAGGTAACCTAAAATATATTGTGTAGTTTATTTTATCTTAAGATTGTAATCGGACACAGCTAAAAATTATTGCTTAGAACCTAAGAAAAAAAGAAAAAGGTGACTGCAATCTCCCCAACTTTAACGAAAAATTCATCGTAATGAGAGGAATTTCAATGTCTTCAAAAAAAAAAGCATAAAATAAAAACTAATTAAACAGTATAAGGTAACAGCGCCAACCCGTACTACTACTCCAATCCGCTCCAATAAGAAAAGACAACCCTCCCCATCCTGCTCCACCGAAATCAGAACGGACGGAGAAGAAGAAGAAGGGATGACCAGTGGTCAGCTGTCCACCCCAGTTGGTCGGTCGGCGGCTGTCGCGATCTAATGGCCGCTGTCATCCTCAGAGGGCGGCCATCAAACTTTCATGCCCGCTCCCGAATTAGTAATGGGGCGCCGCAATCAGCCCGCTTTTGTTTGCGGCCGCCCCTGATTTATTGGGAGGGCCTTGTTCTGGCAGCAGCTCCCTCTTCTTCTTATTCTTCTTCTGGTGGGGGGGGACAATTAGGGAGGTGAAGTATGTATCCGGGGGAGAGGGCGTTTTATAGAACGTGTGGGTGTTCTGTTTGATGTGGTGGTCACCGGTCGTTGGTTTAATTGGAGGATTTATTTTGAGGGAGGAATGAGGAAGAAATTTTCGTGAGAATGTACATTTTTTTTTTAAAAAAAGATTCTCCAACATCCAACTAGTGTTTTCAATCATACCCATTCCTTTCTACTGCTTGCTTTCTTGTGCTCTTTGTTTTAGAAAGAGATATGGGGATAGAGTGAGAAAGAGAGAAGGTATAACCCACAGGTAATTCCCAGACCCCTCTGCTACTGAGCGTTTCATACAAACTGTGGTTGAATCTCGCTTGCCATAAAACGTGAGAGTGAAATATCTTTTCTACTGATTATTACTAAATCACTCAATTTTAAAGGCTGAAATTTTCATTTCCAAGTTAATGAAGGTTTTAACAAGTTTCTCTTTGAAGTTAGTGTACAAAACATATAAACTAATAATTCAATGCTAGAATTATTTCGATATTGTTACGATAAAAAAATATACTGTTTTAGGTATAATGTCATTTTTTATATATTCAGCACCAAAAATAATCGAAAATAAATAATGTTGTTTCTCTTAACCTCTTCCCTCTTCAGCAAGGCTCTCACACGTGCTGAGCGTTTGCTTTCTATTCCTCGCTCACGAGTGAGATCCTTGCTGCGAGTATTCAATAATAATGTGCATAAAAGATTTAAAAAGTTCCATTTCTGAAATTCATGACGTATGTTATGTCATGAGGAAATATTATTTTAAAACTAATTTTAAAATAATGAAGCAAATTCTCAGGAATTAAATACAGCAAAAGTTTAATGATGCAACTCTTTCATTAATTTTTGTGCATCGTCACTTTCAATCCTTATAATTCCTTAACCATTTTTATTAATGCACATTTTATCTTTTCTTATGCTACGACAGCTTTGAACAAAAATCTTGAATCTTTTGAATTGAATATAATAGAGTCATCTATTAGAGAAATCTTTGTATCATGGAAACACGATTCTTATATAATGAAATTACTATTACAACACAAATCTATTACTCTCTAATAGGAAATTGGAAATTTTTTAAAACTATAATACCCCCTACACTGACAATTTCAATTAATAGCGAAATAATCCCTCTTCAACAGTTTTGAAGACCAGGGAAAGAAATCCCCCCACATCAAAACCTTTCAAAATATCGGGGAAAGTAGAACGAATCCCCGCCGCTGCGAAACAAAATTTTAAAGACCCCCTCCGAACGAATCAGGCCGGCCATTCTCCTCTCGACAATTCAAAACGTCTCGAGCTCATCAGATTTAACGAAAGAATAATCTCCATCGGCAAGAGAGAAAAAAAACTCGACAAAAGGATCCAAGAGGAGTATCAACTGGTATCGACCCTCTCCCTCTAAAGAGCCCCTCTCTCTCTCTTATATTCCCGCAATTAAAACAAAAGAGAAAGCGATTGCCCGGAAAAGAATCGCAGTTAAAAGTTTTCTTTCCCAGATACCAGTAATAGGTGGGCTCCATTAATGAGTCGCATACTTGTCGTGAAACAATTAAACCTTCTGGAGAAGAAAATTATAAAATTGAGCGACATTAGAAAGGTGGGTGCCACTAAATTGCCTTTGTTTAGCGAACTATTAGCATAAGCTAATGGCTCCCTCCGCCGACTCATATGTGGAAGAGGGCCTTTTAAAAAAGACGGAGTGGTATTTATTTTATTGTTTAGGAGGAACCCTTTGTACGGGGATTAACTCTTTGTGTTTCGGCCATAGGGAGGAGTTTTTGGTCGGAATTTTAAGAATTCGGAATTTTATCGTCCTCCATTGATGCCCCGACCAATGAGCGGCGAAAGAACGGGAGAGTCCGTTACATGTATTTAATTTCCTTTTAATGCAATTAGGAATATTCTTCTGGGGGATTGGAGATGATTCATTAGGCTCTCCTTCTTTTGGGAAAAGCCGCTTTTTGAAAGAGAGGTTCGCGGGACATTAATCTTGGCGGTTCTTTCGGAAATAACGCCGAGTTACCCGAGCATGAGAATACACAGAAATATATTTGTCCTATTGAATTGAAGGAATTATTCAACTCAAACATAAGTATAGTATTTATTTTGATTATAAAAAGTGATGCGCAAAAATTCATATTAAAACTTATAAAATATTAAAATGTGTCAGAAATGTAAAGAAAATACGATTCAAACATATTCAGAAGAATAAGTATGCTCTTTTGAAAAAAAAAGTGTTGTTATACGAGATAATAAAAAAATCAAAGAAATGGATTAAATTTTTTTTTATATTTCCCCATGTCTTATTTTTTAGTTAATAAAGATGGTTTTGTTTTCGAATTGTAAACATATTGAGAAAAATATTATAAACCTGGAACTTTTCCAAAAGTTTTTGCATTTGATGTAGTTTATTTTTTTGTACTTATCACCATCAATATTATTTTCGATGACTATCAATATTATTTATTCTGATGACTTTTAATTATAGTATATTTTTTTATAAATGTAATAAACAGTATATATCCTTATCCTATAAGTACTTCAAATATTTTTGATATTTTTAAGAAGTGGTCTCGAATATTTTTTGGTAGTTTGGTGATATCAGAAGAAGTCAAGAGAAAGCTTAGGTAGTTAAATTCCTAAACGATAGACTCAGCCTAATAAGTACAGGGACATATCTAATGATATTTTTAATGCACCTAACTGAGCAGTATTAAATATGTATCTACTTAAATTATTAGTCATATTGTTATATAAAGTTTGTTCCAATGACAAATACAAAAAAAATTGAATGGTAGGATTTAAATTTTAGAAATGTACTCATCGACGAACACATTTCCCTTATTAATTTATTCCCTAATCCATTAACAAACAGAGATGCGTCTTCCAAAGTACACTTCAACTCGTCCATAAGAAAAAGTAATAAGTCCATAAGTCTTCTTTGGAAATCTTAAAACATATATCTTCTTCCAACAGCATAGTTGTGAATATTCAAACCAAACTAAAACAGCTCAAGAATAGAAACATATTGGTCGATTTCGCGTTCGTTCGTGGTCATACAGGCATTCATGGGAACGAGAGAGCTGACTTTCTAGCCAAAACTGACACCAAGCGGAGCGTTGATATTGCTGTCAACAAACCCAAATCATTTTATAAAAAAGTTATGTGGAATGATGTTGTGGAGCCATGGAACAGAGAGTATCTCAACTCAAGCAAAGGAACAATGACCAAGAAATTCTTTCCATCCATAACGATCAGATTGGCCAACCATCACTTTTTAACTAACTATAAATTAACTCAGCTTCTTACAGGACACGGAAATTTTAAAAAATTACTTAAATCGATTCAACTTAAGTTCAATAGCTCACTGTGACTGCAAAATAGGTGGAATTGAAGACGTTGACCATATCATTTTAAAATGTACAAAATATGAAACCGATAGAAATACTCTCAGACAAGAACTACAGAAGATAAATATTAAATGGCCTCCAAACTTTAAGTTCTTAATTTCCCATAAAATGGCATTTTCCTTGTTCCTTAAGTTCAGCAATAATTTATTGTAATAATTTTATTTTGTATTGTTTTGTTGTAATAGTATCATATTACTTACTTCTGTAAGCCCCGTGCAATACATTATGGTACACGTGGAGCTTTTTGTTTGTTTATAATAAAAAAAAACTCGTCTATAAATACGGCTAAGATCACAGAGTTCTTAAGTACACGTCAACACGTGAGATACACTCAAACAAAGAGTTACAGTCTATCTTTTTAGTAGGATATACGGGCCAAAAGTACATTTCAGAGGTTAATTCCGAAAGTTCACAGTAGAAAAGCAAGCATCCATAAGGCTACAAACGGCAAGCAAATAAACCCTGATCCGAGACTGCACTGATTTATTCACATCCTCCGAAACAATCCCTCTCATAACTCACCTCGAATCCCTTCCATTCAACTAAACCCCCTCGTCATAAACAAAACAATTCAAATTTTAACCCCACGAAGAAAAAAAATCCCAGTAAACAATTCAAGAAACCCACTGATTGTTTTCATTTTCGGTCTCCGCCAACCGGAGAAGAATGAATAAAACATAACCCTTTACATTTCTTCCCGGGCGTGTTTTTTTTCCCTGAGCTTTCCCCGGGAAAGGGAAAAAATGGCACCCATAAATTTCCCTCCTACCTCCCAAATCCGCTCGGATCCCCTTTTGTGAAATCATAACAAATCACTTTTCCATGCAAGATCGGATAAAAATTTTTACTTGCTTTTCGCGGCCCGCTTTAAATCATCGTGGAATGATTTGATAGGTGGAGAGAGATCGGGAACTTTCATCCGGGAATTTGCATATGAATATTTAATGAGCCTGCCACCCGTCCTTCAAAGGAATAAGAGGGGAGGTGTAGGAGATGCTCGCGGGAAAGTGAGAGATGCGTTTTCGAGAAGGTCTGTGGCGGATGCGAGGCTCGGAGAAATACCGATCCGAAGGTTCTATACGACTCAAAAGTATACTCCAAATTTATATTAGCTACAGTCGGTATTTATACCCCAGTTGATTAACCTGACTGTTAGTGTGGTGAGTAAGTCCTCCAGAAGTCGGTAATTCAGGTGAAAGAAAATATTTTTTGAAAATCGCATCGAAAAGTTTCAGTCTTTACGGGTACTCTAGAAAGTGGTTTCATTAAAGCTGACTTCCTGGAAAGAGTAAAAGACAAAGAAGATAAAAGTGTGTGAGGAGAAGAATATGTGAGGGATATCGAAAAAAAAAATGAGAAGAAACAGAGTAGGAGATAGTTTGTGTAAGTGAAATGTGAAACCTTGTGCATCTGGACAAATTAAATCGTTTTAGGACCGTAAGGTTAGAGAAATGATTGATAGAGTAAATATTAAAAGTTTCAATATAGCCAATTGTCCTATTTTTAAAGCTAAATAAATTTGAAAGTATGAATTCGACACGACACCAACCTTATGTCACATCACCGAATTCCTAAATTCCTACTATTTACTTCCCTGTTTTGTATAATTTGATCCACGGGCTTTGATAATTTTTTATCAATGCACGAAGATTCATCAATATTCAATACCGTACCAACAACTTTTTTTCAATTGAAAACGTGCAATCATAATATCAAATGGTTTAAGATTTAAAGATTGAGCGACCCTCTATAAGAAGCAATAACTAATTCAACACGAATGAAAAATGTCAATCATTCCCCAAATAGCACATTATCACAACTCACTAAACCAATAAAGGGACACAAAAAGTAACACCACTTCTTCTCCCCTCCCCCTAGAGCCGCGTCATCCCAATCAAACCCAACAGCATTAACCCCAACACAATCAAATACCCCCTCTCCGCACCCCATCCGGTCACCCCTTGTCATAACTGTCACTCCGCACCTCCCTTCATCAGACAGATGTCGCGAACCCCCAGATTTCAGGGGACATTACTTAATAAGGATACCTGGATGCTCTCTTCGTTGTTTAAATATGCATGGGCCACCTGTTTTGGGGATATGATTTGGGAGCGTTCGACCGAGGATTCGGAACGGAGATTCGATTTGGAGTCGGAAGGGATTCTGGAATATGGTTGGGGAGGTCCTCTCTTTTAAAGTGAGAGTGGTGGAAAGCTAGTATTAGATGTGAATGGTTTGATGTGTTTGAGACTGCTTTTATGTTCGGGTATTGAGGGACGGGACTGAAAGTGCTCTCTTGGTCCCTCTTGTAAACACTTTCTGAGTGTTTTGGAGGGGTTTTGAATTTTAAATATGCCATGATACTTTTTTTGTGGAAGTTTACACAATAATGTTTGTGTAAGAGTGTAAAGTGTATGAAAAGAAACGAATTTTGGAGTGCAAAATGTCGCTCTATTTAAGTGTATTTAAAGGAAAGGAAAGGGTATAATTTTGAATGTGTTGGTAATAACCATCAACTTATCATACTCTTTAGTTTTTCTGGAAATAATACTTTTTAGTGATTTCTACTTCGCTGATTTTTTTACATAAATACCCAATCTAACAAAAACACTTACTTGTAAAGAAAATTTGACTTACCTTTAATTTACGAAGAGAAAATTTCGTTGACTGTTTACAGACTTCTGACATCTGATTTGATAAAAGTTATTAAGAACTGGGAAAAAAAAAACTTAGACGTTAGTTAAGTTGAAAAGTAAAATAAAAGCCAAAAAACTTTAGAAAAAATATTACTTTAAATTAAAAAACATAATTTAGTAAGCAAACTACAGTAAATACAATTATTTGTTTGTTTTTAAAAGAAATAATATGCTTAAATAATATATGAATAGTATGCTAATGAAAGAAATATATGATAGACCTAAGTGTGTTTCTAAAACGTTACGTAAACGTGTTATAAGTTGTCCTTTTATACGTTGAATACTAACGAGTTTTTTAGAATTAAAGTTTCATACTTTCTGTCAGCCTTAAAAGAATAGAGGTTGACATATAATTAAACAAAAAATACGGATGGGATTGAAACATAAAAATCTTGTTAAAAATTTCCCCCGAACAAAATTATCTGCTAATTAAGAATTTCTGAAAGGTTTCATAAAAAAGTGTTTCCCAAAAAACCTTTTTTTCACTCAAAATAGCTGTACTGGTTCATAAAGGCACTTTCTTGACACAAAGGCGGATTTCAGAATTGATTGATGCGGTAAAGCAGGGAAACAAAACGGATTACAAGGTTATTTTTTGCCTCCCCCTTTTTTTTTCTCTAATGAGTATTTCCTCCTAATTTTCTCTCGTTAGCATTCAGTCCTTTTTATTCTTTATTGTTCTCATAAAATGTAAAAAATTATATATTTATTTTAGCTCTTTTTTTTTGTTAATTGAAAAAATACCAGACTCGAAGCGAGAAAAAAAGCCGTGAATCGGAAAAAGAAAGTAATTTGTACTCCAAACCTAATGAGACGCCATTGATTAGAGAAACGGTGCCAAAATGTTCTTTGGAAAGAAAAATAAGTCTTGCATTAATTTAAGCCGGGATAGAATGATTAAGAGGACATTTGCATATTCATCTCGCGAACCCCCTCTAAACTATTTATTCGAACTTCAATGCCCACGTTGTGGCAGGCGGGGTTTTTTTATAGCGAGTTACCTATTTAAAAGAACCTGTCTGATTATAAGAAATGTCCTGTAAAAAGTGCAGTTTTAAGCAGCTCGTCAGACAAAAAGGAACATAATTTGAGAAACGCAAATCGCGTTTGAAATCATGTGGGCTTTTGAAGTGTGATGTTTTTTTTTCTACTTTAAGATTTGTATTTTTCGTCAGAAATTACCAGATACTTTAATCCTTAAGTTAGCTTCTATACCGTTTAGTATGGAGAGAAATCTAAAAATTTTTTAACTTGGGCTGTTTCATTTGAACTTATCTTTTTCCTTTTTTAAATTTTGATCCAAGTTTAAAACAAA
Organism: Tetragnatha montana; assembly: GCA_963680715.1. Taxonomy (NCBI): domain Eukaryota; kingdom Metazoa; phylum Arthropoda; class Arachnida; order Araneae; family Tetragnathidae; genus Tetragnatha; species Tetragnatha montana. Next base: position 25,642,573 of record OY796682.1, read on the forward strand.
TGTTGTTCATTTAAGATAAATATTATACGTAAAAGAAAATGATGGATGAGATGAGGAAAATCAAAGGGATGAAGAGGATGAGAGGGGTGAAGATAAATAAAGAACTAGAAAAATAAAGATGAGAAGAGAAAATGAGGAATAGATAAGTAAATAACATAGGGAATAACAGTAATGAAGACATAAATATATGCGTACATGATTTGTCAAGAAGAGTAAAACAAATAGTTTAAGGAAAAAATATGATAATATAACACATGGAGACAAATTGTATTATTGTAAATATTTAGACAAATTTACTCCACCAATGTGCCTAAGGAGATATATTTGTCTATAGTATAAAAATGTGGGGCAGGTACTAAGCAAGTGATAGGAGAAAATAATGATAGTGAACAGAGATAAAATTAGAAAAAGTGGGAGACAGTATCATGAAAAGAAAAATTCAAATGAATGATGAGAAAATATTATGAGAATGAGAAGGTAGAATCAAGGAGAGAAAATGAGGGAGAGGGAGGAATGGTAAGAAGAGAACAGAGATAATTTTCGGACAAGAATAAAGGGAGTTGAAGATAACGATTAAAAGAGAGAATGAAAATATTAAAGCGAGTAAGAGATAAAATAACAGAAAAAAGAGGAAAACATATATTTTCCAGAATGACGCTGATACAATCGTACCAGTTAAACTGTGAATCACGTCATAGAAATCAAATTAACCATTTTCATCTCAACGACATGAATCAGTACCTGCACACCAGTTGAACTCCTAGCCCTCTTCATATGCACATGAAAAGCGGAGTGACGCCTCACCCCTGCACCTCTCCCCGGGAATTGACAACCCGGCTCTCACCTCAATCTCCTTTAATTATTCAATCAAGAGAGGGGCCAAACCGTTTCACCCTTCTCACTCCCCCCTCCGGAAGAAGAAGGAGAGAGAGATGGAAAAAAAAAAGCTCCGTTCTAAACCCGCTTTATCATAATAACGCCATAACAATCTCTCTCTCTGCCCCTGTCGTCACACGTAATTAGCCACTTATGGAGGGGGCGCGACCCCTATAAAAGTTGGCAGGGACGTATTTATTCATAACCTCCTGTCCTGACTCAGACCCCTCCTGAGTGAGTCCCCTGAGACCCGACGACGACGGGGAGAGGGGATTGACGCCGCGGCCGACAGATGGCGCTAGATGCGGTCGGAGGATGGAGATGGGGATGCGGTGGATGAAAAAAGGGGAGGATTCGCGGGATGCATCCTTTTGGATGCTGTTAGTTGTTTGAGAAATTGTGCAATTAAAGTAACTTTGCACATTTTTTTTTTACCTTTTGATGAAAATTTTCAACACCTCTGTTCTAAATTTACCAATAGCTTTAATTTAATTTAATGTTCTAATTTAAGGGAGATTTTAATGTCTCCTTGGAAAATCATAATCTGGGTTTTTTATATAAATTTTGAATAAATAACAAATAAATGAATGAATAAAATAAATAAATAACGAATAATGTTTTTAAATTTGCAAATAAGAATTTAATTCACATTTAATTATTAGATTAACCAATAAACTTGTGCGGAATACCTAGTTTACCATTTACTCAGTTGATAATATTGGGTTTAAATCAGTGTCATAGGTAAAGCAGTATTAACTACCAATTTAAATTTTTATTGTAGCTTATAGAGCATTTTCAATCACATGACTCGGACCTAACAACGGCCTTAGCAACAGAAAAGGTTACCGATTTTTGCCCTACAGAGGTTAACAGTTACAGAAAATGACTAGCCGTGGAATTCTTCTATTGGAGCATTTGCAATCACGTGATCCCATACCTAAAAACCGCCTTAGCAACAGATAAACAACGGCCTTAGCAACAGTTAAAAGCCCTACAGAAGGTACACAGTTAAAAGAAAATAACCGGTTGTGACGTCACCTGAAAACACTCTATTTCAGGGGCGTAGCCAGCGGAGGGATTTGGGGATATATTCCCCCTCCCCGAAACTCAGAAATTTTCCTTTTTTGACCATAGAAAACCATTAAACTATTTTAACATTCTCTTAAAGTTTTAAGTTGCTTTTTAAGGTCTCCTTTAAACATCCAATCAATGAAACTTTTCTGAAGTTTTTCTGTTCCTAAACACAAACGTTATACACTAGTGATTATATTGAGTTACAAAGAGAGAGTAGTTTACAATATTTTAAACTCTTGGAGTTACAATACATAATACTTGAAAACCACAAGACACAAAAGTCCTTTCTTGAGAACTCCATCTAAAAAGCAACTTAATGTACTTACAGTCTTTCAAATGCGTGTTATTCCAATTCGAACGAATCTCAGCTATATATAGTAATATGAACGGGGAAAACAAGTTACTGCAATTAAGAGAAAACCGAAAAAATATTTCCAAGAAACCCTCTCCAGATCAACCTCAATATAATAATAATAACAACAACAACAACACACGCGAAATTATTTTCATAAGATCCGCGAATCAGTCGAGGACAAAAGCGTTTTCCCCAAAACACCCGTAAATGAGCGTTTATTGGGAATCCTTTCACCTCATAGATTTATGAGATGGTTTCCATGGCGACCGCGCCGTAAAAATGGTTGTGTCGGTACGGTCACAGCGATTCGGTAGCGGTTCATTAAATCACTTCAGTTGGGCCGGGGGAGCAGAAATTATTGCCGAATGGGAGAGCTATCGAATATCATATTCATTAAGCCGATTCATTTGGAATCCGAAAGGGGAAATTATCGCTTGACTCATAACCTCGAGAGATGCCCTTCCCGATTATTAAGAGTGGATCGCTTTCGGTGAATGCGATAATCAGCTAATATTTTCTCCTTCGTTTAACGCACGGAGATATCGTATTTTTAGCGTCTGTGATGGTTTGGAGATGGGGAGCCTTGATTGCTTCCCTTTCAGTATAGGAAAAATGAGTATTGAAGCAGGGTTTGGAAGTTGTAAGAACAGATATTTTGCATGCTATAAGTAAAGTGCTTCGCTCCCAAAGACAACAAAATTAATTAGCGTTATAAGCATATAAATGGATAATGTAGTTGAGGTAATTCCAGATATAAACACAATCTAGCTATAATGATGATTAAGTGATATAAATATTTTTTTTAAGAAATCATGAACTAATGTTTTTTTGTAATAAATATGTCAAACTTAAAACTTTGGAACTTACTAAGGATATTAATATCAAATTAATGTGTCTAATTGTTAAATATCCTAAACAAGCTTAAAAATTAGATTTTTTTTTTAATTTGAGGATTTCCGTATAACATCAAAAGTTTTCTTTTTAACTTTTATTTTCCCTTGCAAATACAAGCATAATAATTTGTTATGTAATCTAACATACTTCAGTGGAATTTAAATTCATTAAAACAAAACTATTAAATTCTGACCCTTGAATAATAATAAAAAATTGAATGGAAAGTGTATTCAATATTTTCTTACTCGACTATAAATAGAATAAAATACTAAATCATAAATAGAGTAAAATCTCTAAACCACCATAAAAATAGTAAAATTCTATTTAATTTTTATTAATATGTTCTGAAAAAGAATTTCAAGCCCATTTAAATTCCTAATGCGCCAAAATATTTAAAAAGAACCTTACAATAATAGCAATAAATGAAAACTGTTTTATGTCAAATAACATAAATTAAAAGTGGAGTAGATTCTGTAAATTTGCTTATTAAAAACATTTGGTTCGCAAGATAAAATTCATTCTTAAACATCTCTTCCGAATCTAAAGTTTTATTTTCAAACTTGACATTTTTATCATGAAATACACTATATTTATCACAAATAATCCGAAGCTAAACCTGGCATTACCTGGCATTTACCGATTTCAGAATCGAATAACCGCAAAAAAAAAAAAACTCTCCCCTGTTATTAAATAGACACAAAACTTAAAAAAAAAAACCCTACTGCATATTGAAAACAAAATGCAAGACTATCCGGAAATTGAGTAACTCCCATATCTCCATATAAAGCGGCGAAATCGCGCCATTTAGGAGAGAGTATAAAAAAAACCTCCTCCAAATATACTTCCATTCAAAATTCTATTATAGGTTAGTCCTAAAAAGCAAAAGAGGAAAATCAAAACGCAGAAAGATTTCTGGGAAAGCAATATGGTGGCATCCGATACCCTTTCCGAATATTCCTCACACTCCTAGAGTATATGAAAAGAATTTAATATAGCTCTAGAAATGCACATATAAATATAACGCATCTCGCAAATAATGCTTCTTCAATATTTCACAGGAAACTGGAGAAGGTCCCATTCTGCTTTCTCCATAGCCTTTAGTTTCCGATCACGGCCTCCAAGGTGAGTGTATTTAAGCGGAGCGAACGGTTGTCTAAAGGAAATACTCTCAAAAGCCGTAATAGGAAGCCAAATCTCAACATGATTAAATAAAATTTCGATCCCTGTCTTTCAAGAAAACGTCCAATCTTTCCCATCCCCGGCCGAATCTAATACTTTTATCAGCTTATCTTTATTACAAGACCAAACCTATTATTTCCCCTCCCTCCCTCCTCCTTTCTTTTTTAAGATCTTAATTTCTTTCCCCTAACGATTCGACAAGAAATAAAAATGACGACATATCAGATGATAGATATAAAGCCCCGTAGGAGTAGGAGAAAAAAACTGCGGATCCGAGGATAGATAATAATAACAGCAGTAATAACACAGAAGTAAGAAGCGAAATAAATCTTTTATCCCCCGGAAAGTTCGTAAATATCTGAAGATTTTGATGTCCGGCAAATCTCCTGGACTTCATCAAGGAGAAGCGGATAACGACCTGCCGGGCCTGGAAGAATGTCCAGGGGGCCGGACATAATCCCCGGATTATATTCCTCGTTGTTTTTTTGGGCCCTCCGGGAATTCCGACTGCGAGGGCCAACTTGTGACGTCAGAGGAGAAGCAACAGGCGGGCGCGGACACATGTTGCAGGACTTACCTCTCTTTCTGTTGCATTAGTAAAGGTCGGAATCGGATATTAATCTCAAGGAATGGAGTACACTGTGATTTACTAGTTGCAAAAAAAATATTTCTTTGTGCTTTTTCTTACATTCAGAAGGAAATACTAGAAAATCCTTTTAAAATTAGTCATATTGAAAAAACTGCTGAAACCCAAAAAATTAGACCTTTTTTTTTCAAGTTTCAGTTTGCTGAGGTAAGCCTTTTAATTTACACGATGTCTAGTCAAAGTTCAAATAGAGATTACCACCAGTACTGGAACACCAATGTATGAAAATGTGTAAACATATAAAAATAAATATTTGCGTTAAAGAATAAATTATAATTCGAAATCAAAAGAGCATTTTCAATCACATGACTCGGACCCCTCGGCATGGGCGGATTTAGGAGTTAAATCCTGGGGGTGCGGACCTAAACCATGGCCATAACTAAACTTTTTTTCGGGAGGGGACTTAATATTATTTCTAAGGTAACCTCAAACGAGTACAATTATGTGTTAAGTTTAAGATCCCTTAAATTACAAATTTTGTAATGTGAACTTCAAGTAAATATGGGGGGGTCAGGGGGTCCTCCCCCCGAAAAATTTTGAAAGTTTGCCGCTAAAGATAGTGTTTTAGCCCATTTTGAGACACTTAGGGTTTCATCCGAAACATCGTAAACTATAGATTTTTCAAGGGAGGGGGGGAATTATAAGTAGACGTCAAAATTTTAAGGGGCTAGGGGTCCACCCCCAGAAAATTTTTTGAGATTGGTCCCTTTAAACTAGTGCTTTATTTAATTTTGAAACCTCCTCTTTGGAGAATACTCAAAGGGAACTGCTTCTTTTAAGCGGCAGAATTTACAAGAGAAAGACACTGCATAAAAGACGTCGTATTTTTGTTGGGGGATTGGGGGTTTTACCCCAAGAAAAAATTTTGAAATTTGACCCCTAAAAGTAGTGTTTTTAAATAATTTTGAGACCCTTTGGGTAACAACGAAGAGAATTGCTCCTTATAAATTTGAAGAATTTTCAATGAAAAACACAGTACAAAAATGGATGTCAAAATTTCGGGAGGCGTCCGAACCCCTAGACCCCCCATGGATACGGCCCTGCTAAACCCTTTCCCTCGGTGGTAGAGGTTCAAGGGGATATCTTACCATATTTTTTTTAATTAACCACTTTTTAAAAATTAATCCGCTAGAACTATGGTAATTCACAAAGATCCAAGTAAGAAAAATTCATCTGATTCAACAACATTCATTTTATTTAAAATTTTGTTTTGCAAAATTGAACATTTTAATACTTCAGCACCAAATTTTAAAAGTGTAAAAAAAGTCACGTTGAAAAACTTGGGGGTGCATTGCACCCCCACGCACCCCCATAAATCCGCCCATGCCCCTCGGACCTAACAACGGCCTTAGCAACAAAAGTGTTACAGTTTTTTGCCCTACAGAGGTTAACAGTTACAGAAAATGACTAGCCGTGGAATTCTTCTATTGGAGCATTTGCAATCACGTGATCCCATACCTAAAAACCGCCTTAGCAACAGTTAAAAGCCCTACAGAAGATACACAGTTAAAAGAAAATAACCGGGTGTGACGTCACCTGAAAATACTCTATAGTACAAAATAAAAAAGTCAGCCTATTCAGTACTTCAAATTCTATAGAAAAGACGTTAAAATTCGAAGTATCACTGCAATTCATCCCGGTAAACACTTTTCAAAATTTTGTACATTTAAATAATAAAACAATACATAAAATTCAAAGATAAAAATAATTTGTATATTTAAAATTCATTAGACACTAATTTTTAATAAAAAAAAGTTGTTGCCAGGAAAACTTTACTAATTGTAAAGTTTTCATGGCAACAATTTTACTGAACAGTCTTTATTTTCATGAACTTTTTCTTACAATTACATGCCCGACTTGAGAAGAAAATCGAGTTAAGTCCATAATGAGTTCTCTTTAAAACCTCCTTGATTACAAAAGAAAAATTTCTTTAAGATTTTGAAACAATCATTAATACCCATTAATACATGCTTTGCTCTGAGTGTCCAGACAGTGAAATTCTTCCTCAGAATATCAATTATTTCTAAAACAAACCCTTTATGAGATTATCTTTTTGGTGCTATTAAAGTAATTTATCAAAAGAACGAAACTGTTTAGAAGAGACTGATTAAATCGTCATAAAAAGGATCCTCGTTGCTAATCGTATTATTGAATTAATTAGTTTGCATTAGCATGGAGAGTTAATTAGGAAAATGTAATTAGTAATTTAAATGCATGTAATAGAAATACTCATATGAAGAAAGGAAACAGAAATAATAGTTGCTTATGCGAAAGATTTTGGTAATTTGCATGTCTTGTTTTCAGTGGCAAATAAAATTAAGTTACTCCACTCTGCTACTCTGCTTAACAAGGAAAGTATTTTTACAGGATGTGATATTTTCTTCTTTTACTAAAAACATAAAAATAATTTAGGTGTTATGCAAATGAGGAAAAAGTATCATTTTTTATTTTGAATATCAATCATATATTAATTTATGGTGTTAAATTTCAGTCAAAATACACATTAAAGGAAATTTACTGAGTGCTTAGTCGGATATATGTAATTTAAATTCTTGATCCCTAATTGTCAAGTTTTTGTAAAAAATATTTAGAGCTTCTAAATGGGTTTGTGGACTCTTTTCTACTATACATATTTTTACTTCACTGGCAATTAAAATAAGAAAAATTATAAAAAAAGATATTGTAATCTTAAGTAGTACAGTAACTCTTTTTTATGGGAATTTTGAAAATTATATTATTTTGCATTATTTGCATTGGAATTTTTTTACTGAAGATTTTTGACAGAAGCAGGGAGCATTTAAATGCAAATCTTTGTTTCAGATATGAGTGTTCACATCATTTTAAGATTTTGATTATGGAAACATGTATACACTCAACGAATTTTAAGATTATCCATTGCTCATCGCTGTGTGTGAACCGAACTCTCTGGTTATTTATGATACGTAAGAGAAGATTAGGGGTATTTGAGTTTACAAAATTTAACTGAAGATCGTCAATTGCAATTAAATTCAAAACTACTAGTTATAAATAACAAATATCCTTGTAGCACAAGATATATTATCCGATATTGCTCTTATATCGTCACAATGTCAGGCATAATATAGGTAAGGTAATGTCATACACTATTAGGGAATTGATTGTAATGTGAATTTATTAACTGATACTGCTCTGGTGTCAATCAATTTAACATCGTCTTTATGTCTAGCAATATTAGTAAGATGGGGGTGAGATCATATGTCATTAGGGAATCGAAATGAAAGTATGTATTAACTTATTTTTTACACAAGTACTTTATTATCATATAAATAAGGACACTTTTTTCAGATTCTTCAACTCTTGCTTCATACTTTTCTATTTAGGCAATTTTTGTTGCTATTTATTATTGGACCATAGATACTGTTATTGAATATTAAGGCTCTTTACTATTAATTATGTCACTTAAAACTTTACAATGATATTGTGCTGTGATGATTTATTCATAAGTTTACAGCCTTGCTGAAATTTTGATACTATTTTTAGATGCATAAATCAAAAATTTCCCACTTGAATTATCGTTCTAAAAATTGAGAAATTCTGTTCAAATGTGCCCCAGTGGAGGGGTACATTTGAACACGCTTGGGGCACATTTCAACGCCTGTATAAATATTACAAAATCCATTTTTAGGAGCTACCAAATTCATTATACCTTAAAATTTACATTTACAGCAATCAATTAAGCTGGATATTTAATAGTTTTAAGGATTTTTTCTTAAATTTCAGTTTTCTTACACTTACAATTAGTAAAATTTCAACAAAATTTTAGTAAAAATTAAGTTTATGATGAGGGAAAGAGTACTCCGAGAGAAAACTCATAAGTCGTAAGGGTTTAGGCAGTGCATGTGCTATAAAGAAAACTTAAACTGTTCTGGTATCAGTTTTTTACAGTATACCCTCGTTATCTCCAACTTTGATATCTCGAAAAAATATTTTCCTCCTTGAAATTATGTATTTCCCAATTTGTTCTTGATATCTCTAAAAATCGCAATCTCAGTTTTTTTTTTTTCAAATCCCTTCGATTTCGAGGTATCGAGATTTAGCTGTAAAATATCGATAAGATGCCAGCTAACATCGGTAGTGTAATATATGATATAAGGGGATCGAAATTAAGGTATATTAATCGATAATTTTCTGGTATCTATCGATTTAATATCAGTGTGTACCAAATATCGGGTAATATCGTGTGTTGGATGGCTATGCCAATAGCATCCGTTTTTCCTTCCGGAGCGGTGGTTAATTCGGTTGATAAGCCTTTCCTTTTCTGCTTGGGTAGTGTGAATGGGGGGAGGGGGGGCAACAAACACAATTCATTAGGACACTGACCACGGGCAGGCTCCTCGCTAATACCACGACAAACAACGGTTCTGAAATCGGCTGGCAACGGCAGAACGTGCTTCCCCTATTTGCCGAGGGGTGGTCACGTGGAAAAATTCCTCGGACTGCAATTGGGCAGTCCCCCGGCCTAATCCACTTAAAATGTCTAATTGGGCGAATGAATATAACTAAGTTTGTTGCCCTGGCTACCGCTGCCCCAATTAATGAATGAATGAGGCCCAAAAAAGACGGGAATCTGTGCGGCTGGCTTTTTCCCTGCTGGCTTCTTGTTTGCTATTGATGATGGGGGATCGATGATAGTTAATTTGGGGTTACTTTGTTTACCGATAAACAACGAATTGCTGCGATTATTGTCTTTCGCCGGGCTGACTCCGAGAAATGTCGGTGATGGCGTCGATCCGTAAAGGTAGGCTGTCTATCTGCCTTGATGATTATAGAAATTCACATAGAGTAATAATCAAAAATATTGGATAAAATTAATATTTTTAGCATTAAAGTTACTGTTGAAAATTAGGAATGGATTGATGATGCGGAATCTCAAAATACAATATAATTGCTCAAAAACTAAAAATATTACTACTCTAAGGAAGATATTTTGTAGTAAAATGCAACAAAACATTAAACAGTTGGGGTCATGGCTCTTATTAAAAGTATTGCATGGGACTATTTTTTTATCAGACAAGAGAAAGATATAGAATATATGATGATATATGATGTTAGTTCAATAGCTAATATCTTAAATTCGTTGAAGACGTCGGTTATCTTTTATTATATGGAACAAGAAAATTACTTCAATAGTGGATAGAGGTTTATGAAATAATATTTTTTCAAACCAATGAGCTAACAATATCATTTAAATAGCATAAAGTATCTTAAAGATTTATAAAAAAAAATAATGCTTTTGAAATATGGCTTGATTATGTCAAATCAAAGCTTTCATAAAAACAAAATGTTAAAAATTAATAATTAGTAAAGTAGAAAAATCCAAAAATGCAATCAAATGATATCCTTAAAAGCATCTAACCTCAGTTCAAAAATCTGGAGAAGTTTCAAACAAACAAATAATATTAGCTTTCAAGGCTAAACTTTACTGACTTTATTTCTGTTTAAAACGAAGCATCAGATAAACCAATTCCATCATCATCATCCTTTGACGTGAAGAAGCAATAGCAAAAACCTCGCTTCATCTGTACGTTTTCTATCACTTTGAGTAACTTTTCCCGAGGAAAAACCATTCCAAATTAATCTCCAACTATTTCTCCTCCGTAATTTGAAAAGCAAGCGGACCCACTTTCTCCGATACGGCGCTTTTACATGGCGATCACGGCCATACCGCCATTCTGATTACGGAAGTTTATCTCCCCAATCCCCACACCCGAACAAAACAAAAAAAAAAAATACAACCACCAGAACAAAAATAAAAATCCTCTCTTTCAAACAAAGGGGAAAACTCTTTATGACGAAAAGGGAAGAAGTTTTCGATCAAAACTTATTTTTACTGCTTTCAAAGTACTCAAAACTCGGCGGTGATAAAAAGAAGAAGAGCAAAATTCCGGATGAGAATTCGAAGACGCATCGGATAAGAAGACATAATGAGAAAAGGGACCGCAGAGGAATACCGGGGAGGGAAGAAATAAATAAGAAGGGCCTCCGCGATTCCTGATGAAGTTAGCAGTGACCGACAGGGTTACGAGATTAAAGACCCCCGGGAGTCGCCAAGAAAAAGTTCACGCTCGCCAAGAGAATCGCCCTTCAACTCGCCCATGAGTTGCCCCTACATAATGGATACAACCCTTTACATACACATATCTACTTAAATATTACCTAACATAACATCCGTCTTTTAAAAAAACTTGATGATGATTCGCGGATGCACTGACGTTTAAACTTCCAATGAAAAACACTTTAAATTATGTATTTAATTTGTTATATGCATTTTAATAAGTAGCTAATTTTTAATTAATAAGTAGAGGATTTTTGTCTTCGGGGAGCTGTATTGCCGTGGACTTACAAATTTTAAAGGGTTGAATGATGTTGTTATCAATTGACTTTATCATATAAATCAAATCCCTTTCAAATACTGCAACTTTTTCTATGAAAACAAGTCTTAATTTAAATTGATGAAGATATTTTATTAAAAACTATAAAATGAGACTTAACTATTGGAGACCTGCAGGTTCATAGCTTCACCCCTTAGATTTGCATCTCCGTCTAACATTTATAGGTTATTATTACTTAGACAAAAGTGCATGTAAAAGTTAATTTTATATCAGTTTCATTAATGCAACAGCAATCAGCTAAACGACTCTGTGTGGACATGGATAATAATACATATACACGGATACCATAATAAAAATAATTTTCTCTCTAAGATTTGTTCTTCATAAAAGTTTAAGAAAGTTTAAAATTTTCGTTGTAAATTTGATTCTATTCCATTCTTTATAAATTGTTTTCAATCTTCTAAGTGCATATTTTAAAACGATAGACGTAGTTTCTTTTCTATACTAAGTTGTATTTTGAACCACGTAGCGAGGCATAGAAAGCAATAAAATTACATTGCTTGAATATCTAATTATTAAAATTTGAAAACAAATTGGAAGTTTTTATGACAGCAAACTTTTTGATAATTTTTTAAACTAAAAACATATTTGCTATGAGCTAAATAAATATCTCCACAAAAAGTAAACTTAATATCTCTCATGCCCTTATTAATACAAATACAAATACAATACAAATACAAATATAGTCGATCAACTACAGGCTAAAAGCCCAGCAAGGTTGATCCAGTCTATTCAATCCAACCCCCCCGATTTCCAGTATTCGTCTACTTTTCTTTTAAACTCGTCCACCCCACTTGAGTTAACTATCTCATGCCCCTCTCATGCCCTTATTAATACAAATACAAATATAGTATGTAATAATATAGTATAGTAAAGTAATGTTTATATCACATTATACTATGTTTCATGCTTCTACAACTTGTTAGAATATTTTTCCCTTCCTATTTATCCCCTTTTTATGAGACCTTTCTTAGGTATAATGTTAAGCAACTTTAAACAAAACTACATAATAGTAGACAGAAAAATTGAAGAGAAATGAATTGAAAAGAATATTACTAGCTTGTTAACAGCTGAAATACAAATTATTATTTCCTTCCAAAGTTTAATTTCCTCACTACAACATCGGATTCTCCTCTTCTTTCTTCTGAAATAAATCCAATTGAGAGATCATTGACATCTCCATGGCGGATATTCATTCTAAACCACCGCACGAGTGAGACGTTCCGCCAAGAACCCTAGCGTCACAAATGAATTTTTTGTGGGGCTCTTTGATTAACCATTTGATTAAGCGCGACCAGTTCACGATCCTGGGTTCTTGTCGACTTTTTTTTTTCCAAGAGCCAGGTGTGATCCGGGGGGATTTTCGAATGTCCTCCTCACAAGTCTTGACTGTCGCCTTTCACGAGTCATTAGAATTCGGCGAGAGTGTGGAGAATCAGCCATTTCCCTTCAGAGTCTGAAAAACGTGGGGGAAATGTTCTCATTTCCGTAACTGATTTCAGTGAGGTTAGATTTGCGTTAGGTTAATCATAGTGGAATGGGGTATTTAAATTATGATACTGTAGGTTTTCCAATTGCTGTAGTATAGTTAATGGTTTAGCCATCCATTTCGTGAAATTATTACAATGTTAATTGATATAACTTAACATATATTTTTATTTTTTATGTATTATTCAACTGTCTATTCATATGAACATGCATAATATGAATCATCAGTTGGAAAAGGGAATAAGTCCAAAAACAAAGTTTGAGAAAATCCGAAAAAAAAAACTGTTGGAAGTAATGGAACTTTTATTGTTTAGCCACTCATTTTACTGGAAATTCAGGATCCTATTTAAAATACAGAAAAATCATCGGAAAAATATAAGTGTATTCAAAAATATTGTAAAGTTGAAAAATTTGATAAACTTATTCCATTTTTTTAAATTTATGATACTTTCTTTAGCTGAAAAGAAAATCTTAAAAGCTCCTTTAATTGAAAATTGAGTTAAATATCTGGCTTAGTTCACAACACAAAAGTGAAAAATAGAAATACTAAGACAAATAAAATTAAAATAATTTTAAATGAGTCATTAAGCCAGCTTTATGAATATCAAAGGAGTGTCAATTGAGGTCAAACATTCACTGGCTAAAAACACTTTTAAATTTAAAAAAAACTAATTTCCTTTTGGCTAGGTTTATAACAGAAGGAAAAAGAAAATAAAGACAAATTAACTTAAATTTCAAATTTAATAAAAACAAATGCACCTGACGCTCAATTTCTTCAAATTCAAGGGGCTATCTGCTTATAGGGGTAATTATATTTTTCCTCTTCCCACTCATGTGTAGAGCAAAGCTTGGAGATTTTGTTTGAGTACAAAAAATTATTTTGCCATTTTTGGTCTTTAGGGGCCGTTAAAATATTACGTAAGCACATAAAGGGGGAGGGGGTTTGCTATTTGCTTACTTTTCCTGAAAAGGGGAGGGGGAGTATGAGTGATGCTTACGTAAGATTTTACAAACACTGCATTTTCAAAAATCTATTGTTTCAAGCATAAATAATTTCAAGATTCAACCAAAAATAAATTTTATTAAACTATTCACAAGGAAAGTTTTTCGATAGGTTGTGTTCATGGAGAACAATGAATTTCAGAAATCTAAGCATTACTAAAGATTTTTACCAAAAAAAGAACAAAGGTGGGTCGGGCAGTTTTCTTACGTTAGTTATGAGAGAGGGTTCTGGTTTGCTTATCTTTGCTGACAAGGAGGGAGGGGGTAAAAAAATGACCAAAAACATGTTTACATAATATTTGAACGGCCCCTTATTCCCTTATATAAACTGCCAATTCATTTTAGTATGTGTTTGGAATCGAGCTCATGATTTGGGGACATCCATAAATTACGTGAGGTCAAAAAGGGGGGAGGGGTTTGGAAAAATCTCACCAAATCTCACCAAGGGGGGAGGAGGGGTTGATTAAAATCTCACGTCAACTTTTTCAGTTAGATAATACACGATTTTCTTTGTTTTTTAAGTATGAGAAAGGAAAATCATTTCTAAAAAGTTGTAGGTAAATCTCACGTGGGGGGGAGGGGGGGGTCCAGCAAAATCTCACTAAATCTCACCAAGGGGGGAGGGGGGGGTCCAGATTTTGGAAAAAACACCTCACGTAATTTATGGATGCCCCCTTTTGAGATGTTGGTTGAGCCACATCTATATGTAAATTTCTTTCTTTTGCTATTTTTTGGTGGCAGTTTATATGACCTTTCAGATTCTATATAAAGATACGTTTTGGTGTAACAGTTTCATTTCGGTTGCAACAAATGTATGTTAGTTTAAGCTGATGGGGGGAATACTAAAAAATATTATTATTAAGAGGATGAAAACAGCTTATTTCAGTAGGAACTTGTATATAGAAGATATAAGGAATAACATACAAATAAATAAATTTCTAAGTACATTTCCTAAAAATTATCTTGAATTATTGTAAAGCAACCAATTATTTCATTAAGATGTGTTGACCCATCCTACACACTTGCTCCTCCTCAAACATCCATAGACATAATGACCAAAACAACGTATTCATTCATCATAATTTACTCAATAGGAATAAGATAAAAAATACTCGCAAATATATTTGTTGAATGAAACCGAGAGAGCGTAGAGGATTTCCGAGGAAAAAAACCTCCCCTGCTTGTGTTTGGCAGGAGGACTGATCCATCTCTCCTCCTTCATTTTTCTCTGCCAGACAAAAACAGTCAGTGAATAGTTTTTACTCGCAAGTCATTCATCCATTATATTAAGATGGGCTCGTTTCGGTGTAGTGCACCGAGATAGAAGAGTTATACTGGAAAAAAAAGCAAAGCGACCTTTTGTGGTCAGCCACTTAATGGAGAATCGGGTAATCTACCTGATACAATACGTGCTTATCCACCATAACAGATGATCAAACAATGACGGTCACTGTAGCCATTAACGAGGAAATGTAAATAAAATTATGCTGATTATCTTAAAATCGGCAAATTTTATCAATTTCTGTCACAAATATACCCAAGAGCTGTGGTTTTTTGTTATTTTAAAAGGGTATTCTTAAAGTGTTGATGATCCCCCTCTGGTTATAATAACGGCGGCTGCCTCAAAACTCTTGTGTATAAAATCATGGATCGTATTAACCTGACGTCAAACGGTGTAAGATAACCATCAATAATTCTTCCCCCCCCCTTAACACAACTGTTTTTAGATATATTTTAATAACGTCGGTTTTATTAATTAGAAACAAAGATAAAATTAATTGAAAAAATATTCAATTAATCTTACTTAAAATTTTTAACTTAATATATCACTAAAGCTGGAGATAAAGTTATTTGCCCCAAAAGCCCAAAAAAGCCACCTTACAATTAAAAGTTATGGAAAAATAGGACACAAAAAGGTGAGGTTCTGTTGGACAGTGTTAAAGTTAGCTTTAAGAGGGTCTAATTTGCCCTGAAGTAGCCAGTTTTAACGTAGCATAAGTAGGTATACCTTTCATTTATAGTAAATAATTAAATGCAATATAAATAATTCATAATAATGTAATTTGTAGTGTTTCTTTATGAAAGTTTCAGCTAAATCAGCTTAGAATTTATTATATACCTTATCATACACAAGGTCAAGGGTGGATTTATGGGGGGTCATATATAGGGGGAAATGCCCTCCAACTTTTTCAGAAAATTCTATTTTATATGGGTAAACTGTGTTTTTAGTATCATCAGGAACAGCTTGTCCACAAGGTTTCTTTGTCCCGCCTAAATCCGCCCATGCACAGGATACATTGATATAATTGGTTTTCAAATTAGAAATTTTATACACAAAATCATTATTACTGATGGTGTTTTTCTTAAGGTGTTTTTTAAACCTTGCACCCTACCTATAGGGCCCCTACGGTCATGCGAACGAAGATGGGCATTGTAGGTCTTGGTATTTTATAACAACCCTGTATATCATTAAATTAACTAGCATTATCATATCATTAAAATAATTAACAACAAAACTAGAATTCAAATGTGGTACTTCTCAGAATCAGTTGAGAAGTCTCGGGAAGGGGCGCTCACCCGCCAAAAAGCAACGCCTCGGCCCCAATCGATGTGGGGCGGCCGGGAGGTCACGTATGGCCAGTTTGGGCGGCCGTCACAAATCAGCTCCACACTTGACCCCCTTGCCACCTTAAGCTAACACACGCTAATAAATGTGATCCGTGCCACGCCGAGTAATGGCCCTGTGGACGTGCCCCGTTTTTGCTGCGCCCCAAAAATTGCGCCCCGGCCTCCTGATGAGTGGGGAATTTCTTCTGCAGGGGGCTTACTTTTAGGGGGGGCGTAATTTGGAGGAATGCAGCGTGGGAAGTGCTTATCGAACTGTTGAGGAACTGTTTTTGGTTCGTGGGGATTAAATGGTCTTTCAGAGAGAGTAAACTTATTGGTTTAACATACGGAGTGGGGTTGAATGATTAAACGAATTTGTGGAGAATTATTTGAAGACGGTTTTTTGGTATTAAAAATGATGATGATGAAAATAACTGTTTTTTGAGGTTTTGAACAGGTAATGCCTTAAATAACTTTCATACCCTTGAGGAGGATTATACAACATTTTCCTTTGACTAGTCAACTAGCTAATATTAGCTTTGTAAAAGTCATATAAACTACATTATTTTTTTTATCTAAACGTATTAAAAAAGCCCTTAATGCTTTGATTCCATTTTCTGGGTAAAACTTTAATTAAAACAGATTGAGCATATAACTTCATAACTTTTAAAATTTTACATTTATTATTAATATTTAGTTCATAAAATCTCTATGTTGTAAAATGACTGAACTTTAAGCGACATTCCAATAAAGCAGAAAGTAATACTTTTTATAATTTATTTTTATAGTTTATAATTAATAATTAATTACATTAAGGAATAATTAATTGAGTAATAATTAAATTAAAACCACTACTTTCCTTTTTACATCTAACTGTTTATAGTATATACGAAATTCCAAAATAATGTTAGTTAAACTTCAAATTTATAGACTACCACGAACTTCTGAAATAACTGATGTTCTATTTCAATATAAGTACCAAATAACAATAAAGAAAGTATTGAGTAGTGATAGAGATAATATTTCATTTAAAGTAATAAGCAAACATATAATTAATGTGTTCATAATGGTATATTCAGTATTAGCTAAGAAAGAAATGAAGTTAATGTAATGTAATGAAGTAAGTTCTTCGGTCAAATTAATTTATTCAATTTATCCATTTTCAACGTATCTAAACAATTACTTCTCGAAATAGCTTGATTTTTCCCCACATTAGACCGGAAAAGGTACTGCCAGTTAGCTTTTCTAGGCAACATAACATCAAGTTTTTTAAAAAATAATAAGAGAATAAATTATTTCGTAAAAAAATAAGCTGTGCATAAAGTCGTATTATTTCTATACCTGCACTAAGCATCCGAATCACATCGAGTATGTTTCAAAAATATAAGGTGTCCATTGAGTTCAATCACAAAATGCAGTTACCTGTTTTCAGCTTCAGCGCTGCAAGAATCCGTACACCTCCCTCAGGATTATTCGCATATACGTGTTCTAACCCGGAGTATTTCCTCCAGAACCCTCCATTCCTCCTCAAAAGACATTTCACAGAAAAAAAAACACCAGACAATAGCGCAAATAAAGGGACTTTTAAAATAAGACGAACGTCAAAGTCACGGACGGGACCCCGGGACGGAATCTCAAAAATATCACCCCGAAACAATCAGAGCAGACGTCAAATCCGAAGAAAAATCATTCGTTTTTGAGCCACTCCATCCCGAGATCTAAATTCCAAACCTCAAATCTATCCCGAGGTTCTATTATTCAGGCAACGGCGGACACAGGCACAAACTCGAATAATAAAAATTCTACGGGAAGCTACTTTGTGTTTATGTGCGTATATAGATATCTATAAAAGAGGCGCATGATGCCAAAGGCCTTTTTTTCCTCTTCCCTGGGTCACGGATATTGTTTTTCAGATTTATTTTTTCCTTGGGGGAGAGTAAATATGTCCTCGAGAAAGTTTTTTGTCCTTTTTTCGCTTCTTTCTGAGGGATAACTTCTTGTATGTTGAAAGAAATGATTATAAGAGCTCAGATTTATTCTGCTGCCTGCCCCAAAAAGGCGAGTTAGGGAGCCATATAAATTATTCAATAGTTTTAAAATATTTGTTGCTGGGGCGTATGGAAGGCTGGTATATGTTCCAAATACACGGCGGTATTAAATGATAGATGATTTTCAGTGGAAGTTGGTTGGTTAGAGATATTTTGCTGTTTCTTTTCAGCGAGGTATCCAGCAAAGTAATATTCTGAGGAAGCTTTTTTTCTTACTTACCTGTCA
The DNA here is from genome assembly GCA_963680715.1 of Tetragnatha montana. Lineage (NCBI taxonomy): Eukaryota > Metazoa > Arthropoda > Arachnida > Araneae > Tetragnathidae > Tetragnatha > Tetragnatha montana. The sequence goes on from OY796682.1 coordinate 25,661,399, forward strand.
AACTTGAATTTTAAAAGTTTAAAGTTAGTTTTACTTCACAACTCAAGGAAACTTTTATAAGTGTTGTGGTTATATAACTCTATGCTCTCGATTTTAAAAAGTTCTAGTCATAAAATCTATTACTGCATTATCATCATAAATCAGTAACAACGACGACGAAAATTAGCTTTTTAAGCCCCAAATTATTTTAGAAATCTTCTAGAGAGTAGTAGATTGTAGTTTATGAAAATAGAATTTAAAAATAAGGATTTACAAAGGCTGTTTACAATACTATTAAAATATCTGGCATTTCTTTCTTAAGTCAAGAACCATTGCACTTAATGAACAAGATTAATATTTTACCCAAGTTACCACAGCAATTCTTTTTATTATTATGTTCCTTTATTGTTTTATTAAAGGCATCTCAAAAAACTAGAAAAACCTGCGGTTTAGATTGTTTTTTAAACATAATAAAAAAATGACGGTTATAAAAAAATAGCTTTTTTAGATAATACACGGTTAAGGTATCAAAACCGAAACCAAATTAATATCTATGTATACATTGTACACTGCAGTCGAACCCTATTACAATGGACCAACCTCATGGGAACCTAATTATAATTTTATTAAACCAATTTTGTAAATTGGACTCATTTTTAAGAATTGTAAAGGTATTTTTTAATTTATTCTTAACAACACATTTAATTAAAAACTGCTTACTTGAAAAGAATCTGAATTATGGATAAACGTTTAAAAAAGAAATCTATATTATTTTATTTATGCCAGGAATTCCACTACGGTGGCTTTTCTCGAAAAGACAAAAGAAAACCTCAGAATGTTAAAATATTTTACACCATTTTCACAAAAATGCGAATGAAAAATCTGAACGTTATAAATAGGTACTTAAAGAATGCAAATACTTGAACTTGTTTAAATACAAAATAAAGATTTTAAATAAATACTTATATTAAGTTCGGTTATTGTGTAGTTTTATTAATTAAATTAATAAAAACTTAATTAAAATTTTCCAGCTAAAAACTACCATATCTAACCTATTTGTTATTTTAACATTTCCCATTTTTTTTTTCACATTTTAGCTGTTTGCTGAAAAAAAAAATTCTCTAACTTTAACCCTAGTTTCAACTGAAACATTACGAATTACAGAAAAATAGAGTTGTTTTGAAAATAGTTTGTAAAAGAACTACCTACCTCAAAGCTTCAAAGCATGATTCTAGGTGAACCTTAAGTCATGTCAGTGGTGAATACGGGTACATATTTGAGTCTTGAGCATTAAATACCTATTCAACTCCTATAAAATACTCGTTACTAGAATATAGATTTCTATAGTATCGATACTTATAAGTATCGATTCAGCTCCCCACCAATTCCACCCCCTCAAACATAAACACCTCGCAATAACTCCTCATCATCTCAAGCAAGCTAATTAGCGCATACTTCTACACCCAAACAAACAATAACACAACAGCATTATCATTACGGAGGGAGCTCATTAAAATTCATCCAGACCCCTCCACACACACGCTCGAAGCGAGTATCAACAATCCGGGGCCATAAAATACCCTCGCCCCCCTCATCCGAGGAATGCGTTACTTTGCGCCGGCTAATGAGAAACCGTTTGCTCCAATGAATCGACTCTCACCTTCCTTAATAACTGCTTTGCATTACCGGCCGATCGGAATGTTTGACATTCCCTCCCCCGCGTTCGATAGATATATCTGTTGCTTCGGCCCCATAAACTTCCCAACCCCTCTCTTCGACCGGCCGCTACATTTGGCGAGCCAGCCCCCTATAGGAGATGATTACGCGTGTAATTACGCGGATCTGTTTATTGTAAAGCGTCTCGGAATAATGGGGGATTTTAAAGTTACTGGTTTTATTATTGAATTCTCGAGTGGCGAAACGTATACTATATTGAAACCGAAGTTATGTCATCACTTGAGTAACAAAACCTTTCAAAGTGACTCTTCTCATGTGTTATATCCATAAGTTATATCATGTCACTCGCATGAAAATAGTTTTTTAAACTAATATTAGATACTTTATCACAAATCTGGTATATTTTTCTACATATTATTTATTAATTTACACATTTTTACGTTTTAAAGACAATTTTTCGATACATTGATTTGAAGGTTTAACTAACTATCGAAGTTTATGTTTACCTTGTTCTAAATGGTGTTTTCTCAAGTTGATGAAACTATATTTCAGTTTTCAAAGCTTAAAAAAATATTTGATTTTTACCACTTCTTTGTTTGACAAGAATTTCTTACTGTAATCCAAAATTAACTAAACTGTTTAAACGGTATTAACAAAGAAATTTTTAATTAACAGAGAAAATAATTTAACAGAGAAAAATTTCTTATTATATAATTTATTAATAATATTTTTAAATATTTTGAATTAAATAATATATAATAATATTTTCAAAATTGTTTTCACTACTAAATATTGAAGTTTTATGCAGCAACAACATTTACAGATTATTATACGGTTGTCATTTTATGAAGCTGTCATTTATTTTTCATAGTTGTCTTTTTATACAGTATCCATTTCGAAAGCAAAATTACACGAAAACCTTCTGAGAACGTTAGATCATTTTTACAATGCCTAAATAGTATGAAAATGTATAAATCTATCTAACATCAGGAATTAAAATTTTAATCAACACCCTCATCACATTAAAAATCTTTATGGATTCAAAAACAAATGTCCATTTGAATCATTTAAAAACGGGATAGATCCTATTATGCAAACAACTACTACCCTTACAATACCGACGTGAAGTGCACAGGCTAACGCACCCATAACGCACCACCGAAATAATAAGAAATGAGCAAACGTAAACATGGACATAAATCCCATCGGAATCAAATGAGGAAACGTCGGCAGATCCGTTGTGAGAAGTCACTTCGGAAGTGAAGATAAATTCGAGGGATAAAGGCCGACATCTGCTGTCAACAGGCCGTCTTCATGAGGAAAAGTGAATCTACCCCAAACGAAATTAAATAGTGGGGAGGAAGCGGGCTGCTGATCCCCGTTTTGGAAATAACGCTCTACTAGAGATGCTGTTTAGGCTGCTGGACTGCCATGAGAGGACTCGAGGGAGACTATATGAATTTGATTTAGAAGCACTATATCTTTTGTCGTGTTTTTAAATAGTAAATTTAATTTGATAGTCACTTCACAGCCTGTGAATAGCTGGATGCAGGAATTTCTATTTGAATCGAGAGTTTAAAAAGGGAATAAGTCCAAAAAATGGCAAATTGACTTTTTGTACGCAAAACGCTTTTTAAGCTTCACTCTACACATGAGTGTAAAGAGGGAAAAAATAACTACCCCCTATAGGCAGATATAGCCCCTTCAATTTGGCAAAATCAATGTCCATTCATTGTACTTTTGATTAAATTTAAAAATTAAATTGTCTTTCTTCTTATACGCATTACCTACATTATCAAAAAAGTAGTGGAAGTAAGTAATGCAAAATTAGTAATTACTCTTACCTTTTTATTTATTACATTTTACAACACCATATGTATTATTCTATATTTACAATAAAAAATTTGTTCGTAGGATTTTCTTAAATTTTGGAAATTTTGTGTGGGAGTACCTTAATTTTCTTTTACACATACATTTTCGGTACGTTAGGATTACCCGGGCGCAAACTCTCCAATCAGACAAAATTGGCAATATTTTATTACTTACTTATAAAAATATAACAAATATTAAAAGAAACACTGCTAGTTGAGGTATTTTAATGGTATTTCATTTTGATATTTGAGTATTTTTGGCGATTTAGCATAAAACACGACATTTGCGCCCGGCTAATCTAAAGTACCACATTTTCATTTCTTGTGGCAAGTAATTTTACTTTGCAAAGCAATGAATTTTAATTACTTATTTTATAAACTTAATGGCGCAAATGAATTTAAAAACTTCAAAATCTTGTTTTTTACTAAATCGTTGTGCAAACTCAAGTGTAATTTTTTGTGTAAGTATAATAAATGTTTTAATATATTTCATTTAAACGCTATATATTTTTTTTCTAAAAAAGCTTTAGAAATTCCTTTTTAACATGATTGATTTAAATATTTGATTATTAATTACACAGTTTTATATGCTTTAAAACTAAAAATCAACTTTCGATCATTTTTAAACTAACCTTGCAGTTTTGAGGAAAAAGAAGTATTCTAGAATTGTGGTTTTAAAAGTCAAAATCTGGATTTTTTAAAAATAAATTCATTAAAATATTCGGACAATATTTTGATAATAACAAGGATTTTATAATCACTCATTTTATTAATTTTAGAAACCGCAATTTTAATTCTCGTGGTTTCCGAAAATAAATAATATCCTCATGTTAAATAGTGTTATCATATTCAAATAGAGTACATAAACTTGACCCTTTTAATGTAACTTCTTAAATCTTAAGTGCACGAGTTGACCTTAGAACTTATGCCATAATCTGTCCTTGAAAATACAAATCGAAATTTTGAGATAAGCTATACTAAGTCATAAGGCAACGCAAACAAGGACTATCTACTTTTAGAACTGGAATCGAATAGTTGTGTCGAATGGGAAATCCAAATAAAATGCATGAGTGATAAAAGAATTCGTCCGTATGATATAGTGAAAGAAACTCGTTGAAAACAAAATGGTGTATAACCAATACGAAAAAGCTTTTTTTTTTACAAATTAACTTCATTTAACATTAATTTATAAAACATACATACTTTACATATCATACTATAGCATACTTTAACATTGATTAACAAGCAATGTTACCAACACAGTCACAACAAATTTTAAAAGTATTTATAATTACTTACCGTTATTGGGGTCCTACCCAAAAATATGTCGCTTTTAACTAAGGTTATCAATTATTTGTTTTGTTTGTATAGTTAAAGTATTTGAACAAAAAAGTATTCATAAATTTTAAAATTATTGTTAACAGCTGAAAATTTCCAAACTTTTGGTTCCTATATTTTTTTAATAGTAAGGATAAAAAAAGTGAATCAAAAATTAGCGATGAAAGAATTGAGTTTTTAGCAAAAAAAAAGTATTCTTTCAATACCTATTCATTCATTTACAGATAAATGTATATTGTATAAGGTTTAGTTATGTTTCCAGTATATTTATAATTACCGATATTATCATGGTTTGGTTTTTACTTAGAGTAAAAAATGTGATCGCGTATGGATTGAAAAATATATACAATTTCCAATCAAACTGAGACCTTCAAGAAAATTCTTAGAAATATTTTAAAAGTTTAAAGCTAATTTTGCCTCTTTATCCATATCACAATACATTTTATAGCTTAATGAATCCAAAATACAAAAGAAAATTCGCAGCATGGAAAAATTTACATAGTTCCTATGCTTCAAAAATATCAGTAGTAGAATGAGAAAAGTGGGAAAAATTATTTTTCCAAAGTAATTCCAATAATGAAGTAGTTCCAAATTAAATTTAAGTACACAATTAAAACATCAGTATATGTTTTTGTTTCAATTTTATTTGTGTATTATTAATTTAATTATCAAAATTGTTTTTTTTTTCAGTTAATTTATCTTCATTTTTTTAGAACTGAATCAATTAGGGGAAAGGAGGGTAAGAGTACGCACAAAAATGATTTTGGGCTATAAAATGGAGAATTTTTAAGCCAGCGACTCAAAAATTTACTGACCACAAGTTTATTAACTTACAAACCACGGTACAAAAAATCAAAGTTTTAGCTACTAAATATATATGCTAAAAATCAAAAATGAAAAAAAAATTTGAGTGCGTACTTTTACCCGACGTGGCGGCTAAAAGTACGCAGGCGGGAGTCCAAGAGTACGCACCCTGAAAACTTGGAATTAATTGCAAAAAAAAATATACCACTGCCTTCGTATTTGGAAGATCCCTCCCTCATGTCACCTCTTCTTAAGTATGATCTAAACAGGATTCAATTTTCTTAAAAAATCCATGAAAAATCACAACTTTACTTTTGCAGGATTTTACAAAAGCTAGTTTTCAGCTTCTGAGGGATTAAAAGCTTTAAAAGGTTAATTTAAACATTAATTCATCAATTGTAGTACATAAATCGCATGTGGTAAAGAGTAGGATGAATTTTATGATTCTCGCTACAAAAAATTGCATTATCATGTCAGTGCGTACTCTTAGACGCCGATGTTTTAATTACATAAGTTGTCTTTGAATCAACCCTTAAATTCACTGCAGTTAAAATCTAACAATGCCAAGTTGTTCAGAAGGAAGTATACTTCATATTAGTATTCACTTTGAAAGCAATTATTTGTTCTTTACTTACAAAACAATTAAGATTCCCTCTCGGAAAAATTAAATGCTAACTCAAAGAAACCATATTTTACCTGATAAAGAAAATACAGAATGTATGAAAATAATAATGACAGTCTGTGAGAATAGCTTATGATACATGTGTCCATGTGATCATAATTGTTCCCCCGTATAATGTTGCCAACAAGGAAAAAAACCGCTGCGTACTTTTACCCGACTGCGCACTCTTACCCTCCTTTCCCCTATAGTTGACTGGCCATCCGTACGAGTCATATGACTCCTTGATGACTAATATGTAAATTTTGTCATTCTTTTTCCTATTTTTCAGTAAATCAAATTTCAAAAAAAAATTCAAATATACTCAGCAGTAATACATAACAGCAAACATAGGCGCCAATATTTCCTCGCCAAAGCGCTTCAGATGGCGACATAGGAGGTGCACGCGCGCGCTGAAGCAAGAGATGATGGACGCTCGGATGATGCTCATGACACGGTTATGGTGCCCTATTACAACAGACATGCGAGGTGAAAAGGGGGATAATATAAAAAGCTGCTGCACAGATTCTGTTCCGCTCCCCTGACCTTTCCTGACACTTCGCATGGATAAAATACCAGTTCTGCGTTTGTTTTATAATATGAGTATGCCTCCCCTCCCACTTCTGCACGTGCTTTTGAGGGGGGCCGGGAATTTTGGAATTGGCAATTTTGGAAGGTTAGAGAAGCGATTTACCCTCCCCCCGTGTGTGATTTCGGGTGTGAAATTTGGGGGTTCGGGTGACTTGTTTAAAAGATGAAATTTGATGCATTTTTTAAAATGGAGGGATGGGTGAATTTTTAGGATGCTAATAGTATGCACCCATCTGCGTTGGTTCTATCACTCTTTTCCTTTAGAGGGCGTATTTACATGACAAATTGAAGTTAAGAAAATAACTTAACATATTTTGCATTGTTTACAAGCGAGATGTAGTGTACATAATTTATTTTCTCTATTCGAGAAAAATGCTTTGGATACGTTCAATTTTGAAAATAGGCCACACGTTTGAAATAAGATTATAAAAATTCAGTTTAAGAAGAACGTTATTTTACTATCAAATTGATATTTTGAGTAATCAAGGAACTTTATGGACATCAAAGGTTTTTAACGAAATATTAGTATTAAATAAAAAAATATTGCGATACATTTTTAATTTTTCTATAAAAAAAAATATTAACTGGTTTTAAAATCTGTAATTTGTAAGCCTTCAAACATGCAGGTTCCTTAAAACAGTTGATAATAAGCAAAGACAAAAGTTCATATTTACATAGTTTTCCCTGTACAATTTCTCTCCTAATTTTGAAAAGAACCATTGCATTTTCTTTCTTTAAATTTCCGCTTTAAATAAAAAGTACTACAGTAAAAATTATAACGATTTAATTCGACCCAAACCCTTACCCTTAAGTTCACATTTATAATTCTTTAACATCAATAAAACTTCACAATGAATTCTTGTTAACTCATGCATTTTTTTTTCACTTGCAGATAGATCAATTTAAATCCAGCTACCACATGCCAGGACTTCAAAAACAAACCAAAAACACTTCACTAAATCGTTACATACCTTTCCACAACATTTCACAAGCGAACCTACACCGCTCTAAACACAAAACCAACACGACGGCCCCCACCAACAACACAACATAAAACACGCAGACACCATTCAAATAACCACCCAAAACTCCCATCCGAAGCACTTCCACCAGAGACGCAACTCAATGTAACTTGATTAAAAACATAATTAAGTTCCTCCCTAATGCACGCACACTATGATCCCCCAGAACCTTACGCAAGCCCACCCCTTTAACCCCCCCCTTCGTGGGATAAAACGCGGTGGGGAAAATTAAGAAAGGCCTCAGTCTTCCATAATCAAGGTGCAAACGAGCGACTGCAAAAACTCTTATTAAGCTAAAAGTGTTTCCTCGTTAGCCCTAAAGAGAGATACACCAATTTTTAATGTTCGTTTTGGAGAATGAAGAAGAAGAAGAAGAAAAAGCCGCCATCTTGGAGCTATTTGCATGATTACCGGATCGCGCAGATTTCGGCACTGCTAATTACCCTAATGCGCGGCGTCATTTAACTGCCGGGGTCCCGGGAGACAAGGACTTTACATGGATGTTAATCCGCGAGATTCCAGTTTTCAAAGCGAGGGTTAGAAATCTCCGATTTATAATATCATAGACGTTCGTAATTACAAGCGGTCTTGTTATTTTTTTTAGATGTGTATCATACAAAACCTTGTACAAGGGATGTATTCGTACTTTACAAAAGTGTCTACCCTGTTATTCCGAACAAGCCTAAAATATCTTGTTCCGTTTGTAAAATATAAATTTAGTTTAAAACAGTTATCCAAAACTTTAAGAGGAAATGCCGACAGACTCCTAAAATTTAGTTTCCAAATTGACCGATAGGGGTCGTTGTACTCATTAAATCCCCTTAAGACCTAGTTAAAAACCGACAAGATTTGTTGATACATTTTTACAGCCTTTTGTAATCGAATATTTGATTACACAATCACCCTGCATTTTGAACATCACAAAATTAAGAATGGAAATATTCTAACCACCCTACTTAATTCACCTCCAAAACTACAATATTACCTTGAAATATATTTCTCAAGTAAAAAATTATTTTATGCATTACAAATTCATAAGTAAAAACAATAAATAAATTTATTTAAGTTTACTTTTTAAAAATAAATATTTTTATTAAGTTTGATTAAATTTTGGTTAAAGCCACTGGAAACATTTTTTCGTTATTACTTTCTCTAAAAGAATGAGAGAGCGTTAACAAAATCTTGAAAAAAAACTCCTTTGACGAATAAGTAAAACTAAACTACGCCGTTGCCCATTTATCTAATTTAAATAAAAAAAAAAAAAAGACTCAACCCACAAACCCAACCCACTCTAAAAAGTTGTTTTTACCGCATACTGCCTACTATAAAGGAAAATATAGTTTTACAGGGTGAAAAAAGCAAACATTGCACAACTACAAATTTTTTTACAATCATGCACTCAATTCCTTCAATTTAAATGGAACCCACTCGGGAACATATTTTTTGCTGAACAATTTCTTCCAAGTCGGTTATAGTAGCTGTTAATTTTATGAACGATTCAGATGAGCATGGGTAACGAGTTCATTTTAACTGATTTTCCCCACTAATCTTTCATTTTACTTTTCCCTCCTTTACACATATTTCTTTCATTTTCTCACCTTATTTTTTTATCTCATGTGTTTCCTCCCTTCTCATGTGTTTCCTCTTTTCTCTACTATATCTAAAATTCCTTCTTTCCATTTCGGTATCGGTTCATCTTTCTCTCTATCTCTTTTTCTCTTTTCATGTCATTCTCTCTCAGTAAAAAGTGAAATATGTATAGAAATTAAGAGAACAATAAATAATATATTAAATTGAAGGAAAATCCATTTATATGAACTTCACGATTTATACTTAAAAAAACACCTCTGACCTGCATATTACCCCATCTAAATCCCTTCCGTAAGCTCAACGTAAAACCCATCATCCTGCAAAAAACTAGGGAGAAACATGCAGAGCCACTTTCAGTCAGGTGCCTCCCACGCTTCATAAAACAGCGGGAGAGGAGAGAGGGAATCTAATCGGGAGAGTATGGGCTTCTGACACGGATATCATATTAAGGGGCGAGCCGATGAAAACAAGCGGATAGGAAAAAGCGTCCCTTTTTGGGAAATTAATTTCCGTAAGTGTTGAGGAGGAGAAGGAGCGGGCTCATCGAAATTCATAGCTCTCCCTCCCTCCCCCGTCTGATTGACCTTCGATGACCTCCCGACAACAATGCCACGTGCCGACCCCCCTCTGCCAAGCGCTGATTGAGGACACGGTGGAGGAGGGAATGGTTTGCAAAAATCTGTGTCTTTTTTTTTATTCATTTGGCTGGTGCCGATTTTTATGTAGTTTTATGAAATGAATGGATTTGAAAAGCTGAAAGGTGACGATGCGTGACAAGTTTAGGGTAGTGGATAAAATTGTAAATACTTTACCATCTTTTTTTTTAATTTTAATTAGTTTTAATTTAATAGTTTTTATTGTAATCAATAAATTCCATACGAACATGCAATGAACAAACAAAACACACACACTAAAAAAAGAAATAGGGAAGAAATATTTAAGTGGTATTGATTACTCAGGGGTGAACGCAGTGACTCATATGAGCAACTATTGATGGGTAGAAAATAAAATTATTTTAAATAAATCTAATATTAATATAAAAAAAACAACACAATGAAATACAAGGGAACCATTGCAATGTGAGCTTCAGTTAATAGGTTTAGATAAAATAGAGCGTTTGTGGAAAAAAATCCAATGAAATCTTGTCAATCTATTGCCATAACAAAGAGTTTTAGTTGTTTTAAAATTTTATAGGGGAATTTTTCTGATTTTAAGTGTTCGGGTAGAGTTTTAAAGAATTTTGGTGATAAATAAACTAAATTGCATTTCTTTTTTTGATTTAGGCACGGAATATAGGTTTTTTGATCGTAAATTATAACTAATGTTTCGTAATTCAGAGCTATTGTCATATCCAAAAAAGTAAATTATGGTTTTAAAGAAAAAAAGATGGCAAATGGGCAAAGTATTCAATTTTCGGTATAAATCAATTATTGTTGGCTGGTTACTACAACTTAAGAACTTAATTTTGTTTCGAATTTTTATATCCGGATTAATGTTTTCCAAGTAATCACCACCCCAAATAACAAGTCCATAACTTAAGTTTGAGTTTACCCAGGAATGATACAATTGTAACAAAAAATTCCTACTTATCATTTTTTTATGTCATAAAGTTTATAGAGAAGGTAACGAAGTTTATTTGTTAGACAGCTCACGTCGGATGGATATTGGATGGATATTGATTAGGTGAAAGAATCATTTCTAATATGATAAGAAATTCCATGAACATGTAAATAGCGTTGATTGTAAATTAGTAAAAGGAAATTTTAAAATATTAAGCGATGGTTTGAAATGATATAATTCGCCTGAAAAGATAACATTTAAATTTATTACATCTAATTCGTGGAAATTAGAATATAAATGGGGGCAACGATGGAGATTTTAGAGAAAAATGTGCTTCAGAAAACGGGAGATATCACTATAATAGTTTTAGAGAAAATATAAGAGATGTGCAAATGACGTATTCCTTAAGGAAAGAGAAAAGACGAGACAAAATAAATTAGGAAAATATTACAGCTTTTTTATGTGAACAATATTTTAGGATACCATTTAGGAACATATTAAAAAATATTATGGAATAAAAGCCAGCAATTCGATAGTATTTCTAGTTAAACTTGACACGGAGTCCTATTTGAGTCATACGTTTCTCCCTTTTCTTCAAGATTTAACCCCCCCCCCTTTGACAATGGAGAAATGACAGTTTAGCATTAAATTGGATTTAGATCACAGATAATAAACACATTTCTTCATGGCACACAGTAAACCACTGAATAATGGATAGAGGAAACCGTAATACCGAGGAAAGATCAATCCAGAAAGTTACAACACGATCCAGTAGCGGAGCAACTTCCCGTAATTAAACAGCTTACCCCGCCGTAAATATCGCCTTACATAAAGGTTTCACGCGACACGTACCCGAATGCTTTACAAGCATCCCCGACAGTTTATCCTCCTCCTCCAAAAAAAGAACAACAACAACCACCTTAAATATTTATGCCCACATATCTCCTTTCCCGAATTTACACCGGCCCGTAAACCTCGGGATTCACGTCACCCCATAACTCTTCCTGCCATTGTCACTCTTTAATGAAACGATATAATTTTTCATCCCCCTATTCAAAGCGCCAATTTCGCTTTAATTTTTCGTCGGCAGGGGGGGGAGGATAGAAAAAAAACCCGGATAAATCACCTTTCACCGGAGGAGTTTATGTAACGAGCGGCGTAACCGGAGTCATCTGCCGGGAGGATCCTATTGTCGTCGCATATTTGTCGCGATTGTCGCCGGACACAATGAGGGATCATATCCTCCCCCTCCGTTCAATTACGGGGTGAGTCAGTCAGGTGGGGGTGGGAGGAATATGGAATCATATCTGCGCGCAAAGTGGATTAATGTATTGCGCTTTTTATATATATTCCTCCCTCTCCTTTTGTGCTGTAGGAGGGGGTGTTGTAAGCGAGAAGTGTGGGACGCTCCTGATTCATATTTTCGGGTCCTTATGGAGTGAAGTTCGATAGGGCCGCGGAAGCACTGTTTCCCACAAGGATAGGGAAGTCTGGTGTAACTGCGGATTACGTGGATGGAGTTTCGGATATATTGTTTAACTCGTCGTTTTTTGTTTTTGGGAGTTTTGGGGATAGAGGAGATGTTGAAAGGATGTTCCCAGACACTGAACCCCTGTCTAGTTTATTTAATGGGCAAGGAAGAGAAAGGACCCCCTATGGCAAGCTCTGAAATTAGCGAGGAAAGTCAGATTTCGAAATGATAAACATCGAGAGCCTTACAGCCATATTCATAGCCATCAGCGTCGAGGTTAAAGAAAAAGTAGCCTTCCGTTGACTGTGATTGGTGGAATCCTTCTTTGACCGAGGATTTAACACTGACGCCGATGGCTGTGAATATGGCTGTTAATGTCTTAATAGTTCAAACATTTTAAAATATAAGTTAAGTGAGTTATAAAGGTCAAGGTACAGGTGACAATGTGGGATAACTTGTACATACATACATGGACATTGGTAAGCATTGGTAATTTTTATTTTCATGGGGGCTCTTGGGGGGAAAAAACCTTCCATTTTCCCTTGGCAATGATAAATCCGAGTAGATGAGATAGCTTTTTTCGTTAAATTTTCAGTTAATGCAATTTTATTCATCACGCATAGCATAGTAAATTCTTCACACATTGTCAGTTGTGCCTCTTGGCTTTGAACCCATTCAGTTGTATTTTTATTACTTATTTACGAGGAAAACAAAACAAAATTAGAGTAGCCTAATTTAATACAATTATAATCATAATGGTAATGATAGCCTAACACTTAATTCAACCCAATATTTCCGTAATATCTTTAATTCTTTTCCTTTGAACCAAAATAAAAAGCTTTTAAGTGATCGATAGTAATAACTACACTGATCATCTAAAACTAAAGTTTCAATAAGCTAACAACAAGTTTTGCTTGAAATAAAACTGAATGTCAAAAATAAAACATTTATGTTTTCCCACTTTGAATTTTTTCCAACGAGAGTTAAGTTATTCTTATCCCTGGGTTTGGTTTGGTTTGGTTTAGTTAAGTTGCGATTTAACGAAGCAAGAAAGAATCAAGTTTAGATCATAATGCGCCAAGTGAAAAAAATAATAGGCATAGAAGATAGGGAGAGTCAAACGAAGAAGCCATATATATATCACCCCTGGGATCTGAAAATAAGTTAACCATAAAATTGATACGCTTCCTAAAATTGGTGTACAAATAACTCAAGTAACCTCAGAGGAATTAATCAGAGTCAAGTCCTAAATTTATTTTTGTCAGATGTCGTTAGAATGCCAGTTAAATGTCTAACTTGAAGTAACTGTGATTTTAGTTATTTTTTTCTCTCCCTCAGTCCTGCTAACATCTAACTACTTGAACTGAGAGCCCTTTGGCTCCGTCCCCAGTAAATGATGTAACGCTTAAATCAGCTCTATTCAATTGCTCCGGTTTCCTGCTCCCTTTTCTTAAGCGTAAACTTGAATAGTTTCTTCTTAACACTTCGCATTCCTCGTTTTTGTCTACTGGGAGAGCTTAAAATAAACACGTTAGTTTGGAACTCAGAATTCAACTTTTTTTTCTTCCTTTTCCATTTGTATATTCCGTTCTCATTAAGAGGATACTCTTGTCGATATTATTTCCATTATTTATTAAATCTGTACACAATTAAATTAAATTAAATAATCGATGTAAAAACAATTCAAATATCAAACATTGCAACAAACCAAAACTAATTTGACTAACAGTGGTGTAAGCTTTATTCAACAGATGGCGCTTTACCATCACACGTGTAAGAAAGCCCCTAATGAAGGGGGGTTTTTTCCATGTTCTTTCTACTCCTCGCTCAGATGGGCAATGGGCAGGGCATATACAAAAGGGGATTTTGGGACTGCCCCCCCCCCGAGACGCTGAAATTTTCTGTTTTGACCTTTGAAATTTGCTATAAGTTTGATATTTCATCACTTAATTTGTTTTTTCAATCTGATAAACAACATGGTAACATGGTAACTGACTGACATTTATGCAGTACAAATGTCAGTCAGTTACCATGTTGTTTAAAACAATTTTTAAAAATAAATAAAAATATATTTGAAAATTTAATTATGCCACTAGATTTAGCTAACAAGAAAGCAATAAACTGGGCGTAAAATATTTTTTTAAAATTTATTTCGAGGAAGTAAATTACAAAATACTTATGGTTTTCCTTCAAAAATGTCGGTCCCGTGGAATTGCCCAAATACTATTTTACTAAAAGGAAGAATTGAGTTCCTAAAGTAATTGTTTCTCGAAATTACAATTTTCGGGAAGCATCATTGTTTACATGTAATGGGTCTTGTAATCAAATATAAATAGAACACAAAACCAGTAACTGAACTTAGTTGCTATATTCTCCTTTTGGTTTCTTATCTTATCAATCTTTCAACCCCTCCAAACATTGATGAAAAAAATCCCTTCGGGGAGAAATAGAGCAAAGAAATTAACGTAACCCTTTACAGTTGCAACCAATAACACCATTATGCAATTTTAGTAACCTCATACTTTTGTGAGGTTTTTTTCTTTTAAATTTACTTCCTCTTTAATTTTTAAAAAAATCTTTTAAAAAAAAGGATTAAAACTAGTATTTGCAGCCATGTAAATAAGCTATCTTAAAAAATACAGATAAAAAAGATGAAGTCATTTTGAACCAAACACGTAATATTCGCCTTATCTTATCTAATACACGATCAGTTTGTAATATGATTTGTATGTTTAATCTTAAAAGGATGTTTTTACTGAAGAAGTTATCCTGGCATGTGAAGTGTGGTGCCAGAGGGGGATTTCCGCTCACGTGAAAAGACAATCGTCTCTATCCAATAGTGTGATAAAGAAAAAATGAATCATAGTATTATCCATAGGTATTATCATCACTGAACTTACTGAATCTGTATTTCAAACTTTACTGAATTGCGCTATTTTATGGGGTAACCAATTTCCACCCGGCCTTGTCTAACTTCAAAAAATGCGTAAAATCTTTTTTTCGTTTCGAAAGTGCTTTAAAAAAAATTTTAAACAGCAATAGATCAGGTAAGGACCTTTAACTAGCGAGTGAAGTCAGTTATAAAACATTAAAATCAACAAACAATAATGAAAGGTTTTTAGGTACCCAACAAACTAAGTACCCAAATATATTAAAGAAACATCGATGTTTTTTTTTCATCAGCCTCAAAGGAAGTTTCGTGTATGACTAATTACATTTTATTGCTAACAATAACGAATATCATTCAAAAAAATTGAAACAGTCATTTTTGAAAATCTAAAATAGTCACAACAAAATACATGGTAAGCGAAATATAGTTCATAAATCTGTTAACTAATTGTTGGTTATCAAACAGTGCCACCTTGAAGATTTCTCTTAGACGTTTCAACTTTGTTTATATTTTTTTTTCTTAAATTCAATTTTAGTTTTAGATAATTCATAGTATTATGGTGGTGCCTTTAGCATTGAACTATCCAACAATGTACAAAAAAATCCTGATAATTAAATAAGGATTAAATGCATTACTTCGACCTTTTCATTCAAAAAATTATTTAAAAACTGAACAATTATTCCGTTTATAAAAATAATTAATATTCTACCTGATCCCAGTAACATTTTCTTTGATAAATTTATTAAATTAAAAATTGATTTTATAAATATTTTGTATTTTATTTGTATTTTTATGAATGCGTGTTCATTTTTTTTCCTTTGTTCCTCCCATGTAAATTGATGGGGGTGGTGGATAGATAAATAAATAATAATAATAATTTTATTTGTTATAACAAAATGACAAGTACTGAATTTTGTATATTTAAACCAGATCCCCCAAAAGAAAATCGCAACCACATCATTGAGAAACAACAAACAAAGAGTGAAAAACAATTCCACCACAGATCGAGCCATCATAATCAAATCCGAATCGACTGCTAAGTGAAGCCGCCAAAAAACCCACTTAGGAAATAAATCCCCACCCCCGCACTCCGCAAAAAGGCCTCCGTCATACGAGCGAGAAAAAGCGGCGGCGATTACGATTTACGATTATCAGCCTTAATAAGGGGCGCCGCACTCATTAAAGGCGGGCGAAAATTGGATTGGAAAAAAGGGCGGCCGGGGCAATTAGCTCATTAAAAGCCGGGGCTCCGCGAAAAGACATCAAAAGTCAATCGATGGGCGCATTGTTTCTCCCCGATCCTGATTATGTGGCCTCGTTAAAATTGCACGCGCTTAATTAACTTACGCCTGATAATCAGGGGCCGCCCTCTCGCGGTGGCCGCTCTGCTCACAGGTCTCCTCGCTTTTTGCACAACTCTCATGAAAATACTTAAGGGTATCTTGTAAAATTATTTTTCTTATGCTCTTTCTATTCAAAATCTCTCTTTTTCTCTCACTCTGATTCTTCCTTCCCTATTACCTATTATATATAATTTAATTCTCCTTTTCATGCTTACATTTTACAACATAATTCTTCTCGTTCGCTCTTTTCAATTTCTATTATTTAACCCTCTCTTTGATCAGAGGCTTTGCACATTGGGAATATTTGGGAATACTTGGGAATATATGCACCCCGAAAAATCAAAAAATTCCCTTGTTTTGACCATAGAAAAGGATTAAATTTACCCCATATCCCCCCTCTAAAATTCCAATATCCCCCTAAGAAATTTAAGAAAATTTCTTGTGCTATAGGACAAGAAGAAAATATATTTCACTCTATCAATTAATTCCATTCATTTTATTCTGCACACCAATCTGTATTCTAATACTATTCTCTCTCTCGTTTTAAAAATTTCTCCATTTTCTCTCTTTTTCTCTTCTCTCAACTTTTCCAATTTTTCTCCCTCCTCTTTATATTAAACCTATCTCTCTCATTCTAAATTTAAGCTACGAGTTGGCCAAGGATATATTGAAAAATGATAAAATCATTTCCATATAGTATTATAGTCCCATCTCCATTATGCAAACTTTAAACCCTTAACAAAACTTTTAACTAGTAAATAAGAGTGATCCATGAAAAAGAATTACTACTAAATCAATGGCTAGAGCACTATTTTAAATCCCTATGTGACCTTAAACTGAATGTACTTCACCTCCGTGGCTTCGGTCCACAGGTTCCCACTGGGCAACGGGAAACAAGTACTGATATCGGCATGACATGGGTTAATGAACAATGTTCAAATTACCTGCCATTAAAAAAAAAAACTTAAACTGAATTTAGGATTCATATAGCTGGAATCTGTTCAAAGATATGCCTTTTTTGTTAATAAATGAAACTGTAAAGATTCAAAACCCTTAGGGACAAGCCACACCAGTTTGAGCGGTGGCAACTGCAAAAAAAAAAACGCAATAAAGATGATTATGTAAGACAGGGTATCTAATAGAAGTGAGATAACCATCTTTATTGCGTTTATATTGAACTTGCCACCGCTCAAACTGGTGTGGCCTGTCCCTTATTGAGCATGGCAAATAATACTTGTATTGTGAACACTTTTCGTTTTACTGTCTGTTTTGTTTACACAATCATATTACAGGCGTTCAGTGAGTGCAAACTTCAGATAGATTATATTGTGTACACCGGATGACCTTATCACAGAAAAGGGTTGAGAAGATGTCATAATCTGAGAAGTTTTACACGTTCTGATAAGCCCCTTGCATAGGGCCCCTCAGAAGTATTTCCGAACCATTGTTGGAGTGTTTGCGAGTACAAATGTGATCACTTTGTTTGATAACGGTTATACAGTAGCCAGGAGTAAACTACTTTGTGTGTACGATTTGGTCCTGCGAAGAATCTGTTATCGATTGGGAGCGACCACCATCCGTTCCCAAAGAAATCAGCTGTCAAAAGAGGTGATTGCTCAGAGAATAGTTAATATGAGATTGCGTAAAAACTTCCGTTACCTCCCGTATTAGGTAAGATAACACTTTATCGATGAATTCACGACAAAATGATGGGGCACACCTGGCTGGACACACTGATTACTTTATGCTAAAATGCTTTAAAAATTGCTGGGTTGAAACAGAGACACACAAAGACGTTGAAGAATTTTGAAAAATAATGATATTTGACGTCATCAATGAGGTCTAAGCCCTCTGTCCTCTTAACTCAGTTCTAATTATTTTTTACGATTTTATTAATTGTTTTAGTGAAGTTGTAATAGTTAGTGTCGGTCAAATCTCTCTTTTGACGGTGGTGCCTGAATGACTTTAGCTTTTACACCCCAACTGTTGCAGTTGCTTAATTTAGAACCAACTTTATTGGGGATAACATTAAAACTTCTCTTTTCACTGAGGTATTGCATGCTGATAACTTTTTAGGGCTTTGGATATTTTCCCGAAGTTATTGATTGATTAGATTATTACCAAATTCCCTAGTGTTCCAAAATGCTTCAAAAGTCCATCAAGAGGGAGAATGAATTTTCTTACATTTTTCGGAGGAGATTATATTAATTTTTAGATCTACCTTACTAGGACGTACAATAGAAACAATGTTTTTTGCGTAAAATTATCATAATTAATCTAATATTTTTACTATAGATAAAAAAAAGTGGAAATGGTACGATTAAGTTTTGTTTCCCAAATTGCGTCTCTCTTTCAAAAAAGATTGGCACCACTGACCTAGTACGAAGTAAGACGACGCAGTTTTCGAATCCTTGAGAAAAAAACAACGATTGAATTCATGAATAAAGGAAATTGTGGCATATAAACTTCAAAGGGCAGTTGTGTTCGAATAAGAAACTTTAAAAATATAAATTCACATTGAATTATTGGAATAAAATGTCTTTTTTTTTTTCAACTTCTCGAAATAATCGAAATCAATAATAACCACCACATTAAACACTAGACCTCAAATAACTTCCCCAATAAAAAGGTTAACCAACAAAAATCCTAAATATAATAGTATAGTATAATGTAATCATATTCTTTTTCGTTACAAACAGTTCGATAGAAAAATTCAATTTAATTTCAACCCCAATATCTCACGCCCCTTCTTCAACGAACGTGCATTTTGCAAAAGAAACACCCTTTAAGCAATTACAATTACGGTGCTATAGTGTCACTGGGAACATAAAAAATCTTCTCACACTGCAAAAGAAAAAATATTTCCCGTCTATACAAATCCCTTCTTCGGCGAACCCTATAATCAAATACCCAGTACAGCTTTACGCCGTTAGACACAGAAAGCGGGTTTCTAGTTTGTAGCTCTATTTTCTACCAACAAAGCGAAAAATTAACCGCAACACAAGCGTAATTTGTCGGTTCTCCGGAAGTTAGAATTTCCAGGACCACCCCAACAACAGGCGAATGAAGGGCTCAAAACCCTTTACCTGAAAAAATAACCAAAAACTTTAAATATTTCCCGCTTAGTTACGATTTAGTCATTTTAGGTAAGTAAAAGTATTTCAGCCATGTTTTGGTGCCCGAGCCTTTTTTAAAATATTTTTCTCTAAAAAAAAAAAACATAATTTTTAAATGATTTAATGAGTCCATATCTTATTTTTTAATCCTTTAAAAAGCTTCCCTGCTCCTATTTTGTACGCATGGAATTAATGTTTAAAAACAAATTTTTGAACAAATCCATTTAGGCCCTCCTCTGAAAAATTATGCCCTTCCCCTATGGTCTACTCTAGAAATGAGTTCGAGTTGGTTCGTCAAGAAAATTATAGCACAAGGTAGCAAAATCCTCAATAAGGGCCTGGTTATAGTAAAAAAGGAAGGTTTACCCTGAAAACCTCAAAATACTATATTTTAGCAAAATTTAAATTTACACCCTTGTTGGTGCTCCATTGTCCTCTTCTAAAGGAATTTAGAGGAGCTAGAGCACGCTGTCAATGGGTAATTCCCGCAATTTTTTAAAACAGAAAAAAATGAATTTTTCCAGTATAATAGATGGTTTTAAACTCAAAATTTAGTTTATTCAATATTTCAAAATAAAAAAAGACAATCGCTTTGCACTTGTTTATAGGATTAAATGACGTCAACTTTGAAATTAAATTAAAAAAGTAAATAATCATCGCAATTGAAAAAATTTTGCGCCTATATTCCTCTCTTGGATATCTCTATCGAATAAAAAAATAAAATAAAAAATTGTGAACGACATCCTTCCGACATACATACCAATCACACACAATTCTCAGCAACATCTTAAATATGCTTCACCGAAAACCACCCTTTGCTGTCCCCCCGGGCCCGGAAGCGTGGGAAGAAAGGAAGGGATTAACGTCCCTTTTTCGCTGACATATTGTGATCTAGTCGAGCCCGTCTCATTGACATTTTGAATCACCTCTTAGTAAGGGTTCTATGGAAATATCACTCATGTGTCACAACACCCTTCTAGAACATTGGAAAATTCAATCGAAGGGGGATATCGGTTCTTCGGTGTGGGTTCTTATTTCTCCGTGTAGTGTCAAAAACGGAAAAATTTCCGAGTTTCGGTGGGGGAATATCACTCTATTGCGGGTTCACCCTAATCCTGATTGATGATGTTTCCAGATTATTGACACCTGTACTCTGACTAATCAAGGGAGCAATTTCAATGTAAACCGTTGGACCACCCACCGAAAACCAATGTACAGTAAAATGTACAACTCGGATGTATAACGATAACTCTGTTTTAGATTTTAAGGTAATTTATACAAGAAAATTCTTTATATTTACACATTCATAGTGACATCGAACCCCAGTGACCTGCATTGAGGAGAAAACAACCCATTCGTCCCCTTTGCTGATCTAGAAATTGATCTAGAAATTTAGATACGGCCCCCTTCTTTTCATGGGATACTTCTTTCCTAAGTAATATTGATAGTTATCACATCTGGAACTACCCCGCCTTAATCTTAAGCTGAGTTTTATAAATAACAATAATACTAAACTAATATAGAAAACTGATTTCTGTAACACCTGGTGGATTTATTTATCTTTATCAATGCTGTCAGATGATAAAGATTCTGGAATCTTTAAATCCAAGCTAAGAATAAGCTGAGAATATTTACCAAACATGAATTTTTCCCAAAGGCACTATGAAATCATCCGATGTTTTCAATTCTTCCTTCCCAACAGCTTCTTTGATCTGAAAATAATTTCATGTACAATAAAAACTCGAAAATAAATAAATATTTACTTAAAATATATTACTTAGTAAAGCAAAGAGAAAAAAAGAGATTCAGTTGTTTTATGAAGAATAGGTTCTAAATACATTCATATTATACAGCTCTGAGACAAGTTCACATTTTTTACTAATATAAGCCCCATTTCTTGTGTTCGCACGAGAAATCTGAATATTAAATAACATTAAAATGTGCTTTACAAACCCAAATGTTTGGTGGGACGGCGCCTCCCATCCCCCCCCCCTAAAAAAACCAGACTAGATTAGTACCTCTCCACGATCTCACCTGCAGAGAGAATCACCGCACCCCATTGAAATTCCTGAATATCAATATACAGCGAAAGCAATAAACACCCGGCGGAGAGAAGTTTCCCCGCGACCGCAAACCACAGGGCGTGAAATATTGCCCGCGGAATCCCGACGGGAGCCGGGGCGCTCTCGCCGTACGTCATTCAAAACGGGAAAAGGCGAGATCCCGTGAAATATAGTCCTATGAAGCAGTTATTTTTCAAGTCCCCATCAAACCCGGAGTTTATCTCTCCAGAATTGTTGGAAGAATAGATCCGCCACCGCCGCCGCTGCATTCAAAAAGCATCCGTTTGGGAATGGAATTCGGTTGTCTGCCCGTTTCTTTTTCAGAGAGAAGGAGATATAAATAATGCCGCCTCTTCCGCCGCTGAGTGATTGAAGGTGAAATATTATGGATTTTGGAGCCATTGATAAAGTGAGGCGACATCGCTTTCGATATTCTGGTGAAGCCTTGTAGTAGCGTTTTTGTCTTTTGCGGGGAACGCAGAATGAAGGTTTTTGTTTACTTTTAAATTTATAAAGGAGAACGTATAAAGAATTGTAGGCACCGATTTTGTTTTCAAATAGAAATGTGCAAAAATAAACTAGGGATTGAATTATTAAAAGATCTGAAAGTTCAATGTTTATTTAATTTAATTTAACATATGATAATTAAGTTTTTCATTGGGAAGTACTTTACCTATATTTAATATTTCTTTATCCACCGTGATCCTAGAGCAGGAGACAATATTTAGGCAAATGCCAACATGCACCATACCACAGAATGCCAAAAAAATTTTTTAGGCTGCCTAAAAAGGGCATGTTAAAGATATTGTTATTGAAAAATTTGCAGTTACATAATTAATTTCACAATCCTTATTCAAGAATTTTCCTCAAGCCTACAATCACAGAAAGGGAAGACTACATTTTCTTTCCAGGAGGGCAAGCAAATATGAATTTTTCGAGTCAAAGTACAATTATCTGTCTTTCTATTTGCTTACGAAGGGATGGTTTTTCAAGCTGACTATAGCCTGTATTTATGCTTATTTTGTAAGAAGCGACCGAGAATTCACAAGAATGTAAAACTAAATTCCTAATATATTTCTCGAAAGTTCAGAAAAAAAATCCCTAACATAAATTTGGCGCCTGGGATGGACTCCCCTATTTGCAATCCCTTAGCACGGTCGGATTTGCAATCCCTTAGCAAGTCTCTATCGCTTAAATCATTTGTCATTTCCAAAAGTTAACATATAAAATAAGATATCTCCCTTCAGACAAGCCAGTTTATCGTCCATTTTAAACGCTTATCATAATATAGTATCGACGTCTACCACTTTTACTTCGTACATGTGCAACAAAAATACCTAAAAATCATCCGATTGAGTGAAATGACCACTCATATCGGTGGTCTCCAGGGCGGCGAGCAGATTATAAGGACCCTCCAAATGGAAGCGGCCGCTTTGAAGTGGTCGCCGCAGAGGTGTCGGCGGTCAGCGACGGTTTCACGCAAACAGGCCTCCAATGAAGGGAGGCGATCAGTGGGAAAATCCTCTTGTGTGTCGAGTGTTTAGCGCTGGTTTGGTTTTTGGAGTGCCTCGGCTAGTCTTCGAGGTTGAATGGAACACGCGGGTGAAGAGAGATTTAAGTGTTTGGTGTGGGTTTGGGATGGAACCTAGAAGTTTATTTATATGGAGTAGAGGAGATTACGGTCTGTGAAGAAAGGAGGCGGTATAGCAAAAATGCCTTGCCTGATATTTAGTTAAATAAATTGAAATTAAGTTGAAAATACCGTAAGTGAAGTCAGTCCCGTAACCAGACTTTTGTTTCGGGGGGTCATAGGCGTAACGAGGGGGGGGGGGTTATTGGGGTTGTAACCCCCCCGTTACATCGACGGTTTCTATAACATGAAAAACTGAAAAATTTTCCCTTCACGAGGAACTGTTCTTTTAGGAACTAACCCAAAAGGCCTCTCAAAATGAATTTAAACACTACATTGAGAGACGAATTTTTTAAAAATTTCTGGGGGATACCCCCAAACCCCGTCTGTTACACTGTGTTTTTCCCTGGAAAGTTAAGCCTCTTAGATGAAGTTTTCCCTTCGGAAGTTTTGCAAAAAAAAAAAAAAAAATTATATTATACCTATATTATGAGACACTTTTCAAAAGGGAGTAATATGTTGGAGGGGTTGACTGGTCGGAGTAACACCCCCCATGGGTGATCTCTAGTTACGCCACTGCGTCGGGTTGCTTCATCATTACTTCTGAGGTTCCTCCTTAAGAGTACTTTTATACGTTAAGTTTAAATGACTTACTCTCAGAATTTTAATTTTGGTGCACTTATTTTCAAAATTGTAAAATAGGGAGATCTGGGGGCCCTCCCCCATTTGGAAATTTCTCCCGCAAAATCTAGTTTTAGATCAATGTGAGACCACAGAGTACTAGAACAGAGAGTCCACGGCCATAGTCGATAATGGAAATCGGAAAAGCATGGAATATTGTATTAGTTAGGGGCTATTTTAGCGCTGGGATCGTGTCACGTCACGGGAGGCGGAGAAAAAAGCTTGATACTCCAATAGCCCTCCGAAAGGACAACTGAATGAACAAGTCACTGTGAATCACAGCTTGCTTAGACCACCAAAATGTACTACCTACCTCTCAGTCAATCATTGAATTTCCTGTGCTGCCCTCTACCTTATACAGAAATTTGAAAATAACTTTTTGGACCCTCTGTTAGGATTTTTCTCTGTGTTTGAGACCTTTTGGATTACACCAACAGAGGACCACTCAATAGATAGATGGCGCCCCTGTATTTTGAGAAAATCTGATTTACCTACGACACGTGAAATAGAGACCTCAAGGAATATACTGTTCCTTAAAGCTCTCAAAATATCGGGGCGCCATGTATCTATAATTTCATGAACTATCAATTTTCAAAAATGTGTATACGAAAATTTATGAGTCACACAAGTGGGATTTAACGAAGGACGTGTTTTTATCTCTTTTTGTGTTTTTATTTTTTGTTTTTAGTCGTGGCACCATCTATCTAAAAATTTTGTAAACTATTGATTTCATAAAATTGTGTACGAAAATTTTTGACTTTCCCAGAAGGATGCAATAAACGGCTCACTTATAACTGTTTTTATATTTTTCTTATTGATTTTTATAATGGGGGAAAGATTTTTGATTCACCCTGTATGTTCAAAAACACGCCGGCACAAGTCTTTTAAAAAGTTCGGTGTTTTGTTAAAAAAAAAAAGTCCATTTTTGTAATTGCACAAAGTTTTGCTGGTGAATTCATTAAAGAACCTTCTAAATTAAAATTAACATCTACATCAGGGTTTCCCAAAGTGGTCGGTACTGACCCCTGGGGGTCGATGAAGGTTTAAAGGGGGTCGATGATACTCTAGGAGTCGGTTGGGAGTCGACGAAGCTTTAGGGGGTCGATGAAATTGAAACAGTTATAAAAAGCAATGATTGCTAAATATTGAGGATTTCAAACTCTTTTAAAGAAAGAAATTCCAGATTTTAGAACCATCCATTGTGTGTTGCATAGACAAAACTTAGTTTCGCAAAATCTGAGCATCAGGTTCACCATTCTAATTAAATCTATTCGTAATTACCCTTAATTGCATTGTTATAATGACAAAATCAAATAAAAATTTTATTTTGATAAAATCTTGCTCTCTTATTGTACAATGCAAAGATTTTTCCTGGTCCCTTGAGCTTCCTTTAAATACTTATTTTTAATTTCAAAGTTTTGAATGATTAATGATTTTTTATGGTTTATTGCTTATTTGCTTCACCTATGAATATTCCAGATTGAATTATACATTATAGTCCAGGCAAATTAGACAAAATAAGGGCCAAACCCGGACATTCAATATAACAGGCTGAAAATTGGTGGAAATGTAGAGGATAGGGTTCTGATTGATATCCTAAAATTCCCAAAAATTCTATGTGGGGGAAAATCCGCCATTTTGAAAAAACGGCTGCCATCTTGGACTACGTTTTTAAGCATAGCGACTCAACCAAGCGTTCGATTGAGTTCGTTTTTGTCCTAAATTGTTTACTAATGAGTATATTAAGAGGCAACATCAACAAGTTCGAAACAAGAAATTTAATTTAATTATAATTAATTTTTATTTAAAAAAGGCTTTGCTGCGTAAAAAGGTAGGTAGATATTCTAAATAAAAAGCTGAAAATTGGTGGAAATGTTGAGGATAGTATCCTAATTGATACCCCAAAATTCCCAAAAAATCCATTCAGGGGAAACCGCCATTTCGAACAACAGCCGCAATCTTGGATTGCGTTTTCAAGCATTGCGACTGTCCCAAGCGTTCGATTGTGTTCGTTTTTGCTCCAAATTGTTTAATAATAAGTATTTTAAGAGACAACGTCAAAAAGTTCGAAATAAAAAAGTTAATTTAATTATAATTAATTTCTATTTAATTAAATTTTTGCTGGGTCAAAATACAGAGACATTCAAAATATAACAAGCTGAAAATTGGTGGAAACGTAAAGGATAGTGTGCTGATTGATATACCAAAATTCCCAAAAAATCCCTCTTGGGGAAAATCTCCCACTTTGAAAAAAGCCTCGTCATCTTGGACCTGCAATTTTAGCATAGTGGTAGTCTAATTTTCTCTTTACACAACAATGAAACTTCCCCAAAACACATTGTTGTAGCCGAAAAAAGATGGAATTTTAAAGTCGAATATTTCAAAAACTATTCAAGCGATTAAAGTAAATTTGGGCTTAAAATGTAGATTATTTATTCAATAAAAACATGCCATTACGTGTATGGTCAAAATTATCACCGTTAGGTTCCTATTTCGTTTGGAGTTTAGTTTGGTTTCTCATTTTGACCATTTTGTTCATACTATTTGATTTAGTTGCAACCAAACGGTGATATTTTTGACCATACACGTATTGGCATGTTTTTATGTATAGTTTTTGAAATATTCGACTTTAAAATTCCATCTGTTTTCGGCTACAACAATGTGTTTTGGGGAAGTTTCATTGTTGTGTAAAGAGAAAATTAGACTACCACTATGCTAAAATTGCGGGTCCAAGATGACGGGGCTTTTTTCAAAGTGGGAGATTTTCCCCAAGAGGGATTTTTTGGGAATTTGGGTATATCAATCAGCACACTATCCTTTACGTTTCCACCAATTTTCAGCTTGTTATTTTGAATGTCTATCTGTATTTTGACCCAGCAAAAATTTAATTAAATAAAAATTAATTATAATTAAATTAACTTTTTTATTTCGAACCTTTTGACGTTGTCTCTCAAAATATACTTATTATTAAACAATTTGGAGCAAAATCGAACACAATCGAACGCTTGGGACAGTCGCAATGCTTGAAAACGCAATCCAAGATTGCGGCTGTTGTTCGAAATGGCGCTTTCCCCTGAATGGATTTTTTGGGAATTTTGGGGTATCAATTAGGATTCTATCCCCAACATTTCCACCAATTTTCAGCTTTTTATTTGGAATATCTACCTACCTTTTTACGCAGCAAAGCCTTTTTTAAATAAAAATTAATTATAATTAAATTAAATTTCTTGTTTCGAACTTTTTGATGTTGCCTCTTAATATACTCATTAGTAAACAATTTAGGACAAAAACGAACTCAATCGAACGCTTGGTTGAGTCGCTATGCTTAAAAACGTAGTCCAAGATGGCAGTCGTTTTTTTCAAAATGGCGGATTTTCCCCCACATAGAATTTTTGGGAATTTTAGGATATCAATCAGAACCCTATCCTCTACATTTCCACCAATTTTCAGCCTGTTATATTGAATGTCCGGGTCAATGTCTAATTTGCCTGGACTATTATACTAGTGAATGAAACAGGTTGTAAACTTTTAGTTAGATTTTTATTCATAAATATCTTTTCTTAAATAATTTAGTCAGATTTTTGAAAGGGGGTCGATGGCATAGGTAAAATACTTCGAAGGGGTCGATGCATGAAAAAGTTTGGGAAACCCTGATCTACATAGTACTTGAATTAAGTTGTGATAGTTATACTTTTCTATTATTCAATTACTACTTATAATTTCTTTCATCATCATGAACAAACTACAAGGAATTTATAGATTGTTCTGCAGACCTGCTATAAAAAATCATTTCCATTTACAGTCTGCTTCTTGAAACTCCAACACAAATAAAAAGCTGATGTGAAGCGTCAATTATATTTTTTCAGAATTTTTATGCTTCTTGAAAAATCTTACTTCAAAATCTTACTCTCTAACATTATCATGTCTTCCTGCTTTTACTAACATCCCTCATCAAAAACTATCAAATCCGCGCAAAAGTCTTAACAACACATTAATAAACACCCCTCTCTCAAAAACAAAAAGGAGTATATCCCAAAGACACACAACAACAACTGAGAAGACAAAAAAAAAAACCCTCTCTGGCGTCCATTCGCATCCATCTTGGCTCTCCAGCGAGTTGAATAGCGCAGGTGGCGATTCCACCCCCATCCCCCGCGAAATGGATGAAAGTGGTCAACTGATTTCTCTCCCAGGTTTTTTGAGGGAATATATTTTTTCATCCATTTCTCCCCCCAATGACATATGGGGTGAGAGGCCAGCTTTATTTTTATGGTTTGTTGAATAAAGTAATATATCTTGTTTCTCTCGGACCGTTCCCTAAACGCCGCTCTCTCTTTTTTCTCCGCCCCGTCCGAATGAAATATTGATTATCTATCGGACAGTGTGCTCCGGACCATCTCGTCGGTGTCATTTTTAATTGCGGGGCTTCTGGGGAGAAGTATGGGCTCGCTGGGGGAATTAAACGCCCTTTGGTCCACTCTTTAATACAGAGGGTTTTCTCCTATGTGTTTTCATTTTATTGGAAATCCCTTCTCTTTGAGATATGTGAAATGAGAAAATTCGGTGAACCAAAAAAATCTATTCGTTAAGAAAATAAAAGCTATTTTTTCATTTGCTTGGAGTCACATTTGATCCATAACATTCTTACATTATTAACACCTACTTTAAGTTACCCAGCGGGTAAGTAAGTACCTGTGAACCGAAGCCACGGAGGTGTGGTACTGTAGCCTACGCCACGTCCTCATTCGCTCGCACAACCATTTAAGTAAAAACTAAATCAGTATCGTATCGATAAAAAAAAAACCCTCTAATTTAGGCTTTTGTTATTTGATTTAACAAATGTTTCTTGTTTCTATGACTCTTCTTGTCAGATACAAGACGATATCCTCACTCGTATTAGTTAGTTATTTTCTATTAATTAAATGCATTAAACTAGTTGATAACCTTTACGAAACAGATTTCCTTAGGGGGTCATAAACTAACTAAAAGATTAGGTCTGAAGGTTTGTGATTTAAAGGGGACATTCGCAAAGTACACCAGTCATTGTCAGTGGTTTTTATACTAGTAGGGGGAAAATACGGTTTGACCTCAAACAAATTCCAACAAAAGGTTTTTCAACGGTTTTGAACTCTACTAGGTGTCCTTATTGACAGAATAAAAGTCTACCACAATCTGATGACCGGAAGTTTGTTTTTTTTTTAATTTTTTAAAAAACTTTAAAATCCTCCAAAAACGATAATAAAGGCGAAAAAAAAATTTTTTTTCGGTGTTAAATTATATATTAGGTGGTACTTGACTTTTATTGACGAAGTAATTTATAAAAATTTTATTTATAAGGATCTGGCAACAAGAAAAGTGCTTTTTTTCAAGATGGCGGCCTAAGTTTTCAAAAAGTGACAGTAAGCTTGTTTTTCTCGAGTAAATTCCATTAATTAAGATGAAAAGTGACGTAAATTAAGTCATGAACTTCAGATAATGCTGTAAATTTGGTCTATCCCATTAAAATAAGGAAAAAAACCGAGCGGAAATACGCGCGTATCCGCGCAGTTTATGAGTCCCGATTTCACTGGGTATAGTCACTATAAAAGTTCACTAAAACTAGGAAAAAATTCCAACAAGCATTTTCTCAACGGTTTTAGACAGTAATAAGTGTATTTATTGTCATTAAAAAAGTCTACCAGAATCTGACAACCGGAAGGGTTTTTTTTTTCAAAATGGCCGCCGATGATTAAAGAAAAGAGATATTCGGGAAAAAACCCTAATTTAAGCGTTATGAAAGCTTTTTCTAAAATAAATATTAGGTTATAGTTAACTTTTCTTATCATAGTAATTCATATAATATCCGTTTACAAAATCTAGTAACAAGAACAGGGCTTATTTCCAAGATGGCGGCTTAGGATTCTTTCGGAATTGCCGGCGTATACTGGATAATTTGAAAGGTTCATTAAATTGAAGAAAAATTCCAACAAGCATTTTTTCAATGGTTTTAGGCTGTAATAAGTCTATTTATTATCATAAAAAAAGTCTACCGGAATCTGACAAACGGAAGGGAGTTTTTTTTTTCAAGATGGCCGCCGCTGCTTAAAGAAAAGAGAAATTCGTGAAAAAGAGGTAATTTAAGTGTTATGAAATTTTTTGGGGGATTCTAAAATTAAATATCACGTTACAGTTAGCTTTTCTTAGCATTTTAATAATAAAAATCTGGTGACACTTAAATTTAGCGCTTTTTCACGAATTTCTCTTTTCTTTAAGCAGCGGCTGCCTTCTTGAAAAAAACTCCCTTCCGGTTGTCAGATTCCGGTAGACTTTTTTTATGACATTAAATAGACTTTTTACTGACTAAATCTGCTGGGAAAATGCTTGTTGGAATTTTATTTTTGATTTAATAAACGTTTAAAAATAGCCAGTATGCGCTGGCATTTCCGAATATAACGTAAGCCGCCATCTTGGAAATTAGCTCTATTCTGGATGCCAGATTTTTAGAAAAGGAATTTATATTAATTACAATGTTAAGAAAAGCTGACTATAACGTAATTTTTAATTTTAGAAACCCAAAAAATAATTTATAACACTTAAATTAGCGCTTTTTCACGAATTTCTCTTTTCTTTAAGCAGCGGCGGCCATTTTAAAAAAAAAACTCCCTTCCGGTTGTCAGATTCCGGTAGACTTTTATTATGATAATAATTAGACTTATTACTGCCTAAAACCATTGAGAAAATGCTTGTTGGAATTTTTTCTTCAATTTAATGAACCTTTTAAATTTTCCAGTATACGCCGACAATTCCGAAAGAATCCTAAGCCGCCATCTTGGAAATAAGCTCTGTTCTTGTAACTAGATTTTGTAAACGGAATTTATATGAATTACTATGATAAGAAAATTTAACTATAACCTAATATTTGATTTTAGAACCCATAAAAAGCTTTCATAACACTTAAATTAGGGTTTTTTCCCGAATATCTCTTTTCTTTAATCATCGGCGGCCATTTTGAAAAAAAAAAAACCTTCCGGTTGTCAGATTCTGGTAGACTTTTTTAATGACAATAAATACACTTATTACTGTCTAAAACCGTTGAGAAAATGCTTGTTGGAATTTTTTCCTAGTTTTAGTGAACTTTTATAGTGACTATACCCCAGTGTATCGGTGCGCGGATACGCGCGTATTTCCGCTCGGTTTTTTTTTTCCTTATTTTAATGGGATAGACCAAATTTACAGCATTATCTGAAGTTCATGACTTAATTTACGTCACTTTTCATCTTAATTAATGGAATTTACTCGAGAAAAACAAGCTTACTGTCACTTTTTGAAAACTTAGGCCGCCATCTTGAAAAAAAAGCACTTTTCTTGTTGCCAGATCCTTATAAATAAAATTTTTATAAATTACTTCGTCAATAAAAGTCAAGTACCACCTAATATATAATTTAACACCGAAAAAAAATTTTTTTTTCGCCTTTATTATCGTTTTTGGAGGATTTTAAAGTTTTTTAAAAAATTAAAAAAAAAAAAACTTCCGGTCATCAGATTGTGGTAGACTTTTTTTCTGTCAATAAGGACACCTAGTAGAGTCCAAAACCGTTGAAAAACCTTTTGTTGGAATTTGTTTGAGGTTCGGCCCTTTTTTGAGCTATTTTCCCCCTACTATACCCCCTTGTTGAAAGTTGTCCCAATTCAGTGATCCCTCCCCCAATGTGATGCCAATCTTTCGAAACTTTGATTTCTATCCGAACTTTGATCCTGATCCTGATTTTATTTCACTATTTCCTTTAATTTGGATAATAAACTTTTAATTGCTTTTAATTTTTGAATAATTTATAAACTTCTTTATTGCTGTTGAAAATCAATCCATCAATTTTATTAACAAAAACAAAAATTTTACAAAATTTAAAACAGATTCACAAAAGTTTACACAGAATTCAAAGAAAAGAAAAAAAACAAATACATCCCAAAGGAGCCACAGGTCCATGAGTAAAACAAAATTGGACAATGAAAAAAAAAATTGACAGTGGAAGAAATACCTCCTTTAACCCTGTAGCATCAGTGAAAAATGTTTTTTAAGTGGGACGTCGCAAAAATCATATTGCCCCTTTATCAAAAGACCCCTTCTTGCCACTCAACGTGGGACGTAATTTGGGAATGACCCCATATTTACCAGTATCCCTGGTTGTGCACTGAAGATTCTCAATGCTTATATGACTGATACAGCCATAACCATCTAAACATCCCTTTGTGTATCGATCGTTAGCTTTTTTTTTTCCTCACAAACAAACCGATTCGGTAGCGATTCCATTACAAAAGCAAAACACCCATTTCTCCCCACAAAATATCCCCCTCGACAGGAGTATTCAAGAAAAACGACATAAGTAAGACTTCATTGGACCTTTCAAAAAGAAAATAAATACCTCAAAACAGTCGCTGAAAAGAAAACGTTTTGCTCTTCTGACTAGAAAGATGGCCCTCCGTAAATCAAACCCTTGTCAACACCTGTTTTTTTGAGCGTCCCTCCCCCTTCGTCGACAAAGCCCGGGCCCAAAAAATTCACTTCCTCGGCACGGGGCCTGCTTTGTGTCCGGCAGTTCCGTGGGAAAAACAGGAGGGCCTAATGACGTCGAGATATGCTTGATTCTTTCGTGACAGTGACGAACGCGATTTTGAAAAGTGAAAAGCCTGCGTTTCTTCTGGCTAAACGGCTGCTCCGCCCTTTTTGGTCGGGGTTCCAAGAAGTGCACGAAACGGGAGAACACGAAAACTGACTTCGCTGATGGCCGATAATCGTCGTGGAAAATTATTGGCAATTAGCAAATTTCCAAAAGTCGCACCCAAACTCCTACAGTCAGGAACGGAGAAATGGTGTATACAGAAAAATTAGGTCACACAAAAAAAAGTAGGAAAAGAAGAACTGAAGCTTTGTGATCCTTTGGGATATTATAACCCTATTCAATGTTTTTTCTTTTACTTTTTGTATTTTTTTTCTTCATTATTTTTTCCCTACTTCATATATTCATGTTTCTTGCATATACAACCTTGTATTTATATGTGTTGGGAATAAATTTTGATTTGATTGATTTGAAATATTTGAAAAACCTCAAAATAAAAATTTGTTTTAATAGTTTAAAAGATAAAAAAGGCGATTTAATGCAAGAAAACACCGCTTCCACTAGCGACGTGAACTAATCCAATCATTTTGTAAGTAAATTGTAATATAACATATTCTATAGTACCTATGGAAAGGAAAGGAAAAAAGTAATATAAGAAGAAAAAAAGGAACAAATTCAATGCAATAGAATTTAAAGCAAAACAATAACCATTCAAAAGTTGTTATTATTTAAAAATAATTTTTTTCAATTAGTTTTTTTTTAAATTTATGTCACTTATAATTTTATTTGTTTGGAATTTTTTTAAAAAATTATGTGTTAGTTCAAAGGCCATTCCAATGTTACGGTAAGCATGTTTTAACCACTGGTTATTTTTACCTCCTCCCGCCCCCCTATTCAGTAAACATAATATAAACGCTAACCCTCTCTTATAATTACCAAAGTAACAGCTCCTAACCCAACCCTTTCGTTTATGGATAAATCCTTCAATCGTGATCTAATCATAAAAATTTTAAACCTAATGCGGTTAAAAAAAACTCACTTGGCTTGAAGCACGAAAATGCTCGCTTAATTTTTTAAGGAAATACGTAGTACCTCGACAGAGCGACCCTTTCCGAGACCAATAATGAATGGTCGTTTTAACGGAAGGAAGTTAACGAACACTGTGATAAAACAATCGGTACCTTAATACCGGTCGTTGTAACTTAGGGGTCGCTATATCGAAGAGTTGTTATAAAAAGATAGGTTCTACGTATTAATTATTTAGTTTTTATATGGATTTTTCTTAATTTAACTATTTTTTCAAATTGTACTTCAAGATATGTAGAAAAACATAATATGTATCTTATTAGTGCAATGTCTTACCACGGCTTACTAGATACTTATACAGGCTAGTCGAGTTTTAAACAATGAAAACCATTTGACAACTTTTCCCGCTTGGAGCGCTACAAGACCTACCTATATCACCCACCGCCTTCAACACTGTGGATATGCTTTGCCAGTTTGTCCACTATTGCCATCTGGATTTGCAATGATTTCCGTACTCGGCTAGCCTGTATAAGTATCTAGTAAGCCGTGGTCTTACATAAGAAAAATGCAAATTCATATAAAATGTAATTCATGTAAAAAAAATTGCTGGTTTAACTAAAAGTTTTAAAAAAAATATTGTATTTTCATGGTGCCCAGGCAATTCAAATAGACTCGAAGGTTTTACACCTTTTGTTAAAATAGTACTACCTATAACCTATAAATATTTAAAAACCCAAATTCTAATATTTTTTAAGATGTCATACCCCTGCGACTCAAAAGAGCATGATTTTTTTACTTAGGGTCATTTGACTTCCCGGTTGACCGACCCTGTCAGAGTTCTCACTTTTGAAGTCGGCCGATGTCATTGTCACCAGAGAATCTTCCCCCCAAGGGGTTTAACGTTTCAAAGATCCTCTGCACCGCACCAGTAAATGACCCGTCATCGTCCAAAATTTATGATTTTAACACAAAAAAGTTTTTTGAGATATGGGGAGGAGGGAATATTTCCTGGAAAACTCGTTTCCAACTGAGAAAAACCTTCATTTTCCCATGGAAAGTTCAGATCTTGCATAACTTTAGGAAATGCATTGGTAAAATATTTATATTTTTATTAAATTTTATTTTTAAAAAAAATGCTACTCTTGAGGTATTTGAATAAAGAAGAGGGGGGGAGGAACACGTATTGTGCCGAGGTGTTTTGTAAGTAATTACTCTAAATAATTCTCATAAGGGGCCATTCATTAACTACGTAAGGATGATTTTGGCAATTTTTGACCCCCCTACCCCCATATAAGGGTACGTAAGATTTTTCAAACCCCTCCCCCCTATTCTTACGTAAGATTCCATTTCGTTTTTCAAAATAATAAAATGTTAGAAAAGGATAACTTAATGCTACTCCAATAAAAAAAGATACATCTGATATACCTTTATTTTTGCTCGTCAGCATTTTTAAGTTTTTCTGGGGTTATTGAATAGTAATTTGATTAGAATAATTGGAATTTGTTTACATTAACTTGGAAAATCTTACGTAAGAATGGGTTTGACCCCCCTCCCACCCCCAAGTAAGGATATGTAGAGATTTTTCCAACCCCCCCCCTCGGGACCCTTACGTAATTAATGAATGGCCCCTAATGAGGAAAGAACAATTGTGGATCGAGGAATTATTTATAAAAAATATATTATCACATTTTCTGTTGAGGAAAACAAGTTTTATATTTTCCGCTTAATTACTTATAAAATAATTTGAATGGAAGGATAATATTTGCATCTAAGCATGGTTAAAATGCGTTGACTTTGGGAGTATAATGGATTTTAAAATTGGAAAAGTTTAACTACACTCTATGACTGGCAGCGTTTTATTATTTACCCATATAAAAATATAAGGAAAAATTAAAAGAAATTCTCCCAATTGAGATATATTTTAATGGTGTTTTATTTTGATTTTTGATTATTTTTGGAAATTAAAATAAATTTGGAATTAGGAAATAAAGCTCAGCCTTTGCGCCCACCTAATCCTAAAGTGCCTTTCTTTTTTCTTTAAATTTTTTTTTTCTCTAAAAGCCGTTTCTTCTAACATAAAGTGTATGTTTCTTATACACTAAGGGGGGGGGGATGTTATTTTGTAATATGTTTTACTGCAATTTAGAGAAACAACATTAAGAATATGTGAAAAAACAACAAAATAAGTGTTGACGTCTATGAATTTACCAAGAAATTATCCATGTTGTTCTACTGTTTTCAAACAATGCTACCGTTTGCATAAACAAAGATAATTTACATGGACAACTCACATCATCTGAGCTTGCAATATGTGGTCAGACCCCTTCATTGATTTCGTGTCGAACGGGGGGGGTGAGGAGAGGGGGGAGGGCGAAATTGTTTTTCAGCGGAGTCTTTATTAACTCTTGTCTGGCGAAAATAAGACCCGATTTCCCTGCGAAAAAAAGGGGTATTCGCAAATAAGAAGGGGGCCCTGGGGTCTCCTTCGGTTCCGGGTCCTTTCTTAACGGCCGCGTTAACTACACCGGGCCCCCCATTTTGGGAGAGGAATAGATGACGGGACGCGCATCCCCAAAAGAACGCGCTTTTCTTGGTTTTTTTATTCTTAAGAAGATGCTCGGCCCGATCTCGTCGATGATCATGATAATTGTTTGGAGAAGGTTTTCGGGTTGTTTGATTGCCTGAGGGGAATTTTTGTGGGGAAAGGCTTAGAAGGCCTTCTACACAACCGCAAGAAAGGGGATTTTTTATTAGGACATAAAGAAACTGTTTAGAGAGATTGTAATCATGCAGCCTAGTAAGAATTTCACTAAGGAAATGAAACCGACTAAAATACCAACAATGGCTAGCCTTTGTTGATACCCTTTGTTGATACCCTTTCTGCCGAGTATAAAATACTTTATTTAACTATTTCTTTTTAAGATTTTATAAACTACTATTTCAGTGGCGTATATATAGAAATTTGTTTCAGGAGTGACCCAAAAATATCCTCTAAAACAATTAGCCATTATCAGGCCCAAATCTAGATTTTTTAGGTAGGATTTGCATCTTGATGAACTTAATACAAAACATTTTAAATAATACAAGAAAAGGTTGATCTGGGAGTCCACCCCATAAAGGGTGGCAAAAGGGTGGCCCTGACAAACAGGGCTTTAACACCTTTTAGTACCCAGTCCGAATTTCGAGGAGGTTCCTCGTCCCCCTCTTAAATTTTTTTCTTCAGGGGGGAATTCAACTTTTTAAAAAAATTTACTGTTTTGAGGTTTAGCACTTTAAAAACGCAAGAAAAACATAAATAATACAATAAATAATAACATAAAAAGATACAAATTAGAAATTAGATTTTGTTCCAAAACACGATGGGAGGGATCGGGCATTTTGCTTACGCAATTATTACGGAGAAGTCTTATTTTCGTTAACTGGAGGGTTTCAAAAATTATCAACAACATGCTTCCGTAATATTTAAACGCCCGCCGCATGCAAGCTGCCATTCGAAAATATTTCCTTAGATTTTTTAAGGTGTCTACACAACCATTTCCTCTCAACAATAGTTTAAAAAAAAACACAAAATATTTTTGTTCCAAGATATAGCTCTCGAAATATTTTTACAAAGCGATTTCATCTTTATCATTTCCCCTAGCAGATGCACTTGTTTATTTTAAAGTAACTTATTATTATCATCACTTCATTGTGAATCACTGTTGGTAAATATGTCTCAAAGTTTCACTTTTGTTTACACAGGGTCTTATTGTTTAGCAGCGCAGGTTAACACGAGATCTTGTGAAAACATTAACACCCCGTGCCAAGGCGCCTTAAATGTTTGTTTTTCACTATTCTTTTTTTCCACTCTTTTCTTTAGGCAGCTTCGCTCGAGACGTTTCTATTGATTCTTTTTCTGTACGGGATTTTCTTTGCCAACCGTGCCATACAAATACTCTATGAAGCTACGTAAAGGGTCATAATCATTGGCGGATACTCATAATTAAAATATAGAGATACAAATAAACACAAAAATTCATTTACCTTGCTTGGATTTAGATATAGTATTTTTAACCTAAAGGTTTGCAGCTTTTGAAAGAAAACTCAATTCCAAATAACGCAGATGAACACTAAATTAATTTTGGGTTCAGGCAAAATGAAAATGGACCTAATAAGGTAAGTTTCATTTTAATTTACAACAAAATAAAAAAATATGAAAAAAAAAATCTCATTATACCCGTTTATTACACAAATGTGACCCCCTGTGAAAAAGGGTTGTGCATGCGAATGTGTGCTTGGCGTGCCCAACAGGCAACTGTACTTTACCTCCATGGCTTTGATCCACAGTCGCTCACTAGGTCATAGGAAGTAAATACTAGTATTAGCAAAAAAAACAACCCAGTAAATGGACTCTAACCGTCTGACGTCAAACGGAACCAACACGTGACCTACTGAGCTTGCGATTGGCTACCACAATACTACACACTACACTAGTAGATCTACTAGTTTAGTATCTGTGGAAACCAATGGACTCTAACCGCCTATCTGGTTCGAGACTTCACACGGAACCAACACGTGACCTACTGAGCTTGCAATTGGTTACCACAGATACTACACTAGTAGATCTACTAGTGTACTAGTACTAGTACTACTAGATACTACACTAGTAGATCTACTAGTGTAGTATCTGTGGTAACCAATGGACTCTAACCGCCTATCTGGTTCGAGACTTCACGGAACCAACACGTGACCTACAACTGAGCTTGCAATTGGTTACCACAGATACTACACTAGTAGATCTACTAGTGTAGTATCTGTGGTAACCAATGGACTCTAACCGTCTGACGTCACACGGAACCAACACGTGACCTACTGAGCTTGCGATTGGTTACCACAGATACTACACTAGTAGATCTACTAGTGTAGTATCTGTGGTAACCAATCGCAAGCTCAGTTGTAGGTCACGTGTTGGTTCCGTGAAGTCTCGAACCAGATAGGCGGTTAGAGTCCATTGCAAGCTCAGTAGGTCACGTGTTGGTTCCGTGTGAAGTCTCGAACCAGATAGGCGGTTAGAGTACATTAACAGAACAGTAAAAGGTTAGGAAATTGTTTAAAACATTCCCAAAAACTTACCCATACAAAATCAACGAAGCTAACATTATACCCAAACTTTGAATTATGTTTTAAAAAACAACTTTTTAAGGAAATAGAACAAACAAGCATCCAGCCCTTTAAGTTTGTCCTATGCCTTTTCTGTCGATAGGGGCTAAAGTATAAGATGTATGATATAAAAAGCATCAGTACCGTACAGTGTTTTCAGGTGACGTCACCAGGGCCTGATTTACCATTAGGCCCACTAGGCCCGGGCCTAGGGGCCCCAAAATTTGGGGGGCCCCTAATTTTAAAAAGTTGACAAAAATATATAGTAGAAATAGCTTTTTATACTTCGTAGAATGCTTTTTCATTCCTTTTTAAATCGAAAATAAAAATCCAAACCTTTTCAATGTAAAAAAACGTAAAAGATAACCAAGAACATGTCTGCCCCTGACTTCCTGACGATAGTAAATTTTCACACTAAACAAACAATTACTTTTCAAGCTTCTACATTCATATAACATCTGATGTGGCAACGGGGGGCCCCCTTCCGGTGTGTTGGGCCTAGTGTTCCAAATTTTCTAAATCGGGCCCTGGACGTCACAACTGGTTATTTTCTTTTAACTGTTAATCTACTTTAGGGCTTTTAACTGTTGCTAAGGCCGTTGTTTATCTGTTGCTAAGGCGGTTTTTAGGTATGGGATCACGTGATCGCAAATGCTCCAATAGAAGAATTCCACGGCTAGTCAGCATTTTCTGTAACTGTTAACCTCTGTATGGCAAAAAACTGTAACATCTTCTGTTGCTAAGGCCGTTGTTGGGTCCTAATCATGTGATTGAAAATGCTCTACAGATGGCAACAAAAGTAGAAGATTAAAGAAAAATTTCACTTTTTAATGTAGAGTGTGAGTGTATGTTTTTAATGGGTTAAGTGTAAAACTTTCTTACTATTGAAGGGTCCCATTTAAGCAGCTGTGCAGATGCGTAACGTAAATACTCGGGTAGGTAAGATATTTATGTAGTTCTATGTAGTAAATTAGTCTCAAAAATAAACAATTTTCTTTCACAAAAAAAAAATCTAAAAAAAAATTCAACGCATTTTCCCAAAATTATGGATAAAATTCCGCAGACATCTGGGGCGATTTATAAATGTTACGCAAGTACCTAAAGGGGGAGAGTATTTTCTATTTGCTTATTCTTGTTGATAAGGGAAAGAGAGATAGGGGTGATGCGCACATTATACGTTGAAAACCCCATATTTAAGAAAAAAAGTATTTTGCAATCCGAAAGAAAAATTTAATTTAAGAAATAAAATTTGCAAAAAGAAATCAATTCTTTTCAATGATGTTCTGAAGTTAAGTTTTAATAACTCTAAAAAAAACCTGTTAATTTTTAAAGGAAATCCTGTCACCATTTGCTGCCAAAAGAAACCCTGTACGTAACTGAAAAAATATTGCTGTATCAGTGTAAATCTTCCAGAAATTACCTATATTTATTACAAAAAAAAACGATTCTTAAAAAGAGAAACAGTTTTTTTCTGTTTTCTTTTTTTATTTATGATGATTAGTTGATAGTTCCTAACTGGTTTTAATCACCACACTCACCAGTCAAGTAATAAAGAAACTGATTTACTTTTTCTGTTTTTCCCTATACATTAACGAATCAGCATAATAGTAATGCTCCTTCCTTTTGTTTGTACTGCTGGATGTTAATGAAGCCGTATTTAATTATTGAAAAAGATAAATACTGGGTTGAATGTACGGGTTGTTTCTGTTGATTCATGAAATTAGACTGTTAAAAACAGTTGAAATTCTGTAACATTTACAGAAATAAAACTATTAAAAATAAAAAGCGTAAAAAATCACGTAAGGTATCTGTGAAATAAATGTAAATAAACTGGTGTCCTAACAGGTTTTTTCCTGTAAATTTAACATATTTTTTACAATTTGGGCAGGAAAACGTCTGATTATCTCGTTTTCATGGGATTTTACTTTACATCCAAAGGAAAAAAGAGGATGGAATAATAACATAACAAAGAATGAAAGCAATAATGCGTAGTTTTAGAATAAGAAACAGAACGAATAGCGATCAGATGAACACAACAAAAAAAAAACATGACGGCTGAAGAGAGGGCAGCTCAGTTACAGAAAAAAAGTGTATTTTAAGTAAAATGGAGATTTTCTGTTATAGGACTGTAGAATATCTGTAAAAACAACAGAATTTTTTCATAGTGACGCTGGATTACTGATAAAATAAGTATTTAATATAAAATGGAGGTATGCTGTAACAAGTGTTTTTTGAGTGAATTAAAAAACAGATTTTACGAACAAAAAGGATCGGTAATGTTGAGGGTTAGCAGTTTACTTTTATTTAACTATAAGAGAAGATATCTTTGCTTATTTTTGCCATCATGGGTAAGGAGATAACCCAAAAACCTATATTATTATTTAATATTTGATATATATTAATTATTAAATATTATATAATATTTGACCTGACCCCTCTTTCGTCCAACACGAATATAAGAAATATACACTCATTCTTTCTTACTGAGAACCGTATGCAATTCAAAAGGCATCATACAGCAGAGCATCCTCTTCAGAAAAAAATACCCAAACTAGGTATATTCGCGTTATGAAATATGAATCCACCAACTCCGCACTTGACGCGCAGCGCGCGCCGAAACCCTACTCCGCTCCGATTGGCGACCCAAAGTCCACCCCCAACTTGAGGGGCTCTTATGATTGGCGAGGCGACGACATATTCATAACTCTTCATAACTTTCCTCTCTCCTCATTGATCAGGATTATACGTCCGAGGTGACGTTTTTCCATAACAGCCAATGGGACCGAGGCGCAGCGGTTGCGTCACCCCTTCAAACTTGCTCTTCCAGTTCCCCAGCTCCGTACTTTATCGCTTGTTTGGCGCGTTTTGGGAAACTCTTCCGTTTTGTTCGAAGGATGAGCTTATCTTTCGTTTAGATCTTAT
This sequence comes from Tetragnatha montana, assembly GCA_963680715.1. Lineage (NCBI taxonomy): Eukaryota > Metazoa > Arthropoda > Arachnida > Araneae > Tetragnathidae > Tetragnatha > Tetragnatha montana. Next base: position 25,703,364 of record OY796682.1, read on the forward strand.
CTCTCCTAAATGGAGAAGTGTGGTATGGAGAAGAATTTAAAATTATTATTGTGTGCATTTTCATTGGGCTTTCACTGAATATATTGTCTTGTTTGTTTCAGTTTCTGCTGCTGTTTGATTTTATCTCTTAACAGTATAAAAGGGGTTATTTTTTCTAAAGATCCCTCAATCAATGGGTGGCAACTCTCTAGAGCAGGCCTGCACAAGTGGCCTTCCGACACTCTTTTTGTGGCCCAACAAGCCACGAATGGTTTTAAAATTTTAAAAGGTTTAGAAAAATTCAATTAAAAAGGTCAATTTTTGCAAAGGTTTACAAAAGAATTCGCCAATCCAAAATGTTGAACTATTTATTTCAAGCAACTTTGAAAAGTTTATTTTTAAAAAAACCTTATCGTCAAAAATATAAAAATTTATTTAAAATTTCAATTTAAAACTTTAAGTATGTTTTGAACACTGATTTGACGTAATCTATTATTCCATGTCATATTGTTTTTATTTTTTCTCAATATCGTGAACAAGCATTAGAGCGTCCGTAGAAAGGAACATTGGCATAATTATGTATTACAAATAAGCACTTTTAACTCTTTCATCCCTAGCCACCCCAAATTTTTAATAGTACACTGACAAACAGGGCTGAAGGGGTTATAGCATTCTTGAAAACTACTTGATGTTTAGGTTAAAATTGATTTCTTTTAAATAAAAGGAACATTTAAAGGGAAATATCTATATAAATTTGTAAATCTCCATCATCATTTTCTAAATACCTTTTCCCCTGAATTCTTTTTTCAGATTTTTAGCAGAAATGGCGTTAGATGAAAACATGATGGTGAAACTTTACGTTTTACAAAATATGGTTATCTCATTTTTCTGAGAACTCATCGTGTCTACAATATAAAAGGATTACACATTTACTGATAACAATATTATCACTTTATCTAGATTTTATCTTTTCCCCACTCTGGTTATTTCCAACTGAAACAAAAAAAAGACGACAGTGAAATAGTTCTTCTATAGTGAATCAGACCGTGATAAGATTCTTCAAATGAAAACATAAAATTTAACATAGTTTCACATATAAATTCGTCGTTTATAAAAATTATATCCTTAATTAAATAAACTTAATTAGGGTTTTCTTTCATTACACTTGCCTCTTAAACTTTGATCGTCAAGAAGTTCGAATAACTATCCAACAATCCTATTGTTGAATAGTATTATTGTTAAGTTTTCTAATAGTTCCATAAAAAATGTTCACAATTTTTTTAGACGGTTTAAATTTTTTTAAATTAATGAACGGTCAATAAAAATTCTCGCATAAACAAAAAAAATAGTAAAATACTGATGAAAAATGTTAAAAAGCAAAATTTTAACATATTGTTTGGAAAACTTTTTAAAATTTGACTAATTGAATAATAAAAAAACTTATTTTTAACTTATTTTTTATCATTGTTATAACGTAAGGTCAATATATACTCAATTAACCTTTTGTTAAAAACACTCTAGTTGAATTATTGCTTTATCTAATTCTTGGAAGTAATAAAAGGGGTTAAATCTAATCACTTATATTTATGTCAATAAATTCAATCCGGTCAAGGACGAAACTGTTATCAATCAGTATAATTAACATTTTATATCTTAAGATTAGCTTCACAAGAGTGAGCAGAGAGTTTAACAGAATTTTGAGTCTGATAACTGCTTGAATCAGATAAAATTCATCATGTATTAAGCAAACAGAGGATAAGTTGTCATGTGAAGTATGAATCATATTCGCAGCATTAATATGGCCTAATACCAAGTGCAGTTACTCAATGTTTGTTTTTCTCCCAGTAAGCATAATATCCAGCTAAAAATTCACCGTACCAAGAAAGAATAATTTACAAAAGAGGGGAAATACAGATGGAAAAATGATTTACTAGGTATGGTATAAAAATAAGTAGTCGTGAATAAATTTGTACATAAGAACCTTGCCTTTAATCATTTCCTTTTCTGATGTTGCCAAAAATGAAAAATGATTGCAATTTCTAATCGAAACAATACATTGATTTTATTAGTTTCAAAATAAAATAATATAAATTAATAATAAATTACCATTTTAACTAAGGTTATTTATTCTTATGATTTTTTAAAGTGAAAAATAATTTTTAAGTTTTTTTAAAAAACGAATAGTTTCTTACAAAGTCTTTATTAATATTAATAGGTGTACGTACACACTTGATTTTTTTTTTCTCAAATTATGCCTTAAATAATCTGATTTTTTCAGAAAAGGTCATAATTATGATCTTAAGATCATTCTAGGATCAAAAAACAATTTTGAGCTATTAATTAATTAACTAATTAACAAAATATGAGCAAAATAGCACGTTTTTGAACAGTGATTACTCATGTTGTAATTACCCGAGAGTTAAAATTCTGGTTGGAAGTTGTTCGTAATTTATTACTTAATGTTCCATACCGATATCATATAAATTTACCTCATACACTTTTTTTAAAGAATGTTTAACTGGAAGTACATGTAACAACTCATTTTTTTCATGACATTAATACAAAAACTTTCATAAAAAAAATATTTTTTCAATTATTCACTTGATAATGGTAGGGAACATACTTGATATTATAGAGACTTAGTTGGCACAAAAAGTAAAGTAATATTATTATTATTTTTTAAATTATCAATGTTTAAACTGTCTACTGTATAGCAAAAACCATATTCCTCAGAAATTGAGTTTAAAGTTACTCAGCTGAGCTTACTCACTGAGACATCACCTCACGTAAAACTCTATACCTCAAAAACTATTTTGAGTATTAACAGTATTCTGGTATCATTGCAAAGCTGAAGGACTAGAGAATGTTTTAAACTAATAAATTTTTTTTCGATATTTTGACCGATTTTCACGATCTGAAGTGTGTACGTACGCCTTAGACTTAGCCAAATTATTCTACAGAGCTATCCCGCAGAAACTATAATTCACAATTTGATAGATGATGAAATGAAACGAAGTAATAGTACTGCATAAAAACTTGGCCCTTAAAAAAAGTTTATTGTAGGGCATATGACAAGTTTATGACTAGCATTCGAGAAACTTAACTCTGGTCATTTAAAACTAAAGTTTTTCTATTTTGTTCTTTTTTCTTAAAGTGTATAAAACTTTAAGCCCAATCAAGAAATAGTTTGTAATGTATATAATGTCGTGCAGATTTTGTCTAATGCGGGTGTAATATTTAATTATGGTTATTAAAACACTTACGAGTTATGACGTCACACAAAAACGTCATACTAAGTGTAGTGCCGTTTCATAACGCCAAATAAATGGTTTCATCGATTTACTGTGAATTGTGATAGAGTGTTTTTATTTAATCTACTAATTTATGAATTTTTAAGTTTTTTAAGCTGACTATTTTTTAATCAATCATATTAAATTACCAAATTTTTATCATTTAGGATGCTTAAATAAAAGCATATCCCGGAAATTATTTAAAACAATGCTTTGCCAAAAGAAAGGGGTACCAATAAATTGAGCTTTTAAAAGAGATCAACAGCTATTTTTATTTGAATTATTATAGGAATGGGTTCGAGAGTTCCCCACCTCAAAAAACTGAATTTTAAAAATCTTCACTCACAAAGTCTTACATAATCACCATTTACATTTTATCTTTATAGTAAGGGCGAGGATAGATTTTTACAGCCCTCAGTTTATGGTCCCAGTCTCTTTGTGTGGTCAAATAGCGAACATAGGGAAACCCCTCCGCGGACGGGAATGCGAGGAGAAACCCCCGAACCATACCAAGAGATCAGTGCGAAAACACTGAGGCCCATAAAACTCTATCCTATCAAACTTACAAATTCTTAAAACTAACCAGTATACCCAGACATGGTTTCTTAACTTTTGTTTCGATTTGTTTAAATTCGAAGTTTTTTTGGGCAGAATCACGTGGCTTTTAATTCACGTGAAATATTCACACAGGAAAGGTGAGTATATCACAAAACGATAACATATCGTCGGCTTACAGTCGAAAGGCACTAAGTCACTTTTGGAAGATATTTTGAAAGCGGTGGAAGCTTGGCGCATCTCTAAAATCTCGTCAAACTGAAAAGCTAGTAACCTAGCATAGATGGCTGGTTTGTTTTAAAACAGAAAGAATTCATACCGTAAAAAGCTTAAATGTTGGTTTGCGATTAATAATTTATTAAATTGAAATTATTTGATCATGTAATTGAGTTATTTTAGGGATTAAAAGATTTTATAATTCGATTTCTCAAAGATTTTATAATAATATTTTCTTTTTCATACACTATAACTAGAATGGCAACGGTAAAATGCTCGCCAAATTTGGCATAACCTCGTACGGAGTATTTGAGCAAAGAGTGACTTAGTGCCTTTCGACTGTAAGCCGACGATATTTTCCAAGGGAAACCCTGAGGATATAGGAAGTTGACTCACTCGTCTTACAATAGGAGGATTAAAAGGGTGCGTCTTCGCAGCAGTACATACGTAACGCCCCCTACAGAAAACGTATATGTCAATAATAATAATAGTCCTCTCTATAAAAGGTGCTCAATTTATTATCCTTAAAATTGTCCTAATCCTGTTACTAGTCAAATCTACTTCATACAAACCACAGAGTATAGAGCTTAAGCTTTATACTCAGTGATACAAACATACAAGAAAATATGCTTGCGATATTCAAACAACCTAGTTTCTCAAGGATTCCTTCCTTCAGGGGCTCCACCTGCAGCCAATTTATCATCCTTCAATGCAGTACCTTTGTAAGTATTTGCGTCTGATCGAGATGCGTTTCTTTTCAAAAAATAATCCGTGGTGTATAGGCCTTTTCATCCTGAAGTCATTCATTTACTATCGAAAGGACCTCATTCGTTCTGAGCCAATAGAAAATCATATGAAGACGCATATAACACACTTTATGATAGCTCAGAACAGCTAACTGTGATAGCTCAGAACAACTAAAATATCTTTTTATCTTTACTATAATTATAAGTTAATTAAGATAGAAAAAAAGATTGATAAATTCCTATATTTTTTAAAAGTAACTTTTCTCCCTTCATGAGACCTGAAAAGGTTTATAAAACAGAGAAGTTAAGGAAGAATTTTCGGTACTACACCACTACACCACACATTTTTCACGATTATTTAAAAACTTAAAATTGTATTTATAGAGAGTTCGAGTGATTAAAAAAAAATTGAAAGGTAAAGCAGTAAAGGTATATTGAAAAACTAGATTTTTTTTAACGACATAGTAAAAAAAAAGCCTTGGTCTTTATAATGTTGTTAGCTCAGAACAGAAAAATTATCATTTCATCTTTTCTATACAAGTGTATCATAAATTAATTAAAGTTAGAAAGTTTCACTTTTAATTATTTTTAATGCATTAATGCAAGTTATAAGGGGACATTCAAATAATACGCAAAATAAGCAATAATAAGCAAAAATAAGCAAATAGAAAACCCCTCGGTTTGCAATTTGCTTATTTTTCCTGAAAAGGGGGGAGGGGGAGAATGAACGATGCTTACGTAAGTTGTTACAAACACTGCATTTTCGAAAATATCTACTTTCTTGCATAATTAATTTCAAAATTCAACCAAAAATGAATTTCACGAAAAAAACTGAACAAGGAAAAAAATTTGTAAGCATTTTTCACAAAGAAAGGTTTAACGATAAGTTGAGTGTTCATGGAAAAGATGAATTTCAAAAATCTAAGCGTTACTGAAGATTTTGTACAAAAAAAGAACAAAGGGGGGTGGTCGGGCAGTTTTCTTACGTATTAATAATTATGAGAGGGTGGTTTGCGGTTTTGCTTATTTTTGCTGACAAGGGGGGGGCGGCAATAATGACCAAAAACTTGCTTACGTAATATTTGAACGGCCCCTAAGATAATAATATTGCAGAAAATAGGCAGAATTAGAGGCTTTTTTTCCTGTGTATGGTGTTTTGTAGGATATGTGTGGTGATTAAGAGGATTGGTGCCTTAAAAAAGGTCGCTGTCACTAACGCAGTCGAGTACAACAGAAAGTTTCACTATACTATGTCCTAAGTTCTTTTTTACCTTAGAAACATTAAAAGATCATTTATTTTGTCAAAAATAAAGAATTTTATTATTAGGGGTTGCAACTTCGCTTAAATTTAAAACTTTCTCAATAGGCGAATCCACAAAGCACCTAACTCCCACCCCCTTACAATTTTCGGTGATTACGATTACGACACCGTTGGCTTCTCACCCCTTCAAATCCCTCCCCAAAAATTGTTCCCCCCCCCCCCGCGGGCTATCAATCCCCCAAACGGGCCTATTTGCATACAAGAGGGGCGGTGGCGCGTTGGCGCGCTTTTGGCGATTTTCCTCCGGGCAACCCTGGGCCGCGAGCCAGCCGAACGGGAAGATGTTTCTTCCCTCAGTAATCGTCAGGGAAAAGAGCGGTTTTTGCTGTGCGCCTGGTCCCCCTTTTCACCACCGTCACAGAGAGGGGGCTATTGTGCATCGCTCGACCCCACTTCACCCCTTGTCATCGATTGCGACGAACGATATGAGGGGGAGGCACCTCCAAAATTGGGCAAGGTTCGGACAGCGTTGACAGCATCTTGACTGAGGATTTTGTGGAAAATGAGTCGGTTTTGAACGCGAGGGAAAAAGTATTCGTTGCAAAAGTTTGACAGTTCTGCCCTGGAAAAACGTGAAAAGAAGTGCTTCAAATTTACGGAACTCGAGTATAACTTACTCCAAGTTGTGGATTTTGTGTCATGGATGTGCGGAAGTCCTTATGAAACTTTAGAGGGAAATTGTACCAGTTGGGCGAGTTACAGTGTTGACAGGTAGTTCGTTCTTTAGAAGGGACGATAACAAAACTATCGAAACCTTGTTTTACAGACTGATTTGAAGCTTGGTACGTATAAAGGCGGAAAAAAATTCGCTCACACCCCTTTTCCGCGTAACCAAAGAAAAGCGTTTACTAGTTGATCCCCTCTGGAAGACTCTCCCCCCTTCATTCATTCCGGGCGGGCCGAAGAAAAAACTTTCATACCGCAAAACTGCCTTCTGACGTCACTCCAAGTTGGAAGATGACGTGTGCGCCTCCTCGCCCAATCGCAGAGCGTGTCGAAATTTCATTATCATAATCACCACAGTGGTTGGAAATTGTTAATATCGGAACGGCGTCGTCCGGCGCATGCGCGAAGGTTCGGAGTGTGACCAGAGCCAACCCAGAGTGTGACCACAGCAGAGGAGCGAGAGGGAGCGATGCCCAGGCGAAAGCAGGATCGGCCCAAGCACTTAGGATCGCCACAGGAATTGGCCATTTCACTGCAGAACGGTAAGTTACCCCTTTTTTTTCATATTTCTATTTTTTAATGGCCCGTCAATGGTCGGATAAAAAGTTCCGTAACTTTTTTTTTTCTAGCGGACGATCCGATCGCGGGACACTGTTGATCGTCTTGTTGAATGAATGTGATCGGTGCTAGCAAGTGTTTATTTACGTTCGATCTCGCGTATCGGCCCTTGTCGGGGTGTTTCTAAGTTCGTTTAACCCCCTTTAACTTTTTCCTTTACTTTTGGAGTGTATAAATTCACTTTTGGTCTTTTTGTTAGAAAAACTTATGTGATCGGCTGTTTATTTACATTATCTTAGAAACTGTCCAAAAGTTTTAAACAATCGAACCTGTTGATATTAATAATACAGGTTGTTTGTGATAAAAAAAAAATTTTTTTTTGCTTAAGTTTGTTCCGTCGTACTTGAAGCGCACGATCTGATCTGGGGACACAGTTGATCCCTAAGTTGAAGTTCGTCATTGTTTATTTACATTCCATTCTTGTGACAATTAATAATCCATAAATATTGAGCATTTGAGCCTTTGATGTTATTAATAACACGTTGGTCAAAAAAATAATGATATTTTTAGCGTGACCGTGATTTTATTGGAAAGCTATTTGCATCGCCTTGTTGGAAAATAGGAAGTAGCCGTTGTTTTTTACATGCGAATGTAAACAGAGATCAGGTTTTGATATATTTTGGGTTTTTATAATATGTTGCTGGTGGGGGGACTTTATTCAAGCCAAAAAAAAAACCTGAGGGGGGTGGCACTCTGGAAAGTGCCCCCCCCTTGAAACCAAAAAATCACTCATATAAGTACCAAAAATGTTCCAAAAAGTACTCCAAATGAGTTAAAACCCTACTTTTACACGTCAAATTTCAATTTTTTCAGGGGGGACCCTCATACCCCCCCAGCGGTACCGAAAGGGGATCTTGATACTTTTTAGAAAATCCCTAAAATGTTGAAATTTTTTTCAAAAGGTAAAGGTGACAGTCTGGAAAAGTGCCCCCCCCCCTGGAGCCGTGCTGAATCCGCGCCTGTCCCTTGTTGATTACTCACTTATACTTAATCGATATTAATCAACTTTTGCTAATTAACATTTGAGATTTAATTCTCAAATAGGTCTAATAAAGTACGTCTTCCCGTTTGCTTGACTGTCGGCCCCACTTTTGTGCACTTAAGAGAGTCAGGTGGGGTAAAATGGATATAGATATTTTAACGGTTTGTTTTTATAAAATGTGATGTTTTTTGGAACGTTGACGTTTTTTGAGGCTCAAGAAAAATCAACATGCCAAAAAACATACCTTTTTGTAAATATAAACTTAAAATCCATATTTCCATATTACCCCGTCATAAACATTTTACCCCACCTGACACTAACACCTTTACCGTGCTCGTAAGTGATCGTATTTCCTTAATTAATATACTGCACTGATAACCACATTTTGCTATTGGGTAGAATAAATAGTAAATAAATGTATAAATAGATTAAATAAATTTATTTGTAAATTGAACTCAATTATTGAGAAATTAGGCTAATTAATGTTTAATTAGACTGGCTATGTTAAGGATTGGAATAATTTACAAGTCGATCGACGATGTGGTACTTAAAATGATATCTTAGTTGTAAAAATTTATGTAATTTGGCCTTTTTTCCTAAGTAATGTAAAGTTAATCGTTGATAATGCAACGAATGACGATAATTGACGGTATGATGATGATGATGATGATGATGATGATGATATCTAAAACCCTTTTATCAAAAAAAAAAAAAAAACATGACTTGATTGCAAACGTAAGTTCGATAACCAAAAATTCTCTATGATCCATGATAAAATTTAAAAAGTTTCGTTATTCTCTTTCATAAAAATGAAATGTTATTCTTCTTTTGTTTGATGCCCATTTAGGGTAAAAACTAAAACTCTCTAATTAAAAATAAGTGTTAACAAAAAATTAAAGTTCTCATATTTTAATAACGAATCACTCAGAGAAAAAGTGCTCAAAATATTATAAAGAAACTTTTAGACTCACCACACTTTACCATCTGCAGCAACGAGATTTGTAACAAGTAGTTAAATTCAAACGGCGCTGCTAGTAAATATGAAGTTTGTAAACGATGAAACTTTTGAGTGGTGAGCAACTTCAATAAGTAGAACTTCACTTTACTTAAGAAAAATATTCTTTTCTCATCTTGTTCAGGGATTATTTTAAAAAATTTTGATTGAAAAGTTGTCTTCAGAGTTGAAAACTGTAGAAATATTACTTTAATAACTTTTCTCTGGGGGTGGTCAATTTGTTTTTCATTTAACTCCCACATTTTTTCAATTGGGGTGCATAAACTTCTTTCTTTGTACAGTGTTTAGTTTTATACCTTCAAACATATAGATTACTGACATTGACAAATTGTAAAAAGTGTTAATAAGTGCATCACAAAAATGTAAAATTCTTATTGTCTAGATTCACACCATTTGAACCTAATCAATAGCAGTCCTTATATTAGGAATATTGCTTTACACAATTTGTGCCTAGAATAATAAGATAGGGGTGTGCCTTTCCTGTACTTTGTACCGGACTTCCTTAAACAAAGATTCTATCAGAGGAATATGTCATAGAGCGATAAGAGGATAAGGTCAATATTATGTGGTCCGTTTCATGCTATGAATCACTACTGGGATTGAAACTTGACGTCAGTTGAAACTTGAGACTATCATGAAATATAAGATCTTTCTGTATTTTTTGTAGGTACTTGAGCAAAACATTGTATTTAGAAAACGAAAGTAGAAAACGCGTTAGAGCAGTAGTAACAGTGATATTGGAAGAAAGTAGGTGCTTAGTTCTCAAAAGTATATAAGAAACTCTACTGATGAACAAATTTTCCAACTTTTAAACTCCAATGTGAAATTAACAAAGGGAAAACTGTAAATAACAGTTCGTTTTTCTTAAATGCCTGCTTGATATTTTTATTTTTTGTACATCTGTCAACATCAGTTCATCTTTGCTAATATTGAAAAATATGGTTAGGATAAGTCAAATTAGGCGTGATTTTGATCAAATTCATTGAATTCCTAAGGTGATTCCAAAATAAGCGTAATTTCAAGTATCAATTTATTTTCAGGTATTTTTTAAAACAACATTTTTACTCTTTTTTTCACTTTTAACTTGTTTATGGTTAAAGAATTAACAAATATTTTACTTAATGTATCTATTCAGTATTAATCGTCAGCTATTATCCTTTCATTTCTCACTTTTATATTTAACAAATAAGCTTTAAATACTAATAACAACTTAATTAGTTAAGACATTAACATAGACATTAAATTTTTTGTTTTTGAACAATTTTTAAACCTTAAACTTTTGTGATCTATTAGATAGGAAATATTTTAAGGAGAACATTAAGTAGGTATATTGTTTTCTAAATCGTTTTAATCGTTGAAATCCTAAATATATAAAAGCTAAGAACTCTTTTATTTAAACTATACGTACTTCTGATATTAATAATTCTAAGTTACCAGCTTAATCAAATGTCAAATGCTATACCATTTAAGAATCCAGACTATCCATTGAAAGGGGAAAACTGGTTTCAATGACAAATATTTTGGACGTGCTTTAATTCTATTCTTGTAAAGTAGGATTAAGTGGATCCCATGTTTTATCTCTTATCAAAGCTTTCTGTAATAAGGCCTTTCCATTTTCTAACGGTATGTATCTTAAAATAGTGGGAGAGATTTGTCTGATAAAGATCTGAGCCTCTCTACTGAGATAGTATTTTGATAATGAGCTAATCTTGGTTTAAGGGTAGAAAAGGTAACAGTAAAAAGTATTTTCAACAAAAATTTGCTTCACATGTAGATTTCTTTCAATAACTATCATAGTGATGACTAAATAAAAATTACCCCCATTAATCAGTTTTAAATACAAAATTCTCTCAAAATAACAGATAATATTTTTAAAAATGGTTATCTGCTTTTTTAATGGTCTATTAACTGATTTCTCATTCCTTATTACTTAATTTTCTAACTTTAATTCTATTTTTTTTTTAAATATTATTAACTATCATAAAATTAACTTTCAATTCGTTATCAGAGCTACTAAATGCTACTTAAAAACTACATGAATATTAGCAAAATTTAGGTAAAAATGGTGCCATAGTTATTGACATATTTTTTTGTTTTTTAAGTATGACTTTTTTCTGTAATACTTAGTAAAATTCTGTTTAATGTCGAGGAGTGTGTATAGGTTAACGCCGCTTAACCTATCCACTCTATAGTTATGTAATTAGCTCTGAACTATGCCAACTCCACCTTTCAATTCTTAATAGATCTGTCCGTTAAAAAAAATTGCCCACTCCCTATAAAATAGATACCCGAATCCCAAATGATCCTCTGAGAGGAACCGAATCGTCAGTTTTAAAAAGGGAATTTCAAATATTGAGAAAATAAAAAAATAATAAAATAAAATATCGAAACCAAAATTTCACTGGAAGTTCAGAACTCTATTCAGAATACAGAACAATCATCTAAAAAATGAAAGTATAGTACTTCCAAATTTTGTGCAGTTCAAAAAAATTAATACAATTTTTCAATTTTGCAGCTGAAAAAATCATTTGGAAATTTCAGCTGGAAAAAATCTTAACAGCCACTAAATTGATAAACAACTTAATAAGTGATAATTGACAAATAACTTAATACGTGATAATTGACAAATAACTTAATAAGTGATAATTGACAACGATGTAATTGAAAAATAGAAAGACTAAGAAAAATAAAATTTGAAAATGGTATGACCTGAGTCATTAAGGCAGTTTAATGAATATCAATAGAGTTAAACATTCACTGCATAAAAAATATAAAAACACTTTTAAGTTAGAAAAAATATCTTGCCTTAGTTTATAGCATAAAGAATACGAAAAGTATAATAAAATTAATTTTACGCTCAAATTTGTCAATTAAAGGTTTTCAATTATCAAATATTGAATCTGCCTATAGGGGACGGTTATTTTGTCCCTCTTCCTCAGTCGAATATGTAGAAAGAAGCTTAAAGAATTTTTGAGCACAAGAAGTCATTTTGCCAATTTTGGCCTTTTTCCTTTTTCGAACTGGCGATTCAATTTTGGTCTTATTCATCGACGACAATTAATATATGAGGAATTAACGCTTAAATGGAAAATGTAGGCCCATAGTATATTTTCAGATACAGGGGTCAAACCCAAAAGTCACCCAAAACGTCACATTTTTCGAACACGGTTCCTTTCGTGCTTTCAAATTGCCGCATCGCGCCTCGGGCCATCCCGCAGAACGAGTCCCCATTCCCGAATCCTCCAAAATCGCCCTCTTCGTATTCGACGCGCATTCGTCATTCGATAAGGATTCCATATTCCCATTAGGGAGTCTCGTTCCTCCCGTAGTCTCTCGACCCCTTGTCAATCATCCATTCATTCACAGCGAAAGGATCGTAAATCTTTGTCGATAACTTTTGCGTCATACGACTCCGAGCAGGTGTTGTGGCAAACTTCAACTGTTGCGTGGATGATATAAGTCGAAGCCCCGACACCCCATAAAGCCATAACTAATCAAGAAAGGCGTGTCCCACCCCCCTCTACAATGAATTGAGACCAAACGTGACCCCACGTATCTTTGTTCCCGTTTTCTCGAAGATTTCCTATTCAAAAGAGGGATTGGATTTTATCAGGGGGTAATAGATAATTTCAAGTGTCCAGTGTTGCATCTTGTGACCTTCATGCATTGTGGATGTTCCTCACATAGCAACGCAGCTGACCATGTATTTAACCTGAAGGTGTGAAAAATTTTCATTTCCTCTGATGGACTCTCATATAAGTGAAGTATAAAACATGCTTGTTTTAAAACCTAGTATTAATGGGTGTTCTGTAGGATGTAATTAATTAATTTCTGTAGGGGGTGTAACGTAGCAAGCCTTCTAGTTGTGCTCTCTGGTACTAAATCTGTTACAACTTTTGCTCTTTAAGCTTTTTGATAATTTCCCCTGCGTGTACTACGTTCAACAGGGCGATATATCAAGGGGGATATTTGAGGGAGTACCTAGGTCGTTGGACCTTCAAACTCCAGTATAACTAGCCTCACTGGGTGAGGCTTGAGCTGAGCTGTACAGAACGTGTGACTGAAAGTCACGGTCAGCTGAGGAGTGGCTAGCTTGATGCTAACCCCCCTCTTGATTTCCCCAAGTGACCTTGGTACTCATTTTATCGACCCCGGAGGGATGAAGGGCTGAGTCTGCCTTGCCCGTGGACCGGGATTTGAACCCCGGTCCTGTGGTGTGGGAGCGGATTGATGTTCACGTTAATGAATTTCTTGAACTATAATACTGTAATTGTCTGAAAAAAGTAGAAAGAGCTTAGCTTTGTGACCTAGTAGTTAGCAGGTATCATGCATGGGATACAATTTTTTAATATTTTGGATTAGTTATGACGCCATATTGTCACAACGTCAGGCTATATAAAAGGGAGGATTTACATAAATTAGTAAATGGAGTTGCTCTTAATAAATATTTTACTGTCCTATTAAGTTTCGCTTGAAAATCGTAAATTGAGAATGGTTTTTAAAAAATAAGGTATTTAATTAAAATAAAAACAATGATCTAGAAACAGAAGGAAATTCTTCATATCTCATTGCTTTTAGTTTTATTTGAAAATTATAAGTTGCATATGGCTTTTAAAAGACGATTTATCGCATAAAATTAAATTAAAACAATTATGTAGAAACATTGAAGGAAATTCTTTTTACCTCAATGGGCATTCCAAAAAAGTCACTTACACCATATTCTCAACGAAAAAGCTTTTATGGAGCGTTTCGCCGCCTTCCAAATATTCTCAGCAATTAATTTTTAAACAGGTGCCGAATGAGGAAGAAATGGAACCGATGGGAATTGAAAGTTCCACTCGGAACCGGTTCGGCTTCACGGGAGTCCGATTCCAGATCACGGGACCACCAGCAGTAATTACTACAAGAGTTATGAAGATAGCATGCGCTATTGGAGGCTGATTTTCATTGCGCATTATGCTCTGTGCATCCGCACAAAAGAACTGTTGAAGAAACGGGGACGGGAAACCGAAAGGCGAAATTAAAAGTCGGGATTAACATGTTTTGGAATCGTAAAGGAGTTGTTTTACGCAGTGCAATTGAAAGTGGGGTACTTGACCCGCTGGTTTTTACTGGTGGTGAGAGTAGAATCGTGACTCCAATAAAGAGTGTTCTTTGACTATGGAGTTGTTGTTGAGAAATCGTAATGAAGAGATGTTATTGGGACTGTAAGGGTTTATTCACAGTTGTCATATGTTTTATTTTATAGAATAATTTGATTCATTTTAATCGGTGACTTACCCTGTATATTGCTTTCTTGGTTCTTACTGCACAAAACCATTTACGACTAAATTGTTTCAAGGAGCAAATAAATATCCCAATAAGTAGATCAAAATTAATGCTCCCTTCCTTGCTTTCTAGCTATCAAGACCCTTTTCCACCCAGCAGGAGAGATCTCATATAGTCAATATATAAGATCTCTATGCTTGCAGCTGTACTTTTGTCAGGAGGGCACTTACTATATCAGAGAGAAAATAGCATTGATTAAAGATGAAGTCACAACTAGAGAAATAATATAAGAAGCATGGAAAAAAAGAATAAGATATAGATTCAGAGAAAGAGAGAGGAAAAAGTAGTCTCTTATAATTTTGGAAACGCCTTTGAGGCCTAATTTAAGCAGCGTACCAAACAGATATATCTGCCAAATAGTAAAACCGAATTTAATCATTTGTTGCACAAACCTGACCAATTAAAAAGTTTTAAGTATCAGTCAACACTGTAACTATATAATCCCAACAAAAAAAATTGAATGCATATTTCCGAATTGCCCAGGGCAAGATTCTCATCTCCGTTTATACCAATCACACTTTAAAAAATAACTAATTGTTATGACAAAGAAATTCTGTCAGCTATGCTAGTGAAAAGTGTAACTTGGCGTTTCACTCTTTACTCCATCACTTTCCTATGCAAACTAGCTCTTAACAGGTATGAATCACTCAGGATGAACAATGAAACTGAAACGGTGTGCCTTTACTATTTCATTGTAGTCTGACTACGGATTCTGTCGCAATATAACAGAGTTTCCCTGCACAGAGAGCTGACAGGTTTTCTATGTTAAAACAACAGGTGCAGAGTGTTCGCAGAACGACTGGGGCAATTCCATATTTGGAATGACAATTATCTGTCAATCAGAGCTCTCAGTCAAAACTCCTGAGACTGCCTAACTTCAAACCTCCTAACTTGGCGCAATAAGCTGATCATACTGGATTTTTGCGCCATATAATACAACAGCCAAACCAATCTTCAAAACTCAGCAACAAAAGCAATTGCAAAGTAAAAAAAAAGTTGAAAGGACGCTGTAGAACCCTCAATGCAACCACCGCGGCTAGCGCGTATAGCTCTTGCGGCCGAGACCGGCTCTGCCTGCCGCCGCCGCTGCAAGTCCCTCTCCCGCCGGCGTCTTCTCTCACCTGTGCGCCGGCCGCGTTTCTCTCCTCTCGCTCGCTCTTTCTCCATCTCTTTCTCTCATTCTCCTCCCCTTTTGGAGAGAGAGAGAGAGAGAGAGAGAGAGAAACGGGACACTCGCGAGAACTTTGAAAAGGCCGTCGGTCGGACACGATGTGGGGCGTGGGAGGTGGGGAGTCTCCTCCTTGGTGCACAGTGATTAATAGCGATGGTCTTCAGTGGATTTCGGGACTTCAAAGAGGAAGAATGGACACGAATTCCATATTTCATAGGTGTTCTTGTAGTTAATAATCCTCTTCTGACAGTAGTCCTAATCCTCTTCTGACTATAGTCCTATAATCCTCTTCTGACTATAGTCCTATAATCCTCTTCTGACAGAGTCAGACGAATTCCATTTGAAAGTGGAATATTTCATGTAAAACAATCTAGATACAAAATTTTTGAAATAGCATTATTTATTGACTACTAGAACAATACCAGAACTTTTGTAGTGGAGAAGTCCACTTACTTGTGTAGTCCACTTCCACAGTCCACATATGTCTCTATTCTACTCAACTTCATTGAATGGAGATGGTTTCCTCAAACTTTTTGACCAATTTTTTTGAAAAACTTCAACGAATCCGCATGGTAAGAACCATACAAGATTTTAAGTTTTTACAAGCTTTGAATAAGTATAGTTGAAATTTCAATCCTCAATATTGGAATGAACATTGAATTGTAATTTATCCAATAATATCAGAATGAGTTTCATGATTTTTTTTCTGGAATTTCACTAAGATAAGCACGCATAAGAAATCTTTTTGTTCTATATCTTTTAAAATTTTAATTTTCCATATTTTTCCACTAGGGAAGCCGTTGAAAGGATTCAACACGGTGCGCATTAATGGCATGACTCTACAAAATGTTGTTTCAAATCTAAATGCATAAAACACTTCAAACATTAAGTTTCAATGTGGCAGTGTTGTAATTTTTGATGAATAAACCGTTTTTCATAGTACAAAAAGTGAATAGTATGTTCCTATATCTACATTTTAAACCCCGTCATACGCTACAGTCTGGAAAGAAGGTAATGTGTTTTGCTTGTTTAGGTTTTTTGCGTTTCGATCAAATTAACTTCAGCAAGGATCCTAGAAAACTCAATTGTTCAAACTCAAATTTTGTATCCCCCACAAAAATCTTAATAATTAAAAACTCCCACGTGAATACTATAAATTTACTCAAAACAAACTACTAGTTAATTTTTTTTTTGTTTGTGTAAAAAATAATAATAAGAAGAAGAAATGTTTATTGTTTCTCAGGCCGAAGCCCGCTAACAAGTGTAAAAAATAATTCCTGGATAGTAACTTGATTTACAACACTCAACCACTTAGAACACAAATATTGCTATTTGGTTTAGAAACAAGAAATGGCTACAATATCCCTGAAGAGCAATCTCAAACGTAACTTTCGGGTCAAACCAAGTTATGGCCCACACACATCTGGGAAGAAGCATATGGACAGTATCTCCCCCTTTTTTTCTTAAAGAAATTCCATAAGGAATTATAAGTTTCCCGCGGCTTTTAATTTCATACCGCACGCACAGAATAAGATGACCAGGTGGGCACTATCCTTTTGAAGGCGCCTATAATCCTATTTGTCATACCCGCCTTTCAACAATGTAACTCGGGAACATCACCCCAGCAGGTAGTGCTACTTCAACCCACCCTTCCTTTGTAGGTGGTCAAGTGGTCATTTCTTGGGAAAGGTCAGTCCGCTTTACAATAGCCGAGGAGTTGTGGCCATTCATATAGTTGAAGTAGCCACAGCAGGTAACAATACTTCTGCTGTCTACCAATATGCCTTTTATAAGAGCAACATTTTGTCAGGTTTTATTTATTAGACAAAGCAGTTTAGACAACAATATGTTCTCGGATGAGTGATGAAATTCAAAAGATTTACCGTCTGTTAAATCATGAAAACAGGTACAAATATGGTATAAAATTAGTTTTATTTTGGTTTAGTTGAAATTAAAGTTAAAAATTGAATGACATTTGATAAAATTAAAAAATTAAAGAGACTCTTAAGGTTAGGCCCACGAAACCTTTCATTGAATCCCAAATTTTTTCTTTGAATCCTCTTTTTACTGTTTAACAAGTTTAACTTATAGATTTGAAACTTTTTGAACCCGCGAAACTAAGATCTTATAAATATTCCTTTCGTATATAATGGGACAAGTAGAAGTATATCAGATAAAATATACGTTAAATTACTTGAGAAGTCTCAGCTAAAAAAAAAATCTGCAAAATTATTTCAAAAAATATCTAAAGTGCATTTATTTTGCTGCAATAGGACGTTGAAGCTTTTCAACATGTAATTCTGCAGTTTTTTCTACAGCAATTTTGCAACCAACCTGAAGACTTTTCAACTGTTTTTTTTTAAATACTGCAGATTTTTGAAGCAATTTTGCAGAATTGTTTGGCTGGGGTATGCCATTTTTGAGATTTTTACCTGTTAATGTTTATAGTGTGTTTTTTTTCTCTTATTCTATTGCAGATTAAGAGACTTTTCTTTACTTAGAATTTAAAAGGTGCACAAAAATCTGTTGAAAATTAAAAATAAGGTAATCTAGGGGGGTGAAACGTACATTACAATAATATCTCCTTTCTTACAGATAGTCGCCCCCCCCTTTGGAAAGGTTTCCTCCAAACTTTGCTCTCTCATCTTGACCCTTTAACCCGAACCCAAGTGCGATATACGAAGCGGGCTCGACCCCGACACACCACCTACTTGTTGCCCGCCCTCTCTTATTTAAATATCGATTTAAAAGGCCGCACGTGCGACGGTTTCCACTCTGTATGCAAATAGCCCCAGCACGTGGTTCCACTCTGCGGGCCCTGTTTGCCCAGGCGGGTCACGTCGACCCCCCTTTTTCATTAGAGCCGCCCCTAGACCCAGTGTGGGGCAGAGTACTAACTGCTCTTCTCTCTCTCTCTCCCTCGCTCGGTGTTGTGTGTAATTGCTGGGGCTCAGTCTGTTAAAAAATGTACACTTTCGTTCCAAACACAGCTGGTTGAGTGTGTCCGGTTTGACTTCTTGGCTATCAGTGGGGGGTTGTGACAGCTTGAGTTCGAGTGGACATATCCCCCCTCTAGAGGGGAGTATGTCTTTTCTTGCGCCAACTCAAACAGTGTTCCCTTGTGCTAAAACTAATATTTTTTTTTTTCAATGTTAAAGAATCAATATTTCTCTACTTTGGTATGATGTGTTGACTTATTTGTTGATGTACTTATATCAATCAAAAACTTTTTAAAGGTAATTCTTTATCCGCAGATCTTGCTTAATGTAAATTATTTGTCATGAAAGATGGATTGCTCGGTTTTAACTCTTAAGTCCTTAAATTTGAGGGTAAATTTTGGATTTCTTCACACTACTTTTGAACACTACTTTGAAAAATTATTTCATAGTTTTCGGGTTTTTATTACAAGCATTACTAAAAATCTACAAATAGATACTTGATATAGATTGACTATTTCCTCTGTAATTTCAACTGTAAACATATTGTACGCCATTTCTAGATTTAAAGAAAAATGTACCTTACTTTTTGCTATTCTACTCTACTCACCGTATTCCGCATTTAAATAGAAATTTCTATAATGATGGATTACATATGTAGTAGAGCGCAATTGGTCTTCTAATAGAGATTTCTGCCTCTGGGATTCTGAAGCGTCCTTTCAACAACTAACCGATTCGGTGCTTAACCAAAATATAAATCAATCACCCTGAACCGAAACCTGTCAGCACGCCTGTGCAATCTTTCCGAATTCCTCCTTCTCGACCCCTGACAAGGGTGGGTCCGGGGTTCTGCGAAAACGGCGCATCGTCTTACCACCCTCCGCCGAAATGCGATACATAATCTTCGAGCGCGCCCGTATACTACAAAAACATATCCAGATTTATAGCGGGGCCAAAAGTGACACCGCGACGAGCCGTCTCCAAAAAAGCGACTTTTCTTTGACAGCGATTTATAGCGCCTGGGGCTCCGGTTTTATCTCTCAAGTTTTCAACGGGGCTCAGGGACCTACTGACCCACCGGTGGGGACCGCCGATAACCACCCCTTGAGAAAGTACAGCGGCGTCGTGGTCATTGTGTTTAAAAGTGAGTTGCATCTTTTGTACCACTTCATGGAAATGAGTTGCATCAGTTAAGAGGGAGGTTTTCTTACTTTGAAAGGGAGAATATATATATAGTGTCAACCGCAGTATGAATAGATTAATTATTTTTATTTGATATTTAATAATTTATTTTGATTCCTTTTAATGGAAACAAAAATGAAAGTATTGTTCACAGGGATTGATTCTAAAAACTATCTTAAAAAACACTTTATAGTTCTAACCATTCAAATTATGTCTGCTATAGAAGTTTATCTACTAGAAATTCTCATCTATTTGGTTGGTGTCACAAATATACCGTTAAAAATTTAACTGTGATAAATTTGTTATTTACTGACCGGAATTTACCGCTTGGTTTTTACATCGACCGGATTTTTCGTATATCCATTTGGTTTACTCGATAATATTTTACTTTTAGAATTTTGTTGAAATCTCCCTAAACAAATTTTATAGTTTCTGTGAAAATTGAAGGTCAGTGTATTAAAACCTGTAAGTTGGGCATATCAGTAAACATTACATTATTATTACTAACACTTTTAAAATTGCTGACTAGGTAAAGTTTGTAAAAATAAATTATCAGAATTACAGCATTTTAATAATAAAAGCAAAAAAAAAAAATGTTGGCATGTTCTCAATTATAAAAGAATTAATACGCCCTTGAATTATTTTATCTTCTAAAGATATATTTACTTAAGAATTCTCTTTTAAAAGCAAAGTGCTTTGGTAAATTAATATTCTGTGTTACCTGTTACTTAAAGAATTATTATCAGGGAATCATATTTGTGGTTGAATTTGGGATCCTGGCCTACTTCCAAAACCATTTAAAGTTAACGTTTTATTTGAAATGCACTGGGACATTTGAAGTGGGACTTTGTCCCACCTCAACACTACAAACGAGTGCCTGCCTCACTCACTCATTTTAAAAGCCTCCCCTGTACCTATCTGAGTTACGAGGTGTGTTTACCGAGGACGCGTTGGGAGGTCAGGTGCTCATTAAATAACGCCGCCGCCGCCGCGCTACCCAAATCGGAACGATATTTACGCGAATTTTTTTGACAGAAAAAATGAGGGGCCTGTTTACACAGATAGCAGAACCAGCGAAAGTGTTATTGCAGTTTGCAATCCAGGGGGTCAAGGTGCTTGAAATACTACGCAGAGAATTCCTTGGGGGTCGGATTTTTCGGGGATTTATCAGGCCCATTTATTCCATCTTGCTTTCTTTTTGACAAGTATTCGGTGGCGACCCCCCTCTTACCATATCGCCGTTATCGCTGATTTATGCAGATGCATATATGTGGAAGACTACTCGACGACTTTTCCTCCAATTAGCTCAGGTTGTGTAGGTTTTTGCAGTGCGAGAGCTCCCGTCATCGGGGGTTCGGATCTGGAATTTCGGGCGCCTGTGGGTCATTAAAGAGATGTGATTTCCTGAGGTAGCTGGTTCTGTGAGAAAGATGAGAGAGATTATGGATTATGTGGAAAGAAAGGGCAAATTTTGTGCAGTTTTTTCTCTCCGAAAACGGCTAGTTGTTATCGGTATCGGGTAATGGATGTATGAGACCTCAACATAAATCTGAGCATCAGGTTCATAAAAAAACATAATAGGATATGTAGGGGATATTCTAGTGCGTATTGGGGGGTTAGTGGAAGGAGGTATGTGACATTTTCAAAAAATAGGTGTTATTAGTAAAGTGGATAAATATGACTTACATTTTGAAACAGACACCATCACAAAAGAACTTAACAAAGGTACCAGTGTCATGAAGGTATGTAACATAGAGTTGTGGGGCATCCTTCCCTCCATTCCCCTGTTATTGAAAACTAATTGGGTTGATGATTAGATATTGCTTGGGGAAAAAAAGGTGGTGTATAAAAAAATTCCTTTATTTTATTTTCTACAAATGTTTTC
Source organism: Tetragnatha montana (assembly GCA_963680715.1). Taxonomy (NCBI): domain Eukaryota; kingdom Metazoa; phylum Arthropoda; class Arachnida; order Araneae; family Tetragnathidae; genus Tetragnatha; species Tetragnatha montana. The sequence continues at coordinate 25,725,254 of OY796682.1, forward strand.
AATTTTCCACATTAAGGGGAAAAATTATCCCTTTTTAGTTTCAGTTTTATTTCTTTTTATAGATATAAAATTTATTAACATAAAAATTCCAGCAAAATAAACGTAAAGGGAATCTGGAAACAATCTCTTTGTTACATACTTCCTTCTTTCACTCATCCGTTCTATTTAAAGACTGCAACCCCATTTTTATAATTTAATATATTTTATTTAATTAAATAGATTTGCTGACCTTATGATGTGTGAATTAAATTTCCCCCCTTATCATTGTGTACTGTTAAAAATTTTCCCAAAGAAAATAAATTCCCCCTAAATTCCTTCACCATTCACATTTTAAACTCAACCACAAATCAACCCCTCCCCAAACCCCTCAAAACAAAACTTGGAAAATTGAAATCCACCTCAATGAATTTTTAATCCACTCTTCCCTAGAAGGGAACGAACCGAAAAATAAAGGTCTCATAACCGGAGTCCCTTCGGTTGCGGGGGCGGGCGGCTAATGTTATTTCAAAAGAAGAGTCCAGCTGGCTGATCCTCCCGCACTGACCATGAAGGGTCCCCAGGGCCCTGTCGCCCTCAGGTCAACCCCTGTCCTAATCCAAACACAAGCACCTCTCTGTCTGGATTCACTCGTATGTCAGCCGCGCCCAGGGGCCGCCCTTGGCGAGTTAGCGCCCTTTGCAACGGAAACTTTCCTTCTATTATCTTGAAATAATAAGCCGAACATTCGGTAGAAAGATTCCAGGAGGTTTTCTTATTGTTGTTATGGTGATCATTGCATTTTTTTTGTTGTAATTATTATGTTGTCATGACGATTAAAACAGTTCCTGCACAAAATAATTGTTTTAAGATTCTGGTTTGATTTACTACTGATTAGTATTTTGGGGTTTTCAAGTTATTGATTGAAAAAAAGTACAAAATTTTTAAAAAAGTTGAATATTTTGTGGAATTAGTCATTCTAGCCTCCGGGAAGGTATTAGCCATTCCATTCATTCAAAATGGACAAACATTTATTTCACCATCAATATTATTTCATTAGTCTAAATGGGGGATAAACTAAAAAATATTTGTTAAGAAATGGTGTCTGACATTTTTATCATGTTAAGAACTCTTCTAACACAGAAAAAGGGGGGGGGGTTCATGTTTATTTCAATATTCTTACTACTTTAGGAAAGGTTTTAATAAAAGTCAAAAGTAATGTTTGTATCGCTTTAAAAATATTTTTTAAAAGCTAATCTTAAAAGTACACAAAAACTTTAACTTCCACAGCAAATAATATTCTGGTAATAATTTCATCACTTGCGAAAAAAAATTCATGTACAAGAATCTAAATACCAATTTGCCTTATAAAATTAAAAGAATGACAATTAGCTACTAAATACTAAATTTTTAAATTGGTTCGGGATTTTCTGGACAATTTAAAAAGATTTTACTTTTGTAAAGAGATACTCCTTCCTCTCCAACTGGTATAGGCTTTCTTACCTTTCAATCACTCAGTAATGAAACACCACAATTTTTCTGAAGTATGAGGTACGAAGAAAGTTTACCGACGAATAATTTTTCTATAAATGCAATACCGCCCTCATGTTGCATATATTAAGGAAACAAATAAAAATAAAATCCTCAAAATGAAACTTCCTTCCAGATTTTCTTCATCCTCCCACCTGTTTCCTTCCATGCAGCCAAAATCCGGCCCAGCAACCCTGCTCCCACCTTCCCCATATCGGGCGTGTTTATGAGAAACAATTCCGGGGCGCGGGCGGGCAGTTATGAACTCCGCCGGGGCGCTCCCGAGGGGCCCCGGCCGCCCTCTCATCGCCGTAAATCTCCGGGTCCGGCCGACCGGGATTTACAGCCCCCGCAATCCGGCCCAATGGCTCATATTTCTCGCCGCCGCCCTGCCATAACCGCGGCCGGACGCAGCTGAGCCGGTCGGCCCTGGAGACGCCAACCTCCATATTCGCGCCAGAGATGGAATCCGGACGTAATTGCTATCTGTTGTGGACGTGATATGGATGAGACTTCGCTGCTGCTGCCGCCGTAACTCGCTGTATTGCGGTTGTGTTTTCGTTGTAGTGATTGAGAGGGAAGTTATGTTGTTGCCTTCTTCTATATGGGCCTGAGAGATATTTCTCTGGTTCAGATGGTTTCCTATAAGCATGAAGTATACATTAAAGGCTGCTCTAAGTCCATAAATCTACGCGTAGTAGAAAGACGAAAAAAGGAACTTATTTTCGATCGTTAATGCACCTTCGATAACTCGAATCGTGACTCTGATGGAAAAAACAAATTTACCAGTTATTTACTTACCAGTACTAATTTTAAATTTACCAGTCTGAAAATCGATTATTTATTTTGGTTATCTGAGGGGGAGTTTTTCACCCCAGCCCCCTTTCATTTAGCCTTGTCTGTTTTGCCCTTTCTACTTTTGCTTGGCCAAGATACATATTATCTGTTTTGCCAGTTATACCTGGATTTTAAGATACTTAAATTAAATGCTTATTGTTACGACCCTTTAAATGAATATAAATGTGTAGCATATAAAACTTCTGTAATATTTTCTTCTGGGAATTAAAATTCACTTGAGTTTTCCTCCACGCGTTTCTTTTGCTAGAAAGTTTGAAAATGACTGAATAAGTACTAGCAAAAGAGTTCATTTATAGAAAATAATCCTCACACATATTTCTCTTTAAATAAAAAAAAAGCAATAACTCCGCTTAGCACCGCTTCTCTTGCCATAACAGTTTTGCGTGTCTGGTTAGAATAACCCTCCATCGCGCGCCCATATAACCGAGGGCTCAAAAAGCTTTCTGTCGTCACCCTTCTTCTGAATAATCACGTATTTATAACAGTAGCACAGCACATGCCCCCTCGCAACTGCAGCTAATAGAGCTTCACCAACATCTTTCATCGAATACTCAGCAGCGAAAAGTGGTGTTTGGTTCATTTATGAATCCCTCTCCTCTCTTGCATCATCACCGCAGCGGCTATTTCGGGAAAAGACCGGGATTCGCTCGCTTTTTGGATCACTGTTTTGCCTTTTCTCTCTCTCTCTCTCCCCATACATCTCTGTTCTCCCTTTGCATTGTCCGTGTTAATCCAGCCGAGATGTCAACTTTTGATATGACTGGTTTTTGATTACAGCGGGTGGGTATAGGAAATTGTATTGAGTGCCTCCACGTTCATGATTGAATATCGTAGTTTGTATTGTTTTTGGGTTCGCATGTAAAAATACGAGTGTTTTGGTCGTATTTCATCCCCTGGTCGTGTATCTGTTCTTAAAACGTACTCTTTCAATTCAAACATTTTTAAAATGTTAAGAAAATTGTAATTCAGCTCATTTATCATTATGACATCTGATCTGGCTCAGGGGATTTGATACATTGTATTCCTTCTCTCAGAGACTTAATGAAAATTTCTTTTCTCAATGAGTTGAACTATAATCCCATTAATGAGGATAACTGTTTAGATGGAAATGTCGTTATAGGAATGGTGAGGGAAGAATGCCATGTCCATGACCCTCTCCCTCCCTTAAATATACTGACTACTCAACCATTTGTCCTACCCACCACCCTAAACAATTTATTGCAACTGTAATTTGATTTTGAGCACAATTTTGGGCGCCTTGTAGTCTTATTTTGTTTTCATAGAGATCATGGCAATGCATTTGGGTAATATTAGAAATTACCCCTATTCACCCTAGCCAAATGTCTGACCTGACATCAGGGAAGTGTCATGGAAGCACAACTGAATGGCCCCCAAAAGGGTAACATGTATAAAATAAAGTGACTTCTAATAAAATTACTTAATAAAAATTACTGAGATTACTCATATTTCAAAAGCTGTAAAAAGCTTTAATGATAAAACTATATAGCGCATATTTTCTTCAATATTTCGAAAGTCCCCCCTAAAAAATGTCAAACTTGGATCTGAGCCTGATACCAAACATTATTTATCCTTTTAAGTAATATTTAGTTTCGTTTCTGGTCATATCATGTTCACTTAGGTCCCAACTGCATGCATCTTATTAGATAAAAAAAATTCAACCCTCGGTAAAAATAACAAGTGAACCTCGAACCCAAGTTCACAAGTGAACCTCGCATGCTTTCAGAAAACAAACGACCTCTTAACGACTCAAAAAGCGCAAACCCCCATTGTGACCAAAAGCGCCTCCGCGAAGAATCTCCACAGCGTCGGAGAAGGGGGCTTCTAATGATTTTCCACGCATAACTCTCTCTCTCTCTCTCTCTGAAGAAGAAGAAAAAAAAAGCGACACCGAAAAGACATACTTCTCACAAAGAAAAGTAAAAGAGAAGTTCTGCGGAGTATTCCTCTCCTGCATAAACACGGCAGCAAGCAACAGCCGCATTTATAAACGTCTATTTTTAAACCGCCGTGCGGAGGAAAACAATAGGCGAAACTAGTCAACGGAGGTGCCTTCGTCACACTGTTACATATATATCTCTATACTCCCGCCGCACACAATTAGACTGGACGGCATTTCTTGCCTATTGTCTCCCTCGGCCGCGAGCTTTTCTTCCTCATCCGAGCAGCGGCCCAGAATAGAAGGAATGGAGGAGCGAGTGACGACGCGCGCCGCGTGATGCAGTTTCGGTTGACCAGCGGTGACGGATTTCGGCGGCACCGCTTCATGTTTTCGACACGCGCAGATCATTTTACGGAAGAAAAATGGGTGATGAGTACTGTTAAATTAGGGTGGTTTCTAATTAATAATGGAAAAAATTTCCTTCACAGTTAGGGACTAGTCACAAGTTACACCGCACAATTATCAGGGGTGATTTGATACATGGCCACCTAGACACATAAGACCAGAGAAGCTCGAAATCGTGACGTGAAATAGTAAGTAAGACGTCACTCTTCATAGCTTTTTTGGACAACAGCGCAACTCCAGTCTGAAATCTTGTACCTTGCGCCGTTGAAAAGTGACGTCTTGCCTACTATTTCGCGTCACGTGGCCTTATGAGTCTAGGTGGTTATGGTTGATATCCCTCCCCTTATCTCAAAAGTTTTCACATGACATTGCCCTCATCCCCATTGTGATGTATGATTTTTTTAAACTAGAATTAAACCCAAATTTAACATACTTTTAAAAGTTTTACTGAAATTGAGGTTTATGGTAACTTTTATTATTGTTACATCACTGTTACTGGTGAATTAAATGCCTCTTTAAGAGTGTAACAGCATAAAGTTTGGGGTGTTAGTAGTGTGGTGAACAATAATAGAAGCTTCCATAAGAAACGTTTCTCAATTAAAACCAAATAATATTTCCTAATATTTCACAATAAGCTACATTGAAAGCTTTATTATATTGATTTATGAAATTTGTGATGACAAACTACACGATTCTTTTAGATTAGTTCAATTCACATCTTACGCTCATGTGTGCCTCGAAGAACTTAAGAACAAACAATTAAGATAATTTCACAATAATAATGATGCCCTTTATTAATATCAGCATTCGTATTTCAAGGCAATCTTTCTCTTTGTTAAGGTCTAGAATGGAAGATGATGTAATGCAATTTAATTTCATAAACCAGAAAAATATACAATATCAGGATAAATTCATTTTAATTATACATTTTTTCCACCAGTTGTGCAAAGAGGAAGTTATAGTAAGAATAAATTTAATTTTTCTTCTCGATTTTAATAGAAATTACGGAAAGGTTCTTCAGTATTTAATTTTTATCTTTTTTTTTCTTAATCTTTTTCAGAAATTAGGATGAATATAAATAACGTGATAAACTCCAAAAAAGAGCTCCAACATTCAAAAAAATAAAATATACTTTCTCCTTCACATGCATTTGCATGCATGCATGCAAATGCATTGCATGCATTTGACATTGATATTCAAGGGAAAGATTTGAAATTTTGAGGTTATTATTCTCAACAGGCGCGGATCCAATGGGGGGCACTCTGGACAGTGCTCCCCTTGGACCGAAAAAAAGCACTCAAAAAGTGTTAAAACCCTACTTTTACAGATCAAAATTTCAAATTTTTTTTCTAGGAGAGGACCCCCATACCCCCAGCGGTACCAAAAGGGGATCTTGAGTGATAGTTTTTAGAAAATCCCCAACATTTTGAAATTTTTCTCAAAAGGTAAAGGTGATAGTCTGGAAAAGTACCCCCCCCCCTTGGAGCGTGCTGGATCCGCGCCTGATTCTCCATGCCTCACTACATAAAAACCTAAAGTGAGGGAGAAAAGCTCTGTTATTTTGACACTTTCCAAAATTGCTGAACTAAATTGGGAGTCAGTTTCTTCAGTAACGAAAGCTTCTATTTAGTTGTGGCTTAGCCAATCACAACGGCGTGCAGTTTTTAGTCGCCTGATTTATTTTATCCATGATTACAATTGTTTTTCACATTTCTTATGAGAAGATCGTTAAAAATTAACTCTTTTGGGGTTCACTCAATTCTATCTCTATTCACCACCTCCACTCCTTATGTAACCTGTTAGCATCACATTCCTATGCACATCGCTTCTCCCCAGACAAGGAAGCGTATTAGTTAAGCAGCACGATGCCGGCGCATGCTAACGACTCCAAATTAGCTAAGCAAATCATTTAGCGGGCGACGCTCGGAGAGAGAAAAAGTGTCAACAACCCGGGCGGAAGGACACGTGGGAAGAGATTCGTTTCGAACGGAAATGAGCTCCCTCTTTCCGAGTCCACCTCGGGGGTGGTGGAAAAAGATTCGAATCAAAGCCAGACAAACGAAAAGAACAACAGCAGCAGCAGCAAAATCCCGAGCAAAACCACCCCTTTTGTTTTTGGGCGCGAGCGTTTTTGAGGTTTTCTTCTGCGCTGCGGTTTTCCCCGTTTTTTTTTTTTATTTCTCCCCCTTCTGCTCTCGCGACTGTTTCGTCTTCTCTCTCTCTCTCTCTTCCTCTCTGTGTTGTATGTTTAAGTTCGCTCTCTTTCAGTGTGAATGAAATTGAAGATATTCGAACTATTGTATATATTCGGGAGGGTTAGACGTGGTTTTTGTAGTTCTGTTAGCAATATTTACTGCGAGAGGTGGTAGTATTAACTAATGGAGATTGGACATGGGGGAATATCGTCCAATCATCTTTCAAAATTTTTTTCAAGAATTTCCATTCTTATACTGTGCAGGGTTCATGCAATGAACGTCGGTCATTTTTAGGCCAACGTGACTATTTCAATTTTTAATAATGTGTATTTAAAGGCTACCTTTGTAAACTATGATAAATTTGGATGTTATTAATTGCATATTCTTATGAACATAATGTTTTTCAAAAGGTCAGGGTTAGAAACAAGTAACCAGTTAACCTGAGTGCTGTATGGAAACAAAGAAATGATTAACAATTTGTCAAACTAAAGTACCTTTTTGCCTCCTGTAAATTAATTTCCCTATAGGTTAAATTTGTAGTAATTATTTCCTTAATATCTTATTTTCTACTGGGTAATAATAGTCATACATTATTTTGTAATAAATAATGTAATGAAACATTCGTATTTCACGTAGTAAAAATTGGAATAAACTTGCAATTAATACATTTCACCAACTAAGCTCGAAGGAAACTAATTCAATATTTAAACTAACAATTTCTTAAAAGTTATTATTTTTAATATTTCTCAAACAAGCATTAAATATTTGATTCCTTCTGACATTGAGGTCAACATATTTGAAGATCTTTGCTTTTGATATTGAGAATGAAACACCACAAATTATTTTGTAAAGTCCCAAAATACTACATTTTTAACTTTCTACTAACTTCGTCTCAAGAATAACTGAAGGAAATATTAGCTCGTTGCCCTATCCCAGGGCCAATGTACTTCCTCACACACCCTAACTTCCTTCCTTCCTTCCTCCTCGGCTCTACATTCCATGCAGGGCCTTGGCCTCCCTCACAAGGCAGCTCCACCCTCTCCGATCCCTGGCCCTTGTCTTCGAATTTCTCACCCTTAATTTCCTCAAATCTTCTTCAACCTCGTCCAGCCATCTCTTTCTAGGACGTCCGATCTTCCTCTTACCACGGCTTACTAGATACTTATACATCAGGCTAGCCGAGTACGGAAATCATTGCAAATCCAGATGGCATTATTGGACAAACTGGCAAAGCATATTCACAGTGTTGAAGGCAGTGGGTGATATAGGTAGGTCTTGTAGCGCTCCAAGCGGGAAAAGTTGTCAAATGGTTTTCATTGTTTAAAACTCGGCTGGCCTGTATAAGTATCTAGTAAGCCGTGCTCTTACCCTCTATTTTTCCTCTGTAGATTTTCTTTGAAGCTCTCTCGTCACTCATTCTCTCCAGATGTCCAAGCCATTGTATTCTTTTAGATTTTATTATATTGACAATATCTTTTTCTTTACATAGTCCACTTAACTCTAAATTGCTCCTAATTCTCCAAACCTCTCCATCTTTGACTGGTCCATATATTTTCCTTCTTTCAAATGTAATAAGTGTTTTCTCTTCATTCTGAGTGGTTGTCCAAGTTTCTTCTCCATATGCAACTTCCAGGATATCGAAAAGTCAATCCAAAAAGACGAAACATGAAGTTATCGTTCTAAAAATACCCTTATGTATCGAAAAACCACAGGACTCTCGAACCCAGACGTTCGTTCGGGGGTACATAAAAATTTCTGAACACGGCTCTCGGGCATTCGGGGTCTTCCGATACAAGAGCAGGGCACACACAAAAAAGGGCTCCGTCCCCAAGGGCCAACTTATTGCATAAGCCCCAAAGAAACAACAATGTGAAGGTAATAGTAATAACAATAAAAAGGGAGCCGAAGAGTCCTGAAAAATACATATAAAAACGTTTGCTGGAGGGGGGAGTCCTTCTCAATTGGATTTGTACCCTCGTGCTCCTACTTGTCGTGTAATGAAATCATGGACTATATCTGGGTGTACGCATGAGCACGTGCGAGTTCGGGTGCTGCTGCATAATATCGGAGAGGGGAGAGAGGTTCTATTTTTCGGGGGCTTGTTGAATTATGGTGAGAGAATGGAGTTGAGTGTTTTGCCCCCGCCCTTTTTTTTATTTGGGTGGTATAGCTGGAGGTGGTTTATGGTTTAGGGATGTGCCCGGGGGGTCAATATTTTTGGTTGGGGAATTGTCTTACATAGATGACGATAACTAGGAATCGAATGGAATGGATGGCGTCATACATGTAAAATTGTGTTAATTGGTTCTAGTAAAATATTTTGTTGCTTTTCGGAACCAATATTATTCATTTATTCACTCGATACCATTGTTTTTTTTTACCGAGCTTGGATATCCGTTCAATATCCCACGATGATTCATTTCATAGCTTAGTGATCATAAAAGATTGAAGAAATACACTCAAGTAAAATATAAATCATCTGTTCAGTTTTTCGATGCCATTGTTCTTGTTCATTGCCACAAAAAATTTCAGTTCCTGCATGGGGGTTCCTAGAAGCACTGGTAATGAGTTAATAGTTCATACGTATACTTTGGTCGAGAACTGCGGCATAGCCAGAAAATAATTTAGGTAGGAGTGTTGAATGTATTAGGAGAGTTATTTTGGTTGTCTTCACTCCATAGTTATAGGTAAAAATAAGGAAATTGATAGGTTTTAATAATTTCGTTATGTGGGGAATCCTTGGTTACGACCCTGAGTCAGAACTACAGACTTATTTAAGTTTATTAAACTGCTCCTTCTCCTATCTAGTGAAGATTTTATATAGGGACTATGTGTGAAAGTTCGATATTTATAGCATTTTAATGTGTTTGCTTAACGTTAAAAATTGAAATGGAAGCATTTAAGATAGAAGCATGCATTGTAATTTAAACACAGAGGTATGCATTACAATTTTTAACATTATGAGCTTTCTTAACAAATTGTTAATTAACTGCTATACTTTATTTTAAAAAAGTATATATCAACTGTACGCGTACTATAACATATAAAAACAACTCCCTTTGAGACGAGTTTACACTACTTCTATTATTGGGATATATGTAAGTCTTTCAACCCTTCAACTGGTGTTAAATTACCCTGTCTCAATCGTCTGCCATCTCTCAATTCCAGTAGCACCCGAAAAACGTGAGATAATCTGCACTCAGCCGCCTAACATTTCACTCAGCATCAAAAAAATCAAAAAAGATCCCAATTATTTCCGCATTAAGGACTCGCCCTTCAACACTCAGCTCCCACCGCACTACCACGCCGAAAAAGTCGCCATCCATCATCACAATCCCCGCAATAACAGTGGTGCGTTTGCCGCCCGTCATTTCTGATTGTTTCGCCGGTATTAATTTAAAAACGAGAAAAATAAAAAATTGGGATTTTTCTCGGAACGAGGGGTATAACCGCTTCATCATGTCGAGGTGGTCTCGTCGTTTGTCCCTATTTGCGGAAGAAGCTCTCTCTTTTTATATGTTGCGCTTTCCCCTTGGCTGGGTTACTACCCCCGAAAATGTCGTAAGCTCATGCGGCACAACCTGTCGATTTTTTTGGGGTCTCCTTCCTGTTCACGCAGTGTGCAGATCATCCGTCCGGTGACAATGGGATGTTTCGATTTCGGGGAAGATTTTTTTTCCCTTTTGGGGAGTTTGAAAATAATAATAATAAGAGTGGTAATACGAAGGGTTGCGATGTGTATTTATTTAAAGAGAGCATTGATGAGGGAAGATCCCCTTGGAGCGGTGCAAGAATAATATTTGGGCACGGATGGAGGCGATGAGACGTGGATCCTGCCATTTAGGCACCGAGAGGATATCCAGATGGTATTTAGTGTCGTTTCACTTGTATGAATTGAGCTACCTTTTGTTTGAGTCGTGTGAGTTGCTATTTGTTGCTTTGTTTTTTCGTTCAAATGGGAAATTACACTGTACCGTTATCTCGGAATTTAATATCTCGGAAGTATTTCCCCCCTTGAAATTAGGTATTCCCTACTTTCCCATGTTATCTCGAAAACTCGCTATTTCGAAATTTTTCCGGGTCTCTTTGATTTCGAGATATTGAGGTTATTCTGTAATTTGTGGTGAATATAAACATGAAATATTTTATAAACATTTTTACATCGGTTCCTTTTTCCTCAATTAACCTTCTCTCTTTATTCATATACTATTACTTTCCCTTTCATTTCTCTTTTACCTACTCCTCCTTTTTTGTACTCATCTGCCATCTTTTCCCCCACTTCTTTTCCTTCTCCTATCCCACTCTCATCTTTTTTTTATCATCCTTTCTCTTTCTCTTTATAAATGTTTTTATTTATTATTATAATTTTTTGCTCTCTTTCCTATCGTTGCTCTCTCGTTTTTCTCACCTGTTTTCGTATTAAACAAAAATTAATGATATCCAATAAGAGAAGTATTAAACGTATTCTTTGTGTGAGAAAGTAATTTTCTAACAATGCAATTCTTTCTTACATTATTCTTAAGAATTTACATTGCACCTTAAAAAGTGCACATCTTATTTGAAACTCAACTATATCTATTTGTATTGATATAATGCTGTGCAAACAGGTACAATGAAAGGTTAAAAAATAACGTTTTTTAACGTTTTAAGGTTAAAAAACAACGTTTTTTAACCTTTCATTGCATATCTATTTGTATATTGCTGCTAAGAAATCATTAAACTTAAGTGTATTCATTTTCAACTGTTATCTAATAGTAAAATTTTCTTTTAAAAGTACCGCCGGGATTATCTTCTCTGATTTGATAAAAACGGCAATTTTAAGGAAAGGCAAACGCAATTTCTCACATTTTAAATTAGCTGTTTGTTATATCACTGACCACTGTTATATCACTAATAATGTCCATGATATTGTCACTATTTCATCTCAATTTCCCTTCAAAGGATTCTTCCCATTTAATAGACAACAACACGTTTCCATCAGATTACCCTTGTCGAACAAGCCGCTTACTGGCATCAAATGCGCGATCTCGATCGTAAAAGAACAATCCCAATTAACGCGGGTCGGAACTATGGTCGGAACAGGACAGCCGTGCGCGGTGACCATGGCGGTGACAGATGTTCGAAATGTAATACAATATTCGTCGGAGGGGGGGGGGAGACGCGCAACACCCGAGTTTAATGATGCATCAAAATCCGAACGGAAGTTGTAAAAGTGGTCATAATCCCCGCTCTTCGTCATTTTGCAAATGGGGGCACGCTTCGATGACTTCTTTGCTGTTCCAAGGAGCGGATTCCCCACGCGCGTTCTGTTTTTTTTTTTTTTTTTTTTTTCGTTCCACCCACCCCCTTCTCGCTTTTTGTTTCGCGACGGTATCGAAAATGACCGCTTGATCTCTCCACGGTGGATCTCTTTTCGAAGTTTTTTTTTATTTCTGTTGGCACCTTCCAAGAACCTCAGTTCGCTCCGTGGGTGACACGACCGTTTAAGTTGTCTGAGCTCTGCCACAAATCGGGTCCCATCACACTTTTCAGGCTACTTATACATATTTTTTTTTATGATTTGGAGTTGGTTATCTTAAGTTGTAATAATTTGTGGTACTTTTTATGTGTGTTAACGACAGTTCATCCACCCACATCATTGTAGTTTTTTAAGTTCGTAGTTTTGGAGAACTCAAAAACTCTTCTTGTTTTTATAGAGGCAGCAACTTTGCACTTTAAACTTAACTTTTTTTATTTCTTTCATATTTCTCAAAAAATATTGATCAATTCATTATCAAATTGAATTAATAGTCCTTTTTAGAGAATACTTATTAAAATTTATTGGGGGAGTATCCCATAGATCATTTTAAAGTATTTGGCAACACTAACTTCCTCCTTCCCCAAGAAACATTTATTATTTGAATATCTCAAACCTATATAACTCTTTGTTGATCAGTATTTCTCAATTGCCACCAGTTGAAATTTCCACTGTATAAAAACGATTAGTACACTCATTGCAGTTAAATCTTACTAGGAGAGATAATATTTGGAAAATCTCTGCTAACAACATTCCAAGCAGGCTTTTGGCAAAGTCCCAGCGTAGTAATCAAGCTTTACCATTCCTTGAGAACGGTTTCCTTAGTTACGAAGATAGAATACATGCCACGACATTGTTTTAAAAGCCACAATTAATAATCCTGACAACTACTAAGCCCTTTGACGCTTTAATGAAAAATTTCTAGGTACATTTAAAATGTTTTTTCAATGCATCATCAATATCAAGAAAACACTATTAATCTGTATTATGATCAGTTTTCAAACTAATATGAGAATTTCTCCTGCGAGAAGATATTTCAAGAAAAATTATTTCTTAACTTTTTTTTTTAGAAGTAGGTAAAATTAATTTAGCTATTCTTTCAAAACTCATTTGATTGATTTGTTAAGGAATTTATAAAATACCTGAGTTTTAATTTATATAATGTTTATCGATACCAGACACTTGAATTAATATATTAAAACAATAATGTTTAAAAATATTGTATACATTTTCATTATTTTAGAAGGAATTTCATTTCTATAGTTTATAGGATTTTCTTAATCATTTTCCCCTATGGGTTTTGATTCTAGATCTTTTTTAATGTTTTAAATAATGTTTTCTTTGTAATAGGTCTCAGATCTTGCTTGCTTCTTCTGTTTAAATTTTAATGGTCATGGTTACTTTAAGTTGTTATATTTGATATTAGTATATACTTAGTTGTTATTTTGATTAATTTTATTACATATTAATTTCAATTGATAATAATAAATTAACCTCAAATAAAATATCCCAAACGAACGCTAGAGAGTCGTTAAATTAAATGTATAAACTGAAAAAGGTTTACAATTTTCTTTGCGATAGAAACGTTTCTTACATTAAGGTAAAAAATTATTTTTATTTTCTTGAAGGGAACTTACCTCAGTTCTTTGGAGTTTTATTGTTTCTCAGTTTTATTGTTTCATTTTAGTTTTATTAAAAACTCGTAACCGTGACGCTCAAAAAGACATAGCTCTGTTTCTCGCAAGCTTCACCGCACAAACTTAATTTTGAAGATTCTATCTCTTAAAAAATAATTCTAATTCAACTTTTAAATTTGCTTCTACTTGCAGATAAATCTAATTCCGGGCTTTTACATAACTAAATTGAAGATGGTAAAATTTAATTGAAGCTATGCATGGAAATTCAAAACATTCAATTAAAGTTGTTTTAAAAAGCCCAGTACCTTCCCACGTACCTATTAACTCTGCCGTGGCTTTCTTTATTTCCCGCTGCCTCCCCAATCCGTGGCCATTAATATAAAGAGAATCCCTCCAATCTCTGCAAATATATGTATACAGACAAATAATTTAGAAATCTCGTTAAAATTCTCCATTGGATCTGCGTGATGCAAATTCGCAATTTTGCCCTCGCGCGAAAAAAAAAAAAGAGGGCCCTCCCTCTTAACCGAGATTGTGCTTTTCCCTTTTCCTGTAATTAAATTTAAAAGACTCTGGCAAAGAAACAAAAGAACGAAGAACGCGAGCGGGGGGAAAAATGTAAGAGCGATTTCATCAGTCATCGTGGCGCCATCTGTTGCCCAACACACGGTGCAATCAATGCCGACCATTTTGTTGAAATCAATGTCCCTCCGTTGTTTCTTAAGGAGTATAAATGAAGTGAGGAGCACATTAATCTGAATTGCTCCTCGCTGTCCCGAGATGGTCTATATTAGATTGACTCGTCGGAGGGAGTCCGAATGATCGCTTTGCACCGTCTGCCGACCGTAAAATAATGCACTGATGACGGGAGTAAACTTTCCCCCTTAATGTTTTCCGATCATTCGGCCCGGCTTTTAGGAAATTCTTGGGATGTCGGCCCGGAGAGAGGTTATTCTTTGATTGCGATGCCGGGGAAATCTTACGCTCCCGGAAACATCCGAAATATTCGCTTTGGGCGGAGGAGGGGTTCATATCTCAACTCGCTTTAGCCGAGGTTTCATTAAATTAAAAGTTATTCTCCGTTTGGTACTGTCGTTAATCTAACGCGTTTTAATACTCGGATGTTGATGGTTTTCTCTTATGATGAGTTTTATTTAGTGGTTTCGTGTAACTTGATTTCCTTTTCCCATTTGTTGTTGTTGTTGTCGTGTCCATGATGTGCAAAAATAGAAAAACATTAGATCGCACCGAGCCATTTGTTCCCATTTGTTGTTATCCGAGAAATGTCGTTCTGAGGAATATAAATTATATAGAACAAATTTCATTTGAATAAAACCCAGTAGTTGATGGTAACTTTTTACTATTATAGTGGATAACAAAAATAGAAAAATAGCGTTTACTTATTATGATTGTGCATGTGCCGATTTTTTATTTTTCTCTCGTATATTTTATTAAGTTTCTGCTAATATAGAAATTTTGACACCCAAGCAGAAAGTGGGCAAATTGATAGTAATACCATTTTAATTTTGGAGAATCTTTAAAAACCATTGAAAACAAAACAATCCATAATGTATTCCTTCAACTGACAATTGTTTTCTATGTAAATGGAGGGATGAGCTACTAATTTTTGAAGTGCAAAGAATGCGTTCATCGTTAACAAACATTGCATATTTTACTCGTTTACTGTTTAAGGTTTAGTATTAAATAGTTGAAAATTTTTATTACTATAAGCTTCATGATTTCAATATTCAAGAATAATTTAATATTTTTTCTTCCAAATGTACCACAACTATTTTAATAACATAATAACACAGGTTACAACTATCGAGTGCCATTCTCATGTAATTTTCATAAAATAATCATTTTTATCGTCAGTAAACAAATTAAACATACAAAGACACTTAAGCGTCAAGTTGAAAATTTCTCAACTATCAGCACATTTGCAGTGTTTGGGTGCCAAAAAGAACCTTGTCATTCTTTTTATATCTAGTTGTTTTATCTTTTCTTTTGTTCAGAGCAGTTTCCTTCCAAATTCCAGGGTTTGGCAAAGTTCAGATTTCAATTCAGCGAAAATAAAAATACCCATGTCTGAGAAATATCTATATTTTTTCTTCGCAAAACCCCACATGGTTACTAGCGCAACAAATAGAAATTTAAAATGAAAACGTTCGATGACCGAAAGCACCAGTCCCATCTCTCTTTGTTTTTCATTCTTCTCTAGAAACAAAAAATAAATTCATCTCGCACCACCAATCGCACATCCCATCCTCGTTAACAACCCACTATATCCCGTTTCTCCATTACCATATTTCTCCCTATAAATCCAATTCTGACAGGGGCCGGGCCACGGAACGAACGCAAGCGTCAGAAAAGTTGACGTTAATCTTTCGCCTCACTGGTTTATCTTGTTTTGCCATCGAAGGGAAGATGTCTCTGTCCGGTCGGAAGACAACGACAGAAATAGAAAAGCTCTCGGGGAGTAACGCGAGACACATCTGGCCCCTCCGAATGTCATGTCGCGATTATAAATCCGATATGTTACCTATGGCGTGGTTTTTATGGTGTTAAAAGACGTGTAGGACCGGGATTTAGCTCAGTTTTCATATCCATATCGAAGTTAGTGTAGCGTGAGTGGAATGGAGAATCTCTAGAATTTTTTCAGTAACCTGTCATGAAAACTTAAGTAGTAGTTGCATGCGTCTCAACCATATTAACACAAACTTCTATCACGTTTACCTTTCATGTAAGACAATTCCTTCAGAATTCAGAACGTAAGGTTTCAATTGTAAGATTTTGAAACGCTGAAACCGTTCTTGAAATTCAGCTTATAAAATAATCATTTTTTCAATATTCAAATATTATTATACCCTCGTATAAATATATCGTTTCGCTCATTTTGTTTTTCACTTTTTAGAAAAGATTTAAGACACTTATGTTCAGGGACACACACAGTGTTGTTGTTAATGAAAATATTTTAGGGGACTTACCTTTTATTCACCTAGAAATGAAATAATTCTGGGAACGCCATCCCTAGTGCAAGTGCACTGTACGCACAGTTGTGTCCATGTGAGATTTAATTCATATTTCATTTACTATAGGTATTCATTTTAATTTTACTAAAGAATATTAATCAATGTTGATGCATTTTTAAACATGAACTAATGTATCTCTCAATGTAATTTCGGTTCAATTCCGTTAGAGTCCCCGCTAAATATCGCCCGGTTCATTTAGACCACGAAAAGTAGAAATACTCGTAAATAATTTCAAACTCCTGAATTAAAATGTTTAATTAGATCAATAACTATTCAGTTTATTAATAAAAGTCAGAAAAATGTATTGATATTTGGATATATTTTGCTATTTTCAGCTATCATTTTTATTACCCAAAAAATATAACCTAGAACCCTCAGGCCCGAGAAAAAAAAACAATAAATTTCCAAGCTCCTAAATCAGTTGTCCAAATCAGTGTTCTACCGATACAAAAACCGCCTTCATATCTGTCGCAACAATCGAGAGCAGTCTGTGGAGGATTATCCCCCCGAAAGATGTCGATTCCCCCGCCGCTGCAAAAGGCCCTTTGGGAAGGGGGAGAGGTACTTAAGAGTGAAACAACAAGATCAGCCATAAGTTGAGGGAAAGGAAATCCTCTTTCCTCCAAATCCCATATTTGTCAGTCCCTCCCTCCGTCACACAGAATATGGAAAGCAATAAACAGGGTTTAATGACCGTGGTCATAAGTTGTCTCCCTTAAGCCTTCCGATTTGGGAGGAGTAATTATCGGGTATTAATGGGAATGGCTGGTTAGAGGGAGTGAGATGCTCCTGGTTTTTCATATTTGTAATGTGTCTGAGGATTTGAATTATCAGGGTTTTTTTGCTGATAAACATGACCGGGCGTAGTTGGTAAAGAGGTATATTTCCTTTTTAAAATTTTGTGACAATTAACCAGTACTTGCATCGAAATATTACTTTTGAATTGGATGAAATCATTCCATTCATTGATCTGACAACCTCAATATTTAGACTGAATAATTTCCCATCAAAATAAAGTTATTGCAGACATGAAATTAAAATATTGCATTTGGTAGTATTCATCTAACCATGTTTATTCAGATTCAAGCCTATGCTAAATGTTGTTTGATTTAAAAAACCGTCTGCTATGAATGTATACTCGCAATTAAACAAAATTTTCGAAAGTGAATTAAGAATGTTATAACAAGTTTGCATCTCAAACAAATGTTTTAAAAATTAGTTAGAATTAATGCATTTAACAAGTAATACACAACCTTCGTGCACCTAAAATTAGTTGGCAGGTAAGAAAGTACTGCTTTAAATCTCAACATTTTTGGGGGACACGTACTATAGATTGAACTATATATTGAAAAAATTAAAAGTTGAACAACCTTTTTAAATTACATTGCTTCAAGCTCATAATGCATTAAATAACCCAATAAAGAGAAAAGATAAACATCTTACTTCGTATCACATTTTTTTCTTCTTTAGTAGACAAACTTCACCTGGCGAATGTAATTTTTAAGGACTGTAATCTGTGCTTCTCAGAGGATTATCTTAAGAGGATCCTTTTTCTGTCATCTGTGCTCTTCTTCTGTGGGAGATTTTTTACTATTAGAAATCTTTTTAGAAATTATGTTGTTATGCAAAAATAATTTTCACTTTTCGATACGAAAAAATTTTTACACTTCCAGTGTAATTATTTTATTTCTTCTAGTACAACTAGTTTCTCTCCAATAATTATCTAGATAAACTTACTTTATGGTACAAAATGAAAGGTAATGTGGGAACTCATATAAAAACATTTTAATTTTCATTAAGTAAAACAAAGAAATTGTCCAAAATATTGTCAAAGAAGGTGTTGGAGACTTGTTATTTTGAGTAATACAGTGAATAAAATAAGGAGTAGGGGTTTAAATGGTAATAATTTATTACCATTTAAACCCCTACTCCTTATTTTATTCACTGTATTACTCAACACGGTCTCCCAGATTCACCCCCAATCACCAATTGACATGTCACCTCTCCAGTCACCACTCCTGATACTTTCTACTCACTCTCTCACCAAATGGGAGAGAAAGGAACCAACCGACCCTCCACCCATATAATCCACTTTATCCTCTCTTCTCCATCACCCCGCGAAAACGCAAGGGGCATCCCCCGAACCCAAGTGGGAGGGTCGCTCGCTCTCCCGCATCCCTCGCTCCGGGGTGGTGGAAAAGTGGCCGTGTCTATCGCGCGTTTTAAAGCGCGATTTCATCCTCTCTTTTCCTTCTAAAATAACAAAACGATTTAAGTGCCTCGGAGGTTAGGTACACGCGGAGACGCTCGCTACTTACTACCGGGGAACTTTTTATTATTCGAGGCATTTCGCGAGTTGAGAGTTTTTTTCCTTCTTGTTTGGTTTTTGGTGTCTGCTCGTTTTATGGCAGGGGTGATTGGTGGATGATGCGGTGATCAAAAATTAGAGAATGTTTAATGAGGAGGGGGTAGGGAAATGATGCTTTTGAAATGTTTTCTTGGAGATAAATTGTGAGTAGGTAAATTGCTTAGAAGTCTTTTTATCGCTATGTTGTAAATTTGTGCTGGAAAAGCTATTTCATAAATGGAGATGATAATGCAAATTTTTTTAAGTGTTTTGAAGTAATTTAGGTTAGTGCATTTAATTTTATTTGAGTCTACAATATTTAGTTTTAAATAACAGCTCTATTAATAAATTATCTCTTTATGGTGAAAAGTAAACGTGAAGTATTAACGGAAATTTTACAAGGAATGTGGATTGGGGAGAGCTAGAATTTCATTTTTATTTCAGGGTTTAAATTAATACGTTAATTTTAAGACATTAGATATACCTTATGCCAATACCAGAAGAAAGTCATTCTTTATAGCTTTTTGTAACTTTTTATTCTTTAATTGTATTTTTAAATGTATAACATTCTCTTTAAGCTTTTTACTTTAATATTTAATTGCACCTACTTCTTAAATTGAAGGAACAAATAATAATTTTTAAAATCAAACAAGTCATATCAGTTTACATTTTACCTAGTGGTCGAAAGGTTAAACGGGACCATAAGAAACGTGATCTATTACTTATTTTAAATATTAACTTATGATAATTGCTATATTTTCTAGATTTCGTTAAATAAAAGGTATTTAACATTAATACCGGATAGTTATTGAACACTGGGCACTTAACCCTTAATTATTTTGGA
The DNA here is from genome assembly GCA_963680715.1 of Tetragnatha montana. Taxonomy (NCBI): domain Eukaryota; kingdom Metazoa; phylum Arthropoda; class Arachnida; order Araneae; family Tetragnathidae; genus Tetragnatha; species Tetragnatha montana. Next base: position 25,745,274 of record OY796682.1, read on the forward strand.
GTATGTTTAGTAAATTTAAGTTTTCTTTCCCCTATTTTCACCACTATACTTACTACAACACTCTTGAATACCTAAATTATTTAAATTAATACAACTTTTAATTTATTTTCGTAACATCTCTATCATATACTATTTTCAACCTTTGTCATTAATCAATCTTAAATTTTAGGTTTGAAAACTCTTAACACTAAATAGATCATTAGAAATGGTGTATCGAGTAATTCCCCTCAATGCATCTCCACCAATAAATTCATAACCTCCGTCGAAATATCACAAAAACATCCCTCGCATCCAAAAAGCGCTTGTTAGAGACGAACTCCGCTGGATTTAAAGTCGAATCAAAGCGGAAAAATCCCGCAACCCGTCTCTGACGCAGATGTCAGGTGGCTTAATAGGGCACAAACAAAGCCATCGGGTCCATCGGTACATATCGGACAGCGACATAATCCGACAGTTTGACAGCCCCCCCCCCTTTTCACCATGCGACGTGCGCGCTCTCTGCTCGGACATCTCTAACGACCCCCTCTTTCACAAAATCTCCACGAGCCCTTTCAGTATGCATGGATGTGTCCATAGGGACTCGGGGGGACATTCAGAAATTACCCAAACTCAAGTTGTTACCGAAATGCTTTGGTTAATTGCTCAGTTAATATGATTATTTTTTTTACATGAGAGTATGCTATTTTATGATTTAAAATCAAATTGAATGATTTGTACCTAGGGAGAAATATTTGTATGTTTTCGTTAAGTGGACGAGGAACATATCTATACTAAACAGCAACGTTAGTTGACCCTATAACGTGACTAACAAACAAAGTAGTTCCCATCGCGGTGTCTGAATTTTGAGTGAAATGAAGAATGCCAATTTAAAAATATGATTATTTTGTTAAACCCATGTATATATAGTGTCTTTATCACGATTTGCGTACCGAAACTCCTCCTAGCAACTCAACAGGCTTTGTGTTTACCCATTTTCTCCTTCCGCGTTGTGACGTACTGGGTTCAGGAAAGGTTGCCTTGCCGTCGAGTATAGTATTCGATGCCTCGCAAAGGTGAGAAAAAAGCTATTTGAATATTCTTACATCAATAGAAGCCAGTATTGTTTTCATTCCAATAGGTTGTTCTATAAGTTAAAATATTGTCAAGCGGTTAGTCATTTACCTATTGTAGTTTAGTTGAGATCTTTGGGTATCTGTAGAACCAGTTTTTCCTTCATAATATGCAGTATGCAGTAAAACCAACTTTACCACAAATTGTTTCGCAAGGCATTTTTAATGGGATAATAATTTAGCTATACATTTATTCAATAGTATTCATTTGAAATACTGTAAGTCTGTTGTTGATCGTCGCTTTTTGTATTTCTACTGCAGTTCGGTTCAAATCTTTGATACCTGTAGAACTAGTTTTTCCTTCATAGTACACAGTATGCAGAAAAAACAACTTAAACAACGTTTGATTTGGCAGGTGTTTTTTTTACCAGTCGTATAAGCTTGAATGTATGATAATATAATCCCATTGTGTTCTTTTTCCCTATTCGACTAATATTTCGTAATTGAAAGAAAATTATTATCCGAATTTAAAATTTATAGATGCTTCATTAAAACACTTTAATTGTGTAGATTTTTTTTATCTTGTGCTTTCATTATTCATTTTATGATTATGAAGTGACAAATATATAGACGAGTTCGACTGTGAAATCACGAATCCATTGAATCCGCTTTCACTTCTATAGTTTAAATCAGAAATAAGACTTTTCAATGTTATGGACTACACCCGAAGTGTTCATGAGATTTCCCGGTTAAAGTAACATGTTCATTTTCCAGATTTAAAGGCTGACATATCAATCACGTATTTATGATAATAATAATTAATTTATTAAGATTTATTAGATTCTTAATGTTAAATGTGTCTGAATCGTAATTATTAATAAAAAACAAAGGGGTCAAAGTGTTGAATTCAAAGATAATTTTTATTTGGAGTACTTTATTTCAAACATTATCGACCCAATCTCTTATTTTTAAAGACCGATGTTTTGTTAAAAATGTTCAGTTAAACACATTTTTATTCGTTAAATTACGTATCACATAAAATTTTGAAAAATGACAAAACTTTTACGGTGAACAAGGAATAAAACTCGAAATAGAGGGATATAAATAACATGAAATTTATGGTGACGTTTTTTAGGGATGACCCCTTCCATAAAAAAGTGAAAGGTCCCCGTAAAAACATCGATGAATTGAGATGGGGGAGAAGAGAGGGTGTGGGGAGGGAGGGAAGAAAAAAAAAGAACATTCCAGGCGACAATCTTCGACGACATTCTTGCTTCTTCAGGTCATCCCCAGTTTCAATCTTCAACAGCCGGTATTGTTGCGTCCGGACACTGTTACCTTGGATACATCCCTAGGGGACGGTCCGGTCACTCTCGCCCTCTGATTGGCTGACCATCTCTTGTCCGGCTCTCCCCCTCCTAAAGTGACAGGAGAGAGAAATTTCTCACCCTTTAAATTGATAGCGCGACCCGGAGCCAACTCGGTCCATTTTGGCGAGGACGGCTTTTTTTTTTTTTGCATTCGCATAACGCTCTAGAGGTTTTTTCTCTCTGCCCTTGGACCCCTAATGCGCCTTAAATAGGATGTCAATCGACGGAGGAGTTTCCTGTTGTCCCCAGAGCCGGTTGTTTTAAATTTCGATGTTTTACACCAACGACTGGACACTGCAATAGTGTTCTATTTGGCTTTGCGTAGTAACGTCCAGTTTCGAATATTATTCCGCACATCCTTTTCGAAATCCTGGAGAGATTGCTTCGTTTTTCGAATTTCCTTGGAATACCTTTAAAAAATAATCGTCAAAAGAGGCATCTCGGATTTCTTTTCAATAAGTATTTTATCTCTAGAACTAAATTATAATAGACATTTAAATTTTAATCATGTTCAGTGTTGAGCTAGTGAATAAGTCATTAAAGAACCCAATTTATTCCTCTTTACTTTATTATAAATCCACTCATGGATCAGTCTATTAGGAATATATTACGAAGATTCTAAGTATGGATGAGTAAGTTAAATTTCGTTCCCTTGCATTTTGAAAATTTTTATTGAAGATAAACTTAAATTTTTCAACCTTGAAAATAATCATAATCAGTCTTAAAGAGTTACTTTATGCTGTATAGTAATCCAGAATTTTTTTATAGCTTCTAAACATTAAACTCTAATAAAAATAAAGTTTAAAACGCATATATAAATAAACTGAATGGTCGTTTCACTTATTTATGGCACGTTTTAATTAATTATCATTCCAATGTTTTATTAGTATAAAAGAAACTAACGAAAATCATAATATGACATAGTTTACTGTTCGTCTACATTAGAAACAACTACTATATTTAAAATAAATGTATCATGTAAAAGCTCTATAGAGAAAGTAAGTTCTTTGGATTTACTTTAGAAATAGAATCCAATCCAAAATCAATCTACAGAAAGTGTTAAAATTTGCAATGTTAGACTTAATTGCATAACGGGCGATTTGTCAACAGTTCCTTTATAGTTGCCGTAAATTAAGTTTTGAATCGTCTCATATATATGTAATTTCAATCGTGAAATAATCGCTTCAAATGTTGAATAATACAAATATTACATATCAATTTCCAAACATCAATTTAAAATGCAATTAGTAAGAAGTTTTGCAACATACGGATGTGAGGCTCCCAGAATAACGTTTATTCGAAGAAAACCGTCTAGAGATGAAAATTAAATAATGGAAATGAACATTAATAATTGTGAAATATTATATTGAAAGGCCTTGGGTAATCAAGGATTAAAAAGACCGAGCGATTTCTATTCATTATTAAACTTTAAATGAACCTTGAGAAGATGAAGCCAACCGAAAAAGGTAAATTTCTTTCCTTTCCCGTCTTGATGGTTTTGAAAGTAGGGATCAAGTGAACTAGATTGTTTTTTTTTTTAAGAATCAGACACATTTATTTAACTTACCAAAATTAAATGGTGAATGCTTATCCTTTATCCATCCCATAGATAATGTTTTGTAGTGTTTAATAAATAGTAATGTTTTGATACAAATATTAGCAATTGAAAATATTGAAAAAAAAAAATATTGGAATTTTGCAATTATTTTCTATAATTTTCAACAATTTTTTTATTTCTACGATTTATTTTAGGGGAGATTACTGAAAAGTCTTTTGTCATAAAATTTCGAAGTTTACTACAAATTGAAAGTCAATTTTAATTTTTTCTATGACAGTAAATTGGGCTGCTTTATAGTCTTTTAGTCTCTTGCTATTTAGTTTTTAATAAATTTATGCGGCACTATCTTAATGGGGCATTAGTAAGTCCATCACTTTTACAATTGTCCAGTCACTAATATTTAAATATTTGTTATTTAGAAAGTTATTAAACTCTATAAACGCGTCTAACGTTTTATAGTGAATTTTGTTATAAAATTAAATACTTTTTAATGTAATTAGTTCGGTCCAAATTTGCTTCGTATTTTTCTTACATGAAAATTTTAATACCTATGTTAATTATTCATAACGTTAGCTGTGCTATCTTAATTACATACAAATACTTATCTCTTTGAATTAATTTCACTTAAATTTAATTTCCATGTATTGTTAAATATTGATAGTAAATCTGAAAGGAACCTTTTTACGTCATGGTTTAAGAGAAATATGCATGTCTACGAAAAGCTTTCCGTTAACATTATATCCATAACTTTTTTCGGAATGAGCAAAGTGGCCTATCGCACCCTTGAATTTAGAAGCCCTAGTCTTAGAAAGATTCTTGTTATTATCTTTTTGTATGAGAGGGGTGATCGGCATATATTATCACAGATTATAGAACTTAATCTATAATAGAGTATAAGATTTGTGTATATTATGAACCTAGCTAATGGAAGATTGGCATCGTATTAACTTAAGGATCGCAAAACATAGCGACTCCCGACTTGTATTTAAAATTTATTTTTAGAGCTGATTTAATTAGATATAAATTCTTTATAAGAAAGAATTAGCGGAAAAAACTAGGCATTGTGAAAATTTTCGTCAAAATACAACGGAAAACGTAGTGTACAGAGACGAATTATTTTTTGTGCAATGTAGACATTGCCGCACTGTTGGCGTTCGGGAGAAGTGTCATTTCCGCCAAAAAGGAGCAGCCCCGAAACAATGGGCAACCCTGGTCATTACGGCAGAGAGAGCCAAGACGTGTCCACTGCTCGATCTTCCCATTACTTTGAATTGAAGCTAAGTTATTGTTTGGTATTATGGAAGCTCTTTTTTCCCGCCTCTCTCCTCAACGCGCGGGGCGGAGGCTTGACTGACAGGTATATTGGGCCGGCCGCTTCCAATAAAAACCAGCTACGGGGCCATCTCGTCCAAGGGAGAGCGGGAAACTATTTCGGCCTCCTCCGCTTGACCATTAGCACCGCCGGGGAATGGAATGTCGGCGGAATTTTTTCATCGCTTATGAAGGAAAAGATGAGGAGGAATCGACACGTGCGTTAACTTTTGTAAACGGTTTCTCGAGTCGCCTCCTCTTCGGGGAGCTCTCTTCTTTTTTTTTTTTTCTTGTTGTTGTTCCTCCTGATGGGATGGAGAGTCGTTTATTGGGGACGACGACGGTCCGATTTCTCGTCGTCGTTCTTATTTGCCACGCTTCGGTTGGAATATGGAGTTGAGTTGTTTTGGGGCTCTTTCGAATTTCTTGAGGAATCTGGGAGGATCTTTTGTTTTTTCATAATGTGGATATGATATGGAGTAAAAGTAGTGGATTACTGATATCTGCATGATGAGTTCATTGTACGAAATGAGTTGAAAGCGACACAGAAAATAATTTAATTTGAGTACGCTTACTGTCCCATAATTTCAGTGATAGGGCCTGAGTCACTTAAAAATACCTTCTTGTGAGGCAAAGAAAGTTAGAAGAAGTTAGAGACAAGTTAGATAATTGTAGGATAAAATTGGTGACGTATAAACGAAACATTTGGTTTCGACTTTAATCACTGACCACGGCCTATGAGCCTATGTTTTTATCCTATTAACCCTGGTCGTGAAAGCTTGTTAGAGAATGCTGTATGAATATGTATGAATTATATTAGGAGAATTATGTTCTTTTCTCCAATAACATTAGAATAAAATAGTAAAGAGATAAATTTATACTATACTTTTCGCTAATTAACTAACTCAAATAAATTCGTAAACGTCTTTAATTTGAACCCAAGAAATGTTTTTAATCCACACCAATCAATCAAAATAAAATTTTGTAAAAATTTCCTCTGCTTTTTATGATATGTTCATTCTAGTAAATTATTTAGGACTTGTTAATTTTTTACTTAAATGTTTCCTGTTATTTGATTTAATACATGGCAATTTTAATTTCTTTCAAATAATTAGATTTTTTAGTAATTATATACCTTCTAATTTGACACACGAGTTTAGGAGATTGAAGTTCATCGATTTCATATTTCCCCAATACAACTTCAAAAAGCGATTATTGTCAAAGTTAGTCAAGGTAGGCATTAAGATAAATCCACAATCAACACCATCATAAAAATAATTGATAGTTTCATGCTTCATATTCCAGTAAGCAAAGTGCTTTAAAAATGAAGTAAGGTAACGAATACTAAATGTAACAACTCTAAATCGTCCAAGGCGTCCTATAAATAGCCATATTAGTGCTCCGTGGTTTCATAACCATAACTTTTGCCATGCTCCATATACCCTGAATATGGGGAAGAAGTAATTTGCCAGCTGGCATAGAGATTTTGGACTCCCTCCAGATGGTGAATGACTTGGGTGGTTGAGCTAATGAACTTGCACATTTATGGTAGTGTGGTGGGTGGTGCGGTCAAGTGAAGAGAAGTTTCAAAAATTATTGCACAGCGGGCAAGGAGAGTGGGTGTTTAATTATAGAAGTGACCATAAATTTGAAAAATAGTTGATACAGCCATTACTAATTCAATTGGATTGGAAAATGAAGTAATATTATGCAGTTATAAAATTTTCATTGCGATTGTTAAAAGCTTAAACTTAAAAGGAGAGTTTTAATACAGTCAGCATTAGTTCAATGGGAAATAAATTAAGATGAATTTTTTTAGAAATTTACAATAAGTAAGTTTTATAAAAATTACAGATTCCCAAAATGGTTATCGACCTTTCAGAGTTCAATGAGGTCTTCAAGGATATTCCGCGAATTTGTCGAGATTGATAGGGTAGTGATAGATATTTTAAGTTTAAGGCATATATAACTACCAAATAATATTTTTAATACACTGATTTTGGGTGAAATAAAACTGTCTGGATAATTACTTTTGTATAAAATGTTGCTTCACATATTTTTCTTGAATAAAAGTAAATATATCTTTCCCTATTCTGAGGCTTTAGCTTATTTAACTAGAATGCGTATTCATGTGTCATTAACACTTATATCCACTAAAATTCAGTCGGTGCCTACTCCACAATCGACTTTAATCTGTCCAATATATATTAATTCACTTACCACCACCAATAATCAATTTTTTCCAACATCATCATACAACATTAAGAAATAACCTCCCACCGAACATCTCGACAAATTCTATCCACTCAAACCCTCCCCCCCCCCAAAAAAAAAAAATCCCCATTCGCGACAGCAAAAAAAAAATGACATTTTGCCCTCCTAATTGGTGATAGGCGTCCCATAATAATCTGAGCTGACTGAACGACTGTCAGCCCCGGCACCAGATTATTATAACTCGTAAGACCATGCGCAAAGCCCGGGCTCGCAATTACGGGCGGCCGCTTATCTGCCCGGGCACTGTTTGCCCGGCTGACAGTTGACGACGGGCAGAGGGGCCTAAGCCCTCCTAATCCCGGCCTTCTTGTATTTGTACGAATGGATGAAGTCTATGATTTTTGGCCTCGGTATGGGGATAAGAGACCAGCTTAATATTTGTTCATGTCGCCGCTGACACGCACTGCTTTGTTTTCGGGTGGGGGGGACAGAGGACGCCCCTGCAGTAGTTGTTGTGCCCCAGGCTGGATCTTTTTACCCTTGGCTTAGAAAGTGTTTTGGTTAAAACTTGTTTTTGGTATTAAAAACCGGTTGAAAATAATGTGAAGCATTATTTACTGATAGTCATATAAATGTTACGGGCAATGTGATAAATCCGGGCATTATTAATAATGCCCGGGCAATGTGATCAATTCAGTGGAATTTATGAATGAAATTTATCGCTTTGCCAGCCTCCACTTCGGGCATTATTAATAATGCCCGATTAAAAATACTGAATCTTGGAAAAAAATTATAAAGAAAATTTAACTGAATTAAACATTAGAATAGGTGATTCACGTCTGTATGTGGTATAGATTCTATAATTTTTGAATCCGCCAATAATCTTGTTTGTTTTACATAAAAGTGTTTTCTTCAATTTAATATTTAAAAATGTTTTTAATTTAGTATTGAGGATACTTGGAAACATTATTTTTTTTTTGAGAATTCGTGAAATGATTCTTTTTTTTAACTGTACTCTTTTTATAATGCAAATCAGCTGCTCATTAAAGATACACTAACCTAATATGGTATATTACTAGGTCAAGACAATTACCTTCAATTTAATATTGTTATATTTTAAAAACGTAACTTTTGCAGTTTGATTCTAAATTTGTGGTTCCAGAATACATTTTATTTTATTTTCCCCCTCTATATTTTAATTAAAAACATCTATACGCTTCACTTTCTTGGAAAGAAATACAAAAGAAATAGTTTGTTATTTTAGAATAAATCTAGTTGAGTTAAAGTATAAATAATGTCAATACCTAAATAGTATTTTAAGCAGAGCGTTTAATTAAAAACTTACCAGTTGTAAACTTAAAAATAACTAATGTTTTTACCAATTTGTAGATAGTAATTTGTAATAGATTGTGCTTTAAAGGCATCGCCATTCGCTGTTAGACAGATAAAAGGTAATCTATTTACTCCTAGGTTAACAATACTGGCGTATCCATCATTAGTTTTCTGAGAAAAAAAAAACTTGTTATGCTGTATAGTCGTTATCCAAGAAAGCCTTTTAAAACCCCGTTTAGGCTCGCCCTTTAGCCCGGTGAAAACAGCTGCCATGTTTTAAGAGAGCAATAAGTTCCCATCTCACAAAAAAAAGGCAACAATTTTTATTCCCCGAGAATCACTTCAATATAAAACAGTTATAATCCTCATAAAGCGCATAAAAAACCCGCCCGGTCAACCATGAAAGAGTATTAGTTTCACATAAAGCGGAATAACAAATAAATAAAAGGCACAGGGCGTAATCCCATTTCTTAATCACCTGTGCCCCCGGGACATAATCTGGATATGCCATAAACAAAGACGATTCCGAGCGCTGTTCAGAAAGCGCTGAAAATATCGGCCGTAAAAAACGGTGCGTTTTTATGGAGCCGATAATTTCGCTGCTGGTATTTTTGCGTAAACTGTTGTTGCCGTAAAACGATTAGGTAGTTCTCGGGGAACGTCATGCCGTCGTTATGACCGAGGAAAGGGGCTATTAATTCGCTCAGTTATATATTTATATAACCTTCTCTCCGCTCTGGAAGGTGGCGATGCTCAGCGGCCGGGAAAATGGAGTTATACTCCGGTATGGCCGCCGAGTTCTTTTGGGAGGCCTGCTGTATTGTTTTAAGGGTTGCTTTATGATGGGAGGCAGAATTTGCGCCAAGGTTGGAGTTTTTATCCCCTTCCAACCCCCCAAAATTTAATGCGTGAGGCTCAAAACCTGTTGTATTTCCTGTAAAACTTAATTTTGTTATTGTACCGCTTTGTAAACAACCAAATACAATAATATTGTATCATCTATGTCTTTATCTATAAAGCATAAAATTTTTTCATCTGCATTCCGATTGGGGCTGTATTAAAAAACTCATTGATTCTAACAAGTAACTAAACTAGTGTATTGTTTTGAGATATTTGTGAAATGGTGGCATGTAGAATGTAATAATATCAATGGGGTATGAGGTAATTTTAGTCGTTTTCTATTGTTAAGAAAGGAAAATATTTCTGGCCTAGGGGATATGTACCCCTCTTTGCCCCTTCCGACAAATTTAATAGATCTTAGTCTTCATTTATCATTTCCTTAGTTCATCATGTTACTCAGATTAACCAAATAAGCATGTACTACATTCTTATATACATATTTTTGTTTTTATAGTAGTCCATACTAGTGTATTTTTTTGCGCACCGGGAAAAGAACGCCCTATAAAATCTCTACCTAAACATGTCATAAAAAATAACACTAAACCAGCTACAAAACAAACTCTAAACCACTTATAACACTATTATTCAAATGACCAGCCGACCGCTATACTAGTTTAAATTGTCTTTTAATTACTTTTCCTTACTTATTGTCCTTTTGGTATTTTAATTGCAATCGATTCAAAAAATATTCATTTCAACACTGGTAATTTTGTTTCGGTGAAATTTTAGAATACGATTACGTTTTTAAACAATTGATTTAGATGAACTCATCAAAAATGCAAGCTGACAAATTTGTTAGCATTTGCAAGCAATGTCCCTGAAGGAATCATTGTTAATGCTGGTTTTATAAAACAGAGACTTTTTAAAAATATTGGATGTATTTATCTTATTGATGAATGCATTTTTATATAGATCAAGCAACTTGGATAAAATGAATGTCTCTAATTCAAAGCAATAGATAGTTTCTCTTGGTCTCTTGAACTTCCAATTAAATTAATTTAATTTTTAATTAAAATTTTTGGAGAATCATAATTTTTTAATGGCCTTTCAGCTTTGAATAATCAAAATTGCACTTAAATTATAAAATAAAGAAATAATGGCTCTGTTGTTTTCCAAAAAGTATTAAAATAATGAGAGCAAACTATAGCAGTGCACACCCAAAAATTTCCACACAAAAAACATTTCTCATGCAAACAAAAATTCTCTGATACTCAAACGCATTTATTTCTTGAGAAGGGAATTTTGGGATATAAAAAATCACCTATTACAACAATATGTCTCGGGTAATGCATCCTTAATTTTCCTCGAACTATGTCTCCAACCATATCCCTGCACATAAAAAGACATCCTGTGAGCAAGGCCAAACAGCTTTCTTTCAACAGTTATCACGCATTTACGAGCCCCCATCGGGGCTGGCACACGTTATAAAAACCGCCGTATATGGAAAAAAGAAGAGAGATTTATCTATATCGACGGCGCTTTACGATACCCGTATACGGCCAACTAAAAGGTCTGGTGTCGCCGTATTGGGTGACCAATCCCCTAATCCTGTAATGGTCATCTGCAGCGACATATTGCGATGTTTATGGACCGGCCGGATAAGTTTCCGGTTATTTGCCCCTTCACATCCGGTCAATCCGGGAATCTCGACCAAACGGCCGGAGGGGGGAGGAAGAATGTTTCGAGATGATCATATTCGAGGAAGTGTAGTTGTTCTGTTCTCTTTTTCGCCGCATTATGGATAATCGCACGAGTGGGTTGGGTATCTGGGGGGATTTGGGTGATGAAACGGCTGAGGGGTATGTTCTGTCACCAAATATTGCTTCTTCTTAAATTACTAAATGGATTGAGATTCACTAGTGGGGATTATTTTGTCCTAAAATGGTCATGGATGTGTCCGACTTGAAACCTTGCCATACATTTAATCTTTAATTTTGATATCGTGGTTACAGTTTGATATGGATGTAAGGTTATGGTGAAATATAATATTGTATGAATTTTTTTATAAATTATTGCTAGGAAAACGGAAAATTACGCGTCCTCCATTTAAAAATATTTTGTTTCTATAAATTGATCATGTCATCATGGTTTGTTACAGTGATACACTAACATAAATCAGAGCTAAACTTTCCTATGAATATTATTAGTTCCTTTTAAATAAAAATTAATTTTGGAAAAGTATTCAAACAATATTTCAAACTTCGTTTTAACAAACAGACTCGTTTAACAATAGATTTTTTTTTCAAACTGAATGAGACTTTACACTGAAAATTCAAAACAAAAAGACTTTTTAAAATCCAATAGAACCGCGTTACTTATGTATAATATTATCACGAATTTTTTTGTTTATGAAACGTAAATCCATAACCCTACTCCTTGATTAATGATTATTCATAAAACTTTTTCCGTACATTAATAATCACAATTAAGATGGGGTTTCAAACTCACTCCTTCTTTCCTCAGCAGATCCTCTTCTCTCTTCAAATCGATAGCTTCCCTCCCCCCTCCAAGCTCAAACAATCCATTACATTTTACCTTTGATTACAACATACCACCCGGCCGCCGCCGCCGCATTCACCTTGCCCAATCGAGCGCGGGTCTCGAGCGGTAATTGAAACTTCGTTCCACTTCCATCTATCCAAATGTTGTCTCTCTCGCACCTATACCTGGAACGTCATCCTCGGAGGCAGAGAAGAAAATTTCCCGAACAGAAAAAAAACCTTTGAGGAAAAAGTAATAAACAAAACCTCCTGTCGACACATTTCCCTTTTCGTTTGAGTTGCTCGGAATGGAAGTGGCATAAGTCCGAAATTACAAAATTTGGAGATAAGCGGGGGTTTTGGTTTCTTTTTAGTTTCTAATTTGTAGATGACCGAGGACTTAAGATTTTGAATCATTTACGGACTAATGTTACCTTTCATCCCTTACTGACTATAAATTAAAAAGAGTGTTGATTTACCGCGTTAGCAGTAAAAATTATAGTTCCCATTTTTCATAGTTTGTATTAATAAATTATTTCTTTAGATTTTGAATCATTAACGGACTAATGTTACCTTTTATCCTTACTGGCTATAAATTAAAAAATGAGAGTTGATTTACCGCGTTTTAGTTTTAGCAGCGAAAATTATAGTCCCCATTTTTCATAGTTTGTAATGAGATAAATTATTTCCTTAAAATGTTTTTAATAAATAGTTGAATTGAGAGGGTGAACCTAAACCACGGTGAATAGAAAAATAAACAGATATTTGTAGGAAATGCTCTGGACAGAGTTTGTTGTGGTTTTTCTAAGAGCGAGAGAGAGAGAAAGGATGAGAGGGATGCAGAGAATGAGTTGGAAGAAGCAGATGAGAGATGGATAAAGATAAGAAGATGAAGACGATAATAGAATCAAAAGGATGAGATGACCATGGGATGGGAATGAGAGTTGAGGATGAAGAACAACCCTTCCGGGGACCACAGGGTGGGAATCACTGTTGTTTTAGATTCTTTATTTTGAATGGTAGTTGTCTGCATCAGGAGTTCAATAACAAATTGCCATGCAGTAAGAGCCTCTTCAAAATGACATAACAACAAGGGAAATCTTTCATTACTCAAAACTATAAGTTCAAACGACTTACTCCACTTTTGTTCTGATCATCTCGTTCGCTTCATTATTATTATTGTTGTTTTTCTTCCCATACACAGCTTTTTATTTTATTTCTCTCCTGGATATTCCTCATCAAAGGAATTAAACTCCACCTCTCTCCCTCGGCCGATGGACTCAGATTAGTCACTTTAACTTTTCTCTCCTGTCTCTTCCCTTCTGTCTTTCCTTTCTCCTCCGCTGTCGTTTATTTCGGTCTCGATTTACAGCCGGGGGCTATCGTCCGGTGTCCTTTGTCCATCGCGCGGGGTCTTTTATGGCGATTCGGGATTAATAGTGCTCCTTCTTATTATGGCCCCCTGCCTGCCGAAAGATTGGGGAGGGAGAGAGAGAGAAATTTTAGTGTCCGCCGCGCAAACCGGGAATTACTACAAGTGAGGGGATCACCTTTTGTGAGAGAGAGGGCGCTGTTAATGTATTGGGGGATTGGAGAAGGTGAGGGGGCGGTAGTTACCTGATTGTCTTTTGTTGGACAGTGGGAACGAATAAATGAATTTGGTCGTTGGAAGGGAGACCTGTTTTTGGCTATCCTTAAGGAATTACTTTGCATCCATCCGCTATTGTTCAGTCATTGATGTCGCGAAATATAAATTGAGTTGTTGAATTGAAATTTGTTTCAGTTTTGAGACAATTTTCCGACAATGAGAGAAAGGTACCCAAACAAATTGTAGCACCAATGAAATATTATTTATTCTTAAGTATTGATTGTGTTTATTAGAGATGGTTTGGAAATAAGAAGGATTGTGGAAGAAAGCATTGCTATGCTAAAATCGGACAGCTGTAATGTATTTTTTTGAATCCACTATATTGTTATATTACGTGTTAAAATGTGTCGATACCTATTTATAAAATAGTGGCGAGTGAGATTTCGCTTTAGAGAGATAAAGGTTTTCCTTCGTAGTGATGGGCAAAAACATTGCTACTAGGAAAAGTATGGATAATAAAAGCAGCAATTATTTCTTCATAGCCTAAGGCGTATTTTTGAAGAGTTCATAACATTTACCCCTCTATTCTGTCATAATCCTTTTTATTTTTTAGGATTTTCATACTAAATTTAATCCGAGAGAACACCTAAATGTTTTCATGGAGCTAAATATCAGCTTAACCTTTAGTCCTCAATTATAAGATATAAACGGATGTCACTTCACATGCACCTGTTAAATACATAATGATACTTCATGTTTCAGGTTTAAAAAGTTTTTGAAATTAAAATGTGATGTCCTCAAGAAAAACATTGCTATAATTTGAGTCTCCTCAAGCTAATTTGCAGAATGGCCTGATTTGGCCCTATTGTATACCACAAAAATTAAACCCATCAACCAACCAAATAATCAAAAATAATTTGCATTACTTGATATCACTCTACCAGTTTGAAAAACTGAGTTATATTGGAAATTTTTCCAACTATAAAAGGAGATCAATCGTAAAAACAGTCCATTCAAGGAACCATTCTTAAATCTCCTGAAATACGTCTCGAAACTGATACAAATCTCTCGGCAAAACTCTCCCCCCACACACACACATCTATCAACAAGGCTTCCAAGTACTGGAAGTATCAAAAGCATCGAAGAGAGCAAGAGCACTTCAGTCAGTCGAGGCTTGACCAAACAACTAGTGGCGTGTATCGGAGATGAAGACCAACCTCGGAAAAAAAAAACTTGAACGTTTCCACCAACGCGTACGCAACAAATTGACGTTTTTGTGCCTTTTTTTTATTTCCAGGAATGGAGAAAAAACTGCGAGGGTGGGAGGGAGATAGATAGAATTTGTATTTACTCCCCCTCTCTCTTGATCGTTCTGCTGTTTCCTTTGTATTTCGGCACATCCGGACAGTGGTTTTTAAACCGGGTGGGCAGCAAACCCGCATTAACTGTTGTTCTTGTGTATGTAAGTTCGCTTCAGCACACTTCCTGCAAAGATATAATGCTTTTTCAAAACCTGCCGGTGAAAATGACTCCCTTTTCAGATGGTTTCTTTCCATTTCCATAGAATTTTTTTTTTGTTCGGGTGCGTTTCAAAAGGGAATAATTAGTGTTCTGCTTGCTTCCCATAATAAAGCGATGTTTCTGTTCTATTATATGCTCCTGTTTAATTTTTAGCTCCAATAATTACTCTAATGGTCTTTATTTGAAACTTGGGCTTGTTGAAATACACTGCTGTGTGTGAAAAAGAGGAAATGCAAGTTGTGTTTTTAGAAAATATTAGTGTTCATATTAATTCCTTAAGATATAAAAAAAAACTTAAATATCCTATGGCTCTGTTCTTTACAATAACTGTGCAACCTGAAACTTTAAGACTTTGGCTTGTACCTTAACTTGTATGACTTGAGTGATGCAATAACAAAAGATTAGATGGGTGTTCAAATAAAAAGGTAGCCATGAGTGGATTTATGTGTGACATCCTTAGAGAACACTAAAATCTTGAAAGGGCACAAGTTGTTCCTGATGGCTCTGGAAACAATTTATTTACGTACATAAGAAAATGGAATTTCCTGGAAAGGTTGGGGGGCATTTCCCACATGACCCCGCTTAAATCTGCCCATGGTCTTTAATATACAAACCAGTTTAAATTGTAGGCTGTCTAGGCTCTAGGGATAAGACCAAGAACTATCGATTTTATGGCCAAAAAGGCGTCCTGTTGGATATTGCTAGATATCGGCACACAAAGGTAGGGAGCTTTTTGTGTGGTTTGATGGTTTGCCTCCTACCTTCTATTCGGTATAGGGCCTTCCCATTATGAACTATTTGACCGAGAGTGGCCTCGGGTCATACGGGCCATAAAATCGATGGTAGTAAGGGTCACCGTAGAGTTTTCCACTGGTTATAATAAAACACTTGTCTTCAGGAATAAACCTCTGTTTATGGCGCCGGTTTCTTTGTTTGGTCAATTACCGACCCCTACTCGGGCGCGAGGGAAAATACAAAGAGATTGGGGGAGATAAGTGTGACCGCGATTGGAGATAAGTGTTTATTACAGCAAGTGGAAAACTTTACGGTGGCCCTAACTGTAACTTGGCCCTAACTTATAAGAATGTCCATTTCTGCTATAATGTCACAAGAAAATTGTGTGTTGCACCATTTATGCACTTGCACTCCTCTGTTGCTTTGAGTATTGGTCAAGATTATGCAGCTTGGTCAAATAAGTTGACTATCTTGAACTTTTCTATATTGTGGTTCCATTGTCTGACCATCTCGTTTCTCTCCTACAGGGATCGCATCCGGTTCTAGCAGCGAAACCGAAAGCGACGAGCACGTGTGCGGCAAGTGCCGCGCCGAGTTCCCGACGCTCGCCGACTTCCTGTCGCACAAGAAGCTATGTGCGCTCAAGACGCCCGTCCTGCTGGGACCGCCCACCACCACCTTGGAAGGGGGCGGGGACACCACCGACGACGAGGAGACGATGATGACGGACGCCGACTACGAACTGCCGCACCCCCCTAGGTCGCAGCTGCACCCTCAGCTGTCGCGGTGGCTGATGAGCAACCTGGCCGCAGGGGGCGGAGGCACCAACGTCACCCTGGCCGAGCTGGAGAACACGTGCGTGGCGGTGTCGCAGCACGCGCAGCTGGGCGACATCCTGTACACCTTCCACAAGAACCAGGCGCAGTCGTTCGAGCTGCTGCAGGCCATCACCAAGATGCTGCGGGAGGCGGGCGGCCTGGCGGCCCCGCCGCTCGGGGCGTTCCACCAGGAGGGCCCGCCTCCGCCCGCGGAGACCAACGCCCTGGCGCTACTCGAGAAGCAGGCCGAGAAGTGCATACAGGACTCGATGGCGAGGAAGTCCTTCCTCAATGGGATGGACGATGAAAGGTAAGCACGGCATTCAATTGTCCGTTTCAGGGTTTGTGTCCATCGGCAACGCGCCACGCTAACTTGACTTTGACTATCAAGTGTGATTAATATCGTTAGCTCTCTGTTTGATCGTTTACTTGAATTGTCAAGTGAGCGTCCCGTTGTCAATGGAAATAAACCTTTTAACTACTACAGATAGCTTGTCTAATGAGTCTCCTGATTTGCTTAAAAATATCAACCCTTTTCTTGACAACAACATGTATATTTGCCTAATGAAGCTTCCTCCCTGCAGATCAAAGAAAAAAGGCGAGGGGGGCGATCGCCACAAGTGCCAGTACTGCGGCAAGCTGCTGGGCAGCGACAGCGCCCTGCAGATCCACCTGCGCTCCCACACCGGTGAGAAGCCCTTCCGGTGCCTCATCTGCGGGAGCTGCTTCTCCACGCGCGGCAACCTCAAGGTGCACTGCCAGCGGCACACCGACGAGGCTAGGCCCCTGGTGGGCGACCACCCCCCGCCGCTGTTTGGGCCCGATGGAGACGTCAGAGGTGAGCAGAACCCTTCCCATGTCAAAATGGGATTTGTAATAAGTTCTGAAAGGGTTTTAGGGGGGAGATGTCATCACGGGCAGCTTTTGGCTTTTGCGCTTTTATCAACCCCTTTTATCTATCTATATTTTGTAGTGATGACGCAAAGGGAAGAGGGGGTAAGGGCTTCATCTTCCCCTCTTACAAAATTAGTATAGTAGAAAAGAGGTTTTTGTAAAAGAGTTCAACCCTCATTAAAAGCCTGTGCTGTCATCTCCTTGGTGCATGGACCACGTTTACTGCTCCATAAAGTTCGTCAAATAGCAGGGCAGATTTTAGAAACAGGCAAACCAGTTTCATTCCATCAACCATGCTCTGGTTTACACTAAATGGTGTATTTTTTTTAGAATTTAAGGAAATAATGGATTATTAAGAGTTTTACAATTAATGAGACATGCTACAGTTTTTCTTTTGACCCTGTGGTAAAAATATGAGTGTATATCGCTCGATTAAAAACATCCTAGAATCAAGTCCAAGAATATTGGTGTAAATTTTTAAAGGCTTTTAATAAAAACTGAACTTTTTGAGATTATGACAGAACCAAATTTGCTTTATGATTATCCATATGTACTGTTTAATATGTGAGAGTAATTTTCTGTTTTTTCTCCCGACAGCCGATATTTCCAAAGGAGACCAAGCTCTCGACTTCTCCAAGAGCCTCAACGGCCAAAAGTCGCCGCGCGCGGAAAGCCGCAGCCGCAGCGTGTCCCCCAACGGCACCTCCAACTTTTCGGACAACTCCAACGACCCTTCGTCCGACGACAACCTGAACGAGGAGTACAACCACCTCAAGTTGGACGTCGAGCAGTTCGAGGAAGAAGAGAGGGACTCCAACTGCATGGACGAGGACGAGTCCGAATGCACGCCCGCTCGTCGGCCGTTCTCGACGTCCCCCAACTTCACCCCCTTCTTCTTCCAGCCGCCCTACGACAACATGCCATCCACGTCGGGCGTGGCTCCAAACGGCAATAACAACAGCAGCAACAACAATAACAACAACAACATTGGCGAGAACGGGACGTCCGCTCCTGAAGGCTCGGACAGCATGCTCCAGGACCCTAGCTACTACCAGGACCTGCTGCCCAGGATCGGATCCAACGACAATTCTTGGGAGAGTCTGATCGAGGTGACGAAGCCGTCGGAAACGTCCAAGCTGCAGCAGCTGGTGGACAACATAGAGAACAAGCTGACGGATCCCAACCAGTGCATCATCTGCCATCGCGTGCTGAGCTGCAAGAGCGCCCTCCAGATGCACTACAGAACGCACACTGGGGAGAGGCCGTACAAGTGCAAACTGTGCAACCGGGCCTTCACGACGAAAGGGAACTTGAAGACTCACATGGGGGTCCACCGCACCAAGCCCCAGAGTCGACTCATGCACCAGTGCCCCGTGTGCCACAGACAATTTCCGAACTCCGTCATCTTGCAACAGCACGTGCAGAGTCACACCTCCGAGCAGGTCATGCAGATACCTCCTCCCTTGTACAATCCAATGGACGATAGACCCCCTACGCTGCTACCTCCGTCTTACCCCAGGCAGTTCCTGGTTCAGCCACCTCCGTTGGTGAACGTCGAACCGCTCGCCCTGACCAGGAACAAGGACGAGTCTCGAAGCTCCCTCCCGTTGCCGGCCAGCGAATCGGTCATCAAGCCGACGGGGGTGGACAGCCGGACTGAGAACAGTCGGTCACCGGCCCTCAGTGGCAGTTGCTCCCCCTCTTCGAACCTGGACGAGTCACAGCTCGAAAAGTCTGGGGTGCTGAACTTTAGTCAGACCGAGAGTCTGAAAGACGAACCCGATTCCGTCGATGGCAATCAGAAACTGAACGGTATCGGGAGCAGTAACGGCTTCGACAAGGACAGAATGTCGGATGATCAAATACACGTCGATGACGAAAAGTCGGATGGGAAGTCCAGCCCCAAACCGGACCACAGCAGCAGCAGAAACCAGTCTCCGAAATCGGAAGCAGACGGACGGAATCTAATGGAAATGGCCGAAACCATGTCATCAAAATATTCTAGTCACCCAAATTCTATTATAGTTCCTTCTTCTGTTTGTGATCGGCAGTTGCCAATGTCCCTTCCTAGTGACTGCCCCCTTCCGTTCGGCATGGCCATATCGGATCGCCCTTACCCACCCCTCAGTCTGCCAAGTTGCTCGACCAACTACACCGCCTCTTTGACCGCTCTGGAGAACCACGTCAAGAGCATCACGAGCAACGTCACTCACCCCCTGCCGTTCCCACCTCACTACGGCTTGGGCATGAACCTCTCGGGCTATTTCAGAGACAGCTACAGCAGCTTCAACAACAACAACAGCAAGTCGACGACTGCCACCTCTCCCAAGAACAACAACAACGGGTCTGACGTTTCGGCGGACGACAGGTCCACCCCGGGCGTCAAAGGGGAGTCTCCGAGGGCAGGGAAGGACGCGGGGGCTCTGGACCTGACGCCCCGCGGCTCGCCGGCCTTCCAGCGCCCCACCGACATGAAGATGTTCCCGCCGCCGATGGTGGGACTGCCGTTCGTGTCGGGCACGACGCACCGCGTCAGCACGACGTGCCGCGTCTGCTACAAGACCTTCGCCTGCAACAGCGCGCTCGAGATCCACTACCGCAGCCACACGAAGGAGCGCCCGTTCCGGTGCGAAGTGTGCGACAGGGGCTTTTCCACAAAGGGTAATATGAGGCAGCACATGTTGACTCACAAAATCCGAGACTTCCCCTCCCCGGCGGCTTTCTCCAGCACCAGCAACTCGTCGTCGTCGAAGGGGGCGGAACCACGAGGGGCGGAACCACCGGAGGAGCCGCCCCCCGCCAAGAAGCCGAAGCTCTCGGACCCACCACCACCCCCCGTTCAGACGCCGAAGCGGGCCCCCGGGCAGCCGAAGCACATGTGTCAAGTTTGCCACAAACCCTTTTCAAGTGGCAGTGCCCTGCAGATCCACATGCGTACGCATACGGGTGACAAGCCCTTCCAGTGCAACATCTGCCACAGGGCCTTCACCACCAAGGGGAACCTGAAGGTTCATATGGGTACCCACATGTGGAACAACAGTACGTCGCGGCGCGGCCGGCGTATGTCGCTGGACATCACTCCACTGCAACTGGCCCCTGGTGGTAAACCTGGTGAATTCGTGCAGGCGACCCCGCCCTTTTACTCCTACCCCGCCCTCTTCTTGAACGGCCTGGCCCCGCCCCCTCCCCCGCAGCACCACGCCCCTCCCCCGCCCAAGATGAACGAGATCTCGGTGATCCAGACTGCCGGCAACGGCCAGCAGCCGCTGGCGCTGTTGGCGAAAGACGAGTCCTCCGCCAAGAACGCCGCCAGCCCTCAGGGAAAGGACGAGATGGTGGGCTCGTGGCCGTGGAAGATCTCGTGCAACTCCTGCAACAAGATCTGCGCCTCGTCCACGGAGCTCGAGCTGCACGTGAGGAACAATCACTGCGCCAACAAGGAGCCGTCGTCGTCCGAGACGGAGAGGACGGACTGAGCGAGATGAAACCAAAAAAAAAATATATAAATAAGTTCCTAACCACACTAGTCCGTGTCTGGGGATTGCACGGGGTTGGTGTCTGAAAGTATAAAATGTGAAACTTTCCGGCTGTGATCCACCAACTTTGTGCAATGAACTTTGGAGAGCCTAACACACCATCCGGACCTGGACTTGCATCTGGAACTCTATTGGGACACAATTCGTTCGCTCCGATTCCGAAAACGGCCGCCAAGAATAGACTAACCTAGTGATGGGCAAAACTCGAAACTTGCAGGTATCGAGTACTTTTACTGACGAATAGATTTTTTGAAAAATGCTAAGCTAAATTTCTCAAACACTCTGAAATACTTAAATGATCCGATTAAATTTTTATACATCACCACCAAATTAAATATCCAGCAAAACCAAAAGGAGATTTTAAAGAGGAGACCTAGGACTGCGCCGTCGTTTTTGGCTTTGGAAGTTCTCTGACGACTATGCACGTGGAAATAAATTAATAAATTGAATTTATAAATCATCACCAAATTTAAAGGTCCAGCTTACCAAAAAGAAAATTTTAAAGAAGAGACCTAACTATCCTTTTTTTTTTTGGCTGTGGAAGTTCACTAATGACGACATGTATAAATCTATATCAACAAATATAATTTATAAATCACCTCCAAATTTAAAAATCCAGCTAAATCAAAAGGAGAATTCAAAGAAGAAACAATTCAAAGATTTAGTAAAACCATAAGAAGAGGCAACTTGAACTATGTCGTCATTTCTGGCTGTGGCAGTTAGTTAATAACGACACACAAATGCATTATTTGATATGGGCATACAGAATATACTATTCTAGATGCACATAAATTCCATTGAACTTAGAAACGCTATATCTTTAACAACTCCATACATATAAAAGCATCGATTTTGCCCATTACTAGACTAGTCACTGCGGGAGCCGTGGTTTTCGGAATCGGAATCAACGAGAAGAGTGTTTACGAGGAAAGAATTGAGCAATAGGTCCGACACCAAAGAATAGTTGGGGTAGACTACCAAGCTAATGAACCCTTACAATGGGTATTCCCATTGCGAGACCAAAATTAAGACTATAGGACGTAACGGTGGATTTATCCTCAATCTAATAGCGATGGATGATTTAATCATTTTTAGTGATATTAATAGTTGACCTTTTTAATTATTTCATTTAATTGTTCGAGGGAGCCAAGAAACACACCTGATGATCTCATTGTTTCAGTATAGATAAGTGTAATACGAGTGCAATGCACTCTCCGCGAATCGGAAGTGTTCTATGTTAGGCAGATTCTCACGTTTGATTCACTTTCAGTTTTTCTGTGATAAAAAATCGTTCGTCGACCCCCATTGGTGTTTTTGTATTACTGTATATGTAGTTTTATTTGTGTATCGTACGAGATTGTAAAGAAAAAAGTGACATGGATAGTTTTAGAATTTTTAATTTGCCCTTTCTCTTACTTTCTGGCGATCGCTCATTCTCCTCATTGCAATGTAAATATGAATTATCTTTATTGAGGTAAAAGAAAAAATGACGGGTTTTAAACTTGAGTTTGAAAGAATGCGACTCAAAATGCATTGATTTTCATCCAAACGTAAAATTTTACATTTGTAGAAGAAGTCCCATCTGAATTTTTATTCTTTATTTTAATATTTTTACGTTTCTGTTTTAAAAAATGACTGCATATTCTCAAAATGCTCTGACAGTTTTTATATACCCCTTAAAGAGGTTTTTTAGACTTGTTTCCCGTTTGAAAAACCAACATGAGATTTTTTCTCTGAGTTTTGTGTCGCAGAACTCTTAATGTTTTATTAAAAAAAAAAGACTCCATTTGTTAATCTACAATGAACACAAGTATTCAATTGAATGTAATGTTAATATTTGAAATAAGTCGTTTTTAAAATATCCCTTATGCTGTTATAAATATTGTGTTGATGTTTCTAAATTTACTAAGCTGTACACACAGAAAATTTAACTCAGAATATTCATGTATGTATTAAAAGATAATTGAAATTTCTCATATGAATTTCGTATCAATAAAGTGTACATGCAAACGAAAACTGAATGTCTTTTTACTGCCTGTTTTCATCTAAATATGTTTGAATAAAAATGAACACAGTTTACAATCCTCCTCTTTCTTATGCTCAGTTGCTTGTATAGTTACACTAAAGAATTTTCAGGGATCTCAACCATGCTCCAACTTACTGATTAAAAAAAAAAGAACAACTTAGTTTTTCAAGTCAAAAAGCAATAATAATTTATGAAATCTTTATTATTTTTATGGAATTTTATTTCTACATTTCACTAATTATAATTTCACTAATTTAATAATAATTAATTCACTAATAACTTTAACAAAATGTGTGTAGGTAGTTAATAAAAATTATTCAAAATCAAAACATGCTTGCTAATCTAAGGAAATTAAGTATAAGCTCGAATGTGGCTGATAATATACAGGGTGTCCCACGAAAAGTGGCCCAACCCCTTTAACTTTTGAACCCCTACAGATATAGTCATGAAAGTTGGGTCTAAGTATAGTAAAAAGACCATGCCCTATCCGATGAGACAACTTTCAACGCCCTCTAGCGGAAACTTTAGGAGTTATAATTTTTATTTTAAAAACTATGTGAGGTACGTGAAAAAAGTCAGTGACTAAGTTGTAGAGCAGCATCGATTCATTATAAATTGACACCTCTACCACAAAAATGATTACAATAAAACTCATTAAACGCCTTTTTATTTAATTGTGATTTGGAACACTCAACCTCACGAAACGCTTAACCGCTTGCTTGTTTATTTGTGGTCTCGAACACTTAACCTCACGAAACTCCTCATGAAAATGAACTGATTACATTTACCGCAGATGCTCTATGTCCTTCCAGTCTGCGACGCACGTTTGGACTCTAGATTGAATATCGAGCCTAGCCTCATTTCAATTCAATAGCCTCTTAATTATTATATCCAAAAAGATAGTGCGTTTCAAGCACCAAGTTAGTACATGCAAAAGCGTTTCGTGTGGTTAAGTGTTCGAGACCACAAATAAACAAGCAAGCGGTTAAGCGTTTCGTGAGGTTGAGTGTTCCGAATCACAATTAAATAAAAGGGCGTTTAATGAGTTTTATTGTAGTCATTTTTGTGGTAGAGGTGTCGATTTATAATGAATCGATGCTGCTCTACAACTTAGTCACTAACTTTTTTCACGTACCTCACATAGTTTTTAAAATAAAAATTATAACTCTTAAAGTTTCCGCTAGAGGGCGTTGAAAGTTGTCTCATCGGATAGGGCATGGTCACTTTACTATACCTAGACCCAACTTTCATGACTATATCTGTAGGGGTTCAAAAGTTAAAGGGGTTGGGCCACTTTTCGTGGGACACCCTGTATAACCTTTCAGCAAAACACAAAGACTGATTCCACAGAATGACCTTAAAAGTATGTAATGAAAGTTCGGGATATTCCCAGCAACTAAGAGATCTTAACAAATATGTATAATTTATCAGAAGAAATGAAATACTTACAACATCAGAAGTTTCAGGGGTGTGCAAGTTTTAATTGTAGAAGAGAGGCATCAGAATACTGAAGTCACCATTTCTCTAAAAACACAATTCAGTTCAACTTTATTCCAGCACACAACCAATAGTCTTTCTCAAGTAGGTATCTAAAATCATTAATTTATTAAAATATCTACGAAAGGAAAATTTATTACAAAAGAAAAACTGGCATTAAATTACCTAACACGTCCAAAATTAAAATTTACACATCAAATAATTCTGTTTATGAGAATAATGTTAAACTAGCACTTCTTGTGTAATGTTAATCTATCGCAAAATAAAAATAATTCCTTTTTATTTTTTAAACTCTGTTCGATTTTTTTGCAGAAAGAATTAATAAAAAAGTGACCATTCATACAAGAAATAATATTAAAATAAATTCAATTACACAGGACTTTTTTTATAAAAAATTTAATGACGAGTCGTGTACACAATACTTAACATGAATATTTTGAATCGCGAAAAGTTTTCATACCTGTCTCCACTTTATTTAATAAGGAACTTCAATCTTAAATTCAAAAAGAGAAACAAAATTTTTCACTCAGATAAATTATTCTAAATGGAGTTCATCAAACAAACTTTCTTCCAGACCTGAAAACCCTTCCATACTATAAAAAATTACGCCATATTTATTAATTTTAAAAAATATTTTGAACAAAGAGGTAGTTGACAAAAAAATGTGAGAAACTCCATTTCTTTTAGCTTAGTTCATATCACTCACTCAATGCTCAAATTGAGCTTAAAGTTTTCAGTCTGGCATTAAAGAGTATTCAAAATACTTTTTATGTTAAGAGGGCATAAATATTCAAAATGATCAAACAATGAAAGACCTTACTCTTAAGTTTTTGAAATCCTTTATTCTTATATTTATTATCATGATCAATGCAAATTATTTTTATAGCTTGGGCTACTTCATGCTTCAAACAGAAACACACCTTAAGAAATTCGAAGAACCATTTATCTTTGTCATAAGAACAGAAAAAAGTGATGCTTTAAAAAAAAAGATCAATCGATATGCCTTTAGAATTTCCACTTTCATATTAGGATAAAAGAATTCAGTGGAGAGTAAAAGAAGACATGTTATTTCTTGTTTAATTACTGCTGCCAGTTTCTTTTCTCTTTTTATCTCTCGATTCATATGGTAAATTTAATTTTAACGTTTTTCAGTCTTAGATTTCTTTTTGAAATGGCAAACAATTCTATTTCAATACTTAAAAGTGTTTCTTATGGAAAAATGTTATAAAACAAGATTGGCTGGCTAATAAATTGTTTTAATAATGCATTTAAGGTTCTTAAAAACTTGTTTTGGCAGGATTATTTCTAATTAAATTTTTACCACGTTAACAATTGCTTACAATCAAAGTAGGGATTATTTATTATTTTCTTTTATTAAAAACCTCCCCGCTGATATAATTTGAAATGCTTTAAAAGTTAATTTTAATAAATGAAAAAGAATGAATTTTATTAATTTAATTTAATTCAGAGTGAAGTTGAATTGTCGGTAAAGAGTGATTACAAGTGACATCGACATCAGGACTCATGCGTCGCAATTTTGAGCTTCTCTGGCCTTATGAGTCTAGTTGGCCAAGCTTACTTACTCTTTTTCCTTTCCTATTAAATTTTCACAAAATTTGCCCTCGAATTTTGAAACACAGATAAGGTAAATGAACAGAGGAAATTATTCTTTCAACAAACTTTAACTCAAGAGATCCACCGGTAGTGAGAGTTCCAAGAGTGCCATCTGCTATAAAAGCTAGAAAGGGATTGAAAATCGAGGAATTTGCGAGTCCTTACATAAAAATTTCAAAAATGTATTGTTTACTGAAAAAAATTACAATATCTTAAGAATACTGAGTAAGTATATTTAGATAAACAGTTTGAATCCTAAGACCATTTTTTGAAACAATTTAGCTATTCTTAATGCTTTAATTTATAAAATTTGAAAATGTTTCCAAAATATCTGTGTCATAAATTTAAGCACAGCAGGCTTTTATCCATTTAAACGTTTAGAGAAAAAATTGATTAACATTCATGCTTAATTTTTTGATAGATTTTGAAGAATAAACTTTTATACATGTTTTTCCATTTATAAAATTACGTAATTTATTTAAAAAAATATGAAATTATATTAGATTTAAAATATTATGAGTCATTAACTGAAGAGTACCGCTTACTATTTTCAATAAAATATGCGGGTTAGATTTCCTTCAATGATACAAGGTCATGCCTAATGACTGGATACTCAAATACAGGTACTTTATCTGACATCGTCACTAAAAAGTTCCCTTGAAAGTATAGATAAAAAAGCATTGTCCTGTTAAAAAAATCAAATATTTTGCTAGTAAAAGTTGTCTAAAGGATCAGGGACGTCTACCCATTGAAGGACATCGTCCTCAAACCATCACAATATCCACCCCCAGGCCCTGATTACTGCCTAGGCCTGCAAGGCCCGGGCCTTGGGCCCATGATTTTTGGGGGCCCCCAAATGGTCTGAAAAATGTTTTTTTGTCACGAAACATTAAATTTCATGTGATAAAATTTTATACTTAAAAATTATAAGAAAGTTATTTTTCTAGAAGTGCATTAAAACTAAAATAAAAAAGGGTGGTGTATAATTTTTTTCTAGGTTAGCATTGTATTATATGCATAAGTAGCAATAGTAACCCAATGACGCAGTTTCTTATACATTTTTATCGTGAAGGGGGCCCCTAAAAGCACCCGGGCCTTGGGCCCGGACTTGCCTTAATCGGGCCCTGTCCACCCTTTTACTTCCTTAAAAAAATATAGATTTGTGACCCAGAGGTCATGCTAAATGAGTCTAAATTAATCAGAGATATCTTAATTCAACATTTTATTATCAATGAATGTAATTATTCAGACATTTATCATCAAATGACAGGTATTGTTAGACCCACTTTAATAGAGCTTCTATATAGAGTTTTGTTATCTAATGTTATGGATTTTAGTGTATTTCTGTTCTATGACTCTTCTATAAATTAGTTTTTACAACATTTATACTTTAACTTAATTTTTAATTCGAGACTCAAAGCGATTTCTTGCTGAAGCCCACTTTTTTAAGCGCCTCTTTCAACGAATGGTGGTCCTTAGAAGACTTACTGAACATATTTTCTATGAAAAATTCTCCTCCGCGAGACAAAACCTGATAACTATAATATCTGATTTTACCTTTTTAATGCAATTGTAATTGCAGAAATGAACGCGATTGGATTTCATGTTTTAAAGTGGAGTTCCGCCTCTT
Organism: Tetragnatha montana; assembly: GCA_963680715.1. Lineage (NCBI taxonomy): Eukaryota > Metazoa > Arthropoda > Arachnida > Araneae > Tetragnathidae > Tetragnatha > Tetragnatha montana. The sequence continues at coordinate 25,773,347 of OY796682.1, forward strand.
CCTGGGAGATTTCTGATAACTGCATGTTGTACTTGAGCATCTTGTACTGAAGCCAAAATGTGATGTCTGAGCTTCTTGTCTACTCAAATATTATTTTCATAAGGAAGTGTATTAGTCAAGATTCGAAAAAAAAATTATTTTAAAAAACTTCTGCGCCTAAACTTATGACCTGAAATTTTGGAAGCATTCTAAAATTTTATAATTTATAGCTATAAATATTTGGAGCCGAATATTGTTCCAACGAATTTGGTAGGGCAACTTCTTTTCATTAGTATTTCGAGGACCACAGGGGTATGGGGTCTTCCCTCGAAATTTTTTAAAAAATTTAGCGTGGAAAAGGCAATTCTAAGCTATTTTTTAGAAATTTACGGGGAGATGGCTTTTCTGGACCCACCACACTGGTCCTGGTTTTATTCTGACTTAATTTTTGATACGCAGCGCAGCGCTCCCCTTTTAGAATTATCGCGCCCTACAGTTTGAGAATCTCTTTCTAAAGGTTCAAACAGTTGCTATAAATATTCTAGAATATTGAAGTATATTACTATTCAACACTATTAAAAAAACTGTGTTGTGCATAAACTTCTGACACGCACTGTAGTAAACTCAAATTTATGTATCCGCTTGGTGCGGAAGAAAGCCCCTACATGGGGACTACTTTGGGGATATGACCCCGTCTTCTATCCAAATTTTAACCCCCAGTGAATATATCCATCCACCCTCAGCAATCCTCCAGTGGACTGCAATCCCACATTATTTTCCCCTGGAGGCACAACAAGAGGACACCCTCCCCAGGAAAAATGCATCCTCCAATGGTTTCCAATTCCACATCGGTGTGCATTCCGCCCCCTCCGCCAGATCGATGGCCATCAAAGGGCCGGCGCAGGGCCGTTAATTTGAAGTGGACATGAGTGACGGCTTAATAGACGGTCCCTCGTGTCACGTGACGTCAATGGTCTCCGAGATGACCAGTCATTAAGGTAGATATTACTCTGGGAAACCGTAATCCAGGCCTGCGATTTGATCAATAACTTTTACTCGCTGAGCCCTCCCGATTGGGATAGAAGGAAAAAAGAGAGGAGGATGGCCACAGAGAGAGAGAGAGGGGGAGATGTTATAGACTGACTTCTTCTCCACTCTTTTTATGATATTGGATACTAATTGGCCTGGCCCGAGGAAGAATCTTCAATTTTTGTTGCTTCCTTACCTAACCAGGGGGATCGGGTTTTATTATCATTATTTCTGCAGCTTTTCGGATACTTTTTTTTTTTGCTCTGGATGGAGAAGATAACTAGCCGGAGCTTTCTTGAGCAGAATTTAATGGCGAGAAAAGTCTTTTCGGTTGAGCTGGATATTAAAAAGCGCTTTGATCAAGGAGAAGTGTTTGTGGATTTTTTTGTTTTGGGATACGATTTCAAACGCTTTAAAGATCATCAATAGATAACTCCAGCACAGGAATTTAACGCGTTAACAGTAGCCAGATACTTGTCCAACATCCAACGCTAGTCAGCAGTGATAAATTCGATGAGAATAACTAGAAACAGATATCAGTTTGAGTATATACTATAGGTTCTTAACTGTGTTGGTATTCTTATTCTTTTCGATGAAAAAAAGGAGCGGATTGGCTAGTACTCCCAGAGAGATATAAGATGCATCTCTGGATTACAAACACTGGAACTATCTTTTAATAAAAGTGATCCGTAATGTAAAGCTATTGAAAGGGCATCTACAAGACCTTTGTTTGGGATAACGTAAGTATAAGTTGATTGGGATATCTGGAAGGAGCTTCACAAGTACCACGGAATTACTTGGGAAAAGATGTATTTTTAATGAATTCCTGGTGCGTTCATAACATGATTCTACATCCACCTTTGATTAGAGATTGTAATATTTCTAGACACTTTTTTAGTTGTCACCTGTGGCAACAATATTAAACCACCAGAGTGTACTCCGTGACAAGCATCTTTTACTTATAAGACGTTGGCTGCTTTTAGCACTTCTCACAGTTATGTTAACTTTTAACTTTATGATTTTATGCTTTTAATAAAATATATTAGTCGAATTATGGAATCCCTTCATTTTAACTAAGATGACATCCCTGCGTTATAAGCGACATCAGTGGGGTAGTACCCAATATCAAACAAAAGGAATAACTAAAAAAATCAAGGGGGATATTTGAGGGAGTACCTAGGTCGTTGGACCTTCAAACTCCAGTATAACTAGCCTCACTGGGTGAGGCTTGAGCTGAGCTGTACAGAACGTGTGACTGAAAGTCAGGGTCAGCTGAGGAGTGGCTAGCTTGATGCTAGCCCCCTCTTAATTTCCCCAAGTGACCTTGGTACTCATTTTATCGACCCCGGAGGGATGAAGGGCTGAGTCTGCCTTGCCCGTGGACCGGGATTTGAACCCCGGGCCTATGGTGTGGGAGCATGAAGCGCTTCCTCTACGCCACCGGGCTATATATGGAATAACTAAGAATGGCAAGAAATTATAATACAGCGGTATAATTTATTTAACTAATCAACATGCTTATTTATTGTTACTTAATATGGGTGTTGATAATTTTCTACCTCCCACGCAGTTTAATAAAAGGGGCCATAATATTGTCAAAAGAATCTTGTTTTCAATTAAGAACTTCGAGGAAGTGACTTTTTTTAAAACAAAAAGAGAAATTTATAAAAAAAAAATTCAATTCAACCGTGAGAAAGCGGTATCACGCTTCACTTATTTTAACGAACTTGAATGAATCATAAAAAGTTTATAAAGGAAACACAAACTTTCTCAATGAGTAGAAAATTCCACCCGAGACGAGGAAAAAGAGAAAGCTTACTCCTAGACAGGAAATATAGTAAAAAGTATTTACTATAATAAGAGGGGAGGGGAATATTTGTTGTTCCGTTGGCTGCTGGCCCGAAAAAAAAAACTCTCACCAGTGAAGCACGATGAGATGTTTATCCAAGAGAAACAAAACCCCAAACCAACACATATTACAAGAGAATTTATTTCCCAGAAAAAGGGAGCACGACAGATGTGATGAATTATATATGGTTCAATTTTGAGAAAAGTATTTCGGAGATTGGAGAATGTGTACTGTCGCGCTTGCGTAAGCATGAACCATTCCATCAGAGGGCTCTTCCATGAACAGACCAGTCTTCAACCTTTCGTTTAAATACCCGTGACTTAATGGAAAAATGAAACTCTACCTGGAACAAGACATTAGGGCATCTAACAAGAAGAAGATCCCTGTAAAATTTTATGCGGTAATTAACTGAGTGGAGTGGAAGTTAATGTTGACAATCGCGATAACTCACAAATAACGTCAAATGCTTTGAGGGGGGCTCCGTCCAGTTTATAAAAATTCTATTAAGAGACATGAATTAATTGCTTGAGGTATTTGGGGCCCCTTTTTCTCCTTTCTCTTGGTCATGAGATGAGATGAGATGTAGAGTCATCAGGATCACTGTCCGTTTCGGGAGGGGTTTTGACTCAACATTGCTACGAGTACTCTTATGCGTTAAGTTTCAGATGACTCACACATAAGTCTTAAATTTTGGTACTCTAAATTTCGAAATTGTGCTTGCAATGTGAATCCCAAGTAAAATTAGAGGGTAGAAAATTTTTCAAAATTCCTTCTTCCAATAGTGTTTTAGCTCGTGCTGAGACCCTTTAGAAGATTGCATCCTAAGAGCACCGCTCATTGTATGTGGCAGAATTTTCAAGAAAAATCAGTCAGTGGGGCACATTGGAACAAACCACTTATCTCTATATGTTAATTTCACTATCCTATCCTATCACACCTATGTAAACTATCCTTTGCCTGAATTTTCAGAGCAGTGGGACCATTGGAACCCTTTTAGTGTCTGAAAATTGCCTGCTTTGGAAGGTGCAAAGTAAATTTTCTTCTTTTATTCATGGGAAAATTCAATCAAGAAAGTTTTTAAAGTAGAATTTTGCCAGTAATTCTATTGTGGCATCAATAAAGTTAAGTCCAAAACCCAACTTGGTCAGCAAGTGTCTCCAAATAGTTCTATAAAAAATTGTACTTCCCAATTTCAATTACAAATATCCTTTTTTACTCTTAAAGTTGGAGATGGTAGATGAGGCACATTGTAACACATGTAGTTCGAGAATCCCTTCTAATTCCTTTTTTTTTTATTTCGAACGCATTTTTAGACTTTAAATATAGTATTTTAAGGTATTTTAAATATAGTTACAGTTCAATTATTTCTAGTATTAAACTGAAAATTCAAAATTTTTAGGATGTTTCCAGTTTTGACTTATATAATAGAAGATGGATAAGTTAAAAAAAAAAGATGATTTTCGGTAAAAAAAAATTTTATTTAATGTTCTTTAATATTAGTCATGTTTTTAAGAATTTATTTTTGTAAACCCTTTTATAACCAGTTGAAAAATATTTTGTTTAATATTATTAGAAAAATTTCACACTAGGTTTTTATCTGATTTAAGAAATATATTAATTATTCTTTACCTTTAATTTTCACATAGGTACACACTAAACATAAATTTACTTATTTTCTAATTAAGTAATTAAAAGCTTTACAGAAAAGCTATAAATGACTATAGCTAATAAAGGATAACTTTATATAGGTTATGATTTGAAAAGTATGGTTAGAACAAAACAAAAGACTGAAAAAAAATCCTTACAAAACATCTTTTACCAATTTACCATGATAGTCTCCTAAAATATCCAAACTATCAATTTCTGGAGATGGGCATGGAGTTGCTAGGTAGCTCACTTTCCCTAAAAACTGAAAACTAAATTTTTTAAACTTATTTATTAATGGACAGTATGTTTTTTATGGTGTTTTCTCTCCCCCCCAAAATACTCTTTTCCTTTTCTAAAACATAATCAACACTGAAATTTCCTTTAATTTTTTCTAAATGCAAAAAAACTCTGAAATTTAAGAAAAAAACCACAAAAGTGCCAAATATCCAACTGATTGCTGTAAATGTAAGCTTTAATGTGCAATAAACTTTTTAGTTTGTAAAAATAATTATTGTATCATCTTTGCGTGTGTCCCAATGTGCCCCAGACGGTAGTTCCAATGTACCCCACCACTGGGGCACATAGGGACAGAATTATATAATTTTAAGAACGATGATTCAAGGGGGAAATTTTTGATAAATTCATCTAAAATGGGTACCAAAATTTTAGGAATGCTGTAAACTTATGAATCAATCAGTTCAGTGTTTTGACTCATTTTTCGATCCCTTCAAAAGACTTACCTTTAGGTGGGCCACTGGTGGTGCACCTTGGGGCAATTAAAGAAGTTTTTTTAATTTGTTATTATGAATTCCCTGAAAGAGATAATTGGTCGGAAAAAATTACTAAATGCGCAAAGGACTATATTTAATACATTAGCTATGTTTGAATAAATATAATTGTATAAAAAGTTAGAAAAATAATTCAATAAAAAGTGTCCCAAGGTGCCTCACTCTCCCTACTTTTCAAACTAAAAATACGGACTTCAAAAAAGTTTCGTTTACAAATTTACTGAAAATGTAAGGTTAGAAAATTAAGAAAAACTGAAAAAAAAATCATTATATTTAACTATGGGGCTCTGTCGCTCACCAACAGGCCTGACGAGAGAGGGGGGTGAGGGGGTACGATACCCCGGGGCCCGGGCCGGTAGGGGGCCCGGTGCCCAAAGCTTTTCAAATTGAGTACTAATACGGATATCATTTTGAATATTTTGGAAAGTAATTTTTTCACATAAAGGTCCAAAAATGAATAAATTCCCAGTTTCCTAGGGTCATATTTTCAAAAATTTTCTGGGGATAGACCCCCTTTATTACTTGTTACTCATCGTATTATCAAGAAAACGATATTTTTAAGTTGAGTGAAATTCAGATCTTGCCTAGAAATATTCTAAAAATTACAATAAGCCTATAAATGCATGGGTGGACGTACTTCAGAAAATTTCACCCCCTACCTCGAAATGAGAATATGTCATTGGGGGGCCCGTTTCTCAACCTTGTACCCGGGGCCCGACTTGGCTCTCGGCGGCCCTGCTCACCAACTCCCAATGTGAAACAAAACCTAAAAAACTTTTTAGAGTTTAAGTTTTAATAACCAGTTTTTAAGAGTGAGATTAAAAAATTAATTATAATTTTTTTTAATCCCCGACCAAACGATGCCGACACTGAAAAAAGTTTTTAATTCAGTTATTTTTCTAGGTTTTATTTACTTTTAAAATGTCTTCGGACTATTCGTTCGCCCTGTATCGTTTTTTTTTTCGTTTATTATTTAAATTTAGGCGCAAATCGGTTTTGGACGTGGTTATCATATCAAGCTGATTTTTTTCACATTTTAATAAAGCCATTTGCTCCACAATCCATCCTGACCGATAGCAAATTTAAAAAGATCACAGATTTAAAAAAAAAAGTTATTTTATTTATTTAAAACTTTCAGTCAATAAAAAAATTATAACTGTCGCATAAAGCTAAAAAAAAATTACGTAATATTGAAGACATTTGGCTCAACTCAAAATCCACCCTACCTTGCCCTACCCGCAAGCGGATTTTTGAAAAAATGACTTTTTATAATTTTTTTACATAAATAACGTAATTTTCATTTATTTCCCAATCTGGGCACAAGTCACTAGCAGATGAAATTGTCAAATGATCTGAAAATATTTTTCGCATTTTATTGGATCTATTTTATCCAAATTCCCTAACCGCAATCGCAAACAGATTTTGAAAAAATTATTTAAAAGTGATTTTCCAAACTAGGGGCGCAAAGCGGCAAAGCAGAGGACAAAGCGGTAGTAGCGGTTAGAGAGCGTAGCGGTTAGTAGCGGTAGCAGAGGATTTCGAAAAAAAGTGATACTTGTGCTGCCATCTATTATTCTTGTCTAAAACTATTAGTTGACTAATAATACAAAACATGTAAAAACAAGCCATAGCCATAAGAAATATTGCTGTTGAGTTCTCTTTCTTCAGTAAAATTAATTAAAATTTAAAAATAATTTTTTATTAAAATAATAGTTTTTTTTCTTCAGTCAAAGTAACAGTTAAAAAAGCAAACCGAATAAAAAAAGTGTTTTGTTTATATTTACGTTTGCATGGCCTTATTCGCTACCATGGAGCATATGTTTCCTTAAGATAATGGGATGAATCAGTGATACTATTTTGTAAAAACGATAGATTAAAAACTCCTCCTTGTAGCGATTAAAATCTGGTAGGGTATGTGTTGAGAGTTCAAATTAGCTTTTGTAATTAAGAGTAGTAATGCTCGTTTGGTATATGTTTATCATTTCTTGTCCATTTCTCCTCTCCTGTACCATGTTAAACATGTTCTCTATATAAAATTACGTTTATATATCTTTTTTTCTTTTCTAATTTTAGCTGTGAATTGATTTCCTTCTCAAAATTAATCTCATTTACACTCTTGCTCATCTAAATTCTACATAAATCCTAACTATTATTAAGGAATACTATATTTTTTCGTACTTTCCATTATGTTCATGACATTTCTGAGGAAAACCGCTTTTAAATAATAAACTTCTTTAATATTCCGTTCCCATGTAAAGCAGATAAAAATAAATACAGAGAAAAGTTATATTCTAATGCAATTTCTCTTTAGTATAATCTTTGATGGTAGTGTTAGTTTCTAGGATTAATTGGTCAATGACTAAAATTATTAAATCTGATAATTTTACATCTTCTCTCACTTAAACCTAAAATTTGGCTTTTTTTATCCTATAATACAACTGCAGTATTATGAAGTTTGAAATAATTACTTTAGCATTAGCAGGGGGTGCAAATCTTGGCAACTTCTTTTAATTAAAAAATTTTTACATATTTCACACTTAAAAACATTTAAAATATTTAAATCAACTCTAATAGTTGAGGTATTGAAATCGGTTTTTTCTTTGTTATTTGCTTATTTTTGATGATTTATCGTAACACCTGGCACTTGCACCCAGCTAATCCTAAAGTGCCTAATTATTTTCTAGTCTCATTCATTTTTATTTCTTTGTTTATTCACAAAATTCTTCAATTTTAAATCTTATTTCTTTTGTAGAACATGTGATAAACACCATCATGTCATTTGAATTTTTATCAAATCCAGCCACACTGGATCCTTCTCAAGTGTTTGAAGAAATAAGTCTTGCAAATCTATTTTCATGGTTCTGTTCTTTTGCTATGATGGTTGGGGGCATTGTCCCTTACATTCCTCAATACACAGAAATCAAGAAAACTGATAATGCTGATGGATTTTCAACCTATGTCTGTTTAGTTTTACTGATTGCCAATACACTTAGAATAATATTTTGGTAAGTTCATTAGAAAGTTTCATTAAATCTTTATTTTCTCCTGGATTAAATTGAAATAACATGAAGTATATATTGATGTGATGTTTTAAAATAAATGTTAATTTTACACAATTTTATGAGCTGTTGTAAAGGTTATTGAGAACTTCAGATGTATTATTAATTCAAACATTAGGTACTTAATTAATGATCATTCTCTTATTAACTGCAAGACCCTGTGTCTATATAAAAAATAATATATTTTAAATTTTGAAAGAATAATTCATCACTTAGTCCTATGTAAATCTAATTATATTTGGCAATGCATTAAAAAATTTGCTTTAGATAATTTTGGAATTTTATCTGTAGTAAAAAGCTTGATTAAAACTTTTTTTGTGATTTTAGGTTTGGGCATCCTTTTGAACTACCTCTACTTTTTCAAAGCATCATAATGAACACAGCAATGCTCGCTATGATTAATCTTTGTGTACGGGTTCGTAACAAAACTCAAATCGTCCCATCAAAACCAAAAGTCTTTTCAGGTAAGCTTGAATTTAAGAGTCACTGCTGGCTTATTGGTTTAAAATACTTGTCATCTTACAACATAAAACTGAGTGATTACAATTTTTTTCTTTCAGTTGCTTGCTTTTAAATTTTTTTCTTTTTTACCTCTACCAAGTTTAGCTCTTTCTGTTAACATAACTAAGCTACTTTTCTGTACTGTCATAATAAAGAAATACTTTCCAATACATATATCCAGATAAAGTTTTCATCATTTTCATCTGCCAAATATAATTTCAAAACTTAATGGTTATTTTCTATAATTTATTTTTAATAGTTTTAACTTTTGACAACTTTCTACAACTAATTTTTCTTTCATTGTATCACAGCTGGAGAGTTGGATAATCCTGAAACCAAAATTTTACATTCTTCTCCTACACCTCGATCCTATTGGGGTAGGTCTATGGCTGTCTATAACAATCTTTCATTACTAGCTTTCACTGAATTCTTAATGCTCATTCTCATCATTTCATTTTTCTGTAAAATGATTTTCATTTTTCATACTCTCTAGCAAATTTCAAATTAGGAATATTACTAAAATAAATTACTTTACAGGTTTAGCAATGCAATTCCTTTTTTACAACTGAAATAATAATACACATATTTGAATCTCAACATGCTTATAATAGCAAAAATATGCTTCTTTTATGATAAAAAGGATTTTCAAACTACACATGATAGTAATTAACTTTTTCCTCCATAAAACAAAGATGCTAATTATTTATGCAAACATACCAAATCACAAAGACATTCTGGTTTCAATTATATATAAAAACCATTTATAATGAGATAAAACCATTTTTTGCTTTAGTTAATTTTATTTTACCGATTCCCTTCAGTTCAGCAAGGATTTAAATTTCTATGTTTATAAATGAAAATTTTAGTTTCATGCTGTAATATTTTAGATTATAAATTTCACTAAACTCATAACTAATATTATTATTCTCAGCCATGGACATCTATATAGTCTTTATTTTTGAAAAAATGTGGTTTTGTAAAATAACAAGTATTTAGTCGTATGACTCTTAAAAATCCCTTTAAAAATTTGCACCTATTGGTGGATTTAGGTGGTGGACCCTGGGAAGGTAGGCTTACCATATTTTTTTGAGCTCAACCCAGGACACTTTGTCGACCTATCGGTCCATCAAAGATTAAAAACTAAATAAACACCCAAACCAAAAAAAATTAAACATTTTAACTGAAATAACATACTTTATTTAATCATTTGTACTTTTCACTTGACATCCCTTTTTTCAAAAATTCTTTGTTAGATTTAATTAAATCATAAAATTCACAACAGTTAAGTTCAGAGTTAATTTTCACATTTAAAAGGTGTTTGACAGTACAAATAGAGAGTCTGCCCCCTTTCAGCAGTTTAAATATGAGTAAAGTGAAGCCGTAGAAGTAGGTAAAAAAAATTCCAAAAATTTTATTGAAAATTTTACAAAAACTTTTGTCTAGTCTTAAAATTACAAAAACCCAGGACATTTTGGGACCCACGACATTTCCCAGAACAGCCTCCGAAACCCAGGACTGTCCTGGATAAACCAGGACGTATGGTAAGCCTATGGGAAGGGCAAGCTGTCCCTGATGACTTTGGAAACATGAATTTCTCTCATAAAAACAGAATATTCTCAAAAAGTTGGGGGGGGCATTGTCCCCCCTAAATCCGCTCATACTTTCACTGAGACCAAGGTCTTTAAAGTAACTAGATCTGCTCATTTTTCATGTTAGATTACATTGTAGCTGATGAAGATATATGTCTCTTAGAGTTCAGTTACCATATCATCCTCAAATAGAGGAAAGAGTTGAACCTCGAACCTTTAATTTTTTATGTACTGAAAATAAACTAATGAAACAATTTTCCCCCTAAACTTTAGCCTTTCATTCATCATTTTTTTATAATTTTAATTGAAATATTTTAGTACATAATTATTTGAAAGTTTAAAAAATGTAAATAGGTCCCATCCTTCCCCTATATGTAAACCAAAAATTTAGTAAACCTTTTTTTATGTCTCAAAATGACTAAGAAACAGAATCACCACAACCATTTTATTCATCTAATCCATCAATTTATTTTCTTAAATCACAATTCATTTTTCACAAATACAGATTTTAGCCATGTCAATACACAATTCTTTTCCGATTTCAGATTTTGACTCTAAATATTTTTGGCAGTGGACAGACTTCTTGAGCTATATGGAGTTCCTTGCCACCTTCACTGCTGTCATGGGTATTTTTATGTATTTTTCTATAGAATGGGTTTTCATTGTTGAAACCTTAGGATTTTTAGCTGTATTTATTGAAGCCATGTTGGGTGCCCCACAATTTTATAGAAATCTTCAGAAAAAATCTACTCTGGGAATGAGGCAAGTATTTTAAATTATATATTTGTGAAATTTCTTAAACAATGAAAAATATTCAACTGAAATGCAGTCTTCATCTCTTATCTAAGTTAATCCTTCTTCATCTCTCATCTTAGTATAATTTTAAAAATTGAACTGAGGAAAAGTTCTGATTGTTTACTATATATTTGATTTTATTTGGCATTTAAAATACAGCAAACCCTTGTTATCTTGAACTTTGATACCTCAAAAAAAATGTTTCCCCCCTTGAAATTAAGTATTTATCTAATGATAATTCAAATTCCTATGTCTAAGAATTTTTAACCGACATCTCGATAAGTTGAATTTTTAAGTCTCCAAATACTTTCCCTTAAGTATTATGAAAATTTCAATTTTAGTTTCAAATCTAGACCCTTTAAAGAACCTAAAGTATATTTTTCATTTTGAGCTTGGGCTAAAACAGAAAATGTTTCCAACAAGTTTTTTTTTAAAACCTACATTTATTGAGTTTGTCTTTTGAATTTGCTAGGGCTCTTATCTAATGTCCAATAAATTTGGTTTTACTTTGAATTTACTAATAATGTATAATTTCTTCACAGCAAGAAAATGGTAGGTCTCTGGACACTTGGAGATGTATTTAAAACAGCCTATTTTATTTTCCGTGAAGCTCCAACACAGTTTTGGTTGTGTGGAATTCTCCAAGTTGCCATTGATTTGTGCATACTTTTACAAATTGTAGTGTATAGAACAACTCCTAGTCCTGTAAAATTGTTGTTGAAGGGAGAGAGTCATACTAGCTGAAGCCAAAGATTTCTGTTTGTTTGCAGCTGTTTGTTATTGTGTGATATGTTTTAAATTTTGTGCTATTTTTCAGTTTAAAATACCTAACATTTTCATTTTTTATCTCAATTTTAAGGATCTGATTATTTAACCAAATTCTTGTTTAGGTAGTAACTGAGATTCTTTAAATATTTCCTAATGTTGAATATTTTGTTATTCATTAATATCTCTATTTGTACTATTGTTATTTTTCACATTACTAGCTTAAACTTATTTAAACAACATTATACTGTTTTTCTTACATCATTTCTATGTAGTTGAAAAATATTTGGTGCTTTATACATAGAAAAATGCTAAGCTTTATGTCTCAAAAATATTTTAATATCTGTACCCTATGTTTTCCTAACAACTTTAAAAAATCAAATGCAATATTTTGCTTACTAAATATTTGACTGACTGTCAGAACATATTTACTTATTTTTTAAATTTGTTTCCCAATCATTTTACCATTTTTATTTTTTGATTCTGTTTAAAAGACATTAAAAACAACTTTTTAATAAAAAATATTTAATTTACGTCCACAATTTTTAATAATGAGCAAAAAAAACTTGTATTTAATGTGATGCAAAAATTCCTCTGTTGGTATAATTTGATACATATTTAAAGGTTCTTTATTTTCATTTTAACATGCCAACTTATAAATCAATGTAAATCGTTATGCTCATTTGCAGTGCCAGTAGCAGTTCTATTAGTTTTACATGATATTTTTATTTCAATCGGAAATGGCTGTATGTGATAAAATTTTTGCATTAAATAGCGTCCTTAATAATTTACAACTTAATAATTTCTTATTCTTAATTTAATAAGAAAAAATAGGTTGTAGGAAGTGATGTTTTTAAAATCTGAGGCTGTGGAAATTTATTATAGTATTTCTATAAGAAACATGATATCCAATTGTTTTGAATTATACAACATACTACAATAGTATGTTATTATACTTAGCCATCTCCGTGATGGGAATTGGGTAACATGTTAACAGCTTGTTTTAATGTATAAAAAAAGTACCTTTTGATTTGCTGAAATAAGTAGTTTTTATCTATTACCTGACTGGATATTATAATTAAACAGTGTTTATTTATTTTTTTAGTTTTATTATTTAATTAATTTCACTTTTGCTTCCAAACTTGTATGTTATTAAGTTTCAATATTGGTATATTCCTTTGATAGATAAGCAAGCAATTGAATGCTTCTTTTGTGATACAATGTAGTACTTATATTACTCTCATTTTAAAAATAATTTATTGTATTTGTACAAATTAATTTTTCTATTTATTCGTTAGACTAGAAAAAATATATATCAAGTAAATTCTGATTATATGGTATTCTATAAGTACCTATTCTTTACCCAATGAAATGATTAGGAATCTAACTTACTCATAGCAAAAAGTACATAAATATAAAATGAAATAAACATTCCATGAATATTCTCTTTATTTTTTGTTGATTAAATTCTATGAATAATTATTTCTTTAACTTTAGAAGCATATGGGTAAAAGTTTTCCATCGTTATATGGAAATCCATCTTAGCAATTTTCTTTATTACGTACAAATTAACATATAGATAATTATAAGATAATAAATGCATTATTTTCAATGAATACGTTTAGTCATATTACACCCTGGAAAATTTTCCAACTTTTATCTATGCTTAGAAGTATGTATTTGGTATAGTATTCCAAAACTAAAGGGGGAAAATGAGTGTAACAACTTACAGTAAAGTCTATTGGCTTCAACTGGAATTTGAACTATAAAAGTAGTAGTTTTTTAAAAAATACTAAGTCATTTGCTAGTTTTTCTATGAATATTATATTTGTACTTTTGTATTAAGTATTATGTGTGTAATTGTAGGTCTTGCAAAATACATTCATATTTTATGAGCACAGGTGTCTAAAATTTTGAAACTGGCACCTTAATTTTCATCTGTTAGTCTTTGACATATTTTTGCTTTAAATACCAGAATCTTTCTTTTTCTTGTCCAATATCCAAAGCAATATTTTAGATTAAATCACAGACTCCAAATCCTGGCTTGAGCTATGCTATCTATGCAAGCTACAGCTATGGTCATTGCATAGTACATTGTATTCATTCTGGATTTAATTGTTATATAAATAGATTGAACATCTTATTAATGTTTTTTTTCTTGTATATGCCCTGCATATGTATCTTCTAATGTATGACCAGTGTTGTGCATTGTAATATTAAGCTGTTTTAAAGAGATAATATGAATAGTTTCTTTTTTCTACATGTATTTTAAAAATGGAAATTATTTTGATACCTAGTAAAACTACTTCTTGATCTGTGTAATCAACCCAACGTGCCTAACCTAAGTGTTTCTTAAATCTTTGTGCCTCCCTGGTAAAACTTCTCTTAAAAAAAGTCAATGGATAAAAAGTCAGAATAGTTTTCTTTTTTAACTAATTAGTTTAGTTTTTTAAAAAAAGAAATAAAATGCTATGTGAATACAAATCAAAATAAACTAATCTTGTTTTTAAAGCTCCAGCTCATTGGTGTTCCTAACCTCAGGTACTGGTACTGAACAGACTAATCAGTGGAGAGTAATTATAATTTCTATCCAGAGGATGCAAAAATTATATTCTCAATTCTTAGATGCAAAATGTTTAAATATTGTGTCAGTTGTATTTTGTTAAAACTTATGTAACCTAACAAAGGATAAGTTAAAATTTCAATTATAAAAGCACCATGAGAAAAATGGGTTTTGATGGAATAAGATTATATCTCAGTACAAGGAAAGTATTCTACACAGAAAGCAAGAGCAAATGAACACACATACCTCCTTGTTAATGGTCCAAGTGTATAGTAATTTTTATTACATGAAGTTAACCTTATATAGGCAGTTACATTAGTGTGGGATGGTGGCTCCATCTATGAGTACATATGAACATTAAAACAAACAAATTAACAATATCTAAAAACATATTATTAATACTCCCACTTTTTTAGATTTTTGTAGTTCTATTGGTACAAAACATTCATCGATTTGGCACACAGTTGGTGTTTAGTCCTATCGACAGTTTTTGTAAGGTAATCCGCTATCATATTTGAAGTATGCACTTTTTGCACTTCTATGTGCCCATTTTTGATGGTCTCGCGCACAAAATGATGTTTTATGTCGATATGTTTTACGCGGCCATGATACATACTATTTTTGCACAAATAGACAGCCCCATTGTTGTCACAGCGGATAACGATTCTCTCAGGTGGGGACTGTTTAAGATCCATGACTATTTTGTTCAACCAAATAGCCTCCTTGGCGGCAGCTGAGAGGGCCATGTATTCTGCCTCGGTGGTGCTAGTAGCAACAGTAGGTTGACGTTTGCTACACCATGACACAGCCCCACCACCAAGCACAAAAACATACCCAGTTGTGGATCTTCGATCCGTTATATCTCCACCATAATTGGCATCACAGTAGCCCAGTAAACCGGAGCCGAATTCTCTGGAATAAGACAGAGTAGCATCTGCGGTACCCTTCAGATAGCGCATTACACGCTTCACTGCCGTCCAGTGGACCTTTCCAGGATTGCTGCAGAACTGACATAGCAGGTTGACTGTATGAGCTATGTCAGGACGGGTTGCCTGGGCAGCATACAGTAGACTTCCAACAGCAGCCTGGTATGGGACTTTTGCAGTCTTTTGTTCCTCTGAACTTTCATGAGGAGATTGTAATTTGGACAAGACTTGTTTAGAGTCTAGAGGTGTTGTGACTGTGTGTGACTCATGCATACCAAACCTATGTAGAACACTTTCAATGTACTGAGATTGATTCAGGTTAATGGTCCCTGTTGCCCTGTCACGATCTATTTTGATACCTAAGCAATAGCTAGCCATACCTAAATCTTTCATCTCAAACCTTTTATTTAGTTGTTCTTTAACCCAATTTTTAAGTTTAACACTGTTACTAAAAATTAAAAGGTCATCTACATAAATAGTCACAATAACTATCTCTTTGTTATCATCATTTAACTTAACATATGCACAACTATCAAAAGAACTTTGGTGCAGTCCCATTTCAACCAGCCCTTTTTCCAATAACTGATACCAAAGTCTACCACTCTGTTTCAACCCATCCAAGGCTTTGTTCAATTTTAAAACTCTACCAGTGAAATCCTCCCCATAAAACTCCTGAAATCCATCTGGAACCCTCATATAAATTTCTTCATCCAGTTTACCCTGCACAAAGGCCATTACTGCATCCATTTGATCGATTTCCCAATCATATATGGCTGCATATGCCAATAAAACCCTTAAAGTTACATAGCGAACAACAGGGGAGAATGTCTCATTGTAATCTATCCCTTCAATCTGTGAAAACCCTTTCGCTACTAACCGAGTTTTATATCTTTCAATTTGGCCTTCAGAGTTGCACTTAATTTTGAATACCCACTTACAATCAACTACATTTTTACCATTAGGCTTTTCAATTATTTCCCAAGTATTGTTTTTTATGTGGCCTCTAATTGTTTCAGCAATGGATTTTTCCCATTGTTCTGAATCCTTACCACTTAATGCCTCTTTAATGGTTTTAGGCTCAGTACCCATTTGATGTTCTACAGCTGCCAAAGCCCTTACATAGCACAAATGCGGAGCCTCTTGCATACCTGGTGTATCACCCATATCAAAGTCCTGGTAACGACTTGGCAGTCTTACATTTCTCTGTGGTCTGTTTATTTCAGGTTGATCCAAATTACTACTATCATTTAGATTATCATTAGGAGTATCCATATTGCCACTATCATTTAGATTATCATTAGGGATTTCTTGATCGTAGTTTTGATCATCAAGATTACCAATCTCATCATTATTTCCTTCAGCTATCCTTTCAATCCCATCATTAGCTATCCTATTAATCCCATCATTATTTTCTTCAGCTATCCTATCAGTTTCATTACATGAGCTACTTATTCTAACATTAATACTCCCACTGAATAAGGAGTCATCATAAAACTGTGTATTGGTTCTACTTGTTTGATGATACATTTGATTTTCCAAGAAATGTACATCTCTAGCATTGATAATTTCCTTGGTTATTGGATCAATTAAGCGATACCCTTTTCTATCTTGACAATACCCTATGAACATTAATTCTTTTGCCTTATCATCCCATTTCAACCTCTTTGGTTTTGGTACATGAGCAAATGCTCGACAACCAAACACTCTGAGATACTCAAGATTTGGTTTTTTCCCACTCCATTTTTCATAAGGGGTCATACCAAAAACTGCAATGGTAGGGGATATATTCTTACAGTGATTTGCAGTTTGAATTGCTTCAGCCCAATAGATTTGATCAAGATTGGCATCTGCTAACATTGACCTTGCCCTCTCGACTAGAGTCCTATTTGATCTCTCTACTATCCCCATTTGTTCAGCAGTATAAGGAATGGATTTTTGATGCTGTATCCCCTTTGAGGCTAAGAATCCATCCATTTCCTTATTAACAAACTCTGTCCCATTATCTGAACGCAACACTTTAATAGAGTTTCCAGTTTGCCTCTCAACGTATGCCTGAAAATCTTTGAATTTTCCAAATGCCTCAGATTTACACTTAATTAAGTAGACAAAAGTCATTCGGGACAAATCATCAATGAACGTTAAAAAATATTTTGAACCTCCAATCGATGGAACACTCATGGGCCCACACAAATCTGTGTGCACAATGCCCAATAATTCTTTTGCCCGCTTAGCTTTTCTTTTGGGGAATGGCTGCTTATGCATTTTACCCTTAATACATGATACACAATCATTTATTTTTCCACTGAAAGAAAATCCTTCTACCATGTCTCTTAATCTTATCATACCCCCTTCACTTAAGTGGCCAACTCGTTTATGTAACAATTCATTTGGGACACCTATAGAACTAACCAAAGCCCAATCGCTTCCTAAATCCAATGAATACAGACTATCACCTATTCCAGTTCCACAAGCTACTAAATGGTCTTTTTTATAAACAGAACACCTTTCACCAGTAAAAGTAGCAACCATACCAAAATTTTTATTTAAGTACTTTATTGACAGTAAATTAGCTGACAATTTTGGCACATGCAAAACATTGCTAAAGGTTACTTTTACTTCCTCCCCATTTCTTACTAAAAGAAATGTAATACTTCCTACACCCTTTACTTGTATCACAGAACTCCCTGTCCTAATCTGTTGGACACCACTTTCATGATAGTTTTCAAGCAACTCTCCATGTGGAGTCATGTGATACGATGCACAGGTATCCATAAACCAAATTTTTGGATCAGGAGTAGAGTTAGCCATGTAAACCTCGGCCACATAAGCTTCCTCCTTTTTATGGTTCTTAGCCCCAGGTGCCTGTCTATTCCCCTTGTTTATCCCTTTGAACTGTTTCTTGGTGCATTCAGAGCTTTTATGACCATAAATATTGCACTTGAAACATTTTCCCTTAAAATGCCCTTTCTTGTATCTTTCATTTACCAAAGCCCGTTCTTGCCCTTCGTCATCTCCTGGTGCATTGTCCTCAGCCAGCAATCTATTTTTAATATTGTCAATAGTAATCGCTTCCCCACAGTTCTTTAAAGCCATAATAAGGGGATCAAATCTATCGGGTAGATTCGCCAGTATGATTCCCGCAATTAGCTCCTCATCAGGCTGAATGCCTGTATTTTTAAGCTGCTGGTACGCAGAAATGGCTTTGTGCAGGTAATCTCCCATATCCTTACACTCAGTGAATTTTGTGTTTACTAGTTGCTTGATAATGGACACTTTACGACCTATTCCCTTATCTTCGTAGGTTTTAACTAGAACAGCCCATGCTTCTTTCCCACTATTAAGGTCTCTAATATCATTGAAAATTGTTTCAGAAACCCCCTCTACTATATAAGAAAGAGCCAACATATCCTTTGAAGCATCCTCTTTTGTGCCTTCAACGTAAGGCCAGACACCTTTCTTAGTTAAATGCATTTTCATGGCGAATTTCCAATCCATGAAATTTTCTCTCCCTAGTAACTGCCTGTGTCTGAATTCACTCATCATTTCCCCTCAAAAGATAATATAAATATAACAATAAATTTTCTACTGAAATATGTATTAAATATATCTAATAGGAAAAGAAAATTAACCCACAAAACAGCTAAAACAATTCAAAAAACCAAAAAAGGGACTACACACTTTTCATTCAGTTAACCCTAACAACCATGTGGTTTTCACAAGACACACACATAAATAAAAAAAAATTAAATAATTCCAAAAATTTTATATTGGAAAAATTATTTTTCTTTAAACAATAAGGTTAATACTCATTTATAATCTCACAATAAAGCCCATAACCTGATGGAATAAGATTATATCTCAGTACAAGGAAAGTATTCTACACAGAAAGCAAGAGCAAATGAACACACATACCTCCTTGTTAATGGTCCAAGTGTATAGTAATTTTTATTACATGAAGTTAACCTTATATAGGCAGTTACATTAGTGTGGGATGGTGGCTCCATCTATGAGTACATATGAACATTAAAACAAACAAATTAACAATATCTAAAAACATATTATTAATAGGTTTTAAGAATTTTGATTTTTCATAAATGTGATTCATTTATTTATACTTATTTAAAAAAAATCTATATTTATTAAAACATGATTTACATAGCCACTGTAAAATATCTAATGTTCCTGACGTTTTTGTATACCCTTATATTATATTAAAGCTATAAAATCTATATGTGATATTGTGAAGTTTATTTCCATCTTAAGAAAAATTACCTTGAGTCTACATTTAATTAAATTAATTTAGTGTAAATGCAGAATTGTTTTTTTAAATGTTTTGAATCAACATTATAAAAATTTTCTGGGTCAGTTTTCTGCAATTTTCTTTTTCATAATACAAATAAGAAAAAAATACTTAATTTTTCACCATATGAAATAAACTCTTGGTCATTAATAATACTGATAATTATTCATCAGAAAGTATAACAATTTTGGTACGGATGTTAGTTAAGCTTTGCCAGTGGTATAGCAAACATTTTTTGGAAAGCAAAGCTTTGTTAAAAATACCTATATAAATCTTTAATATATAAGGTTATAAATTTAAGTGAAATCATTTTCAAACTATTGTACTACAGTTATGAAAATTTGTATAATTAAATACTTAGATTATTAGGGAAATAGAGGGCTACCCCTCCCTGCTTGCTCTTGCTCACCAACCCCAGTGAACTGCTCTACAGGTCTCTTTGGATAACATTGTGTTCAGAGCTCGTTTCGTTCAGGTATAATAATATAAATATAACAAACCCAGTGCAAATCAAACTTAAATATTAGGATATCATAGTATTGACAAACTAATTTAATATCAATCTTATATACGTCTTTAAATCTACATTGATATTGATGATTGTGTTCTCCCTTTTTTCTGCTATTTTTTCTGATTTAAACTGACCATAAAGCCAGCTTCAAAATAAAAAAAAATTATCAATGATAACAATGAGTTGAAATGTATTCTGCCTGTACAAAATTTTTTAATTGGCTGCTGCAACACAGCATTTGATTTTTAGGTATTGTAAGATAATACATTAAAATTAAATATTTATAAAAGGCATCTTTTGAAAAATGTAAAAAATATTTTCACATGCTGAATAAATTTGTAAGATTAAATTAAATGGTTTATATAGTTATTTGCTATACTTCAAATAACCTTTTGTTTCAACAAGAATAG
This sequence comes from Tetragnatha montana, assembly GCA_963680715.1. Classification (NCBI taxonomy): domain Eukaryota; kingdom Metazoa; phylum Arthropoda; class Arachnida; order Araneae; family Tetragnathidae; genus Tetragnatha; species Tetragnatha montana. The sequence continues at coordinate 25,794,058 of OY796682.1, forward strand.
ATAAATAGATAGTGGATGGGTTTTTTTTATTTATGTACAAATCATGTCAAAATGCTAGTTCTCTTTCATGCTTATGAAGTAAAAATCAAGTCATATATAATAAAATTAAGCAATGGCTTCTTTTTGGTTTTCATTTTGCTGCTGTTGCAGTTCAAAGTAAGTCTGTAGTCTTAATTCCAAATTACCTGTTTCCTTAGAGTAATTCTTTATATAATCCTAGAAAATATGTAAGAATGTAAAAAGTGCCTTCAGAACACAAATGAAGATATATATTTCATTTATTTAAAATTTCAATTAGAACCTTTTATAATAATGAGTCAGTCCTTTTTGGAAAAAATTATTTAGGTTTGGAACAACTTCTTTGATAATGCTTTAACACAATTCTAAAAATTAAACTCATTCTTATCCCAAATAAAGAATTTTAAAGATATCTAAATTTTAAATATTTTAGCTAATTTTCATTTTTCTTCATCTAATGTAACCAAACCATGAAAAAACTTTTAGGTCAACTAAGTAACATATTAAATGTTTTAATTTAACTCACAACTTTGTTTGAGCATTATTCATACCTGTATAATTTTAATCTCATCATCTTCTTTTTTTGAAATGTTTTCTACATCAGGATTAAGGATGTAAAACAACTTGATAGTGTCAGATGAATCACTTATTCTGTAGAAGCAAAGATTAATTAGTAATATTTCAATAAAAGCTCATGATATAAAATGAACAATCGAATCAAATAATTAATCAATACTCGAGCAAAAGCTGCAAGATAAAAAGTACAGTGCAACCTACTAGCTTTAAGATGTAACAAACACTCGATTCTAGGAAGTAAATAAGAATCTTATACGTTGATACAATTTTTAATACTATATGAAATAAAACTCAGAAGTTTCTGCAAAAATAACCTGTTTGAATACTTACAGCCCTCTTTCAATCATATCCATTAGAAGAGCATCTATATTTTTATTATAGGCCAAGTAAAATGCCATTGGACCAAAATGTCTTGTGGATCTGAGAATATCAAACTTTTTCATCTTATTAATGTGGTCATATGTGGTATGAGTAACCTAAAAAGGAATGTTTTAAAGTATTTAATTAAAATAGTAAACAAAAATCAAATACAAATTTTTTAAGAAGTATTTAAAACATTTTTAAATTACTTTACAGCAAAACTAGAAATTTTGTGAGGAGCCAAAGTATGGAATCTATAATTAATAAAAGAAAACAGATATTTTCAATTTATATTTATAAATTAATTACACATTTCTTGATAACAAGGAGTTTAAAATATGTAACTATAAACTATGTATGTATATGGAGAGTGTAAAAAGTTAAGTGCTTTAATCAAAATGTTTTTAATGAAATTAATGTGAACCTATAGAAAATTTTCTGTAGATTCTACAGACTTTTGTCTGTAAATATTTTTCCCTTTCTCAAAGGGTTGATATAAGAATATTCAGAATGGAAAACCTATTACTTCCAACTCTAATCGCCAACCCAACCAGAAATTATATTTCTTACATAGGAAATTGAGTTCCTTATGCAAAATTAGCAAAAGCTCATCACTGGACTGAAAGACTGAGTGACAAGAGCTCAGTAGGATTCAGAAGGTGGTTGCCATTATTGGAAAAATGTAAACACTAATGAAATAACTATGACTAGAAAAATAAAACCTTTCATGGAAGCCAAACAACTAACAGGAATCAAAGGAGTTGAATGTAATTTTTTTCATTAAGAAAATAGGTTGCTTACTCTGTGATATTCTGGATCATCAGGTTCAAACTGACAGCAAGATTGATCCAAAACAAAAACATAGGAACCTTCATCTAGTAATCGCTGAAACATGATACACATACTTTAGTAAGTTGGTGCATCAATACTTCAAAAATTATAATGAATAATATAGAAATGATACAAATAACTTATTTAAATAACAACACAAATATTTTCTCTAATTTAGTCAATTTAAAAAGAATTAACTAACACTGTAACAAATAATACAAGTGCACAATTTAAAAATACTAGTTTATGATTTTATATCAATTTGATTTTAAAATTTTAGTTAACCTATATTCTTGGTTTTTAGATTTAATAATAAGAAAAAAGAATCAAATAATTGAGAATTGTTGTAAGTAGATTTCAAAGCTCCACTCACACAGGACTAAAAAAAAGCTGAAAATAATTGATGAAATAAATAATTTTCATAACTAGTTGTAAAACAAAAAATAACTTTCATACTCCTTGTAAAACGGGACTTATGCTATAAGTAAGGTAGGGAGGACTTATCCCACCTGGTGTAGGAAGGCCTACACCAGGTCCAAGACACCATGCTGCCATAACAAATTGAAAACCCTTTGCAGCTCATCCGACAGTTGGTCCGATAAGTAAGTAATATGTAGAAAATAAGGTATAGTAAGTAATCTTTATTTACTATAAGGAATGTGTAGTAAATAAGGAGTTCCAATCCCAACTTTTTTAGCTTTACAAAGAGTTAGGAAATATACTTTTTAGTCCATTTGACAAACATGGTTTATAAGAAGGTTTTTTAATTTCATTAATTTTTTTCTCTCTTCTTGCATTAGATAAAACAGTGATTGGAACGGGACAATACACAACCAGACATATTAAGTGTGACCCTAACCAAGAAGAGGTTAAGTTTTAATATCATTATTCAGTTCATCTTCTAATACTTACATCAAGATTTGGACTGAAGAAAAGAGGAGGTATTTCAAATTGTCTGCCATTTCTAGGAAAGAATATTTCATTCATACGATCTCTTTCCTCCCATGTAGCCTTTCTTAAAGTTCCATCAGTTTCTCGAACAGTTATAACACGATCCTAAAATCAAAAGCAGCTTTATTGAATAAGAGGGATAAGAATGTACTCCAAATGAGAGAGATAATGTTTAAAAGCAGGATTTCGGGGGAAAATCAGTTTGAAAATTTGCCAATAGAGGAAGGTGTCACCTCATCACACACAAAAATTAAAAACCAAATGCAATAAAAGACAATAAAATGCAATTTTTCCATATAAATCCTTTTTTATCTGCTACACATGTGACACAACTAAAAGTTATGTAAATTCAGTTTGCTAAGAGGGGACATATCGGAGGGAGGGTATGTAATACTCTTCAAATTTTCAGAAATTTTTTAAAATTATAATATTTTTAAGTGTGATTCTAAGCCGCTTTTTAGGGGGGGGGGGTATAGTAACTTCAAATAGTATTACACTGTAACCTTCATTAGTTCCCTATTTAACTAAGTACTTACAGGATATACAGGTCAATGTACCAACATTTTCGAAAAAGTGGGGGTGAAACATTTTTGTAGAGCCATAACCAGGCTTTTGTTTTGACAGGTGTTTTAGCTCCAATTTTTTCCCAAGGTCTTTTCCGAGTATATCATAAAGAAATCCCCAACTCTGCTAAAGTATGAAAGGGATTTTTTTTTGTTTAGATAATACAAGCTCAAAAGCAAAAGGCTGGTTTGGGGGTCCTCCCCCAGAAAATTTTGAGAAATTTGGCTTCAAATAGAGGGCTTTTACTCATTTTTGTACATTTGATACCCTTTGAATAACACCTAAAGAAGATCACTTATTGTACTCTTCAGAATTTTAAAGAGGAAAACAGCTAATAAGATAAGTAACCATAAGAATTTTGGAGGGAGGGAATGACCCCTTTGGGAGCTTGAATTCGGCCCTGCCCTTTGAGTACAGTCCACCAGGATCTTAACCAGACTTTTGTTTCAGGGGAAGGTTGACTCAATGTGTTATTTTAATTTTAAGGTACCCCCTAACGAGTAAATTTATACTTAAAGTTTTAGATCTCTATAAAGTAGCATTCAAATTATAGTACACATGATGTCAAGATTTTACAGTTTGAGCTGCAAGTAAAAATGGGGAGTCACCCCCAGAAAAATTTTGAAAATTGTCCTCTAAAAGTAAAGTTTCAGTTCTATTTGATACTTTGTAGACTACAGAATTTTCAAGGAAAAACATTAGATTATAAATAGATGCCAAATTTCCAAGGGGGCAAGGGGTTCTCCCCCCCCCCCAAATTTGTGAAATATGCCCTAGTGTTTTATCTATTTTGAAACTATTTGGGGAGCAACCAAAAGAGGACCGTTTCTTCTAAGTGGCAGAACTTTAAGGGAAGAACACTATAAAACAGATGTAAAAATTTAAGAGGGGAATTTGGGGGTTTTCCCCCAATAAATTTTTAGAATTTTAGCATTAAAAAGTGTTTTTAAGCTATTTGTAAAGGTTTCCTGAGGGGGGGGACATGGCCCCCTGGACCCATCCATGATAAAACATAAAAGGGTAAGCTTACATTTGAGTAAACATCAGGAGAAGTATCAATAAACACTAGCTTGTTACTAATATAACCTTGTAAATCAGGATCTCTTGATAAGATTTCATTAATGGGTTTCCTAGCTTCCAAAACAGGAGGCATTTGCAACTTTTTAGAAGCTTGTGCATGTGCTCGATTTTGAAGCTGAAATAAAAAAAATAAGAATCAAATTACAAGGGTCTTGGCGCTGTAGAGTTTAAAATAGGTTTTCAACGAATAAATATTTAAAAGAAGAGTTGAATATTGAAGTTATTTTAGAACTAAAACATACTTCTTTCAATTTTTCATCAGTAGCAAACACATACTGGTGTGCTTCTATCTTGCGAGTTGGTTTGACAGCAAATATTTTATCATAATCTCTACCTGTGATTTTCTTCAATATGCGTTGAACTTCAGAATCTATGTATAAATCATCCACTCGAATTTTGCTTTTCTGTGTACCTGAAGGGTAAGATAAAGGAATTCACAAATTTAATTAAATAAATAGTATACATATATAAAGTAATGAAACTTAGCTATGAAATAATAAAGCTATGAAACAATAAACATAAACAATGCTAAAATGCAGGAGACCATCGAGAACTCATCGTTTAAGGCATAGCATGGCAAAATTAAATTTTAGGCTTTTGTGGGATAATTTTGGCCTAAGTTTATAAAAAAAGGTTTCACAAATCCAGGAATTGTTATTTAGTAACAAATATTTTGGCTAGGGACAATATCATACTCTCCATCATATGTTTGGTTCCTTCTTACTTTAACCCTTTCAGATCAAGATGCCCCAAACTTTCCAAAGGATTCAAGATTTAATGGCAATCTGGGGCGGTCTAGGACTGAAGGGTTAAGTGATTAATTTTGTTTTTGGGATAACCTTGTTATCTCTAAAACTCGCAATCTAGAAAAAATTTTCAGGTCTCTTCGATTTCAAGATTATACCCAAGTAGCCAGGCACAGATCCAGCACGGCTCCAAGGGGGGGGACACTTTTTCAGACTATCACCTTTACCTTTAGAGAAAAATTTCAAAATTTTGGGGATTTTCTAAAAAGTATCACTCAAGATCCCCTTTTGGTACCGCTGGGGAGTATGAGGGTCCCCCAAGAAAAAATTTTGAAATTTGACCTGTAAAAGAAGGGTTTTAACTTATTTTGAGTATTTTTTGGTACTTATGAGTGATTTTTTGGGTCCAAGGGGGGGCACTTTCCAGAGTGTCACCCCCCTGAATCCGCCACTGCAAGTAGCACATCTATATCATTTTATATCAACTGATGACTTAAGTCATCGTTTGATATCATAGCGATACATATTGATGCAGCGTTCTACCTGGGTACTGTATTATTGTCAAGGTTGTTAAGTATTTAAATACTTAGTAACGGAAATACTTTTTTAATACTTTAAAAGTATTTAGTTACATTAGTTACTTTTTTAGTATCGAATTGGTATTTAACTAAAAAAATTTAAAAGTAACTAACTCTTTGTTACTTAAATACCTATGCTGTACTTCAGTTACTTTCTAAACCCAGAATTTAAAAAACGCAATCCAACATTGGAGAGGGGAACAAAACACTTCTTCCTGCTTCCGTATAGCCCAAGGAGAAAAAACGTCCTCAGCGGTAGCCGACTGCCCAACCGGACACCCGTAGACGGCGACGCGCTGATAATCCTCTATTTTTTTATAGCCCCCCTGTGTTGACGATGGTAACTGACGAGGAGCGGGCGCTTGTGTGTTCTCTGGGTGGCCGCCTCGCAGGTCGAATTGCAGTGCAGGAGATGGAGTAGCCGATATGGCACCGTTTTATACTTTTATGGCCAATAATTGTTCGTAGTTTCTTGTTTTCCCACCCCACCTTCCACGAACCAAAGGGAGGGAGGGCACATTTTCAGGGGCAATCAAATTTTACCAGAGCCTCCTTCAGTCCCTTTTTGTTTGTGCTTTCGAAAGGCTGCTAGTTTCCTGCCTCCTGGATAGAAGTATATTAATTTAAGAAGATCAACTGCTTAGAAGTATAATGTCCCAAAAAGAGCTAGGTTGCTTTTATATATATATTTTTAAAGTAGAGTGAAGGGATTAAGGCAGGGGCGTCATTTCAGTTTTTGGTTGGGGGGGGCAAGGATTTTTTTTTAAGTGGGGCTGAGCCACGCCGTAACCAGACTTGTTTTTTTTGGGGGGGGGGTGACTCAACATCATAAGTTCTAAGTAAAAATGGGGGGGTCTGGGGGTCACCCCCAGAAAATGTTTTAAATTTTGCTTCATTTTTACAACATTTAAGTTACATCCGAAGAGAACAGCCCCTTGTAAACCACATAATTTCTAGAGAAAAAAGTTACAAATAAACGTCAAAGTTTCAAGGGGAGCCAGAATTTTTTTTGAAAATTTCCCTTTAAACTAGGGTTTTATCTCCCTTGCAACCTCGTTGGGGAGCACCCAGAGGGAACTGCTTGTTGTGAGTAGCAGAATTTTCAAGGAAAATATAAACTGTATAACATAATATATATTTAAAAATTTTAAAGGAATTTAATTAAAAATTTAAAAAATTAACCCCCTTTAATATTTTGACATCCATAGTCGCCAACTTTTATAAAATATTGGGGGGGAGGGCCAGTACAAAACATTAAAAAACATCAAATTAAAAGAAACAACCATTAAGTTTACGTGCCTAATTACCTAATTTGTATCAGATGTATAGATTAAATTTCGTAACATGTCCCTTTAAATATCGCCAAGGTGTAATATTTTGAGGTGCATTTAATGTAAAAGTTTTGTGTAATAATGCGAGCTCGAAATAAGATGGGGGTCTGGGGGATCTCTCCCAGAAAAATTTTAGAAATTTCTCTGTTAAAAGTAGCATTTCAGCTTAATTCCAAAGTTTGGGGGCTCTCCCCAAGAAAAATTTTAAAATTTGACCCTTAAAAGAAATTTTTAACACATTTTGAGACCTTTTGTGGGTTACCCTCTCCCCAAATAACCGCTCTTGAAGGGGATTCCAAACCAGAAAATATCCAAACATCACAAAATATTGGGGGGGGGGGCTTAGCCCCCCTTCAGCTAACATTAGATGGGACTCAAGCCCTCTCAAACCGGTAATACTATAGTTTAAATGGGCGTATTTGCAAAAATTTTCAAATTTCCCTTTTCAAAATTGGGCATCTATTTATAATTTCATCCTTGAAAATTCTTTGGTTTACATGCTTTTAAAATGAGCTGAAACTTTATTTTTAGAGACAAATTTTCAAAAATTTTCTAGGGGGCACTCCTCAGACCCCCTATTAATTTCTCATGGTTACTTATTTACTGTTTTCTCCTTGAACTTGTTTCTCTCCTCTCCTTTTAGGAGTACAAGAAGTTACCCTCTTTAGGTGTTATCTAATGGATACCAAATGTACAAAAATGAGTAGAAAAACTTCTATTTGAAGCCAAATTTCACAAAATTTTCTGGGGGAGGACCCCCAGACCCCCCTCACATTTGCTTTCGAGCTAACATTATCTGAAGAAACCTTTATAACTTTAACAAAGTTTCGCATTTTATTTATGTTATACTTGGAAATTTGGGAGCCAAACACCTCGCGAACACAAGTATTATTAAGAATACAAAAATGTTTCACCCTCCCACTTTCTAAAACAATGGAATAAGTTACTATAAACCCCTAAAAAGCTGCTTGAAAGCAAGCACTCTTCAAAAAATTTTCTGAGGCACTGAAAATTTCGAATGTAATACCCTCCGACTTTGACATGGCCCCCCCCGAAAATCTGGTCTGGAACCGCCCTTGGGGCTGGGCAAGAGTGTGCTACAGAGCAGTCGTTATGGAGGACTTGTTTCGAATCTGTTTTGTATCACTTATGGACCACCAAAGGTTTATTTTTAGAGTGAATAAGGGAACTAGTCGCCCATTTGCAACTCAGCTTCCAGTTTCAAATGGAAATCCAATTTTGTTATGTTTAGTTATAGATCTTTTTTATAAATAATACCGCTATTCCCGATTTTCAATAAAACAAAAGTAACAGCATAGTACCTATACTTTAAATTAACTTCTTAGATCAACACTTAGGGATATTCTTTAAAATAATACATCTAGATAATAATTTCAGGAAAATATCACTTTCATACTTAGATTCCTAAAATATTGTGTGTTAGAAGGGAGAAATCCTTTAACAGCAGTTTTTCTCAGATGAACAACCAAGCTATGAACAAATCTCATTTTAGAATCAAAATGTTTCTCTATCCCACGTTCCACGTTGTTTGTTGTTTTCAACAGTTCCAGTGGAACGGTTCCATGGAACCTAATCCAAGCGTGGAACCGGTTCCACAAAGAACCATTTAGCGGTTCCAGTTCCACTGTAAAACCGAAAGCCAAGGAATGGTGAAAAGCACGGGAAAAACAATTTCTGAGAGTCGTTGGTTGAACGAGAAGAGAACCCATAGAAAACCGGTTTGGCTACCGCCTCCCTCCCCCTCCCCTCCCTACTCTCCTGGCTCGCTCAGCCAAGATGCGTAGATTACATTCAATTCGTACCTCCTTGCGCATTTCGCAAGCAACGTCACAGAAATATAGCTTATTCTCCGGCCGGCTTTACTTTTCATGTAAAATCGCATTTGGATCGGTCGGCTTCGGAACAGTTCCACAGCCTTTCGCTTATACTACTGACGGCCTGACGGTAACATTAGATCTCCGTTTGGAACTGGACGGAACCGCATCGTTCTTAACAGTTCCAATGCTGAAATTCCAAATTCCACCCGAGCAGTTCCGCGCGGAACCGTTCCAAATATCCAAATGGGATTAGGTGGGATGGTGGGATCGCTGGGGATTAGGTATGCTGGTGGAATCCTCGTGGCTCGTTCCTCTCGTGGTTGGATTCATTGAATTGGAATGATCTTGTGCGGGGGGACGTTGTGTTAGATCGGATGGGGGTGGATTGGCGCGGGACGGACATGTTCTTCGGAAGGGTAATGTTCGTGGTTGCTGATAGTAATTATTTCTCGTGGGGAGGGATATTGCTGGGGACAGATGCGGCCGCCTCTCGAATAAAAATGAAATCATTCAAAAGAATCAATGGAATTTTTAAGAGATTTTATGAGACACAAAACTTTTAATTTATATAGATATTTTAAAGATATAAGAAAGAAAAAGAGATATGCTACAAATCAATATTTTGTGCAACATAACCAAATTTTCAACCCTTTTTTTAGAAGCAATCATTTTGATAGATATAAGGTTTGATAGACTTAAGTTTTATCTTCCATTCTATTTTTTTAACTTATTGCAATATCATACAAAAACCCCGGAGAAGTTTAAAACAGATCTTTGTAAAAATAAAAGCTTTGACTCGAGGAGTTTTTAGATTCTTAGTGTAAAAACTAAATCCTGATTTTAAAAATTTATTCTGTATTAAAATGTATTATTGAGGATTGAGGCCAATCTAATCTAAATGAAAAATCAATCAAGTTATAAAATTGTGCAAGTTATTCCTTCTTAAAATATTTATGACGTTCTATACCCATTCCATAGAGCGAACTACCTAAAATCCTTTTCTAGGAAAACTATACATCTTACAATAATATTAACGAATTAATTTACTGCCTAATATCATTTATGATAACCATTGAAAAATATTTAAACTAATAAATTCTTTTTTTTTATCAAATTTTGCATAACATCTTCATATGTTTGTATATAGATAATGTTATAACATTATCTATATACAAACATATGAATTTTCTTTTAAGAAACAAATATGTCGACTTAAACTACTTCTGTCAAGAATTAACTTTAGCTATTCACCGAAATATCAATTTATTTCACGAAATTTCTCACTGAACAAAGTCAAAGTTCTAAATTGAATGAATAAAGCAAGAGGTGCATTCTCAAAATCACATTGGCAGGGCGCAGCGCAGCATCTCTGTCCCTTGGTAAACCGGTTTCCAAGCCCGCCGAGAGGAGAGAGACAGGCGAGGGAGAGGGGCGATTTCGTGGAAGCCGGAGAGATATTAGCTGTGGGAACTAAAGCCCTGGTAGCCCAGTCAAAATAGACATTCAACATCGGAAAAATTCGCATAGAGCTGAAATTTGGTACAGACGTCGATTACATCATTATAAGTGATGTACCAAAAGTCCTCATCGATCCGATGTGCGCTAATTATTTTATAGAGGTTTTAATTACGCTTCGCATTCGCCTCGTCATACTACGGGAAAACCGGCCGCGACAGTGGCGCCGCTCGCTCGTTTAACCGAAGGATGTCAAAGCGATGAAGATAGGAAGATGGTGAAAACAGCTTCTTTGTGATAATATTCGCCTCTGAATCGGTTGTAAAACGATATCCTTTTGTGAATATGATCGCAAAGATGCTGTTGAACATCAATGCGAAGAGCGAAATTCTATTTATTCGAGATCAAATGAGGGGAAAATATCTTCCCGTTTTCTTTTCCTTGCAAATCTCAAAAAATTAGGGAAATATTTCGTAGTAACTTCATTGATAATGGAATTCTCAAGAAAAAAAACCCCGAGTAATTATGGTAATTACTTTTTAAAATTAATTTGAGGCTCCAAGGTTTAAAGAATTGGATATTTGGGGAAAATACCGTGGATGAAATATGTTACTTAGGCATTCCTTGTTCCCATCTTTTTATTAAATTAATTAATTAGAATGGCCGCAGAAAACTTATTTCAAAATTCCCTGATAATTCCAAGTTTCCCCTGATAATCTGGTATGATTTTCCTTGATATTTTATAAATATATTAAATTTAATATTCTAGGAGAATGACTGTAAAAATCGGGAAAGCGGGAGAAAGTAGGAAAATCTTAAATCTCAAGCCTGAATCAGGAGGGGTTAAATCTCTGGTAAAATAATACAAGAGATTATTTCCAGTCTCTTATAATAATCTTAAGAGATTATATCCAAATCCAGTCCACGTTATGACAAAGGAAACCTCAGATGACTTTTCTAAACATTTGCAACCATGCTAATTTATGTGCATTCGAGATTTAATTTTGTAGGAAGGAGAACGGAGATACGCTTTTAAAGACTTGAAAATTAGAAAAATTTTAAATTATTTTTTGAAACCAGGCAATTTTCAAAATTTCCCTGATTATTATCAGATTTTCTAAAATTCCCTGATATTTCTCTAATTATTTCAGGTTTTTAAATTCCCCTGATAATTCCCGATTTTTAAGGTTTTCTAGGTCTGTGGCCACCCTGTTAATTAAAGATTTCATACCTCGCTGAACATTTTCAGCTAAAAGTCCTCCACAAATGAAGCAAACTTGAGACATTTTTGGAGACAGCGTGGAAACAGCCAATGTTATTAACTGCAGGTGTTTTGCTTTCTTAAGAAAATTTCCAATAATTTGTTACAGGCGCCATGATCACAAAAGTGGTAGATAAGGCTTCCTGTCCCTTCGGCCCCCAAGTCGTGGGGCAATTCCAATTACTTTTGGCGGCACATCCGTGTTGACCTAGCTGTCAATCAACTCTTGGATGGATCCAGAGGGGCCCTATTTTTACTGGTCAGAGAATGCTTTTTAAGTGTCCCGAGTTTGTTATTTTTGAAACCATGTTTATAATTCAGCTATTCTTAAACCAAAAATATTAATGAAAAACGTTATTAGTTAGGAGCCAATTCAGACACTTATCTTGCACTTGCTCCGGAAAACTCCTGAATATTATTTTTTTATCAGTAAAAAATGTTTTTTTTTTATTTGTAACTAAAAAAATTAGTCCCACAGGGAATACAGGAAAACCACATAAAAAATGCGCCTAGTTATTTCCCCCAAATCTCCAATTTTTAAACCTTGGAACCTCAAATTAATTTTAAAAAGTAATTACCATAATTACTCGGTTATTTTCTTGAGAATTCCATTACCAATGAAGTTACTACGAAATATTTCCCTTAATTTTTTGAGATTTGCAAGGAAAATAAAACGGGAAGATATTTTCCCCCATTTGATCTCGAATAAATAGAATTTCGCACTTTGCATTGATGTTCATCAGCCTCTTTGCGATCATTATCACAAAAGGATTTCGCTTCACAACCGATTCAGAGGCGAATATTATCCAAAGAAGCTGTTTTCACCATCTCCCTATTTTCATCGCTTCGACATCCTTCGGTTGAACGAGCGAGCGGCGCCACTGTCGCGGCCGGTTTTCCCGTAGTATGACGAGGCGAATGCGAAGCGCAATTAAAACCTCCATAAAATAATTAGCGCACATCGGATCGATGAGGACTTTTGGTACATCACTTATAAGGATGTCATCTACGTCTGTGCCAATTTTCAGCTCTATGCGAATTTTTCCGAACTTTCGCCTTTTTTTCGTCTATTTTGACTGGGCTATGGATGGAGAGAGCCGAGTAGCTCTCGCGTAGCAGCGAGGTACGGCTCGCTCCATCCAGGGCTTTAGTGGGAACAGCTCCCTCCACTGGCTGTATTCGTTGTGGAACGGAACGTATTAGGTAGGTATTAGGTTTGGAACGGGGGGAACGGTTGACTGGAACTGGAACAGCTAGTTGGAATGGAACGGTGGGCTGGAACTGGAACGGCTGGTTGGAATTGGAACAGTTGGATGGAACTGGAACGGTTGGATTAGGTTGGGGATTAGGTGGATTCGTAGTAGAACTGTTGCAGCGGAGCCATTGGAGGCAGGGTGACGGTGAACTTGTTTCGTTCAGGGGAAGGGGTATTGGCTATTGGCTCATTTCATTTCTGTCGGATGTGCATGCGGATATATTTTTAGCTCGCGTTGTGGTAAGTGAATTCCCTTTTTAAGGGGTAATTGATGAAGTTAGTTGGAAAATATCGTGGTTTTGTAAAACTTTCAAATTGAAAAGAACTTAGCCGATATGTAATTAAATATTTTTTACAAAACTAAAAAAAGGCATTCGAAGCAAACTTGTGGTAATTTTTAATTATTTGTAGAAATATGCCTAACTAATCAAAACTTATAATTTTCTTGGGATTCATAGCCTTTTTCATTGTGAAATTTTAGCAGTTCACTATTTATTAGTTCTAAACAGAATGGATTGAAAAGGATTGAAAGCACTTGGACTTAAGGAATTAAGTTTTAACTTTTGAAAAATGATGTGTAAAGCTTATACTGGAAATAAATATCGTTGCAGATTGCACTATTCTTTTATTTAGTCTGTAATTTATTCCTTTTCTATTTCTCAAAAAGTATTAAAATCATATTAAATAAAAGAAATAAAATTTAAGGGAAATTTTATTTTAAAATGATAAAGTTTTATAAAAGGATATTGATGTTTGAAGTACTTGTGCAAAAATTACATCAATGATGGCTATATTCATATTCTTTTTTCAACCATACCATAGAAATGGAAATGATAAATTTAAGCAAAAAAAAAAAATAACAGTATAATAAATAAGTAGATGGCAGCACGTGTAAGGAGTAGGTCTTGGGTCTAGGAACCGATCTAGAATGAACCTAAATTTGCTCATTTTCAGTTGGAACTGGAACGATTTTTGGAACCTAATACCAGCGTGGAACTGTGCAGAACAGAGCGCCTCGCCGGAGACTTTCCCCCCCCCCTGAATGGCTGGACGGACGAGTCCAATTCTAGCCCTGAGCCCTGATTTGCTGGACGAGTCAAAACACGAATGCCACAGAAAACCGGTCGAGAAAATGCTGGCTCCATGGTCTCTTGGCTTGTCAGGGGACGTCCACAAATTACGCGAGTCTTTTTTTTCTCCAAATTTCGAACCCCTGCCTTCTCTCGGGTGAAATTTTTGCAGACTCCTTCCCCTCTAATTCCCTCGTGAGATTTCCTCAGGGCCTGATTTACCATTAGCCCCCCCCCTAATTTTAAAAAGTTGACAAAAATTTATAGTAGAAATAAGTTTTTATACTCCCTAGTAGGACAGTGGCGTAACTAGAGATGACCCATGGGGGGTGTTACTCCGACTAGTCAACCCCTTCAACATATTACTCCCTTTTGAAAAGTGTCTCATAATACAGGTATAATATAAACAATTTTTTTTTTGCAAAACTTCCGAAGGGAAAACTTCATCTAAGAGGCTTAACTTTCAAGAGAAAACCACAGTATAGAAAGAGAAAACCACACAGGGGGTTTGGGGGTTCTCCCCCAGAATGTTTTAAAAATTCGTGTCTCAATGTAGTGTTTAAATTCATTTTGGGGCTCTTTGGGTTAGTTCCTAAAAGAACAGTTACTTGTGAACCGCCTTCCTTGTGAAGAGAAAACTTTTCAGTTTTTCATGTTTTAGAAACCGTCGATGTAATGGGGGGGGGTTACAACCCCAATAACCCCCCCCCCTCGTTACGCCTATGAAGCCGATCCTACCCAACACCTCCAACCATCGGCTAACTTTCCCATCCCTGCCGAAAACTAGTAGATCGATCAACAAAATTATCCCCTCCCATCCATCACAGAATGAGATGAAGACCAAATCGAAAAAAATTAGCTATTTTAAAATAATTTACTGAAACCTGGATATTCTTTTATTAATCAGTGCAAATAAAAAAATATGGTATTCATTTAAAAATATTCAATAAGCAATCAATCAACGTTAAACGGGGTCATTCTTCCAATAATTTAGCGCCTATGAATTCAATGTATCGAGAAAAGTATCGCAAGAAGGTTCGATACCAAAAGTATCGGTATCGAAAAAAGTATCGCAAAAAGGTTTGATACCACTTGAGCGATACCTTTGGCGATACCCCTCAAGAGTCGATACCTTGGGTGAAGTGGGACATAAATGACTGAATGCGGAGAAAGAGTCGAGAGGAGAGTGTCTTTCGGCGCGATTCGGCGGGAGAAAAAACACAAGGCCGTCAAATCTCGCTCGCAGAAGATTTACGGCTCGGGTTGATTGATTGAGGCTGAGGGGGGGGTGGTGGAGTTCGTTTCTCTTGGATTACGAATCCGGATTTTAAGCTGCAAAATAAGAACAGGTTGCGTTAAATCAACAGCAATATTTTTAAGATAATTTCATTGAAAATTTTTTGTTAATAAAGTATCGATACTTTTATTTAGGTATCGTATCGAATACACCCGATACTTTTAGGTATCGAGTACTTAAGTATTTGGTATCGATACCTGCCCATCACTAATTCGGATCAGTAGTTAAAAAGTTTTTCTCTGGAAACCGTTCACCAAAAACTATTTTTTGGAATAGAGAGATTAAGTAGACAAATTTATGAAAATAACATATGCAGCACCAAGGGGAGTATATCCTGTTCAGGTGACAGATAAATTTTAATTTAATTAATACAAAAAGGGAAATTTAACTTAAAAAATTATAAGAATGCATGAAAAACACACACTGTGTCGTCTAAATTTATTATGAAATTAAAAAGTTAGCTTTTAAAAGTCAAATATTTCTCTAAATTTTGTAGACAAAGAGACAAAACGCAAATATTAATCGTTATCCTGTAAATTCTTAAATTATCTCATAACTTTTTTTTACCCATGTGAGGCTTGGGCTTGGGGTATCGTTGGACATGTCCCTGGCGGGGTCCCACTTTTGACACTTTGAATGTTAAACTTAATTACTCTTTAGGTTTAACAAAATGTTTTCTTTTCTTTTCTAAAATAGTAATGGATACGCGCATTTTATAATTTCAATATAATTATAATAATAACCTAAATTATTATCTTTATTAAAAAATTCTTTTCAAACTACATGTGAATGTAACCTTGCCCCATACATAAAAAAAAAATTTCTCTATGAAATATATACTCCAGGAAAAACATTTTAAAAGGATCATTATCATTACTAAAAGGAGATTTGCACATATTACTTAACTTTGAAAGTATAATTAGCACTATATTCTACTTCTAGTTATTCTAATTAGTAACACTATGAAGCATCATTTTATCCTTACAATAAAAATTACTCATCCATTAAAACTGAAACTGATTCGATAAAAATAGTACCCAACAAATTATTTGTATGCAGAATAATATTCATGTTATTGAACTAAGTTATCATAAAAAAGGTAATTAAAGGTTTTATGAAATCATATAACACCTTTTTATGAACAATACTACCATTATAAAATTATTCATAATATTAAAACCATTTCTTTGATATCCACACAATAATATTATTTCTACCATAAATTTCCTTTATTAGAATTCTAACTTAACTGCAAACCAACTAATATATCTGGCCTTTTACAAAATTCAATATATTTTATATTCAACAAAAGCTTTATCTTGCTTATTTTTTAATTTTTTTCTTGTTCATTACTACTCCCATCCCAAATTGGGAAATATAGGAGCCTGTCATCCAGAATAATGACCAACAATTTCATACATTCGTTTGAAAACACTGATAATCACCTACATAAAAATTTGTTTCAATCAGTACTCGACCGAACCATTTCATTTAGTGTGTTATTGGCATTCAAAAATGAAGAAAATCTAAACCTTTTCCATAAAATTTTGGGTCTCAAAACGCTTTTTCGCATCTTAGTTTTCGAATTTTTCCCTGGGGAGAAATCCCCAGCCCCCCTTTTCACTGGTAGTAATGCTTTCCCTTAAAAAAGTAGTTATAGAGAGGAGAGGTCCCTGCATCACTCGATTGAGGTGCCCCCTCAACATCAGTCTAAAAGAGCAACGAAAGCATTAAGGAAAAAATCGTGGACTTTTGCCCCCCAGTGAAAATTCCTTAAAAAATGGCCTAGATAGACGTTACACGTGGAATCTTCAAGAACAATCAACAAAGCCAGACTGACCGACCACTGAAATGACCATCAAATCAAGAAAGAATACTGTGAAATTGATCGGCTAGGGGGCAATCCACCTGCAAAGCAATGTGTCGTGCTATGAGTGTACGTGCTCACAGCATACATCTAAAATTCGTGCTCTGAGTCTTTATGGTTTCTACAGTCACGAATTTTACAGCGCTTGTAAAAGTATTCCGCTCAAATACATTTCACCATCTATTTCTAATAATTTTCCCTTTACTACTTTAATTCTACGTTAAGTTAAACAAAAAAACTCGTTTTTCATACTCGTGAAACCAAAAACTAAACCTGTATTCAAATCATTAACAGCCATATTCACAGCCATCAGCGTCGGTGTTAAATCCTAGGTCAAAGAAGGATTCCGCCAATCAGAGTCAGCGAAAAGTTAGTTTTTCTTTCTTTAGCTGTTGGTTAACCGCGAAGCTGATGGCTGTTAATTTATTAATATACAGACAAACCTTAAAATTTTGATTTTTGTGAATGGTTATGTTTAATAAATTAATAAACACAAAATTCCAAATAGAACATGAAATTTTAATGATACGATAAAAAGTACACATAAAGGAATAGCAAAAGTATAGTGGAGGTAGCCACATTTGCCAAAATTGCCACAGTTGAATTTAATCACAATAATAATAATTGCAACTGTCCCGTGACTAAGGCACATTAATCAGTCGAATCGAAAATATGAAACATGAGATTTGAATCAATGACTAAAATAAGAGGTTTCCCCGAGAGTTATATTGGCTTAAAATCCTCGAAATATGTCTACATAGTCAGCACACAATATTATCACTTTTAATCAAAATGGAATAATGTTAAATTAAGTGAATTAAAATGAATAAGAAATGTTTCAAGAAAAATAAATGAGTATTGTGAAAGAAAGATAATTTTTTTTTTACAAAACGAATGATAATGGTAAATAACACATGAAATGAAACAAATGAATATTGCATTTAACTTATCCGAAACAAAACCGTACATTGAACATTGTAATCAAAGTAATAATAGGTCTTCCGACTGACATAAGTTTTTAACCCGTCGGATAAAAATAGTGGAAAGGAAACTAAACCTAACGTAGTTTTAAGTAACGCTTATAGACGTGGGGAATATCAAAGCCGTCGATTGCTTCATCACGTAGATTATTAGCATCACGAAGACTTTTTCGAACCTGAACTCGCGATAGATGCTGTAGCGAACGAGGTTGGCTGACTTCGGGAACCTCGAAGATGGTGTTGCGCCTCCTGTATTCGTCACAGAATTCCTGAAGCGTCAGGTGCTTTCCTCTGAAGAAAGGCTCTAACAAAGCTGACATCTCGGCGGGTGTTATGAATGGGTACGGCACGGCAGTCCACAAGAGGCGTAGGTAATCCATGTCTTCGATACTGGTCCGATGGAAGAGAGCCACCAGTGTCTCTAGAAGCATCTGCATTCGCAAGCTGCCCAATTTGCGAAGGTCGACACTGATTTCACCTCTCAGATACTTCTCGTCAACAGTGGCACTGCAATAGAAAATGAGATTAATGGAAAGCTCATGAGCAAACGCTCACGACACATCTAGGAACACTTTTTTATACTTATATTCACAACACTCTAGCTGGGTTGTTAGCTAAAATCCTTTCGCGACGGGCACCTCAACGAATGAGCTGGCTCTTACAGGACGGCACACCTCAAAGAGTTAGAACATAAAATTTAAAGTTTCGATTTTTGAGGTTTTTCAAATTAATTGTTTAAATAATGTTTCAAATTTCCCCCCAATTAAATGGAAGTTGTGTTCAGCACTAAAAAATAGCATATAAACATGTTTCATGAGTGTCAATTACTTCAGGGTTGGAAAAAAACATGTTTTTTTCTAATCAAAAAACATGTTGTTTTCTAATCAAAAAACATGTTGTTTTTTTTGTTTTAAACATGTTTTTTTTTTGTTTAAAACGTTTTATTTGGGTTTTTTTTACCCTCGACACAGAAATTCTAAAAAAGTACATGATTTAAAAATAATTAAATCAAGTTTTTAAAATTGAAAATGGATTAACAAAGCTCCCCCTGATATCAGATGGCATCTTGAGCAATTTTTAGCGCCTGTTTCTTGAAGCTTGGCTGAAGCAAAATTATTGTTTTGGAACTGTGTTATATGTCAACAACTTCAAATTTAACATTAGAAATTTTGATATATTTTGCTAAAAGGTTTAAGATACGAGCTAAACATTCACAAGTTATTATATTCATATTCTTTTCAGTTCATTGCGTATTTTGACGACATTAGCAGCATTGATCGTTTAAAATATTAAAATCAAACATAAGAACAGGTCAATTATAAAAAAATATGATTTTTTAACAAGTTTATTTGTATTTTTTATTAAATAACTTTCTAGAAAAAATAAAATAAAACAGTTGGAAGTAAATACTAAGTTTTATATACTAATGTAATCTGTTCATAGAAAAAAGAATTGAGGTGTTTGCTGCAAGAAGGGATTAACTCTAAAATCCGAATTCATGTCAGAAGTCGCCACGTCTGTCTGTCCTACCAAGGCACGAGTGGCAAACCTAAAATCAGTACCCACAGCAGAAAAAACAGTGGCGAAAAAGCCATAAAGATGGTTATCTCACTTCTATTACCCTGCACTCGCCACTGCTTTTTCTGCTGTGGGTACTGATTTTAGGTTTGCCACTCGTGCCTTGCTAGGGCAGACAGACTTACTGGGTTGGTGAATGTGATCGCCATTTTTTACCGTAAAACAAATTTCTAGGATTAGAATCATTTTACCTTTATTATTTTTTTTATTTGTTATACAGTGGAAGCTCTTTATAGCGACCTGCTCGTATAAAAATACTCTCTTATAAAGACCCAAAAATTAGTCTCTATAAGAGCACTTTTGTGCTCTTATAAAGACTAATCTTCGAATCGATTCAGCTTATCGAATACTTTTCTGGATCGGTTTGTGTGCGTCACACAAGAATTAGCCAATAAACAAATATCAGAGTATGACAAACAGCACCAAGTAACGATCACATCTTCTCGCATGCTTTCGCCCGGGGTAACCGGCTACAATCCCAAACTTTCGCTACCTAATGTCCTTGTTGATTTTAGACTTTAAATTTATTAGCGTATTCATTTATTTTTCTTTATTTCCAATTTTTTGACTTATATTTAAGACATACATTTTTCAAATTGCATGCAGATGCAGGTGAAATTGATGTAATAAATTTTGTTAAGCATCAGACCTTTCTAAGGAAGCTAAGCTATGCAATAAATTAATATCAAAATCAAAATTTAAAAAGCAAATATTTATACTCTGTAAAATATTGATCTTAAACTTTATATAAATTAAAATAAAAGCAAAAAATAAGGTAATATAACATGAAATTGGAAGTATCAAGACTTCATAAAATAAGAAATAATTGTTTAAAGTGAGGAAAGATCAATTGGATTATTCAAACTGTGTTCTAAATCCCAATGTTATCGTTTTCAGGTTGAGATTTCCTCCAGACTTTATAAATTAGTCTACTAAAAATAGATCATTGAGGGAATCGAGTCCACCTTCCCAAAAAGCATCAAAATTGATAGTTTAGCTTAACGAGTTTATTGCTTTTAAACGAGTGATATTCTACACTCGAGTGTATCACTCGAAGTTTGCTCTTATAGCGACAAAAAACTCGGTACGGATTAATTACGTTATAAGAGCTTCCACTGTACTCCTGCATAAAAAAAAAAATTTCCATTTTGAGTTTTTGTCCGATCTTTATCCGATCCTAAAATACTGAAGATTATTACCTTAAGATCATCTTAAATAAGTTTGTTAGATATAGAATCTAGCTTTAAGAAATCAAATTTTCTTTGTTCTCCCGATTAATTGTGGTAGAAAATTGTACCACGATCAGCATCTGGCCGTGGTTAAACATGGCTGAAATTCTTTGACTCAGATTTTATATGATTCTATAGAGCGTGAAACAGCACCACATTGGCAACTACGCTCCACTTTGGCGACGATCTTGCCATGAATTCGTATTTTAGAGTTAATCCCTTCTTGCAGCAAACACCTGAATTGCTAAAAAAGTAAATGTGTTTTAAACAATGTTTTTTTTTGCTTTGTTTTAAATATGTTTAAAACAAGTGTTTTAAACGTAACAACCCTGATTACTATTGTATTATTTGATTTTTTCAAAATTTTCCAACATATTTTTTCTAATTAAGAAAAGTAAATTTTTCTCGGACTGATTTTATCGGATTTTTAGTATGTAATTGTTGAGATCATTTTCAAGTAAAAGACCGGAACTGCTTCTATTTCAAATTTTTTCAGGTTAACCCAGCCCCTTTTTTAGTAGATTTTACTGGACCCTTACTTACTGGAACAAACTTTTATATTTTATTCAATTTTACAAATAAATTTATTTTTTCATCCTGAACTTGCTTCTTATGACAGGAAGAAAGAAGAAATAAAGAAATAAAGTGTCAGGTTTTGTAATGAAGTAAATTTGTTTTAAAATAAAAAATATGATTTTCGTGACAGACATGAGACAAAGACAAAGCATTTAGCTTATGTGTTTGATAGTTCTATAAAAGCTAAAAAAAAGTTCGTTTCCAAAATGTGGTGTTTTGTAGAAGGCAATGAGTCATTCTTTTTCAGAGCAAGAGATAAATTAAAATTTATTTATAATTTGAGTGTATCGAAGTTTGGCTAGTTTGAACAGATAACAGATTTGAACAGATTTATTGAAATTTTAAAAATTGTTCTGATGTAAACTTTCGTGGGGAGTTGACTCCACAGAATTCAAAATATGCTATAAAAAATATAGGCAGGGGTGCAAAAATAGTATATTTAAAAAAATAGTAAAAAAAATACCATTTATTTTTTTTTTGGGGAATTTTATTATGAAATCTTGTATCTGTAAATTACCCCCAGATTACTAAAAAAAACGAGTTGAAACACTGTTTTAAAAGTCAAATTTCAAAATCTTACTAGGGGAGGACCCCAGACCCCATCTCTAACCTGAGACTGTGTTCATTCAATATAAGACTTGGATGCGCTGAGGACCAAATCCCCTCCACCTCTTAAATTTCTATAAAGATACGTTTCACCTCTAAATGCTTGCATGTAATTTTTCAAAAGAAAATATTATTATAAACGTTTTTTTTTTAAGACGAGTTTAAACAAAAAAAAATGAGATACTATTACAATTTCATCCCAATTAGAATAATGATAAAGTTTTAATCGGGAAGTAAGTTTACAATAAATTTCCAAATTGTAGCCGAAAAAAAGATGAACGCGAACTAATTAAAAACAAACTCCTAAAATTGTAATATTGTATAATTGTAAAATTGTATAAGAACGGTAATACTTTTTACAGTTTCAAATACTTATTTTCCTAAACATGATTTGATATCTTTAAAAAATAACTGACTATTTTAATGGCAATTTTAGCAAAATGTGCAAATTAGCAATTAAAATGCAATTTAGCATATATATTATATATTATTATTATTAACATATACAGGGTGGTCCTTAATTCATGGTACAAACTTCTAGGGGTGTTAGAGTACACCTAGACGAACAAGAATTGGTACAGGAAGGGGGGTCGCAGATACGCCGTTAAAGAGCTAGGACCTAATGTAGTGCGAGTGCGTTTTAAAAGGCCGTTTTAAGAAGGCCCGTGTGACGAAACAAATCATAATAAAATGAAAAACATTATTGCATGAGGCACAGGAGCACAGGAATATCCGTACTACTTAAATCCTCAATGTGATAGAAATTGGACCACTTGCTAAACCGTGGGGTGAGTTTTAAAACGTGCAATATTCATCTTTTAGCCAAAGCATGGAGTTCCCTTACATTAGTGTAATGGTACTTAGAAAAATGATGATCGGGGAAGGAATTTTCAACGATCATACATTGATCATTGGAACTGTATGATCATTGAAAATTCCTTCCCCGATCATCATTTTTCTAAGTACCATTAAGGGAACTCCATTCTTTGGCTAAAAGATGAATATTGCACGTTTTAAAACTCACCCCACGGTTTAGCAAGTGGTCCAATTTCTATCACATTGAGAATTTAAGTAGTACGGATATTCCTGTGCCTCATGCAATAATGTTTTTCATTTTATTATGATTTGTTTCGTCACACGGGCCTTCTAAAAACGGCCTTTTGAAACGCACTCGCACTACATTAGGTCCTAGCTCTTTAACGGCGTATCTGCGAACCCCCTTCCTATACCAATTCTTGTTCGTCTAGGTGTACTCTAACACCCCTAGAAGTTTGTACCATGAATTAAGGACCACCCTGTATATTATTATTATTTAATATGAAGTTTTTTTATATAAGGTTTTATTAAAAGCGTTAAATTGTTCTGAAATCCATAAAAATGTCTGTTGAAATACTTATAAGTGCACTATATATAACATAGCGATACTTGAAAATATATAACTATATTTTAACTTGTGTTTTACTTTGCTTAAAAAATACTAAATAACTGTTTAAAGCTTTTTAAAATTTTGCTTTGTTATTATTATTATTATTATTGAACCTTCATTAAAACAATCTAAAAGAGCTTTACCACTCACTCACTCACTCACTCATCAACGCACAGCGAAATCTACCGGGGCTAATGACTCGAAACTTGGTAGGGTGGAAGACCTTACGGTATATACGCGGAATAAGAAGGGGTTTTTCGAAATTTCTTTTTTCTGACCCACAGGGGGTTTTGGAGCGTTTTGGACGTTTTTGAGCCTAGCGGTGTCCCAAATGACCCCAGATCTTCGTTATTTCGCAGGAAGGTATACCTAGGAAAAATATCTAGAAAGGCATTTTTCAGATTTTGGATATTCGAATTTTAAGCGTTCTGAAAATTCCAAAACCCCGTTTTTGCTGAGCATAAGCAATGTTTTACATTTTCAAAGAAAACAATACCGAGAAATCGATATTACGAAGTGAACTGTTGCTAATACCTTCTTGAGAGTATTTCAAAGAAAGTAATTTCTGGATTTTTCGATATTCCATTCTGGAAGGGGTGCACGGAGGTTTGAATATTTATTCCCGTTTTTAGTTCTTGCATTCTAGCATCCACATTATTGATGTGATTGTTATGAAATTTTAGCATATTGTTCCTCATACAACCAGGAAGGTTTGCGAAAAAGAATTTTTAAAATCAATGCATTCCAAGCAGCATTTTTCGGCTCTTTTCTAAATTCTTATGCTTAGCCTTCAATTTTAAATTGGTAACGTTTATTGCTCCTTCAAGGTGATGCAAAACCTCTATTGTTGGAAATATTTATTTGAAAATGTTTTATAATAGGTGAATTTTTTAAAACTCTGATAAATAAATAATTTTTGAAGATTAAATAATTTTTTTATGATAACCAAAAACCGTTCCACTGAAAAATTTTATTCTTTTTTCTATTTAATCAAATTTAAGTATTTCCAGCAAAGTTCAAATTAAACAACATTTTATCAGAGGCATTTTATCAATAGTTGGTGTGAATAGATTCAAATGATGTTTACTTTTATTTCATGTTTGAAATTTCTTTCAATGAATGAGTTGGTGATAAATCAATAAAGGGGGGTTCAGGGGGTCTCCCCCTGATTTGAAAAAAATTCTCACTATTAAAAAATGGTTATAAACACTTTAATTCTAAACAGTTTTTTAAGGTTTTGTTAAACATCTTAAAAAAGTCTGTGTATTGAATTATTTTTTATTTAAAATTTAGCTAGATGAGACAGAAATAAGTTTTATCTATAGAAATTGGTGTTCAATAATAACCTTTATTGTGAAGCGAAGGCGGAGAGATTTCTATCAATTATACATTTATACGAATTGCAGAAATGGATGGAGGGAGCTAAGGGCATTAAAAAGAAAAAATAAGGAGGGTTCAGAAGGGTCCCCTGACTTTTTCTATTTTGAAAAATTACTCTTTAAAAACGGGAATGGGGATTTCACACATTAAATCTAAACAGGTTGTATTTATAAAGGGTTTTTTACATCTTTAGGAAGTTGTATGGCATCAAAAAGGAATTCTAGCAGGAAGGCAGTTGCACCTAAATGACGCCTCGGAAAGGAATACAGTGAAGAAAATACTTATTTATTTTAACACACAGTTTGGTTAGCCTTTTTTCCCCCGAACTACGGCGGGCATATCAGCTAGTATGATATAAACCACGATCTGCTAATAAGAGCTGAGATTTTCATGCATTAACTTAATATTTATGTACAGTTGGAGAAATAATAAATAAAAAAAAACTTTTTAAAAACCACGTTTTTAAAATGCACTAAAAAGTATAAAATAATTTGCTTCAACTCCTTGTAAAACGAAAAACGTGGGGCTCATGCATTAGGTATTTAATTGAACAGCTTCTCTCGGTATACTCTTTATGCTTCTTATTTTTTTTATTTATTGTGGATATATTAGTAAATAGAGTGGTCAATAGAGTAGTAGCTGTAAATATTATTGCATGAGCCCCACGTTTTTCGTTTTACAAGGAGTTAGAAGCAAATTATTTTATACTTTTTAGTGTATTTTAAAAACGTGGTTTTTAAAAAGTTTTTTTTTATTTAATAAATTATTTTCTGCTTTTTAGTTCTGTGTACAAAATTTCAAGTCTCCATCTCATCGGGAAGTTAGTTCAAAATCGATTTCTAAATAAGCCCCCCCTGGGGGTTCAGGGGAAGCAAATTTAACCAAAACAACGAGATGATATCGCATTGTCATCCAGATCTGAACTGTGTTCCAAATTTCAAGTCTCTACCTCATCGGGAAAATCGATTTCTAAATAAGCCCCCCTGTGGGTTCAGGTCAGGGGAAGCAAATTTAACCAAAACAACGAGATGATATCGCATTGTCATCCAGTTATGAACTGTGTTCCAAATTTCAAGTCTCTACCTCATCGGGAAAATCGATTTCTAAATAAGCCCCCCTGGGGGTTCAGGGGAAGCCAATTTAACCAAAACAACGAGATAATATCGCATTGTCAACCAGATCTGAACTGTGTTCCAAATTTCAAGTCTGCACCTCATCGGGAAGTTAGCTCAAAATCGATTTCTAAATTCCACCCTAAAGCCCCCCTGGGGGTTCAGGGGAAGCAAAGGTAACCGAAACAACGAGATAATATCGCATTGTCATCCAGATCTGAACTGTGTTCAAAATTTCAAGTCTCTACTTCTTCGGGAAGTTAGTTCAAAATCGATTTCTAAATTCCACCCGAACAGACAGACAGACAGAGGGACAGACAACAAAGCGACCTAATAAAAACGTGGTAATAAAAAAAACGACTCAGTTGAGATTTCTGACGAACCACTTGGGTTAGAAAGACAAATAAGGTGTCATTTTTCATGTCAGGAAGTATTCTTTAAATGAAAAAAAAATTTCCAGTCCTTAGGGGGTCGTCTTCATATCAAACGAAACACAAACTTTTTTCAGTATTTTAACAGTATTCGTTTAAATTAGATTTGTATAACTAGATAAATATTAAGTTATTCTTAAAAAAATTATAAACTCAAATAATAATTAACAGCTAAATCTCTGAATAATATATTTATTCTAAGAAAGATATTTAGAATGCAGATAAGAGTAGAGAGTAGTTAGAGGGTTTCCTTTGCCTGTTATCCTTTTGATAACTTTTCAACAGATATGAGGATTGATATTAATATTATTTTTATAAATATGTATTTATGGAATTAATATGTAAATGAAACGAAATATGTAAAAGAAAAATGGTTTAAATCACCATAAACGGTAGTCATTTGGAAATCATAGTATTAATCATACAAATAAGCAAACTCATGGAAATCTCCATCAATAATGCAACTACAAATTTAAAAATTAAACCGATAAATATGTAAATAAGTTGAAATATGTCAATTAAGATGGTTTAAATCCCCTAAACCGTAGTAATTTTGAAACACTTATAAAAATCATGTAACTATGCAAACGCATGGAAATCTCAGCTCTATTAATATAATGTACCTATTTATATAAGTTTCAAAATTATTAAAACTACAATAAGGCTGAGCGCGCACAAGCGACTTCTGTCACGGTGACAAAGACAAAATTGTTGCCTTGGCTATTGAAACAAGTTAGAGTGCGCGCACTAGGCGACGTGACACTTGGTCGATTGCCAAGATTTTCTCCATAGAGATCCATTGTTTTCTAGTGATATTATTGATGCTAGTAATCCTGGTCGCCGTGACTTTAGTCGCTAGTGCTCGCACAGCCTAAAATATTAAACTAGTACTTACTCCTGATTTTGGAGCATGTCCCAACATGTTACGAAATACCGCCTTTCATAAGAGTAAGCAAAGCCATATGGGATTAGTTTCTCGCTATACCTTTTACTGCAGTTTAGCAAGGATATCATTAGCAACCGGGTGTTTTTGACATCCCATCCATTGAAATGTACCGCCAAAAGACTGTCCAACAAAATATGTATGTGCCAGGGCATGACCAGTTGAACTAGCAAGTCGTCGGGTTTCATTTTCAGCTCCGCCGCACACGCCGAAAACAGCCCGACGACTTGTGCTGGTCCCATCGATGCCGCTGTATGCAGCAGCGTCTGGAACGCTCTCCTCACGGTGTCTCGGGGGATCTCCCTCCCTGGGATCATCCATCCGAATTTGCCAGCATACAAGTTGAAGAGGCGAACGGTGCCATGGAAATGCTCTTGCTTCTCCTGCTCGCTCATCCACTTCATCGTTTCGTTGAAGAGCTCCAGCAGGTATACCTCGGGATATCGCCGTTCTCTCACACACAGTGTTTCGCCGATTCTGATGTGCACGGGGATGCCGAGGGACTCCGCATCGACCCGAAACTTTGGCAGACGCCTCTTAAATGAGAGGCTTTTTTTGTCCATTGTTGTGGGGAAACTTAACTGAAACTCTCACGTAACTATTATAACAGGAAATCGTAGAAACTAGTAGAGGAACTCGCAGATACGCTGAATCTTCCAAGAACACCACACCACAAAGCCAGACTGACCGACCACTGAAAGGACCGAACTAGTATAGAGTCTCTAGTATAGAGGAACTCGCAGATAGATATTACACGCGGAACGGGATCTTCAAGAACACCACTTGGGTTAGACTGGCCTAGACATGCTGAAATGCCAAGCATATCAAGGGAAAAATGCATAAATTTTCCGCCAGGGGGCAATCGGCCTGAAAAACCACTACTAGAACTTCAGATAAAGCAGAGGTTATCTGTTGTGTTTGCAGAAGGGCGGTTCCCCCTCCAGAACCCCCCCGCCGACAAATTCATTGAACCCACCCACCTTGGGTTGTGAAGTATCCCTCCCTATTCAAAGGATAGATTACTTTTTTTTGTGATTGTCAGCGATTATTCAAGTGGGCGGACACTCCGGAAAATGCCCCCTCTTTGGGTCGAAAAAGAAAGGGGGAAAAGCGAGAAAAGGCGTAAAAAAAGAAGACAGTAGATTCCAAAGACTTCATTTAAAAAATGTACCCTTTCTTCTTTTTACCCTTTTTTCTCTTCCTTTTCCCTTCTTGGTCCCTGTTTTATCCCAGGGGTCACTTTCCCCAGATTAGGTAATTTACAAGGTATAAAAGGTAAAACACCGTTGTTCTTATGGATTTACTTTGTAATTTTTACGATTTTCCACACTGTAAAAAAAAAAAACGTCTTTTTACGTATTCTTTTCCGTGAATTTTTCATGGATTAATTCCGTAAACTTCAAAACGGAATTTTTATCGTGAAAATTTCCGTTATTTAATTTCTCTCTCCTCACGCATGCGTATTGTGCTATTTCTCCACTTGTTTTGGTGAGACTCAAAGCAACGAGTTGTAAATAAGTAATGGGAGTTTGTGCCAGCGTCTTCAGGCCTAACGAACCTTCAGCTATTTTATTATGTGTAAGTAAAATATATTGTTCTTATTTTTTTTTCCTTATTGGCTGTAAGTGATAATGCTTTAAAATAGAAATACTCTGATAAAACAGATATTTAAACATCGTACGATCGCTTTCTTCGCCACGTAGCTCAAGTCTTAAAATATTGCATAGCTAACTAGTCTTATTAGGTCGCAAAAATATGTTCTAAATAGTTGTGATAACTACTAACTTTTGATTAGACTTGTAATACTGTGATCGGTATTGTAAATTATTTAAAAGATGTCTATTTGGATTTTACGGATTGTTTGTCAATATTTTTTTCAAAGTTATAATCGGGAATATACTGAACCACAATTCAAGTATATTAGATCGCAATAATATGTTTTAAATACTTGTGATAACATGTAACTTTTGATTAGACTTGTAATACCTGTGATCGGTATTATAAATTATTTAAAAGAATCGTCTATTTAGATTTTATGGATGGTTTGTCATTTTTGCTTAAAAATTATAATCGGGAATATACTGAATCACAATTAAAATATATTAGATCGTGGCACGCTAGGGACATTTTGGGTTCCTAGACTTTTCTCGCCACATTTCATTTGTTTGTTGTTTCTGTTTATACCAGAGCCCTGCACGCGCTCGCTATAGCGCGTCTAACTCGCCATTTAAAAAAAAAGCGCGTCCTTAAGATTTTGCGCGTACGATTTTGATCAAGTCGTGAAAAAATCGGCAGGCTTCTGTTTACGCGGCGATTTTCTTTAGAATCGCGCGCGCTGGTGAAAAAGCGGCGCGCTTGGAAAAAAGCGCCGCGCTGAGAAAAATTCGGCGCGCTATGAAAAGCGCGGCGACTTTTTCTTGAATCGTCAACGTGCAGTAAATGTTAGCTCTCAATAGTCAGATATTTAACTCGAAATGATTTTACACCATTGTATCTAATATTTTATGTTAATTTGGGATTGAAGTGGTCAAAGGATTGATGAAGGGTTCCACTCTAATTTCTTAGTCAAAGTAAACACTAATATAAATTTTTACTAACTTAATTATACGCATATATTTAACATTTTTAAAGGATATGTAAGTTGTACTGTTTAGAATGTTTTAGCAGGTAAAAATAGTTTCTCTACGGAAAATTCTGAGATAATCAAACAGGAGATCATGCTCAATTAAGGATCTGGATTAATAGACGATTATGGTATCATATACAGGGTGTCCCGTAAATGATGTGTCACACTTCTAGGGGGGATAGTAGACACCTAGACGAGTCAGAATCACATAGGACTTAGGGGTCCCAGACCCAATCCCAGGGAGTTAAAAATGGAGCGACACCCCAAAACAATTATTGAAAAATTCAATTTGTAGAAGAACTGCTATTGGTAAAAATGTAATTATTGTCTCAAATTTTGCGGTTTATTATGATCTTCAAAATTATCTTGACAGTTTTCAATTTAAAATTTTTTTTATTACGAAAAAAGTTAAAAAACAGCAAAAAAATGTGAAAAATATGCCAAAACTTTATTTTGTTTTCCGAAATCCGTTCTTTCGATTTGATAATCTGAAAGAGCATAATTAATTAACCTTAAGTCCAAAGTTTCACGTAAATAGCATCAGTATTAAACGCTTCAGAGCCTGTTAAAGTTAGTTTTATGGGAGCAAAAACGGCTTCGTAAAACGAACGTTTAGGGACAATCTACAAGTTACGGATAGATGTCTGCCAACTTTCATTCCTCGCCCGATTTGGCGAGACAGGAGATGAGTATGAAAATATCTGAAATGCGCCAATTGAACAATTTGGCGGGATGAAAATTTCAAAAGCGTAAATGTTGATTCTTAATTCTTATTATTTTTAGAAAACAAGAGATTAATTAATTTAATTAAAAAATTTTTTGAACATAAAGAACAAACATGATTTTACTACTGATTTTTAGGAACTATCGATCTTAAAAATCAATAGTATGAATTGTTAGAAATTATCTGATAGTATCGATAGTTTTTTATTCAATCGATAGTTGTGTTAGTTTTACAAATGTATCAATCATGCAAACAGCATTACTACTTATTGCGTTTAATGAGAAAAACTGTACATTTGATAACTTAG
Organism: Tetragnatha montana; assembly: GCA_963680715.1. Taxonomy (NCBI): domain Eukaryota; kingdom Metazoa; phylum Arthropoda; class Arachnida; order Araneae; family Tetragnathidae; genus Tetragnatha; species Tetragnatha montana. Next base: position 25,825,054 of record OY796682.1, read on the forward strand.
GTAAAAAAAACAGAAGAATCTATTATTTACAAACATGGTTCGTAAAATATCTTTTGTACATAGTGGGGATACGTCAGTCGGTGGATCCTCAATCGCTAGGTTCCTGATTTCGGGTTGCGATACAAGGGTGGTTCCTATTAATTAAAGAATGATATAATAAGCAAGTGGGTATGCAGGGTCTCCCCTCAACTTCCGATATAAGAAATTTGCAAAATAAAAGAATGCAGGCTATTGAAAGTTATGACAAACCTAAGATATTGCTTATCGGACGGTGAGTGGATAGCCCCCATACACTTTGCTTATTCCCATTGACATTTCTCGATTAATAGAAACCAATCTTGTATCGCAATTCGAAATCACGAACCCAGCGATCGAGGATCCGCCTACTGACCTATCCTAAAGCAGGGGTATAATGAAAAATAACGACAAAAACTGTTTACAAAAAGTGTTCAAAGTTGGCATTGTGGTTCACTTTTTTATGGGATGGGAATTATTTTGAAAAAAATTAGTAAATTAATTAATTTACTTAAATTTTTGAATTCGATTTCAGACAGTCACAGAAGTCTAGAAGATAAATGTTTATTGAACTTAACAAAACAGAGGCTTAAGAAAAAATAAGTTGTAACTATCCCTTTTGCTAAACACACATTGCTTATTTTCTTAGGTATAGCAACAATTTTTTCTTGAGTGTCTGATTTGATAGATTGAATACATTTACCTTTTAGACTTCTAGTGACGATCCGAAAACTAAGGCCACACATCGCCAAGGAAGTTTGAACTATCTGTAGAAGCGTAGGTTGGCGAGAAATCTCGTATCGCAAATAATGTTGGGAAATTTGGCGAGCATCTATCCGTAAGGGCCACCGTAAAGTTTTATTACATCCAGTGCTTGGATGTAATAACCACCAGCAGTTTATCTCCCCTATCTCCCTCAATCTCTTTGTATCTCCCCTCGCACTCGCCCCTGAGAGCTGACGAAAATTCACCACATGAAGACACCGGCGCCATAAACTCAGGTTTCTTCCTGGAGATAATTGTTTTATTACATCCAAGTTTTATTACATCTAGAAAGTCTACGGCCCACCTAACTTGTAGATTGTCCCTAAACGTTCGTTTTACGAAGCCGTTTTTGCTCCCATAAAACTAACTTTAACAGGCTCTCAAGCGTTTAATACTGATGCTATTTACGTGAAACTTTGGACTTAAGGTTAAATAATTATGCTCTTTCAGATTATCAAATCGAAAGAAAGGATTTCGGAAAACAAAATAAAGTTTTGGCATATTTTTCACATTTTTTTGTTGTTTTTTAACTTTTTTCGTAATAAAAAAAATTTTAAATTGAAAACTGTCAAGGTAATTTTGAGGATCATATTAAACCACAAAATTTGAGACCATAATTACATTTTTACCAACAGTAGTTCTTCTACAAATTGAATTTTTCAATACTTGTTTTGGGGTGTCGCTCCATTTTTAACTCCCAGGGATTGGGTCTGGGACCCCAAATCCTATGTGATTCTTACTCGTCTAGGTGTCTACTATCCCCCCTAGAAGTGTGACACATCATTTACGGGACACCCTGTATTAACCACTTGTCTTCAACCAAATTATATAATAACCTATAGGGGTTTTGCCAACCGTTTTGTAAATAGTATTTTTCTTTATAAGTCACGGACGTAGCTATAGATTTTATAAGGGGGGTGTTCAAGAAACTTAGGATCTCAGTGGACACTGAAAGTTTAACTAAAACAGGGTTTTCCAACTGGCGGGACGCATGATGCCCGCGAAGCTCCCTGAAACCCCCCTAAAAAGTAGCTTTAGAAGACATTTTAGCATACTAAAATTTAAACATTTTTGGGAGAGGACCCCCGAACCCCCTATATACCTTATTAAATTAAGGAGAAGCTTTGCTTTGGTCGGTCGTTTTCTATGGAGAAAAATTGAGGTTTCGAAAGAGAGTTTGTATTCCTTGAATTTCCCTCTGAGCGTAGCAAAGGGTTATAAAGGCTTAGGTTAACCTTTATCATGAGGAGGGACAAAATGGAATATCATAGGCATAGGGTCAACCTTTGACTAGGGGGGGGGGCAGAACCTGTAAGACCTCAGGACCAAGGGAGCCGTTACTAGACTGTTTCGAAGGGGTTCTGGCCCCCCAAATGTTTCTAATAGTTTCCCACTCTGAGTAAAATGTAGGGCAAATGTGAATTTTTGTGGTTAATACATGCCCTCAAGCAAAACAGGGGGGTTTGGGGGTCCTCCCCCAAAACATTTTGTGAAATTGGACCCGAAAAAGTTGTATTTTCACTCATTCTTTTAATATTTGGGACAGGAACCTTTCTGTTTGGCTGACATTAGGTCTAGGCTAAGGGGGGTGTCTGGACCCCCTAAACCCCCCCCGTTATATACGTCCATGCTATAAGTTGAAACCAAACCACGTTCCTGCAATTAAGTATCAATATCTGGGGATATCATTGATCACATGTAAATTGTATCCCCGTTTTAGCTAAGTTTTGGTAATAAGTTTGGTAAGTAGGTAAGTTTGGTAAAAGTTGATCCACGGCGAAAATTATCCCTCACGATAGTATATGTAGTCCTAATTTTTGGACCTGTATAGATAACCCTCATTTATTTACATCAGAATTTGGTATAGACTTGATCACTTTCATTCTAAGCACAAGTCCAATCATATTTAAGTTAAAAGTTATGAAAATTTTCAATGTGTGGAAATGATAAAAAAAAAGTTAGAAAATACAACTTTAATGTTAGAAAGGAATACTATTTACGAAACAACACAGCTTGACTGAGTTGATACAACTGGCTATATATAAATCTTAATTCAAAGTTCATTTATCCTTATAAACCAAAGTAACAGCTACAGAAGAGGAGAAAAAACTATTTACAAAGATTATTACAACTTAAAAGGATTTAAATTTAATTTAAGGGTGCACTTTTTTATAAATTTTTTAATTAATTCTTATTCTAAGATTTATTCAAGATCAAGAAACTTCTCAATCAGATGAATCTGGAAATGTATACTTATCTATAAATCAGTGATAATTTTATCAAAATGATCTTCAAATATTTTCTCGTTTCATGAAGGTGTAATGCAATGATATCATGCAATTCCTACGTGAAGCGCGCAAGCTTCAAATCGGCGATTTGCTTCAAATCGGCACGATCTCAAGGAGAGCGTGTTGCCTCGGCGCGCTGAAAGTTTGTATGACGATCTGATTTTAAAGAGACGCGCTTGGCGCGCTAAATCGAGCGCGTGCAGTGCAGGGCTCTGAGGGGAGCATGTGCCCCCCCAACCGGTCGGTCAACTAAAAATTCTGAAATCAACGAAAAATCAGAATGCTAAAAACGTTAATTTTCAAGTACCTTCATTTCAGATCTTTTAAGCTCCTTGAGGAGGTAAAACTGTCAAAAGAATTTATGAAAGAGCTATAACAATTGAGTTCGGCGGTAATTTCTAGGTACAGACGAAGGAGATGCTTGGTGTCTCCGAAACAGCAGTATTCCAGCTTTCACGTCCATTTTATTTTTGCTTATTATATGCTTGTTTTTACATCAGAGTTAGTTTGCACTAAGTATTTCTATATATTTACTGCAACTAGTCGTGGCCGCCCCCCCCCCCCGAAATTCTGACTAGGTGTACTAAAATGAGTTAAAACCCTGTTTTTAAGGGTCAAATTTCCAAAAATTTTCTGGGGGAGGACCCCCAGACCCCCTTTTGTGCTTGGAACTATATTATTCACAATTTTTAAATATTAACTTCCTCAAGATGCAAATCATACCTGGAAATGTGTTAACAAAGAATACATTGAATCTATTAAATGTGCATGGTGGGGGGCTTAGGAATATTTTTGGTCCTCTCCCCCGGTGCAAACTTCTAGCTGTTGGCTTTTTAAAAAAAAATTCTTTTAGGATATATTGGGCCCCTCCCGAAATAAATTTCTATATATACGCCACTGCAACTATAGTAGTTCTTTTACCTGTGGTTAAGACTAGAGTTTTTTCTACATCGATAGGCCGTTTATTAGGTTCAAATGCAAATTCGAGTCTTTGAAAACTTTTCAGCAGTGCCCCCCCCAATATTTTAGGTCACGCTACGCCTATGGCGTAGTGGACTTTCTGTAACCTTGGCCATTGGAAATAAAAAATATATTAGATCGCAAAAATATGGTCTAAATACTTGTGATAACTTGTAACTTTTGATTTAACTTTGTGATACTGTGATCGGTGTTGTAAATTATTTAAATTACCTTCGGTTGCAATTGATTAAATCAAGATTGAATTATTTTCCAACGATACAATTTTGCGAGCACACAGAACTCTCCTTTGGGTTAAAGGCAAAATCCAACCAGAATGGCCAATCTTGGGTTTGGAAAAATACAAAATCAACCCTAGAAAAGGACTTAATTTCTCAGTTACGATAATCAGTGAATACTTCACTTTTATTCATTGTTGCATTGGTACCTAGAGAATCAAAGAACTGTAACATTAGAGAAATAGAAGCATTAATGATTTTGTTTTATAGTATATGATCGCTTGACGTGCCTGCCAAATTGTGTGGTTGGCAAACAAATCCTGCAAACATTAGTCACAATAAATTCATGTACTGCAATATAGAACATTTTCATTTCAGAGTCTTTGCTGAAATAAATCCTGCTGCTGAATAATGAAATATTGATGTGATTCAATATTTTGAAAATACCATTACTGTGTTTAAATTACTTTTTTAATCATGATTGTAAAACCCAATACTCATTTCTGAAAGCAATAAAAATTTTCGGGTTGATTAGTTAGTTATGTTTGATTCTATATTTTCATCTCATATTAAAATATTTTATTAATCAACCAAAGTTGTGAATTATATAGTGAAAATCCACTACCCTGTAAAGAAAATATTTAGAGATCCATTGAAAATTATCTTAATTTCTCTTCAATTCACTATGCTACTTGGGAAAATTATATTACAGACTGTATTTTTTTATAAATTGACATGATTTGTATAGCCAAACATGAAGTAAATATGTAAATTAAATTAAGGTTTGAGAGGCTGGACTCACATCAGGGGGTCCGTCCAACGTCCCACAATATAGTATGTATCCACATTGAAGTATTTAATATAATTCCTAATTCCTATGCTAAAACAGGAAAATAAAACTGGATCTTAAAATTTTACTCAGAAAGGTATTAATGAACGTTACTTTTTAGCTTGATTAGACAAATCAAAGTATAACTCAAAAATTTTAATAGTGGAGCAGGTGAAATAATTGATAACTAATTTTTTATGGGCAATATGATAAACTGGGGATTATTAATGCCCGAAGTTGAGACGGGGCATGTGATAAATTCAATGGTATTTATCACTTTGCCCGAAATACTCGGGCATTAGTAATAATGTCCGGATTTATTACATTGCACGTAACAAACGTAAAATCTCTAGTATTTCTCTTATTAAAGTATATTTTAATATTACTAGAAATTTATCAAATTTTCAGGCTGGTTAAGCTACAGGGAGGCAGGGTAAAGAAAGTAAAAATGTAAAAAAATGACGAGTAAAATAAACGTATTTCATAAAAATAGAAATAAGCTTGTTGATTAGTTCAATTGAAATAAAGAACGAATATTTTTTTCCTCGAGGAATATCTTTAATTATTATAGAGTATAGGAAAAATAAAGGTACAAACGTTTTCTTCAAATTAGGGAAAAATTCTAATTTTTGTAGAAAAAATATCAGACGCAATAGAATCAGATAACAGAAAGTTTCACTCCAATGACGAAAAGATATCAAACGAATGTTCTATAAAATAACGGAAATTTTCTTTCCTTTGACGTAAAAAGTTAAAATGAACGTTCCCTAAAATAACGGAAAGTTTCACTCCAATAACGAAAAAATATTTAACGTTCCATAAAATAACGGAAAGTTTCTCTCATTTAACGGAATAAGATAAAACGGACGTTCCCTAAAATAACGGAAAGTTTCTCTTATTTAACGGAAAAAGATAAAACGGACGTTCCCTAAAATAACGGAAAGTTTCATTCATTTGACGGAAAAAGATAAAACGGACGTTCCCTAAAATAACGGTAGTTTTCCCTCCTTTGACAAAAAAAAAAACCAAAACGGACATTCCCTCAAATGATGGAAAAAGAAAATACGGACACCTTCTCAAATGATGGAAATAATCCGGCAGCAGTGCTGCCGGGAAATTTCCGTTTTTTTGAAGAAACTCTTTTTTACAGTGCACAACCAACCCAGCTGCCAGTTTAAAACCGTAAATTTTACGGGAACTTTTTTACAGTGCAGGAACAAAAATTCCTCTCTAAAGTATATACTCCAGGAAAAACATTGTAAAAGGATTATTATCATTATTACAAGGAGATTAGCACATATATTACCAGGGGCGTCATTTCAGTTTTTGGTTGGGGGGGGCAAGGATTTTTTTTAAGTGGGGCTGAGCCACGCCGTAACCAGACTTGTTTTTTTTTGGGGGGGGGGGTGACTCAACATCATAAGTTCTAAGTAAAAATGGGGGGTCTGGGGGTCACCCCCAGAAAACTTAAGTTACAAATAAACGTAAAAGTTTCAAGGGGAGCCGGAGGTCCTCCCTCAGAATTTTTTTTGAAAATTTTTTATCTCCCTTGCAACCTTGTTGGGGAGCACCCAGAGGGAACTGCCTGTTGTGAGTGGCAGAATTTTCAAGGAAAATATACTGTATAACATAATATATATTTAAAAATTTTAAAGTGTGGTCTGGGGGTCCTCCCCCAGAAAATTTTTTGAAATTTGCCTCTTTAAAGTAGTGTTTCAGCTCATTTTGAGGTCCTTTGGGTTACATTCAAAAAGAACAGTTCCTTGTAAAGCATAGAATTTTCTAGGGGAAAAAAAGTTATAAATAAACGTAAAATTTTCAAGGGAGGGGGCGGAGATCCTCCCCCAGTAAAAATTTTTGAAAATTCCCCTTTAAACCAGACTCCTAAGGGGCTTCAAACTCTTTTGTTCCCAAAGGGAACTGCTTCTTGTAAGTGGCAGAATTTTCAAGGGAGACAAATTGTATAACAGACTTCAAAGGTCAGGAGGGGGATTGGGGGTTCTCCCCCAGAAAATTTTGAAATTAGACCCTCAAACGTAGTGCTTTAACTGTTTTTGGGATGTTTTGAGTTAAATCTGTTGCTCCTTGTGGAAGTTACAAAATTTTCCAGGGACTCAGCAATTTTTCACTTAAAACATTGGGGTGGGGCAATTGCCCCCCCCCTGCCCCCCCTAAATGACGCCCATGCATATTACTTAACTTTGAAAGTATTATTAGCACTATATTCTACTTAAAGTTATTCTAATTAGTAACACTATGAAGCATCATTTTACCCATACAATAAAAATTACTCATCCATTAAAACTGAAACTAATTCGATAAAAATAGTACCCAACAAATTATTTGTATGCAGAATAATATATTCATGTTATTGAACTAAGTTATCATAAAAAAGGTAATTAAAGGTTTTATGAAATCATATAACACCTTTTTATGAACAATACTACCATTATAAAATTATTCATAATAGTCCAGTAACCAGGTGTCAAAAAAGGGGTGTTTCAGGAAAAAAATCCGGAAGTTATTTTCTCAACGGTTTTATATGTTTTCGAGGGTGCTGAATCCGAATCTGAACTTTGCATACAAAATTTCGAATGGCATTTTAGTGAAAATTCGAAAAAACCCTAAAATTTCACCCCATTTTTTGATTTTCTACTTGTAGAACGGAAAGTATGGGTTTCTCATGAAAATGTTAATTATAGAAAATAAAGAAAATAAAACAATCTAAAAAGTTGCCAATTACAATTTTTTTGTCAGACGAATAGTTTGGCCGCGAGAGCGCGCTGAAAAACAGCCATTTTTTGGCCTTTCCGCAAAAAAATAGAAAACGCGCTCTTCTAACCTCTACAAAATGAAAAATATTCACTTTATCAACAAAAATTTTACACCACGTGAAAGAGCATTTAATTTTCTATAAATAACTTTCCTTAAATTATATTTTTGAGAAGGAGGAGGGAGCGAAGGGAAGATCGAAAGTAAAGTAGTTAATACTTAAAAAAAGACTTTCAGTGGAAGTTGGCTCCTTGCACAAATAAAAATGAACAAGCAAATGAATTTTTCATTGCCAAAAAAAAACGTTTCTGGGGGAAAATAAAATACTGAAGAATAATTAATTTAATTAATAATCATTGGGATAGAAATTAAGATTAAATCATACAAGAAATTATTAAAGTAGTGTTTCCTATTTATTTAAATCAAATGTTACTTTTTTACAGAAGATATGGTGAATTTTCCGCCTCAGGGGTGAATATTGCCAGATTTTTAGTGCGCTTTAAAGGCTAAACTATTGGTCTGACAAAAAAATTGTAATTAACAATTTTGTAGATTGCTTTACCCTCTTTATTTTCTATACTTAACATTTTCATCAGAAACCCATACTTTCCGTTCTACAAGCAGAAAATTAAAAAATGGGGTGAAATTTTAGGGTTTTTTCGAATTTTCACCAAAATGCCATTCGAAATTTTGTATGCAAAGTTCAAATTCGGATTCAGCACCCTCGAAAACATATAAAACCGTTGAGAAAAAAACTTCCGGATTTTTTTCCTGTAAAAACTACCTGGTTACTGGACTATATTACCATTTAACATAGGCAATCGGTACTTTTTTTTAAATATTTACATAGAAGGTTTTTTTCGACGATTTTATATGTTTTCGAAGGCGCTGATTACGAATATCAAAATTGTGCCCGCGTGGGAACTCGGCTTCATATCGAAAATCGGAAAAAAAATCTCAAATTTTCGCTTTTTTGTTCGATTTTCACCGATTTTCTCAGAAACTATTCGTTTCTCGAAAAAAAGAAGTATACCAAATTAAAGTACGTAAAATTTCCTATAAGATGCACTGACTCGTTTTTATTTTGCGAGAAGCGGTGTACACTTTAAAGCGTTTTGAAGCGCAGCGATTTTTTTGACTTTCTACAAAAAAAGTGAAGAACGTTCCCTTTCCCCCTCTACAGATCCAAACATATACACGTTACAGACAAATAGTTTATACCACATGAAAGTACATTTAATTTCCTACAAAATACACTACTCAACTTTTACTTTATAATGTGAGGTATTGTCGCTAGAGCGCGCTGAATTACATCTGTTTCTTGACTTTACACAGAAACATGAAAATCCCTTTCCTTCAGAACGCTCTAAAGCGTACACTGATTCTCGCAAAATAAAAACGAATCAGTGCATCTTATAGGAAATTTTATGTACTTTAATTTGGTGTACTTTTTTTTTCTAGAAACGAATAGTTTCTGAGGAAATCGGTGAAAATCGAACAAAAAAGCGAAAATTTGAGATGTTTTGCATTTTTTTATGTGAAGTTGACTTTTTAAATGAAAATAAACTTCAAATTTGGATTCAGCAATGCAAAATCCATATAAATTCGTTCATTAAAATATTCTCATAATTTATTATATTAATTTAAAAATTTGATTGAATTTCCGCCTAAAATACCTAATATTTCATAAATAAATTTTAAAAATTATTTTTTTTGGCATGCTTAGTCATCAATTTATTCAAAACAACCTATTTTATTGGTATTATACCGGAAGTAAAGCGCAGATTGGAGATTAACTACTGCAAAAGTTCGTTTTGGCTGTAAGGCGCAAAAATTAAATTCTTGATCTTTGCCTCGCTCCCTCCCCCTTCTCAAAAAAATAATAATTTAAGGCACGTTATTTGTAGAGAATTAAATGCTCTTTCATGTGGTGTAATTTTTTTTTTGATAAAGTGAATATTTTTACTTTTATAGAGGGTGGAAGCGAGCGTTTTCCATTTTTTCGCGGAAAGGCCAAAAAATGTCTGTTTTTCAGCGCGCTCTAGAGGCCTAACTATTGGTCTGACAAAAAAGTTGTAATTGACAATTTTGTATATTTTTTTATCTTCTTTATTTTCTATAATTGACATTTTCATGAGAAACCCATACTTTCCGTTCTACAGGTAGAAAATCAAAAAATGGGGTGAAATTTTAGGGTTTTTTCGAATTTTCACCAAAATGCCATTCGAAATTTTGTATGCAAAGTTCAGATTCGGATTCAGCACCCTCGAAAACATATAAAACCGTTGAGAAAAAAACTTCCGGATTTTTTTCCTGAAAAAACTACCTGGTTACTGGACTATAATATTAAAACCATTTCTTTGATATCCACACAATAATATTATTTCTACCATAAATTTCCTTTATTAGAATTCTAACTTAACTGCAAACCAACTAATATATCTGGCATTTTACAAAATTAAATATTTTATGTTCAACGAAAGCTTTTTCTTGTTTATTATTACTCCTATCCCAAATTGGGAAATATAGGAGCCTGTCATCCAGAATAATGACCGACAATTTCATACATTCGTTTGAAAACACTGATAATCAAATCACATACATCAAAATTTGTTTCAATCAGTACTCGACCAAACCATTTCATTTATTGTGTTATTATTATTATTGGCATTCAAAAATGAAGAAAATTTAATCCTTTTCCCTAAAATTTAGGGTCTCAATTTCATATCCTAGGTTTGAATTTAGGGTTTTAGGGTTTGAAATTTAGGGTTTCCTATCATAAAACTGTCAATCACTGATAAGAAAGACGGGCAATCAGGGCCGCCGAGAGCCGAACCGGAACGGTGTCCAATTGATGAAGTTAGTTGGAAAATATCGTGGTTTTGTAAAACTTTCAAATTGAAAAGAACTTAGCCGATATGTAATTAAATATTTTTTACAAAACTAAAAAAAGGCATTCGAAGCAAACTTGTGGTAATTTTTAATTATTTGTAGAAATATGCCTAACTAATCAAAACTTATAATTTTCTTGGGATTCATAGCCTTTTTCATTGTGAAATTTTAGCAGTTCACTATTTATTAGTTCTAAACAGAATGGATTGAAAAGGATTGAAAGCACTTGGACTTAAGGAATTAAGTTTTAACTTTTGAAAAATGATGTGTAAAGCTTATACTGGAAATAAATATCGTTGCAGATTGCACTATTCTTTTATTTAGTCTGTAATTTATTCCTTTTTTATTTCTCAAAAAGTATTAAAATCATATTAAATAAAAGAAATAAAATTTAAGGGAAATTTTATTTTAAAATGATAAAGTTTTATAAAAGCATATTGATGTTTTAAGTACTTGTGCAAAAATTACATCAATGATGGCTATATTCATATTCTTTTTTCAACCATACCCGTTTTATCATGTTTTGAAATGGAAATGATAAATTTAAGCAAAAAAAATAACAGTATAATAAATAAGTAGATGGCAGCACGTGTGTCTTGGGTCTAGGAACCGATTTAGAATGAACCTAAATTTGCTCATTTTCAGTTGGAACTGGAACCGTTTTTGGAACCTAATACCAGCGTGGAACTGGAACCTTGGGTTATCGCTAGAGGGCGCTAGGCTAGCAGGAAAATTTGCAAAGGAAAGGAATGCGTTCCGCGCCGCATTGCTTGCGTTCCCGCCATATTAGTTTTGTTTGGCTTATCATTTGGCGTTGTTCAAGCGATGAAAATACTCGTGAAAATTCTATTTTCCTAATTAGTTTGATAATCGTTCGATGAATGATTATATATCCGACACTGAGAAGGTATTAGGATAAGATTAGAGGAAAAAGATACTGGGAAAAAATACGTAATATCGTAAAAATCTTCTATTTGTATCTCTAGCTAAAAATTAAGGATAGAGCGAAAATCCCCATTTCTAGTAAACCTACAACCTAATTTACTACCACTATAGGTAACCCTTTAAGTGCACTGTTTCCTACTTTATTAACGTAATGATCTTCCTTACCTCCTCAAATTAAATCAAAATCAAAACCAAAACAAACTAAACTACCTAAACTTCTTCAAATGTTATGAAAGGAAACAGAAGATGTTTCAAAATGAATCTTTTTATATTTTAGCTATAATTTTTATTTCTTTTAATACTGGGTGTAAGTGCACCCCTTTACAATTTTAAATAGTAACAATTATTCGAATTATTCAGATATTTACTAATCTTTTTGTTTGAAAATTATAGTTAAAACTATAAAGCCTAATTTTGTAAAGATCTCATAAAAGAGAAAATTTCTGGAATTCTCCCGAAAATTTCTTGTTATAAAAATCCTTGGTTTGCATTGTAAAAACATGAAATAAAATGCTTGAATAAAATATACTACATGCATAGGGTTAAATTGACACCAAATAATATGAAATTGCTAACTTTTTAAACAATTTTTAGTTCAGATAAATTTAAAAAAAGATATCTCCAGTGCAGCTGTAAATACAGAGGAGGTGATCCTGACAAAAATCTGAAGAAATAAAATACTAAGGTCACATAAATCCTTGATTTAATGTCATTTAAAAAAAGAATCTTAGAAAATAAAGTTTTATGTGTGAAAAAAATAAGGTCAGGGTACTTTAGAACGTTAAATACAGGGGATGTTAAATTGCAGTTTCACTGTAGCTTCTTTTTGTTGAATATTTTAATAAGTGCAAAAGCAAATCGCCATAATTGATTTTGGTACTAACCTCTGGTAAGTCCTTGTAAGTATCATAATTTTCAAGGAAATAGACATCACAAAATTTCGGGGAGGGGGATTGAACCCCTAAACCCCACCTTGGATATGGCCATACTATCGACAAATCCTACCAAAATTACCCCCCCAAAGATGTCTGGGATATTTCGGGCAAATGTAATACTTAAAGGTGCACTGAATGTTATTTTTTGTGTAGCAATGTCCGCCCCAAGTAAGAAGGGGTCTGGGGTCCTCCCCAGAAAATTTTTTAGAAATTTGCCCCTTAAAAGTAGTATTTAAGTTCATTTAAGTAGTATTTAAGATCACAAAAGAAGAGGGACCCACTCCTTGTAAGCCACAGAATTTCCAAGGGGAAAAAACAATAAATAGACAGCAAATTTTTGAGTGGGCCTTGGGGGTCCTCCCCAAGAAAATTTTTTACTTTTTATCCTTTGAAAGTAAATTTTTAACTCATTTAAGACCCATTTAGTTATCTCAAAAGAAGACCGCTCCTTATAAACTCCAAAATTTTCATGTAAAAGTTAACAGTTAATAAATGGTATTATGCAATATCACACAAATCTGAGATAATAAGATCCATTCTAGAAACATGGATTTAACACAATTTCATGGCCATTTGAAAATGTTCAATGCATACAATTATGTTTTTCTTTAAATGTAGGATCCATTCCTAAGGTTCATAGGCTCTATATCGAGTAATTGTTGACAACCAAGAGTACTGAATGTAGTGAGATCTGCAAGGTACAATTTTCAAACAACCAGAATTAGAATGGTAAGACCTTTCATACATTTTTACAATGATAGCTCAATTAAAGAAAATTGTTTCTTTAATGCATACCATTATGGGGAGAATATAGGCTTTGGAAGTTGGGATTACTGGAAAGTATCAAGACACATTTTACTGTATTTTTTTCTGTGTAATCATTCTGGAAGAGACAGATGTCTCTCAACAATTAAAACCAGTTTTAAGTTTCTAAGTGAGTTAAAACTCTACTTTATGGGCAAATTTCCAAAACTTTTCAATTATGCGATCAGTAGTATCCTTTTGGCTCATTGCGACCGGAGACGTTGCACTCCATAAAGGTACATAATTTTATTTACGCTACGTAATTTATTTATTTTATTGCTGATTTTATGACGAATTGCGGTTGAACATACACTTATAATAGAGTTTTCTTCCATATATTCCAGGATTTGGGTTATTTTGGTAGGATATAGGCAAAATCGTTTTCTGCAAAAGTATAGATTTGATTACGCAGGGTCATACAGGACATTTTTTCAGGATATTTCATTTTTTCTTTAACGTAAAGGTTAAAGGATGTTTTAAATCAGTGCTTCTCAACCTTTCAATACTGGTGACCCAATTTTCAATCATAAATTTCATCGCGCCCCCCCCCCTTTTATACAGTAACAAAGTATGTAAAGCAAATACAATTTATTTTGAAGCTAAAACTAGGGGTCCTCCCCTGAAATTTTTCTAATATATTTATTAGAGTGTTAAAAGCGATTCTAAGCTATTTCTTGAGGAATGAGGATACATGGCATTATGGCTATTTTTAAAATTTTTTCTCAATAATTAAAAATAAATTGCATATTTTTTATGTCCGAATAACATTTTGGATATCTATTACTATTTTTAAGACACTATCATTTAAATTCAAGGGTAGAAAACTGATTTTTTTAATTGCGCCTTTTGGCGCATTGCGACCGACGGAGGGTTAAACACTATATGGGGGGGGGGGGGGGGGGAATTTCCAAAACCCTATGTGAAAGTCACATGTAAAACTTGCCATATAAAAGTAGTACTTGTAAAGAAATGCCTCAGGAGTAATGTGGAGTCAACCCCCTCCCCCTGAAACAAAAGTGTGGTTATGGCTTTAATTTGAGGTCTTTCCTTCCTAAGAAGTTCAGAGAGATGAAAAAAATGTGTTTGCAATAAAAATACACAGTTGAAAGAATTGTGTTCTTAAAGTCAAATTAGCATTGCATTCACAAAAAAAAATTATCTTTAATTTTTACTTTTGATTATTTACAAAGTATATTAAATTATATAAATTTATTTTCCTCTTTAACCCCTGCTTCGAAGTTTTATTTTTCAATTTCCGACCCAAAAATTTCATTTTTTTCTTGCTGAAAATTCAAGTATGTGTTATTTTGAAGCATAAAGTAAAGGAGAGAAAAAATTGTCCTCGAGCTATTTTTAACAGTTTTACAAGTGCCAGATTTTTTTTTGCAACCCATCTTCCCAAAATCTACAATTTAGTACTGTTTCTTCTAATAAATGTAAAAAAAAATTATAACTTGAAATGAAATGTGCCTCAAGATAACTGTCTGATGATGATAGTCTGTTTGACCAAGATTTTTAAAGAATCAGTTCAAAACCACCATAAAACCACAACTACTAAATCCAACTAAAACCCAGGGTCAATTATCGAAAAAGGGTAGGTTGCCGAATTGCTCATAATTAGCTTCACTTCCCTCTTGTGGGCACTTCATTCAGACAGTTTCTCATGTTTCAGAATTGTTGGGAATGGATGAAAAATTCGAGCAAACGTGGTGATATGGCTGCTGAATTCTGGTGCTACTCCTCCCTCTTACTTCTGTCTGTAGCATTTTTGTTATGGATGATATTTGGTGACCACAATTACAGTAGATTTGGAATGAGAAGAGATGGTATCTCTCCTCTCAAGAGAGGGGTAATAGTATCGTTTGGTGTGTTGCTAATGATAGGTGTGATTTCTTGTATAATCAAACGCATATGGTGAGTACATTAAAACGTTCCCTTAATAGGTGGCTGGTTTCTTAGGGCTTATTGACTAAAGATCTTAGTGGAACATCCAAATTTTGTGCTATTGATTTAGGTTGATTAAGATTAGGTTTGACTTAAGTTGTTAAGTTTAAAGACTAATTTAACAAAGGAATTTTCAAAATTGGTGTTAATATGACTATCCTGGCAGGTACTACCGAGTGATCTACATCGCTTGGAGGAACCATAACTGCAACGAACATGTGGTGAACCGTGAAGAGGTCTTGACTTCTAGCCCTTCTTCCCCTCCCATGGCAGTACATCCCTCTGTGTGGGTTTCGACCGTTTAGAAACGATGATTGAATCTACTGAACCGAATGGACTTTCCTTTCAGAGCCTTAGCTTAGCTATAGAATAAATAACTTCCTCAGAATGTAAAAAATGTACATAAATTTTTTTTAAATGTTGAATGAATTTTATCTACTAAGTAGAACTTTCATCTCATGTTACAATTGACTTGAAAATCTTTCAACAAAAAAAATTATTTTATTATTTTTATAAAGAAAATAAAAAACCTAATCCTATTTTGTTTTCTCTTTATCCTGCTCTCAAAACACCTCTGAAATTTAATATTAAGGTAAAAGCACCAGTAGTTATCACTTTTTACATTACACTACTAATTTAAAAATAACCAAGAACCCCTATATGAAATGTGTTGAAATTATGTAATTTTTTTTTATTTTTTACGTCCAAAGAATCTTGTAGAAATACAATTCCTATTAATTATAATATTGGGTTAATGAATTTGTGTTCTTTTAAGTCAAAATATGGACCTTTATTGAAAATGGACAACAAATTATTTGAAAAGCCACTAATGGACCTGGTGTCAATTACTGGTCCCAAAACTAGCTTATCATTCAACAGTTGATACAATGCATGCCAATGAGATTAGGGAGTAAGAAATAGAAAAAAGGCTAATAACACAATTTGATGAGGGAATTATTATTAAGATATCGAACAATATTTGCCTTTTTCTCACTATCTAAACTTATCCCCCATCCATGCTGCATTCCATTACTCTTCCACCTCTATGGCTTAGCAGTTGATAACAAGCATCATTAACCCAGAAAAATTGAATTTTTAAGCACCGCCCCTGAAAGGGTAAATAATTAAATCTGATAGTAATTTCTAACATTGAAAACAAATTATACATAAAAAAATTTATTGTACAAGTTTGGAACACAGAAAAATAATCATTACATTGGAATTAAAGATATTTTAATTCAACAATCAGCATGCACTGAAAAAATTGTCATTTTTGGTGTCTATATACAAATCATAAAAAAAGTAATAAACAAAGCCACTTGATACTTAAAATTCTGTATTTTAAGTAGATGCATATCAGAACTAAACTTTACATACAGTGAGTGAATAATACACATTCAATCGTAGATTGGTTCAAACTCCTGATCAGCTAAAGTCTCTATATTGTTGCCATTAGTCTCTAAATTGTTGCCACTTCTCTCTTCAGTTTCAGCAGTAGAACTTTCCAACTCCACTTCGGGCAAATCTTCAACTACGTTTTGTTGCTCTGCTGGAGGATTATCCTCTTCAACTGGTCCAATATTTTCCTTGTCACTCGGGAAACTTTCCTTATTGTACCAAGCTTCAACCTCAGATAAATCCATTTCCATTTTAGCTTTACGTTCAGCAATGAGTTCTGAAGGGGAAATAAAATTTATATACTTATCAGGGTTGGCAAATATCATGATCTATCCAATATTTTCAGATTTAAAGTAGAAAAATACTGTTCTTTAGAAGTAAATACTAGTCTGAACCAAAATATTATTACTAAGGAATATTTTTAATTAAATCTTAATTACCCAGAGTATTATTGCTGATAATTACAGAAAATATCAATGTAACAAGAATCATATATATGCATGCATCCATGCATTTGTATTATAATTCCATTTCTGCTTCTAAGAAAATATTTTTACTTATTTAAATATTTAATATAAATTGGAACAATTTATTTATTCATGATTTGAAGGATACTATTAGTCAGCGTTCGAAATTGGAGTATTTTGCTGGTCCGGGACAGCTAAAAAACGGCTCGGACCAGTGGAATAAAAAAAATCCCTGGTCCGCCGGACCAGTGATTTCTCGAGCACGTGTAAAATCATTTAGACGATTTGTTCAGTGATAGCGGTGTTTTAAGTTCGATGATTGCATTTGGTGAAGCAAGTGCATATTTTTGTCAGAACCCGAAATGTGATGATGTGGGATAGGGGAGCCCCCAGCGAAAAAGAAGAAATATTATTAATATTGTATTGATTTTTAACATAACTATTTGGTTCTCACATTCAGTGCAATAGTTACTTTATATATTTAAATCGGTCCTTTATAAAACAGATAAAACATTATGGTAATTGTCTTTTAAAATAAAAGGATAGAAATAATAAGATTTGAAAATACAAACTTGTAAGCATTAACATTGTTTTAACTTAATGGTTTTAAAATTTTTTAGGTATTTTATTATAATTACAATGTTAATTTTTTTTCACAACTTAAAGTACTTAAAAATGAATTTTGGGAGATTTTTGCTTGAAAATTGTTGATTTTGTTATACTGATATATATCCAATAAATATCATGATATATATTGTGATACATATCATGATATATATCAAGTGATATATATCGGCCAACCCTGATACTTATATTTACTCAACCCTGTAAAAGGGGACAGCAATTTTCTACCTATGAGAAAACAATGATAAATCATTTAGTGAAAATCAAAGTTTGTGTTTATTTAATTATTTTAAAACTTTGCAGTTCTGTAAGAATTGACTTCCAACTTTATTTTTAGTTTGCTGTGGGGAGTTTTAAGTGAAAATGCCTACATAATGAGAATTCACTCTTTTTTTGGTTTAAGACACTTCCGATTCGTTTAAATCCCAATGGTCCTGGGCCATAAGTTGTTATGAGCTGAATGAGCTCAAATTTTGCATGCATTATTATTTTTTTGCAGGGATGACCCAAGGATTTATTACAGCAACAGAGTTCATTACATTATTCATAAGTTCTATCAGATTTAATATCCATTATTTATTATTAAAAAAGGTGATACTGTGAGAACTTCTCATCAGCTTCTTGCTAGGGTTTTTTGCAACCTTAGCGAAATGTGACGTCATTAGGGTGAGAAGAGCGATTTAGTCACTACCGGCTACTAAACCGCAGGTGCTAGGGTACCAATTTGCAGAAAAAAAGTTTAAAAAAAGCAATTACCTGCAATTTCTGCTTTAGTAGCTTGCAACCGTTTCTCACTTTCAGGTGTATGAGTAGCTGGCAAGAAATAAACATGTGGTAAGGCTTCAGTCTTGATGAAGTTTCCTAAGTATTTGTGAGTATTTTCCCAAGCAGAGTGCTAAATGAAATATTTAACATTAGCCAAAATAATCATGAACTGACCATTATAACTATTGAAATTTTAAAACACCAAAAAATCTTACAATTTCTGCAATTTGAATCTTTCTCTCTAAGCAGCGTAACTGCGTTTGTTTTTCTCTTCTGGTGAAGAAGAGTTCTTCCTTTTCTTTCTTGATGCGCTCTCGTTCTTCAGCAGCAGCTGCTTCAACTTTCTGCTCTATTTCAGCCTTTCTCTTATCCTAAAGCAAATCAGTGGGAAAATAAATACAAAACACACATAGACAGGTAAGTAACACTGAAGAAATACATTTATTTTGTTATTATGCAGAGGGTACCCTGAAAAAATAAAACAAGTCTTGTGTTTTCAGCAGCTTTAACCAGATTACGGAGCGAAATAGGAATAGTATATTATACAATGTATGTTCACTAGAAATAGAAGAATCATAATACAAATTATAAGGGATTATTTCTGCTTACAACTAAGCAAAATAAAAAATTTCTGAAAATAATTAGAATTCAGAAAATTAATCCCATTCAAATTATCTTTCCATTTTTTTTTCTTTATTGGAAGATATTATTGAGCTATTACTTATATTATTACTACTATTTTTAAAGTTCCAGTTTTTATAAGTAAACTAGTATTCAAAATAGAAGGTACCCTTTTTTTTTTTCAAAGTTACAAAACTGACCTTACATTTTGAACAAATTTAAAATTTTTCTCTAACTTTCTTTTTCAAGAATCAGTACAAAATATGGTTCAATACTTACCTTTTCTTTACTTTCTTTAGCTTCATGTTGGAACTTTTGAAGAGTACCAAGGATCATTCCCAACATCCTACGATTTCTAAAAAAAAAAAAGATAATCATTGTTTCAGTTGTTACAGTTACAGATTATACAAATACAAAATTCATATTAACCATGGATACCATTCTTCAAAAATTTCAAGACTGATCTATCTAATTAATCATTTTACCCAGTCTTGTGGTTTTTTTTTAAAAGAAAAGTGGATAGAATATACAAAAGCATGTAGCTGGATTTGTTAAGACACAGTATCAATGCATTTAATTCCAAATAAATATATAGTTTTGAGCATTGATTAGTTATAAAAGCTCTCCATTTGACAAAAACCATTCCAAATTCCACCAAAAAATATAAAAGTATGTAAGAATAAGTAAAAATTTTGGCACTTAAATGGCAAAATATACAAGTTTAGTGCTGAATTCAGTACACATTGCTGCCAATCGGTTCCCAATTTCATTAAACCCGGACAGAATTCTGTTCACAGAATTGTTAAGAAGATGGAATTCCATCCACAGGACTGAAGAGTGACACCCATGATATTAATACATAGCTGCCAACCAATAGAAGTACTTTCACAGACTACACATATGAAAGCACACCTACCTATTTTTCCCTTACAATTTAAAA
Source organism: Tetragnatha montana (assembly GCA_963680715.1). NCBI lineage: Eukaryota > Metazoa > Arthropoda > Arachnida > Araneae > Tetragnathidae > Tetragnatha > Tetragnatha montana. The sequence continues at coordinate 25,845,254 of OY796682.1, forward strand.
CTTAAGCTTCTTTTTTAGTTAATAGTTGAACTACTAAGCAGAAATAATTCAGATAAACTAAAACCTATAAAGAAACAAAAACAACATCCCTAGTAAATGAAAAAAAAAAAAATGAACCATAAGTTACAGCGCTAAAGGCATCCAAAACTGTTTAAATATCAATCATGGTTCTTGCTCTATTACCATAACATAAATTAATGCTGCTTCTGGAAAAATAACTTAAAGATAGAAAATGTAACATTGAAACCTTAATAAAAATAAAATGACTACTTAGTGAATTCTCCTGAAGTTTAAAAATGTGAAATACCTTGTAGTGCCTATTTAAAAAGCAATATGCCTGTAAATAATGATCAATAATTTTAATTATGCATTGACTCAAAATGTATTCAGTTAATCAAAGAACTAGTTCATGGAGTTAAAAATTTCAAGCTCCCAAAAATGAGGGAATTGCATAGGTGAGGGATTTGCTTAATTTTACACTTTTTTGATACGTTTAGTTTAAAACTATCAAATATCAGATTTTAAAGTTCAAAAATATGTTTTAAAAAACTTAAAATTCGATTTTATTTTTGCCAAAACACTAGTAAAGTCATGTGATCAAAAAACGGGATTTGACGTCACAGCGTCGTCGAAACTAGTGAATTGTTGAAAATAAAAGAAATCAGACTTACATTCAAACCAAAACACGCATAAAACTCGTCTGTTTCTCTAGTGAACGGCCAGAAAAAGAAAAAATTAAAACTTTGAATCCTAATAATTCCTAAACCAATTAATATTTTTTGAAAAACAAAATGCCAATCTTTTTATAAAAATTATTTGTATGTGTCTTTAAAATATCATAGTTTTTTAGTTAAAACTTTGTGAAGAATAGCAGAATGAAGCAAGCTAAGCATACAATAACATAGCGGATCCAAGTGGGTCCAAGCGCTGTGACGTCACACAGCAGCAATTGCGAAATTACTGTTTTTCCCGCCAATACTGGAAACGCCATTTTAAAAATTAATATCTTGGGGAATAGTTTTCCGATTTCAATAATTTTTACGTCATTTTTCATGGATTTTCATCCTCTATCATAATAAAATTAAAAAAAAAAAAAAAAAAAAAAAAAAAAAACGTGCAATTCCCTCATTACCCATATGAAAAATTCTGTAAGACTTTCTTTCTGGTAAAAAAATTTAATAATACTTAAATAATATAATTTAACTTAATCTTTTCATATACCTATCATCTACAATCTACACTTTTCTCCATACTTTTAACTTTTTGTAATTCTTTGTTTGATATTCAAACTCTTAGTTTTATTCAAATGATTGAATTCCCTTTGTTTTTTTTTTTACTTTTTTTAATTTGCCAACTATTAGTGAACACTTTCTCCAAAAACAAGCTTTTAAAACTAAAGACATCAACGCGATCGCAACCGTCAAGTTGTTTTTCAGCCCGCCATAGAAATGCAAAAAGCCAACTTTACAGGCAACTTTGTCTGGACAAAATAATTATGTAAATTTAGTCTTGACCTATTGCAACATCACATGCAACAAATTTTAGCTTTAAAGGGGCCCACAGACGAGCAACTTGTTCGTCAACCGGGTTGTCAATTTGCGAAGTTTGCAACCAAGTTGGCCGTCTGTGGGGAAGTTGATGATTGAATTTCTGGTTGATGATCTGATCGTCAACTTGGTGGGCGGAGCTTAATCGGAACATGTTATTAGGAAAAAAAAAGAAACTAAGCATTAAAAATTAAAAAAATATAATTCTAGCACGAGAGAATAATTAAATAAAATATAACTTTGCATTTAAAGTACCAAAATAAATTAATTTGTTACAATCTGATTAATTTTCTCTTCATTGTTTACATTCTGGTTGATGACCAGGTTGGCGATCCGTGGAAAAATCATCAACCCGATTGACAACCAGGTTGATGACCAAGTTGCTCGTCTGTGGACCCCTTAATAATTTGATGTAATCTAAAAACTTTATTGAACTTGGGTAAATCGATAAAACAATTGAGATGGCTAACTTACCTAGCTTTAACATTTGAATTAATGTTTTGCTCTTGAATTGTGTCCCTTCTGCTTTTAACATCTTTGGGAGTTGCAACAACAGTTGATTGCAAGGAAGGCTAAAATTTAAAAAATAATTAACTAATCCACTTAGTCATTCTCTTTAAAATTTTTAATTTGCTTATGATGAAACAATTCAAGCACACTAACTTGGTTTAAACAAAATACAATTACAAACTTAAATTATAAATTAATTAAAATGAAATATAATCTAATAACAAGATTAATCAAATAATATTTTCTTAAGGCATCCAAAACTATAAAATAAATAAAACAATGTTAATGTAATTCCTGGTTTTAGTTTTAAGTCAGTTTTATAAGAATAAATATAAATTAAATTTTAAGGCTGATTTCTAAAATAGACATAAGATAAAAAACTTAAGTTAACTACTCCTTTCAATTTAACAATAAAAAAAGAAAAACACACTCTTTTAGAAGGTGTCTCATCTTCCTCTCCACTTTCTTCTTCAGGAGGAGGGGGAAGTTCTTCTTCTTCCCTTGTTTTTCTACAAGCAAAAATAAAACATGATAACGGGAGTGAAGTGACACTAAAGTTTCTTAGTAAAACCAGGTTAAGGGTGATTTTACATTTTTGTTGGCAAGAGGATTATTCACATTTTCAAGGAAATCAAAATGCTAAATCACCTTTGCATGCCTGAAGAACATATTAGTATATTGAGTTACATATTCCAAATTCAAAATTAAGCTAATTTAAATGTAAATTACATGTGGAAGGGGTTTGCAGTCTTTACTTCAGAAATCTGTATTCAATAAATCCAAATAATGTTTTTTTTTTAAAGTTAAGATATTTTCAAGGAGTATAATGAAAAAAAAAATTATAGTATTTTTTAGAATAAAACGAAAGAACAATACATTTGAGATTTTTTTTAAACATGTAAATGGCACATACACAACTGCACAACACACTCTCCTGTCTTTGGTAGTAGACTACAATGAGTCTTCGTCTTCAGAATATCACTCTTCCCACAGTATTATAAATGTTTCTATACTCTGTTCCACCCTAACTTGGCAGCACTGGGAAAGGCAGAGAATGTAACAATCCGCCGGAAAAAATAGTACAAGGTTGTATTGCAATTTAAAGTAAAGAATATGCACACATTTGTGAAAATGTGTTATTCATTACATTATAGTTTATTGGTATTTTTATCTTATAACTTAATTTAATCATACATTAAAAATCTTTAAATCCAAGTGAATAAATACAGTCCGTAGGGTAGAGCCGGGTAGAACGGGCAACTCGTTCTGGCTGATTGGCCAGAAACCGGTTTCCTGGCTGTAATTCGGTCACTGTAGCCTTTTCTCCATTGCCATAGTTGGATAAAACAAAAACTCCCTGCGCACAAAAATTCCATCAAATATTATCTGCAAACTAATTAGTGGCCCTAGTCGTTTGAATTTTCACTTAAAAACATAATGACAGTCTCATTGTTTACCTAAATACTGTAATAATGCTTCATAAGCAACAACAGCAAGAAAAAATCAATTTATTTACCAAAATTTTAAATTATTTGAAAACATTTTCTACAAAATTCTAAAACTAGCTGCGCTCGGCGTGCGCTTCTATATTATCCAAGTATGTCCATTGCCAAGTTAAGGTGGAACAGAGTAAAGTAGTAAATAGTGACCTCTCACATCAATGCTTGTTTGTTTGTTTTTTTGCTCATGTGCATATGACTGTTCCAAAATCTTTTCTTTAAAACTTTTTGAATTCAAACAAGCAGTCTGTAAATAATGATAATTTTTTCTTCAAATTTTGCATACCATTTTTAACATCTCACATAGCATAAAACTAGGGGATACTGAAATTCAAAGGAAATGTTTGGGGAACAGTGTAATGCACCATTTTAGAGCATTGTATGTCAATACTCAAAATAAAGGGGGAAAAACATAACTCATATTACTCAGAGCATTTCGAGACAAATTTTATTTACAATATTTCTCCCTTTTAGTTTTATTAAATTTTACATGTTTCTTGTTTATACATAATTTTTTCACCATCCCATGCATTTCCAATACTTATTCAATAAAGTAGAGCTAATGCATTTTTTTTGGAGTAATTTTTTGTTTAGGTTTTAAGGACAAATAGAAACTTATTTTCTGGATGGCCTCATAATATGGAAGTTTAAATAGGAATAAAATTAAAAGAGTCCAGGACAATCGAGTTAAAACTTTTTGCAAATAAATTATACATATATCATTGCCTAGTTACCAGCTTGTAAATTTTTAAGTCTTACAGTTGAATGCCAGAATTTTAGTGGATTGGAGGCCCACTGACCTTGTAATAAAATTGATCTTGTTCATAACCCCTTTCTTAACTTTACAGAAAAATCACACTTCATTTCCACTTCTAGATTAAACCTATTTTTGGTGAACCTATTTAAATATTTTACTTTTTAATATTAACAGGGCTTGATTTGAGGTGGAACGTGCCAGAACAGCATTCCAGTTCCTTTTTTTAAGTCCATACAAAATTGAAAGTATTTAAATACATATTACACAGTTCTAAGAGCGAGTCTGGCTTATTCTATACCAGGGGTCTCCAAACTTTTCAGCCCGAGGGCCGCATTAACTATTAAACAGCCATTTGGGGGCTAACTACATACTCGAGGTCCAAATAAAAAATAATCATAATCAGTACCGGCTTGTGGGTAAGTCAAATGGGGGGGGGGGTTCTCAATTATGTTTGAAAGAATAACTAAGTAACAACCTTACAATTAAATCACAATTATTATTATTTACAATTACAAAAGAGAAAAAAGAAACTTTTTAATTTTCAATATGCACACGTGTATCTATGTTTTTTAACATCTTGGATCTCAGTGGCGTGATTAGAAGTTTATTTCGGGAGGGGACCAAATATTCTTCTAAGAAAATTAAGTAATTATCAGGCCCCAAACTAGACTTCTGCACCGGGAGGAGACCTAAGATTATCCCTAAGCCCCTTATATGCATATGTAATAGGTTTGTGTACCTCTTTAATGCATTTTTAAGTATGATTCTCATTTTGCTGATATTAATCTATTAATGTGACTATTCAGAGTACAAAAAAGGGGGTTCTCTCCCATAAAATTTTTGGAAATTTGACCCTAAAAAACAGGGTATTAACTCATTTTGGTCCTTAGCCCGAATTTCAGGAGGATCTTGAATCTTTTCTTCAATTGAACAAATCCATAATTTTTTCGTAGATAGAAAGGTATCCGCGGGCCAAGTGAGAGGGCCTCACGGCCACATTTGGCCCGCGGGCCGTAGTTTGGAGACCCCTGTTCTATACTATTATAACACAAATCTTTTTTCATGATCATGTCAAGTTTTTCTTTAAGTATTCTAAAGAAAATGTACAATATAGTGCAAACAGATGACAACACTGCTTTGAGTCTATTACAAAGAAAAAAATATATGAGAATTCAATATATACTAGTATAATAAGAAATGCATGAGTTGGTTTAATGATTCTGTTTAAGAATTTCAATGAAATTGCCTAATTTTTTCACCTTTTCTGAGAAAAAAATTAAGCCTTAAATTGTATAAAAAAAGAGCATCATTATTTAATATTGAGTTTCCAGGAAAAAATAAAGTTATGCACATAATAAATTTTTAAATAGTTTATCATACTAATAAAACATACTATCACCACATATTGACTTTCAGTATGAATAAAATTGAAAATTACAGTAAAAAAAATGAACACTGGGTTTGTACTATGAAATGTTCTTATAGAAGAGGGGTGCAGTCTCTTAACTTCAAAATAATTTGCAATACCACCACCCCACACAAAGTTACATTCTGGCACCTATAGTTCTAGAAATTGAGCATGGGTAATTGAAAAATATTTCTTTTTTAAAACATTATAATTGCAAGTGAATTCATACTAGTATAAAACTTTACCCATCTTGAAATGTGCTCTATGATCCAGAAGGTGGTATTGAAACCACTGCTCTTAAAGCAGATAAATTAAAATGCAGTGTGATTCAGATTCATGTAAATAAATATTCAACACAAAATATAAATAATTACAGTCAACTTCCCTAAATGTGATCACTGTTAACGTTATTACTCAGATAATGCTATCAAAATTGAGAGGTCCCGATCAGTTCTATTTAAAATAACACAAAATATGTTGTTTCAAGTATGTGATCAACACATTGTTTAATATCAGGGGCATAGCCAGGAGGATTTTCTTTTGGGGGGTCCAGTGAGAAAAATTTATAGAATATGAGAAGTTTTTCTGGATTTAGTGGAATTAATTACTGAGGAACGCGCTTGTAAATTCGATAACTAATAGAAAAAATGTCTGATTTTTATGCAGTAACGATGCAAATTGATCCTGAAGGATGTACCTAACTAACAGTACCAAAATTATTTTGAAATTCCTACTACTTTTTTTCAGGAGCAAAACGGAAGTTGAAAAAAAAACCCTCGTATAAAATTATTTGGATATTGATATATATGGATTTCTTGAAATTTTTAGCCTCAGAAATATAACCAGTCCCTGAAAAGTTCCAAGTCTTTTACACACTTTGGGCAGTTTAATACTTTAATTATAATAATGTCTACTTTTATTGACCTTAATGTAGAGCAAATAAGTAAATTAATATCATTTACCTCAAATAATATGATATTTTCCATTATAAGCTCAATTTTATAAGCCGGGGTCAATTTGATCCAAGCCCGCGGTTTTAGTTACATTGAAAGTGCAGCGGTTCTAGTGTTAAAGCAATGCAAAAATTGAACAACTATCAGATATTGTAATATGAATTTACTCAGAATGAACTTCAGAAAAATTCATATAAACCATGTTAAGTTCAAATCATTAATAAACTAATAAAAAATTTAAAATCCAATTAGAAAATTATTGAATCAATAGTTGACCTGTAATATAAGAACATAAAGAAACCTTACGTAATGACTTTCCATAATTAAGGAGTTTTCGTAAATACTATGTGAACCAGTTTACCTGTAAGTGAAAAAAGAAAACATTAAGACATAAAATTGGAGCTATTAAAATGTAATATCTTAAAGGGGATGAATGGGACAAATTCCACATTTACACCAATATTGCAAAAATTTTACATTTTTTAATCAGGTATCGAGTTTAAAACCAATAGTTGAACAATTGATTACATTACTAATAAATCATATAAAAATCAGGGATCAGCTGGAATAAGAGTCGTCCAATTGGCGATCACAACGTGATCGCCAACTATACACTATAGATCTATCGTGATCTACCACCAACTTGGTGACTGAAACGCAAGTCCAAATGGAGGACTCTTATTCCAGTTGTGCCAAAATCAGTTGTCTCAGGTTTTGAAAAAGATCACTTAAGCTAAAATCACTTAAGCTGACAGTAATCAAGTTAGCACTATTTTAGAGCCGATCTGTAGGTTTAAACGGTACAATTATGTTACAGTTCCTGCTAAATATTGCCCGGTTCTATAGTAGTATAAAACAGTAGAAATATTAATATATAATTTCAAACTCCTGAATTAAAATGGGTAAATTTTAACAATCCGGGACTTGGCGACTTCTTGGCGAAGTGCTTTCTCGCAAATGCCAGGCATTGGCGAGAAAGCACTTCGCGGTACGAAAAGATGGAGAACAGTACTAACCGATCTTCGGAAGTAATTTTTCTCCTTCTAAACAATAAGGATGAAGCTCCGCACATTATTTTGAAAAAGGGAGAGCATTTTCTCTACATGTAAGATAGAACATTTCATCCACACGAAACAGTGGCGTAGCCAAGAAAACGGGGGATTTAGGTTAATTACTTTAACATGTACAATTAATTAAGAAATTTTTTGAATATTAGGGGAAGAAATTCCGAAATTTTGCTTCGTAGCTACGCCCCTGCCAACACATACCTCACACTCAACGGTATCGATCACCACAAACAAAAATACGAAATCACAGGAATATTAAAAATACCTTGTAGAGAAAAGCTATCCTTTTAATTAAAAAATGTGCAGAGCTTACCTCATATAACGGATAATAATCCAATATTGGTTGGGGATATTCGAGACGGAAGCACAGGACAAAGGCACGGATTACGGCCGGCCGGCAATCGAAAACGGGGGAGCACAAGCGCATGACCATCCCCAACGAGTACCAATTTCGAAAGTGAATAATTCTGGAAAAGTGACAGTTGAACAAAAAAAAAAAAATACAGAATGTTCTACCCCCTTTCAACCAATTAAAATCCTGATGCCTTCAAATTATTCAATAATAAAAAAAAGAAACCTCGGAAACAACCATAGAGGATGAAATAAAAAAGAAACAAGCTGATAGTGAATGAATGTGTGAGTCATTTGAAACTGAAACCGATCTTCGGTAATGCTGTTTTGAATAAAAAACAACCCCATAAATATGCCAATCTTTGAATTAATGAGCTAAGAGGCAGGTGGCTGGAAGAGAGCTGGAGAAAAGATTTGATAACCTAGGGTTGCTGTAATAAACTAAGGGTATTTAGGTAGAACCATTTATCGCCCAGTTTTCATACAATCTCGCCAAGTCCCGGATTCTTAAAATTAACCTTAAAATGTTTAATTAGATCAATAACTATTCAGTTTATTAATAAAAGTCAGAAAAATTTGATGATATTTGGATATATTTAGCGATTTGGATATTGTCGATATTTAGCGGGGACTCTAACGGAATTGTAGTACCACTTATTCTTAAATTGAACTTGATTTTGCACTAAAAGCTTGTTGAACGCAATGTTTCCAAAAATTTCGATAAAACCCGTAATTTTGGGATTCATACTGTTGAATAAAAAACAGATTTTTGTTGCACCTGCAACTCACATTTTACTCATTCAGTGAATCAAAAAATATGTAAAAATCAGAAATGAACATACCTAATAGGGAATAATGGTCTTTTTCTCCCAGGAAACTGACGGCCGGCAATTGGTCCTGGTCCAAGCTGATTTTTCCACTTAGAGCTGTAAAACAATAACATGAAGAGTAAATATCTTAAACCAATAATCAAGTAGCTATACTTATCTTAATGAAACATAATTCGAAAGAAAAGTTAAAAAACGATATCAACAATTAAGCTATTTTGATACTTACAGTCCAGCAGGCCCACTAGTAAACACATCGTCCCGTCCGGTGATGCGCTTGATAGTCTCTTCAGCTTCAGTTAGTTCCTTTTTAGTTGCTTCAAATTTATCTATCAAAGACCTGTAACTATCTTCCGATTGCTGGTTATACATATTGAAAGACTCCTAGTTACTAAGTCAAATACAAAAGTGATATAATTTATATTTTAATCAATGAACAAATCATGCTATGGTTAAATATGCGATCAGCATTCAAAACAAATACTTATTTTGTTAATCAAAAGTAAAAAGTGCATCAATATAAGTTGATTATCAAATACTTAATAGTTTTTAAACTGAAATTTTATTAGATATTATCTAAAATCGAATCAATATGCCTGGTAAAGTTGAAAGAATTTCAGTCTTACCCTGAAAAAATTGACGAGATCGAGCCAATCGAGCTTTGCAAACAGGAAGTTGAGTTGAGAAAAAAGCACGGAAATTGCATATTAGAATTATGGCAACATCAAATTTATTTTATGTATACTCTCATTTAAAAGAAAATTAAGGTTTTAAAATAAATTTAAGGTGGTAAAATTTATCTTCATAATCAAGGAATATTTTTGAAATCTATGTCAAAAGAAGCACTTTGGTGTTACTTTATTAGCCCTCTTGTTTTTCTCCTCTCTCTGCCCACAGTCTCTGCCTACTCTGTGTCTCTGCCCAGGCGAATTTCTAATCTTTGGCATCACCTGAAAATTCATTGTTATTGCGGGAAGCACGAACAAATTTGCTGCAACTTTTGATTAGGTTGAAATTCATTTATTCTTTAGTTTTTCGTGGTTTTAAACGTTTTTAAATATGAGCTCGGACTTACCTTTTAATTGCGATTATGCCAAAAGTGGAAGGGCTTCCTGTAAGAAATGTAGAAACAATATTGAAAAAGATTCATTACGTTTAGCTGTTATGGTGCAAGTAAGTAGTCCTACGTCTATACGAATATCAAAATTTGTGACTACTTGTTGATATTTATGTATAAATATGGGTTAATCCGAAGTGTCCAGGCATGGCGCCAAAAATGGTGTTAAAATAGTGGAATCTGGCAAGCCACTTGTTCAATTGTACTACCCCATAAATGGCTTTGGTAACACCTAAAATGTCTCCCTGGCTCGGACTCTTTGGATTTACAGGGTTCCCATTGGTCAGGGAAAACCTGGAAAAGTCAGGGAATTTTAATTTCACCTAAAAAGACGGGGGATAGTATAGTCAGGGAAAATTGCTCATTTTGGCCAAAAACCTGGAAAATTATCAATTTTAATGTTTGGGTGTCAATTTTGGCTTTTGGAAGTGGAAAAAAAGACCATTTGGTAAATGAAGTGAATCCGGGCTGCAGCTGAATTTGTTGTCGCCAAGTATGATGCCAAACAACTAAACCAAGTATGATAATCGGTCGCTAAATTTGGCGATTAAAATCTGCAGCCCGGATTCGCTTCATTAACCGACCATTTATTGAAACTATATGTTCATAAGAGCAAGAAATATCTGAAAAATGCCGTAAATAGCCTGGAAAAGTAGGGGAATTTTATTTCTGAAATTGAGTGGGAACCCTGGATTTACCAGAATATGAACTTTTGTTTCTTTTTTACAAGCTAACAGCATTTTGGTTTTATACAACAACTGGGTGCCGCTTTTTTTTTTTGGTGTTGCCAACTAAGGCGATAAATCCTTTTCTAGTAACCCAGCGGATATACTGGACAGCGGATTATGATGCCAAGGTTAGTGCCATAAAAGTCAGCAAGAAGAGTGGCACTCAGTTGTAAAATTGTGCATATATATGGAATTCAATGTATTGCCCTACTTTTGAAAGGGTCACATTCTAATGCCCCTAAACCTGAACTCTTTAATATCTTATTGAATTTTAAAGCTCAGAAGCTTAAATTCCAGAATCAGGTAAATCCAAAGAAACCAGGCCTGGGTGGCATTTTTGGCAAAATTTGGTGTTGCCAAATTACTGTTTATTGGCGTGTAAGTAATTCAACTTCTATAGAGCTGGGTTGCCAGAATCCACTCTTTTATTGCCATTTTTGGCACCAGGCCCAGTTTCTTTGGATTACCCCCACAATCAGGTTATTGAAGGAGTCTGGGCCTGATGCCAAGAATGGTGATAAAATAAAGGGTTAATCTAGTTGTGTGTCTGAACTGTATTAGGCTGCCCGTGATAGACTAATGGCGAAAAAGGTCTGGCGTTGGTTAAAAAAAAAGTTCTTTTAAAGTAAAATAATACCTATCCATTAGCTGGGCACAAGTAAAAAATCGCCCAATAATGTAGAATGAATTAAGGAATTCTCTGTTCCAACGGTCACCTCCTGCAAAAGAACGTCTGCCTCTGGCGCATTCGTTGTGTTTTCCGCTGACTGTTTTGTCGTTTGCTTTGCTTGGCGAGCGTTTGGTTCACCATTAGTGACATTTGCACCCGGCTTACAGACATACTTGTATAATATACACGAACGGCGTTCGCAGAAAATTTTGCCCACTGAAGAAAATTTCTGCAGAGAAACTACAAAAAAAAAAAAAAATTCGGAAATTTTTCTGCAGAATTTATTTTTGAACAATACATTTTTCTCTGCTAATCCCTGTCCTTAGGATTTTCTCAATTTTGGACCTTTTATTGAGTGAAATTTGCCTTTTTTGCAAGTCTTTTTCGAATTCGCTAGCGAGTCTTGACGCCCGCTCACCTGGTATGTTTGTTTCTTCTCGTGTTTCGATCGCAATGCGGAAAACAACTTTACCGCTATTAAACCTGTGTTTCATCATCGCTCCTCCCTCAATTCTCCCTGATGTTTTTAAGGCTTGTTAACGCTGAAAAGCTTCTCCTAGCGTTTCAATCGTAGCAACTCAAGCTTATTTCAATTCAGCTTTATCACATCCTGCTGAAAATGTTGAAAATACAGAAATATTTTTTTAAAGCTCTAATCAAAATATTAGATCTGAAATTGATTCCAAGCATAAACTTATTTAAATAGTTTGAGATAAAGGTACAAGATAGTCAGGTAGCCCAGATAAAAATGATTATGGTAATGATTTGAGTATTTAAGAAAGAATGTTAAGATTTAAAAATGTGTAAATTCTTGCAGAAAATTTTTGTGGAAAAAATGTTCGCAGAAAATTTTTCATTTTATACATATGCTTACAGATAAGTAAGTACTTCATTAATAATTCACTAATTGTGTGTATTCATTAAAAAATATGATTACTGATTAGTAACACTGAATTTCACCTGAGATGTTACACAGACATGGTCCGTTTGGATTTACCCCGTAATCTTGTAACTTGGTGCCAAACAAAGAAACTAGTCATGTAATTACTCCAATGAGTCAAATACTTTAATATAATATAATAACCAACTTAATATTTTTTCTAGTCACCTGTGTTTGATGGAAAAATGCCCTTATGGCATCATGTGGACTGCTTTTTTAAGACAAAGAATATTATAAAATCTACTAATGATATTGCAAATTTTCACAATCTTCGCTGGGAAGATCAAGAAATTATCCAAAAAAACATGAGTAAGTTTGATTGTTAATATTGTGTGCACTTTAATTTTAAAATATTTTTCGGATCAGTTGTAATAAGAGTCCTCCATTTGGCAATCGCCAACTGTACACTATAACTAATCGTACCGCCAACTTGGCGCCCGCAACGCGAGTCGCCAACTTGGCGACCGCAACGCGAGTCGCCAAATGGACGACTCTTATTCCGGATGTGCCTATTTTTCTTGCATCTTAGCAGGGTTGGTCAATTTCAAGTCTTACACCCGTATCGACCATCTCGAGTTAGTTTATAGCTAACTCTAGAGTAGGATGTCTCTAGAGTTAAGCTAACTCTAGTAATAAGTTTTGAGCTTATTGACCAGCATCGAATTAAGATACTCTCGAGCTAAATGTAAGAAAGTAGTAGGCCCGTTTCTGATTGGACCGTCACGATGGACAAGGCAATAGAAGGCCGCAAATACCTCACAGGTCATTTCAATGAAAAAAAACTATCTTAAAAAATTATTGATTCTAACTTATTAATAATTTAATCAGAATGTTCTCTTTAAAAATATTCAGAAAAAACTATTGTTTACCTCAACTTTCTACAAAAAAAGTACACAAATAAATTTTTTAAACTTAATATTTACCTAGTAACTCGTGAATACATCTAGTATTTTATAATAAATATTTTTTGGTTAAACAATACCAATTAAACCAGTCTAAATGATGAGGAAAAAAATTACACAGCACTCAATGTTTACAAACGATTTCAGATATCAGAATTAAATTTAACAAATTTCAGGCAAATAATGTGTGAAATTTCTAGCATTAAATAGTATTTTGTAAGTTTCTACAACACTTTAGCACATTATCCTTAATCCTTTCTGCTATACAGTGTGCTAACATATCCCAGACGGCCATTTTGTTTTTGTTATCTCGAGACTAACTCGGGAAAACTGGGGAGTCAAGTTCAGTGCTGTTTTTCTCGTTGTTCAACTCGTGTTGGTCAATACGGCTGTTATGGCGGCTTTACACCACCGAGGTTTGCGGGAACCGCAGAAACTCAGCAACCGCTGGAAAGGGCGCTAGAATTGATTTACGACACTAGCGGCTGCCGCGCGGGAACCAAAACTGTCGCAGCGGCATTAGCGGCAGCCGCTAGTGTCGTAAATCGATTCTAGCGCCCTCTTTCGAGCGGTTTCTGCGGTTGCCGAAAACCGCGGTGGTGTAAAGCCGCCATTAAAGTATTTTTTTCCATTTGGAATGACTGTGAAGCCATGTTAAACACTGGCAAAAAAATTTATATCTGAATACAGTGAATGACTAAAAATCAACCTTAACTGTAATAAAATTAAAATAATGCTGGAAATATATTTTTTGCCAGGGATATTTTGCTTTTTTTCTCCTGTGATCTCAATAGAATTTAACTGATCACAATTACCCATGATGTGCTTTGTGATGAAACCTTTTTATCCCACAGATAGTCGCAGCAATAGCAAAGTTGGGACTTCAGGAGATCCAGATTTTTCTGTGGAAATTGCAAAATCAAATAGAAGTTCTTGTCAAGCCTGTGGTGGAAAAATTGAAAAGGTTTGTAAATTAAAAAGTCTTCAAGGTACATGGTAAAAAATCAATGTTTCATTCGACACAGATTCAATAAGAGTCCTCCAGCCGTCATATTTATCCACAGCTCCCACAGCAATATGCTTAAGTGTTGTAATCATTTAAGCTTATGGGTAAACATGGTGGCTGGAGGACTTAGCGAAACTGTGCCTTTCATTCTTAATAAATGTTCTTATTCTATTTTGTTTTTAACAGGGAGTTTTACGAGTTGCAAAAATTGATTTAGAACCTGGAGCTAGATATGGACCTAGACCCTTTTGGCATCACCTTGATTGTTTCATTCAGAATATAGGTGAACTTGGATTCAGTGGTTCAGCTGCAAAGTATGTAAAATTTTTAATACTTTCAGTGATGGAACAGCTGTGCCTAACTCACCCATCTGCCCCAGAAAGATATATGTTTGCATTTTAGCACCAAATGTACAATTTTGAAGAAAATATTGCCCATCTGTGCCAAAAAGGCGATTTTTTTTTTTAAAGAAAATGTGGTTTTGCCTTTTTTTTCCTGTTTTGCATATTTCCATAAAACATATGAGTATCCTGTATTGATGCATATCTCCCTTCAAAATCAATACGAGCAGAAAGAAACAACTATAACACAGCAGATGTGGCATAGTCCATAAAAGCCCGCTCAGTCTTTCTTTCTAGGTATACGGTTCGCTATCTTTGTTCCTATGAGACTTAAATGAAAACAGTTTGGTATGCACTTTAATAGTGCCAAGTAAGGAAAGTCTGAAAATTTCAAGCCATTCGGTTGATTAGTGTTGAAATGATTGAGCTGCAAACAGAGCAATGGGCCTAAAAAGCCCACCCTGTCATTCTAGTGTTAAAATTTATTACTCTTTTAGGTATAGCAAAATGGGCACATGTATTGGAATCTCAACCTAATCATAATATTAATGCTCTTTTTTTTCTTTAAATGCTTTTTAATATATACATAGTTGGATAACATAGACTATAGAATCCTTATCAATGTTAATTGTTTATGACTCTTGAACTTGGTGGGAAATGTATCTATGATTAGCAGCTCTATTTGAATAAAAGAATCATGGTTACATATTTTCTCCAATGAAATAAATTATACTACTAAGATTTATTTTCTGTGATAAATTCTAACCGTTCAGCATTTCTCCCAGTAAGCAGGCATTTCAAATTTGTACTTTACTGGAGATAGCAGTAGTAATAGAATGCCATACGCGAAGCACTTTAGAAGTCGTTACTTTGGGTACCTTTTTCATTTGTTTGTTAAAGGAATAAACTATAGGGTAAGTTTTTCCTCTCCTGTTATCTTTAGTATATGATGAGGAATTGTGATATTGTGCTTTTAATTCTAATTCGTCCTTAAAGAGAGAGCTGAAATAAAAGCTAACAAATACCTACTTTTGTATTAATTGACTTGCAGATATTTTTTTTACTTTATTTTTATGTGAGCTGCTAGTTTTTGGTTTTATCCAACTATGGTATTGTGGCAAGTGCGAGCCACTGGGAGATACCGATCCGAAGGTCATACGACTCAAAAGTATACTCCGGAGTTATAATCGCTTCACTCAGTATTTATAACCCATTTGAATTACTTGACTCTTATAGTGGTGAGTAAGCTCGCCACAGTACTCCCCCTCCAGAATGCAGCTGGGCTGGATTCGTGAGTCTTTTTGAAACCGAGATCTAGTGGCTAGGTGAGACGCCGGGAGTGCAGAGCCTATGGCCCATGTTTGAATCTCCCGAGGCGTGAAGTTGTGAAGCCGAGAGCGATAGCGTAGCGTTGCGAACCCAACCACAGCAAAGAGGGTGGTTTGGAGCTGGTGACCGTAAGTGAAGGTGGTGAAGGTGCGTGTTCGTATACCGGGTCACCAATGTGGCAAGTGCGAGCCACTGGGAGATACCGATCCGAAGGTCATACGACTCAAAAGTATACTCCGGAGTTATAATCGCTTCAGTCGGTATTTATAACCCATTTGAATTACTTGACTCTTATAGTGGTGAGTAAGTTTGCCACAGTATAATAGTTACTTTGCACTATACAAAAGAAACTGATGTAAACCATTATTTGACTCACTGAAGATTCCAATACATGTTGAAGAGTAGATTTTAATGTTATTTATTAGTATAGCACGAGTTCATAGCTATAAAATAATTGTGTCCCAAGGGGCCCTACTTTCCCTTACCACTTTGTACTGTGTTTAAAGGTGATACTATTTTTCATAAACAATTTGTGGGTGAGTAAATAACAGTTTATAAAGGTGTTAAAAAGGTGATTTTGCTGCTCCAAAATGAGGCTTTGCCTGTTCCATCACTGTACTTCCTTGTTTTTTAAAAGAAATGTTATGAGAATAATTCTAATTTGCAATTTTAGCCTTACTGGCTATGAAGAACTTACAGAAGAAAATCAAAACATTTTATCTGAAAAAATTCCTTTATCAAAAGTGTAAGTATATTAATATTAATAAAAGTTCCAGTCTCTCTTATGCAGTAGGGTGGAGCGAAAAACACGAAAGTTGGAATTTCAATTTTGGTTACCTCCAAAAAGTTGCCTTTTAGTGTCCAAAATACACCTGCAAAATTTTATGAATTTTGAAAAACCCCTTCAGGTCTCTACCAGGGCTTTTATGTTTTCAAAAATTGGTTTTTTACTATAAATTTCATATTTTGCATTGTTTATTGGCAAATTTTTCTGGTATTTTTGTATTTTTAATATAAATTGTAACTTTCCAGGCCCGACAATACATTTTTAACCCAAAAAAGTTAATGAAAAGGCACAAATAAATGTATAATACATGTTTTTTTTTACTTTTTTAATATACTGCGTAACGGGGGGAGCAAAAAACCTTTTTTACGAAATCGGTCTACGACTAAAGCTCAAAGTTTGTAGTTGGGGGTCCTTATAACCCATAAAAAATTTAAACTTGGTCGGATGATATCTTTAGGTTGTGCTTTTGAGTCAAAGTTTGAAAATTTCATGAAAAATGTAAAAAATTTGAAAATTTTCCCAATAATTTCTAAATGATCCCGAAGTTTTTTTATGGTGAATAATTACATATATTGCTTGTATGTTGCTTAATATTAGCAAATTAGTATCTTTGAATCACGTAAAAATGGTTTAATAGTTCTTCAAAATTCGTTAATGGACTATGTTAAATATGATAGTAGTAGCTTATTACATTGTGGTCGTTAAGAACAATGTTTAAGGAATAAAACCGGCTGACCGGTGGAGGGTGAAAGGTCAAAAAGGTTACATATACTGAAAAATAATCATTTTTTGCTATGTGATAAATTTAAAGGGAATTTTTCCATATTAACTGAAAAAAAATCAGTAAAAGTTTTTTTGTCTGTATTTTTTCGTACATATTTCCCAAAATGCTACTTCGATGGTTCTTTTCCCATTTCTTTTATTTGGGGATGTTAAAAGGAGGATGAGAAATTGTTTGAATTGGGATGTACGAAAAATATGACTCGGAAAATATGTAAATATTTAACGCGAAACCTCTCATGATCAATTTTAATGATTTTTTACAATTATTATGGAAAAATCCCCTCTTGAATTCATCACCTAGCAGAAAAATATTTATTTTTCAGTTTATATAACCTTTTTGGACCCTTCACACGAATTTTTAAGGGTAAGGTAATTCTTATAAAAACTGAATTCACACCCATAAAATTACCGGAAAAGGTAATTTAGTGAGAAATGTAAATTGTGGCTCGTCCCCTCAAAAATTAAGATTGGTGAGGGAAACAAAGGTCATATTCGGATTCAGGAGGTCATTTAACATAAGAGTCAGCCGGATTTTTTCCTTAAACATTGTTCCTAACGACCACAATGTAATAAGCTACTAACATATTTAACATAATCGATTAACGAATTTTGAAGAACTATTAAACCATTTTTACGTGATTCAAAGATACTAATTTGCTAATATTAAGCAACATACAAGCAATATATGTAATTATTCACCATAAAAAAAACTTCGGGATCATTTAGAAATTATCGGGAAAATTTTCAAATTTTTTACATTTTTCATGAAATTTTCAAACTTTGACTCAAAAGCACAACCTAAAGATATCATCCGACCAAGTTTAAATATTTTATGGGTTATAAGGACCCCCAACTACAAACTTTGAGCTTTAGTCGTAGACCGATTTCGTAAAAAAGGTTTTTTGCTCCCCCCATTACGCAGTATATTAAAAAAGTAAAAAAATATGTATTATACATTTATTTGTGCCTTTTCATTAACTTTTTTGGGTTAAAAATGTACTGTTGGGCCTGGAAAGTTACATTTTATATTAAAAATACAAAAATACCAGAAAAATTTGCCAATAAACAATGCAAAATATGAAATTTACAGTAAAAAAACAATTTTTGAAAACATAAAAGCCCTGGTAGAGACCTGAAGGAGTTTTTCAAAATTCATAAAATTTTACAGGTGTATTTTGGACACTAAAAGGCAACTTTTTGGAGGTAACCAAAATCGAAATTCCAACTTTCGTGTTTTTCGCTCCACCCTATTATGCAGGTCTTGGATAAAAACTTTCCTATCTCATATTTACAATCAATCATAAATGTAATGCATAGTTTATGCACTCCAAAACTTTGGTACCTTCTCAAATTGAAAATAAATCAAATCAATCTCGTAAATTTCACTAAAATATTTGTTTCTTGGGTAAAAATATCCTTGAGAATCCAGTCCAACAAAATAAAAATTAATAGTATCAAAGTTAAGAGTTGGAAATTACCCTTCTGAATCCCGAAGAAAATTCAACTAACTTATTTTTTATTTATATTCTTTCAAGTGGATCCTTAATTCCTATTTTTGATTTAAAAATCCTGATGTAACTTCTCAAAATAAGTCTTATGCATTGAGATTTTCAGCCATGAAGCTTGCTCAGGGTAATTTTTAATGGTTAAGTTGATGGACAATCTGGTTAAGTTACATCTGTTTTATCCCATTGATACTTAAGTGATATGTTTAAAGCCATTGAATATTAATTTTGTGATATAAAATTTATTACATCCAATCCAAGCACTTGGGTGGTAAGAGTACTATTATGGGAATAGGGTTTGAAATCAACCTTTAAAATATAATAAAACATAACATATTTATATTTTTTGCTTTTAAAGAAATAGAAAAAGGAAAGCAAATGAGGGGCCTGCTGATTCCAAGAAGACTAGTGAAGACAAGCTATTCAAAGTAGGTTATATGCATTACGTACATAATAGTTTTCCAAACTTATGCTGAGATAATTTTATAACTTGGTTTTTAGACATTTGTAAGTCCAGTTTTTACCCTGAGAGCTAGAAGATTTCCCCATTTTAATAAAACTGTTTGAAATCCCCTCTTCACATTGGTTCGAGGTGTAAATTTTGTCTTTCAAACTATTTTATACATACTGAATTAGTACCTCAATCCAAAGATGAATAAAAGTTTTAGTATGGCTATTACCTCTAGAGCTGTAGCTTAATGCCGTGTAATGAAGAACAAGTAGTCTTAGTGGTACTAATCTCATTCTGGTCTGGTCACACAGAGAAGAAATAGTCTTTCTTCATGCTCAAAAGACATGCCCTTAACCCATTAAACGCCGCAATATGAACCGCTATGAAAAAAATTAATTTTTTGTGTGTTTTGAGATTCAATATGTGTCTCTAATCATATACAATTTAAATTTTCAAAAAATCTTTATTTCGACCGGAGATATGGTATGTTCCCAAAATGGGGAGCTTTGGCGTAAAGTGGGGGTAACGTAAAGTGGGCGTTTTCTCCACCGCAGTGTTACGGGTTTGACTTTAGTTGCTAGCTAAATGAAGTTTAAAGTTCCGTAAATATTTTTCATATGATTAATAAACTATAGCATTCTATTTGAGTATTATCTATTTGAATTGTTAGTAAATTCATAGGATTTTTTTCAAAACATATTTTATTCTTTGTTTGAAAAATAGAATAATTTAGCTTGAATGGTTCTTTTCTTTTCTTTTTTTTACCGATTTTTTATATTTTTATGTTTCTGAATTTTATTCAGGTTATTTTAGTCGTTTTACGAACAATTATCTTTTGGACATCCTTTTCTATTTTTTATGTAATAGTCATTATTGAAATGTCCTTGTTTTTCTCCGTTCTAATATAAATTAGACATCACCGTATTTATTCTCTAGCTTCACTAAATCAAAATTATTTACATTAAAAAATTTTATTCTAAATGATTTTAACAAGATTTGATGGCATACATGAAATATTTGTTAATCTTCTGAAAATCCACGCGAATCTGATGATTTTTTTATAGTCTAAAACACATTGCGCAGCTAAAATGAACAGATATTTTACATTCAAATGAAAATTCTTCATAATCTAAATAAAGTTTCTCATCTGTATTTACTGGATATATAGTTTACAATGCGGATAAAGAATTCTATACGCATTCCTTGTTCATTCTTCAGAATAAAGGAGGTGGTACCGTAAATAATTTAACACCTGGTAAGCAATAAATCACTAGTTTGTTGATAAACACACATGTTCTTGAACAACAAAAGGCAGGAAACAGGGGGGCTGTACCCCTTGACAGATAAGAGGTAAAAATTTCAATAGAAAGGCAATAAACCCAGAGAGTTCCAATTCAGTAACATACCTCATAATACGGAAGCACGCGAAAAATCGCACTAGTCACTTCACGCCAAAGCTCCCATTTTGGGAACATTCTAAATAAACAGCTGTAAAATCCTTCTAAATTATTTTTTTGACCCCCGGTTTGTTTTGATTTAAAGACAAAACTATTGTTTTCCATATTCACTGGTTTAAAACTCCTGCATTTGAGTAAATAATTTTTAGTGGATTTATTTTGTGGTGAAGAAAAAAGTGCCAATTTTGTCAAAGTTCAAAGAATTTTTAAAAATAGAATTTAAGTTGCAAACGTTTTGTAAAAATTACCAATATTTATTCATATTCTTGTTATTAATGGACAAAACTTATAAATATGTATCTTCATTTCTTTTTGGTGAAAAAAAAATCTTTTAAAAATGTTCCCAAAATGGGAGCTTTGGCGCTTAATGGGTTAAGGTGTCACGATACTTCATGCGATCATACGAGGTGATCCGTGCCAGAAGGGCAAACCCAGTAGGGTGGATAGTGATGAATTCGCCCTTCTGGCACGGACCGCCTCATATAATTTCATCCATTCCTTCTAGTGAACAGTTTGTCCATCATAAATTAAGATATTAACATTATTTGCAGGATTGTATTTTTTTTTGTTGATTTAAGAATGTTTGTTTTCATTAAAGTATGTGCTGTTAGTAATTTCTTAAACAAGATTTTCTTCTTTCAAGGCTTTTGCATAGTTACAAACCTTCAATTTAGTATGAATAAAATTTCATTGGTAAGATTTAAAATATTAAAAGTGTAAAATACCATTATTTTACTTATGAATTGAAGTAATGTTTTCAAAAGAATCTTCTGAATCTTTTTTAAAAAAAACTAGCTCTTCCAAAAGTTTAAAAAAGTGAAAGTAAAAAGAAATTGACTTTATACCTAAAAAGAAATGAATGATTACAATCAGCCAATAATACATAATAATCTCCATGGCCAACTCAACAGAGAAAGATTTTTAGTAAAACAGGTTGTCCGCGGTTCTTACCGTGACCATTAGTTCCTGTTGACCTGTTCAAAATCCTAAGTCCTGTTGAGTTCCAGCGTCACAGTTAATAGGCTTCAGCCATGCATTTTAATTTTCTGCAGCATGGTCAAAGAGGTAATACGGAAATACTGGTTGTTCTAGTATTAATTTTCAGTGACTATTTCTCTCTATATTAAAAAACAGTAACAGTCGCTGCCGCTGTTTCAGAAAATCTTCACTTTGACAATTTTGAATTGTCACTATGCAAAAACTATAGAACGGAAATTATTAAAATTTTGACCATTTGTAGACAAATGTATGAGGGTCCTTTTCGTTCCAATAGCTAACTAATGAGATAATTAGTTCTGGAATTATTTAATGTCAAAGTCGAAAATTATTTTTTTCTGCTGCGAGTTCGCCCCCAGCAAAATCTATTCGCAGCAGAAATATGATTTTTTTCAGCCGCATTCTCTTAGATGTGAAGTTTTGCACCTCGTCGCCCTTTTTTCGAATTTCGAATTAGTTTTGGAGTAATTAAGTTTTAAAGTTTCGAAATTTTTGACGGGTTTTCGGTTTTTTCGTTATAAAAGAAAAACTAATCACAGTAGAACTATGATATTTTAAACACACATACAATTATTTTTTATAAAAATATTGGCGTTTTGTTTTTCAAAAAATTCTAATTAGTTTTAGAGTTATTAAGATTCAAAGTTTTAATTTTTTCTTCTCTTTCTGTTGCCGTTCACTACAGAAACAGGCGAGTTTTATGATGAGTCTAATTTCTTTTATTTTCAACAATGTTTTTTCTACAAAATGGTTGATGATTATTAGTAGACTTGCTGGATATTTCTTAACATTTCGATTAAATTATTGATAAGCTAAAAAAGGAATGTATTTCGGCAACATTTTTGTTGTTAATTTAGGGGAATGATACGAATTAAATTATTTATAAGCAAGAGAGAGGTATTTTCGGTATTACAAGAGGCTTAATTAAGTCGAGAAGAGTGTGTTAGGCTGGATTGTTGAGATGAACAAGCGAGCTCTGCTCGCTAAGATCGCGAAGCGATCTGAAAAGAACTGCGAAGCAGTTACGGGGGTTGGTGAGCGATAGCGAGCAGGGGGCAGGCCCCCTAGTTTTGTCTAAAAAAGTTTTTTTAACATCTTATTTTACTGTTGCTGTTGATATTTATTGAGACATTTGCTGATTTAAGTTCAGTCGCTTCATCTTCTTTTGATTTTAAACATTTTGTTTTAGGTATCATAATAATAGTTTATACTTCTTGTTTTTAGGCACAGAATAAAATGCTCTTTGACATGAGAGACAATCTGTCAAAAAAAATTAAAAAAAAGGAGTTGGTTGAGTTGTTAGAAATCAATCATCAACATGTTCCTCATGGAGAAAGTCGGGTATGTAAAACTTTTGAAGTTGGGTTGCAATGTTTAAAAATCTCACTCTGCTTTGATAATGGCTGAGTAAATGTAATAAGTATTCTTGATTGAACCTCCTCTGTATTCTTTGATATATCAATCAATATATGAACAGTAGAGTGGTCCTTAAATTATACTTTTTTTGTGTATTTACCCCTCTATTTGTTTCATTGGCTAAATAAATTAATTTTGCAAAGGTTTAGATCAATTCATTTGCTGTGATTTTAATCTTCATCAAAAGTTAACTTTTAATGTAAAGAATTTTTTATCCAATCTCTGCCACCCTCTTCCACCTTTATGGTGGGCAGTTAAATAAATTATTTGCATTACATTCATCATTGCACAAGCATGGAAAAATTGTTTCTATGCAAGCAATTGCAAGGGTGCAGAATATGTCTGTATGATCAAACAAGGTTTCCGGGGAAATTCAGGCAGTTGTGGGGAAATTTTTGCCTTAGTTATATGAGGGAAAAAATTTACAAATTCAGTTGTTACTAGCAACAAGCAATTTTTTTTTGCTAGTGACTGTATCATACTTCCTCAAAGTTCTAGTTTCCTTGGTGAATACCTAAAAGTTGTCTTTTCATTGTGTTCTTATTGATATACTGGAAAAACAAAGTATCCGAGACAGGATTGGTGATTTTCACATTAAATCACATTCTTATTAGATCACATCAATGTTTTTGACTTGTGCACAGGATTGTTTAACTGTAGCTAAAATTTGGGAGTTAATAATTTAATTTTAAGACAATGGACATTTTTGAGCTATGTTACTATCATACTAAAATTTTTACTAAATGATCTTCTGTAAAAATTTAGTCCTTTTAATTTTACACCTAATATTTAAATGATGAGTTTATTAGCTTACTTGAGTTTATATAGGTCATTGATTGAAATAATAACAAAGGAAATCACTGAACTTTTGTTATTTCAAGCTATGAAATGAATAAACATTACCATGCTTCTTAGATTTTAAATAATTAAATTTAAAATTTTATTAAGTTCCTTTATAAGCTTTCAAGCCCCTGTGTACTAGAAATTATTGAAAAGTTGATTTCTATCTCTATCAGGATTTTGGGCAATTCTATGTGTGAGTCACTACAATTAAGCTAAATTTGAATCTTAAAATCACAACTGAAGGATTATTATATGATTAAATTTTATCTACTTTGGTTTTCCTATTGCTTGTGATTGGTTTATGAATATAAGCTACTAAATTTTATTTATTTTATGATAGATTTTCAGTTTTTGGCAAAATTTTAGTTGACTCTCACTACATGGTAGGGTAATGTGAGTGTCACACTACCCTTCAGTTGTCATTTTAAGATTCAAATTTTGCTCATTTTAGTGGGGTCTTACGCATGGAATTAACCTTTCTTTATTCACCATAGTTATAAATTTGCTATAGTTATTCCCCCAAAACAACTATAGATCCATCACATACCTGGTGTTAAACTTCTAGGTAATCAATTAATCCATATTTCCTTTTTTTTTTTTTTTTTTTTCAGATCTTAGATCACTTAGCCGATTGTCTAGTGTTTGGAGCTATAAAAGAATGTCCAGAGTGTAAAAATGCCAAACCTCGATTTTTGTAAGCATAGGTTTTGAAAATGGAATAAACTTTTTAAAACATAGTCTTCATATCAAAATATATATTATTTGTGCTTAGAAAGGAATAAATAACTAAAGGATTTTAAACCACTTTCAGATGCAATGTATATTCATGTCCTGGCTACTTAACAGAATGGGCAAAGTGTCAGTATGAAACAAAGTTTCCTGAGAGGGAAGAGTTTGTTGTACCAAAGGAGTTTCAAGAAAAATATGAATTTTTGTAAGTTCTGATTTTAATTTTTCTTCCATTTAGTTCGGAAACTTTCAAATTTATATCTTGTAGCCATGGGCGTAGCCAGGTTTCATGTTAGGGGGGGGGCAAGGATACTTACCTTTGCTCTTGATGTTGCAGTGACTAGGGATTTACTCAACATTATTTCCCAGCCCCCCCCCCATACCCTATGGCAAGTACTTGTACACGCTAAGTTTTAGGATACTTATACAATGTATTTAAACTTTTGCACACCTAACGTAAAAATATGGGTAATGAATATGAGCTTAAAAATGGGGGGTCTGGGGTTTTTTTAAAATTCCCCCCTCAAAGTAGTGTTTTAGCTCATTTTGAGACTCTTTGGGCCAAACAGAACCGCTTGTAAGCCACACAATTTTCAAGGAAAATTATATGTACTATTGCTTTGATAAAGTTTTTCAAAATAAAATTATACTGAGTATTTAGGAGGGGCAGCTGCCCCTCCCTGCACCCCCCTGGCTACGCCCATGCTTGTAGCTATCAAAACTTTTGCTATCGATAAAGGGAGAGTGTGGTAACAACAAAAGCTTGAGCTTGAAAATAAAGTTTCCTGTATTTCGTCTGATTTTTGAAGTATCAGAATGCTAAATATTTTGAATGTCTTTCCCACAGCATGTTGAACAATGGTGCTGATTTATTTAGTATGAGGGGGAATTTAGTAAAGACTGAGAAGTTTCACTACTACCCTAAGAGAATTCACTTTCTTTTGTCTTGTGGTGTTGCATTTGTCTGACTGCCATGCGCTGATCCAGCACGACTATGAGAAAGGCATTTTGCAGATCACCTTTCCCTTCAGATGGAAATAGTCAAAATGTTTGATTTTTTTTTTACCAAAAAAGTATTTGGTTTCACTTTGGATTTTATTACTTAAAGTGGGGCAACATTATTTCTAAGGTACCCTCTTACTAGTTCTTTTAAACGTTAAGTTACAGGCTGGATTTGACTCTTGATGCACAATGTCAATTTCATGTTTAATGTGAGCCCCAGGTAAAGATGAAAGGTCCTCCTCCATTTTAAAAACATAATATGTATTTAAAATTAGTGGTTTGAGTGTTTAAAGTTAGTGATGTTAATTATTTTTAAGTATAATTGCCTAAATTCACTCAAAATTCAGGCATTTCACTGGAAACTACTTCCTTTGTTTGATCTCAGTTAATTTCTCCACTGTCAAGAACCATTGTAGTCTACATAGTATAGGGATATTTCTTTTTCTCTTTTAGGAAAGATTACAAGTGTAAAGTTCGAGAAAGGCTTTTCCTGGAAACTAGTGAACCTTCTAGTAGTAAAAAGTAAGGTTTTTTTATAAATTTGATGTTATTTTGGATCGATAAGTCGCAACGACTTATGAATTGCACAAATGTAAGGTATATATATGTAGGGTATAAAAAATTAAATTTTATCAGATCAGCAGCACCTTTGTATAGTCCACAGCACAAGTTACTAATCTAAGAAAACTTCGGACAACTAGTCCTTTTCACTTGATATAATCATAATTTTTTAGCGCTTTGTAACTAATTTAGGAAAACCTACCTAAGTACACAGGTAAAATTTATAGAAATTTAGTAATGGAATAATGGTGAAGTAATGGATAATAGTTTTTCAGGCGAATTTTCAAACTTTTTGCATAGCTAGTCTGTAGAAGAGCATAATTTTGTCGAATTTGCCTACTTATCCACCCAAAATTAGAGTGTTTTTTTTTAATATTCTTGTATAATTATTGTAAAAACTTAACAAAATAAATTTTTAAACTCTTTCCTGTTCTCAATCAGCTCTTATTTAATTCATTGACCTTTTCAGTTAATTCTAGATATGCTATAAAACTTAGTTCATCAAATTCTGATTTTATTTTTCAGAAATCTACCTTTATCTGGGTATACTATTTCAGTGGTGGGGAACAAAACCTTTGTAGCCCTTAATAAAGGAATTATAGAAGAATTAGGTGGTACATATGTGTCAAGAATATCAGCAGATGTTCACTTTATTATTGGTGTTCAAAGTAAGTGGTACTAATTTTTTTATAATTTTGACTTGTTTCTATAAGAATATGGAAATAGAAATATAAAGTAAAATATAGCATTAATGGCAGGCAAAATAAATTCTTCAGCTTTGAAAACTCAGAAAAAAACATAGTAAAAAGAACCGCTATCATATTTAAATGGGGTGTTTTTTTATTATTATTAAAATCGTCATATTTCCATCCAAGGTTTTTCCCACCTGCAAATTCAGTTCAAAAAATAAACATCCACTCATAAAAAAATAGCATCACTCTTTTTTTTACTCTGATTTAATAGGAAATTCAAGGGACTTTGAAGTAAATATGTTAAAATTATCAAAGTTACATTGTAGTTGGATTTTTCAGAAAGTACTTTTATTTAGTTTATAAGTGCTTTGAACAAATCCTATATTATTTGCCTTCTGATGACTGTAATGATGAAAGTTCCTACTTACAGACAGATACGAGGCAAACAGTTTTTACGGGAGTCAATCTAAATTAAAAGTCCTTTAACTGAAGCAAGTAGTAGATTAGAGTGGAGCATAAAACATTATTTTGGAAATTGAAAAGGGGCTGTGGTGGGAATAGGTGGCATTTACAATAAAACCAAAAAATTCAAAACTTTGCTGGATCAATTAATATTTCTGGATAGGGTCAGGAAATTTTGCTGTCTAGTGTAGCAGTAGTAGCAAGCAAAAGTTTTTTTTATGGATAAAATAGGTTTTTCCTAAATTGAAAATGTTAATATCCTTTTCCATGAAATTAAGGACTTTAAATTCTAATTAATGAAGGAATTTATATTAAAACCTGGACAAAAGTTTTAACTCTGGAGGGTCTGCAGCTCCTTCACCTGATTGACAGCCATGTTTAACTGATTGTATTCAAACACTGCCAAGTACTACAGTTCTTGTATTACGGAAATTATCGAAAAAACTACGGAAACCCTTTGAATGTCCAATGGATTTCGGAAAAAAATTCAGATATAATTTATCGGAACAAACACATTGTAGCTAATGGTGGCTACCACTTATGAAGATGCATCTGTTTTAGTTTTACATATATAAAGGGTTTTCCCTCCTTACCATCAACTCCCATCCTCAAAAATTGTTTAATTGTGTTATCGTTTGTACAGAAAAATAAATGGTGTCTGCTTCCTCAGCAGAATTCCTTGAAAATCCATGAAAAATATGCCGGACTTAGAAAGGGCATTCTGGATTTTAGATTGTCGGATAAAGGGTTCTTTTCTGTAGTGTGGAAAATCTTCCTTGGAGGTTGGAGTCTGTGTATTTAAATTAATTGAAACCAAACTGATGTGAAAACAAATAATATCTATTTAAATTTTCCTTGAAAATATAGAAGATTTTATAATTAAATGAACCTAGGGATTGATTTGTTCATATCTTATGTCTTGTTAGTCTTGTATTTTTTAAAGATAGTTGTCTCTTTTCTTAGGTGACATTAATAAACCTAAGAAAATGGCTAGTGCTCAGTCACATAACATACATGTTGTGTCTACGAAATTCTTCGAGTCTATCAGGAAAGGATCCCCAGTTGGTCATTCTGTCAAAGAACATTGCATTAGTCCTTGGGGTGGTGATGTAAGTTTTTGTTTCTCAGATTTGTTTGTCTTTTTGTACTTACCATTAATTTGACCCCTAAAACAGGATGTTAATTAGTTTCAGAGATACTTATATGCAATTTCCTTAATAAATTATCAGTATTTATTGACTCAATTTTTTCGGGTGTTTTTCTGTTATTTCTGTTTCCTCAAATTTTTCTGTTATTTTCTGATCTAGTAATCTGTAATTCCTAAGAGGAGAGGTCATATGCAAATAATAATAAAGTGCAAATGAATGTAAAGAATTATTCTCTTTCTTACAATCTTCATTGTAATTTCAATTTAATGTATTTTGAAACAATTTTATTTTTTGATGAAAATGTTATTTTCAATTTTGAAATTTTAGATATTCATAAAAAAAAATTAAAAAGGTACTGATTTTGTTCAATGTTTCTACTTTCAGCCTATTTTGAAGTTAGGAATAAAGAAAGAAAATGCTGAAAAGAAAAAATCTGGAGGTACTTTAAAAACATTTATATATTAGTTTTAACATGTTTGTTCTCAGGGACAAGAAAAGTTTACACTCAATTGAACAACTTCTTTAGTTCTTAGCTAATTAGTTTTCCCTGAACAAAGATGGATGCTTGCTCCATTCAAAATCTGGTATCTGTCCCACAATTACTGTCGCTCAGCAACCAGGCAGGCCCCCGACCTAATGAAACCCATGTGTAGTGGAAGCAACAGCGAGAAGATAGGCAGAACTTTTGCTGGCTCTACATCCTTTTATACTTAAAAGGAAGGAGAATATTTAATGGGAGACTCAAGCCACATTAAACCTAAATTCTACTTTTTGTAGGTTCAGCCTTCACTTGCATAAAAATTATTATTTAAAGCTAATCCTACTTTTACACTACTACTAATTATATTTTAATACAGGAATTCTTTTATACAGTAGTGGTCATAAAGTATTTTGACTACACAGTTTTCTGGATTTCAGAATATTTTTAACTCTTTAAAAAAAACATTTTTCAATGAGAACTTTGTAAATGGGCTCAGCAACTCAGAAACTAGTGCTTTGAAATTTAAATAATGTATTTTTTCTACAGCACTTAAAATGGTACTCCATTGCATTCAAAAGTATTAACTTACATCTCATGAAAAGTTAAAATTCTTCTCAAATCCAGAAAAATGTGTTTGTCGAAATACTTAGAGCAGTACTGTACTATGAATTTTAAATTTTCTTTTTGTTTTTCGTAGATGAAAGTTATAAGTCCAAAAGTGCTCCAAAAAAGCTTAAAGTTTCTGTTAAGGGTGTTGCAGCTGTAGATCCTGAAAGTGGTATGTTATAGTGGATTTTTTCTTTAACTTAGTCTCTAACCATGTAAAATATTAAGTTTTTCTTATGAAGATGGATTTTATAGTTAACTATTAAATGTGATGTTCCAGTTTTCATTTTTATCACCTCTTAGTGTTTTAGATACTTTTAATGTCAGAAAGATGCACATTTGTGATAAAGATATTTTAATTCAGTATTATTCTAAAAAGTAGATTGTACCCATAATTCTTCTAATACTTGCATTCATTTATAAAATTTGCTTTGATTTAGGTCTTGAAAACTCATGCCATGTTTATCAAAATGGGGACAATGTTTACAATGCCATCTTGGCACTCGTAGACACTATTAGAGGAACCAATTCTTTTTACAAACTCCAACTTTTAAAGAGTGACAGGTCATCATCCAAGTAAGTATAACTTTAAAAAATGTTTTTTTTTCTTTTAAAGAAGTTACAGGCAAACCTGTATAAGTGGAATTCCTTGTAAGTGAATTCCTTGATTGATAAGTGAAACGAAAGTGTCAGCTCTTACCCCTGGAGCATTAAAAACATGTTTTAAGTGTAATATTTTTACCTCTTGAAGTGGAATTAAAAACTTCTTTAAGGCCAAAATGAACATTTACTGGTACACTGTCAGATTACCTTGAGATGTGTTTTGGGATAAATATATCCATGCAGTGATAAAAACATTTCAATAAATGACCCATTAATAAAAGCACATTAATTTTCATATCTTAGATACAAATTTTGTGAAAGCAATTGTTTAATTGAAGGTCTTTATACACGCAAACCATATACATATAAAAAAGATTTGAGGCATGGGAAATATGAGTGATTACAGGATTAGGGGAACAAAACAACGTCAAACTTGTCCATGTGGAACGAAAACATTGCTCCCGAGCAAATCCACTTATTCTGGTTTGACTGCATTTTATAAGTAATATTAGAGAAAATTACTATTTTCATCAAACCATTAGAAAATACTTATAACTCATTTGCCATTTAAGATTTTGGGTTATTTGGAGTTATAAACCTTATTGATGCTTTTGAATTCTTGGATCATAAATTTTAAAATCTGTTTGAGAGGCATTTTGTTGGATCTGGATGCATCAACACCAGACTTATACAGGCATGTAAAATAAATATGCCCCACACAAACTATTACAACTGCATTTATAGATTTTACATGTGTAGAAATGTGTTCACCCTTCTTTCTCTCTAACAATTAGCAGATATACCTAGTGATACCAAGCTGTTAAGATTCCCTTATGAGAAAATTATAGATATATTTTAGAAAATCGTTAAAGAAATCATTAAAAAGAATAAGAACTGAGTTAAGAGGAGATGGAGCATTGAAACCTTATTGTTATACCAGATAACATTTTTCCATAATCTTCAATGTCTTTGCGTGTCACTGTTTTAACTACGCCATGCCACTCTAGTTGGCCATTCCTGTTCTAAATATTATTGTACTATTTATTTACAGGTTCCATGTGTTCCGTCAATGGGGGAGAGTTGGGACAATCATTGGAGGATCAAAAGTTGAGGATTTTCATAGTTTGGAAGAGGCAATAGCACTATTTGAAGACTTATATCTAGAGAAAACTGGAAATGAATGGTGGGACCGAAAAAATTTTGAAAAAAAACCTGGTATGATGTATCCTGTTGAAATAGATTATGGAGAGGTAATATATTTGTTAATTCTTTTCACATTTAAAAAACTAATGAAAACCAAATTTCTAAAAGGCATGCATATTTTTAAGTTCATCTGCATTTTATTTTCCTTCAAGAAAATGTTCTCAATCTGATTCCCCAAAAATCAGAATCTGTATAGGATACATAAATTACTTCAAAAAATATTTTGCACAGTTTTAATTTTAGTTTGAAGTTTAAAAAAATTTACATAATATAATACAACTTCCTATGCATAAACCTTTTATTTACCGGCAATTTAAAAACATTTTTCAATCAGTGTAATTCAATTTACTATGACTTTCTTATATTTATGATTACTTCTCGTTGTAAAATTTATAATCTAATTTGAAGTTATTAATGCACTGATAAAAATATTTTTGAAAAGTGTAGTTTCAGTAACTTTTAGGAGAATATTTTCAAATTTTTCTCTCAAGGAATATTCTTCAAATGTTAATTTTATACTTTATTTCATTTTATATCTGACCCTGCTTTCCTAACTTTTAGGAAGACATACAAGCTGAGTTAAAACCCTCTGAAGAGTCCCAGTTGCATACAGCAGTACAAGAGTTGATTTGCTTAATATTTGATGTAGAAGCTATGAAAAAGGCTATGGTTGAGTTTGAAGTAAGAAACCCTTTATTTATAGCACTCAGCCATTATAATTATTAGCCGTTTTTCTATTTCTGTAAACTAAATTGCTGTACTTCTTCATCACTATTTGGGCATTAGATTTTGATATTGAAGTGTTCTCTTGCTTGGTATTTCTTATTGGATAGGCTGGTTTTTCCAAATTTTCACCCTTCATGATAATCCTTTATGGAGGAGTCATTTATAAAGGCCACCCTTAAATGCCATAGGCATCCCCAAGTCGAAAAAAATATAGCTCAGTCCAATCTGTTTGAAAGTGAAGCTATTGCAAGCTCGAAATAACTATCAAACTGAGTGTGATTTTTAAAAATATGGATAAGAATAAAAGAAAGTGCAATAGAATTTTCTTAAAATCTTAGGGTTACAAGAACACTATAACCACATTTTTACACCATAAATGTTAATGGAATCTAATCTTGATAATTGTTTAATATCTAATATGCAACAAATATCAAAATTATATCTTTTTAATAGATCAGACTTTTTTCTTTTTGAAGAATTCTTATTATCATAAAGAAATTCCACAAAGCTATTTTTTCTTTGTAAATTTCTTAGGTCTCTATCTTAATGAGGTTTTATGCCAATGAAAAAAAACATTAGGTTACTAGGCGCATACTCTACCCCTAGGCCATCAGTGCTGATGCCAGGATTGATAAATAACATAATTTTAATGTTTTAAAACACGTAATAACAAGCTCCTATTACTGCACATGCTTCAATCTTTGTAGAACTAACCACTTCATATAAAATATTCCTTTCTGTTCCTTTATGTGTAAAAAAATTTTAATTTGAAAAATAGTTTTATAAACTTGATATATTATACTGGGTGTTTCATCAAGTCTGCCCAACTTTGCACAGAAAGATTCTTACTTCTTACAAGGAGTAGATAAAATTTGCCCCATGTACTATACCTCTAGGACAATTTTTATTTTACAAAATATGTGATACCATATCCAATCAAACCTTAATCCTTTCATTCCAGTCTGCATGCATGCATTTTTAAACGCTATTTTCCAGGTTTTTTTTTAATACTTAAGAGCTGTTAGCTATGTAAAGGGAATTTCTAATGGAAATTTGCTTTTGACAGATTGATCTGAAGAAAATGCCTTTAGGAAAGCTTTCTAAGAAGCAAATTGAATCTGCTTACAAAGTTCTTTCAGAAGCTCAGCAGGTGTGTTAAAAGCTTGCCTAAAATGATTGCGAGTAGTTCCCTTTTTATTGTTAATGGTATTGTATGGTTTATACTCCTTAGTATTATTTCTCTTTCACAGATTTTGACAACTGGTTACAATGCAGCGAAAATCATGGATGTTTCCAATCGCTTTTTTACTTTAATACCTCATGATTTCGGGATGAAAAAACCACCTCTTCTGGACGATGAAGCGTTAATTAAAGTAAGCTGCTTAAATTTTTTACTTTTTCTTTTTAGTTAATTTCCCCCTGTTGGTTAAATATTATTTTCTTTCATTTTTGTTGAAAAGAATATATGCTTGGATATCATATATAGTTTTATATTGAATACTTATCAATATGCTTTGTTCTGCTTGGCTTACCTATGCATCATACTTTTCTTTTCTTCCAGTCTAAAGTTGAAATGTTAGACTCCCTGCTGGAGATAGCCTTTGCTTATAGCATGCTGAAAAGGGAGCAGTCACAGAAAGACCCTGTTACTTTTAATTATGAGAAACTGAATACAGATATTTCAGTATTGGAAAAGGGCAGCAATGAATATGAGATGGTTGAGAAGTACCTGAATAACACACATGCTCCAACCCATAACCAATATTCACTGAAAATTGAAGAGGTATAATTATGTTAAATTGTGCTTGCTCTATGCATTTAAAAAGTTTTATAGCTTGGTGGAAATATATGTTTGGAAATAGACATACAAAATTTAAATGAATGTATATTACTTGATCAGGGCATTTTATTGTTAAGTAGACCTAAATATGATGATGAAATGACTTATCTTGATTTTCATTGATACTAACTTGCATGTTTTTCTGTTTGTTGTGTAGGTCTTCAAAATTAATAGACAAGGGGAAGATGATAGATACACCAAATTTAAAGATTTGCATAACAAGAAGTTGTTATGGCATGGTTCAAGACTGACTAACTATGTTGGTATTCTATCTCAAGGGCTTCGAATTGCCCCACCAGAAGCACCCTGTGTGAGTATACTTATACCAATACAAATT
Organism: Tetragnatha montana; assembly: GCA_963680715.1. Lineage (NCBI taxonomy): Eukaryota > Metazoa > Arthropoda > Arachnida > Araneae > Tetragnathidae > Tetragnatha > Tetragnatha montana. Next base: position 25,879,834 of record OY796682.1, read on the forward strand.
AATAACATAAACCACTAGAAAATTTTTACATTGCAGTTTTTATTCTAATGTGTTTACTATTACTTTTAATTTCATTTTACAACTATTTAAACTACAGTTATCCTTTTATCTTGTTTTACTATTCTTAATTGCATTAGTTGGTAAAATTAGTGGAAGCCCGGTGGCGCAGTGGTAGCGCATAGCTCTTCCGTGCCACAGGTCCAGGGTTCGATTCCCGGGCTGGGCAAGGTCGACTCAACCTTTCATCCCTTGAGTGGGTCGATAAATTGAGGACCAAGCGTGCTTGGGAACTAAACACTGGGGGTCCTGCGTTAGGCTGACCACCTAACCGGGACATATGCCTTGCACCCCAGGGCCCACGGTCAGGAGAACGAAGATGGGCATCATAGAAAGTACTTTTATTAGCCAGGTGGAAATCTTACTAATTGGGCTTAATTGGGGATATTTTAAAAATTACTCATAATAATATAGAAAAACTTCATGACATTTCACTAAAGAAATATAATAGAAGGCAATACTGCTAGTGGAGATAGTATTTTAGTGGGTTTTTTGGTGCTTGATTAATTTTGGTGATTTATCATAAAATATAATTGTTTATAATAATGAAGAAAGAAAGGTTTTTCATACATTCAACCAAACTCCAAAAAATAGATTTTTAAAACAAAATACAGTCTTCTGTTTTAAAAAATTTTCCACACTAATTTCCCTCTTAACAATTTTATTTTCTGATAAAAATCTGTATAACTCTTCCATTCAAACAAATTTGTTCTAGTGGTGCATCTACACTACATGCATATCCACAATGATGTCAGCAGCTATACTTGTTATTAATGTGTACAAAAATAATTTTCACACTAGAAAATTGTAAAATTTGAAAAATTACAAGAATTTTGAGAACCAAATAGCTACTCCCACCAGTTTGACATTTAACCTTTTGAATTATTATAAAAACCAGTGTGTGAATAAAATGTGGGTATTAAGTGCCCGGGGGTAAAACCAGGTTCTTCCTTTGGGAGGTTTTGCGATGGGCCAATTCTCCCAAAGGCGAACTTCTTCAGAGGCTCTGGCATCCTTCCTTTCCATGGATAATGCATATAACTCTTCTGCACCAATTTCTTGGATAAGACAACAATAATTGTAAAAATAGGCAAAACATGACACATATTTACACTAAGGCTTTAATTATGAATATTTTTAAATATACTTTGAAATTTAGTAACTTAAGAAACTTTACTATGTTTATGTTTACACCGTTTATCAAAATTTAGTTGAATTATGTAATTGTAATCTAACATGCAAATTCATGACAAAAGATTATCAGTAGTAAACAGACTTAAGATGTGTATGTGCTGTCTGGGTCAAATTATTAAAATTTGAACTTTCCCCCTCAAATTAGACTGGATACATGTTTGGAAAAGGTGTATATTTTGCTGATATGGTGTCGAAGAGTGCTAATTATTGCTTTACTTCTCATCAAAATAACACTGGGTTGCTTTTGCTCTGTGAAGTTGCTCTTGGAAATATGTAAGTGGTGTTGATATATTTTCTGCATTCTTTAGTATTTTTCCTGATTTTTTTTTTATTTTAAACATTACCTACTTTACAGGTTAGAGAGAACTAATGCTGAATTTATTGTCCAATTGCCGGAGGGCCTGCATAGTACAAAAGGTAGGGTATAAATAAAATCAATGTCTACTAGAAAATTTAAAATAATTTTAGTGTAATTTCTAAGTTTTTAGATTTTTTTAAAGTCTTTAAAGGGAAGTGAATATGTGTTACTAATTATTCTTAAGCCCTCACATGACAAGAGGGATAATAAGGTTTAAATTTTCTGTGTATTTCAAAATAATAGGCTGTATAATACCTTATATTTAAATTTAAAAAAGTGAAATTATTTACTTTTTAACGGTGCACACAGTCCTTGAAAACTCCTTAGTCCTTACAAAAGGGTTCTTAATTTACTCATTATGGTCCTTACTTTTCAGAAATAAAGTAGGTTTTTTTTTTCAATGCTCTTATTCTGTTTCTTTCCAGTTAAGAAAAAATTTAAGTACCATTCCATAGTAATTCATGCAAGACTTGTATCATAAATGACAATATATTCTGTTATGTTTTACTGTAAAATTTCTTTATTGTTTTTAAACTACATGTACAGTCAACTCCGCTTAATGTGATCACATTTGGCAGAGATAAAACTAATAATATCCCATTGATAATAAGCAGTTTTCTAATAACAAGTAGTAACTAGAGTGTTTGCTTCAAAATCAAAATTATGTAGTCTTAATTACCGTATTTAAAACTATTTTACAATATATACTAGGCAACTTAATTTTAAATTTAAATTAATAAATTAAAATTATTTCTTAATTTTTTTTCTTCAGGAAAAATATAAAAAGTACAGTTAAAAAAATAATCACATACACTGTATACCGTTGACTTGTTTTTCTTAAGTTATCAAAACGATGGATTAAATCCAATGTCTCTTTCAAGCTAAAATCTCCTCCATGCCATGTCATCCGTTCCCTCCATTAAACCACTCAAATAAATTATTCTGAACTTAATTCTAATAAACAAAAGGAAATATCAAATCCAACACATCTGCCGTGCCAGGTGCATGCAGCTTTGATATCCCTTCCCCAATCACAAGCAGGGATTCAGTCCCCTCCCAAACCCTTCTCTTTAAATGTATACAGAGCATTGAATGTTTTCTTTTTTTTTTACAATTAAAGCAAAGAACCTGCAACGGTACAACTGCATCCTACTGACTTTCAGGGGGGGGAAATGTGCCAGATGCAAGGGCAGATATTTGCTGTAAAAATTGACCTTCAAAAGGAAACTGGAAATCAATTGTTTTTTAAGGGAATATGGACAAATTTTGATGATAACATTAAGCAAAGTGCTGATCACATAAAATGATGCGTTAAATTAAATAGGAGTAATTGGGACTGATCAGTTTTGATAACATTAACCATGATCACATAAAGCGGAGTCGACTCTACTAAGAGAAATAATATTTAACCCTACAATTTCTTACTTCAGGTTTAGGTATTACAATGCCTAATCCAAAAGGAACAATTTTAAAAGATGGTGTGGAAATACCCTGTGGTAAACCTGCTAAGTCCAAGGTCAAAAACTCTCAACTATTATACAATGAGTATCCTTTTATATTTGTAAGTTAATTTTTTTAGATTTTATTACTTTTATTTCCAAATTACAATGAGTACCATTTCATTTTCCAATTTAAAATTTCTGCTGTGTAATTACTCTATTTTTTACTAATTTGCACACTGTCTAAATCTTTAAAGTTTATAAAAGAGCAATTCCATGGGCAACTGACTGACATTTACAAAGGAAAACCATAAGTATTTTGTATTTTACTTCCCGAAAATAAGTTTTAAAAAATATTTTCCGTCCAATTTATTGCTTTCTTGAAAACTAAATCTAATGGCATAATTAAATTTTCAAATATATTTTTCTTTACTTAAAAAAAAAATAATTAAACCACATGGTAACTGACTTGACATTTATGCATGGTTTTGTTTCCTTTGTGAATGTCAGTCGGTTACCAGTGGAATTGCCCAAAAAGTATTCATATATTTGATCCAATATCTAACTTTTAACTAAAATGAAAAGGTCATAAGCATTTGTGTGTAAGTGTTCATTAAAAAATTAAACAAATAGCTAAGTGTAAAAACAGAAATTGATATAATATACACATAATTGCAATTTTGACCATTTTGGGTTACTTTTGATTATCTATAAATATAATTAACAAGTAAAATTACAAAAAAATAGCTGAATCAGTCAATTATTTGCTTACTATTTGAAAAATCAGAATTAGCATGACATTTAATATAGAAATGTAAGGCAGGGGCATTTCACGGTAATTGTATAGTCCATGGCATTTCATTTTGTTTTAAAGTTATATAAATTTAAAAAATTTCTGTTCTCATACTAACATAGCCTGTAAACATCAGATTAACACAGAAAACTATAAAAATTTTAAATTTATACAACTTTAAAAGACAAAATTAAATGTTACAGACTATTCAATTACCGTGAAATGCCCCATAAACATATTGCAATAAGTATAATTATGTTATTTAACTTACTGACATTTTAATTTGTTACTTTTAAAACTTCATACTTGCTCTATTTTTGGATGCACTTAAATTCTTCTGGTGTTAAGGTCTGTGTCGTCTATACAGCTAAGTTATAAAAATTATAAAAAAAGTTATAAAAATTTTTATAATACATTGAAGTACACACTCACTTAATTTTAACATACCTCATACCTACTCCTTTTATACTGTCTCAATTACAAGAGTGTGTGTGTGTCCGTCTTCTAGAAATCCAGTACAGTATTATGTTTATAATCTATGAATAATTTAATCATGAATAAGATTTGTATAACTTGGAGCTTCAGATTATTTTTCTTAATTCCATTTCCCAGATATATAGTTTATGATGTTAGTCAAGTCAAGATTAAATACTTACTAAAAGTGAATTTCAATTACAGCAGCTATTGCTAATAAGAACTTTAGTGTTGGCAGCTACTTTGTATATTACAGCAGTTTACCTCAGTTTTTATTAAGTGTGATAAGCAAATTTTTTCACTGTATCAGAAATAAAGTGTTGAGTTTTATTTCAGATGTTTCATTTTTTATAAAATACCTACAAGAAGTATAAAAAATCAAAATTTATTGTGAGCAGAAAAGTTATACATAAAATATTCAATTTGTAACAAAAGTAAAAAATTTTTAATTTAAAAAGTTTAAAACTAATTCAATCATTCATCAAATTAAAAGCATAAAAATCTATATGAAGTAAGTTGATTGATATATTATCCTTCAAAATCTATCAGGGTGGTTTTCCAGTCAAAAATTTCAAAGGCATATTTTGTATTATTTGTAACAACCTGAAGTAAATAATAGAACAGTTGCATGGCAGCAGGCTGAAAGAAAATAATTAATTTTAAACTGTACCATTTATTTATCTAAACTCTAAAAAAGGACTATGCTTAAAAAACTACCTAATCATATTATATGTAATTCAGTTAAAATTAACTTAATTGTATATTATAAAAGCTACGCCTATATTAAGAATATTACTTGATACTGATAAACTACAATAGAATCTTGGTTATCCAACCATCCACAAATCAGCTTCATTAATATTACTTTTTATCCTGTTACTATAAAACAATCAACACATTTGATTTTTACAGAGATTTTTCCCCCATCTGAGTGTTAGAAAAGAAAAATAAGTTAATTGAATGTAAAATTTTAGTTTGTTTTAAACAAATTTTCAGTGTCTAAAATGCTCTCTTTTCCTCCCATTTATGTGACTTTCAAATTTAATTTCAATTTATTACATTGTTTTGAGTTCTGTTAAAAGCCAGAGACTTGCTCATCAATATTTTCCAAGATTAAAGAAATACTGACCTGGTTTTGACACAACTCTCGTACAGAACATCTCTTCTTAGTTGTGGTGTACAAGTAATGAAATAACTTTCCATCGAAAAAGTGCCAAGGCATGGCAAAAGTAACAGGAACAGGATAATCGCAGATTCCCAACACTAAGGCAGCTGTAGTCACCCCTCGCATAAACAAAGTAGAAAGGTTAATGGCCTCATCATCCACCCATGGCACCTAAATTCAGAGGAATATGTAACCAACAATATCCTGAGTAAGGACATTTTCAGATTCAATTTACATTTTCAAAATTATAGCACTCCTGCATGACATAAAATATGAATTTAGGTGTCTCAATACTGCTGAGTTATTGAGACCTTAGAGGACTTGAAACTGAAAGATTAGTTTAACTCCACTTTTTTTCCTACATGCCTCTTGAGCAGAGTTTACCTAACCAAAAATAAGCTCAAGTAGAACAAATTTGTAGTGATACTTAGGGTAATAAGATGTTTTTCTTTTGGTCAAGATAACCCCCATTAGAAGTTAAGTTTCAGACCATTATATATTTTATTGTTAAACTAACAACAAAACCTCTAAAAGGGTTATTAGTAATTATTAGTACTCTTGCATATAGTAATTGTATATGTTTAATTCTTTAGTAAATTTTAAGCAGTTTAGAAGCTCTTGGTTTAATCCATAACTTGTACTGGTTCACTAAAACATTCCTTATGGTTGTATTTTATGTATAGTATGATTCTGAACTTCTAGTTGAGTAAAATTAGCTACTTCTAAGTCAATTACAATAACATATGAGCTATAAAAATGCCTAAAACAGGCATTAAATTATTTTAACTGTCCTTTAAAATACTAAACAATCAAAAGTACTCATTCAAAGTAAAATTTCTGAACAGAAATTTTGAGTAATGTTCTTTGCAAACAAATGTTGCATTCACTACACTTCAGTGTGGTCATTCTATGATAAGATCTACCACATATGATACTGGACTGAATAAACAGCCGTTTACCATTTATACTTAACAATTCAAAAAATTTCACTTAAACTCATAATCTCATAGGAAAAATCTTCAGGACTTATGAAGTTACCTCATGGGCAGATTAATAGGGCTTTAATAGCTCCAATGATGCACCAGTATGCAGGTATTAAAATAATTATTTGGCTTGCATCATGCACAAATTAAAACTTCTAGTTTAGAGACTGAAATCCATTCTAACTATTTTCTTCAAGATGGAAAATATCAAAAACATTTCAGACATACTTATCTGTACTTAAGAGGTAAGCTATAGTTTTAAAGACATCCTCTCATTGAATTCGGTTAGAGTTGACAGCTTTTAGCAACGAGGGAGTCAGTGCCAGAAAAAAATTTCGGAGGGGGATATAGATATTTGGGGGGGGATATGGGGAATTTTAAGTGGTTTTCTATGGTCAAAAAAAGAAAATTTACAAGTTTTTTTGGGGGGGGGATATATCCCCAAATCCCCCCTCTGGCTACGCGCCTGGAGGGAGTTTTCAAAGTGGGTAAGTCTGACCAAAATTTTCAGCAACCTCTTTTTTGAAAATGTAAATTGCTCCCACGTCTCTTTTTCTCAGAAAAAGAATGGAATGTAAGCTGAATTATGGTTAAAGCAGTAATTAGTGCCTTTTCTAGCATTACCATATAAACTAAAATCTTTCGAATACTTCTGGAAAGAGGTTTATAATCATATTTTTGCCCCTATTGTGCTGGACTGTTTTAATATTTACTACTCATAAGCAATCAAATATAAATGTAAGTATTCTCATCTATTTTTGTAAATTCTTGTACATGCAATTTTTATTGTTGCTGTTGTAAAAGCTAACAAAGTAAAATTTCTGTTTCTATTAAAAATCAAAGTAATAAACTGTTAAATTCCTAATTTGATTGTTCAACACATTGATCAGATGTTTTTTTTTTTTAATTTTAGATCATTTGAATTTCTTCTCTTTGTGTGTACAAAAGAAAACTTGCGGTACGGTACGAAAAGGACGAACTATAAAATTGGCAAAACTATGTAGAAAGTTGCTGAGTTTTAACCATCAAGCAGAAAAGGTTTCGCTTTAAATATCTTATAATGGTATGTGAAAATTTGTTTTAAATGCATCTTTTACAATGAAAAAGTGCATTTCTCATGTAATTCAATGCATTCATTATCATTCATCATTTTAGCTACTTTATACAGACTCATTTAGGCTGGTACAGAGGTGGTCTATAACTGGATATTTACCTGCAAATTATGCAACAATGATGTGTTCTTCTCCCACACAGCTTGAGCAACAAAGACTGCTACATCAAATGGCTTTAAATGACATCCATCAGAGGAAGACCCTCCAATCAAGAAATTTATGATGCAGGAAAACACCAGTAAGTTCTTTGGTATTTTCTCCATAACTATGAAGTCCATTGGTAATTCCCATACAGACCAGAACACTTGGAACTTTTCTGATTTGCTCAAACTGTACATAATATCATTTAGGCTTGGTGCCCCATCTGAATACAAAATGTAAGTTTATGAGAACATTAGTAGTGCTTCAATTTAGTTTTTTGTATGAATCTATGCTATGGAATATTTTATTAGTATAACATAACAAATGCATGAATGCAAAGTTAAACTAGAATCTATGATATTATGCACTGCTATTTTGTAACATGCTTGGGTTCTTGCATATTATTCCGTCAAGTTTCAGAAGCTCAGTCAATGGGCTTTGCATTTTCATCAGCCAACTGGATAATATGGAAGTACCCATGTTTGTTTCTAAAATTAGTAATGAAAAGCAAAATTAACCTGCAAATGGAAAGAACTGAAAAGGCACCCATACCTGTAATGAGCTTTTTTAAGGGTAAAGGCTCAACTAACTCTGGATTTTCCAACTGATTACCATGGTAGCCACAATATTCTTCAATTACAATTAGTTTTCCATTTGGCAGGGTACGAGTCTTTGAAATATTAAAAAGTATTCCATAACACCGTTGTCTAATTTCACGGTAGACAAGAGGGGATGGAGTAACAGTGACATCTTCTAAAACCTAAAAGAAAATTTCCCACTGAAAGTAACTTATAAATTGAAAAATTATGCTTAATCAACACTTAAATGAACAAAAGTTAAGGTAAACTAATGAAATCCATTTAATTAGTTTTCTGCAAGTTATGTGGAGTCAATTTTGTATATTGATGTTATTTAAGTATAAAATATTTATTTCCTCCTCCTGAGAGCTCTGCTTAGTAAGATTCTCTCATTTCAATGAGAAAAAATAGTTATTAAAGCTTATATTGAAATTTTAAATATGTTGGAGATGTAATAAGTTTATGCTGTATTTTCGTGAATAATAATGGTTTATTTGAAAACCCTATATTAGTAGTTCTCTACTAGTGGTCTGTATACCATAAAGTGGTCCATGAAAGATGCGACAAGTTACGAAAAATTGCTATTGGATTTTTTTGTACAGTAGGTATAATCTCAATATTTCAAAATCGAAGGAACCAGAAAAAATATTCAGATTACAAGTCTTTGAGTTTTCAAGGTAACAAGGCTACCTTGAAAAACAAAACAAACAACTGAAAAAACATCCATAAAATGTGTAAGTCACAATACTGTTTGAATATATCAATGTGTTATCAAATTGTGTCCATATCATTGTTATATTCAGACAGTATTGGGACACATGCATTTTGTAGTATTTACTTAGGATTACCTTTTCAATTTTTTTCTTGGTTCATTTCACAGGAGGAAAGGGTTGCAAAAAGCATTAAACTGATTAAGCTAACAAGGAGAGGATCCCAACGTGTCATCACCGATTTGGTTCATTTTTGGTGTGTAAGTAGTGCATGACTAGGACATCAATTTGTGAAAATATTAGGAAGCAACTTTCAGAAATTTTGGAGAAAATCGCGATTAAAAATTTTAACAAACATGTACTTATAAATTTAATAAGATTCGTATTTTGCAAGCGGATCGTGGTGTAGTGGTAAAAGCTGCGATTCCCAACCCAAAGGTCCCGGGATCGAGCATCGCTGCATACCATAATTTTTATTTCCCATGCAATTAAGAGCACAGATATGAAATAAAGTAGTACATACATATTTACCAATTTAAAAAAAAAAAAAAATTGTGGGAAAAATAAAATTTTCTGCTAATTATACAATTTTTCAAACTGGTAATACCTGGTAACCAATAACTCCAATTTTTTATGATCCTATTGTAAATATTATATATTACCATATTAAATATTTACCAAAAAAATTTTTATTTTAACTATAAATAAGACACATTACAAACCCTTTTAGCATAACAAAATTGCGTACTTTCTTTTGGATAGTTAGGGATAAATTAAGGTAAAACTTCATCTATAAAAATAAAAATTATTTCTTTTTGTTTTAAAAAAATCTTTTCATTCCTTGTTTCCCAAAAAAATAATTATTAAAGCCAATTTTTTATGATCCTATGTAAGTATTATATATTTACGAAAAAAAATTTATACACAAGGAAAAATATTTTAAAATTAATAATTAAATATTATTATGAATTTATTTCATATCTGTGCTCTTAATTGCATGGAAATTAAAAATAAAAATTATGGTATGCAGCAAGACTCGACCCCAGGACCTTTCGGTTGGGAATCGCAGCTTTTACCGCTACACCACGATCCGCTTGCTAGATACGAATCTTTTTAATTTTTGAGTACATGTTAACATTTTTAAGCGCGATTATCTCAAAAATTTCTGGAAGTTGCTTCTTAAGATTTTCACAAATTGATGTCCTAGTCATGCACTACTTAACACCGAAAATGAACCAAATCGGTGATGACACGTTGGGATCCTCTCCTTGTAAGTAATTAAGAAAAAGAAAATATCTTTATGTTTGAAAGGTAGCAAGACTAGTGCCATATTGCACAAAATGTAAAAATGATATAAGCATTCAAACTTGATTCTGCCAGTAGAAAAAAAAACAAGATTGAACAGGAAATCATTCGCCTACTCGGAAAAACTAAAAGGGAGTGAACTTTACAATTTCTGTAGATGGAACCTTGAAAGATCTTATCAGAATACAACAAAAAGTGCTCATGTGTGAGTCTTACACAGCCTTTTTGAAAAGTGTTTCGAGAGCTTCCACTAAACGACTTATTAAGGGTCACAACACTAAGTTAAAAGCACTTAAACAAAGGGATTGGAATTAAGGATTAAGAATTCTAATTGGATTAAGAATTGGAGAACCCTATCCAAGAAGAGAACAGAATGGAGGAAGATTCTTAGGAAGGCCTTGGCCCACAAAGGGCTGTGGAGTCAATAAAGAAGAAGAAGAAGAAAGGGATTGAAATTAACATTAGAGAATTCTTAATTTCAAGAGGAGAAATTTCTTCAAGATATCAAAGTTCAAGATAACAAAAGTATTCAGTACATTAAAAGAGTTATAAGAAATGAAACTGATATTTTCTCTGTTTTAAAAGGATAATCTGCATGTGTAGGCTTACCATACGTCCTGGTTTACCCAGGACAGTCCTGGGTTTTGGAGGCTGTCCTCGGAAATGTCCTGGGTTTTTGTAATTTTAAGACTGGACAAAAAATTTTATGAAATTTTTGAACTGCATTTTTTTACCTACTTCTACGGCTTCACTTTACTCATATTTAGACTGCTGAAAGGGACAGACTCTCTATTTGTACTGTCAAACACCCTTTAAATGTGAAAATTAACTCTGAACTTAATTGTGAATTTTATGATTTAATTGAATCTAACAAAGAATTTTTGAAAAAAGTGATGTCAAGTGAAAAGTACAAATGATTAAATAACGTATGTTATTTCAATTTAAATGTTTAGGTTTTTTTTAGTTTGGGTGTTTATTTAATCTTTGATGGACCGATAGGTCGACAAAGTGTCCTGAGTTGAGCTCAAGAAAATATGCATGTGTAAATAGTATGTATTAAAAGAAGTTTATATACCTCACTACAGTAATAAGACAGTTTACATAGTAGATTGAAAATGTGCGGTGTCAGATAACAGTCAATATGTCTTTTGTAAAATTCTTTTTCAAGATCTTGAGGCATTTCAATCATTATCTTTAAGGTATACGGGGAAGATTGTATGATAGCATAGGATTTCAACCCATCTTGTAACATTTTAATTCCTGATTCATCTCCAAAGATATAATTAGACACTTGCTTCAGTTCATAAAGATTAGATAAATTTCCAGTCCAATTACTAATCTTGATTAAGCTTGACAAAACAGGAGCTAAGGCAGTAAGATGTACAAATTTTTCATTCAGAAGTCGTTGATGGAAGGGCCTCAACTTTTCAAAAGTTACAATGTGGTTACCAGCCAGACAAGCAAACAAGGGCAATTGATTTACATCCAAATTTAGATAATATCTAGCCAGACAATGCCTGTCATAATGTATTGTGTGAAGACTTTCCAAATCCAAATGTAGCAAAGAGAAATACTCTTTGGTGTCGCATATTATGAAATCAGAGTCTTGACTGAGGATTCCGAATACATTTCTGTTTCTCTCGGCATATTCAATTATCTCATCATCAGCTTCACGATCAGTTTGGTAAACTTTGACTCCCAATTCTTTCAAATAGAAAGATATCCATAGTCCGGTGGATGGTGGGAGGTAGAAAGCTTTATCATCAGTAACCTTTAAGTTAGCCTTGACATCGGTGAACAAAGTAGCTATTGCACTGTATTTACTCCTTCGACGCTTCACCCACTCATCATGTTTGAGTGAACAAACAGTACCATCGAAAAAGAAAACCAGCTCAACACCAGCATTTTTAAACTTCGTCACAAACTCTTTGATGAGATTCGTAAATTGAAGATACTGACCGCCATATATCCATTCTAGACCACTCTTCATGTATAAATGACTGGCTAAGCACAGCCCATCTACAACCAACTCAGGTCGGCAGTTGAATTTTCTAGTGTGTTCATTTGCCTTTTGTATGAGAGACACTTTCTTGCAAGCATCTGGGCATTGAGTTTCGATGAAAGTTTGAAGGCCCCTAACTCCCATGTTTAATTCACGGGACAGATGATGTAGTCACGCGGAAAAGTGAACGATTTATGGAAATTGTCGTCATGGGGATGGAACTGATAATTTTTGAGAACTGAAAGTAGATCGAAACCGAAACCTAAACAATAACAATGATCGCTTCACTTCAGTTTAATTCGGCACGTTATGAATCGCAGAGAAAAAAGCTTAAGAAGTGCCCAACCAAGAATTACCACAAAAGAACGCAAGTCTTTTCATAGCGCAAGATTGACTAAACATAGTACTATACTATAATATAACATCAAATAAATAGTAATTTGGATTTTCAGCCAAATAAACTAATAACACCACAGAGTACTAGAACTAGCCCAAGGTTAGGAACTAGCCGCTGTACTAGACTCAGGGCCCGACTTACAAGTTTGGGGGCCCAGGGCAAAAGACCCATTTGGGGGCCCCCAACATAATCTTAAAATAAACTTAAATTTATTTGACTTAAAATAACAAAAGCACATCTTAAACCAATTGTAAACACTGCGTAAAAAATGTTTGTTCAAAATATTTTTAAGTTCATTAATCACTTATTTCACATTTTCTTAGCTTTCTAAGTATTTTGGGGGCCCCTTTGAAATGGGGGCCCTGGGCAAGTGCCTCGAATGCCCTCCCAGAAATCAGGCTCTGACTAGACTAGAACAGAGAGTCCATGGACATAAGCGATAATGGAAATTTAAAAAGCATGGAATGTATGAGTTACGGGCTATTTTGGCGCAGGGATCGCGCACGTCATGAGAGGCGGGGAAAAAGCTTAATCCTCCGAAAGGACAGTTTGAATGAACACGTCACAGCTTTGACCATCAAAATGTACTGTCTACCTTTCTGTCAATTATCGAATTTCCCGTGCTGCCCTCTACCTTATACAGAAATGTGAAAATAACCTATCCGACCCTCTGTTAGGATTTTAATTTAGGATTAGTAATTTTTATATCAAAACCATTTCGTAAGAACCACAGAGTACTAGAACAGAGTCCATAATGGGATAATGGAGGCGCGATAATCCATAATGAGATAATAATCCATAGGCGATAAGGGGACATCCATAAATTACGTGAGGTAAAAAGGGGGAGGGGGGTTCAGGAAAATCTCACCAGGGACCAGGGGGGAGTCAATTAAAATCTCACGTCAACTTTTAGTTTAGGAAATATACGTTTTTTTACATTAATATTTTTTAGCAGAAGTTCAGAAAAAATGCTCAGATTAGTCAAACTAGCAAATCATTAGCCAGTCAGTCGTGATAATTACAAGTTAGAACCATGTTTTCGATTTCAATGTGTTTTTGTATCAAAATTTTGCGATCTGGATGGTAATTTTTATGCCGATAAAACAAAACGTGTGGTTGAGAAAATCTCACTTGGGGGGGAGGATTTTGGAAAAAACACCTCACGTAATTTATGGATGTCCCCTAATGGAAATCCGAAAAAGCATGAAATGTCTTGATAGGGGGCTATTTTGGCGCTGGGCCGTCAAGAGCCAAGCCGGGCCCCGGGGACGAAGTTGAGAAGCGGGCCCCCCCCCCAGTTCTTATTTTGAGGGGGAGGGGCAAACATTGTCTTAAAAGTAAATGCATATGCTTACTGCAGTTTTTGAACATTTCTATGCAAGATTTGAATCTTGATAAACTTAAAAATTTCGTTTTCTTGATTATAGGATGAGTAACAAGCACTAAAGGGGTTCTGGGGGAATCCCCAGGGAATTTTGGAAATTAGACCCTTAAAAAATAAATTTTAAACTCATTCTTGGATACTTTTCACAATTTTAAAAAACTGAAATTTACTCATTTTTGGCGGCCTTTAGGGTGAAGAAATTAATTTCCAAAATATTCAAAATTATATTCCCCTGTACCCAATATGAAAATTTTTGGGTCCCGAGGGATTGTACCCTCCCTTCCCCCCTCTCCTCAGGCCTGCGCTGGGATCGCGTCACGTCACGAGAGACGGAAAAAAAGCTTGATCCTCCAATATCCCTCCGAAAAGACATAGAATGAACACGTCACGGCCATATGGGCATAGACGTAACGTAACGAGGGGGGGGGGTTATTGGGGTTGTAACCCCCCCCCCCATTACATCGACGGTTTCTAAAACATGAAAAAAAATCCCTTTACAAGGAAGGCAGTTCACAAGGAACTATTCTTTTAGGAACTAACCCAAAGGGTCTCAAAATGAATTTAACACTACATTGAGAGACAAATTTTTAAAAAATTTCTGGGGGAGAACCTCCACTCTAACATTTTTACGTCTGTTATACAGTGTTTTTCCCTTGAAAGTTAAGCCTCTTAAATGAAGTTTTCTCTTCGGAAGTTTGGCAAAAAAAAAATAAATTTATAACTATATTATGAGACCTTTTTTAAAAGGGAGTAATATGTTGGAGGGGTTGACTGGTCGGAGTAACACCCCCCATGAGTCAACTCTAGTTACGCCACTGCATATGGGGTACTGGTAGCAGGGTGCAAGGGGGACCCCCTGGCAGAAAAAATAGGCCCAAAAATTTTAAGAATTTTATTTATTGAAAATCATCTTTGAGTTAAAATTTAGTCTAGGTTGCTGTCATAACAAAATTCAACTCTTATTTCGATGTGATTTAAAAAAATGTTTATTATTTTGCTAAAAATGTTCTTATTTACAGATGTATCATAGAAATAGAAAATATATTTTTCATCATTTATGAATAAAAAATATAAAATATTAATATAATGTTAAATATTATGCTTTACAGGAGTTATTGACTGAATTACTGATCGGGATTATTTTCTGATGGTTATTATTTTTGGAAAACAATGAAACATTCTTTTCAGGATTTTAATTTGAATACTACTTTAAAAATTAAAACAGAGGCTTTCAATAACTTTTTTTGATGTTTTTATCGAGTGATTTTTTAAAAACCGATGCAGAATTTTAAAAGGACACCGGGAATACTTCATGAAAATTCTTTTTAAAAATTATAATTTTTTTAAATGTTTTGATACTTTTACCTTTTTTCAAAACTTTGAAATTTTTTATAAAGGAAATTGGTCATTAATGCACATCAATTTATAGAGAATAAAATTACGAACAATATGAACAAAATTTAATGTATTTAAGTTTACGGGATTGTAGAGTATCAGTTGTTGTTTACAAAATGCAGCAAAAAAAACTTTAATTTACAATATTTGCGTAACACTAAAAAAATTACTACTCCAAAATGAGGGGAGATAAAAAAAACAAAACCTGTGGCATTTCTAACAATAGTTCATCATAAGAATCATGAAGATTTTATCTTGTTTTTTTTTTTTCAAAAAAAAATGGCTAAAAACAAAACTTAAAGGTGTTTGTGAGTCGGCTTCATATTATCAGATTTGGCTAAAGTTTTGCAATTACCATTTTTTTGTCCATTGAAAAAAATTTAGGGGATGGGAGCTAAACATTTCAAAAGTTTGAATAAAAGGTCCACCCTGAGTCCCCTAAAAGAAATCCTGAAATACACAGCTTTGACAACCAAAATGTGCACTGCCTACCTCTCTGTTAATCATTGAATTTATCAAGCTGCCCTTTACCTCATACAAGAAATTTGAAAATAACCTTTTGTACCCACTGTTAGAATTTTTCTCTGTGGTAAGAACTCAGTGCTTTGTAAGATTATCTTTTTCACTCATAAGGTGAAGAAGATAATTTTACAAAGCATTGACAAGGAATTCAGGCAAAGGGGGCGTCTCCTGGAAATGCAAGACTTTTAAAAGGAAGGATGATCTATTCCGTGGTTTCAATTTAGCTTGATTAGGTTACCCTAAAAGTCTTTCATTGGTTTTTGAAGTAAGATTGTACACTAGAATCTTTAGTCTTCATCAAACACATGCTCATCTTTTTTCATTGGTCGAACGAAATCTTTTGATGATGCTTTTTTTTTTCTAGAGAACTTTAATCAATCACAGTAGACATGAACTAACTAACTCAGAAATCTTACTACTACTAGCTAAATACAAAAATACAGCACAATATTAGATAAAATTAGGGTATTAATAAAGTAATTAATTTGATTTATGTTAGTACACATAAAAATTAAAACTAATCCAAAGCTGCTTCCCAGAGGATAAAAAAACAAGTCAACCAAATAAAACAAGGTCTCATGAGGACTCATTTTGTTTACTCAGGGAAGTCATCCTGGGTTTCCAATTCAGGTATTCAGGTTACTTTTCTTTTAAATTGCACAGGTTTTTTGTTTACAGAAACATTTTTCTTGCCAATGTCTATCCACTAGTTGTGACTGAAATTTATTTAGTAATGGCTAATTATTTTACCTTATTTCCTATAGCTATCTATAATGACAAAAGTTGCCATCTCGACTGAAAAGTAAAAAAAACCTTGAAAACTTCAGTTGAAAATGTCGTCACATCTTCTAAGGAATAATGCTTTTTAAACCGTCTAAGGAAAGCTGCATCTGGCCCTAAGAGAACTTCAAAGTAGCATCCACTGAGGTAATTTTTATTGTTTTGTTTTAGAAATTACCTAAATACAGTAGAGCCCCGATTATCCGCGAGTGCCATGAAACACACACACAAAATTTTTAATTACGAACCTGTTTACTGTTCTTTATTTAAGTGATTTAGATGTAGAGCTAAGGTTTCTGTTGTACTGTACATATTTTAAAGGTTTAACATTGTTATGTTCATCATTTATTAGAAAACTCAAGGATTACGAATACGAATTACGAGTGGCATGATAACATGTTTATTGACACGTGCTGCTCCTGATCCCGGTCTGCCGAGTTGAGAGGCACAGCAGCAACATGCAACATCTGGATTATACAAAACATAATTATACAGATACGTTACACCCTTCCCTGAAGCTATTAAGTACATTAAGTAACATAGTCATTCAGGTAGGTGGGCCTCCTCACTTGACGCCCAGATCTGGTTTCACTATTGGCATCGGAAGAACTGGAATCAGTATTGGTGTTGTTAGTAGAGCCCAAACTGGAAGGAGTAACAGGATTGGTATTAGAATAATTAGACATAGACTCGCTAGAATACATTTCATACTCCAAAATTTGATCCTTTTTCTCACAGATTGTGGAGGGCCTCAAATGAATTCGGTTGCGAATCATTGATCTGCCTGAACTGTTTTGCACAACATATGCCCGCGGGTTGTTACCAGGGTTCGTACACCTTTAAAGGAAAAAAATTCAAGGCTTTTCCAGGCCTTTTCAAGGCCTTCAAACGAAAAATTCAAGGCTAATATTTTTGTTCAGAACATAACCGCAATCATGACACTAGTCTATTAACCTACCATATTTTAAACCAAGTATGATGAGTACTGTATTTTGAACTGAGAGTACTTATGATGTGATGAGGTTGGTTAATCATAGGTTGAGTGTTTATTTGAAAGAGTTAGTTAACCTCAATTCAATTGCAATAAAACAACAAAAAAATAGGGAGGAAAAGAAGGTATCAATATCTTTTTACTGATCTCATCAGGAAAAAAATTTACTGATCAATATCTTTATCTGAAGAAACAATTATACCATACTAAAATTAATTCTTATAAATAATGCCTAACATAGCTACGAGTGATAGAAAATGACATGAATTTGTTAAATAATGTAGAAGCTATACTATTTATGTCTTCTTAACCAGTTTTTGAAAGATAAAATCTTTTATTAGAATTCCAATAAAAAATCTAATTAAAATAAATTAAATCCGATTTTTTTAAATAAAAAATCAGCAACAATGTTCCTAATTTGTAAAAAAAAATTAAGTACATCCATTTGAAGTTATGATAAATGAATATTAAAGTTTGAAATACACTTATATTCTCTTTAGAAGTAGCTTATTTTTATTTTCGTAAAATAAATCTTTTGATTGAACTAACAATGAAAATTAATTCCTTAAAGAATCCCAATTAGTCGTGAGCATCGACATGAAATTAAGACAGTGATACTGGATGAGCCCGCCAGAATAACGCTCAAGTTTGTTTTCCTGAATAGCAAGGGAAGCTAACTTTACGGATGGCGAAGCGTACGCCATCGCTGCACGAGCATCGCGCTGATGGGTAAAAAAGCGGAGGCGCCCGAGATTCGACAAAAAAGTCCGATACTCCAGCCGAAAGAAAGTTGGCTGGTCTGCAAAAATTTTCCTGAATAATGAGCATTATTCTATAAATTACGAAATAATTTTGAAGATCGAAAAAAAAACAGGCCGTAGTTATATGACCCCTACTTCAAGATACAAATTAAATATAATCCGGATTAATTTATCGGGACAGATATACTTAGCTGTCGAAATATCACCTACTTAAGACGAAACCAACCAAAGCTATCAAGAATGAGATGGAAACGTTTCGCGATTCACGCGCCCGAAAGTCTTAAAAATAAACAGTCCGCACTCTGCCACGATTACGCAATACCGATGCTTTGAGAAATGAATGATCGGTAATACGCGATTTGATTTTGAAAGAATCCTTTCAAAATCAAATCGCTTCTCGAGGAGAGCATCAATAAAGGATATTAATACATTTTCTAAAAGAATGAAGGACAAAAGAAGGTGTCAAGACTGCATTTTCTCGAAAAAATTGCCAAAATTCGCCTTTTTGGCGCAGCCTTCTCCCCATACCGGCAGTTATCTGTTTTACATCTTCATCTCTACCAATATAGGGACCTTGCGCCATAAAACCCAAAACAACCAACCAACTTCCCCAAAAAAAAAAAAAAAACATGTTACACTTCCTTTGAGTCCTGAAGGAGATTCGCGCTCCCCTGCGCACGGCTAGAATTGGCTAGAGCGGGTGGATCCGATAACGGTGTTACAGAAATCGCGTTAAAAGTTCGTTCGCGGGCCTAATAGGATCCAAATTCCCGAATTTTTAATCGAAATAAAAATTTCAAGGCCTATCTTCGATTAAAAATTCAAGGCTTTTCCAGGCCTTTTCCGAAAAATGCGCTTTTTCCAGGACTTTCAAGGCCTGGAATTCTTAATTTAAAATTCAAGGCTTTTCCAGGTTTTCCAGGCCCCGTACGCACCCTGGTTGTTACACTTTAACAGTACAGTGCCAGGTTCCCAAATTTTACTGCCAAAATTAAATATATTTACTCTTTCCCCTGGACTAAAAGGCTTAAGTACCACAGCACCCCTATCATAATATTTCTTTTGTATCAATTGCCTTTCCCTAAGTCTTGGCTCTGCATTTTCAAACACCCTTGCATTCAGTAACTTAGCGTGTATTGGAACCTTTGTCCGCAACCTGCGACCAAATAGTAGCTGAGCTGGAGATAAATTAAGACCGGAAATGGGAGTATTCCTGTACTCCATCAAACCCTCTATTCCTACCTTTCCATCCTCTTTTGCCTTTTTAAATATTGTTTTTACTATTCCCACTGCCCTCTCCGCCATACCGTTACTTTTTGGATATCGTGGGCTAGAGAAGACACATTCAAAATCCCATTCTTTAGCAAAATTTCTGAACTCTAGGCTGTTAAAAGGGACATTGTCAGTAACTACCCTCAAAGGTACCCCATATTGAGAAAAACAACCCTTTAGTTTTTTAGTAATCTCGGTTACAGTTTTATCTCTTAGTTCCTGAACATCTATCCATTTTGAGTAATAACACACCGTCACTAAATAGTTTACCCTCATGTACTCCATAATATCCACTCCTATCTTTTCGAATGGTCTATTTGGAATATCATGTGGAATCAAAGGCTCCCTTACATTGACTCTTTGGAATTTCTGACAAACTTCGCATTTGGAAACCATAGACTCAATATCACTAGCCATCCCAGGCCAGTACATTATCTCCCTTGCCCTGTTCTTGCATTTCTCTATTCCAAAATGTCCCTCATGTATCAACTGTAGCATTTCCTTTCTTAAACACAAAGGTATCACAATTCTGGACTCCTTTAGTATTAACCCACACTCTACATGCAAGTCATCTTTAATTTTAAAATAATGCTTCACTTTTGCAGGTACCCTTTTAACCTCCTGAGGCCACCCCCCTTCACAGTACTCATAAACAACCTTCAATTCAGGATCCAACTTTATGGCACTTTGAAATTGACCCAACCTCCTTTCACTGATGGGCAAGTGTTGTACAGTGTGAACAACACACAACATGTCAGGGTCATCTGCAACTTTATCTCTTAGAAATGCTCTCGATAGGGTATCAGCTACATACATTTCAGTGCCTTTAATATATTGAATTTCGAATTGATATTTTAATAACTTAAGAAGCATTCTTTGAAGACGAGAGGAAATATTACACATAGGCTTATTTACAATTGAGGTTAGGGGTTTATGATCACTTTGTACGGTAAATTTTTTTCCATACACAAAATTATGGAATTTTTCGACAGCAAATACTATCGCTAGCATTTCCTTCTCTATCTGAGCATAATTTTGCTCAGTCTCAGTGAGACTGCGAGATGCATAAGAGACTGGATGACCTTCTTGTAGGAGACATGCTCCAATTCCATCTCTAGAACTGTCACACTGTATGACAGTTTCCTTCAAACTACTGTATACTTTTAAAACAGTTGATGAACTTAGCAAACTCTTAATGTGATTAAATGCATCTTCATGTTCCTGATACCAATTAAACTCTATCTTATCCTTTAACAGACTTCTTAAGGGAGAGGTTATTGTTGACACATTAGGTATAAACTTGGATACATAGTTTACCATGCCTAAAAATCTCCTAACTCCCGCCTTATCTTTGGGACTTTCCATTTTAGTGATTGCCAGAACATGCCGTGGATCTACTTTAATCCCATCCCTGGAAACTATTTGTCCCACATATCTAACCTCTGGAACTTTGTACTGGAATTTCTCAGGATTGAACTTTACATTGCAGTCCTGTGCACGCTTTAACACCTTACTTAAAGTTATATCATGCTCTTTTTCATTTCTACCAGTTACAATTACATCATCAAAATAAACTTCCACATTTTCTATGTCCTCAAAAAGACTTGAATTCCTCTTTTGGAATACTTCAGGTGCAGAAGCTATTCCAAAAGGCATTCTCAAAAATTGATACCTGCCAAATGGGGTGTTAAATGTACACAGGTCTGCACTGGTCTGATCTAAGGGTACCTGCCAAAATCCATCTTTTAAGTCCAAGACTGAGAACACTTTTTTTCCCTCTAACCTACTAATCAATTCCTCAGCTGTTGGTATCACATGATGTTCCCTCTTTATAGCTTTATTTAAGTTTCGCGGATCTAAACATATTCTCAATTTGCCATTAGGTTTTTCCACAACAACTAAACTACTGACCCAATCAGTTGGCTTATTAACTTTCTGTATGATGCCCTCCGACTCCAATTCTCCTAATGTTAGCTTTAAGGTTTTATACAGTGACAGTGGTACTCGCCTAGGGGGATTTATTACAGGTTTTACATCCTGTTTTACTTCTATATGATAGGGATCACCTGGGAATTTACCCAAACCCTTAAACACATTGCTGTACCCTTTTAAAATTTCATCTTTCCCAAGTTCTTGACTAACCGAATCAATTTTTGTTAATAAATTTAACTTTTGGCATGCTTGAATACCAAGAAGTGGCTTTGAGGTTACATTCACAATTATAAATTTAAGTGGCACATTACAGCATTCATTTACACTACAATTGAGTACTACTTCCCCTTCCGGTACCAACTTGAAATTACCATACGATACCAATGTTGTGTTTGTCTTGTTCAGCAAAGAACTGGAAAACAATTTTTTAAACACAGTCAAAGGTATTACGCTGACCTCAGCCCCTGTATCCAGTTTAAATTCAATTTCACTGTTTTCAACTTTTACAGTTTTAGTCCAAACACTATCGATTGAATTAATGTTAACACTTGCCTCGTTGTCTGTGACAACACTGTTTATATAAAGTTCTGGACCAGGCTCTTCTTGAATCATGTTGACTCTCCGTTGGATTCCAAATCCTTTAGTTCTGCATACCGAAGCAAAATGATTTTTTCTTTTGCATTTGGAGCAGGTTTTCCCAAGAGCTGGGCAGTTGTATGCTCTGTGTGTATACCCACAGTTGTTGCACTTGACCGCTTCAGCTCCTCCAGCCTGTTGATTATAGGCCATCTCCCTAGGCGATCTGCCCCTTCGAACTTCATTTACTGGATAAGTCGTCTGCATTGCTTCACTCTGGTGCTTGATTTGGACTTCATTAACTGGGTAAGTTGACTGCACAGCTTCAACCTGGGTTTTGCTAGACTCCACTGCTCGCAAGAAGTCCCCAGCCTTCTTGAGGGACAGGCTGGGTTCTCGCAGAAGTCTTTCCAGAAGAGACTTTTCTCTGATGCCCAGGACCAGCCGGTCTCGGATGAGACCCTCCTCTTGCTCCCCAAAATTACAGGTAGAGGCAAGGGTTTTCAACTCAGTTAAGTAGTTATCAACAGGTTGCCCTTCTTGTTGTGAGCAAGAGAAAAATCTCCACCTCTCGAACACCTCATTCGTGTGGGGACGGCAATAGGTTGTGAACATTTTCATAACATCCTCAAATTTCTCTTTGGACTCTCCTTCAGCCGGCTTAAATGTGTTGTATAGTTCCACTCCTTCATCCCCGAGAAAATTTAGAAGAATTGCAATCTTAACTTCGTCACCTTTTCCAATCTTTTCCGAAGCTATCAGGTAGTTTTGGAACTTCTGGCTCCATTTCTTCCACGCTTCGGCTAGATTACCACCGGTAAACTTCAGCTCCCCGGGTGGGCGAAACACTTCCATTTCTTCTGATACGTAAGGGTTCTTTTTTTTTTCTTTTCCAGGAATTTAATCCTACCCCGTTATTGACACCATGTTATGTTCATCATTTATTAGAAAACTCAAGGATTACGAATACGAATTACGAGTGGCATGATAACATGTTTATTGACACGTGCTGCTCCTGATCCCGGTCTGCCGAGTTGAGAGGCACAGCAGCAACATGCAACATCTGGATTATACAAAACATAATTATACAGATACGTTACAAACATATCATGTTTTTGTACAATAAAATATAGTTTTACATACATAGTTATGCTGAAATCGTGTTTTCACCTCTTTTTTAGTCTTTTTTCTGTCTTTTTCCGTGGTACCCTTGCCACCCAATTCCGCAGATAATCGGGTCTCTACTGTAGTGTCACATTCAAGTTTGTCAAAATCCTCTATTGGAGATTTTAATTTTGAATCACTCCAATTAATTTTCAATCAATTTTGTTCCCCAAATTTATTTTGAAAAGTGTTACAAAATGAAAATAAGATAGTGAGATATTTTTCATATTTAAGATATATGTTTAGAAAATACACTAGTTTAAAATCATACTGTATTTTAACTACTAATTGAAATAAATCAGTTAAAGAAAGTATCATCACAATGCACCATGGCTGTTTTTATGTGTCATGACCATAGAGGTAGAATAAACACTGATTTCCCCAGTTTTAAAAACCTTTCTTTTAATTCGATAATCCGTTTTAATTACTTGGAAAATTGCCTAATTTTGGAGAGGTGTTTCAGAATTTTTGAATTACGGTAAGTATTTTTAAAATAAGATTGAAATTATGCTATAGAGGACATGGGAAGCCGAGGTTCGATCCCGTGAACTGCCGTGTCCGTGTGTCTCCGCTCTCCAATCAGAAACGGGCTTTCATTTCTCGGAGAAATAACACGAGACTAAGTTATACCGATGTTGGTCGATAAGCTTGACATTTATTATGCAAGTCTTCCTTACTCTTGAGTTAGCCTCGATCTTACTCGCAATGATCGATATGGCTGTTAAAAGTGTTATTTTTTCAAGGCTGCACCATTTCAAATTCAATTGTACATTACAACAACTAAATTTCCATTAAGGGTGATTTCCATGTTTCTCTACTGAATCAAAAATAAAGCATGAGATAATATTTCACATTTTTATGAAAAACAAGGTAAAATTTAATAGTGTTATTCATAGACTGTTCTGTCAGATAACAAGGATTCATACGTCAGATTGTAACAAGAGTATATAAATATGGGATATAAAACTTTAAAAGTAGTCAAATAGTTCATATTAAAAACTTAAAAGTCAATTCAATGCATTGTATGCTGATTGAAGATAGGCAAAGATAAACATTCTAATCAACAAATTAAAAACAAAAATCTGTAATAAATTCCAATAAAGCAAAACATAATGTATACACTGTATGTTGATTGAAGATATGTTAATTTTCAAAATCTACAAGAATGGTTTTCCAGTCAAACTTTTCAAAGTCGTATGTTGTATTTTTTGTGACAACCCAAAGTAAATAGTAAAACAGCTCTGTTGAAGCCGACTGAAAGATAAAAAATAAATAACATGTTGTGGGAATAATATTAAGATAAAAAACAAAGACAATCCCTAATTTCAGCTATATTTTTAAGGCTATTAAACTGATATTAAATTAAATTAAAAATAATCAGTGTATGAATAAGGAAAATATTGATGTCAAGCACATGTTTAGGGATTTCCCACACAACACTACAGTTTTTAAAAGAAAAATCATTTATTTTTCTTTAAAATCTTTTAATAGTCAGTGTACTAGATAGAACTGATTTAAGGTCAGAAGTACAGTCCCCTTTTCAACAAAATAAGCATGAATCTAAGGCATGATTTTGTAAATTCCAAATTTGTATGAAAAATCTTCCTTATAAAAAAAGACGTACCTGCCTGAGAAAAAGTGATTTTTTTTCCTTCTATGATGATGCAAAATGAAATTATTGAATAAAGATTCTGCAATATGAATTTTTTTGACTTTCTGTAATTTTTTCCACCCCTGAAAATTGTACCTTCCTGTGCTGAGACACATTTGCCCATGCCTAAACACAGTCCTTTTTGGTGTGTTTGAATACATTAATTAGCAACCATTTGCAACATTTTAAAAAGTGCACCATAATATCACTTGAAATAACTATATTAATTTGGTGTAAGTACACAGTCCAACACACTTTTAGGCGCACACCATCAGTAAACACTATTTCTTTTTTATATGATACAAAACTATTAGTTTTTCATTATAATGATTTTCACAATAGCTATTCCACCAAGACTAGCTTTGGTCATAAATTTAAGACTTCTTGGTAGAGACAAGGCTAAACTGGATCGGTTAACTGTGTTATATCAGGCTTGGACAATGAGTGAAAAGCGATGTTACGGATTATGTCTCTAGTGAGCCATACGTGGCCAGAGCCATCTATCTGTCATTCATGGCATTTTTTAATAAAATTGCCGACTCGTCACGCTTGAATTGAGACTCGCGCATGACCAAAGATGTGGCAGTGCATTGTGACTAGTGGAAAATGACTAGTAGTGAACCTCCAATTTTATTTACACAGACTATAGATCATTAGAAACCTACAAAAAATTAGCGATCAAACAGAGCTGACAAATCGAATTTGTTTCCCTCTTCAAACCAAAAGATTCCTTCTCTCCCAAGATTTTATCTCCGGGTGGCTGATTCTCAACTCTCATCCATGCGAGGTATATGCCGGCCAAAGAGCCGAGGCAAAAAGCACCAAGAACCCAACCCAATCAATCAACCAAATTTCCCTATACGTGGCCAGCGCTTTCAAGCGGTAAGATCTGAAAACTTCCAGTAACGTCGGCTTCTTTGATCTTTTCACTCATTGTCCAAGCCTGATATAACACAGTTAACCGATCCAGTTTAGCCTTGGTAGAGAGCACTTCTTCCCAAAAAAATATGCTGTTGCCAATTATATAAAAAAAATATGCCAATTTCGATTTAAATTATTTTTTATCAGTGGCTTACTGGATGTGATCAATCTTGGAAACCTTAACTCTTTTGAGACTAACAACAAATGTTTAATGAAAATTAAAGTTTCTCTACTCATATTTCAAAGAACAAATTAATACTGACCTGATTTTGACACAACTCATGTACAGAACATATCTTCTTAGTCTTAGTGTACAAGTAATGAAACAACTTTCCATCAAAAAAGTGCCAAGGCATGGCATAAGTAACAGGAAGGGGATATTCACAGATTCCCAATACTATGACTGCTGTAGTCACACCTCGCATAAACAAAGTACTCAAGTTAATCGCCTTGACATCCACCACTGGAACCTAATTTGGAAAAAATATGCATGTTTGCTCTTTCTGGTATTTTCCAAAAAATAAGATAGTTTCAGTTATTTTTTATAGTTAACAGGCTGCAAAGTTTTATTGGAAAACAAGACAATACTCAAACATCATAGGTTGGGACAAGCTTTGAAATTACATTAATTTGTTAGCACCATTTTAGTAAATTATGCATTATTTAAAAGAGAATATATATTTTAAGACAGGGTTTCCACATCAGATTGTGGATAACTTAGAATTTGTAAGGGAATTTTTATTTGGTCATTGTTAAAACCATTAAAAATCCATTAGAGAAGTATAAAAATGGCTAATATTTGTGGCAGCTCCACATGTTTGTATTTATAGGTATGATATAAAACCTGTTTGTTTGAAAAATCTGCTATGTTGCCGAAAACTGCAATAGGAAGGTGGTATTTCAAACTTGATTGTGCCTTAAGTTATATCATAACACTTTGAAAACATTAATATTCTTACCAGTAATTTTTTTATTTCTGATGCATCCTTTTCCCACACAGCTTGAGCAACAAATACTGCTACATCAAATGGCTTTAAATGAGGTCCAGAGGATGATCCTCCAATCAAGAAATTAATGATGCTGGAAAACACCAGTAAGTTTTTGGGTACCTTTATTAGAACATCCAAGTCCATGGGCAGTTGAAATATAGACCAGAACAGTTTAAATTTTTCTGAGTTTGTCAAACTGTACTGAATGTCTTGTATAGTTGGTGATCCACCTGTAACAAATATTTATGAAGTTAATTTTATTGAAGCCATTCTTACCAGAAAACAACCTTCTACTTTAATTATCTGAATCAGCCCTTCAATTAACTGACTTATTGGATTATCTGACCATCTGTCTGCACATCCGGCTAATCCCTAAGTCAGCATAATTAATGGATTTTGCATCCATCACAAAAAACATTTAAAACAACAAAACATTTTTCACTAGTTTAAATAAGCTGTCACTGTCTAAAATGTCTTTCTTTTAGCAATTAATTTTTATACTTAAATTTTGTTTTATCAATTTGTTTGAACTATGTATGTGACTTTGTTAACATCCTTCCCGAATTATTCAACACTTTTAGCATTCAAACCACTGCCTGATTAGGGATCCCGAAGGTCCCTTAAATACAGACATGGATCCAGCAGGGCTCCAAAGTGAGGTCTGTTCCTGACCATCACCTTTACCTTTTGAGAAAAATTTGAAACATTAAACAGATTGTACTGAAGGTATTTTTCCCACAAAACTTACGACATGTAAGATGAACCGATGAGATGAGACAGAATAGTCAGAAATGTGTTAACTACAGCTATGTGTAAATGCAACTCAATTGTAGCTATGGGGGTGAAAAATTTATTTCAGAATGATGTAGCTACTATGTAATGAGCAAGGTTGTTAAGTATTTAAATACTTAGTAATGGAAAGTACAACTTAGTTATAATCGTTACTTTTTTAATATCGTACTCATATTGTAACTTAAAAAAGTCAAAAGTAACGATTACTTTGGTATTTAAGTACTTAATCAATACTCTAGTTACTTTTTTCTAAACCCAGAATTAAAAACTTAAAATCTAAACTAACAATATCAAAATGATTTTGATATTGTTAGTTTAGATTTCAAGGCCCTGGGGACTGGGGGCAACTTTCTGGGGGATGACCCCCAACTCCCCCTCGAAATCCATTATAAACTGTTTTTCCTTGAATATTCTCTGACTTACAAGGAGTAGTCCTGTTTTGGTGAAATCATCCAAAGGGGCTCAAAATGAGCCAGAACACCAGGGGCCTATATAAGGGGGGCAAGAAGGCCCCCCCTGAAATTCTGACTAGGTGTAATCAGCAGCAATATGTGCTAAATTTTATATCTTAGAAAAAAGTCATAAAAAAACTTTCAGGTTGTAGTCAATTATACAAGGAATTCGAAACCATCAAAATGCTAAACAGTTTAAGATATTACAAACCTTTAATTAGTTTTTTCAATGGCAAAGGTTGAATTATCTCTGGCTTTTTCATCTGATTACCATGATAAGCAGAATATTCTTCAATATAAAAATGCTCTCTATTTGATACTGAATGATTATTTGATACATTAAAAAGAATCCAGTAACATCGTTGTCTAACCTCACGGTAGATAAGTTCAGAAGGTGTAGCCTCAATATCCTCCAAGACCTAGAGTAAAAATTTTGAATAAATATTTGAGCTTAAAAGTTAAAACATCACACAACATTCATTTTAAATATATAGAGGATGTTTCAAAAGTTCTGTCCATGCCTTTTATTTTTGAATCCTTACAAATATCATCATAAAAGTGGTGTCTACTTATAGTAAAGAGATCATGCGCTAACCTAAGAATTGCTTTCAACCTCCTCATCGTGACAATTCTAAAAGTTAAATTTTAAAAAAAAATTATTAGAAATATTTTCCAAATTAATTAAATCACAAAGTTGTAGAGCAGCATGGATTTTGTAAGAAGACACCTTCTCCACATAAATAATAATGATAAAATGAGCATTTATTTCTAATTTCGAACATTTAACCTCACGAAACGCGTTAAGTGCTCATTTCTTATTTGAGATTTTGGATTTAGTCTACGCCCCTCATAGGATTAACGAGGGGGGATATTGGGGTTGTAACCCCCCCCCCCCATTACATTGATGGTTTCTAAAAGATGAAAAACTGAAAAATTTTCCCTTCACAAGGAACTGTTCCTTTAGGAACTAACTCAAAGGGCCTCAAAATGAATTTAAACACTACATTGAGAGATGAATTTTTTAAAAATTTCTAGGGGAGAACCCCCAAACCCCCTCTAAAATTT
The DNA here is from genome assembly GCA_963680715.1 of Tetragnatha montana. Classification (NCBI taxonomy): domain Eukaryota; kingdom Metazoa; phylum Arthropoda; class Arachnida; order Araneae; family Tetragnathidae; genus Tetragnatha; species Tetragnatha montana. Next base: position 25,909,189 of record OY796682.1, read on the forward strand.
TTACGTCTGTTATACTGTGTTTTTCCCTTGAAAGTTAAGCCTTTTAGATGAAGTTTTCCCTTCGGAAGTTTTGCAAAAAAAAATTGTTCATATTATACCTATATTATGAGACACTTTTCAAAAGGGAGAAAGGATTTCTACTTATTAAACTGTGATTCGAATAGCGACAGCCATTAAAAATTAATATCACGGCGTTTTTTTTACATTGTTACATTAATGTTAATAAGAAAAACACTAATATTCCTTGTTCAAGTCAAAAAATATAAATCATGGCGTCGTTTTGCATGTGACGTCAAAGATGAACGTGGCCAGCGCTCTCAAGCGGTAAGATCTGAAAACTTCCAGTAATGTTGGCTTCTTTGATCTTTTGGGTAGTGACCAAGCCTGATATAACACAGTTACCACGTTAACAGATCCAGTTTAGCCTTGGTAAGGTTGAGTGTTCAAAATCTCAAATAACTAGTGTTCGGCACTAACTAGAACTAGTTGCAACTAGTAGTTAACTACCAATCAACTAGTAGTTTAACTACTTTCACTACTTTTTTAATTTACTAGTTAAATCTACTTTCAAACTTTCAACTACTTCAAAAAATTTTTATTTAAAATTTAAAAAGATATTTGAAATTTTTATCAAAGGTAGAGTACTCAAATACCATAACCAGAAATAAAGACCATTTTTGCGCGAAGTATAAATGTTTTTTGTGACACAGATAAGAAAGATGTATTAGAATTTTGCCAAAAAGTAGGTAATGAAATTAAATAAACTAATTAACTAGTAATTAACTACTTTGGGAAATAGTTCACTACTAGTTGCAACTAGTCCCAGGAAAAAATAGTTAACTACTAGTTACAACTACAATTTCCCAGACTAGTAAGTAGTTGGTAGTTAACTATTTTTTTTACCACTAGTTGCCGAACACTACAAATAAAAAATGAGCATTTACTACGTTATGAGAGTTTAAGCATTTTGAAATAATTAAAAGCTAGTTTTATTCCTATTTATGTATACAAGGTGTCTTCAGGCACTGATTCAAGGGGGGGCACTCTGGACAGTGCCCCCCCTTAGACCCAAAAGAAGTACTCAAAATTAGTTAAAACCCTACTTTAACAGGTCAAATTTTAAAATTTTTTTCTGGGGGAGGACTCTTATACCCCCCAACGGTACCAAACGGGGATCTTGAGTAATACTTTTTTGAAAGTCCCGAACATTTTGACTTTTCTCAAAAGGTATAAGTGATGGTCTGGAAAATTGCCTCCCCCCTTGGATCCATGCCTGGGTGTCTTATGGTACTATATCAATGTTCCTGTTCCTTCGTGATTGATTTATTTGGAAAATATAACAATTTTTCAAATAGAAATTATTAGCCCCAACACAGCATTTAGGGGGCATTGAAAATGGTCTCATTGGTCACTTAGTTATACCTGGACACCACTTTTACCAGAGGTGCCATGTTTCAAAAAAAGCTTTCAGTAACCAGTGCTGATGTAATCAGTAACTTTTCAGTAACCTTGCTGGTGTCTCACTGTCCTCAGGATCTAACTGCATTACAATTCTTGATTGTGATTTGGGTGATGTGATCCCAAACTTGAGTATTTCCCTGACCCACATTTTCCTACATTAAAATTTGATTGGCTTAATTTGGATAATGAATTAAGTAAATTTAAATAAGAAGTGTACCTAAATTGGTTTTAATTATATTTTATTTAACAAATTAGATAACAGAAAAAACAAATCCAACTTAAGTAAAGTTTCAAGATTGGTATGAATAAATAGAAATTTAGGTAATTCATTAAATTTATCTTATTCATTATCCTGAAAACATTATACTGAATTAAATAAATTGGAAAATTTAGAGAGATTTTATTAAAATATTTTGATAATTGTAATCTAAACGATTTACCTATTACCAATTAAATAATTTAACTGGCAAGATAATTTAAGTTGAATTCCTGAAAACAAGTTTAATAAAAATAAAAATTATGCTTAGAAATACCTTGTATGAATTTAACTTTAAATATTGGAGAACCCCTATCTTCCAAAACAGATAATTTAAGAATTATAATTTTAAATAATTAGAGAGTCCATAACAAGAGATCCACTGCAAAAGAGTTGTGATTATTTCTGCAGCCATGGCGCAGAAGGCAAAACCCAACCCAATGTAGAGAAGGTTTAACTCAAACGCAATTTGGATACAGTTCCTTTATTCCCCAATTTGCATCATGTCTATCATAAAAAATCGCAGATGGAAAAGTCCAGGGGCCGATTACAAAATAAGTATCTTAAGGTCGCGCAGACCAACGCGGTGCCGATGCGCGCCGTTAGCCGGTGATTTCTCAAACAGCCGGAGAGGCAACCGTGTACAGCCAACATATTTGCAACTTTAGGAAAGGAAGATAAATCTTCATTCTGATAAAATCCTTATGAAATTGAAAAAAAATCACGAATCCGCGAAAAAATAGTTAAAAATCCGTAATTTTATATCGATGTCCGTAACACCGTAATTTTCTATCGAATCCGTAAACATTACGGTCAAATCGTAATACTTGGCACCTCTGTTTTACGATAACTGAGGATGAATTAATAAAAGAAAGTTTTAAACTGTCAGCTATGTCTTGGTAGTGGTTAAGTGGTATTATTTAAGATGACTCCTCGTTTCTCAGTTCATGCTAATAACAGCTGATTTTTGTCTGGAGGGACCAAGAAACATAAAATAATCCAAATTGTGTGCATGAAGGAGTCAGATTTGGAGGGGTGGAGTGGCACAAGTTTAGGAAAACTTGAAACAAAATGAAAATGTAGAAACCTAAATTGAAATAAAGATTAAATTCATGAAATGAACTTAAAATCCTTCAGAAATTGAAACTTTAAATCAATGAAATAAACCCAAAATATAACTCTCCATATTAAAATTTTCACAATGATCATACATACGTACATCACTAGAGTAATACCTCAGTTTAAACATGAGATTGAAAATTTGCATTGCTAGAGAACAGTCTGTGAATCTTTGGTAAAAACTTCTTTCAAGATGTTCAGGAATTTTTATAAGTACTTTCAAAGAACGTAAATAAGATTTTCTAACAGAATAAGATTTCAGCCCATCTTTTATCATTTTTACTCCTGATTCATTTCCAAACACATGTTTTGATATTTGCTTCAGTTGGTTCATATTAAATGGATTACCAGACCAATTCTTCTCCCTAATCAAACTTGATAGGCAGGGTGCTAAGGCAGCTAGGTATACAGATACACGTCTATAATTTAGGAGTCCTTGATGGAAGGGCCTCAACTTTTCGAATGGGACAAAGTGGTTTCCAGTAAGACAGGCAAACAAGGGCAATTGACTAACATCCAGATTAAGATATCTAGCCAGACATTGCCCGTCGTAATGTATTGTAGAAAGGCTTTCCAAATCCAAATGAAGCAAAGAAAAATACTCTTTGCAATTGTAAATTATGAAATCAGAGTCTTGACTAAGGATTCCGAATACACTTATATTCTTATCAGCATATGCAACAATTTCATCGTCTGCTTCACGGTCGGTTTGGTAAACTTTAACTCCCAGTTCCTTCAGATAGAATGATGTCATTTGCCCTATAAATGTTGGGAAGCTAAAACCTCTAACCTCCAAGTTGGACTTGAAATAGCTGAAAATGTTGGTGATTGAACTGTACGTATCCACTCGTTCCTTTACCCATTGTTCGTGCTTGAGAGGATCAATAGTACCATCGAAAAAGAAGACGAGCTCTACACCTGCATCTTTAACCTTCGTCACAAACTCTTTTATAAGATTCATAAATTGAAGATACTGACCGCCATATATCCATTCCAGACCATTCTTTTTGTATAAATGACCCACCCAACACAGTCCATCCACAACCAACTCTGGACGACAGTCGAATTTCTTTTTGTGCTCTTCTGCTTTTTCTTTTAATGACACTATCTTGCAAGCATCTGGGCACTGTTCCTGGATGTAAGTTTGAAGACCCCTAACTCCCATGATTGTGGAAGATGAATATAAAGTCACACTGCTATCTATTAAAGATGACGCATTTGCGAACTGAGGACACTAAACGCATATCGAAACCGAAACTTAGAAGATTAATAACATTTATTACTTCGTTTCAGTTCCCATCAGTTCGTAAACCAGAAACATATCACAGAGTATACATATCAATCAGTGGTTCTCAACCTTTTTCAAGCTACCGTCCCCTAAAGGTGCGAAAAAATTTTTAACGCCTCCCCCCCAGTAAGAAAATTTTGTTATTTAGGTAGTGTTCGGCAACTAGTGGTCAAAAAGTAGTTAACTACCAACTACTAACTAGTCTGGGAAAATCTAGTTGCAACTAGTAGTTAACTATATTTTCCTGGGACTAGTTGCAACTAGTAGTTAACTATTTCCCAAAGTAGTTAACTACTAGTTAACTAGTCTATTTAATTTCATAACCTATTTTTTGCCCAAATTTTAATACATCTTTCTTATCTATATCACAAAAAACTTTATGCTTCGCTCAAAACGGCGCTTTATTAATGGTTATGGTATTTGAGTACTCTACCATGACACTGTAGTTATTAGGGTGGTCCAAAAAACAAAAGTCCGGTTTTTTTTCGGGGCACCCCCCCCCCAAAAAAAATGTGACCCTTGGTATAAAACTAATATTCTGAAAGTTTCAGCTCAAAAAAATAATATTTAGACCCCGCCCCCGAGCGTCAAAGTTCCAAAAAAAACTCGAAATTTTGCACGTTTTTGTTGTAAAAATACAAGACTGGTTTCATTTTGTAGATTATTTATTTAGCTTCAACTTTTTTAATTGAAACTTGTTTGTAGAACTTACAGATCAAACGATACAAGGGGTTTTACTAACTCCCCCGGCAATATCAATTTTTTAAGGAGTGTCAGAAAATTCCTGAAAATGTTTCATCTACCGTAAAATGGTTCAAAAACATATAAATAATGGTTATTGACTGCATAGGTATAAAATTTAAGAGATTTAAAATGAAAAAAATAATTTTTGTTCATACCTGTTAATTTTTTAACTATCCTAAAATAATTCAAATAAAATACATAATTGAATTTTTTAAACTAGTTAATAAATGCATAAGGTGTAAAAGTTGACAAACAAGCAAAAAAAGTTCAAATTTATTAATTTTAACCCATTTTCAAAATTTTTCTCTTCACTGAGTTAGGTGTAAGAAGACTAAATGGTGTATTTTCCCACAAGATCGCCCTATTTTAGAAGTTTTGAGAGCGGTATTTGACTTAAAAAATGGGATCAACTACAGGACCTCCACCTGAAGTTTTTAAAAGTTTCAATTTAAAATGGACTTAGATCAATAAAAATAGCTACGGAAAAAGAGTTGATAAAAAGAGGTCAAGTTAAAATCAAAATGGCATCGGAAATGTTGGAAGCTTCATAACGGGGCTTGATACATCATCGAACCAAATATCAATTAGAGCCCCAGGTGCCATGCATCATGCTAGTGCTAGATAGTTGACAAATGCCCCATATTGAGTAAAAATTATTTTCGGGTACGAATTCCCTCTAACTCTTACAGAGATAGATACACATACCATTAGAAGTATTTGTATTAGAAATTAGAAGTATTTGTATTACCTTAATAAACATCAAAATTAAAGTTTGGTTAAATGCACCAAAGAAATTTGCAACTATTTACGAAAAATAAATGTAGAAGTATCAAGAGTTATAACCACAGTACCATAGTTTAAGAACTTGGTGTCTCAGTGGCGTATATAGGAATTTATTTCGGGAGGGGCCAAAAATTACTCCCCAGTCCCTCCCCACATATTTAACAGGTCCAATGTAGCTTTTTAGGTGATAATTTAGGTCCTAAAAACTTAATATAGGAAAAGCTGTTAGTAATAACAATACAAGAACCAAAGGGGGGGTCTGGGGGTCCTCGCCCAGAAAAATTTTGTAAGTTTGACTTAAAAAAACAGGTTTTTAACTAGTTTTGGTACACTAAGTCCGAATTTTAGTACATTTTTATGAACTTAATGTTTAAAAAGTTATTAAAATAGAGTTCCAAGTACAAAAGAGGATCTGGGGGTCCTTCCCCAGAAAATGTTTGGAACTTTACCCCTAAAAACAGGGTTTTATCTTGTTTTTGGTACACTTAGTCCGAATTTTGGACACATATGTTTTGTCAGGATTTGGATTTTGATGAACTTATTACATAATAAAGTTGTTAATAATAAAATTCCAAGTACAAAAGGGGGATTTGGGGGTCCTCCCCCAGAAAATTTTTTGAAATTTGACCCTAAAATACAGGATTTTAATTGGTTTTGGTACACCTAGTCCGAATTTCGGGGGGGGGGGGGCAGGGCCCCCTCGCCCCCCCCCTTATATACGCTACTGTGGTGTCTTAAACCCTGAAACATTTGAATTTTTGACGAAAGTTTTATAAAAGAAATTAAAATTAACATGCCTTTGTCTAATGAGGAATACTAGATGAAGACTAAGTGAGGAAAATAGAATAATAAAAGTGAAAGTGAAAAGTTTACATTTATCAAAATACTGGCTAATAGTTTCAGAAAATTATCACGCAGTAGAGGGCTTTTGACATCTATCTAGATACTAGAATGATGCATGGCACCTGGGGGTCTAATTGATATTTGGTTTGATGTATCAAGCCTTATAAATATTTGGCCCTTGGAATACTTCCTTGTAGTCTTGAAAGATATTTCGGGTTTTTCAATTGTCCACGTATAAGCTTCCAACATTTTCAATGTCTTAACTCTTGACCTCTTTTTATCAACTCTTGCTCCGTAGTTATTTTAATGTATTTCAGTCCATTTTAAATTGAAACTTTTAAAATCTTCAGGTGGAGGTCCTGTCATTGATCCCATTTTTTAAGTCAAATACCGCTCTCAAAACTTCTTCTAAAATAGGGCGATCTTGTGGGAAAATACACTATTCAGTCTTTTTACACCTAACTCAGTGAAGAGAAAATTTTTGGAAATGGGTTAAAATTAATAAATTTGAACTTTTTTTGCTTATTTGTCAACTTTTACACCTTATGCATTTATTAACTAGTTTAAAAAATTAATTTATGTATTTTATTTGAATTATTTTAAGGTAGTTAAGAAATTAACAGGTAAGAACAAAAATTATTTTTTTCTTTGTAAATCTCTTAAATTTTATACCTATGCAGTCAATAATCATTATTTATATGTTTTTGAACCATTTTACGGTAGCTGAAACATTTTAAGGAATTTCCTGACACTCCTTAAAAAAATTGATATTGCGGGGGAGTTAGTAAAACCCCTTGTATCGTTTGATCTGTAAGTTCTACAAACAAGTTTCAATTAAAAAAGTTGAAGCTAAATAAATAATCTACAAAATGAAACCAGTCTTGTATTTTTACAACAACCGGTTCGGATTTTATAGGTGAAAACGTGCAAAATTTCGAGTTTTTTTGGAACTTTGACGCTCGGGGGCGGGGTCTAAATATTATTTTTCAGAATATTTGTTTCATACCAAGGGTCCCATTTTGGGGGGGGGGGTGCCCCGAAACTTTGGAAGAAAAATTTTTTCCCCATGTTAACCTGGACCACCCTAGTTATAAATAGCAGTGTAATTTTTGTATATTTTGATAAAAATTTTAAATAGTACTTTTGAAATTTTAAACAAAATTTTTTTAAAAGTAGTTGAAAATTTGAAAGTAGTTTCAACTAGTAGTTATTAAAAAAAGTAGTTCAACTACTAGTTAAACTAGTTTAAACCAAAAGTAGTTAAACTACTAGTTAACTACTAGTTGCAACTAGTTCTAGTTAACTAGTGCCGAACACTATATTTAGGGTATGGGCAAGGGCGATTACTTATTGTTAAATTAACTTTAAGTATATTATTACTAAACTTAGCCACCAAATTTGTTAAAATAGGACCCCCGCTGATACCCTTCCAACAAGGTTAGTAGGTTAGTAGAGAGATCCGAAGTAAACAAATAAAGCCCGTGACGTCAGGTGTGCACAGTGGCGGGGATCCAGGATTTGGTTTTTTATTTTGGGGGAGGAAGAATTTTCATAATCCCATTGTATCTTCTTTATTACCTTAATATGGAAAAGGTAGTGAATTATACTGCTCCAACCACTAAAAGATGGGTCTGGGGGTCCCCCCCCAAAAAAATATAGAAAACAAAGTTGTAATAATAGAGTTACAAGTACTAAGGGGCTTTGGGGTCCTCCCATAGAAAATTTCTGAAAAATTAATTAAAAAATAAACATTTTTTCTACTCGTTTTGGTACACCTCAAACGAATAAAAACAATTCTTCAACTCGTTGTACGCCTCATCCGAATTTCGGATATAGATTTTATGGTAGAATTTTTGCGTTTTGACAAACTTAATATAAAAAAACAGAGCTGTAATAATAGTTACAAGTACCAAGGGGGTCTGGGGGTCCTCGCAGTGGCGGATTTCCAAATGTGCCGCCTATAGGCTGAACTAAAAATTGCCGCCTATTCACTGTAAAAAATTCCCGTAAAATTTACGGTTTTAAACTGGCAGTTGGGTTGGTTGGGGAAAACCGTAAAAATTACGAAGTAAATCCATAAAAACAATGGTGTTTTACCATTTTAATCCATGTTTTTTGTACCGTTGTTTTTATGGATTTACTTCGTTTTCCACAACCAACCCAGCTGCCAGGTAAAAATCGCAAATTTTACGGGATTTTTTTTACAATCTTAGCTGCAAGTAAAAATGGGGGTCTGTGAGTCAGCTCAAGATTTTTTTTTTTAAATTGGCCTATAAAAGTAGTGATTTGTTGATTTTGAGACCCTTTGGGTAACATTTGAAGAGAACGGTTCCTTGTAAACCGCACAATTTTCAAGGTAAAAAAAATATAAATAGACGTCAAAATTTCAAGGTGGCTGGGGGTCCTCTCTTTGAAACCACTTTGGGGAACACGCAAAGGGAACCGTTTCTTGTAAGCGGCAGAATTTCCAAAGGAAAAACACTATGTAACAGACTTCCAAATTGTGGAGGGGGTTCTCCCTCAAAAAAAATTTTGAAATTTGATCCTCAAAATTGTGTATTAAAAATTACAAAATTTAAATTAAAATTTACAAAATATCTAGAAAGAGAAGGGATGGTGGATCAATTACATAAATCTAACTTCTTTTAGTTGAAACATCTCTTTAATTCACACCCGAACATCCATTTACATTTGTCATAAATGTCATCTTTAAATTCTTTTTTATCCCTAGTCCCTATCTTTTCCTTTTGTAATTTGGACAATGGTCAGATGGGGTGTCGTAAGTTCTTTATTTAAACTTGTTTTTCCAGCGGCAATTGGGAAAAATAAAGATGCTTTACCACAAACACTGATATTTTACTTACGAGCCACCACTGGAACCACTGCTCTATTGTGTTCACTCCTAAAGTCAAGCATTTATAATTTCTGCTTATTGAATGAAGCTTTAACCTTGTCAAACATAATATATCTTTTCCCTATTAAATTGGTTTGAAACTGAAAGGTTTACATCATTAAAAACTTTTACTTTTGCCTTCAAAAACTTGCTGAATCACTTTTAACAAAAGAGCATTGTCATGGGGCTGCATGCATTATTTTATCTATGCATATTTTGTTGTTTGAATGATCATATGACAGTTGATCGTTCATTTAAATTTACAAATGGATTTTAATTTAAATTTAAAATTTATTTATTAAATGTTATGATTGCGATAGTTGGTATGAAGAAAGCTCGATTTGGTCCACCTTCAATTATCGAGACTACCAATCCCAATATCCCTAAAGTGTGTCAAATGCTGTTAGGCAAACATTAGATATTTTAAAGCTATGCTATACTACTTTTACTTTACTTGCATATAGCTTTTTCAAGTTTGCAAATTTTATTAAAGAATATTGTTGATGTTTTTTTAATTTTTAATAAAAATATATTCAAAATACTTCTTTTATTATTTCTCAAAGTAAATGTTTCCACTGTTTCACACCAGGTTTTTTTCAGAACATATAAAAGTTGTAATTTGGTTGTAATTAATTAAATCCTGCGTGGAACACCAAAAAAATGCAAAGTAATATGAAACTTAAAAAGTAAAATTGATTGAATGAGAAGTTGGAGAGACTAAGAAAAATCTTAGTCTCTACACCTTATGTCCAAGTAATAAAAACTAAAATGATTTAATGCTTTATTATAAAACCCAACCTAAGGGTATGGAAACGTGGTAATTTTATGAGTATAGTATAACATTGGAATGTTATTTTAAAAAACTCTAAAGCAGTTAAAACTTAATGCATTTTATTTAAAGCACAAAAATTTTAAATTTTTTTGTTGATTAAATAAGTCAACTGCGAAAAATAATGATAATAATAAGTAATTTTAAACCAAATAATACCCTCTTCGGCAGCTCAGCATCAGGCTCACCCTTCTCATTGAATCTATTGAACTGTACCTTATACTAGTGAATGAAACCGGCTGTTCAGACATTTCAATTTCGAAGGTGGAAGGAAGTGAAAACTAATGATTTTGAGTTCATATTTAATATCTTTTGAAACATTTTGATAGAGGGGAATTTGAAAAATCTTGTGTCGAGTACGATTGACTTTTACAAGCTTTATTTGTTTAGATTCAGCATGATTTTAGTTCAACTACTTCTTGTATTGTAAAATAAACACTAATGGTTTGATTGGATATGTTTTTGAGTCATTCAAATCAGTATTTCTAGTTAAAAATTTTTTTTTTAAAGAAGTTTAGACTTGAAACGAGCTTTGGCAACCCTTGGCGTTCAAGCTTGGCACACAGTTAATGTTGGCGCATGTGGGGTTAACTTTGTGCATTGTATAGTTTTCTCCCTTATGAAGGTGCGTGATCATTGTCAATCTGGTAACCCTGAGCTCAAATGCCAAGCGGTCTTGGCAACAGCCACTTTGGTTGTATTAGAAACAGATTTGGAGTACTTTCTTTACCAACTCTATGGGCATGACCCAAATTTCCATCTTTGCCATTTTGTGAATGCCAGTCATGATGACATGCACTTTGATTGGTTCATTTCATACCTAAAACAATGTGTTAGAGGCTTTTTTTTTCAATGGGCAATTAAGTTTATTTTTTGCTAAAATTTTAAGTTTTATCCTTTCCAATGAGTTGAAATTGTTTTATAGATACCGTTTAGAGGTGTTATTTGTTCAAGGCTGCACCATTTCAAATTCAATTGTACATTACAACAACTGAATTTCCATTAAGGGTGATTTCCATGTTTCTCTACTGAATCAGAAATAAAGCATGAGATAATATTTCATTTTTTCCATTTTTATGAAGAACAAGATACAATTTAATAGTGTATTTATTGACTGTTCTGTCAGATAACAAGGATTCAGATATCAGATTGTAACATGAGTAATGAGTATATATAAATATGGAACATAAAAATTTAAAAGTATTCAAATATTAGTTCATATTAAAAATTTAAAAGTCAATGCATTTTATGTTGATTGAATATAGGTAAACATAAACATTCTAATCAACAAGTTAAAAACAAAAATCTATACATTGTATAAATTAAAATATAGCAAAACATAAAATGTATACACTGTATCTTGATTGAAGATATGTTAATTTTCAAAATCTACAAGAATTGTTTTCCAGTCAAACTTTTCAAAGTCGTATATTGTATTGTTTGTGGCGACCCAAAGTAAATAGTAGAACAGCTCTGTTGAAGCAGACTGAAAGAGAAAAAATAATTAAGCACTTGTGGGAATAATATTAAGATAAAAAACAATTACAACTACTAATTTCAGCTATATTTGTAAGGCTATTAAACTGATATTAAATCTATTAAATAAATAAATAGATTAAATTAAAAAGTTATCAATGTACCATTATGATAGAACCCCACTCAGCACTACAGTTTTCTAATGGCCTCTTAACTTAGATTTTACTTTTTTCTTTAAAGAAAAATCAATTGTTTTTCCTTAAATTATTTTAATAGTCAATATTCTAGATATTACGGATTCTAGGTAAAAAGAGTCCCATTTTCAACAAAATAAGCATAAATCTAAGGCTTTGTAGGTTCCAAATTTGTATGAAAAATCTTTCTTTGCAAAATGAAATTCTTGAATAAAGATTCTGCAATATGGATTTCTTTGACTTTCTGTAATATTGCCACCCTTGAAAATTGTACTTTCCTGTGCTCGCATTTGCCCATGCCTCTTTTTGATGTGTTTAAGTACATTAATAAGCAACCATTTGCAACATTTTAAAAAGTGCACCATAATATCACTTGAAATAATTATATTAATTTTGTCTGAGTAGACTTAGTCTAACACACTTACTTATCTTAGTCTTAAATACTTTTACACAAGATTTACACCATCAGTAAAAACTACTTGATTTTATGATGTAAAACTAATAGTTATTCCTAAATAATTATTTTTCACAATAGCTATTCAACTAAGAAACTTTTCAGTTAAATAAGATTGACAAGTAAATACAATGCTTAAGATAGCTGCGGCCAAAAATTTAAGACTTCTTGGTAGAGAGCACTTCTTCCTAACGAATACATTGTTGTAAATAGTGGTGTTGACTTGGAGAAGTATCAGAATTTAATTGCTTTCAAAACAAATATAATGAGAATACATTTTTGCTTCATGTTTTCAAAAAATCCAATTTTGATTTAAATTATTATTTTTAACCAGAGGCTTACTGGATGTGATCAATCTTGGAAACCTAACCTCTCTTCTGACTAACTAACAAATGTTTTTAATGAAATATAAAGTTTTTTTACCAAAATTTCAAAGAACAAATTATTACTGACCTGGTTTTGACACAAATCATGTACAGAACATATCTTCTTAGTCTTAGTGTACAAGTAATGAAACAACTTTCCATCAAAAAAGTGCCAAGGCATGGCATAAGTAACAGGGAGGGGATAATCGCAGATTCCCAATACTATGACTGCTGTAGTCACACCTCGCATAAACAAAGAAGACAAGTTGATAGCCTTGTCATCTACCACTGGAACCTAATTTGGGAAGAAAAAAACATACATGCTTTACTCTTTCTGTTATTTTAAAAAGATAAGATAGTTTTACTTATTTTTTATAGTGAACAGGCAGCAAAGTTTCTTTTATTGGGAAACAAGACAATCATAAGTTGGGAAAAACTTTGAAATCGCTTGAATTGGTTTAGCATCATCTATCTATATATATAATTCTCTTACGTACGTGGCTTACGAATTTGGCAGTATTTGTTTTCTTCCGTTGGCAACGGTTGGTTTGTTGTGGTTTTGTGTTTTGTTTACGTTTTGGTGAGTGTATGTACAATGTTCGTAATCACGAAACGCGCAATAACTTGGGTTCAAATCCAGGTAGTACACAATCTCAGCTAGGCTGTACCAGCAGGGGCGAAGCCCCCTAGTTTTTTAAAATACACATTATTATATATTTTAAGACAAGGTTCCCACAGGTTGTGGATAACCTGGAATTAATGAGGGATTTTTTTAATCTGGGCATTATTGTCAAAACCAGAAAAAAAATCCTTTAGAGGAGTATAATAAATTAAAATGGGACCAACTTCAAAACAATTCTAATCTAATGCAACAAACAGCGTCCAAATCGGTCTAGAACATACCAAAAGGGCCTGGCAAAGATTCAACATTTATATTCGACGAATTGATAACCTCCTCCTTTTTGAAGTCGGTAAAAATGACTAGCATTTGTGATACCTTTAACAAGTTTGTAAGATGATAATATAAAACCTAGTTGTAAAAACTATAATGTTGACGAAAATTGCCATAGGTGGCTGGTTTTTCAAACTTGATTATGCTTTATAACACTTTGAAAACATTAATATTCTTACCATTAATTTTTTTATTTCTGATGCATCCTTTTCCCACACAGCTTGAGCAACAAATACTGCTACATCAAATGGCTTTAAATGAGGTCCAGAGGATGATCCTCCAATCAAGAAATTAATGATGCTGGAAAACACCAGTAAGTTTTTGGGTACCTCTATTAGAACATCCAAGTCCATAGGCAGTTGAAATATAGACCAAAACAGTTCAAACTTTTCTGAGTTTGTCAAACTGCACTGAATGTCTTTTATGGTTGGTGATCCACCTGTAACAAATATTTGTGAAATTAATTTTATTTAAGCCATTTTGACTATATACCTTAATTATCTGACCTTCTATTAACTCATTGGATTATTTTACCATCTGCCTGCACTCCCTGCTAATTCCCCACCCAGCATTATGAATAGATTTTACATCCATCATGAAAAACATACAAAACATTTTTCACTTGTTTAAAAATAAGTTGTCATTTTGTCTAAGATGTTCTGACTTTATTAGCAATTAATTTTTATACTTAAGTTTGATTTATAACTTTGTAGCGACAGAGAAAGGTCGCTTACAACTCAACTCCACTCTTCCTACGAAGTGCATATAAGGTTAAGATCGGCTGCTGTGTTTTTCTTGTTAAATTATTTTGATAGCGCTGGTCGCTTATTTTCTCATTGTTTAATAAAGTATTTATTTTAAACATTGAAGGATCGTTACTGACCTGCATCTACACCACTTTAACTTTGTAATGTAATTGCAATGCAATTACATGCAATGGGAAAGCAATGTAATTGACTTTGTTAACATTCTTTATTAATTATCCAACCTTTTTAGCATTTAGACCATTGCCAGGTCGAAAAAGGTGAGGGATGAATAAGGTTCTACTGTATTGTTTAAAATGCTATATATATCTAACCATAATTGCTACTTTTCCAACTCCCTAATTACTTAACAATTTAGATTTCAACTTGGTGAAAGAATTATTTATAAACAGGGATCGTTTCATTAATACTAGAGTAATTACAAAGTGATTCAAAACTCATAGGCAAAAATGCAAGGGCCAGAAGAAATTTCAGAAGATACTTTGGAACAGGGGTGCAGAAAATGTTTTAGGACCCAAAATTTCCCCAGAACATAGTTTGTTTCCTTCAAAATTTCCCCCAAAATGAGATTTTATTTAAAAAAGTAGGTTTTTTTTTCAATAATTAAACTCCTTTCAGATTCAATAATTTTCACATAAAACATAAATTTAAATGATCTTTATGCTCTGGTTTTTAGTATTTCTTGCACCATAACCTTAGCTCAGAAGTGCTTCTTTTCTTAAAAACATTGTCTATTTTTCTCAAAATTTAAGCTATCTGTATATTACTCCAAAGTTTTTTTTGTAAAGAACATCGATGTGATCAAACAAGAACGTAATTTGCAGTGAAAATTACCCATCCTAACACGACGAATACGTTGTTTTTCCTGCATACCAATTGAAAAGCAAAGAAAAGCCAACTTTCAGGTATTCTCCTAGAAAATTAGGATTTATAGCGCAGATCCGTAGTTTACCCACTCTACATTTGTAACTCCAGAGTTTTCAGCGGATATCCGTTGAAATTGGAGGTTATGATGAAGTCACAACACAAAATATTTGTTTGACAGCTGATTTTTAGTTTTTCTTTCAAAAAAAAAAGCCCTGGGGCAAAAATTTCCCCAGGGCTGCTTGAATTTCCCCCGAACCTCGTTCGGGCATTCGGACATATTCTGCACCCCTGCCTTGGAAAGGAAGATCTGAAGCAATCCAAGGTGTTGGAGTGCAGACAAAAGTTGCCAAAAGCAATTAAAGATGTTTGTGTTGGAGATGGAAATAAAATTCCAGTGCCAACCATCATCTTAACTTACTGATAAAAATTGTGTTAAGTGTTTGTTTTAAAGAGGTCATATTTAAAACCTGATAATAAAAAATTATATTTGAATGTAACATCTTTAGGTCAAAATTTTAACTTAGTTTTTATCAGTAAGTTAAAACAGGATAATCAGCTCTGGAGTTTTATTTCTACCTCCGACTGTTTGGTCACAGTAACTCATCTGTTTTTGCTTTTGGCAACTTTTGTCCACACTCCAGCTCCTTGGATTGCTTCAGAGCCCCCTTTCCAGGGTCTCTTCCTAATTGTCTTTGGATAACCTACAACCTCAAGCATTTTTGCCCGTGGGTTTTGACTTACCCTGTAGAACAAGAGTATTTCACATTCAAGAATAATTTAATTTAATGATTTCTAATCAGCAGCAATTTGTGATACATTTTATAACTTAAAAAAAAGTAGAAAACAACTCTCAGACTGTAATCAATTGTACCAAGGAATTGGAAACCATCAAAATTATACAGTGCTAAAATATTACAAACCTTTAATTAGTTTTTTCAATGGTAAAGGTTTAATTATCTCTGGCTTTTTCAACTTATTACCATGATAGGCAGAAAATTCTTCAATATAATCAAGCTCTCTATTTGATACTGAATGAGTACTTGATACACCAAAAAGAATAGAGTAACATCGTTGTCTAACCTCACGGTAGATAAGAGCAGAAGGTTTAGCTTCAACATCCTCTAAGACCTAGAATAAAAGTTTCGAAAAAATATTGCAACTTAAAAGTAAAAACATCCCATAACATTCATTTTAAATATAGAGGGTGTTTCAAAAGTCCTGTCCATGCCTTTTATTTTTAAATCCCTATAAATATTGTCATAAAAGTATTGTCTAGATATAGTACCTAAAGTGACCATGCACTATCTGAAGAACTGCTTTCAACTTCCTCTTAGAGACAATGTAAGGAGTTAAATTTTATTTTAAATTATTAGAGATTCGATAAATTAATCAAACACAAAGTTGTAGAGCCGCATTGAAATAATAAGAATAAAACAGATATTTAAATAATAATAAACAGCATTTATTTGTTTCAAATGCTTAACCTCACGAAAGGCGTTAAATGTTCGTTTGGTACTTGAGATTTTGAACACTTACCCTTACGAAATATATTTGCCTTATTCACAAGAGGATTGCTGATAGCATACTATATGTGACATTGTGTTTTGTGAGGTTGAGTGTTCAGTATCTCAAAACACAAATACGATCACTTGAGGTTAAGCATTTTGAAATAAATAAAAGCTTGTTTGATCAGTTTTATTCTCATTATTTAAGGCCGTGGTTTAGTGGTATTATTCAAGATGAATTTATTCTTCAAATACGTACATTAGTATTCACTTCCTTTCGATTAATGTAGTGAATTCAATTATATATTGGCACAAGTTTTCAGAAACTTGAATTGAAATAAAGATTAAATTCATGGCATGATCTTAAATGCTCATGAAATTTAAACTTACTATATATTCAATGAAATAAACCTAAAATATAATTTTCATGTTATTTTTTTTTTAAATTTTCAGACAAACTTACCTCACTACAATTATACCTCAGTTTAAACATGATATTGAAAATTGGCGGTGCTGGAGAACAGTCAGTGAATCTTTGATAAAAACATTTTTCAAGATTTTCAGGAATTTTAATAAGCACTTTGAAAGGAGGTAAATAAGCTTTCCTAACAGAATAAGACTTCAGCCCATCTTTTATAATTTTCACTCCTGATTCATTTCCAAACACATGCTTAGATATTTGCTTCAGTTGGTTCATATTAAATGGATTACCAGACCAATTCTTTTCCCTAATTAAACTTGATAGGCAGGGAGCTAAGGCAGCAAGGTACACATATCTGTCATTTAGAAGTCGTTGATGAAAGGGTCTCAATTTATCAAATGGGACAAAGTGGTTTCCAGCAAGACAGGCAAACAAGGGCAATTGATTAGCATCCAGATTAAGATAATATCTAGCCAGATACTGCCTGTCGTAATGTATTGTAGAAAGGCTTTCCAAATCCAAATGAAGCAAAGAAAAATATTCTTTGGTATTATAAATTATGAAATCCGAGTCTTGACTGAGGATTCCGAATACGCTTTTGTTCTTATCAGCATAAGCGACAATTTCATCGTCTGCTTCACGGTCGGTTTGGTAAACTTTAACTCCCAGTTCCTTCAGATAGAATGATGTCATTTGCCCTGTAAATGCTGGGAGGTAAAAAGCTTTATCATCAGTAACCTGCAAGTTGGACTTGAGATCGCTGAATAAGGTGGCGATTGCACTGTACTTATCCACTCGACGCCTTGCCCATTCTTCGTGTTTGAGAGGATCAACAGTACCATCGAAGAAGAAGACGAGCTCTATACCTGCATCTTTAAACTTCGTCACTAACTCTTTTATAAGATTCATAAACTGAAGATACTGACCGCCATATATCCATTCCAGACCACTCTGGTTGTATAATTGACTGACTAAACACAGTCCATCCACTACCAACTCTGGACGACAGTCGAATTTCTTTTTGTGTTCTTTTGCCTTTTCTTTAAATGACACTCTCTTGCAAGCTTCTGGGCATTGTTTCTCGACGTAAGTTTGAAGACCCCTAACTCCCATGATTGTGTTTTACACAAGACAGATGAAGCCGAGGGAATGGTTTTACAGTTTGTGGAAAATAAACGTAAAGACACAATGCTGTCTAGGAAGGATGACGCATTTGCGAACTGAGAACAATAACGCTGATCGAAATGCATATCGAAACCGAAACTTAAAAGATAAATAACAACATTGATCACTTCGTTTCAGTTGCAATAGGAGCGTAGTATATCACAGAGTAAGAGTTTATAAGGAAAATCGGAAATGCACATTTTATTTCCAAAAGAACCTCATCTGTGCTCATCTGAAAGTTCGGAAGGTGCTAAATTAATTTATTGTTTTATAACAAAAAATACGTTGAGTTTTGTTTACCAGATATAAAATTTAAGTTGTTTTACCACGAGTTTCTGCAATGGACTCTAACCGTCTGACGTCACACGGAACCAACGCTTTTTTTCGATTCCCACATGAAGAACGCAACAGTGTACCGATCGACCAATAGGAGTGTGCTTTAGCTCCTCCTCCTTCAAAAAAAAGAGACCACAAACCACAACAAGAACACGCTTTTGGTTTATGCTTTTTTGTTTGTTCAAATACCTATTTTTTTGTTATTATGATGGAGAATGAAATGGAGTTCTCTTCAGATACAAATTTCATTGAAAAAAGAAGATTTGGTAAAAGTAAGACTTAAAGTTAAAGATAAATATGAATTTATGGTGTGGCTAAAGGTATAATATGATGATTACTTCTGAAGTTTTTATCATTCATTTTTAAAGTGAATTCATCATTTGAGTAGATTGAGATAATTCAGAGTAGGGTTTTTTTTTGCGATTTTTTAAATAAGTTATTACACAAAATTTTTCCTAATTTAAAAATAAGATAATATTTTTTCCTATACATGCTTGTCTCTGCATTTAGAGATGCTCAGCTAGGCATGTAGGAAGCAAATTAGATGTAAATTAAAAGAAATCATGAACATATTTTAAATATAGGGGAGAGATGGGTACCTGAAACATATTTTAGTAAATTATTTTTCTATTCAATGATATTACTTATTCAAACACACCTAATGTATATATTAAATAAAACTAATTCAAATAAGTTCCTGACTTTCATGAAATGTTCCTGTTCAAGTGACTGATTAGTTGATTGTTTGGCAAGTTTTATTTCTTATCAACATTTTGGTAAGGGATTTAATATTGATTTGATACTTAAACAAATCTTAATTGTAAAGCTAACATCACAGATTTTTCTTTGTGTTACATATAGTTATGTTTTAAAAGTCGCATGTAGACTACTATATAGTACAATGTGTATTTAGAAAAAAAGTTTCATTTAATGCTCATTTATATAATACTTATGAAGTCTAGTTTTCTCTTAAAAAATGCTAATTTATAAAGGAAAGTATGTGTCAAGATTTACATTAGTTGTCTGATATTATAAGCACTTCATTATTTATATTGTACCTACAAACATTATAAAGTTAATTTTCACTTAAAATGATTGTTCTTTTGAAAATTGGTCACACTGAAGTTGTGGGATGAGCGTTATTAAGCATTTTGCCTCAATAAAATTATTAAAATTAATCATTACTTGGCTACTTTCTCTTTCAGTTTATTCGGTTCAATTCCCTTAACGTTCCCGCTGAATATTGCAAAGCTTTTTTGTATGCTATACATACAGATATCAAAAAATTATACTGATTTTTATTGATAAACAGAATAGTTTATTGATTTCACTAAACATTTTAACCTATGAGTTTGAAATTAGTAATATTTCAACTTTTTGGTGCTCAAAAGAACATTACAGTATTTAGTAGGGTCGTAAATGGAATTGAATCCCGTTTATTCATATCTAACTCTCAAATTCTTATCTTTGCATGAATATATAACTAAGAAACTAACATGGCATTGATTAAAAATAAATGAAGCACAAATGTCCACGGTATCTTAAGAAGGATCTTTATTAAATTAACAAGTCATGTTTTTTACCCATAAGCCCAATAATTCATAAAATTAAAAACAATCAAGACATCTCAAGTTTTATAAAATGTAGGGTTAGACTTCAGTATGTCCTGCCAAATATTGCCAAGCTGTTTTAAAATTTAAGTATTAGAAAGATCTCAATTCAAAGCTAATCAATTAAAATATCTACAATTATATCAATGAAAGTCAAAAAAGGTAGAAACATTCGAATATTTTTCATCTAAAATGACTAAGCAATATTAAACAGGACAGTCTACATAATAAATATAGGGAATGATGAAGTTTGCAGTGTTATTGGTACTTTAAAATAAGCCAGACACAAATCTAGATCACTGGATTTATTGATAATCTTTCACTGTTAATGTTAAAACATAAAACAGTTAAAAGCTTCCTGCTAGTTAAGATATTTACATTTATATCATCATATAAAATACTTACAGTTAATAACTTTCAGCAGAAAACAAAGTTTTAGTTCCCATTTTCTATTTAAACATTTTAATCACAAAAAACACAGTTTATTGTTTACAACTTTACACATCGTCTATAAGAACTGCAGTAAACCTTTAGAGATAATTCTCGCATCAGTAATTTATTCAACTAAGATGTAATTAACACCCGTAGTCTTTACTGCGACAATCCCTGAGCTGCATATTAACATTAATATATTATTTTGAGTATACTTTTTACTGTTTATAGTGCTCAATAGTGTGATCCACAACGTAAACAAAAGTCTCGACTTCGAATAGACTCTCGTTTCCTCGCGGCGGCTTTGCCCTGTAGATGTAGTGAAGGGAGGAGCTAAAACGAGTAAACAAGCAATCCTATTGGTCGATCGGTACACTGCTGCGTTCTTCATGTGGGAATACGTCGGTGAAGTCTGACGTCATCAACATGGCGCTGGGGACAAACAAACCCAATCTCTATGGCGGTTAACATGGGAGTGCTAAAGAATAATTTTTTAAAAATATTAATCGTCATTTCTTAGGGTATAGAACACCTTTCCCGCATAGTTAAAGGTATGGCACTCATTTATAAATAATCGGAGTATTTTTATTTTGCTTTTCTGTTTGAAAATTCAACGATAACATTTTAGGTCCATTGGTACCAATGGAGTCTAACACGATAGTTTGAAAAGATATTAGTTTTAGAATATTGTCCTTCGTTTGTTAACTTATAAAACCACTTTACAGTATATTTCAAGGTATGTTAATCATTTAGTAACAAGTATAATTTAGATTTTCGGTCCCATTTTTTAAGATTGTAACAAGAAATTTCATCTCCCATCTGTTTATCATGCGAGTGTGAAAATATATGTTTTTATATAATATTCAACGTTCTTTGGTATATCACACCACTTTTGAGCATAGTTAAAGGTATGTTAATCATTAATTAATAAGCAAATTTATTACTTGGGCTCCACTTTTATGGATTTAAATAAAAATTAGTATCTCCATTAATGTTATCAAGTGAGTGTGTAAATAGTTTTGTTTTAGATATTTATCATCGTTAGCTACACTTTTATTATTTCATTTTAGTATTATATTGTTTTGAGGCTTTGTAAAAATAGTACTATACTGTATTTTCCTTAACTTTTTTTAATTTTTTTGTTTGATCTACATTTCTACCCATTTATGTTATTATTGCACAAATAGAAGCATTTTAGCAACAATGAGTATCAATTAGCTCAAAATTGTTTATTATAGACAAAATAAGAGTTAACAAGTTTTTTTCCATTCTGTTTTAGGTTCTATTTATTTATATTAGAGAATTGAATCACATCCAAGTTCCAGCTCACAGGACATTTTACATGTAATGAATGAACCTTACTAAATGGTTCTTGGTTTTGGTGACCACTTTTGTGGCATCAATTCTAAGCGCTTTTTGGTTGATCATTTATATTTGTAAATCTATTTGTGTCTATGGTTTAATACCTGAATTAAACCAGTCTACCAGATGTTTTAGGGAATGGCGACTTACAATGGAGTTGAGGTAAGCATCTTATTAAACATCGTGTGCTCTTTCAGCGTTTGCATTCCCTCTTTACCTATCTATAATTTTCTAGAAAAAGCAATCGTATTTTGTTTTTGTTTTGTGGCAGTTTTGTGTATTTTAATTTATCCGATAAGTTTCCCACAAGCTCCTAAAATGTGGACCCCTGTAGCTGACTAGATTGATTTTCTCAGTATCTATCTGGCTATGAAATTTAAAACTGATTATGATCCATAATGACAGATATTTATTACTTAGACCATAAGTGATTGTTTTGTAAATAATTTTAATAGGATGAAAATATTCCCAATTCCATATTTTGGAAATTTCTAAACATACAAAGGAAATACTGTTGTTCCTTTAACCACGGCTTACTAGATGTACTTATACAGGCTAGCCGAGTTTTAAACAATGAAAACCATTTGACAACTTTTCCCGCTTGGAGCGCTACAAGACCTACCTATATCACCCACCGCCTTGAACACTGTGGATATGCTTTGCCAGTTTGTCCATTATTGCCATCTGTATTTGCAATAATTTCTGTACTCGGCTAGCTTGTATAAGTATCTAGTAGGCCGTGCTTTAACACTTTCTATCTGAAGCCTCCCAAGGCTCACATTGAATCCAATGAGAAATTGGGGTGAATAGGTCTGAAAGGTTTAAAAGCAGTCATTTATTTCTCAGATACTTTTAGATCTCTAAAAAATTATCACATTATGAGCTAATTTTGCAACATTCTTTTGCATGTTTGTATTAAACTGATTACACAACTAATTGTTTTTATGACGGATTTATTAGTGTTGATCTGATTTTACTGAATTCATCACTGTAGTGTATATTATATTGATTGATTGTTTTAACACTCATCTATCTAAGTGATTATTACCTGAAGAAAAACTAAATAATCAAATTGTTTGTTAATTTTAAATTAAATTTTGGTTAAACATGGCAGACATGTGCAAGATTAAAAATATTGGATGTAAAACTTCACCAACTTGCCAACGCTCACTAAATATATGGATTACTCTCACCTTTGGCAGAATCCACTTTGGTTTCTTACTTCAAATCAGCAATAAATATTTATTTACATGGAGATCCTATAATATTCATTTAAACTAAAACAAAGACACTTTAAGATTAATAACTTAAATGTTTCAAAACTGAACCTGTTGAATTGAAAAGTTCAAATATCCTGTCCTCTTCCTGTCAAAAAATCCCTATCCTATACCGACCCAAAATGATTGGTAATTGCTGATTCAAGAGAGAAGCTAGGAATGATGTAGAATTACATAGTTGCCTGGAAGAAGCAGATGTCACTCGAATTTTCAGTCCTAAAATTGTCATTAAAATGCAAGACACAATTTTAAGAATTGGATAAATTTAATGTTTAGTCAATTACAATAATAGCTTGACGCAGGGGCGTAGCCAGAGGGGGGGGATTTTGGGGATATATCCCCCCCTGAAACTTTCCTTTTTTGACCATAGAAAACCACTAAAACTACCCCACATCCCCTCCAGAAATATCAATACCCCTCTCTGAAATTTTTTTCTGGCTACACCACCGGTCCCATGTAATATTATTGGAAATATATATTCGTGGAATAGCATACATGTCTCATGCTTTATTTTTATAACTTTAATTAAAATCTTCTGCAGACGCACTGGCGTAGTGGTCAGGGTCAGAGCATCTGACTGCAAAGCCGTACGCCTGGGGTTCGAATCCCCGTTTGGCATGGATGTTAGTTTCTGTCCTTGTGTGTGATGAATGAATGTGGCCCCCCTGTAAAAAGGGGCTGTGGCTGTGTGAATGTGGCGTGGGCAACAGTACTTCACCTCAGTGGCTACAGTCTACAGGTGCCCACTGGGTAACGCAAAGTAAGTACTGCTTCGGCATTATCTGGGTTAATGAACTTAGTTAAGCTGTAGGTAACTGTTTAAAAATTACCTGCCATTAGAAAAATATTAAAACCTTCTTTATTGATCGAGAAAATATTAAAAATTTTCATGAAAAATATATGACAGGTTGACAACAAATATGGTTGAAAAGGATGGGCACTGGGCAGAGTTACTGAGAAAATCCAGTCAGCTACTGGGGTTCACATTTTAGGAGCTTGTGGGAAACTTATCAGATAAATTATAATACACAAAACTGCCACAAAACAAAAACAAAATATGATTGCTTTTTCTAGAAAATTATAGATTGGTAAAGAGGGAATGCAAACGCTGAAAGAGCACACGATGTTTAATAAGATGCTTACCTCAACTCCATTGTAAGTCGCCATTCCCTAAAACATCTGGTAGACTGGTTTAATTCAGGTATTAAACCATAGACACAAATAGATTTACAAATATAAATGATCAACCAAAAAGCGCTTAGAATTGATGCCACAAAAGTGGTCACCAAAACCAAGAACCATTTAGTAAGGTTCATTCATTACATGTAAAATGTCCTGTGA
Organism: Tetragnatha montana; assembly: GCA_963680715.1. Classification (NCBI taxonomy): domain Eukaryota; kingdom Metazoa; phylum Arthropoda; class Arachnida; order Araneae; family Tetragnathidae; genus Tetragnatha; species Tetragnatha montana. Next base: position 25,933,925 of record OY796682.1, read on the forward strand.
GCTGGAACTTGGATGTGATTCAATTCTCTAATATAAATAAATAGAACCTAAAACAGAATGGGAAAAAACTTGTTAACTCTTATTTTGTCTATAATAAACAATTTTGAGCTAATTGATACTCATTGTTGCTAAAATGCTTCTATTTGTGCAATAATAACATAAATGGGTAGAAATGTAGATCAAACAAAAAAATTAAAAAAAGTAAAGGAAAATACAGTATAGTACTATTTTTACAAAGCCTCAAAACAATATAATACTAAAATGAAATAATAAAAGTGTAGCTAACGATGATAAATATCTAAAACAAAACTATTTACACACTCACTTGATAACATTAATGGAGATACTAATTTTTATTTAAATCCATAAAAGTGGAGCCCAAGTAATAAATTTGCTTATTAATTAATGATTAACATACCTTTAACTATGCTCAAAAGTGGTGTGATATACCAAAGAACGTTGAATATTATATAAAAACATATATTTTCACACTCGCATGATAAACAAATGGATATGAAATTTCTTGTTATAATCTTAAAAAATGAGACCGAAAATCTAAATTATACTTGTTACTAAATGATTAACATACCTTAAAATATACTGTAAAGTGGTTTTATAAGTTAACAAACGAAGGACAATATTCTAAAACTAATATCTTTTCACACTATCGTGTTAGACTCCATTGGTACCAATGGACCCAAAATGTTATCGTTGAATTTTCAAAAAGAAAAGCAAACTAAAAATACTCCGATTATTTATAAATGATTGCCATACCTTTAACTATGCGGGAAAGGTGTTCTATACCCTAAGAAATGACGATTAATATTTTTAAAAAATTATTCTTTAACACTCCCATGTTAAACGCCATAGAGATTGGGTTTGTTTGTCCCCAGCGCCATGTTGATGACGTCACGACTTCACCGACGTATAGACGACATTAGTGTGACGTCACTTGCTTGTTTGGAAACGTTGATTCTATCTCTATCCGTGATTGGTTCCGTGATTGGAAGTAAATCCGTACGGAACCAATCACGGATGGAATCAACGTTTCCAAACAAGCAAGTGACGTAATGACTAATGTCGTCTATTGAAAATAAGCGCTGGCACGCTGATAGACGATTCCGAACATTTATTCGAATAGGAATTTAGGTCAGAAAAAATTTCTTTTTTTCTTCTTTTTGCTTTAGTATTTAAATCTTACCTTAAATTTATAATTTTTTTTCGCGAAAACAAATATTTTAGGGAAAGGGGACGGTAAAAATATTTCGGGGGACTGGGGGACGGTCCAATCATTTCGGGGGACGGCGTCCCCCTCCAATTTCAGCACTTAACATGGAGTTTCGTACTCAATTCAAAACATCAATGTTCACATATCGCCTCTCCGGTGCAACAATGACGCAAATGCAACTTGGTAAATGTTTACCGTTCAGTAGCTTGGCAACAAGTTAGATTGGTAGCCAAATCAAAGTCGAGCTAAGAAACAACGGTGTTATTTTTGGCGATCGCCGCTATAGAAAGTCGCCGAAAATCATGGTTTAGCTGGCATATCGATTATCAACTTCCTTCACCGAAGTTAAGCACCTTCGGGTGCTGTCAGTATTTGGGAGGGTGACCAAGTGATCAAATCAATCATCGGTGCGTTTTCTTTCGTTTCTTGCTCATATTTGGTTTTATTTTTTAAAAGATCTACCTGTTATCAGAAATATTCTACCCTAAATAATGAATGAGTATATTATTAAATTATTAAATATGATGAGAATTTATATATTATTAAATTACGATTTTTTTTATCGTCGATTTCAGTGGTACAATATTTACTAGGCAAATTCTCAATAAAAACTTTTTCCAATCGTTTATCGGTGCATTCTTTTGAAAATTATGCTAATATGCTAATGACAAATATTTTTTATAATGGTGCACTGGAACTATAATCAGTCTTTGAAATTAAACTCTGACGATCCGATCAGAGAACAATTTTAATTTATTAAATAAATTAATACTAAATTACGTGCGTTTTACTTTACATGTCCATTGTTTTGGATAGAACCGATGGTGGTAGTGCTGAGATTGTAGGGTTCCACGGGTTACGCAATCCCCCAAAATATATGGATTTTAACCAAAAAATTGGAAATAATAACAATTGTAAGTTCCTCCAAATACATGGTGGTCATAAAATAACGACCCTACTTTAAAATTAATACAATTTGTAGATCTCTTAAATGAAGTATTTCTAGATGCTAACTTAATTTCGCTTCCAAAAGGAATAAATAAAATAAAAGAAATAAATAATTCTTGCCTTGACGTTTACTCAGAAAACTGAAAACAATAAAGCCAAGACCCAAAAAAATCTATCTGCTCGCTAGGCGTTTGAAATCTAGAATACACAGCTGCATAACCAGCACAAAAATAAAAGATTTAAAAAAAAATTAAGTGGTTAGATACAAATACTACAGAGTTTTTTTAATATTTTTTTTTTCATCCGACACCACTGTGAGGTGCGATGTTTGGTGGTCACCCTCCCAAATACTGACTGCGCCTGAAGGTGCTTAACTTTAGTGAAGAATATTAGTAGACGTGCGATACTGGTTAGGCCATGATTTAAGCGTTTAGGCATTTCAAGCCGTTTTTGGCGATTTATCTTTGCGGCAATTGAAATGATCACCAAAGATTGACTCGACTTTTTCGACTTCGCGCGATATCGTGGCAAATCTAGAAGCCTTGCTGCCAAGCTCCCGTGTAGTAGAATTTTCAAATTTTACATTTGCGTCATTGTTGCACCGGAGCGGCGATATTTAAATTAATTTAATTAGGTTTTTCTCGTGTCTCGCGGCGCAAGTTTAGACTTGCGTATGCGCCAAGTTTTTAGCGTTACAGATCACTATTATGGTAACCCTTATTCATGTTAAGTGAATGATTTGGCTTCTAAATGTGCTGCTAAACAGCCAAAACTCGCCAAGCATACGCAACTCTAAACTTACGCCTTTTAATATTTTAATTATCGAAATATTGCAAAATTATAGAACCGCCCGAAGTAAAAATTTAATCCATAGAAGAAATTTTCTCGAAGATAATCTTAATTACAAAGCACATTTGGCTTTTTAGCGGCACTTTTACCATTGTTTTAGGGTTGCTTTTATGGCTAAAAATTAACGCATAGGCAGTTCTAAACTTGCGCCAGTTGAAGTATGTTAAAAAATTTCCTACAAAATGCACTACTTAATATATTTTCTGAAGAGTGGCTCTACCGCTAGATTGCCCTGATAAACCACTATTTTTTTTGACACTGTCTATTTTGCTGGCAAATATGGGTCATTCTACAGAAAACGCTCTTTTCCTGTCCCTAAGCCTTTTTCACTATTTAATATGAATATTTTTTTTTGGACTCACGTTTTTTATTGGTATTGGTAGAAGCCTAAACGAGTGCAGCTGATAATTTTTTTCACCGATGTTTTTTATTTGGTTTTATTTTAGTCACAACAGTGAAATCTCAGCTCCGTACCATGTCCCTAGCCCAAAGTTACTCTAAAGATGGTTAGATAAATAATTTAATTATTGTGCTATTTTTTCGATTACTTCTAAGTTAGAAGCTTAGTATTTTGGCATAGACAATTTTTTTTAACATGTCTTTATATTTTTTTAGATCATGTACAGTAGTGTCCCTTGTTTTTTGGCTCTTTCCTTGGAACCAACTTTTAACTCCTTTGAAAGTGTCTAGATGGCAGCCGGATGTGAAAGTTTTCTTCTACCCTGATTTGATAAGAGCCTTTGTGTTATTTACAGCGAAATCGAGCGGGAAAAGTTGGTTTTAATAGTTTGAGGGAGAGTTTTGTCCATTATTTTCAAAACGGTTCTGCTAGAAGCTCAGCTCCGTGGAAACAAATAAAAGGAGGTTAAAGATGCACTAAAAATAAATACTTATTTTTTGCTTGATTAATTAGGTGTACAGATGTTAATTATGAAAAATTAGGATTTTCCTCAAATTACGAGGGCGTAAATATTTAATTTAGTGCGTGTTCCTCAGCTCCGTGGAACTCAGCTCCGTGGATCAGAAGAGCTATTTGTGTTAGTAGGTTACAGATACTCAGTGTTTGATAGTCAATCAGTGAATGGTAGTACTGTTTTATATAAAATTATAATTTTAGTTATAATTTGAGAAATAATATTATCAATAATAGTGAACAATATTCAATTTTTACTGTATAAGAAGTAAATGTTTAATTTTTGTATAAAATCTTTAAAAATTTTCCCCTATTTATTTTTTATTAATAAGTATTGCCTTTAGTTGTATTTCTAACAAAATTATAGATATTTTATCCTTTACCATGATAAACAGTCTAAATTTAGCATATAGCTGGAACTCCATAAATGAAATTTTAAAAAAAAATGGCATTTTTGAGAAAAATAAATTAAATGTAGGTGGACCATTAGTCATTTTAACTTACAAAAGGTGTTAAGTCTCTAAAAATAATAAAAGTTTTCAAGAAAAACAAAATTATTTTTATGAAATTCTCTCTCTGAAAAAGAGCGATTTCTGTAGAATGACCCATACTCTCTAACTCTAGTCCTTTTTACCCGGCAAAGGTTCTGATTAGAGCTCCGGGACTGCTATGTAACCGCGAGACCTTCGGCGCATGCGCCAACTGCCGTTTTTGCCGTCCAAATAGACATTTCCTGTTTTTTTTTTTGTTTTTTTTTTTGGGGGGGGGAGGGGGCTTTTCGCAAAAAAGCGATAAATGCCCACTTCAACCCCATGAAATGAAAAATATATGTTATCAACAAAAGTTTTATACCACGTAACAGGGCATTTAATTGTCTGTCCCCCAGTGATAATTTTCGGAATTTAGCCATTAAAAATCAAAAAGGAAAACCACTTTTTCAGGATTCAAAAAGAACAATTCGCAAACTTGCAAATTTCTTTGATTTTTGTAGTTAAAATTTTTCTTTATTTAGCTAAAAAAAGGCAAAAACTACATGATAGCTCTAAAAAAACTTTAAAATTTGAGTCATCTTCTTATACCTCGTAAAAATTTCATCCATTTTTGCGAGTTTAGCCTGAGAACGTTTCCTTGTGAGTTTTACTCTGACATGAAATCACCGATTTATTTAACAGGAAGTTGAAATTTGTCTAAAAAATTTATTTTTGAACACAAACAGAAATACAAATGCATGAAACTGAACATTACGTAAATTTTAATATTTTTAGTAATGAAAAATTAGGATATAGCATGGGACGAACAAGATTGCAGGATGAAAAACATAATTTCACAAAGATATTTCATGTTCAAAATCTCCAAGTTCCTGTTTCCATTTATATTTCTTAATGTCGTATTCAGTGTTGTTAGTAACAACTTCAAGCAAAGAGTAAAAATGTTCTGTGCGATTCTGTAAGAAAAAAAAGAATAAGTAATTGAAAGAACTAAGTTTGATAACTATTTATTTATATAAACCGCTTATTAATTTTTCACAAATCACAAACAAGAAAAAGTATATTTTAGTTTTAAAAGTTTACATCTGATAGCGCATTAGATCGGGCAAAAATTAAAAATTTTAAAGAGAGAATAAAAATATTATAAAGAGTGTCACAATTTTAGCAACAGAAACACAAAAGGCAGAAAGTTTTAACTAAGAATTTTCAGTCTCATTTGAGTTGAGCATTCTTTTATTTTTAGAAAAGTAACAATATTTAACATCTTAATAAGTGATACGATACATTAGAGCCCCTAAACAAAACTATGAAAAGTATTGTGCTTAAAAAAAGATGGATTGTTTTAATTCAATTAAGAGAAACTTGCCTCATTTTGGCACAAATATTTTACAGTGCGTTTTTCGTTAACTGCCGTAGAGTAAAGGTAATGGAACTGCTTTCCGTCGAAGAAGTGGCAAGGATCGGCATAAGCAAAAGGAAAAGGATAGTCACAGACTCCCAAAGCTAGTAACACTATAGCCACACCTCGCATGAATAGAGTAGTCAAGTTGACCGCCCTAGGGATTATACGTGGGACCTGGAAGATATAAAAAACAAGATTCATGAGGGCCGTGTCTCTCTTTTTTGACCCAGAATAATCTTCGACAAGATATGGAAATATAGTAGTGCAGTGCTACTAGAATTTTAAAAATGAGTTTAAATAAAAATAATACATATATACAAAGTTAGATAAGACATTGATTCCTTTCAAAGGTTTCTTTTAAGGTTCGCACTCTACTTTGTACTTGGTAGAAATAAATAATTCGTGTTTTTGTGTAATAAATGTGATTATTGAGATATAAGAAATCCAATTTTGAGAATTCAGTAAAAATTGAAGTTCCAGGGAAACATGTGTAGTAGATCATCCCCACTGACACCTAAAGAAATCCCCGTCTGATATAATTGGAATACCAATAGACCAGTGGTTCCCAAACTATTTTGGTCGTGGAACCCCCAAATTTGTTGCCAATGATCGTGGAACCCTGAATATTTTTTAATCAATGACTTATTTTCAAAATTTAATATCTAATATTAAATGAAACAAGCCAATTTAATGTTAAAAAAGTTGTGAACAAACGAGTTCCAAGAACCAACAAGGGGGTCGAATTTTTTTTAAATCAAAACATTTTTGGAAATTTGACTGCAAAAAGAGTTGTTTAACTTTGTTTTGGTACACCTAATTCTGAATTTTGGACGTACATTTTTAAGAATTTAATACATATTTTTGGTAGGATTTGCATTTTGATGAGCTTATTTTAAAAAAGTTGAAAATAATGGGGGTTTAGAGGTCCTCCCCAGATAATTGCAGAAAATTTTAGCCTAATAGCAGGGTTTTTACTCGTTTTGGAACATTTACTCGTAGTCCAAATTTCGAGGAGAGAAGTTGGTTTTGGTTTTCATTCACCTTCTATAAAAATTTTAAATTTATTTTAGTGGTCGATAGTAAACTTTCCGAGGAAAATGTGAATACATTAAACAACATTCTTATTTTTTAATGAAATAAAATTTGTCACGCGGAACCCCTAAATGTTTTCGTGGAACCCCAGGGTTCCGCGGAACCCACTTTGGGAACCACAACCACTGCAATAGACTATTAGACTAGCTGCACTCCTAGATATTGTAGTATTTTATAACTCATCCAAGGGTTTGACAAGAGTGTTTAAATTTTAATCAAATTGATGGGGAAAATAGCTGGCATGTTGCTGTACTAATGTGTAATGTGTATTTTAACTCAGTTGTGTGTTTTAAATGGGTCTTGGAAAAATCTCTTTTTTCCACAACTTCCTTATCATTTTTGACAGAGTTATGAAACTCCCTGTATATTCAATGAATATTCTGTGCTTAAACAATACAATATACTATACTATACTAATAAATACTATATCTTAAAGTAAAGAACTTGTCAACGTCCAGTTTTACCTTCAAATCACTCAGTTCAGAAATATTTTTCTCCCACACAGCTTGGGCAACAAAGACAGCTACATCAAATGGTTCTAAATGAGGCCCAGTAGACGATCCTCCAATAAGGAAATTGATGATGCAAGAAAAAACCAGGTAGTCCTTTGGTATTTTCATCATCTTATCCAAGTCCATTGGTAATTGTAATGTAGCCCAGAACACATGATACTTTTCTTCAGAACTATATTTGAACCAAATATCGTCAATAGCAGGTACTTTATCTCAAATGATTTTGAAAGAATTTTTTTCCCAGTTAGTTCATTATTACTTGTGCGATTAAAGAGTTGACAGAAGAGACGGAGAAATGATTTTGTGTCAGTTTCAAATTCAAATATATTAACAAAAATCAATACAAAATACACAGAAACAGACATGAAGTGAAGGGGCATCACACATAAAAGATAAAAAAACTTCTGTGAATCGCTAGTTCGCATAGAAAGATGAAGGAGTAAAGAGTGAAATGCCAATTCACACTTTTTACCCCCCCTTTGGATGATCCCTTTAAAAATGAATATCAATCGTGATAAGTCTGAAGGAGCCATAATTTCAAAAAGGAGCCCAAAAGCTCCATGGGCTCATAGGTTATCATTACGAGAAATTATAATTACGATAATACGTTTCACTAATTAATAACTCCATCTACCATTTCTATTTCTTCTCTCGACATTTACAACTACAAAACGCTAAATTTCTTGTAGAAAAACTAATTTTACTTCCTGAGGAGAGTGTTACAAGATATTACTTTAAGAGCTACGTCTCTCCCAAAAATAATGAGTAATGAGGGAATTGCACGATTTTTTTTTAAATTTTATTATGATAGAGGATGAAAATCCATGAAAAATGACGTAAAAATTATTGAAATCGGAAACCTATTCCCAGGGTTCATACACTTTTTGAGGAAAAAAATTCAAGGATTTTCAAGGCCTTTTCCAGGCTACCAGATGAAAAATTCAAGGCTGACCGAAATTGTATGTAACAATGTAACCTTTTTTAAGTAGTACTTTAGTTTCATTTCATACAATTTTATCTATTAAACAGTTTAATTAAAGCAAATTTCATACAGGTTCCCAGTTACAAAAGAAAAGGGTTTGAATAAAATTTTTAAATGGGGCAGAAAATGAAAAACTGAAACACTGACAGGAGTAAAAAAACTTTAGTCAAAGAAGTTTAATTTCAACCCCCAAAAATTACCCATACGGAAGATTTTGTAAGACTTTCTTTCTAATAGAAAATTTAAATAATGCTTAAATAATATTATTTACCTTAAAATTTTCATATACCCTATTATCTGCACACTTTGTAATTCTTTGTTTGATATTAAAACTCTCAAGTTCAAACCATGAATTTCTATTTGCCTTCTTGAAAACAACAAGAAATTCCTCTATTTTTTTTAATTTACCAGATAAATATTGCACACATTTGAACTACAATAAATGAACAGTTTCTCCAAAAACAAGCATTTAAAGCCAAGGATATTAACACAAAGTAAGAAAACCCCATCGCGAAACGCCTATCAAGTTGTTTTTTCTGCCTGCGTCCACGCCGTCAAAATGCCAACTTTACAGGCAAACGTCCGGAAGCATGTATGAAAATCCGGAATTTTTCATTGAAATTCCGGACCGGAGGATTTCAGGACTAACATAATCAGCAGATACCCTGAAATCTTTTTCTGGCCAAAAATGTCAAGGCCTAAATAAAATTCAAGGATTTTCAAGGCTCTTAGGGTAAAATACGTTTTTTCAAGGATTTTCAAGGCCTTGAAATCGAACATTTGAAATTCAAGGACTTTCAAGGTTTTCAAGGCCGCGTACGAACCCTGTATTCCCCAAGATATTAATTTTTAAAATGTCGTTTCCAGTATTGGCGGGAAAAACAGTAATTTCGTTATGGCTGCTGTGTGACGTAACAGCGCTTGGACCCACTTGGACTTGGACCCGCTATGTTATAGAGCATTTTCAATCACATGACTCGGACCTAACAACGGCCTTAGCAACAGAAGATGTTACAGTTTTTTGCCCTACAGAGGTTAACAGTTACAGAAAACGACTAGCCGTGGAATTCTTCTATTGGAGCATCTCCAATCACGTGATCCCATTTCAAAAAACGGCCTTAGCAACGGATCAAGACCCTCTATATAATGGCCTCACAACTCGGACGGGTGACGTCACACTTTCCGCCACCTTTGACGTCACATGCAAAACGACGCCATGATTTATATTTTTTGACCGCTTAACACTGAACAAGGAATATTCGTGTTTTTGTTATTAACATTAATGTATCGATGTAAAAACATACGCCGTGATATTAATTTTTAATGTCTATCGCTATTCAAACCAGAGTTTAATAAGTAGAAATCTGAAATAAGCATAAAGTATCAAAAATGTCTTTTAATTTAACAAAATTGATGGAACAACAAACAAAAACGTGATGCCATCTGAGAAAAATGTAAAAATACAAATCAGAAGAATTAACTAGAACTTAGTGCTACTAGTGCATTTCCCGCAACAATAAATATAATGCTTGATTCTCATCAGTTTAATCTTATAATAAATTAAAGAATTTAGTGTAATTAAATAAATTGTTTACTGTTAGAAGAATTCGAAAATTCAATGATTTGTTTTAATTTTTAATACATTTTACTTTTTATTTTACTAGTGAATTTTTTTTAAATTTTCTAGATAAACTTAATATTGTGAGAAAAACCTACATGACATGCATTCATTATTTACAAACTGAACTAAAAGCCATGTTAGTCCTAAGGCTAAAAAACTGAATGAAAATACAAAAAAACTGTACAAAAGGGACAAAATTTTGATTCTAAACGAAAGATTTTGAGTTTCCAGAACAGTATTATCAGCCTTGAAGGCATACATAACGCGAGAAGTTAAGAAAGTAAGTTTTTATGCTCCATAGACTTAACATGGGAAATTTAGCGATTTCCGCCACCTTTGACGTCACAGTGACGTAGTTGTCAGGCTTTGTATATAGAGGGTTTTGAACGGATAAACAACGGCCTTAGCAACAGTTAAAAGCCCTACAGTAGGTACACAGTTAAAAGAAAATAACCGGCTGTGACGTCACCTGAAAACACTCTATTGTATGCTTAGCTTGCTTCATTCTGCTATTCTTCACAAAGTTTTAACTAAAAAACTATGATATTTTAAAGACACATACAAATATTTTTTATAAAAAGATTGGCGTTTTTTTTTTTTAAAATATTAATTGGTTTTGGAATTATTAGGATTCAAAGTTTTAATTTTTTCTTTTTCTGGCCGTTCACTAGAGAAACAGACGAGTTTTATGCGTGTTTTGGTTTTATGATAAGTCTGATTTCTTTTATTTTCAACAATTCACTAGTTTCGACGGCGCTGTGACGTCAAATCCCGTTTTTTGATCACATGACTTTACTAGTGTTTTGGCAAAAATAAAATCGAATTTTAAGTTATTTAAAACATATTTTTGAACTTTAAAATCTGATATTTGTGAGTTTTAAACTATAACGTATCAAAAAAGTGTAAAATTAAGCAAATCCCTCACCTAATGCAATTCCCTCATAGAGCATTCGCACATGACGTCACTTGGAGGACAAAATCAACGTTGCTAAGGCTGTTGTTAGGGGCGGGACATAGAAGTATCCAATAGCAGCATTCGCACATGACGTCACTTGGCGAATAAACAACGTTGCTAAGGCCGTTGTTAGGCAGAGTCATGTGATTGAAAATACTCTATTGTACAGACACTTGATATTCTAAAAAATATAGCCTTTTTCTGCAATAATAAGCAGTTTCCAATGGCTGAGCCACCCATTTAACCTTTTCTTAAAGTCTTCAGCAAAAATGCTGTTCAAAACGCGTTACGTTTTTCAGCAAGGTCTCTGAGTTGTCAAAACGACTAAGCTGAATTTTAACCGAGGGACTAGAAATATGTCCGGCGGTAACACACCAGGGTTGTAGAGTGGTTTGGTAAGCATTTCAATGCTGTAATTTACCAGGAACTCATCCAAAGAGTCAGTTTGTGAACTCTGGCCGGACGCGCGCGATTTGATTCCTCAATATCTTTGGACCATTTGGATGAAAAATATTGGATCGTTTGTCTATCTCGGGACACAAACTATAAAGGCACTTTTCCCTTGGTGTCAAAGAGCAATGCAATGGGTATGTACTTTAATTTTAATTACAAACCTCTAATCAATTTTTTCAAGGGCAAAGGTTGAACTAACTCTGGCTCGTCCAACGTATTTTCAAGGTAAGCACAGTATTCTTTCACCACAGGTGGGTGGTCAGAAGGAATCTGAGAGAAATTAAACAGAATTCCATAACATCTCCTCCTGATTTCTCGGTATATGAGCACAGAGGTCTTGGCAACATTCTCCAAAACCTATAAGAAAAATTTGATTACTTTGGCTATACATTTTAGCCTTTTCGGTTACAGAAACCATTCCACATATTTACCAAAATGAAAGTGAATTGCAAGTAAATTAAGGGTTCCATTTCTGAATTAGCGATTTATACCCTAATCCTACCATTTTTATCTTATTGAAAATTATTAATTTGTTTCTGTACTAATTGAATAGCCAGTTTAAAGAAGGGAATAAGTCCAAAAAATGGCGAATTGATTTTTTGTGTGCAAAAAATAAATCTTATGAGCGTAAAGAGGTAAAAAATAACTACCCCCTACCGGCAGATACAGCGCCTGGAATTTGGGAAACTAATGTCCATTCATTGTATTTTTGATTAAATTTAAAATTTAAATTAATTTGTTTCTTTTTTAATCTTTTGTACTATAAACTTCGCTAATATAAAATTTGATTTTTATTTAAAAGTAGTTTTTATTTTTTTGATACAACGAATGTTTGATCCACTTACTCCATTGATAGTGCCTTATCGACTCAGTTTCATAATAATTTTTAATATAATTGGTCTCAGTCTTTCTATTTATAACTTTTACGCGCCGTGAACTAAGCAGAAATAGAATGTAGTTGTCGAAAAAAGGGGGTTTTAAGATTTTTTTTTCATCCGAAATTTCATAAGGTTGAAAAAGGGAATAAGTATATCATTTTTTTTCAACTGTAAAATATTTTTGAACATACTTATATTTTTTCGATGGATCATTCTGTAGTACTCTAAATAGGATCCTGAATTTTCAGCTGTGTTCAGCTAAATTTTGTGGTTATACCAATACAATGAAAATTCCATTACTTTTACAGTTTTTTTTTCGATTTTCTCAAAACTAAGTTTTTGGACTTATTCCCTTCTTAAAACTGACGATTCCATTAAAAGTTAGGTTTATTTTTATAACAATTCACGGTTGACGCCTCACTTAGCATCCCTCCTTTGAACGGTCAATTTTTTTTCTCAACTGAGGGTAGTGAAGTTTATAGCATTTTTAAGGTTTATCCGTAAAAATAAAATAAAAAAAGTACTTTCAAATTACATACACTAGTTGAGCCATATTCCCGAAAGAAGAGAATGTTGAAAATGTCCGCCGTTAGAGAACAATCTGCATGTCTTTTAAGTACTTCCTCTTCAAGAGTCAGCGGAATTTCTATAATAGGTTTTGGAAAAACAGTTTCAACCACGTATGATTTTAATCTTTTTTCAATCAGTTCCTTTTCTTCAGTTCCAATAACTCCATTTGATTCACGCCTAAGTTGTTCCCAATCAATTTCATTGCCCTTCCAAATCTTTTCTCGAATTAAGCTTGATATGCTGGAAGGTAAGTTGGAACGACGCCAAGAAGCTGTTTTAAAAACGCGTCTCATGCGTGTGGGAGGAGTTCGATGGGATTGACGCTGGGGGGCACGGGCATTAGTGACATGGTTGTGGAAACTTCTTAGTTTTTCAAAAGGAATGGAATTGTTTCCTTTAAGGCAGGCAAACAAAGGCAATTGCTTCACGTCCAGACGCAAATACTTTTCAGCCAAGCAACGTCTGTCGTAAAATACCGTTTCTAGGGTGTCCATGTTCAAGTGTATTATGGAAAACAAGTCTTTGGTGTCATATATTAAGAAATCAGAGTCCTGACTCAATATCCCGAAAACGTTTTCACTTTTCGCCGCATAGTGCACTATTGCATCGTCGGCTTCGCGATCGGTTTGGAAAACTTTGACTCCAAGTTCTCCTTCCATCTCCCTCAGAAGGAAGGACGATATTATCCTGTTTGAAGTAGGACGGCGACCTTCACTCTCCTTCTTCACTTTTTCCGAAAGTTGTCCAAGTTCTTCTATGTCCTTAAATATTTTTTTAATCGTTTCGTACTCTTTCAACCGACGTTGTTTCCATGTGTCTCTTTTAGAAGAACTAACAGTACCATCGAAAAAGAAGACTAACTTCACATTGATTTTTCTGAATTTGTCCAGGGATTCCTTCAAGTATTCCTTGAACTGAAGCCATTGGGCGTCATATATCCATTCCAGACCGCTTTTGTTGTACAGTTCACACACGAAATTCATGCCGTCCACTATCAACTCCGGGTGACAATCGAAAATCCTTTGGTGAGCATCGGCCATTTCTTTCAGTGATACCTTCCGCCAAGCATCAGGGCAATCATTCTCTACATACGTTTGCAGGCCCCATACGCCCATGGTTTTAATCAATTGTGGACAACCTCAGCGAGGCTATTTGGGGAGAGCGTATGAGACACCGGTACGTTAAGAGCCCTTTTCTTCTACTGGAGACTACTTCGGTTTCTTTATTGAATCAGCATTGTGAAAAGTGGCTAAAAAGAAAGGATATATCTGACATAATTTAGGCACATTCTGCATTCATGTAATCTACAACACTAGTTCTCAACCTTTTTAGCGACTATTCCCTCAAAGCCAGTAAGTAGGTTCGAGATACTCCTAACACTCAAGTTCACACCTAAAATGTCTTCACACTTTAATATCGTCCAGTGCTTATCATACAATATACAGTATGTATATTTGTATATGTTACGGTAAATGTGATAAATCCGGGGATTATGTATAATCCCCAACAATTTTGATAAAAGTAATAAAATTTTGAATATTTATTATATTTACCGGTGATTTTACATAATCCCCGACACTTGTCGGGGAATGTGATAAATTCGGGTTATTTTGAGTTAATGAGGTTTTGTTTCTAAATATTTTCATTTAAGGGCCATTCAAACATTACACAACCACCTAAGGAGGGGTACGGGGTTGATATTTATTTTTAGACAATGGGATAGTGATGCTGACGTAAAGTATTAAAAATATATTTTCGAAAACCTCTTGTAACTTACAAAATAAGTGAATTTTAAAAGCGAAGTTTAAAAAATAGTTTATTAAAGGAGGTATTTTTATGAGTGAGGGATTTGCTTAATTTTACACTTTTTGATACATTATGGTTTAAAACTATCAAATTTCTGATTTTTAATTTCAAAAATGTATTTTAAATAATTTAAAATTCAATTTTATTTTTTCAAAAACGCCAGAAAAGTCACGTGATGAGAAAACGGACTTCTATTGGATGTGACGTCTTAGCGCACGAAAACAAGTATGTTTACTGTTTTCGCGCCCACAAACAAAACATGAAATTTCAAAAATTCATATCTCAGAAACTACAAAAATACTTGATGTAAATGTCATTCTTCATGTTTTTTTTATCTACTATTATAATAAAATATAATCTCAAAATGTGAAAATACCTCAAGCCAAGATAGTTTTTCATTGATATTTAGTTCTAAATTTAAACAGGCATTTCTATTTAAAAAAAAACTTACCAAGATATAGTTACTACAAGTCAAATTAAAATTTAACTTGTAGTGTATAGTAGCTATATAATTGGTAAGTTTCCCCTTTAATTTTCTTTTTATGCACGTTTTGGGGGTAGGACAATTGTAATAGAGCATTTTCAATCACATGACTCGGACCTAACAACGGCCTTAGCAACAGAAGATGTTACAGTTTTTTGCCCTACAGAGGTTAGCAGTTACAGAAAATGACTAGCCGTGGAATTCTTCTATTGGAGCATTTGCAATCTCGTGATCCCATACCTAAAAACCGCCTTAGCAACAGATAAACAACGGCCTTAGCAACAGTTAAAAGCCCTACAGAAGGTACACAGTTAAAAGAAAATAACCGGTTGTGACGTCACCTGAAAACACTCTATAATAGGGTGAATTAATTGTAATAGGGTGTAATTTCTTGAGCGGGCGTGCACCGTGCACCAGAGTCTTCCGAACCCTTCCGCGGGTGCTTCGGGGACGCTAACACCACAACCGCTTTTATTAAAAACATTGCTGCCTATTTTCATTAAATTTGGGTCCTTGGGGAAGGGTTAAGACCTTTTAAAGAGGAGTTGAGTAAAAAATAAGAGAAAAAAGCGTAAAATAACCTCTATCATTTTTAACGTTTTTTTTTTTGCATTTTAGGGGGTAATTACTAATGTTCAGCACTAGTTAACTAGAACTAGTTGCAACTAGTAGTTAACCACTGATCAACTAGTAGTTAACTAGTTGTTTAACTACTTTTGGTTTAAACTAGTTCAACTATTAGTTGAACTACTTTTTTAATAACTACTAGTTGAAACTACTTTCAAAATTTCAAATACTTTCAAAAAAATTCTTATTAAAATTTTTATCAAAATATAGAAAAAAATTGTACTGTAACAAATTTAGTTAAGATGGTAGAGTACTCAAAATACCATAACCAGAATTAAAGGCCCTTTTTTCGCGTTTTTTGTGAAATAGATAAGAAAGATGCATTAGAATTTGGGCAAAAAATAGGTTATGAAGTTAAATAGACTAGTTAACTAGTAGTTAACTACTTTGGGAAACAGTTAACTACTAGTTGTAACTAGTCTCAGGAAAAAATAGTTAACTACTAGTTGCAACTAGATTTTCCCAGACTAGTTAGTAGTTAACTATTTTTTGACCACTAGTTGCCGAACACTAGCAATTACCCCTTAAACCTATCCATTTGCTACAAACTTTCATATTTTAGAAACTTTCAACCTTTCTTGTCCTCTCGGGCGTAATTTAAAGACTAAAGTAATGGTTTTGACCCTGAAAATCGAATTCAAAGTAGTTTATTTTGCTTTTTATGCACATTTGGGGGGTACCCTGTATCTTAAAAAGTTGACGTGGTAGAAGAAAAATAACAACAGATTTGTAATCAGTGTGCTCATTAAACTGTAAAACAGCAAAAAAAAATCGAACTCGACAGAAATTATGTTAAAAATTGTTCCCCAGTGTAATTGAATTGCCAGTTTGAAAAAGGCAAAAGGCCAGTCCAAAAATGGCAAATTGACTATTTGTGCGTAAAAAAATCTCCAAGCTTCGCTCAACACACGAGTGTAAAGAGGGGGGGGGGAATAACTACCCCCTATTTGCAGATACAGCCCTTAGAACTTGACTAAGTCGATGTCCATTCATTGTATTTTTTGATTAAATTTAAAATTTAAGTTTATTCGTCTTTCTTTTATCATCATTATTGATTATTTATCATTATTTATTATCATCATATTTGACTCCATTGATATTCACTTAAAGATTTTTTGTCGGCTGAAATTTTATAAGGTTGAAAAAGGGAACAAGCTATCAACCTTATTCAACTGTAAAATATTTTTAAATAAACTAATATTTTTTTCGATGATTATACTGTACTCTAAATAGGGTCCTGGATTTCCAGTATACAAATTTGGTGGTTATACAACAAATATTCTATTACTCATACAGTTTTTATTAGATTTTCTCAAAACTTGGTTTTTGGACTTCATTCCATTTTTCAAACTGACGATTGAATTCAAACAAAGATTCTAAATAGACAACACAGCAAACGCTTTTGTTTTGTTGATTGTGTGTGTTTTTCTCTTCTCTTTGAATAAAGAGAATAAAATTTATTATTTTTGATTTAAATCTCTCATCATACCCACCTTTTCAAAATTAAAAAAAAATTAAATAACTTTTTTTTCAAAAATTTTTATTAAGAAAATTTAAAGCTTTTTAACTCCTAAAATAAATATTTATACAAATTTCTAGTTGAAAATAAAATTTAATCATTTAGAAAAAAATAAAATACATAATCGAAATTTAGACAAGTCTAAACTTTTTTAATTTTGAAATTTTTCATGGAAAAAGATGGATATGATGTACACCATATCAAAGGCAATAAAATTACAAACAAAATGGGACTGGTTTCAGGTTTTTAAATTGGATAGTTATAGAATTATTAGCTGTTTAAAAATGAAGGAAAAACAGCTTTACAAAAGTTCCTTTTGAGGTTAAAAAATATTACTACCAAAAGAGGGGTGATAGAAGAATGAAACCTGTAATATTATATCTATTGTTGGTATTGTGCCTTCGGTAGCCTATATTGAAGATTTAGAATATCTTAAAATAGAAGGTAGCATAAAGGTTTTGCTTACCTTTGATGAAGATCTTCTTGTTTCTCTTGATGTGGGAACTTAGCTAAAGGATAACTATAGATTGCAGAAAGAGACTCGGAAAATATTGGAAAGATTAAATTTAGTTTAATTACATTTTAAAACATATAAAGCAATTACATTACGGGACGAGACATAAAGCGTGATGCGTAGTTGATGATGAAAGAAGGAAGTTAAAAAAGTTCCCCATAATACAGTTCCATATAATTGGCGATGTATCATCTGTTATGCGATTTTACAAAGGCTTAAAATAAACTTTTATAGCTAACATCTATAACTATATTAGTTCCTTATAAAAAAATCATGAATAAAATGTGAGGGTTTAATCATTAGTTTTTTAGTTGTTTTGTAAAAAAATTAGCACTTTTTTTTAATTTTAAGGCTTTTGCGGCACGGGTTAATATTTATTGATTGAGCTAACATTTTGCAAAAATCATTCATTTGCATAATGGTACAAATTGGGGGTTGGCGTCGCATAAAATTACTCAAACTTTAAAAATAGACCACCCTAAAATAGGTAAATGGGTCTTTTATACCACTAAAATAAAAAAAAACCCTCCGTCTTCAGATTAAAAGCAGTCATTGAATGTTTTTAAACTGGTTTGCGAATAACTGTTGGAAAGTAGGCACTCTATTGGAAAGAAGTTGCCCGAATTTGTTTCAACAGCATTCAGCTCCACATTTTTAAGACCTAATAATTTTCGAATCAACCGTCGAAAATCAACTTTGAAGTGTCAAAATACTATGTAGAATATAGAATTATTCTACGTAATACAGGGTGTCTCAAGATAAGTGCTTGTGATTGTGTTTCCATACCGCCCCTCAAAGGGTTATTAATAAAGCACTGATGAAACTAATATATTTCTAGTATAATAAGTTGCACTACTACAATGCATTAGCCTCTCGTACCCTTTGAGTACAGTTTCAAAAAAGGTTGAAAACAAAATGTCCTAAAGTATATGGACATACTCCCAAAACTTGTTATTTACTTACGTATATTGGGCCCTTTGTTCTTACCCAATGAGTGTAAGATAAGAAAGTGTAGTGAGAAAGGGGAATCCCCATTTTTCAATCGAAGCAGCAATGGTAGTGCCATCTGTTGGCTTATAGGGAATATTTCAGTTCTTTCGTAATGATTCGGGAGCTAAAAAAATCGTGTATTGCAACGGTAGGCTCGATGTGGAGCTGTTTTGATGATGTCTCCTTCAAGTTCTTTGCTTCAAGGCTGCGCTTCTGCAAGATATTTTTTTTCTCGAACGGGAGGTTTGAACGAGTCCATTACCTTTTTAACGGATAAATAGAAGATGTGGAGAATCTTCGATTAGGGGTCATTCATTAATCACGTAAGGGTCCCGAGGGGGGAGGGGGGTTGGAAAAATCTCTACATACCCTTACTTGGGGGGTGGGGGGTCAAACCCATTCTTACGTAAGATTTTCCAAGTTAATGTAAACAAATTCCAATTATTCTAATCAAATTACTATTGAATAACCTCGGAAAAACTTAAAAATGCTGACAATCTCGGTATATTATCGAAGCTTTAATTTAAAAAAAAAAAAATGAAGGCATATCAGATGCATCTTTTTTATTAGAGTAACATTAAGTTAAGATATTGATTTTGAAAAACGAAATGGAATCTTACGTAAGAATAGGGGGGGGGAGGGGTTTGAAAAATCTTACGTACCCTTATCCTTACTTGGGGGTGGGGGGGTCAAAAATTACCAAAATTATCCTTACGTAATAAATGAATGGCCCCTGATCTAATTTTGAAATTAATTGTTTAAATAGATATTTTTATTTTTATAGGGAATCTTCATATTTAGCCCTGAAAAATAGCCTAAATGTCTCATAAGTCTCTATTACTGTTTTTTTTTTTTTTTTTGAAAAAAAAAAAAAAAATTCAGCTATATTTTAAAAATTTAAAAAACGAAAATAATTTACCGCAAAACGATTGTCTTTTTTTGTATGTTATTATGGAGATAATTTCCAAATGAACACTGATGAAAAAACCGTATGTTGCAATTTTTTAAGGTTTGACCCCTTTTTTCAGTAGATTTACAATGTACTATTAATGTTTCATTGACGTTCATAGCCGCTAAAATATACTGCTAAACATCAGTATATTAATGCTGCGCTGATATAATGCTAAATTTTATGCAATAAATACTTTTTATACGATTCTATTTATTTAAAATTTTTGATTGATATTACAACATATTATGTTGTCGAGAATTCTCAGATGAACAAAGATTAAAAAGGAAGATAAAATTTTAATATCCTAACAGTTGATATGACTTTCATTAAGGATAATACCACTCACACGGTGATATTAAAATAAAAATAAAATATGTAGGTACAGTTGAGATACAACCTCATATGAAAAACGTTTAATTTCCTGTTGACAAAGTAAATATTAATGAGTTTTAAGTAAAATTTTCATTGTTCAAAATCTTCGAGTTCTTGTTTCCAGTTAAACTTCTTCATGTCATATATTGTATTGTTAGTAACATATTCAAGCAATTGGTAGAATTGTTTTGTGCGATCCTGAGAGCCATCCTAAAAAGAAAATATAATGACTGAGTGTGAATAGGTTGATCGATATAAATATTTAAATCACTTATAAGCAGAGATATTTTTAACTCCTCTGAAACAGTATTTCACTCCTTCAAAATCGGAAATACTCTTTAAAAAACTAGCCAGGAGTATTTTCACTCTTTGAATTTTTCACAATGGTTTTGCTTAAAAAATGCCCCGTGTATAATGTATAATATTTTCTATTAATACTTAACTTATGCTATAATTGTTCAAACCCAAAAAAAGCATCTTCATTTTTATTTCCCAATTTCTTTTTGTCCATTAAAAAGTAAGCGTTTTTAATAGAAAATTTGTCTCTGTACAAGTAGTTAATGCTATTTCCGTATTTCACTCCTCACAATTGAGTTTCACTGTTCCTGAAAAAGTCAAGGAGTATTTTTACTCCTCCAAAAAAATCCTAGGAATAACACTGCTTATAAGTCTTCTTAAACAGCACCTACTCTAATACAGTAGTATATAGTATAGACTCTTGATTAACCTTTACAAATAGAGCTGAATGTCTTTTAATAAAAGTTTTACTTTGGAAAATATCTGAATTTTTTTTTCTAATACGCGAAACAAACTTTAATCAATTATACTCTAATAATTTTTCTTCAAAGTCTCAATTATTGTATAGATGAAGCAACTGGTTTCTAATCATAAGATGCATCAGAGATTTCTTTCTGGACTTCGGATTCGGAGGACATCTTAAGTATGAGTCATCCACTGAAGATGTCCTCCAAAGTCGAGGTCTGTGTCCTGTGTCCACAGACCACGGTCTTTGAGCCCTGAAATTTCTTTGATCACGTCACTTAAAACAAAAAACAAAGATATGTATATATATTTTTTAAAGAAAAATTTACCTGCGTTTGGCATAAGTATTTCACACTACGTTTTTCGTTAACTGCCGTAGAGTAAAGGTAATGAAACTGTTTTCCGTGGAAGAATTGGCAGGGATCGGCATAAGCGAAAGGAAAAGGATAGTCACAAACTCCCAAAGCTAGTAACACTATAGCCACACCTCGCATGAATAGAGTAGTCAGGTTGACCGCCCTAGGGATTATAAGTGGGACCTGTAAATAAATGAAAAAAAACAAGATTCATGAGGGCTGTGGTCTCTCTTTTTTGACCTAGAATAATCTGTGGCATGTTTGTGTACTTTTATGAAAACAAACATTCTATTCTGAGGTATTTGTTTTTTAATTTTAAGATTTATAGCACAGTGCGAAGAATAGATAAAATATTTTATGCATATTTCTTGTATTATCTTTCACATAAACTTCAGATTGAGAGAAGAATTGAAAAAATCTGAGAGAGATTACAGGGAAAGGTATGAAAGACTGGAGGGAGGATGACCGGGACTGAATGAGAAATAATGACAGAAATTGAATAAAACAAAAAGAAAGACTGCTGGAAAATTTTAAAGAAGAGAGATGTATAAGAAAAAAATGGTATAAATAGAGAGATGGTATAATAGATACTCCAAACATCTCATGAGTAAAAAATTGGTTTTCATTAAAAAATTAATTAAATAATTTAGAGGCTTTTAAATTTAGAAATTGGTGCAAAAAAGTATCAGGAAGGAAAAAAAAATCAGTGATTTATGTCATGAAAAAAATGAGGAAATCGGAGAAAAATTTTGAATGTATAATGTGTTTGATACCCAATATTATATTATTAACGGCCACTGGTGGGGCACCTTCTGACATTAAAAAAGTTTTCTTTTTTAATTTGCTGTTATGAATTCCCTAAAAAAGATAATTGGTCGGAAAATTTTTAATTACGCAAAGGAGTATGTTTAATGTTGTAGCTGTTTTTGAATAAATATAATTGTATAAAATAATTTAACAAAAAGTGTCCCAAGGGGTGCCCCATTTTCCCCTATGTTATCTAGTATAAGTGGTGATGTAACTTCAAATATATGGTATATATGAATGAAATATATTAGACGCCAAATGTACATATTACCTGAGTATTATTCCGTACAATAAGTTTATTCGATACCAAAATGTATGGTGTTGGCCATCTGTAGTTCTTACCTGCAAATTATCCAGTTTTGAAATATTTTTCTCCCACACAACTTGGGCAACAAAGACTGCCACATCAAATGGATCTAAATGAGGCCCAGAAGAAGATCCTCCAATAAGGAAATTGATGATGCACGAAAAAACCAGGTATTCGTTTGGTATATTCATCATCTTATCCAAATCCATAGGTATTTGTAATGTAGCCCAGAACACTTGATACTTTTCTATAGCACTATATTCGAACCAAACATCATCTATAGCAGGTTCTTTATCTTAAATGATTGAGGAATATTATTTCAAGCACAAATAGAGCTTAATATTATCTGCTATTTATTAAGAGTTGATATAGTAGTAAAAGGAGGAAATAGTCATGGTACTTTTGATTGAAAAAACTATTTTATATTAAGGTTTTACCAACTATAGATATTTTGTTATTCTTTTATTGTTGAAATCGACTCCTTAAAACTTAACAATTTCTTTGCGAAAAATAGAAATTATTGTTAAAAGTGTTAAGTAAAGGTATGATTGGCCTTTTTTCTACCAGAAATTAGAGACAAATTAGGACTAGGAAATCTTTCTCATTACATAACTTTAATTTAAATGAGAGACTAATAAAGGAAGAGAAAGAGCGATAAAGTTAATGTTGATAACGTAAATCCTAAAATCTTAATTATCAAAAGCGATCTGAGAAATACAAACCTATTTTCAAGGGTAAAGGTTTAACTAACTCTGGTTTATCCAACATGTTCCCAAGGTATGCACAGTATTCTTTGACCACGACATTTAAGTTTTCACTTGACTTAGAAGGAATTTGAGAGAAATTGAAGAGTACACTATAACATCTTCTCCTGATTTCTTGGTATATAAGTGCCGAGGGCTTGGCTGAAACATCCTCCATAACCTGTAATTAAAAGTTAACAGTTGCGGTTCCTTTTGAACCTTTTATCCATCCTCATTTTTATTGTCCCAGAGCACTTTTCTGAAGATATTTAGACAATTGTGTTCTTCAGAGAGTAATAAAGAGAAAAATATCTTGTTGTACAACTTGATGTTATTGGGCACAGTTAAAAAATTCTTGCTATTTTTGTACAAAAGTAATTAAAAAAAATATACGTATAGTGTCATTAAAATAGGATATGTGGAGAGGTATTTTACAAAATATAATTGTCGGAATATAAAAGAAAAAGGTTTTACTAAATATGCATTGAAATTAAAATTGCAAAAAGTATTTATTATGCCAAAATATCATCCCAAAAGTTTTAGTGAACTACTTCGATTATTCCTTTTCATGAAAATTGTATGTGAACTCTATTTTTCAGTAATGATAAAAATAAACATCTCAAAAAGTAATAGCTTAAAATTTAAAGAATTACTTTTAAAAAAAGCTCTACAAAAATTAGTCACTAAATTAAACCCTGAAAATAATACTTAAAATCATTTTTGATTTTCTTATTTGTAAATAAAAAAAAATACTCGATTACTCGTATTCGGGTAAAAATTACTCGAAATTTTAGGAAATTTGATTATAAGAAAACTTGTATTTGTTTTTTTTCTCCAAGGTTTATCTTTACTTTTGAATCAAATGAAAAATGAAATAAATTCAACAAATTCAACAAAACATACATCACTGGAGCCATACTCCCGGCAGAAGAGAAGGTTAAAAATGTCCGCCGTAATAGAGCAATCCTTATGTCTTTTAAGTACTTCCTTTTCAAGGTTAAACGGAATTTTTTTCTTAGGTATTGGAGGAGTTGGAGCACGATTTTCAATTGCATATAATTTTAACCCTTCTTTTATCATTTGCATACCATCTTCATTTCTGAAAACTTCCCTCGATATTTGTCTCAGTTGATTCAAATTAAATGCACTACCAGCCCAATTCCTGTCTCGAATCAAGCTTGACAAACCGTCCACTAAAGAGGAATAATGCGTTGAGCCTTGTTTAAAACCTTTTCCTTGATTTTTAAGAAGGTAGTGGAACCTTTTTAGTTTTTCTAAAGGAATGGAATTGTTTCCTTGAAGGCAGGCAAACAAAGGCAATTGCTTCACGTCCAGACGCAAATACTTTTCAGCCAAGCAACGTCTGTCGTAAAATACCGTTTCTAGGGTGTCCATGTTCAAGTGTTTTGTGGAAAACAAGTCTTTGGTGTCATATATTAAGAAATCAGAGTCCTGACTCAATATCCCGAAAACGTTATCGTTTTTCGCATAGTGCACTATTGCATTGTCGGCTTCGCGATCGGTTTGGAAAACTTTGGCTCCCAGCTCTATCAGAAGAAACGACGATATTATCCTGGTTGAAGTAGGGATGCGGCTTGCCGTCTTCCATCGGTTTTCTATGTCTCGAAATATTTCTTTAATCGTTTCGTTCTCTCGCAACCGACGTTGTCTCCATGTGTCTCTTTTAGAAGAACTAACAGTTCCATCAAAAATAAAGACTACCGCCACATCGATATTTCTGAACTTCTCCAGGAATTCCATCAAGTGTTCCTTGAATTGAAGCCATTGGGCGTCATATATCCATTCCAAACCACTTTTATCGTGCAGTAGTCTTATGAAGTTCATACCGTCCACTATCAACTCCGGGCGACATTTGAAAATCCTTCTGTGAGCATCGGCCTTTTCTTTCAATGATACCAACCGGCAAGCGTCCGGGCAAGCATTCTCAATGTACGTTTGCAGGCCCCATACGCCCATGGTTGTGATCTCGATCTAAGTAATCCGTATCTAATGAAAAATAATTTGTTTCCCATTTTATATGAATCGTCCTGTTTACTTATCTTTATTTCCCGCAAAAAGCTGTTTCATCTTGATTTGATGTTTATCAGAAAGGATGCGCATTTGAAGACAATCGAAACCGATTAAAAATTCATCTCTATCTACACAAGGGACGAATTATGCTGAGTATCTATTGTTAGTCGAATATTTGGCTGTGACCTTTATCTATACTTAATTAAGAGAAACAGTTTATGTTTATATTTTATAAAAATGTCAGGCATGGAGTGAAAATCGTCTTCATAGATTGCTAGACTTAAAACCAACAGAGAGAAAGTAATAAAAAAGTTTAAAAGTATGTCATAAACTGCAATCTAAAGAATTAAGTTGTTTCATACAATAAATGAAACTTAAACAGATGAAAGCACAAAACATCCCAGTAAGGAAGTAACTTGTAACTAAAGTTTCTACTAAATTTAACTGGATTTTAAGTATTCTTTTTTTAAAATTTAAGCGAAAATATGTTTTTAGCTGTATAACAATGGTAGTCTAATATGTAGATTCTCCAATTAAAAAATGGTCGATTGAAAAGCAGTCTGAGGTATAACATTGGATAAAAAGTCTCGACTCTCAGTACCATGTAAATTTCGCATCCACCAGCTCCATTGGACATTGAATTTCAAAGGTAGTCCTTTGAATAGCAATCTAGATCATGTATGAACAACATGTACCTTTTCGAAATGTTTGGAAAAAAATCCTCCTTTTTAGTCTTCACTCACATCTCTGTATTTGAAGAACATACTATATCGTCAAAAATGGAAGATTTCTCCGGCTCATTTTTCCCCCTGAGATCTTCAAGTATTTTTTGAATTGAAGTCACCAAGTGCTTTAATTTACATCGGAGACTTATTCCCTAGCTCATACCAAATAAAATAGTATGTCAAGTTTGCGTAACTGTAACAAGAAGTAAACGAAATTTGGCCGTATGTGATAAAAATTGGATGAATCTTGAACGTTTGTGCTTCTTGGGATTCAGTTCTGCTCGTGACATTAAATCATTGTTAGTTTCAACAGTTCATTTTGTTTAATTTCTTCTCCCAAGCTTAGTGTTATGATGAGGAAACGTAATCAGTTATCACAACCAGAAAAGCAGTCGATTTCCGCTAAAAACTAAACCGAAACTTAAAAAGCTATTGATTGTAGGTATAGTACCAGGCATTGCGGTGTCGTCGGCATCTGAAAATTAGGGGATTAACTACCCCCAAAATAATCTTTTTTGTTTAAGCCCCCGTTCAATGATTTTAAGGTGGTTTTGAATCAACTAATTAACTCTTGTCCCAAGTTTTTGTTAATGGTTTGTAACTTTTCCCTATAAAAGGGTGTCTGGGGTTCCTCGCCCGAAAATTTGTTGAATTTGACCTTTCAAACTCATCTAATTTTTAAACTCATTTTCAGTGTTATATGATCTGGCAATTTCAAAACCAAATTTTCTATGCTTTAACTAGTGATGCTGTAGCTGGAAATTGTTTTGGGGGCTTGCCCCTTTTTTTGGCAAGAAACAAACTATTTTGTGTGTTGGGGTGATGTCCCGCCAATCTCAGCACTGGCTTCAACCTATTCTATATGAAATCGTGTTCTAAATCCATGGGGGTCCGCTCTTATATACGCCTTTTATGTTAGGTGCCATTTTTTAAATTTGCACCATCCTTTATTATTGAAGGTTGGAGAAACACGAAATGCGAATTGGAATTCGAATATGCGAAATTTCGGTCCCGGGATCGACGCCCGTGGGCCGTGGGTACAGGTCAGGCACGCGGATCCAGGGGGAGGGACTCTGGAAAGGACCCGTGCCCCCCCACATAAAAAGGGAAAGAAAACCTAAAGAAGAGAGAGAAAGGACATTTTAATGATCGAAAATGTTTTGCTGGTCATTCAAAACGCCCTCTTTTTCTTCTTTGTATCCCTTTTCTTTCTTCTTTCTTTCCCTTTTTTTACTACTTGGGTCACTATCCTCAGGTTATTTGAACTCTTTTGGTAGATCAAAATGTACTTTCTTCTCTTTTCTTTAATTTCTTTTTTGCACCCTGTTTTTTTTCCTTCCCAGGGGATGTAAAATGATCTAAAATGCTTTCGGTCATTCAAGAAAACAGAATGTACTTCCTAAATTTTTGCCTCTCTCACCTTTTTCTCTTGTTTCCCCATTTTTTCCTTCTCCTTTATCAAACTATTATAAGTTGCCCAGAACTTTTCAACCCCGCTAATTGCACTACAGAATTTCATACTGTGTTTAAGAATTGCATTAATTTACCTGATTTTTTAAATTTGTGATACAGATATTTATCCAGAAATACTAAATTCTAGTTTTGTTTTAAGCAGTGGTGTAGCCAGGGGCGGATCCAGACCAGATTTTCGGGGGGGGGGGCATGTCAGAGTCGGAGGGTATTACATTCTAAATTTTCAGTGCCTCAGAAATTTTTTTGAAGAATGCTTGCTTTTAAGCAGCTTTTTAGGGGTTTATAGTAACTTAGAGGATATCCAGGGCCCGTGCCATTGTTTTAGAAAGTGGGGGGGGGCGAAACCTTTTTGGTAGGGGCATAACAATACTTATGTTTCGCGAGGTGTTTGGCTCCCAATTTTTCGAGTATAACATAAATAAAATACGAAACTTTGTTAAAGTTATAAAGGTTTCATCAGATAATGCTAGCTCGAAAGCAAAAGGGGGGTTCTGGGGGTCCTTCCCCAGAAAATTTTGTGAAATTTGGCTTCCAACAGAAGTTTTTTTACTCATTTTTGTACATTTGGTACCCATTGGATAACTCCTACAGAGAGCAACTTCTTGTACTCCTAAAAGGAGAGGAGAGAAACAAATTCAAGTAGAAAACATTAAATAAGTAACCATGAGAAATTAATAGGGGGTCTAGGAGGTAATCCCCAAGAAAAATTTTGAACATTTGCCTCTAAAAATAAAGTTTCAGCTCATTTTGAAAGCATGAACCACAGAATTTTCAAGGATGAAATTATAAATAGATGCCAAATTTGGAAAAGGACTGGGGGTCCTCTCCCAGAAAATGTTTGCAAATGCGCCCTTTCAAACTATAGTATTCATCTATTTTAAAACTTCCCAAAAGAGAACAGCTTCTTTTAAGCGGAAGAATTTTCATGGGAAAAACACTCTAAAACAGATGTCACATGTCAAAATATTAAAGGGGGGTTGGGGGTTCTCCCCCAGAATTTTTTTTTAATTTTAGCATTAAGAAAGTGTTTTTTAAGCTATTTGTTAGGGTTTCTCGGCGGGGGCCATGGCCCCCAGGGCCCCCCCCCTGGATCCGCCACTGGGTGTAGCAAGAAAAAAGTTTCCGAAGGGATATCGGAATTTTCGGGAGGTGGTATGGGTTATATTAAACTTATTTTTCTATGGTCAAAAAAGGCAAATTTCTGACTTCGGGGGGGGGGAGGGATAAATCCCTAAACCCCACTGTCTGGCTACGCCCCTGATCATGATTGAAATTCCTATAGTAATTAATTATAAAATAAACTTATATCAAACTTTTTTATTTTTTGTGTTAAAACAGATGGCGCTTTGAATCAATGGAACGCGAACAGAGTAAAAAACACACCTCAATAAGTATATACGTTTAGGTATTTGTTTCACAGAGATTCATTGAGAAAAAAAACTTTATCAAAAAACCTTATATCAAAAATTTAAATCATTATAAAAAAAAATTTTCTTGGGCTGAAACCGGTGAACTGGGAAGGAAAAAAAATCCTTATGTTGAAAATTATTTTTTGTTTGTCTCATTTTCAGACGTTCAAACTTGTTAAATTATTAAGTCACCGAAAATTAGAAAAACATATTTTTAATTTTTCTCATTAAATATTAAAGGAGAAATAAGAGTTTGATAAATAGTTGTAAAAAATCCTTATTTCATGAAATTTTAAATTATGAATTATTTATTAAATAAAAAATAAACTTTGGATCCAATTTAACTGTTCAAAAAATTTGTTTTGCTGATAATTCGTAAAATTAGATAAGAATTGCATTACATTCCCCATTATATTTAGTAAAAAGGAATATTTTCACTTCACATTTAGTCTTAAAGTCTACCAATAGATGGCAATCCTGATTGGAAAGGAAATTTACAAGCTGGAGATATACGTAATATCTTGCGAAGTTTCGAATTAAAAACATATAAATTCTTTTAATTCAATATCATAATTATTAATCTAATTTAAGCAAGACCTGCAAAATTTTACATCTCTGCTTAATTTACAGTACGAAAGTAACAAAAAAAAGAAAGAGACAAATAAAATTAAAAATTATTATTAAACCGAGTCATTGGCACATTGGCACTATCAATGGAGTCAAATGATAAAAGAAAGGTGTGAAAACACTTTTAAATTGAAAGTAAATTTTATTTTAGCTTAGTTTACAGCACACAGGATAAAAAAAAGAGAAATTAACTTAAATTTCAAATTTAATAAAAAAATATAATAAATGGATATCCATGTTGCAATTTCAAAGGGCTATAATAGCTACTACTTATAGGGAGTAGTTATCCCCTCCTCTTTACACTTATGTATAGAGCGAAGCTAGGAGATTTTTTGCTCACAAAAAGTCAATTTGCCAATTTTGGACTTAATCCCGTTTTCAATCTAGCGATTCAATTGTGGGGAGTATTCAAATTACTAAAGAAGAGTTATGCTGCATCGGCGCGTTCCACCTCAAATCGAGTCCTGTAAATTAATATCTACCCACAAATAATAAAATAGTATTATTGGTATTGGTGTAAGTTTTTAACTTTTAGGTTGGAATAATCAACGTAATCCATTCATAATTTGGTCCACGCGATCAAAGGAATCTTTTAAATTGCTCAAAATTCATATGATTATTATTTCAATGTATCAAGAATTTCGTTTTTTATTTAATCATCAAATAAGTTAGAAACTTCATGAAGTTATTTAACCAAGATCGCGAGCTTAGGACGTTGGTCTTAATGCAGGGACCCACTACACCATGGCAAGCTATATATGTTCTTGCAGCAAACGCCCATCTGACCGCCTTTCTTTCGCGGACGTTCCATCAGAGCCGCGTTGTGTTGACAGTCCCGATATCGTTATTATTTAATAACAGAACCACCCGTCTCTGTCAATAGAATCGCTTACCTTGCTGGCAACGTCACTTATCGAGCTATCTCTAGATGTGTAATCCCCACCACCGTGGGAAAGTGAGAACCAACTTATCGCGAGTGCCGGTGTTCTCTGCTCGATAAGATTGCGACGCTCTTGGGACTGGTTGCAAATCAAAAAAGGCTTTCTCTTCTCTGTGACAAGCGAATTTGTCTTCTCTGTAATTCAATTGGGTGAAATGTGATCCTTTCCACAAAAACTGAGTACCTTCCAATTTATTGTGCCCATAGTATTTCGCTACAATCCTAGAAAAATCATTTGAAACTTGAAACTTTGTAACATTAGTGCAGTTGAAAACAATTTTCCAATTGAGCTGATTAGAATGACTTTTGAGTGATTGAAGTTGTGAAGAAGGCATTTTTCGGTGGTTTTACGTACAGTCCAATTTTATTGAACTTTTACTCAGACAACTACTACAACTATGCAACCTTGTCGTCATGCAAACCTTAATGACTGCGGAAAGGTTTTTTCGGCAAATCTTGTTTGGAAAGAGTAGGTTCACCGTAAGGTTACTATGCTATCTGAGTTTAATCTTCTTGTATTCGTCTTTCTTATTTTTCATCTCATTCTTTTGATCCTTTGATCCTCTTTATCCTTTACATCTTCATATTTCTCCATCTTGCTCTCTATAATTTTCTTCATCCCCTCTCAACCTTTTCATATCTCTCCTCCTCTTTATTCTTTTCATCTTCCCCATTGTGTTATATTTTCTTCATCCCTCCCATCCTCCCCATACCTTCATCATCTTGTTCTCTATCATCTTCTTCATCCTCTTCATCTCTCTCATTCTCATTTTGTATCTTCTCCATCGTGTTCTACTTTCTATATTCCTTCTATCCTCTACATCCCTCTCATCCACTATATTCTTTTCATTTTCTTCATCTTCCACATCCTTTTCTCTATTAATATCTTCTTTATCCACCATACATCCTTTTTATCCTTTTCATCTTCATCTTGCTCTCTATCATTTTCCTTATCCTTCTCATCTTCTTTATCCTTTTCATCTTCATCTTTCTCATCTTCTTTATCTTTTTCATCTTCATCTTTCTCGTCTTTTTTCTCTGTAATTTTCTTATCTCTATCCCTCAATTTTCTCATCTCTATCCCTATCATCTTGTTACCTATCTTCTTCTTCTGTCTCCTCTTCTTTCTTTCTCTCTTAATAAACAAAGTTGGAGAGGGAAACATTGTTGTTTGTAACCAATAAAGGTCAGTAGGTTTTTCTTTTGATTTAAAAAAAAAATCTGCTCACATAAAAAAATTATATCACGCAAAAATAAAATAATTTCATCATTTCAATGGTAAACTAAATATTCAAACAATTAAGTTCTTTGATTAATAATAAGAACTTAAAACGTCATTATTCTAATATATGCAATGCATAATTGTGAAAATCACATAGCATCATCATTTCCACTTTCAAAACATAGAGTCTTGATTCACCCCGCAAAAATCTAGTATTCCTGTGGAATTTTCCGAAAAAATCCCTCACGAGCCCCTGCCTGCCAAACCTCAATAATAATTACCGAAACTCGGAGCTTATTAATAGTAACTCCCTCTCCCGGTGGATCTTTCAAACAATCTGTCTGAACGGTGGTAAACTGAACGAGCCGCTATTTTTGGGTTACATGAACCACACACAACAATATTTCATCCCTCGCTTGGAGGAGAGTGAGTCAACCTTCATCGGGCTGAGGCGATAAGGACTCAGCTGTAAACCACGAAAGAAATTCCGAATCGGATTCGGAAAAATGTGTTACTTGTGGAAGAAAGTAATCCTAAGATCCTCAGAGGGCGTTAGACTAGAGTGGTTCCCAACTCGAAGAAATTAGCAAACTATTTTGTCTGAAATATCATCATTTACGAACCACACTTACCCTGCATTACTCCAAAACGTTCTTTGTGACAAAATTCAAAGAAGATAGTCCATTTACCTAGTTACAATATTTAATGTTTTCATACAATTATTTCAAATCTTACATTTAGGTATGTTTTTAAATTATTTTTCAACACAAAACATTACAAACATTATACAAAACAAACAACGAAATTACATTTCAATTCACTATGTTATACCACTTGAATTTTTTTTCATCATCCCTTCACTCTTGAGCATCTTTCTCCTATTCACCATCCCTTTGCTGTTGAGCCTCTTTTGGCTCTTCAGCACCTCTCTACTATTGACCATCTCTTTACTCCTGAGCATTCCTTTGCCTTAAAGAACTCATTTCTCTCTTCAGCATCCCTTTGCTCTTGAGCTTCTCCCTCTGCTCTTGAGCTTCTCCCTCTGCTCTTGAGCTTCTCCCTCTGCTCTTCATCATCCCTCCACCCTTCAGCATCTGTTCATCTTTAGCATTTCTTACCTGTGAGATAATTTGGTTCATTTTATTTATACCCAAGCATGACTATCTTGTAAGGACCGTAATTTGTCTTGGCGACACCCAATTTTTTTTTTCAAGTGCTGCACCTCCCCACTTTACGGACCACTGGTTGGAAAGAACTAGCCTACAGCAAGTAAGGGTCGGGCTCAGGGCCGTAACCAGACTTTTGTTTCGGGGGGGGGGGTTTGACTCAAATATTTTCTGAGGTACCTCCTTACGGGTACTTTTATATGTTAAGTTTTAGATGACGACACTGGATTGAAATTTTGATGCACTAAATTTCAAAATTGTATAAACAATATGAATTCGAAGTAAAAGGGGGGTCTGGGGGTCCTCCCCCAGAAAATTTTTGGAAATTTGCCCCTCAAAAGAGTGTTTTAGCTCATTTCTGAGACCTTTTAGATTACACCCATAGAGCACCACTCATTGTAAGCAGCCGAATTTTCAAGTTAAAAAGAAGATATATTGTAATAAATGGCGAAATGTTAAGGGGGTTTTTAGGTTTCTACATCAGAAATTTTTTTGAATTTTCCCCCTAAAAGTGGCATTTTAACTCATTTTGAGACACTTTAGGTTACATTAAAGAGGACCACTCCTTGTAAATCACACAAGTTTGAAGGAAAAACCGTATACTTAATAGATTTCAAAATTTCAAGGGGGTTTGGGGGTCCTCCCCCAAAAAATTTTTGGAAATTTTACCCTTAAAAGTAGGGTTTTGACTCATTTCGAGACCCTTTGGGTTATACCCGAAGAGGATATCGCTCCTTGTGAGACATAATTTTCAAGAAAAATAGCAGTATAAAAATTGATGTCAAAATTTCGGGGGGGGGGGTTTGAACCCCTAAACCCCTGGATACGGCCCTGGTCGGGCTAATAGGCTGGAAGATTTCAGTGTGAAGTTGAGTTGTTGAGAGTGAACCCTCTATCATGAAGTCATGATATCTAAAATACGTCACAATTATCGAGCATCCCTAGCCTTATTCGTGTAGTTGGCCATTCCCCACCTCGATCTCCCCATAATCAAATCATAGCTCCTGATCAAACCATCTCTCAACGCGGCGATTAATCGTCGATTCAGTTTCTCGTCGGCCCCTCGCGATCTCACGGCTTCTGTTGTGATCCGATAACCGTATTTACCTGCGGTCTCTTCTCCCCGGGTCGTGAGAAAAAGATCGCTGGCGGATCGTGGCGGCTGATAACTCCGCCGCCGCGCCACGCCAACCCAAAGGATTACGCGATGCCCACGCTCTCGCAGGTAAGGATCACCCTCTCTCTTCTGAAATAACTATGCATGTGCATGTGTATGTGTAAAGGAAGGTGTATGCATGGGAGAGTGCGTAAAGGGAGAGGGGGACACACACAAATCTCTTTTCATTCCCCTCCTTCCTCTTTTGTTAAAAGTTTGTCATGTTTTAGTACATCCTATTTTACATGCGATTTCAGCATGCATACTGTAATGTCACACTTATGAAACTTTTATATTGA
Source organism: Tetragnatha montana (assembly GCA_963680715.1). Taxonomy (NCBI): domain Eukaryota; kingdom Metazoa; phylum Arthropoda; class Arachnida; order Araneae; family Tetragnathidae; genus Tetragnatha; species Tetragnatha montana. The sequence goes on from OY796682.1 coordinate 25,968,103, forward strand.
AAAGTTCTGTTTTTACATCAAATCTGTATCAGTTCAGGGACCGTTTAAAAATTACGTATAGTACATCTGTTTTGACAATTTTTACCCTTTTCCACTTGCTTGCAAAATAAAGCTAATTACAACCCCTCCTACAATTGAAAACCTTGGGGGGTTTCAGAATGATAACCCCTCTACATCTCATAAGAAATTCACTATTTTATTAAGAAAAATTATATCCAACGAGAGCTTCAATCTTATCTAAGTTGGAGGAGGATATCATGTAAAATAAATATGCTGGGCAAGAGAAGTTTTTTTCAGTTCAATACCGTACTAGTCAATTTACGAAAATGTACTTGAGCTAATCGGAAAATTAAAACTATGTTAGTTATCACTTTATACCCCTGAGGTTTTTACACCCCCATAACTTAGCAATTACGTTAGCTCAAATTTTCCGCCCACCATTCTCTTTTATTTTATTAACTGTCCCCCTCTAATCTTTGCATAGAAATATTAATGCATTCGTAGTATTTGTCGTCTTTGACTCGTAGGGAAGATAGAAAAGACCTCTTAGAAATATTGAAATCTGTAAATATTTTATTGCAATTAACAGAAAAGGTACTTTTTCGAAATCAAATGCGATTTTTTGAGAAATTTATATTGTATTTGTGCTTTTTTAAGGGATTTTCCACTCCTTTTACGTTTATTACTCTTATTATTTATTTATTTATTAAGGTTTATTATTTTATCTTAATTTGACAGCAGGTCGTTTATCATAGATGTAAAAGTCCCTTTTTTACCATCCCATGTTCAAGACCCTTAATTGCAGGGTCGTTGATCTTATAAGGAACGGGTCCTCTCCTCAGCAGTATTCAAAATCTTAAATGTTATTAAATTTTAAATCTTTTAAAAGGAAAAATTTCAAATTTCAGATCAAATATCATATTTTACATTGGTTGTAATTATTTTTTCATATTCCTAAGTTTAGGCTGACTTTTATCAGTATGAACCAATTTCGTTCATAGTAGCACAGTACTTTGTAATAGCAGCCCTGCACATAGCACAACTTTAGCTGCATTGTGGGCCAAAATTAACTGTCTTAACTTGTCACGGGCCAAATAGAGCGATACAGTTCGATCTTTGTGGGACAAGAGATCAATTTAAATTTTCTGTTGCTTGTAAATGCAATTGAGAGAAATTAAAAATAATTAAATAATAGTGAAATGGGATTTAGTATAATATCAGTGTTCAAACCATCATTCAAGTTTTTAAATTAAAATTTTAATGAAATTTATACACTTTTTACTGACGATTTTATAGGTTTTTATTTAATTTTTGAAAGTTGTGTCTTTATTTTTATAAGTTAAATAAACGATTCAACATTTTAAATTGACAGAGTCTTTTGTAAACCTTACAAAACATTAATATTTTTAATTAAAATTTCGACCCTTTAATCTTTTAAAATTTTAAAATCATTCAAGACTTCTAGCCGGGTCGCAAAAAAGGGTCGACGGGCACATGCGGACCACGGGCAGGCCTAGTATAACTTACTAGTCCCCTATTGGCCATAAATAGGGGATGCTCACTGATGGCCATACTTTTAAACCAAAAAAGTACTGAGCATATTTAATCCAAAACAGCCAATAATATTAAGCGAGTGGAACAATAGTGATAAAATTAAAAAAAAAAAAAAGATTATGGTTGTGCTGATAAAAAGAAATGTGAATGAATTTTAGAATGAGACCAAAAAGGCTGCAAATTTAATCTTCTACCTACCTATCTTACATTATTAAAAAAGAGTAATGCAAGAAGAATTTTCAAAACTGGTAAAATATTTAAGAGAATAAAATAATCGCTTTCGTATTTTATTACTTCTACAAATTAATCTCCCTTAAAACACGTACCAAAATCAACATGCTTAAATGTAATGAAATTAGGAGATATTTGAGTAAACGCTCTGAGAAAAGGAGAGGTGGGTTATAAAAGAGATTTGGAACCATCAGGCAAAATTTTCTTCCTTAGCTTTCGTGCTGGTGAACAGTAGCGTGCTACTAAACCAACATCTCCACTAGTTCTAAAAACTTAGTTTCCGTTTGATGGTAGAAACGGTAGGCTTTCAGTGTACCTACCTCACGTACACACATCCTTTCTCTTCTTTATAACTTCCTCCAAACCTTAAAATAAGACTGCAGTTGAGTCAGTGTATCGATCAACGAACACCTTATTGCCCCTTAAATAGAAGCTGTTCAGAACTGAAAGATCACGTAAGAATTTCTGACTCAATTCCAAGTAAAAATTTCCTTTTTCTTTTTTTTAGTACTATTTGAAAGGTTTTTGTATTATAATTTTTAACTTATAGTTTAAATTTGTTGTATCTTAATCCAATAGTTTTTAAGGTTATGCTTATCCAAAGTTACTCTAAAGGTTAATTACATTCTCTAAAGTTCCCAGATTTTAAATTGGGTGGTTCCGGAACGTAGTGGGATCTGGTTATCTGAAAAGAGTAGTTTGAAGGTGAAAAATATTAAAATTTGTGTGGTTTGATGTTGAAGGAGAATTATATAGCAAAAAAGTAGAAAGAGTACTTTATCAGTAGAACAAAAAGTTCGTTTTAGAAAATGTTATTATTCCAAAAGTTCCAAAATTAGTACAGTAGAAGCTCTTTCTAGTTGTCTCATTTTTTGAAAGAGATTGTTTTAGCTGAAGTCCTTAGTGGTCACCAAGTTGGCACTATTATATTATAAATGAATATTTGGGATTTATTTTGTTAAAACAATTAATCGGCTCTAGAACTGTGATAACTTGAGTACCGTTAAGAACTTTCGCCAAAGTTAATTCTATCAAAATTTAAGGCAAAATTTGATATACAAAACTGTAAGTGTAGTAATGCGTATATTTTTTTTTCTTTAATTTCAAGCTATTGATTTTCAATATATTGCATATTGCTCGTAAATATCTTTCTAAAATAAGGTATAAAGTGTAGAAAATGTTTCATAATTTTTTTTAGAAACATGCTAACACTACATTAGCTTCTGAAGCTTTGTAAGGTGTTGAAATCAGGGATTCCGCTATTGCAGCAATTTTTTTCTCACAAAATGTGAAAGAATGGACTCAGAATGCGCTAAAATTATTTTAGACTATTTTCGCAAAAATGTGAATGAAACATCGAAATGTCACAAATACATGAAGATTATGAATGCACTTAAAGTTATTGAAATATAATACATATAAAGATTTCGAAGAAATATTTAGCATTGAGTTTGTTCAATTTTTCCAACTAAAAACACTGACGTATCCAAATAATTTGTTATTTTAACATTTTAATAAAGCTTTTTCCTCCATTTTAGCTTTTTTGCCGAAGGAATTTTTTCCCTAACCTAAACCCTGGTTTCTAATACCTACCTCGTCAAATGGATAGAGTTTTGAGAAATTTTAGAAAGTAATTCATCCCGATGTTTTCATTGCCTGTCTCTTTCATTGTTTACCTGCTCGAGAAAAAAAAAACAGTGAGCAAAAGAGAATAAAAAAAACAATTAAATTCCCTTTCCCATCAAAATGGTTTTTCTCATGGGCTAAACATTTGCTGTGAAACATTCATCCTCCACCTATATTCAATTCACATCCAAAATAACTGCAAACAACAATAGACTCTCCATGAGCCTATCTCGCTGCAAACAAAATGAAAAACCGGCAAAGCGTGATGACAATGAAGGTGTCAGATAAAAACGTGAGAAATTAGAGAATCAAACAGTGCAATGCAAGTTATACATTCCCCCTATCTTTTTATTGAATTAGTATTTTCCCCTGAGTGTGTTCTGAATTACAGCTGTTTGTGTTGCTCTATGGACCACAACGGTGTAATACTCATTCTCATTCTCTTTTACCAAATTACTGTCATTAACGAACAACTTCTATGGGATCTTTCGGGTTTCAGTTCATCAGAACAAAGCTTCCAATGTGGTTAGGAATGGAACACCTGCCAAAGGGGGAGAGGGATCGAAACTGGACTGTTTTTCCAACACTACGGTTTTGGGTTACGAGGTTTTTATGAACTTATGAATAATATTTACTGGGGAAGTTTTCTAATATAGATTTCATGAAAAAAAAAAGGTTTAAATGTAGATGCATCAACATTTTTTATACTTTTAAATAATTCATTTATTGATAAAAGATTACCAACATAGAAAGTGGACAATAAATATCAGCATTGTTTAGAATAGAAAGAAGTCGTTAATTGAATATTCTTCAAATAGCAGAAAAATTAACGACTTTAATGAAGAAAATAACATCAGAAAATGGTTATAAAAAGCTTATTTTATTGATATAATAATGAAACTGTCCTAGGGTCTTAGCTACTTATACTTTTAATAAGATATAGAGGATCATCACGATATTTTGGTGTAAGGACAACCTGTGCCCCTATACCATTTTCATTTCTATTTTGTAGGTACCTTTTATATTTTTGTAAAAGAGAAAATATGTAATCAATCATTAAAAGAAGTATATGTCACTTTTTAATTCCTTCTTTTGATATATATTTCGTACTTAAATATTAAGGACAATGTATCTCTCAAATACAATTCCGATTGAAGATTGTATGTGACTGAGATTCTAACTTCTTAAATTGTAGAATAGAAAAATGTACGCTCCAAAAATAGATTTTTGTTTTCCTTAATTAAGGAAAATGACTTATTATTAAAATTTTATTTTCCCTTTTTTTCCAATTAAAATCTTGGCGTTTGAAATGGCGACTTTCCCAAGATTTGTTGGCGGTTCATCCGGGCAATCTTCTGTTGGAGTGTCGCCAGCTGAGATTTCTAAAGTGACTTCAAAGGGAAAAAAATGACCTCAGTGAATGAATAAGCTATAAGACAGGTTATTAGAACACCTAAAAACTATTTCGTTACTATGGATACGCTTATCAGCTGTGAAAGAGTGAAAATACTTTTAAGTTGGTTGTGTTGTGTAAAAGCATTTGTTGTTTCAGAATATTTGTTCTCGATATAAAAAAGAACACTGGATTTGCTTTGTTGAAGGTAAATGGTATTTCTTATTTTTCATTCAGTAATTGTACAGATGTAATTTACATCACATGCTTAAAAAACGCTTTACGATGAGATTTTGTATTACATTCAAATGAATTCCTTAATCGAGTTCTATTTACCTATTTAAAACTCCTAAAATGATCTTTCATTCTATTCCTCCTTTTACTTCACATTCAATTGATTGTAAACATCTGGTGTTTACGAATTTTCTTGTAGATTTGTTTATTATTTTTACTGAACAAATTCTTTGAAACCATAAAAAGTTTTCTATTTAGATTAGGGGCCGTTTAAATATTAAGTAAGCACCTTAAGAGGGGAGGGGGGTTTGCTATTTGTTTTTTTTCCTGACAAGGGGGGAGGTGGAGTATGGGTGATGCTCACGTAAGATGTTACAGACACTGCATTTTCGAAAATATCTTATTTCTTGCATAAATAATTTCAAAATATAACCAAAAATAAATCCCCCCCCCCCCAAAATAAAAACTGAACAAGGAAAACAATTTTAAGCATTTTTCACAAGGAAAGTCTTAACGATAGGTTAAGTGTTCATGGAGAACAATGAATTTCAGAATTCTAAGCATTACTAAAGATTTTGTACGAAAAAGAACAAAGGGGGGTCGAGCAGTTTTCTTACATAATTATGAGAGGAGGGATTGTGGTTTGCTTATTTTTGCTGACAAGGGGGGAGAAGGGGTAAAAAAAGGACCAAAAATTTGCTAACGTAATGTTTGAACGGCCCCTTAATATTGTTTAATTTTATTTCATAACTTATTTTAACAATAGTAGTATAAATTTTTCTTATATTCAATTGTATTAAAAGCCTAAAGTTGGTGTATATTAACTTAATGGATTAAACTGTTAATGCAAAACGTTTTTGCATCAAAACTTATGGATCTTTCCATAGTTATTCAAATGTAAATCCTTTCGTTTATCAGTTTTTTTTACTAAACTAATACTTTTTTTCTAAAGATAATATTTAATTTGTGTTTCCTGCTTATCCAAAGTTTACAAACCGTAGAGTTGAAAAGAACTGAAGGATTGACAGTGCAATTTTACACAATATTCTGCATTTTTAATTTAAACTGATTTAGAATAATGTTATAATAACAACAACTTAACGTATGATTACTCATAACAAAATTTAGTTAACAATATGACGTGATGACTAAGATAAAATAAATTTAGGTTAACTAAAGTTTTCAACTTTCAATGAAAAATTCATTAATAAACTAATTACAATGTCTATGTTGTTCTCATTACACTACTCAACTCATTAACAATACGTTGTGTTCGTATTCATAGATTGGTAAATTTTAAATAATGTGTACCTACATTTTAATAGATATATACTTAAAAGGTTTAATAATGTTCAAAATAAATCTAAGCTCTAAATTTACCCCCCCCCTAGACAGGTAATCTTAATCTTAAAGTTGAACTGATAATGCTTTGCAAATAAAAATATTATATTAACAAAAAAATAAACAAAAACATTTAGCCACATAATATTGTAAAAGATTTGTTTCCAAATATTTGCCACATTAAAAAATGTTCCCTGATTATCGCTATCTACAAGGGAGTAACTCCAAATGAAGAATGAACATTAATTTCAACTGTTACTCGATGAAACTTCCTTCTGCGCTTAAAACTAAAATATTGTTTACCATCTGTTATCGGCAAACTATAGGTAAATACTAGTTTAACGAGTTTAACTTTCACATGGCCGTATTCTTATAGAAGGTGAATGCAAATTAAACTGGCGACAGCAGCTGTATCAATACATCTTCCTCTTTTATCGCTGCAGATTAACGATGAGAAACACTCGTTCGATACCAGGTGTTTCTCGTTGTGCCTAATGTTTTTGCCCATGTTTCGGATACTGAAAATGATAGTAATAAAGTCGTTAGTTCACGAAAGCTAGAGATTAATTTCCGACTTCCGTCGCACCACTACTATTGTTTCTTCCTTGCATATTTTAGCAGGAAGGAAGGAAGAGTTATTCTAGAGGGGCTTTTATGTATTCTTCAGCCTATCTCTCTTTGGTTATAAATTGAAGTAGGCACTACTTGTTGTAAGAGGGTTTTTATGAATATAACGTGGATAGTAAAGACAGGCGTTCAGCAGATTGTACGACGTGTTGAAGCCGCTGATGGCTTACTCTTAATTTTTTATGAGAAGGCCTGAGTAATGGTGCTTATTATAGCACAACTCCTGTTTGAAAATAAGTTTTATATTATTCTTAGGTGAACTGCTGTTCAATTTGAAGTAGGTCGAACCAATAACAGTTTTAAAGTTTGCTTTTGGTAATAATTGCGTTTTAAGTTGTTTTATATAATAAATTTCTATGAATAGACTTGAATAATGGTACTAATTATGTCAAATCCTGCTTTTAACTCAGCTTTATATTGTACAGGGTGAGATGTACTACTTTCTCATTTTTGAATACCGCGTCTAATGATTAAAAGATTTGACTTGTCGCAATAATGTGGGTGGGTCTCTGAGTTGTTAAGTTTGGTCTTTCTAGGTAATTTTGAGTTGTGATGCATCACGTTTTTGCGTGTGACATGTTAGATTATGAAGCTCCGTATGAAATTTGACACGGTATGATAGAATGAGGTCTTCTAAAAACCAATTATGTTTCAATGGTACTAATATATATATCATGACTAATGTGACCGGATTTGTCAAGCTAAAATATATAATTGACAAGATTTTTTCTTCTACAAGAAAAATTTCACAGGAGAAATACATTTGACATGGAACATACAAAAAGCCCGTTAGCGGACATTTTTTTTTTTGGGGGGGGGGTTGCCAAATGTTATTTTTTGACACTAATTCCACCCAGACTATAAATAGATTATAAATAAATAACTTTTCAATCGTAAAAAGATTACTTAGTTAAATGTAGTTTTGTATATTAGGGAGTATCTTAGGAGATTCTTGAGAGATTCATATAGGATCAACAAGAAGATCAGTCTGGTTTATCATAGAGTCACTTAAAATTACATCTATAGAGAACCACCACTTTGTTATAAACTGTTCTCTTTTCTGATTGTATCTCGGTTTTGAAAGCTATTTTATACAAGATTTTGTATCTCATCAACCATTTCATTCTTCTCTGTAGTTATTCTTCTCTTAGTTGTATTCGAGGTCGATATGAATGATTTCGACTGTATTTCATTCCATTACACTGTGTATGAAACAAGTTACAATTAGTACCTACACTTAACATTTCACAATTTTTCATTTCCACGATTGTAGAGTTAAAGGTGAATGAGGTGAATTTAATTAAAAATACCATTTATTGACATTTTAATCTTTGTTCTCTGAGTCGCACAGCTTGAAGGACATGCCATTCGTTTGGCACACGTGTCACGTGGGAAAGTGTTGAGTGGCAGGCGCCATTTGGCATGTCTCTCACGGCGCACATGTGCGCGCATGTTATTGGGTGCTCCCACCTCCCTTCCCCTCAAATTTGTACTGGCTTCTAATTTTTAACAGATGTTGTTTGGGATGTTAAAGGCACGTGAAACGGCTGAGGAATTTCGAATTTTTTTCTGAGTTTTCACAAGGAGGAAACGTGTATATTGGCATCTATAAAAAAAATGTATCAATTCATGGAAAGTGTTTTACCATATAAAAATATTATGGGATTACTCATATATTTAAACTTTTTCAGGTGCATGATGAATTTGTAATTAAACATATTTGATTTAAAAATGTTTTATCTCTTTATGTAGAATTTCGCATTGTGCAAATCCATAAAATAATGATAACAAACTTATTAAAGTTATTAAACTTTAATAAGTTTGTTATCATTATTTTATGAGTAATTTTTCGGATCCAAAACTTTTAAAAATTTGACAATTTTCTGTAAACTTTTGTTTATATTTCCATAACTTCTTTTAAAATATTACTTTTATTAATGCCAAGTCGAACCTTTTTATTAAGTAAAATAGTGGAATACAGAAAATAACAAATATTATAATTATACGTCTTTCAGTATTTGATTTTTTTTTGGAAAATTTTTTGCTCTCTACTTAAAGGATTAACATAAATCACTATTTTAAAAATACCTCAGCCATCATTACGTCCCTATTCATCTCCGTGTTCGTTGAAACGAAATTTCACCGTATTTTTCAATCCAGTTTTAAAATTTATGGAAAAACGATCATTGACTTCTTTTTCGTAGTTGAATGAACGCAAAAATGAAATGATCTCTGATACCCATACAACATATTGAATATCCCAGAAAGTAATAAAAGTGGATCATGTTCGCGTAATTTCAATCCATGACATTTTGACATACACGCCACTACATTTCTTGGAGAATGGAAAATTCTCTCGACCATCTTTCTGTTCTGTCTTTTCCAATAAGTTTCGTGTACGTATACGTATATATTTCTGAACTTGGTCGCAGAGATCAAAAGGCATTCCCCTTAGGTTTTTTTTACCACCGGTGCTGTGAAGACTGGTGTCGACGTTTGATTGGATGCCGTTGCTCTTTTGACAGGTCCGTGTCAACACTCTTGTTGTTTGTCAAGTCGTTTCTTACGAACCTTCTTGGTTTTCTTTTCAAAAGTTCTTTTTTCTGAATGCTATTTTTACGTTTCAAGCGAACTAAGAGTTCTAAGAGTATTAGATTATACAGAGAACCGTAACAGGTGCTTCTGTCATGTTAAATTTACTAACGAACTCTTTGATATTCTTTCGATGATATAAATATTACTTAATATTACACACAACAATACTTAATATTACAATATTACACCTTGAGATTGTTTTTCCTCGATATTTTTTCCACACCCTTATAACGTCTTAAAAGACGAATTCTTTTGCAGTTGAAAAATCTTAACATTGGGCTAAGTTTTAATGTTTTCATGCTAATTGATCTCTTGGTAGGGTTAAAACTAAGGCTTTGAAACGCTTTGTAAATAATTCTTTAATCCACAGCACCTTGATAAAACAACTTAAACAAAACTTACTTATGATTATCAGATTTCAATAACTGCCACTTTGGGAATGCCGATATATATTATAAAGAACTTCTAATTTGATATAACAGTTGTCGAAAAATATGAAATCTTATTACGCGAAAAGCGTAATCTGATTTCTTGGCCAGGGATATCACTCCTCCTGCGCGTTGGCTTTTCTGCTATATTTCCGCCTACCTGAAGGAAAACTCAAATCAAGGACAAATGAGTTTTAAAGTAAAGTAGGGTTGAAACTTGATGGGTTAAAAAATAAATAAAACAACAGTTCAATTCGGGCTTTTTGCAAGAACGATGAAACAAACAAGCTTTCACGCTTTCTCCTTAAATGTGATGTTTAATGATTTTTTTTATCTTAATACTGCAATTGATAAGCATTTTAATGAACTGAACATACCAATTAATTTTTCCTTAACTGGGAAATAACAACTCCATCCATAAAGAGAAAAAGTTAATTTCGTTTGTGTTGCAATAATAAAGTCTTATTTTTTCGTATGATTTCCATTGTACAAAAAGTATTGAAACTTTCAATCCTTTTATATCTATTGCAATTTTTCTATTAAAGGTAAACTACTGGTCTCATTAGGAAGATTTTGCTTTACCTTAGTGTCTAAACTAATCCACTATTTTAAAAGAAAAAACTTTCTTCAAATAATGTTAGCATTAAAAATCAGTAAATTTTTATAATCAACAAATAATATATCTATTGTTTTTTTGAATTGTTTCTTTCATCATAATAATTAAGTAACATTTTTCGAATGAAAAGCGGTTTTAAAGGATTAAAAAAAATCATTGTTGTTTTGTAAGTTATATTTAGCGCATATATTAGCGTAATAAACTTCAGTTTAGACCTTACCAGATGGCGACACAAGTATACAATGCGAAAGGATTACATATTTACCTCAAAATTTAAAAATAATTGTCCTGAAATTTAGTTCTATAATATATAAAGAGTATGGGTCAATATTTAGAATACATTCTGAAAAAAGGTCAATAAAAAAACGGTGTTTGGTTAGAGAAAAAAAAGAGAATGAAATGGAGCTAAAAATAGTTTAAAAATTAAACTTTAAAAAGTATAATTTATTACGTTAGTAAGAAAGAAGACGGTATTTGGGGGGGGGCACGGGACAATTATCCTAAATATTTTTCGCAATAAAACAGGAGAAATTAAAAAATAATTCAAGTTATATTCATTTATCAAGTTATTTCAGCCATGGAACTAATTTCACAGAATTAAAAATGTATAAAAAAATTCAGACGTCACTTTATTCAATGTATTTTTACTATTCTGAGAGGCGTGTCTGAATGCCACCTGCCACCTTCTACTTCTACTACATTACTCTATCAAGGTATATCGAAGTAGAAAAGTGTCAGTGTTTCCCTGCCACAAGCCTATCCTTGCTGTGAAGCAACATGTACATAGAAGTTTTTTTTCTCCTTGTTGCATAGCTTTGACTTATCAGTAAGCTATGACTTATCAAGTACATTTTCTTGTATGGCCGTATGAGTACTTAACGTACAGTTTTTTAGCCTTACCATTTCATTAATTATTAATATTAAATCAACAGAAGACATTTTAATTTCAGGGCATTATATAATATAAAGAGAATAGCTAAATGTAAAGAATTTCAAACTCAGCGTGCCAAAATTAACACCGTGTCATTACGCCAAAGGGAAAAAGATCAAGACCCTTATTTTGCTTGCATGAATCCAACTTAACGCGTTTATTTATTTGATGAAATGGAGCGCAAAAGCTATAGAACGATTTATTTAAAAAATTTCTTTAAAAAAACGGTTAAAAACCAACACAGTTAAATTAATATTAGAGGTTTTTTTTATGGACCTATTTTCAATAAACTCTTACGTGTATTTAGCATTAATGTTTTGGCCATTTGAGCAGATTTGTATCCCTACGCGACGGCAAATCACGCACAAAAAAAAGTTAAAGTATAGAAAGTTTGCACTCCAGGTTTTTATGTGTGCTTACCCTGATTGCAATAATAACTAGTTTTACCATTAAGAATGGAATAGCCAGAAAACGTTTGGGGGCGTTGTTCCCCCCTAACCTCCTAAAAATCCACTTGAATTACTAAATCTTTTTGTTGCCTATGGTCTAAAGAACACTGGTCTGCTGCAGGATTTTTCTCGATTTGTACTGCCGCTTCGCGGTGACCATTGCCCCCCAAACAACAGAGGGGCCTCCGAATACGTCAACTCCCTTCGCAATTGTCATCACTCCGGGGCGTCATTTAAACGGATATTTTCCGCCCCCGCGGAAGAAGAGAGAGACCTCCAGATAGAGATCTCGCCCATTTGGCGTTTCCTCCAGCGAAATGAATACCTCGATGTTTGAATTTCCGAGCGACATACAAGCCGCGTTGTTTTCTGTCATTTACTCGGCAAGATGATAAATGAGGAGGCCCCCCCGGAAACACCCCGCCCGGGGGAGGAGGAGAAGACAATTTGCCACATCTTTTCTTTTTTTCCCGAATTCGTGGGGACGATCGGATCGCAATTCGTCATTTTTGCGGAATGCGGAGAGAAGGAGTGATGTGTTGCTTTTGCTAAGTGATTGTGATGGCGGAAGGGATAGATCATCCGTAAAGCAGTCGGTGTTGAAATAATTGAGGGGATATTAAGAAACTATCAGTTTCCTCTCCAAATCCTCCGTTCAATAAATATTTGAAGTACACGCCCTAAGTCCAACTATAAACTCCTTTCATTAAAAATCTTTCACTTTCCCTCTCTCCTCTATCTACCTGTTCTTTCCCTATTTTCTCTAATATTTATTTCATCATTCTCTTGCCTTATATGATACATGCTTTTCTTCTTATTTTCTGTCATTCTACTTTTCTCTCTAACCATCTGTTTTTTATTCCTCTCGTTCTGTTTTCTTTATATCTTTTATAAGTATCTAACAATAAACTTCTGTTATGTAAAAAAAATCTTTCACTTTCCTATCCTTGCAGCTCTTTTGCTTATCTTCTTTAACCCTTTCTCAACATCATCTTTTCTTATACTTTTCTTCTTAATGGACTCTAACCGCCTATCTGGTTCGAGACTTCACGGAACCAACACGTGACCTACAACTGAGCTTGCAATTGGTTACCACAGATACTACAATAGTAGATCTACTAGTGTAGTATCTGTCGTAACCAATTGCAAGCTCAGTAGGTCACGTGTTGGTTCCGTGTGACGTCAGACGGTTAGAGTCCATTCCTTTCTTTCTACTTCATCATTTGCTCCCTTTCTGTCAGTGCCTACTCTTCTTTCTATTTTTTCTATATATTTCCTTTTCTCTTCTTTTACCCCCACTTTTTATTTCTTTACTTCTTATTCTCTTACCCTTTTTCTTTTTTTTATTTAGTTTGTCTTTCTTTCTTTCTTAATTGTTCTGAATTATTTAATTTAGTTTGTGTTTATTATCATTTCTTTCTATATCCTTTTTCTTATGGTTATCTTTTCATCTCTTATTTCTTTCTTTATTGTTTGCAAGTTATTTCTACTTTACGTCTTTTTTTACATTCTTCGTTTTCTTAAAATTTTTCTTCGCTTTCTTTTTGTTCTTCTTAATTCTTTTCCTTACAATATTCGTCATCTTTTTCCTCTCTCTCTTTTTATATCCATAAGAATTTTCATTTGAATGAACACTTTCAAGATTTCTTCATTTCGTGAATTCAAATGTTTATTTATATAGGGATGAATAATTTTTGGATTAATAATTATGTAATCTTATGAAATATGAATTATAAGATGAACTTTCCCAACTATTGCGTAGTTGTTTTCAGGATGCATTATCACATAAACCATTTACTTATTTCTAAAAACAAATCTCTGTTCCAAACAATGGGAAATATGACTTGAGCGAAAAAAGTTGCATTAAATTATTCAATCAAATAAAACTTAAAGGGAAAAATAAAATAAAAAATTCTGGGTAATTAAAATACTCCACGAAAAAATGCAATATGTTCTCCGATAATCACAAATGAATATTTTGAAGGAACAGTTTCTAACGATGATTGATGATAAAATAGCATCATAGCCTTATAATATCAACCAGATCTTGATTGATTAAATAAATGGTGTTACGAAGTTTTCTTAGATAAGACGGATATAACTGATCTGATCATTGTACCTTACTGCTGGAGAAGATGTTTTCCACCTTTTTCTTTTTCGCCTCTTCCTATGGCGTGATACTACATTTCAAGGGCCCAGTGCCAAAAAGTTGAATCAAATTCTTGGCAAGATTCTCAGTGTGGGGTTAGTGTCCATTAAATTTCGATTTGTCAATCGCTATCTATTGTTCTCTGAGATAGTCTCCTTCCATTAGGTTTTAAGTTAACGATTAATAAAGATTTGGCCACACAACATGTAATCTTCTGGAAAAATACTATTCTATTTTAAAGTTTTTTTTTATTGTTTGTGTTTAAATAAATTTAAAAAGATTTCACAAAGATTCAGTGATATGTAACAGAGAATGTGGATGAAGAGAACGACAATGGAAAGTTAAATAATAAGATCGTTGGAAAAAAAAGTAATAAAGAGAATAAGAACAAATAATAAAGAAATGGAATAAAGAGAGGATAGTTTAAGAAATATGATTGACTAAGAATATTAATTATCATCGTGAATTGCACAACATGCATGCTTTTGGACTACACGTTTCTACCGTCTCTACTAGCTACTTAACTTCATCAATTTCTTTCTTACGGCCGTATTCACCGCTAACCTAGCCGGTGGTTAACAGACAGTCAAATCTTCTGATTGGTTGTTTCAAGAAGGATTACTAGTTTTCCACCAATTGGAGGTTTACAATCCCGGTTAACCGGCGCCGGTCAGGTAAGTGGTGAATACAGTCGTTAGTGTTCTATTTAACAGGCCTTCCTCAATTGGATTTATCCATTGGAGTTTCGATCTTTCTCTTATTCTTGTGTCACTTGGTCTAGATAAGAAAGGTTTTTTTCAGTGTGCTATGGTCGCCCTACCCAATTCTGGTGACTTACTTTTACGTAATGACCAACATCTATGTTGAACTTTCGATATGATTCGATGTTGAATAATCAACAAGGATAGAGATGATAAAAGGAAAAGACAAAGGATGAGAGGGAAAATCAAAGATAAAAAAAATCAAAAAATACACAAGTGAAATAAAGAGATTTTCTTCTTCTTCTGATGTCACTTTATCTAGCTAAAATTTTTTTTTATAGTTTGTTATGATCGTTGAATTCAGATGGCTTTTTTTTTGTAATAAAAAACATATCTTTGAACATTCGGTATAATTCGGTGTTGAATGACCAACATGTTAGAGAAAATAAAAGAGAGTAACATGGTAAGATAAAACATAAAAGATGAAGAAAAACACATGCGTTATAAGAGGGAGGGAATACGAGAGATAATAAGCAGGAGAATCAGTGAAAGAGAACAAGAATGAGAGAGATACAAGAGGGATGGGGAATATCAGAAAGAGCGAAAAGAGAGAGAAAAGGAAGGGAAAAGAGAGAGAGAGAGGATCGGGGAAAGAACGATAGTGAGAGAACCAGAGAAAGAGAACGATAGTGTGAGAATTAGAGGACAGAGAACGGGAGATGGATCAGTGCGAAAGAATGAGTAATAAAAACATATCTTTGAACATTCGGTATAATTCGGTGTTGAATGACCAAAATGTTAGAGAAAATGAAAGAAAGTAACATGGAGAGATAGAACATCAAACCTGAAGAAAAATGCATATGCGCTATAAGAGGGTATACTAGAGATAATAAGCAGAAGAATATATCAGTGAAAGAGAATGAGAGAGAGATAGTGGGGAATTAGAAAGAGCTATAAGAGAAGGAGAAATGAAAGAGATAAAAGAAAGAGAGAAGAGAGAGGATTAGAGAAAGAGAACTATAGTGAGAGAACCAAAGGAGAGAGAACGGGAAGTAGAGGATCAGAGAGAAATAATTAGTAAGAGAACAAAATTATATAGAGAAAGAGAAATCAAAAAGAGAGAGAGAGTGAGAAAATAGAGGGAATAAAAAGAACGATACAGTGAGAGAAGCATAGGAAAGAGAACAAGAGAAAGAGGATCAGTGAGAAAGAATGAATTAAAAAATGAGAGAGACAGAGAGAGAGGAGAGAGACAAAAAAGAGAGGACACCGACAGAGGAAGAGAGGAGACAGACAGAGAGAGAAGGAGAGAAAAAGAAAAATCAAGGAGGGATCAATCATCACAGTCCTTCTGGGGTCTTAAAATTATCCTTTTACTCACTTTCTCGGGCAATGTCCAGTACCCCACGTCTCGCTCGGACCTCTCCGGAGGAGGTCTACGCCCTACGGATCCCTCCCTCCACATCCATCTCTCATCGAGGCCGCATCTCACTTCCGGATGAGAGATCTAAGATTAGCGCCCCATCTCCCCTTCCGATCGCGCGTACAGAGCGCCCCACTGTCTTCCATCTCGGGCAATCCATCATTCTTTGACCGCTCGGAATGTCAACTCCTTCGCGGAGGTGAACAGCATCTGGATGGGACTCCTCCGTCCCCCTCTCTCTTCCGTGGCAGGTGAGCGTAGCGGGGGGGGGCAGGTCCTTTCCCACGCCTTCAGCTTCCTTTTTGGGAGACTTTTTTTTCCTTCTTTCGTTTTTTAGCGTGCGAGGGGTTGTCACATTGCTAGGGGAATTGGAGAAATTTGGCATTTTGTGACCCGGGTTTCGGATTCTCGGGGTTGAGAAATTGCAGTTTCAATAGGGAAGTTTTCGGAGAAATGGCATTTGGTATGAGAGTAAGACTAATGCCTTTATTATTAGCTGTGCGAAGATGTTAATTCAACTCTCTTTAGCTTTTCAGCTTGTTTCATATAGAAATACTTGTATAAATAGCTTTGAAAATTTAAGTCTTGAAATTTTTAGGTGAAATTTTCAACGAGGAAATTCATACACTGTAAAACCCCACTACTCTTATCCTAGTGATCTTTCCATTATCTCCGTATAGAGTCTCTACCTTATTCATTGTTAAGTACACACCAACTTCCTGTTTAAAAATTTCATAACTTTGTTTACAATTTTTTTCTGGAGGAAATAGGTACTGATTAGTAGATCATCAATGTTAAATTGAACATTAAGGTATGGAAAAAGTGCATTCATGATTATTAGTTTCCACATTAGATATTATCTACTTTTTTGTGTAGAGGGGTACTAGGCACTTATGCAAATATTTCTCTACATAAAACCAAGTAACCAATGGAATAACCTTAAAAATATTTCAAAATCCATAAATACCTTTTTGGCTGTATAAAAAAATAATCTTTCTTGATTAATCTTATCATAAAAGACTTTAAATATCATTTAATGCATTTGATCTTTTAATCCTTGAGGAAGGGATGACCGACCCTGGATCCGCTCCTGACCATCGCATCGGTCAACATAATACGTATTAAGTTAAATTCATTTCAAGGAATTTAATTTGAAGCACTTGATACAAAAATCCCTCCCTAAAAGTAACTTGTCTCTCCATATGGCAACCCCGGCGGGGGGAGCGCTGGATTGAGGTTTGATGGCTCGCCTTGCGGATGCTTCTCACGTTTTTTGCCGGGGCTTCTCGTTTTTTTGCGCCGTCATCATTATTATTATTGGCGTTCCACCGTTACTTCCACGTTTAATTTCGCTGCGGAAAAGTCCCCCGTAAGGTGCGACGGTCGAGCACAAAAGCGTGGCTCGCGCCTCTTGGAAATGCATTAGGAAGGTGGATCGTGAGCGATCGTTTCCTCCCCTCCCGATTTATTTGGTTCAGGGGATGAGGATGGGCATCTCCATCCTGCTGGATGGATCGTTTACTGTAGGGCTTACTACCCTCGGCACACATCCCTCTTCGTTGTAGCAACGGGCGGAAGATGGGTATTGCTTTTGTGGGTTTTACAAGGTAGAGAAGTGGGATGGGGTTTTGTGATGGTGTCGTCAATGACTTAGCAGTGTTCCGGAAGGTTGTTTTATTTCTTTCTCATTATCTCTATCATTATTCGCGTCTCTCATTCTTTTTAATACTTTCAGAAACTTGAAATTATCCTTTTTCTTCTCTATCTCTTTTCCCTCATACTATTTCGGTAAAATTTTCTCTCTCCCTTCCCTCCCCCTCTCTTATATCCTCTCATTCTCTCTCTCTCTCTTTCTTTCCCTTCTCCCTCCCTCTCTCTTTCTCTGTACACTTTTCTGATTAATTTTTTTCAAAGATTTAGAGGTTTTAGGCATCGAAATTTGTGGCTCTTACAGCAATAACAAGTTCACTGCAAGCTGTTTAAGTTACTTTGTTGTTGCTTCAAGCCTTCTCTACGAAACAATGGGCAGATTTAGGATGAATACCCTGGGGGTGTGCTAGGAACTCTAAGGACATACTTCCCCCTAATGGCTATAAAAGTACCTTTTACCATTGGATAAACGAACTGTTATAAAATAGTTAGGTAGGCATGGTCGCTATTGGATGAAATTTAAATATTTTTAAATAAGTAATAAAAAGTTGATAATTAAAAGAGTGGATTAAACTGGGTTTCTTAATATTTAAATGAGCAAAATTCGAAGAAAAGATACACAAATTTCTGTGTAATAACTGCAGCTTGTTATACCTTGCTTTTCATGTTTACAATATACTCCTCATGTGATGCATGTTTCCTCTTGCTTTAAGGGTGCAGGGTTTCAGGAACCACTGAGGCAATAATCAGGGCATCCCATCAAACAAAGGGGGTGTTCTACCACCGTAGTTCCCTTTGTTGTACGCCTTTAACTTAGGAAGGCCCCACCAGTGGGTGGTAGCGCAGTCGTCTGGAACAACAAGGTTGACCTCATGAGATTACCATTTGCCTGTCTAAGGTCAAGGTTAGTGATAAGATAATTATGTGTTTGAGTACCTTTAGCATTAAAATTATTGTTTCTAGAGCAGATGTTCACTCTCAGGCATTACAAAAGGAGCATTAAATCAACTGATTTTACAAAATGTTACACAGTTATTAATAAATTAATCGCAATTTATCATACTTAAATTAATAGCTTAGCTGTCACATTGGGGATTGAACATGAAAAGTCAGCTAATTAAATATCCACTGGTGTTGAGCTAATTTAATATTGAATACTGGTATGGAGTATTTCGTTATCAAATAAATATCTGAAAGGAAAGTTAAACATGCCCAGGTACTTCCTTCATAATGTATTCTATTCTGAAAGAAGACTAAGTACTTATTAGCATTTGAAAATACTTAATACCTTAGTCAATAACTTATTCCTCCAGAAGTCGTACAATTAAACTAACTAATACTATATCCATCTAGATCTACTAAATGACCAGAGTATCACGTCACTGAAACGAGGCCTGTTGGAGACAGGTATATTACTCAATATCCCTTAAATACAATGAAAAATTTTAATATATGCTCTAGCGTGTTCAAAAACTTTTTCAATGAATTTTGGTGTCTGGAATTGTAGTATAACCTTCAGATGTTATTACTAATGTTTGAATGCTCTGATCATATTATCACAAAGGTTTTAGTACTCACATACTGTACTCATACTGTTCTATTCTCATATCTCATACCTTAAAATTATATCTCATATACAATACTCAAACTCACATTAGAACTTGGTATTAGGGGTTTCGTCTATTTAAACTGGAGGTAATGGCAAATCAAGAGGAGGTTACAACCTCCCAGAACAAAACTTTGTACCCACAACTGATTTAAGGTGTCCTTTCAATACAGACTTATCAATCGGAAATCGGGTTGCAAAAGGAGTCAGCACCCGTCTCGGTCGCAAGCCTGGAAGACAGTCCTTTTTCTTTTGTCACTAGTCAATTAGGCAGCAACGTACGAGTCTTGGTGCCGCTCCAAATAGCCCTGGCGCTCCCTCAGACTCCCTTCCAGACACCGATTCCTTGAACACTGACGACAACTGCATCCCGCATTACTATTGAGTTACCCCCATGCGAAAAACAAGAGTTACGACGGCACGAGCGTAGTCAAGGTTTGGAGACACTCAGCTATGCGGTGGCTGAGGTTTTTCAAATGCCAAAGCGCACTTGGATTGCCAGAGTTGAGGTAGAAGTGATAGAATGAGAATGCTCGAATTTGTCACAGAAGGGATCGTTACAACACCTCCTGCCACACAAAGAGCCTTATTTAGGACAAAATTGATTTTTGCAAGGCGTTTTATGTTGTAAAATGAAAATCTTTTTGAAAAGTCATTCGTTCATGTTCATTGGGATCTGGAATCCTATATTATTTAGTAAAATAATTAGTTTAGATGAAAAGAGTTTTATATATTCCTAAATTTCGCTTGAAGCTTCTTACTAACTTACTTTAATATTTTTTATCAATTCTTCTTCAACCACCAAAGATTCGCGCCGAATTCAACGCTCAAAGATTCACCAACTTCATTTCCCAGAATGATAATTGAACTACTAAATGAGAAAATGTGTGCCTAATGAAAATTTAGTCTATCAATAATGATGCGATACCTTAAATTATTAATTAATTGCGTAATTTATAGTTCCGTTACCGGACTTATGGCCCCATACAAGAGTTAGATTAAGAAAACCCCAGGACAAGATGGTTTATTAGTCCCATTGCAAAGCATTTCAATAAAAATGTGTTTTAAAACAAGAAAAAGACACCCTTTTTATTCAGTTCTTTCGAGTACGTGGTGTTTTATATATGTTGCAGGCAATGTGATAAATCCGGGCATTATTAATAATGCCCGGGCAATGTGATAAATTCAGTGGAATTTATGAATGAAATTTATCACTTTGCCCGCCTCCACTTCAGGCATCATTAATAATGCCCGATTAATCACTTTGCCCATAACATTAGAAAAATGAAAACACAAACCGGTCGGTATTATAGAGAAAAGATGTTTTTTATATGATGATTCGTCATCACTTTCTTTGATATTGACTATCCTCTTATCCGATCATTTTTCTTGGAGAAACCTACCTACAAAATCCTTCATTTGTAACGCATTTCCTTTTGCCACTTTCTTAATAGGCCACGCAGGGTTAAACCCGATGCGAGCTCTAGTCATTTCCCACTGCATGATCCAGGGCTAGTTTACCTTGTGTTCCTTTTCCAGCCGAAGTCGTTTCTCTGTCCAACTTAGTCACAAACCGCCCGTTATTGATGGTCAATGTCTCTGTTAAGACTGATTTAAATCGCATGAAGGAGTGACTGGGTTACTGATGTTATTATTGTGAATGTCTATCGGCTGTTATACTTGGAACGGGTCCAGAGAATTCCCCCTTTTTTTCAGTGTCATTACCACTTACTGCGCGCGTGAGCGCTTTTGAAAGGCATCGACTTTTTCGAAACTGCCCCGCCGCTCTAAGCAGGATTGTTTCGTGCAGAATCGGACACGAAGAGTCGATTATTTACTTTTGTTGTTTAAACGGTGTGAAATGGAAATGGTCAGTTCCAGATGTAGTAGAGTCATAGTGAGTGTGACATCAGTGGCAAATTTTAGGGGTCATTTATGTCGTTTGACTGTTTTATCACATAATATGAGCGTCGATTGGTAAAACTATTGAACCCATCAGTAATAACAATATCACTATTCCATTATCCCCCTTATGTGGCCAGAAATTATCTAAATACTAGCTGTTACGACCCGGCAAAGCCGGGTCTTACAGCTAGGCTAGCCTTTTATGCGAGCTTCGCTCGTTACTACTTCAAGTTCCTATTAATTATACATTAAATAAGAAGTTTAACTTTAATAATTTATTATTGTTGAATTAGAAACCAACTTCCCTAAAAGTAACTTTTTAACCTTTATTAAGTAAACCAACTTTCTTGAAAGATATTTATTTAAAAGCTATTATATTATTTTAAAATTTTAATTACTTTTATTTATTTATTTTTCTGATTATTGCGAGATGGCATCGAGTCAGTGAGTGACGTGGGCTTTTATATTTTTCTGATGATTATGATTATTATTGCGAGATGGCATCATAGTGTGCGAGCGTTCCAGAATCAGTGAGTCAGTGAGTCAGTGAGTCAGTGAGTGACGTGGGCTTTTATATGAGAGATTTTTCACGCGAAAGTTTTAAAATTATGTTTTAAATTTATATTAGTATAGTATAACTGCATATTTAAATTTAAGTTGTTTTGCTACTTTTGACGGTATATTTCTAATCTTTGAGATGTAAAATAACTTGATGATTTTTTATAGTATAGGTAACGGAAAAGTAAGCTATTTTGTAAGAAAATAAATTAAAGGTAAATCTGATCCTTTTTAGGATGAGTATTTATTTGAAGTCTAAGTGTTGATTTCTAAATTATCATTACCTTTAGGATTTCCTGTTCATTGATTTTTTAAAGTTTTAGACACCTAAAATTTATCTAAAATTATTATTTTTTCTTTTTTTTTTTAGTCATGCGCAAGTATAATAATTTTTATGTGATGATTATTATTGGAAAAAACGTAATAAGTATTAATAATATTTATTAACAGAATTAAAGCAATATCTTTTATTAAGTATAATAAGAAACTGCCTTTAATACAACCCTTCATTCCATAACAACAACTCATGAATAAAATATAAATTAAATAAAAACACCTTACTATTACTACAATTTACCTATTTATCTCTACTAATCGGTATATTTTACACGTTAATGATAAACAGTGTCCAGTCCACTCTCAATACAGTTCAGACTCTTTTGAAATCCTATATCTACGAATTAAAAATCTACCACTACACATTTTCCAAACAGTAACACTTTCTGCCAAAAAAACCGTTCGTGCTCCACCACTTTTTTGCTCTCCATTTGGAAGTAATCGAATAATGATTGGACTAGTGGGGGGGGTGGAGGTAAGGCTACAAACAGAAGTGACCCCGACAGTTGCAGGCAGCGACGCGTATCCGACACCTGGATTGACTTTCAGTTAGAGAGGCCTAATAAAGAATCATTAGCATCGGTAAACCACGGGGGAGATCTGTACACGACTTTTCCCATTGATTGATTCACGGGGGATGGAGACAAACACACTGCATTGTCTAGCTCTGCGGGGGATGATGTAGTTAGTTGAATTTGGGTTTGACTTGAGGGAACAAAAAGTACGAATGATACTGTAGTGATTGGATGGTAAAATGATGGTTAGGAAATAAGGTGTGCGTTTTTGTAGTGAAATGTGTGTGTGGATTTTTGGTGCTTTGATTTCAAAACAGAATAAATGATTCTGCGGGTGGGAATATCAGATGTTTTATAGGTGAGGATCGATGTAAAGGGATCCCATCCTTTAAAGATAAATTATTAGTTTAGCCCTCGCTTAAGAGGGGAATTTACTTTAAAAAAGATAAAGCTAATATTTCGAGTGAATTAGATATACTTCTAGTCGCACAGTATGTGTACTCTTATATCCTGAAATAAAAAATAAAAAATGTATTAAATCAACTACATAATATCGGTTGATAACAGCTAATATTATAAGCTAATGATGTAATTTTGGAAAAATAATTTAGAAGCTAGAAGAGTTACGAATGCTAATGTTATGCAGTTTTAGCATAAAAACAATAAATTATAAATATCCTTTTAAAAGAGTTTCCGTAGTCTTGCTACGTGTGATTAATTTTATTTTCCTATCTGGGAAATAATTAAAAGCTTTCAATCTCATTTAAAAAATACTCGTTAAGTTACTAACTATGTAAAACCTGCTTAAAATATATTTTCATGAAGTATGCCTATGCCTATGCGTAAGTTCAGTGACTTAAGAAATATAGCACAGAGACATTTCATATAATTAGTTTCCTGTATTCACCCATGTAAAACAAGCATGTTCTTTCAACGAAAGACGGATTATTAATTCCTTCCGATTCAACGATGAAAAATGCTTAGAACTTTCTATCTTCGCATGTTTTGAATAACATATAAGGAACAGTTTTCGCTTGTAAGATAGAATGTTAATAATTAAAGTGAATCTCTTAATAACGCTTTCTTTTGAAGACATGACTAAAATGATGTTCTCTTGAATTTACCGTGATTTGAATTCAAATGCTCACAGTTTTTTTCCTGTTCCTGTTACACGTTTTGCATGCGTAAAGTACAGTGACTGGTAAACAGTGTTCAGAAAACACTTTAATTTTTCTCGTTTAAAAATGTTTCCTATATTTTAAGGGGGAAATTTGTCAAATATTCATAAACTAGCCCCATAGTTATTTTGTGTATTAAAATTAAATAGGTTAATGTGTTCTAAAAACAATTCATTTGTTTTAATCACAGTGTTTTTATTGTTTGTTTTATAGTTCTTCGTTACAAAATTTGGGAACCAATTTAAAAACAATAAATGTTTAAAAATTTATCCCCTGAATTACTGCCTCAAATTATAATAAAATTTAATTTTTTGAACGTGTGTACTTAAAATCAGAATTTTAATAACACTAACAATTTTCTATACACTTAAGTTGATTACCTTGACCATGCTTATAAATTTCTGCTCTTTGAATGCATACATTTTGAAATGTCTCTCAAATAAGTTTTCTTTTAAAATGGATTAGTCTTACCAACACGGTTCCTGTAAGTCCTTTCTTGAAAACCGGTTGAAACACAAAACACAAAGCCTTGAAAATGTATTTATTCTTAAAATAAACTAATTTTAATTGTGAGTGATAACTTTGAATCCGATTTCAATTTATATACATTGAGAAACAAGTTCTTGACATGTAATGAATTTTAAATATACAATTAATAGATCGCATTGAATTAATCTTGAACTTCCTTAACACGCTTATTATCTAATTATAATGTAAAACTTTTATGGATACATTTTAGTTATCTTTTTATGCAGTTTTTTTTCAATAATTTATAAACAGGAAGATGTATTTTAAATTTAAAATGTGATGCAGAGATTTTAAGTTTTTGCATTATTTGTATGCTGAGATATTGCATAAATATTTAATCTTTATATAGTTTTTGATGACGTTAAAACAACTTTGGTTTAGTTATGAGCTTTTTCAAAACTAAACTTTTTTTAAGGTTAAAAAAGTTGTTATTAACATTTAACATTTGGATTATGGAAAATTTAATAAATAAATAAAATATCTTATTGAAGATTTTTAACCTCTTAATCGTTGTTATAATTTACAGATTAATTTTTTATTGATTGTAATTTAGACATAGAGGTAGTATATTGTTAGGTAATATCAAAATGGGCGTGGAAATAAAATAACCTTGATATGAGTATTTTAAAATGTAATTAAAAAAAATCGTATGTTAGTATGGTTTGCAGGTTTGCAATATACATTTTACACACTAAGCTACGAATTAATTGTAGTAAAATCTATCTTTTAATTATTCAGGAGTAAAGTAATAGAGGGAGATTTTTTTTAACGTTTAACCTATAAAAGTTTCAATTTTATAAATATTTTTTATTCTTTGGTTAGTAAAATTCAAAGGTTTCAGAAGGAAAATTTGAATTTAAAACGACTATTTGAAACTAAAAAAAAGATTGAAACTAAATTGAAATACTTCTTTTTATTTGTAAAACATGTAGTTTTGAAAATTTATAATAGTGAAGTATTATATTTGAATGGAATAAATTAAATTTGCTGAATTAATATTTTAGGATTTTTATACTACATAGAATTTAAGTGTATTTAAATTTAATTGTAGGTATTGGTATTATTTTTTAAAGTTGTTACAAAAGTGTATTTTATTCATATGCGAAATTATGCACTTGATCTTTCGAAAGAAAGAATTATAAGTTGGGTAGCATTTTAGCAAGTTGTATAAGCAAGTTGTATAAGTTATTGATATTTAATTTAATTGAAAATATTAAGTAGAATTTGAATATTAAACTGCAGTAAAAATGAATGAAATACATTTAACACTTTTCAATCAGTTTTTCCAAAATAAATTTTAACTCTTTCTTACCAGTTTTTTTTACAATTATTTTTGTTATGCCTTCATAATGAGGAGATTTTATATTTTTCCAACGTTAATGTTAAAATATATGCTTTTAATTTAGCAATCCTGAATGAATTTACCAATACTAGAAGCTAACCTGTATCGCATTTTGTGGTATACCGTAAATTATTTAGTACAAACCGTAAGTGTTGAATATACAAACTATTTTCTTCATTATATTCAATTTAACATATCGATCCTAACACAAACAAAGAAATCACTTACACCCCATAACGGCATCATATTGACCACACCACAATATTTAACCAACAATCAAAGGGAAGATTAAATAAATTAATCTCAGTCAGCATAAATCGCATATTCGGTTTCGGTCCAGTCTACAAACAGCACCGTCATCAAATCTCGGCAATCGCAAACGACTTTTTCCATTTGTTCCATCGGAGGGTCCCAATGTGTTGCGCAAAACAGCCAGCCTCCCCCCCTTGGTTTCCGGCCGCTTGACTGACAACACGCATGTGTGTGCCCCGAGTATTAGTCACGCATCCATCCAGGCTATCTATCTGTTTAATCCCGCTAATATACGTGGAAATGCCTCACGCCATACCTATTCCACTGCATTGGATGTATTCAACAACGCTGTCGTGCTGGTTACTTTGAGGTTTTTGGTTGAAGTCTGGTCAGCTTTGCTTGGATGGGTGGTGTGATAGTTTCTCTCAATTGAAATGTTTGATTGTTTCCCTGCTAGTCGTATCGGAATGTCGAGGATTTTTATACCTAAAACGAATGCGGATTTGATTTTTGAGGTGGAACCGAAAATCTTCTGTAAAATTAATGCAGTAAAGCTAAATTCAAAATAGTTCCCAATTTAATAGGTAAATACGTTTTTTTAGTCAATATGGCTTTATGGCTTTTTCTCTTTCTTACTATAGAAAATATATATTATCTTTATTTAGCATAGAAAACAGATTGTTCTGAAAACATAGGCGATGAAAATTCTAAAAAATACAGTCAAAATACTCTTAAGTTTGATAAGTAGTTTAAATTATTAAATAGAGGTAGTGTAACTCACAATTTACAATTTTTTCTTCATTTTTATCTTCTACTTGTATTCTTCTGTTCCATGCATGTATAAAATATGTTATTGCAATGCACTACTTTTTTAAACGCATCTCTCACTTTATTTAAAGTAAGTAAAACATAAATTAGAATAAAAATTTAATTTAAACTTTTATATCTCCTGCACTTGTTAATATAATAAATTTATAGCCGATCAAAGCAAAACTTATTTACTCTTAAAACATTTATTTTCTTTAATACATTTAGAATTAAAATTTTAATATTTTCATGAGTTTTTTCAAAATACATTTTGTTTACGATTTATTCTAATAGGAAAATTAAAAGAATTCTATAGGATTACAAGGATTATTAGGATTCTATAAAACGTAATAAGAATAATATTATATTGTTAGAAAAAGAAATATTTATAATTATGGATGATGTATACTTTTGGTAATAATTATTTTAAAATAATTATTTTTGGTTTGGTACCCTTTTATTTATGTGCATTATAATACTTCCCATACTAACTCTAAGGATCGAAATTGGTTCACCTTGAAGCATTCTTGAGTGTTGAAATAAAATTCTGATACTCAATCCCAAAAAAGTAATCTTTTTATAATGTAAATAGTTAATTTTTTAAATTAATAATTATTTAATAGATTAGTAATTGAATAAAATATTGATGGCATGTGTTTGAAATACTTATTCTATTTTAGAGAAAACTTGCAATTACCTATTTTATGTAAAAAAGCGAATTTACTACTTTTTCTAAAATAATGTTTCTATTATACTTAAAAATATTTTTTAAAGAGAGCCAAGAACACCTCTAATTAGTTTAATTTTCAATGTGATAGAATTGCATTAGGGGGATGTATTTTTTATTTAAAAGCTGACAACCAATCTTTGCATTTCAGGAATTTTCATTGGAACTTTATCATGTGAATTTCCATTGGTTTACCTAAAGGATTTTTAAGTGAGAAGAAAAGCTAATATGGACTTATTAAAAGCTGGATAATAAATATGAGGCATCTGTTTCATCCATACTTAGTTCCAAAAGTAAGTTCCTTTGTTTTCTGATTGCAACTTTATAAAGTAAACAAATAAAACGAAAGTAATGCAGAGAAGTTGGTTTACGCCTGTAAATCAAGCTTTTCCTTCCGCCTACTACGTCAGCGGTAGAAACGACTAGGTGAATCGAGTGCTCTAACTCAGCTAGAGAAAAAATAAATCATTATCTGCCTATATTGGTTAACCAAATGAGCTGGATGATATATTTTTAAAGATAGCTTAGTTAAGATATTATATTAGAGAATATTATTCCCCAACTCTATGGGATTATACACTGACTTTGGCTTATTTTTATGATTTAGATAATTTTGCAAAAAGTGTATTTTCTCTTAAATTCGTTAAAAAAAGTCTTATTTTTTCATTAAATTAATTTGAAGCATTGAAATTAAATAATAGCCTTGGTTGTCATTTAACCTGGGTATATACAGAGGGAAATTTTTAATAAGAATTAAAAAAGCTTAAAACTGAAGGTGGAAATATTAAGTTCAAAGCTAAGACTTTTCGACAGAACATGATTACAAATCTCAATTAACAATGTATATTTTCTGTATATAGGTGTAATCCGTTTTAATTATTATTTTATTTTAAACAATCCGATATTTTGATGTCTATTGTTAAAAAAGTATTTTATGATGTGTGGAGGAAACTTTTCACTTACATCCATAAGTATTCTGAGTGGGATTTTAAATCTTCCCTAACGATTTTATTAATTTCTTTAAAGTTTTCAATATTTTTATTTTGTCATAAAGTTTTTTATCTCTTAGATTTTTCTTCTAATAATAGGCACTTCATTAAATATATTTTTTTATGAAAGAAGGATAATCTTTTTTTGATAAATAAACACCAAGCCTTTCCATTGTATGCTATTCCTAGACTGTAAACACCCAAAATAACACCACGACCGACCGAAAACGAACCAACAAAACTATAAAAACACATCTAGCAAAGCCAGTCAGACATGCCAGCGCACCATTACTCGACTTCTCCCTTTTCTGGGAAAAAATGTGGGAAATCTGCGCATTATGTATAAGGGGGGGGGCTTTTCCGTTTTGTAGCTATTAATTTAATGACGAGTCTTGCAGTGCGTCACGTAATGCAGTTTAGTGGAGTACTGGCGCACCGTGTTGTCTTCCACGGTTGAGGGGAGAGCGTTGCCAAGGAAGGTCCATTGTGGAGGCGGGGCACGTGCGACTTGGAGGAGGAATGCATGGTCAGGTGCGCCCCAAGGTTGCTTGGGTGACAGTTTTTTTAACTTTTGGTTCTTCTGTGGTGTCCTCGTTTTGGGTGGACAGTGATGTGGTGCGGACTATGTAGTGCACAGATGTTCGTTATTGTTTAAGGGAATGTGAGTCGTTATTTTAAGAGTAAAAGGGAATGAGGTACTGGAAACTGGGAGGTATCAGTTAAAATGGCGGTTTAGGAAAAGGATGTCGATTATAGCTCGGGAAGGTTTGTAGTTAAATTTAATATGTTTGAAAATTGTTGATTAATATGGCATCTTTAGAGTACATGAAATTAAAATCCAGATGTGTGGCGACTTTTGTAACCAGGTTTTCTGCAAAAATGTCAAATTTATTTCTTTATTTTTATGAAACATCTTGAGTAGCAAATTTCATTTAAGTTCTATGAAAATACTTAGCGTGCGGGGGATACTTATCTTTTCAAACTCTTCCAAATTCTCAATCTCATCAACTACATTCCATAAGAATAAAAATAAATTTACCAATTTCAAATTTGAGTGAAAAATAAATTTTACTAACATGCATAATTGCATATGCGTATTTGACTTAGCATTTTATTTTGAAAGGGAGAATAAATTCATATCTACTTTATAAAAAGTTTTCTTTACTAAAAGAAAATATTTAAATTCTGCAAATTGATTTGAACGCACATAATATAGTTCATTTTGGGTGGTTATTTTAATTGTTGTGTGTGCGCTTGATAAAACAAAAGGTTTTCTTTTACCTGAGGTCTCGATTCTACAGTGCCACATTAAAACCCCTGAAACGGTCTGTTTTAAAAATAAAAGAATTTTATTTTACATATATTTACCAATATTTTTTCCTGAATAATAGGGAATATTAGAGATTCATCAAGCTATTTTTTTTACCTTCAATTCGTAACTTTAAAAATTGCTCGCTTCAAAGCATTACCCTGATTATAAACATGGAATTTCTTGAAACAAGAGAGATGAAACATTTTAATAAAAAGCTTTTTTAGTAAAGTTCAACGTTCAACTACCAACCTTATAGGTAGGTCCTCCCCGACTTTTCTCGCATCCCGGTTGAGGAGCATCCTCTTCAGAGGGTCTTCCCTCCTCTTTCGAGCACGTGGACACGCGGGTGCCAAAGTTGATGGATTCGCTCGCTCGATAAAGGCGGTGTGCGGCACGCCAAAAAGGGAACCGGAGATAGGAGTGACAGGGTACATCGTGTTTGGTGGAGACCTACTATAGAGGGTGAATGTCCGGGTTACATACTTGACTTAGAATCTTCCTTCGCAGCATGCGTACTACTTGGGGAGATGTATTTTGTGGAAGGGGAAGTGTTTGATGTATGTGTATTAAATAAGAAAAAAAAATGTATTTTTTCTAATTGGATTAATATTATATAATTTCTTACGAATAATAGACTCTCGATTAACCGTACCCGGATTATCCGGATCACGAATTTATAAGTTTATTTAATTTTAAATATAAATCTTAAAAATGTGTATTCTTTTGTGAAACTTCAAAACTGTTGAACTCAATCTTTTGTGGACCATTATAAGTACTAGTAGAGTAATAAATACCGATTGATTTTTTTATTTGTGACCCTCGTTAATTTAAAGAATTTGAACAGAAATATTTTATGTGATTGGATTATAGTGGGAGTAAGTCCCTTTTCCAGAGTTGTTAAATGTCATTATTTTTGGATTTGAATAAAGTAGATTTTACAGGAAATTATTCATTTGGAAAGAACCTGTAATTAAAAAAAATATTTATAAACAGGAATTATACAGGATCCTCCTGTAATACTAAAAGCTTTTTATAGATATATTTGATTAAAACTTATACACATATTTTTGCAAAAAGTACACTAAAATTTACAAATTATTCTTCCCTTATTTTAAATAAATATTGATGTGAAAGATACTTGAAAGAAGAACATTTTCTTCGTAAATATTTTTTTCTCCGCTATTTAGATCAAGGTATCTCATGGTTGAAAAACTACTCCTCAAAGCCTTGAATTCTTTTTACGTCCTGCCATATTTTTTAGCCTTTTCTTATTTATATAAAAGGGAAGTGAAGCACAAAACTTTTACCCGTCTTTTTAAGTAAAGTTATAAAAGTGACAGAAATTTATCAAAACAATTGACCTTTGAAGGACATAAAATGGGAGATATTATCCGTTGATTGGGCTAATTATACCATTTTTATCTTTTTAAAAAGAGCACCTTCTCTCATACCACTTCTCGTATCCTACACTAAAATTATTTATTGGATTTTTTTCCCTGCAAAAGCAATAACCAAATGCAAGAAAAAGTCAGAACCTGTACAAAATAAAAGAAATTTTCCATCTCTGCTTCCTAGATACGAACAGTGTATCGGAAGAGCGCAACACTAAAATCTTCGCATCCTGCCCGTGCATTGTGGAAACCGTATCCAAAACTGTATCCAGATGTAACGATACCTGGAAGCGCAATCATCGCCGAATCACCCCAAACAAACAGGAATTCTGCCCCGGCGTATTCCGGGCTGGTTCCCATAACCATAAAATTCATCGCTGCTTTCGATGGCTCGGAATTTCCCATGCTGCGTTTGCTGTGGAGAGAGAAGAAAATAGAATGCGCATCAACCTCATTTCCATTGAAAGTTCCATTTCCTCTATCTCTTGCTACCCTGAGTGCTTGTTTCTCAAAATTTCATTGCATTTTTATCGGACCTTTTGGAAAAAAGTAGTAAGAGGCTAGCTAACACTTTAGACGCCTCCATTTCCTAGTTGAATCATTAAAAAAAATAATTTAGTATTTGATGAATTATAGGGTGCAAGATTCCGAATGCTTCAAATCGGATAAAAATAATTCATTTTAAGAAAATTTCGAAAAGTTCGAATGAAAAATTGATGCCTTAAAGTTAACAAACATAATTTAATGTGGCCCTTTCTAATCAATGTTCCTTTTAATTTATTCTAAATGAAAATATAGATATACATACATAAATATAACTCAAAACTAATAATAAACATTCAGTAAATATTATCCTTTCTATTCCATTCTATTCGGTGTTTTTAAATCATTGCATTTAATTTACAACAATAGGATAGAGAAAAATTTTTATTAGCCACCAAAAAAAAGCATATTTAATAGTTTTTCTGGAAGCTAACTCTTTGCTGGTCCCCCATCTCTTCAGAATTGTTACGCTCCCTAAACACCTTAAAAATTAAATTTAGTTTTAAATAAATTCTTAATTTTTGTCTTGCTTTGTAAAAACTCCTTATTCTTTACTGCAGTATTACTTGTTTAAGCCTTCTATTACAAAACTATATAAATCTACTTTCTGACTATGGATGTCTCTTTCTTTCCCACTCTCCACGCAGGGTCACAGAAAACGCTCCCTCCACTCAACTCCCCTCCATTCCGTTTACGACGCACGGGATGCCGGGAGCCCCTTCATAAATTTTATATTCCTCGCGTTCTGACCTCCGCAGCGGAAGCGTCCCACTTCGCTTTTCTATTTCGGGCCCAAAAGTGCCGACGCCCCTGCTTAGAAGGAGGGAAAAAACCTCCACGATGACAACTCGGGCCCTCGCGAGAGGGTGCAGAAATAAAAACAATCCATCTCTCTAACCCTGCGCAGGTTTTTTTCCCTGCCCAAGACGATTCGGAGTCGAAGGGGGATTGTCAATTAGATCGTTTATCGCTCATCGGAGGGTCATTTGGGGTTTTTACGATTGGTGGAGTGTAGTTGGAACTTCCTTTCTTTTTTTGTACGTGGGGATAACTCCGGTTAAATCCTTTTTTGAGCGCACTTAAACCCTGGGGTTTTGGGTCTTCCGTATCATAAATTAGACATCTCCATCCTCTTCTATGTTACCTACTGAAATAAGGGGATAAGATTGCGTTCCAAAAGTTCCTAGTTATGTTTGTAATAATAATTACATATTTTAAATTCTATAAATAAATAAATAATTAATTAGTTTTTTAATATAAACAAATGTGGTTGTTTTTTACAGAAATACTTCCAATATTATCGTAAGAAGTTTGCAGTATTAAATTATCTTTTAATTAAAAAATAATCGAATGATAATTTTTCTTTGAGAAATAACATAAACATAAATTTATTAGATATTATTAAGTAACTTAATGGTAAATTTATTTCATAAACAAAATTATTTTATTATGTTCATATCCATATCATTCTCCTATATTAAAGTTTTGAATCTTTAATATAGGAGAATGATATATTTCATAGATGACTTTACATTGGATTACCTTGCATTACTATAGATGTTTATATGATGTATAAGAGGTACAAGAGGGTTATACATTGTATAAAATTTCACCTTCATAAGATAATCATTATCATAAGATAATCATAATTTTTGTATCATATTATTTTACTTTTTTTAATATTTACATCTGCATACAGAAGTAAATTTTAAATTATATACACATTTTCGGCGAATGTCAATAGAAACACGTTCTGACCACATAACTAACATATTAAAAATCATCCTAATATGTTATGAAATAAACAATAACTTCAAAGAACATTTCTTTTGTAAAAATCCACATGAAATAGTTTGTTTGATGTAATGCGATACAAAAAATATATAATTTAAGCACATTAAAAATTTAAATCTACTTAATTCTCCTCACATCAGTAAAAAATGTTATAATAAACTAACATAGATACACAGAAATTATAAGAGCTGTTATTCTCAATAAGTGTTTACGTTTACACAAAACACAGACAAAACGAAAATAGTTCGTAATAAACTTCTGTTGAAGGGAAGTATTCCCTCCTTCTTTCAAATATTTCTAGAGCGTTTGAAAATTTTGGGGTAATTTAAAATCACTTAGTTCCAAACCATTGAAATCAAAACCGAGTTTCTTCAAAGAATATTTAATTTGAACGAATGATTTCCTTGAAAGAAGTATTTCAAGTCAGTCTCATGCAAAAGTAAAGAATATTTTATTGAATTTGGAAACCGTCTGGTGAATGTTGATGGGAAGTATTTTTCGGATGGTCAAATTTTCCTTTAAGTTTGACTTATAAACACAAATTTATTTGAAAATCACGAAAGTTGAAAATTTATGCAGAATTTTAAACGGAATGCTGCTTTATTCTAATTTTGTTTTCTAATTTATTTTAATACTTTACATGAAGTAGTTTAAACACTAAATTTATATAAAATTATGAAAATAGTGGTTCAACAAAAAATTAATATACCTTCTTTTAATTTCTATTCTATTGTAAAATATACAAAAGAAAAATTTCCCAGATGCTTTCTGGTATTTAAAACTAAGAACATGTTAAGATTTGTGTGTTCAAACTAATTGAAAACTAAATTTAGAAAAAAAAAATTGTGAATATTTATTTTTTTAAAAATTTATTCTCCAACAAATCAGTATCTTCCATAAAATCAGACTCCTAAATAGCCTATAATTTAGGTATTTTGAAATACCTAAATTACTATTTAATGTGTTAGTTTCTTTTTAATTAAAAAAGTGTTGAAAATATTAATTTCTGAAAGTCTTTTTTGGTCATTTAAAAATATAAAACATACCGTTTAAATTTGTTCAAAATATTTAAAAATACATTTGAAGAACTCGAAAAAAAAAACTTTTTCTTTAACAATCTATAGACATCTTTCCGTAAAATCAACCTTATTGTTAAGTATATTAATAATTACCTTATTATTAAGCATATTATTAAGTGCCTAATGTGGTAACTCTACCTACCTAATTTTAAAGCACTTATTTATAAAAATATCAAATATCTAAGCATAAAGAAAAACCAATATGGTTTTCGTGCATCTCACTTCTCCCAATACTTTAATAAATTAAAAGTATACAAGGGTGATTTTTTCACCTTCTTCTCTAACCTACAAAGAAACCTCTACCGGCATCTCCAAATCTTGACCCATCGGCGCGTGTGGCAGGGAAGCCGCCCACAGCTCACCTGTAGGGCGCGGGACGTGTGGCTGACAAATGGCCCCCTCCCTCCCCAGATGGAGGCTCTTCCCCCTCCTCCTGACGAGATGGGAGGATCGGCTGCTCGCGTGCCTCCTACCTCTCGCTATACAATATGGAATGGAGGATTTAGTGATTCTTCCGTTGACTTTTATGAGATGACTTTGGTTGTTATGTTTTGGTTGTTAGTTCTCTCCTTTCACTTTTGATGTTTTTTTTTTATCAAAAGCTTCTCTGTTTTTCCTTCTACTATAACCTCTCTTATCATTCTGACCTCCTCTTTCTTTCCTCAAAGTTTGTTCGTTATATGTCTCTTTTCATTCTTTCCTATTTTTCTCCTGCTTTCTTTGATACACATCTCTCATCTATTCTATCATCTATAATCTATATTCTACTTCAGTGATAAGTGAATACGGGATCCTTTTTTTTCTTTAGTCATATCCGTTCTCTCTCTTCCTCCTTTTCCTCTCTATCTCTGTATTTTATAATATTTTCATACTTAATTCATTCAAAAACTTTATAAAAAAGGTATATAGTTATACATCTTTTTATTTAAATCTTTCATGTTTACATTCATGAAACTTCTTATAGTAATTCTATTCCTCTTTCTGTCCTTATTCCCCTCTATACTTTCCTATTGATCTAAGAAATGTGTGAATATCTGTTCTATTATTATATTGTAATTAATTTCTTTGAATAAAAATTGCGTTTCGGTCTTTAAAAGATAGCTTATTATCTCTGGGGAATCTGAAGGAGCAATTCCATCATTCCATTCCTATAAATAATTTATTTTTACAACACTTAGTAACCAGAGAGGGATGACGGTTGACCCTAAGGTCGGAACCTAAGGTTAACCTGGAATCGAGCTTAACAACTCTAATTGGCTTAAAACTTGTTTCCCCTTTTCAACTACCAATCAGAAGTTTTGATTCCAGGTTAACCTTAGGTTAGGTTAGTGAATACAAAACCAATTACTTCCCTATCTCCATCTTCAGTTGCGAAGGGAAAAGCGCGCCACAAGCGTGTCGATAATTGCAGGAGACTATGAACACGCCCCGACCAGGAATTTTGTGCACACTAGAATCATAAATATTCCTTCTGATTTACGAAAATAAACCCAAATAAAAAAAATAACACGGTTCAAAAAACCCAATCCCTACTCATCCCCAACCATAACACCGTAACACCCGTTCCTCCATTCATTCCAAAAAAGACTCCCCTAATCAACCCAAATCCCATTGTGGAGGAAGACCCTAGGTGCCAACGCCCTTCTCTTTTCTTCCCTACTGATCATCCCCCAGAGCCACAGCGATAAACAAATCACTGCGTTTTAACTCACAATGCGGAGTCAACTCCGAAAAGCCACAAGAGGAGGACACGTGCTCCCCTGCATCACAGCAGAGGATACACGCCTGGCTGAGCTTTCAACGTACGCCTGCAGGTGGCGCTGGTAGTGTACGCTTGGCCGCTGGAGCCTGCTGCTGGGGTTGCGACAGAGGCCATCTCTCTCTGTTGTGTTGCGGGGGTGATTAGTGCCCTGTTGGTGGAAATTGGGGTAATTGAGGTTGGTGAAGTGAATGGGTGTTTGGTTTCAGGGAGGTTTTTTTAAAAAAATGGGGGGAATTGTTTTCTGGTTTCTGATTGTCGAAATCTTTAATCCGAAAGTATATAAGGTCTGCATAACTACAATTTAAAAGAAGCGACTCTCTGGAGTCTAGTCGTATTTGGTGCCAACTCGATCATTCATGGCACTGCGTTTTAACGAGTGAATATGAACATTGAGATCCTCTTCTATTTGGGGTGCATCTAAGTTGTGCTCTAAATACTTAAAAAGTTCGTGGAGAGTATGTCTAAAGTATTTGTGACATTTCTCTTAATTCTGAAATTTATCATTATTTTACTAAGCTGTTGTATGATTTTGATTTCCTTTTTTCTAATCGTGTCCAAAGAATTCCAGCTTTTCTTTCAGTTTTTTAAAGAATGGATGAGCCAAGTTATTTTTTTGTATCTCATTCATAGCTGAAAAGTTCGCCGCCAACTGATAGAAGCTGCAAGAGATAGGGTTGCAGTAGTTATAGTAATTTGTTTGTCCAAGAAAGTTGATAAGATCTTTACATACTTAATTATTTGACTACAGACGAGGTTCTTTGTTTAACGGCTCATTTTGTGGTTTTGTTACTACACAATAGTTGAATAACGAAAAACGGGAGGTACCGTGAGTAATTATAACGTCTACCTCGATATTTATTCAAATTTCGTATTCAAATCCTGCGTTAATGAGTGTTATATCGCTCTGTATCACTCAAAGGATTAAGATTGAGTGTTGTGTATATTATTATAAGTATAGTGCATAGTACATGAGAGAAGTGTTTTTAAAACGACTCTGTTTTTTTGTGAATGTGAAAAAGTATTCTTCCTGCTAAATATTTTTGTTTTCTACGGGTTTTTATTACCTGGTTTATTTTTTCCATTTAATTTCAAAAAGAGCATATCTATCTCACTCATACCACAAGATTGCCTGATGCACAAATCACAACATATGATCTTGATGTTAAGGATAAACTTATTACTAACACACCTTATACGCCAAGTGGTAAACATCATTTATATTCCTTAAATTTTCCACAATAGTGTTTTTAATTAATAGATATAATATTATTACGAGACCCAAACTTAGTAACTGGCTAAGAATAAAGTGACAACATCCCCCTCTTCGGGTTAGGTCTTTAATATTTCTTCCACTTAGCAATTTCCCTCTTTTCTTTCTTGCCCTGGCATCCATCTATATTATACACGGACTAATCATGTTTCTTCCATGTCTGTGTCACAGTTTAAAAAATATTTTCTAAATAACATGATGAATGACTCCCACCAAAAAAAATCGGAAGAAGATCCCCATTCACGTATCTCCTCCTCCCCCTAGAAGAGTACATGAACCTCTCTCGCGGTTCTCTCCCCTTTGCGACAGAAAACACGACAGCGGACTGATTGTAGACGCCCCCGCATTTGTTTATGCGGATAAAGATTGATGACCCAGGTAGGAAGAGAGAGATATTTGTATGTTGCAACACCCCTCCAGAGAGACCCGTTCATTCATCACATGGAAGAATGGACTCTTCCACCACAAACCACAACTCCTCCATTGAGAAACTAACGACTCCTCTCCCGAGTTTTTCCGATCCGCTGGAGTCTTCTTCATTGTCCTCAGGAGGGACTCGCTGACGCACTTCCGGTATTCGGCTGAGCCCCGCAATTAAAGCAGGGTTGCGAGGGCTTCACGCTTGGTTCTTCATGAGCGGTCGCCTTCTTCTTTCTTTCTTTATGTCAGGGGGCGTGGCGAGAACATTTAAATTGCACCTTCGCACCACCGAGGAGAAGGCCTGTGTCGCTGTGACGTCTGAAGGCCGCCGTTTGTTCTATTAAAAAATTCTAGAATATTCCCAAAATATTTCTGTGAATGAACTTTAAGTATTCACACAGAATAAAAGTAGAAATATTCATGTAATCCTTAATAGAAGGTTGTGTTGATTATCGCACTACATTTTTGATGGTATTCCCCCCTTTTGATTACGTGTGTGTTGCAAAGAGCCTGTTTCTCGATGAATACTAAATCGATAATCTTCCTCTAAATAATGCCCTTACCTTTAACGTAACGCATTGCCCTACCAGCCGAGAAACTTCTCTTTGAATTTTTCCCTGTTTACACCATTGCCAAGAACTTTTCCATTGATTCCCTTGCAGTTGATTCTACCTGTCTCTTCTCATTTTTCAGTTCAGAAAAAGCATGAGGTTGGCGGTTCCTTTTTGGTACACTATGATCAGACGTCCGTGATAAATATCACAGTCTGTGATCATCAATGTGGCCAGTGATACTAGGAGCTTTGGAGAGATGCCGAACCGAAAGCCACACGCAATCAAAGTATACGAATAATATTCGTTTTGGGCAGCAAGTCGATCAGCTGGCTACGCGGCTCGCTAGTGTGGACTTTATACAAAACACGGATTATGTTATTTCCTCACATTGCATCGACATGTCTTGTAACAGTAAAGTCTTGCTTTGGCCTTTTAAACTATGACAGTTGTCATCTTGTTCAACTAGCCATCATTACAGTTGAGTAGATAATTTAAAAAGACAAAAATATTTCTCTACCAATTCATTCACAGACTTATTCTTTGAAGTTTGTTACCTACTAGCATAAAATTTGTGGACCGTCTATCTCCGTAGGGGTATCATTGAGAAAATGTCCCCCTCCCAGACGTCACAATGACGTAGGAGTTGATAGGCTTTTTCCGTGGTCACGGTTCCACAACATGGTTTCGGGAGTGTCTTCTTTTCAAAGCGGAGGATTGAATTAGAGGTTTGTTAATTACCTCCAGGAACCGTGTGAGGGAAGGAGAAAACGGGTGGAGTAAAGGTGTTGTGGTTCAAATAAAACAATATGTTTGGGTATATTATTGGAAGGTTTATTGCTGTTGCGTCTGCATAGTCTGGAATAACCTCTGTTTATTGCATGGGATTTATGAAGTTGGTTGAAATGTTTAATAATGTGTGTCTTCCGGGTTCACTTGATTATGTACAGTGACTTTCATGTATAGTTGCTTTCTTTTTCAAGGTCAAAATAAATTATTAGGATCTGAAAGTAAAACTGGTTCTGGTTCACGTATGGGTATGAAACAACTCTCTTGTTCAAGTGATTTTAAAATAATTATTAGTTTCTATATATAAGTAATTGAAACCTTTGATTTGAAAAAAACTCCTTCGTTTAAGTGATTTTAAAGTAATTATCGATTGCTTTTGTATGTATTTTTATGGACCCCAGTTGTATTGAAGAACTTTTGGTATAATCTTATTTTTTCCTAGAGCAATTTTTAGTCGTTTCATCTCATGCATTCTTCTACAGA
The DNA here is from genome assembly GCA_963680715.1 of Tetragnatha montana. Taxonomy (NCBI): domain Eukaryota; kingdom Metazoa; phylum Arthropoda; class Arachnida; order Araneae; family Tetragnathidae; genus Tetragnatha; species Tetragnatha montana. Next base: position 26,008,188 of record OY796682.1, read on the forward strand.
CATTTTTTATTGTGGAATTCACACAATATTTTCAATTATATTGTTGTTTGTTGTTGTTTCTGATCTTCGTAATATCCATTTTAGTTATTCCATGTCCACATACCTAGTCCAAGAAGAGAATATTTCTAAAATAATCCAAGGTAAAATTAAGATAGTTTAAAATGTTATCAGGTGTTGTTGAGGGTCCTCTTAGTCGGTGCATGTCTTTCAAGCAGTCTCTTTGTGTTCATATGTGAGAGTTCTTAAATGACCAGTTGCGAAACGTGGTTTGCAAGTTTGCTGGTTTCCAAGATTTTTAACAATACAATGTTTCCAAATTTTTTGTAAATAATTTCTAATTATCTCTTTTTAAAAATATATAAGTTCTATCTGTTCTCTTTCATACTCTCTTTCCTCATTTTAAATGTGACAAGGAAGTATTTGCAAGGATGTAGTTAGGAAGGAAGCAAAAAAGCTATACTCCCAATAAAAATTACTCTTTATAAAGTTTGTTCAATGCAAAATAAAAAATCCTCTAGGAAACCGTCTGAACTGTTAGGTAATTTTCAGAATTTTTTTCGAACTACTTTAAAGTATGAATGTAAATCTTGAAAAACATCCTTCAAACCACCTTCTGAGTCCATCTCAACTACTTCATTCCGGAAAATACCAGCCCACAAAGCAAAGCGACCAACTCCCACAAAAAAAATCACACATCCGAGAAATCAAGTGTGAGATTTCCCAATTCATCAAACTACAGCCAAAAACGGTTCGATAATTCCTCTCATTTCATAGCAGAAGGTTCCTCCAGACATAAATCGTCCTCGGAACTGGGAAAAATCCGCCTGCCCAGTCTGGGGTGTGGTGGAATATCTCGAAGAAATATCCCCAAATCACCTCTCTGTCTTGGACGCATGCCAGGCCCTCGGAAGACGCCTTACGATTTATAAACTGTACACCGTTCATCCATTCGTTCCTAAGTGACTCTCCCAAAGAATATTCTTCATTCTAAAGGGGTTGGTGGAACGTTGTCCTCTTTTCTACTTTTGGATCCGGACACTTCTGGGTCGAGTCATTTTTTTTGACAAACTTCGGGCAGTTTTACGTGACTATAGGGAGGGATGGAGGGTCTCGTGGGGTGTAATTAATTTGTTATCTGGGAAGAGCAGAATGGGGAAAGTACTATTACTTGCTCTGAAGAGTTTGGGAATTTTTTTTTAAACTTCAAAACGTTGACTAAGGAGATTTAGGAACTTTGTTGACAATTTAACAGCATTCAATTCGAGTTACTAAAGTAAAGGTGGAAGTGTTGAATTTTTTTTTAAATTTTGATTTAATATTATTGTACTAGTTCCATGCTTAATATTAAATAATGTTTTAGATGTATTTATTTGTTTTGTGTTATGATTAATAGTAGGGTTTTGAGAATTGAATTTTTAGAATATTTTTATGGCCAAAACTTTTACAACATTGATTATATTTAGAAGGCCTTATACAAACGTTTTGGATAACATATTTATCCTTTTTTTGTCTCTCTAAAAAAAGGTTATTAAGCCATACCGAAACAAAACTTAAACGTAACCCTTGCCCCCAAAGTCACGACTTAGCATTTGGATTTGCCTTTCCGGTTTTCAAAGATAAAATCCAAAAAAACTTCAAATTATCAACGATTATTTTAACATTGATATAATAGGAAGTTCAAGGGATCAAATGAAAAGGTCAAATTATCCACGATTTTCAATACATACGAGTTATCCAAATTGCAATGTATAAGAAAATATGATTAACTTCTATTTTTCTTTCATGGATTAAGATTATGTAATAGAGCATTTTCAATCACATGACTCGGCCTAACAACGGCCTTAGCAAAGTTGTTTTTGTCATCCAGTGACATCATGTGCGAATGCTTCTATTGGATGCTTCTAGTTCCCGCCCCTAACAACAGCCTTAGCAACGTTGTTTTTGTCCTCCAAGTGACGTCATGTGCGAATGCTCTATAGTTGTGAAGGATTTTTTTTTAGTCTTATAGCAACTAGTAATTCAAATGGAATAATGTTACCACACAAGGGTAATGGATAAATATACCCACATATTACTAGAGACACTCTATAAAGAATTTCAGTTGGTTGTTTTTTTTTTCTTTTAACATCTATATGTTAAACTTATGAGTTCAACTTTATTCTTACCTATGATGCGTGGTTGCGTTGGCGGGGCGTTTAGTAGGACCAGCACGTAGGCTACGTATTACATATTTTAAAGTGCATTGGCCTTTCACGTAGTTCCCGGTTCGACTTGTAATTTTAAGTGAAGTCCGGATACTTTTAGAAAGTTACGTCGAGTTCTATATAAAAAGAACACAAATACAGTAATATACGTACTCTTATTACTTTGAAACTTTTATTTTAAATACACGTATATAACTATAAAATGGAAAAATCTAGTATTCGTTCTGAAAAACTACTACATAAACAAACATGCGTTAAGTGAATTTTGAATCGTCAGTTTGTGAGTAAAAGGGAATAAGTCCAAGAACCAAGTTTTGAGAAAATCGAAAATAAACTGTATATAAGTATTGGAATTTTCATCGTATTTGCACAAAATTTGAACTGGAAATTCAAGACCCAATTCAGAAAAAAGAGCAATCATCGAAACAAATATAAAAATAACATACATACAAAAATATTTTACAGTTGATAAAAGTTGATGGAATTATTCCCTTTTTAAACCTTATGAAATTTCAACTGACGAAAAATCTTAACTGTAATTAAACCACTTAAATTAACATTTAAATTATATGTCTGCTTAGTTCACAGCACAAAAGTGAGAAATACATCGATAGACTAAGACAAATAAAGTTCAAAATTATTATGAAACTGAGTCATTAAAGCAGAATCAATGAAGTAAGTAAATAGGAATGGAGTCAATCATTCACTGTATAAAAAAGTTAAAAACACTTTTAAATTTAAAGAAAATTTTATTTGACTTAGTTTAGATCACAAACAATAAGAAAAGAAAGACAAATTAACTTTAATTTTAAATTAAATTAAAAAATACATTGAATGGACAATGGACATCGATTTGGCCTAATTCAAGGTGCTATATTTGCCTATAGGGGGTACTTATTTCCCCCCCCTTTCCACTTCTGTGTAGAGCAAAGCTTAAGAGATATTTTTGAGCATAAAAAGTCAATTAGTCATCTTTTGGACTTATTCCCTTTTTCAAACTGGCGATTTAATTAAGTGTTGTTAAGTTTTAACAAATCTGTTGTTTACTGTTAAACCCGTTTCGCCAACATAGAAACGATGTATTACTATTTAAAATATCAAATCAAAAGCGCCATTACGTGTAAAATAGATAAAAACATTGATTAGGCTATCACTAAGACGTATCAATTACATTTTTTCAAATTGAAAATTTTTGGCGGATGTGGACCGCGGTCCGACAGTTGCCGACAACTGACGTAGTTCTACGATATTAATACAAATTACAAAGAGTCGAACATTCAAGTTTTTTTTCTTAACGGAAACATTTTTAACCAAATTGTGGTAATGCCTGTTTAAGCGATGATGTGTTCTTTTGAATGATTCATGTCATGTGTGCATTACCCCTCACAATTCGTCAACCCTACTTGAAACCTTCAGCAGATGTCCATTGGAGAAGCTTCCGGAGGTACACCACAATGTGTCTAATTTTAGACAGGAACCATGTCTAAGACTCTTGCTCTTATGCCCCTTCTAATTTAAATGTTGTCTTGAATTCGAAATACTACTAGATAGAAAAAAAACAATGTAACACAAAACAACAGGGAATTAGTATATTTTGACTTTTGGTGACCATATCAGTTTATTAAAAAGAATATAATTCAAGAAAATATCCTTAAGGGGGTAGGTGCACGAAACTAAATCCCTATCTCCATAATGTTGAAAATAAGCATTTTTAAGGAACATTTTTTAAAAATCTACTGAGTCAAAGTTCCCAAATTTTTTTCTGAGTATTCCCTGAACTATATTACATGCTTAAATGAGAGCTTTTAGGGCTATGATGCTTGGTTATTTTTATAAAAATTACTATCTGGATGTACTTAGGATTTTTTTTCAAAAAGACTGAAATTTCATGATGTTTTATGCTACTTCAATTTGAATGAATTTTTTGAGACCCCCCCCCCATTATAATATGTAACATAGTGTCAGAAATTATAATACCAAGTTATAAGTAATTTGCACAAATAAATTTTGAGAAAATGTTCCTTATGTGGTAAAAAATACAGTTTTGAGAAAAATGAAACTTAGTATAAAACTGACTTATTACTAAAGTGCATATCACACCATAGCTATAATATTTAAACCACAATTTTTTTAAAAAAGCTAAATTTCAAGGCTAAACATATAACGAAACGTTTATTTTGGTTTGAGGGGGCGTGGCACCACAATCACAGCTAATTATCTATTTTTAATTATTTTTTTAAAAAAATAATTAAAAATACTTCTAATCCGCGTAGAATAATAATTTTGGTATTGTTCGAAGCGTAAAATGTAATTCTTGTTGAAAATGTAAAAAATGAAAAATGTGTTTTTTGGTCGAAAGTTGTGCACCTACCCCCTTATTAATTCACAGGTCTTCCAATATTTTGCTGATTTTTTATATGCAGGGAGTATACTAATGTATTACAATCGATAATATGGGTAAAGTTTGTGTTTAAGATCATGATTTTTAACAGGATTTATTTGTCAATGTCTTTTAAAACTTTGAGGTTTAGCAACGTTATAAATATTTACAGTGTTTGAATTACTGAATTTTTAGACAAAATTACCATTAATATACTCAATCAATTTCAGTTTAATGAATTTCGTATCATCAGACTTTATATCTATTCACCTCAATACTGTGAAAACATTGAGAAAATAGGTTCATTCAAAGTTGGAAGTCCTTTATGTGGTACGTCTCTCCTAATGGTCTCCTTCTCCTTCTACTTTTCTCCTAAGTGAAAAATTAGAAGACAAAGAAAGATAGTTAAATAGAACATAGTCGATATGTGGATATGGATATCCAGATATAGATGAAAAATAGTTTTTAATTAATTTGTTTTGATGCATTGCCTAATAGCTGTTACTGTTCACTTGATATAATATACGATATAGGTAGACTCCACTCATACCTAAAACTTAAATAAGTCTTTTCATTGAAAATAACTAACCATTGTAAGAAGGAAAAAAATATTTATTTTTGGCTAGAGACTAACCAGAAGCTTCAAAGAAAGAATAGTCGGAAGCACGCGGTTTCTCAGTCATCTCTTCCCCACATCCCCTACTATCGAATATCCACCGCACTGACCGTAGACCCCACTGATCATCCCCGACGCATGATCATCATCATCCCGATGCGAGGGCAGTCGCGCGTTGCAGAAGCGCTAAGTACCGTAAAGGTCACACCCCGTCTAATTCTCTGACCTTGGGCTAAGTAAAAGTGCTCAAATTAAATGAGAGTGAAATCGGGCCCGAAGAAAGGAAATCGGCCCGGGTGGCTGAGCCGCTCTTCCGCCCGCGGATGCGGAGAAGAAGAAAAAAAGAGGTCTTCTCTCGTCCACCTTCCTTCTTCTGCGCTGGAGCCGCTGGGGCGTGATGCGCTTGCTGGACCTGCGCGTGATGTCTCTCTGTATGTGGCAAGTGTATGTGGTGTTGTGGTGGCTGATTTTTGTAGAGGGTTTGGTTGGGAAGTTTAGGGAAATATATGGGGATTTTCTTCCTTATTCTCTTTTTTTATGTCACTTTACGTAATTTTATCTCTCCTCCATTTATATTATCTTTGATTTTATCCTTAACTCTTTTTCGTCGAAACTATCTTATTCTCTCATTTGTTTGTAATACATTCTCCCTCATTCATCTGCCCCTTTTTTTCCTAATGCTCTCTTTCTCTTTATATCTTGTTTTCTCTTATACGTGCTTACATTTTACTATTATTTATTTACTCTCCATTTTTCTTCTTTGAATTCTTTCCATAAAGTTTCCCTTTTATTCTTTTCTCTCTCACTCTTTCTGTAATTATGTCTCTCCTCCTCTCAATGATTCTCCTTTTTTATTCCCCTCCTCTCTTTGTCTTCGTTCTGTTATAGAATCCCACCTTATTTTTTCTCTCCTTTTTCCTGATTTCTTTCTCTTTCTTTTTTCATTCTATTTTTACTTCTATTCCCTATTTTTTCTCTCTTCCATTCTCTCTATATTGTTTTTGCTCCTTATTACCATTTACTCTCCCTCTTTCTCATTTTCCTTCACCAGGGGTCGGCAAGAGTCAAGCGATCAACAGTCAACATACAAAAGTTACCAGCATTACCAGTAGAGATTTTTAAATCAGAGTACGTTGAACTAGACAGAATGAATATATCCGTGATTTTTCATGACTTAGGTACCATTTACTGAATTTGTAGGGATCATAAGTAGTTACCACTTAATTTTTATCAATAATTTCCACTATAATATACGTATGGTCAAAGTTCACTTGAGCAGTATAAAACATTAACAACAAAGTTATCATAGGCTGAGAAAATAATTTACGCAGTACAGTACAGCAAAAGTTATTAAGAATGTATTTGGTACTAGTAAATTCCAGTTTCTGATTGTGATTAGCGAAACATGTTTCAGTGGTTTCAGGTAACAAAAATGGGTATAGTGTCAAAAATAGATAAAAAAATAAGTACCATGGAACAAAAGTAAGGGTTTGAGTAATTTACTGCCTTTCTAAAAGCATTAAAGGTTTAAAGGCTTGTCTAAGAAAACTGGAACTTAAAAACCACCCGAGCTATGACCAATTCATTCAGGGTTTCAAGAGTTTTTGAGATATTTCTATTTCTATTTAATTACTCTTTATTCTTTACGAACACCATATGCCTTCTTTGCTAATGAATAATGTAAGGTACCTAACTAACAAATAATAATAAAGAAAAAAGAATGAGGTACCCTTTTTCACTTATTATATGGCAATAATATTTCTTAAGAGCTCTTTTGAAAAAAGTAGGTAAATTTTGAAGCTAAAATAAAGTTTGAGTGCTTTTTACTATGATTTTAACTTTTAAAAAATCAAATTTTAAATTTTTTCGCAGGGGTGTTTTCCATAATGATCCATGGATTGTATCCAATGTCCTTTTCGAATCATTCCATTGACATTTCATCTTTTCCTGAACACAACATGCATGAAATATGGAGTGCCGAAATAAAATTCCTGGCAGCTGTCAAGTTTAGCGCCTGGAATCCATAAAACCTCTCGTTATTCTCCAAATTACGCATTCCTCTCTATGGAGAGTATACCTTACAAACAATACACAGACAATGCGCTCTTTACATTTCTCTTTATATCCGTCCGAGTTGCAATTTATGCCGCTCGCATCTCTTGCTGCCGTATTTCTTTTGTTTCCGAAAAAATACGCCTCGGATAACGCGTCGGCGTTTTTTATTGTGTGTCTCTTGCGCCGCTCTCTGTCTTTCGGGAAAAAAGATGGCGAGGTTTTGTCGTCTACAATGGAGCATGGATCATGTCGTTTGCATTTAGATGTTCTTCGGGTTTGTCTTTCTTTTTTCTGCAGAAGAGAGGCAGACAGAAAGTGTTAGGTTCGTTGAGTGGGGTATGGGTTTTTGAAGTGAGGGAAATTTTGTAGGATTTGTCTTGGTTACTGCCTTATTTTTTGAAGATTGATTGAATAAACGATGCAGATGTATTTTATGAGATAAAATCGCACAATTTACAAAAATTTTTGTATACGGATAATTATTTTTTCAATATTAAAATAATCTTATAGAATGATGAAGGCGTTCTGTATCTAACGAAAAGTAGTCAATTCATAACAGTTATCTTATGGCTCTACTATGAGGATTTCTGAGTGTTCAAATTTCGTGCCGATTTTTCTCTTTGAAGGTGGTCACAAGATATTTATCGTAAAATATAAAAATTATGAGATTTATTGGGTACTCAATCCCATTTACTCAATTGAGACTACAACTCATTGGAACAGTTTTAAATTTAAGGGATTGATAACAAAATATTGAGTCTTCTTCCAAGTTTTAATAGTTTAAGAGGTTTCTGTGAAAAAGGGAAAGTTATTGTTAATCAATTTAGTATTCGTATAATGAATTGCGAAAAAATCTCGATTTTTGAGAAGTTACATTGAACTGTGTTTTTATTTTGACTATTTAAAATATGTAGCTTATTAAACTTAACTTGGAGGGATAAGTTTATAGAGTTGAGTTTTTAATAAGTAACCATTTAAAAAATTATAAATAAAAAGTTATTCCTGTAAAGTTCTTTAAAAATGCTATGAAAAGTTTTATTAAAGCAAATTATAAAGGCCATGTTTCAAATTTAAATTTAGCATTCTTTTGATTTAACAACTTCATGAACACCCCTTAGTGCCACCTTATGCAAATCGTTGGACTGTTCACAAATTACTTTATAAGTTTAATTAGGAGAAGTAGAGGGTTTTGTACTGTGTTTCGAAAATTATTAGGGTGTTGTACAAACATCTGTAGCAAAAACAGTAAATGATGTTAGTTGTAATGACTCATCTTTCCTGACCACTTTCAATTGCTATGGAAGTGGTCAAGAGACAAGATTGTTACAATTCTGAAGAAGGCATTTCTTTTACTGATAGTTATGATTTAAACAAATGAAAAATTCATAATTCTTAAGAAACTAAAATTAAGTAAGGTTTGGGTTGTTTTAAACTTTGGTTTGGTTTTAGTTTCAAAACTGAGATATCACAATGTGGGACCGAAACGTGAGAATTTTCAATACGAGGAAAGGAGGGGTACATAAAACCTTGAAATATATGTGACATAATTTGTGAAAATCCCCTCAGAGCCTCAAAACCTTGGTTAATAAAACGGAGAACTTTCCTTCTCTTATTTGCTTTTCTCATGGCAACCATTTGGGAAACGTCTCCGATTCCGCCCTTAACTACTCAGAACTGTTCATAACTATCGTCCGTCCTCCCCGTTAGTCGTCCCACTGCTCATCCCAGTGTGACAAGGAATGGAATAAAAAGAGAGAACTCTCGAATGGAGAAATAATAGCAACGGAAAAGGCGCATCAGCGGCGGGGATCTTGAGAACATTCCCATGTGAACCCGCCGCTTTTCTCAAACCCGATGCATGGCACAGTGATTTCGCAGAAGGGGTAACAGGTGTCTCGAGAGAAGACACTGGGACACACCGCTGTTTTTTCTCGGCTCTTTGTTTACCTGCTGTGTAATGAAGCGAGCCTATGAAAGCAGACAAGTTTGATTTCTTGGGGGCTTTGAGAACTTTCTAAAATATTTCAAAGTGTTAATATGGTAAATACCATGGCCACCTAGACTCACTCATAAGGCCAAGTTCGAAATCGTGACGTGAAATAGTTGGCAAGACGTCACTCTTCATAGCTTTTTTGGACAACAGCGCAACTTCTATGGCCTTATGAGTCTAGATGGCCATATAAATACGCTATTTTAGTACTGTACAAATTCTAAAACCTCTGTCTGTTCCAAATTCTGTACCAAATTTAAGAAAGAGGTGTGAACAAGGACTCTCATTATACACCTATTTTACCTCACAAGTCATTTATTTATTTTTTAGTTTCACCTAGGGAAGGTATCAGCTCTCGTATCTACTCCTTTGCTTAAGTAATATTTTTGAAAGTTGAAAGTATCCCAAGAAGCACTAATGTTTAAAGTTCGTCCAAATTTTGTCAAGCATGGCTAAATTTAGTTTACTTTTAGTTGCAAAACTCGACATATTTGGTATGAGCTGTACTAATAATGATTAATTTGGTAGTGTTTGTAAAATTGATACTTTATCTATGTAAAGATTTAGGGTTTAAGTAGGAATTTTATGTACTGAAAGTATTAATTACTTGTCATACATGTGTGTATACTTAAACAAATTCAATACAGAAAACCACCTTAAAAAGTACAAGCATTTAGCTGCTAGTAATGTACTTGATATTCAAGTATATCTATAAAATAATGGATCAAAAGTTTAATACAGTGGACATACTCGTATTTTCAATTTTACTACCTAATAAGTTTGTTTTAAAATTTTGATGTACTACAAGAACACCTTAAAGTTTGCTTCATGCAAGGGCTCTCTAAATATAAAGAGAACTGATCCATGATATCATAATGTTCAACATCTATTAAGTGATCTTGATTTCACTGACGTATTAGTGCGATGGCTACTTTAATCCTTTCCCGTTTTTGTATTGAAACTTCATAACATTCAATTAGGTAGCAGTAGCACTGGTGAAATTTCGCTCTATCATCTTCCTATCTACGTTTTTAAATGGTACGCTGAATACGCTTTTGTAGTTTGCAATTAAATTCGCAATTGCAGATTAAAATTGCCCTCTCCATAGGAGCAATACAGGCGCCGTAAGAAAAAAAAACTTAAATTATTAAAAACTACGTTTAGTGGACTTTACCTCTTTCAATCTAACCAGCTCAATTGAGCAACACTTTAATTACGTTTTCAATACACCTGCCTAGCTTTTTCATTCATTCCATCCAGAAAGACTATCCAGTGGATTACACACCTGAGATCATCGCAACAAAACCTTTCTATGCGATCAACCCACTTGAGATTAAATCAGATCTCTATCGGCGAAAGTTGCATCAGACGGAACAAATATTTCTCACTGAACAGGGAAAGAATGTACGGAATCCAGAGCAGAGAAATGTCACGTAACGGAACATTTCAATCCATTCCTTTCTTCTGATGGAAACAAAAATCAATCTTCCCGATTCCAAACAGAACGAAAGATTACAAAAATCGAAGTTTTTTTTTATCCGTTTCGACCCCATTTCGAACATTTTGTTCCACCTTCGTTCCAATCCGTTTTGTTTTCGTCGCTAAGTTTGTGTTCCGTGTTCCCTCCCCATGAATGTCTGAAGAGCCTCGAAAACCGGGAAAAAGGACGTCACGCGAGGTTCGGGGAAATTTCGGGAAAAAAAGAAACGTTGCCGGTGTTCGTCATCAAATATTTAAGCTCCAGATTACGAAAGGATTGTGTTCCCGCCCTGCAGAAACAAGGTCAGGAATAATGATGGGAGACGATAGTTTCCAGGGTATGGTTAGGATGTTATCAAGTAATTTAGTCTGTTTTGAAGGAGAAGAATGGCTAGTCCTCTTGGGTGTATCGTGCAAACAATTTCACTCCTTTTGATCCATATGAAAAAGTGCGTTTAAAAATCAGATTTTAATCAGATAAATATTAATGGTAGTATTTTTTTTTGTAAAAATCATGGATTGGTTCTTATTATTTTATTTTTGGCTATGATATGAAAAGATTAATTTGGATGCGGACATTTTTAAAATAAAAGTTAATCGATGAAATATTTTTCTATGTAAATATGTCATCTGTGGGAATTAAATAAAGAATCTTGTTCTTGTTAAACAATTGTTACACTCATCTTAAAAAGACTGTGGAGCATCATTGTAAACAACAAAGACAAACCCATTTGATAGAACATTTTTAGTCTCCATGTTAGAACGTTAATGTATTTTTTAAAACTGTGCTACTAGAAGGAAAATTGATATAAAAATAGTTTCAGATAGCATTTAAAATAACGCCCTCCCCAATTATTCCTAAATCTAGGATTTGGCAAATTATACCTAAAAACCTAAGTTGTTTTCTACTCAAAAATATTAATAAATAATAATAATAAACAATATTCTTTGTTTTTTTAGTAAAACTTGTAATTCTTTGAAGAAAACTTTTTTAGGTTATTTGTTAGATGATTTTAGATACAATCTTTTAATTATTTGTGAAAAATAAAAAACATTTCATCACTGAAAAACAAACCATTATTTCAACCAGTGGTTACAGTTCCCAAGTGGACCGCTCCATCTCCTTATCAATGAGGTTCGAGAATTCCCTCCCCCCTTGCCTTACTTGAGCGACAAATAACAATCACTCAATTACACGCTGGGATGAACTCTTTTATTTTCTGGCCCGCCTCCACCCTGATGCCAATTTTTTCCACCTAATTTTTTTTCCTCCCGAGTACATATTTTTTCTGGTGCTTTTTGTTCCGTTGTTCCTCGGTAGGGCTTTTGTTTTGGCAACACAAAAGGATTTATTTCTTTGCGTTGGATTTTCTTTTGGTCGTTTTTTTTTTTATCGGCGACTGGACGTGGAGAGAAATATTAGTTCTTTGTAACAAAGTATAGTGTCGAGTTTTATGTGGAGTAGTAGCTGGGGTGCTTTAGATTTGTTTGGAGATGTTGAAAGTTTCTATGATGTAGTTTATTATGTACTGTGTTTGTTTTCCAGTCTGGTAGGAGGGAGATAAAAGTTTTGGGTTTAAGAATTTTTTTGTTTACTCTGGAAATGAATTAGACCTTACTATGATTTGTTCTTACCTTTTTGTTTTTTAGTTTCATGGAGTTTTTACTTCGAATGAAAAATGGGCTTTCACATTTTTATAGGAGATCATACTTGTAAAGTTAAGTATTTTATCATTATGAACTACAGATATACTCTCAGGTATGGGTAGAAAATTTAATTATGTTGGCTCTACTTTCGTAGAGAAATATTTCTAAAAACTCTCAGAAGAGGAGTGTTTTACTAATTTGTAGGAACACAATTTGGATTTTATAATAGTATATGCATTGATATGAACCATGAGTAAAAACCCATCGATTTTCTCTTTTTTTAGCTTTTAATTTTAAAAAAGCGTTGGTTTTCGCTATATCTTCTATATCTATCGCCTATATCTTCTATAGTAACACTAATTTGAAAATTAAACTTAAACCGAACTGAACTTGGTTATTCTATTATAAAAACAAACATTGAGTTTACGTTTTGTTTTCCATAATTAAAAAAATATTATAGAAAACAACGTAGAAACACCATCGAATTTAACACTACAATTTCTTTGATAGTTTCATGAAAATAGTCCAATGGAATATTTAATATGTATTACTTTAATGTATTAAATCTTTTTTTTATATTCATTAATTTTTAATTATTTACGTACAAAATTTCTTTTAAAACAAATTGTAAAAAAACTATTACCTAGAAAATTAATCATGTACTAGAACAACATAAAAATGTTGATGCATTACTATTTAAAAATAATCGTAACCGTAAACGGTGACATAAATTGTTTATCCTTACAACACGTGATGCTAATTTAAAATTTATTATGTCTGGATCTGATATCTCTAGATATACTGCAAATACCGAGTCAGCTAATTACTAGTGCTAATTAACCTTACCCTCACTTCAGCACATCTTTCTTTTTTAGCATATCCGTAACTTACCTTTCACCACTCAGTCCAATTGAACAATCCTTTCATTTAACTAAAACACACTAGTAATCTCTTTTCTAAATCTTAGACAGAGTAATCTAATTTAAACCAAGGCTGACAGTTTCAGATAAGATAGAATCCCTAAATATATCGATGGAAGAACTCTGAAATCCTCCTGTACGTTTTTTTTATGAAACGAACGTCTATCTCGAAACAAAAAAAAGATACAAGTGACGTGTAGATAACAAAGAAAATTAAAGTTGGATGCTATCCCACTCTTCCATAAGCCACCTCCCTTCAAAGAGAACTCGCCTTATAATTAACTCCCCTCTTCCATTTAATCCCCGCAAAAATCGATACTTTAAACATCACAGTCATTTTGAGTTTAAAAATCGAATCTTCATTTCATCAATGTTGTTTAAGAATCGATCTATTATTAATACAATTTTTAAAAATTAATCTTCTTTTAGGGGGGAGGGCTTCTGTAACACAAAATATCCTTTGATTTTATGTATGTTTTTTAGTCTTCCTTTGCTTAAGAGATGTTTGAATCATGTTTCTATCATAAATAGAACCCCAAAGCTATAATCTATTGTTGTGTGCGGTTTTTGATAATCTATAGTATTCTATGTTCTACCTTTAATAATGGTTTTCTCTATATATGATCTCCGTTTTTACCCTTTTTCATCTTCAAATTCAAGAACCATTTAAGATTTAGAGTTAAAATTTGAAACACATATTTTTCAATCATTTTACTTAAATTGTGATTAAGAAAATTAACAAAATAATACATTTCATGAAAATTTTACGAATTTTTCCCCTAACAGTATTTTGTAATTTATTAAATTAATATTATTTCCTAAAATTCTAAATTCCATTTAAAAATAATATATTTCTGTTTGATTTGATTAAAAATATATGTTTGACCACACCTCTTTTTTTTTAATTAAATTTAAAAAAAAAATCTTTTAAAAGAATTTTGAGACGCTATTTACTTAAAGATGTTGATGGTTAATATCTTCAAAATGTTTAAAAGTTGTAAACTAATAAATAATCATTTTAATAGGTCCCGAACCCCCATTGTTCAATTTTTCAGGAATCGATCTTTAAATTCACTCGATTCAAAAAATCAGTATTTATCGGTGACGAGTTGCATAAGTGTACCGCTAACTATCTCCTACATCTTTTAACATCTCCAGACGTTAGCCAGACATGACTTATGTAGCTCTAAATTTTTACCTACATGATGGTTTGATTATATATCGATCCAAGAGAATACCATTATCTCTCCCTGGAGAATAATTACTCTCTTGTGCGATCCTTGCTCGCTCACACCTATCTCTGGGTTAATAAATCACGCGGTGTCGCTTTAACCTTGTAAGTCTTTACACGCTCTGTTTAACTCCGGAGGATTAATAAAGTGAAAGTTGGGGAATATGAAAGATTTTGGAGATCGAGGTTGTGATTTTTCACGGCTCATTGACGGAGTTTCGTTAATTTATTGGAGTGACATTAGATTTTCAAGGGGTGTAGGGTCGTATATAAAATTTTGATTGAAGAATGAAAATTATTTGATTTATTGAGAATTCTTTTATGGACAAGATGTATGTGTTTTAGTTATGAATGAAATTGAGGGGTAGGTGGGTTTGGATGGCTTAAAATCCAATCAGAGAGAGTGGAGGGTCTTTTGTAAATGGTATTTTTCGGTTTAAATTATTTTATTAACTTTTTAGTAGCTTTTATGTGCACTTTTCCTTTCCTTTTTTTTAATTTCTGGACTAAAAATACTTAAATTAATAACTGCAAATATAATTAAGTTAAAGACATTCAAATTTGTATTTAAATTCTTAAGTGTAAAATAGTACTTTAATGTAATGTTCATTTTATGTTTATTTTTTTTATCCCTGGTTACTTATTTGATCTAGACGTTTTAAAATCAATACATTTTGGATTTCCTAGATAAATTCATTTCTTATAAATTAATTTATTTGTAAATTTTTAGTTCTGGATTACTTGACTTACAATTCTCTACCTTCAAACTGATTTCCATAACTCTTGAAGTGTGCATTTAATTTTAATTTCATTTTCATTTTAGATAGTTAACTTTTTAAATGTTTCAATAAAGGCTTTAAGGTTTTATTCCTGATTGAAAATTTAAAAGTTAAATAGTAACCCATCATTCGAAAGTATCTAAAATCACCTACTGGAAATTTTACATTTTTTTTTCAACCTTTTGTATCTCTGTTTTCACTTTGTACCTTTTCTCATGTATTAGTTCCTATTTAACAATATCATGACTAGTTTCAGGGGAAAAGCCCTGACCATTGAAAAAAGTGGTATAGTTATTTAAATTATCTATCATGCCTATGAATTTACTACTGATATTACATTCATGGAAGTTCATTCAAACTGCAACAAGCGATTCAAACCATTGAAAAAAAATCTTTAAAATACTCCACTCATCCAGATTATTTTGAATTTTAACTCCTCCCCCAACTCGAGTCACCAACTTAATTTAAATATCATTTCAATCCACAATAACTCATTCAATAAAAAAACTAATCACTTCATCACCTCACTCTATGCAAATTCAGCGATGACTACTACCTCCATGCACTGCACAGTCCACTTAGTCTCGACCAACCTGCGTAAAAAATACATCACCGCGAAAAAAAGCGACAATAAAAATGCCCACGCTTTCACTTCAAATGCATCAGGAAATAAATCAGAGTGTCCTTGCACAATAGTGACTTTGCATGCAGTTGAAGCGTTTGAGTTTGTTTAATATTCACACAATGATACTCTATTTCTTTGCGGTTGTCCGCCCGCTTTATTGTTCTGGAGTTTATTTAGATATCAACCGTATTTGCACAGGAAGCGGGGAATGCCCGTCTTATGGGTAATTGGGTACCGATGGTGCGAGATCGTTAAGTTTTATAGTGTCTACTGTAAATTTATAAAGTTACGTAAAACATTATTACATTAATCCTATGAATGGATCAATATTTTAATGGATGGTAGATCCCCTTATTAATTTGATCTGTTATCTTGTTTTTCATTTTTATGCGATGAGTGTTATTATATTTTTTATAATGCTCAGTCAGAATACCATAGCACTGATAGAAATTATTCTCAATTTTTAAAAGTTAATTTGTCTTTCTTTTAAATGATTTAGGCTGTAAAATAAACCAAACCAAAATTAGTTTTTAATTTAAAAGTGCCTTTTTTATCCAGTGAATGTTGGACTTCATTGATACTCCATTGATATTCTTTAAACTTCCTTGATGACTCACTCAGTTTCAAAAGACTTTTTAATAAAATTTCTCTTAGTCTTATTCTCAATTTTTAAAAGTTAATTTGTCTTTCTTTTAAATGATTTAGGCTGTAAAATAAACCAAACCAAAATTAGTTTTTAATTTAAAAGTGCCTTTTTTATCCAGTGAATGTTGGACTTCATTGATACTCCATTGATATTCTTTAAACTTCCTTGATGACTCACTCAGTTTCAAAAGACTTTTTAATATTATTTCTCTTAGTCTTTCTACTTTTAACTTTTGTGCTGTGAACTAAGCATAAATGTAATTTAATTGTCAATTTAAGGGGTTTTCATCCGTCCATCAACTTTTCCATCACTTTTTTTTCAACTGTACAATAATTTTGAATGCATTTTTTGTCGATGATTGTTCTGTATTCTAATTTGATCCCTGCATTTCCAGTAAAAATGGGTGGTTAATGTTATACAAAGAAAACTCCATTACTTACTCAATTTTTTTAAGATTTTCACAAAACTTGGGTACTTGGTTTAAACTTGGATTTATTCCTTTTTTCAAACTGACGATTCATTTGATATCATGATATTTAAATAAACGGGGTTCGATTGCATTATATTTTTTTCATCAAATTATTACGTACTTTATTAAAATATACGTTATTTTTTATGCTTAATTTAATTGTTGCTTGTTCCTCTCAAACACAGGGAATCTCTAATGTTTGTAATATCCTGTCAAATATCGAAAATGTTATTGTAATAACCAAAATTTCACCCCCAAAGAAGTTAGTATATTTCTTGATCTATCAATCTCACTGCAACAGGCAAGTAGCATTCACAGACAAATCCGAAAGTGGCAGGCCGCCAAATTCAAGTTCATGTAAAAGTGTTACCTTCCTATAAAAAGTCCGCGAGACACGGCGTGTGACACAGTTTTGTGTCACGCCCGTCTATTTCGTCAGCTGAGGCGCCTTTATTACGTCAGATCTCTTTCAGTAGTAGCCCCCGGGGTTTTCCACAAACTATTCTTCCCTGGGAACAGGATGTGAGACAGGCGCATATTGCTTGACTTGGCTTCTTCGGTTCAGGTAGAGGTGATAGAGGCTGATAGCAAAAAAGATGCCCTATTACGTCAATTCGTGCCATATAGGACAGAATGTTTATTTAGGAATTAATTTAGCATTTATGACTTGAGAAATATGTGGTGCACATTCCATCTGTTGGTAAAATACAATTACAGATACATTAATATAAAAACCTTTTTGGGGATGTTTGAATTTGTTAATCGTTTAAACTTGTAAGTTTTGATACTTTTAGGTGGCCAGATATTATTTGCATTGGTAAAAACTATAAAAAATTAGAAACTCTCGTATTGAATAACATATTTTAAAGTATTTAAGAACATTTTCGTAAATTTTGAAATAATATATTATAATCTGGATATTTTTTTAAAATGCACTTTTTAACGTGAAATGGATTTGTTTATGGTGTTAAATGTATTATGCCCTTCTGACTGGACGGATAATAGGTTGTACTACAATTGTTTGCTATAACTGTAACCGTATCCAAAACCTAAAGTATAAAAAATATTCATAAATTGAAAACTTTTAAGAAATTCTCTGAAACCGTACTCGGAATCCTTAAAAGAATTTGGACATTTTAATGCCAAAAATGTGTCATTCTGATCAGCAATATTGAAAAGTGTTCCCCAGGAACCTATGGACCAAAAACTTTTTCTTTTTTTGGGGGGTGTATGGAGAAAATAGGTAAGATATTTTAGTTGTTGGCTATATTTTAAAACAGTTAAACATAAAATACAAAAGCACAAAATATTCTACAAAATGAAATGCATGAAGGAATGAGATATGATACTTTCTAAGAAACTTACGTATATGAATAATAAAAAGAAAAATCCCTATCTTAAAATGACTAACGCATAAAAAGGTATCAAACCAGTCCGCTAGCCAAATAAAACCTTTTGGAGATTTCGATCTGGCTATCAGGTTAGGGAACCCTTACTCAAAACTACGAGGCGGGCCACCCACCGACACACGACGTCAGTTCAACCCTTTCCAATACTTCAGACCTGGTGACAGCGACACTCGACTGTCGTGTGTCAGGTCCGTCCGCCCACCCTCCCAGACGGAGTTGTCATCTTTGCAGGGGCGCAGACGAGGTGTGCCACGCCCGGAAAGCAGGTGCGCCCTCCCAGGAATTCCTGATGGGGCTTTTTTATTTGGGGATGATGGGGGTTGGTTTTCGTTTGTTTGAATGTCGTGTTGATTTGAATAATTTGATGGGATTTACAGACTTTGGTGGCGTTTTTGTGCATGGTGATAAAGAAATCGATATTGTCTGGCTATTCGAGGAGTGGTAGTGAATATAAGGTGTAGTATATATGTTTAATTTTAATTTAACTTGGTAAACAACTTGTGCACCTAACATTAGTTTGATGGTAATCCCATTAAAAGATTAAATGTTAGGGCAGGTTTCGATAAAGCAAAAGTGATAGTAATGAGTAGTGAGGAAAATGATATAATTATTAATATTGTATTAAAGGCTTCTATTGTTTTGCAGTTTATAAATATATAGAAGTGGATATTTTCTTACAATACAGCATATTGTAAGAAAATGAAAAAAAAACCTTTTTTAATACACCGCTATATTTTGTGTGAAATGCAAAAATTTATGACTTTTGCATGATTTTTATAAATTGGATGCCGAAATGTTCTGTTTCATAAAACCTCTTCTCTAAATCCGGAGTACTGTCCTGGTGGTTAGTGACTAGTGTATCTGATTAAGAAGCTGGGTGTATGGGTCTCTGTTCAGGCATGGATTTTTGTTGTTGCCCCATGGGGAGATGAGTCCAAAACGCTATTTTCTAATGCCATCTTATGGTAGAGGGCAGCACTGCAGATACCTGTGATTTTCAGAGGGGTAGGTGACGTGACAAGGGAGGCGTGAGTTTCATGAGTAGTAGATGCGATCCCAACACCTCCAGAGCCCCTATCGCATGGCATACACAATGTTTTTTCGGTTTCGATATCGCCTATGACCAGGGACACTCTTTTCTGTAACTCTATTCCAATTCTTCCTTAACCGGTACTAGTCACTGGAATTAGTAATTTGCAGCACAAGTAATGCAGCACAGTAAATGCAAACAAACCCTTACTAATCCACCAAAATCAACCAAAGTAAAAAAAAAAATCCTCCTCCGTCTTCTGAAGAAGGCCCAACTCCCGATCCACAATTAGCCCTTGCGCAACCCTGATCGATTTATATACGCCGCTCTCTCGGCACCCCACTCGGAGGCGATACAACAGTTGCAGAGGGCCCGAATCGGGCAACCGCCGGGTCATGCCGCGGCTATTTGCGTGATCCAAGGTAAACAGAAGGAGCGTAATTAGCGTGCAACCAGGAGAAACATTTCTTGCCCAAGTGCCGAAGACAGAGTCCAGGTTTTCTTTCGGGAATGCTGTTGTTGCCAATATCCGGGGAGAGAGGAGGGAAACGGGCTTCCAGACGAAAATATGGTGTTTGGGAGGATTTTCTAGTAGTGTACCTTGGACAGGTTGGAAGTCGGCGTTGAGATTTTTAGTCATGGATTGCCGACGAAAAAACATAATCTTCTGGTGTTAATACCCAAGCAATTGATTTAGTACATGGGTCTTCTTGCATAAGGGTCACATTTACTACTCCGCAGGACATACAAGGAGGTAAAGATCTTAAGATCAAAACAGTTAGATTCTCCTACGAACATAATTCGAAAACTTTTGCGCAAAGTTTCGTTCTGAATCTATGATATTGCATGTTTAATTTTTGTGATTACACTTCAATTTTCAGATCTAATCCTGTTTCTGTATTGCTAAAATGATATAATATTTAGGGGAGAACGGATGAATGAATGAATGATATATGGAGTTTTTTGGGAGGGGATATCGATATAGCACTGGCTATAAATTTAGAATTATTAAAAAAACCTCGATGAACCGAACCATATACTGATATAATGAGCTTCCTAACTTTTTCCCCTCCACCATACATTGAAGACCCCTGATTTAGTTTGAAAAACGTTTTTCTGGAAGAACCTCACTCATATAATGAATGCCATTAGTGCAAAGGTTCTTTAGGAATCACTTTTTACGTTGTGGGGACTCAATATCTTGTATTTAGTTCCTTCCTTTTCAAATTCTTGCCTCTTACTTTGGAAAGATAGGCTGAATGAAGGAATGTGATGGAGAATGAGGGAATATAATTAACTATAATTAAAATGCAATTTTGACTCGACCAGTTGCTGGGTTGGCCTTGTGAGGTTGAGATTGGTAGACAGCGTGCCTAGCCCTCCCAAAATCGTCCATAGAGTGACGCATCCTGCGAACATGTAGCCAGATGGGAGCACGGACGTTAGCACCGGAAGGTAAGTGGCTGTCATCGCCTCGTCCAAATATACAATCGGTAAATAAGCCAAAGACTTCATTTCGCCATTCCTGTGGGAAGCGAGACGCATTTGATGGATGAGAATCGGTAGACACTAAGGTATTTTGAGGTTGGGAAAGGGATTTAGCTATGCCGGAATGCCACATTGTTCCAGAAGAGTTTTGAGTTTCTTATTTCTTTCATTATTCTATATCTGAATCTATCTCTTCTATTATATCTATCTCTCTCCCTTCTATCTCATCATTTCACATTTCTTCTAATCTATTTTCACATTCTCCCTAAAATACTTTCTTACACTCTCTCTACACGGGAGGGCGCGTGGGGTCTGTCAGACCTATACTATTATCGCACTATTTTCGTTCTAAACATTTAGTATATTTTTCAGTACCTTTTTTCAGGGAACGTTTAAATACATCAGGTAAGCATTTTAAGTATTTAAAAACGTATTTTTAAGTTGACCAGATTTTTTGCAAATGAGAATATTAGACTATTAAACACAGTTATAAATATTTTTCAGCTAGACAGGGTTTCAGCTCTTTTGTTTAAAAATGAGAGTTTTTGTGAAAGTATATTTGAGCGCTGGGGTCTCGCAGACCCCACGCGCGTCTTCGCGGGTAAATTATATTTTATCTCTTATTCTGTCTCTTTACCTCTCTCTTTAATCCTCCTCTCCACTATCTTTCTAAAATGAAATAATAATCGCTTACGGCTGTATTCACCAATAACCTAATCAAAGGTTAACCTAGAATCAAAACTTCTAATTGGTAGTTGAAAAAGGGAAACAAGTTTTAAGCCAATCAGATTGCTTGATTCCAGTTTAACCTTAGGTCGAGTTAGTGGTGAATACAGCCGTTATTACTTCTTCCCAAGGTTAATAGAATAAGATAAGGTTGGCTCTTCACATAGGAAAGAAAATTCGTGTGACGTACTGCTCTCCAGCCGATTACGTAATTCGCGTGATACCCCAGCTTCTCCTTCGATTGGGTCAGATAGAATAGGGATTTTTTTGACAGGAGAGAGGGAAATTTAAACTTTGATCCAACAATTCAGTTTTGAAGCATTTAAGATATGAATCTAAAAGGGTTTTCGTTTTAGATTAAATTGATATTATAGCTTCATGTTGATGAATATCTATTGTTAATTTGAAGTAAGAAACCGAAGTAGATCGTCCCAAAGGCAAGAGGAATCCATAGATTGGTTTTAGGAACATATTAATTTGTTTTAGATTAAAAGCAATTTTGATTTGGGAGGGACAATATATTTCTAGCTCCCTTCATGGAAACTGAAAAGAGTTGAAATAAAATACTAAAAGCAATTTATAGACATAATGATTATATTATTAAAGCTTGGCAATATTTTTTAATTATTATGTATCATTTTTAAATTTGAAGACTATTCAAATTTTACACTAAAACAGGATCAATGTGACCTCACCTTGGAGATCTTATAAAATGATCATATCGTAACTTTGGAACACTGACCCAACTTCAAAACTAACCGTTTCAGTTCGAGTTTCTTTCGGCAATCGTATGTGGGAGTCGGCAAGTTGGTGAAGGTTTATACCCAATAAATTATCTCCTTCATGTTTGTCATGTTTGATCAAAATTGAATTCGAAATCAACAGATTATTTGATTTTTTCTTCATGTAATTATCACTTAGAATCTAAGTGATCATTTATTATCATCTGATTATGTCATTGTTTTAACACTGATCAATATGTCTTAGATCGATCAGTGTTACTACAATCATAATCAGAATATAAGATACATTAGAATAATAAATTCAGTGAGATCAGATTAATTAGTACCTAATAAACTAACTTTGAATTTTAATAAATTAGTAATAAAGGCGATTAGTAGCGTAATCAATTTTATACAAAACTTACAAAAGAACAACCCAAAAATAGCTCACAATTTGAGGATTTTTTAGTGATCTAAAAGTATCGGATTGTAACTAAATACTGCTTTAAAAAACGGTATTTTCTTTGTAGTTAGAATTTTCTAAAATACAGATAGTGGGAATTTGTTTAACTTTTAAAATATTGTTACAAATCGATCACTATTGATTTAAGTAATGAACCTCCGTAATTATGCATAGGAATCAGTTTTAAATTTCATAGTTTGTATTTAATCCACTATTTGGTAAGCTATAAACTTGTTCTTCAAGTTGCTTATGAGAAGGAAAACAAGATACTCATAATTTAATTCAATGAAAAGTTTTAATCAGTTTTAACCCATCAGAAGTTAAAAAATTGAATGCACCCATATAGATCACAAGTATTGATATTTAAATATCTGATTTGTTGCTTAGGCAAGTTCACAGGTCTATATTTTCCCTTCCGCGTCTTATATTACTCCCTTCTACGTAAGAAAATCCCTATAAGAAGCTCCGCGATTTCCCTATGTAACCTTGATTGGTCACTCCTGTCAAAACTTCAACGCCTTCCAGCCGATTACGTCATCCTGGCTGAAAGTAATCGGAGAGCCAGATGAGTTCTTCCATTTCTCTTTAAAAAAAGATGCCTATACGAAGGTGACAGCATTTTAACTTATACCGATCCGATCTGTTATGATTCGGTAATTTAGTGAAATCAATTGAAAAATCTTTGACCCGTGATTTTGTGCCATATAAACGTGGCTTATTTTGTCAACTTACAGGATAGAGTAGAGGAACTAACAAGGAGAGGATCCCAACGTGTCATCACCGATTTGGTTCATTTTTGGTGTGGAAGTAGTGCATGACTAGGACATCAATTTGTGAAAGTATTAAGAAGCAACTTTCAGAAATTTTGGAGGAAATCGCAATTAAAAATCTTAACTTGTACTTATATATCTGATAAGATTCTCGTCTTGCAAGCGGATCGTGGTGTAGCGGTAAGAGCTGTGATTCCCAACCCAGAGGTCCCGGGATCGAGTCTCGCTGCATACCATATTTTTTATTTTTGTTTTCCACGCAATTAAGAGCACAGATATGAAATAAAGTGGTACATATTTATATTTAAATAATTATCAATTTTGAAACATTTTTTAAATATTTTTTTTTTGTTTTTGAAGTCTTTTCATTCCTTGTTTCCCCAAAAAATAGTTATTAAATCCAATTTTTACGATCCTATTGTAAATAATATATGTTTACCTACAAAAATGTTTATTTTAACTATCAAATCAGACACATAACAAATCCTTTTAGCATAACAAAATTGCGTACTTTCTTTCGGATAGTTAGGGATAAATTAAGGTAAAACTTCATATATAAAAATATAAATTATTATTATTTTTTTTTAAATCTTTCCATTCCTTGTTTCCCAAAAATATAAATTATTAAATCCAATTTTTTATGATTCTATTGTATATATTATGTATTTATCAAAAAAATTTTTACGCACAAGAAAAAATATTTTAAAATTTATAATTAAATATTATTATAAGTTTATTTCATATCTGTGCTCTTAATTGTGTGGAAAATTAAAATAAAAAATATGGTATGCAGCGAGACTCGATCCCCGGACCTTTGGGTTGGGAATCACAGCTCTTACCGCTACACCACGATCCGCTTGCAAGATGAGAATCTTATCAGATATAAGTATATGTTAAGATTTTTAATCGCGATTTTCTCCAAAATTTCTGAAAGTTGCTTCTTAATATTTTCACAAATTGATGTCCTAGTCATGCACTACTTCCACACCAAAAATGAACCAAATCGGTGATGACACGTTGGGATCCTCTCCTTGTAAGTCACTTTTGGAAAATCTTTAGAAAGTGGTAGAACGACGCCAAATAACGAGCGGATTTCCAGAATCTCGCCATAAAATATTAGCGTGCTAGTGAAATTGTATGAAAGATTCCTAGGCGCAAGAGAAAGCAATCGGAGCTTGCCAAATTTGACATAACGTCGTACAGAGTAGTTATGCCATAAATGACTTAGTGTCTTTCTCCTGTAAGCCGACAGTATACAAACCGATTCTTAAAAAAAAAACAAGTTTCAAATGCTTATGCTTAATCTGGCGTAAAATTAATCGAAACATTTTGACAAGACAAAACTTAAACCCTGATATTATGAGGTTATATCGGTAAACCTTTGGAACAAACTTTGAGTAGTTTCACTGTGATCCACAGCGTGGCCGGAATGAGAATTTTGAACTTTTCTCTGGAAGAAGTGAATTGTTGGCAACATATTTCGATGTCAATTACGATAAATGATTTGTAGACATAGAATAACAATTCCAAAAGTTTTGATGTCGAACTTTGAACGTAGGGTCTAAGCCTTGAATTGAAGTTTTAATATTGTTTTTATATTAATAACGAAAAATATTGTTGTTTACTCATTGAAAAGTAAGTAGTAGTTATACTACTTTAATGAAAACAATTCATAGTTTTACGGTGTAAATTAAAATTTGGGAGTGTATTACATTTGCGATATTTGAAGAAAGATATTTTTTGCATGTGTTTTATCTAGTAAATTGATATCCTGATCATTCATAAATTGGATTATGATGTTTTTATCGTAATTTCATTGATTTTAGCAATATTGATCGTCCGATCTTGGATCTTGATTTTTGATTATTCTTGTCTTTACGATAGCAGTTAGATAAGGATTTCTAGTTTGGTTATTGATATTTACGAAGATTTTGTTTATATACTTGATTATTTATGATTATCATTTCTAAATTTTTTACACATCTTTATTTCTATTTATATCTTGTAAATCGAAGTTTATTTGTCTTGTATCAAAGATGATTAAAAAGGTGGATCGTAAATAAAAAAAAATCCGATCACAGTAATCGAGATGATAATGATGTTTTAAAATGTTAAGATAATTCAGATATTATCACATTCTTGTTTTACTCGTGATTTTTGGGTTTGAAAACATATATAAACAATCATTTCAGTAGCTTCCTAGTAGTACCTATAAAAAACTAGTTATGAATTTAATCGATTAGTTTACTAATGTAATTATCTAAGGATATAATTAAATGCTTTGCCATTATGTGTTGATGAACGCAAGTTGTTAACCCAACTCCTTTATTAAGATAGGGTGTTAAATAAGATGGGATTTTAAATATCCTGGAACATTAACTCATTCCTTTTATTGGACGAATATTTATTACATAATACATTTAATTCAATGTTCAATTCTGTGCCATTAAAACAGTCTCTTTTAATTAAAAGGAAATCAATCAAAATTAGCAATTTTCCCTCTCTTGCCACGTGTGATTAAATTTAGTAAGAGAACAGGTATTTTGAGGAGTGTTGTTGGCTTATTCTTTCCGGTCAAGCCTTTATCTTGATAGCCCAGTTCACCCTTTCGGTTCGATCTACATCCTGATCCGAATCTTCTGAGAAGTCCGCATAAAATTCTCGTGTTTCTATTTTCCCTTTCGACTGATTACCGTGTTTCTTATAAAAAGGATCATTCGAACACATTCTTGCGATAAGATCTTTTACTGGTGACATGGAAATTCCTAAGGTAGGTTTCTTGCCTTTTACTTTTGGGTGTTTCACATGCAATAATCTTAAAAATACTGTCAGTTTATAACGATTAATTTTATGCATCTAATCTAGTATAGATGTAATGAAATCATCTTTCTATGTGTTTCAGGTTGAGTTTGAAATACTAAATATATTTGTATGCTTTAAGTTAAATCTAATTGGAAACATAATATGTATTTACAACTACTTTCTTAAATAATATTAACTTGATCTTAACGCTATGCAGTAAACAGTAAAAAAAACCCTTCCCATTGATTTGAAAAATAATTGGTATGTACCCCATTTAAAAATTCTGTAAATTTGCAAACGGTCAAAATTTATACATTACTCATCACAACTTAAATATTATTCTTTTGGAGTAGTGTATTTAAAAAGTATTTATCATTTAAAATTTATTATTTTTTGCTTGGAAAGAATGTGCAGAGGTAGTTTTTTTGGCTTTCAAAATAATACTTTCTATACATACCGTTTCATTGGTATTGAGGTTTCTTAATATATTTTGATTACTTATAACTAATTGGTTTTATTTTGTGTTACACATGTTTAGTATTTTTAAATTTGCTGTTAAGTTCTAACTGAATTTTAAAACAATGCTGTTTTGGGGGGGGGAAAGGGTGTACTCTTGTTTGAAAAACACCTGGCAGAGTTGCAAGATCTTGATACCATAAGGTGTAACAAGCATTCCCCTAAATTTCAATCGTAAATATCCTAAACTAAAACATAGTAAACAAAAGGTAAAATGTCCCTCCAAATCAAAAGAAAAGTCTTAATATTAGGAAGCAGGAGTGTTTATTATTAAATTTTCTAAAATAAGGTGTATCTTTTTTCTGCACAGTTTCCATAAGTCCTGTCGCTATGTTTACCCATGAGCTCAAATGATGACAACATTTAAGCATATTGCTGTGGGAGTTATGAATAAACATGGAGACTGGGGGACTCTTATCGAAGCTGTGCTCTTTTTTCTTTGAACAATAGTAACCATTAAAATGCAGAGAAGAGTTATATATTTCTTATCAGTGATGAGGGAACAGTAGGGAGAAAACTTAAATGTCTGAAACACGCCTGTATTTTTGAGAAATAAAGCTCAAAATGTACTAGCCTTTACTGGATTTCCAAAGTTTAACTAAGGTGAAAATCAATATCTATTTCACTCAACACATTTTCAACCACCCCGTTGAAATCGAGAGTTGAAGGTGCTCACCATCCCTCCGCTCCACATTCCACAGCACGTGGCACTTTGCGCCCCTCGTCCGGTATTGTTCTATTTTGGCGGGTATCCGGCTGGATCAGCTGCAGTCAGGGCAGCAGCTGTCCTACTATACCCCCCTCACCTGGCTCGCCCACGCTCTTTGTTTTGGTTTGCGAACACCTATACGGGTTCGGATGTTGTGGAGAAGGGTGTATGTGTCAGGGGGATCGGAGTGGAGATTTGTTGTAAATGGGGAAGTTGTGGGTGACATTTAGATAGAGGTTGTATGGAAATGAGTGCATAATACCCTGTTTGTTGATCCTTAAAGGGAATTTTTATATACGATATCATTAAGAAAAAAGTCGTTAATGTGGTAATTACGTGTTATATTAGCCTTGTCAAGGAGTCAAAATTTGGCGAATATCGGGGAATGATAAGAGAAGCCAAATTGTAACCCTTCGATAAGTATTCCACCATTTCCTAGGCCTAATTTAAGTTCCTTTGTAAGGCCACTATAATATAACCTGTAAAACATTTTGTCTCGCTAAAAAAGTGCAGATTTTCCAAAAAAAAAAAATCACTATTTAATATTTTAACTGATGTAAAAATCAAAGGAGGGTTCTGTTGAGTTTATTCCATTTTTGAGCCAAACCAGATTTCTTGTGATTATTAAAACATATCTGCACTAGCCAATATATTCGATCTTCATATTTTTATAACATAGATTGCAGGAACATAGTTTTTCATAACACCTACAAAATTATTTTATGTTTGAATGGTTTATATTACATGCTATAAATAAAAGGCGTAACTTAATTAAATACGTTTAGAAAGCAGTTTGAAAGTTTTTATTGAAAGTTGAAACCGAATTATCATTGTTATACAGTGGTGTACACTGTACAGTGTATTATGTATTAGTCTTTTTTAAAAGTTCTACTGTACTATTCCGTTACCAATGCTGTTCAAAATATCTTACATGTTTTGTGCACCAAATATTCAAATATCACCAAATTGTTGTTGCTTCTAAGTGTATATTTCATTTGATCGGTTTGCTGATGTTTTTTTTGGTGAATTTTTAGGCGTCCAAAAAAGCTTGTTGATTTTTAAAGGGATAGATAACTGAAATGTTTTGTTTAATAAATCATTTATTAGGTACCTCCATCTTATCCCGTCGACCGTTCAACAGCACAGCTATAAGAACAGTCAATGGACTTTTATAACGTTTTCGGATTCAGCGGCATGGTCGACGGGATAATACGCAAGAATCCTTAATTACTATTTATTAATTAGTTTAATAATAACTAGAATACTTTGAAATAAATATCAATGATCTTAAACTGCAATAAAACATTTTATCGCGGACCAAATCTACTTATAAAATTTTAATCTCAGTGATAGCAATTAAAGTCTCTGCCTGAAGACCGCGATCCGTTGCAAATGCAGCGTCAAAGAGCCCGTTTGCATTTATTTGTTTGTCGCATGCCAGGAATCGTGCCAGGGGGCAGGAAGCGAGAGTGACAGGTGGATGCAGTTGACAGGAAACAAAAAGCCACTTCGATTCATTTTTCGGTCCGGGCAGCGTCGACGCTTTCCTTATTGCGAGTTTCGGTTAATTTTTTTACCCATGGCGTAGTTAGCCTACCAGCAATTTGAATATTATTAATTTGTTTTTAAAAGGTGTCTATCGAGGACTCGCTGTCTCGCTCGAGGTAATACGTGGGATTTAATTGAAATTTTTTAAGAAGTACATTTGACGGGTTTTCTTTTGAATAAACAGAACGTACGGGGGTCATCGTAAATAGTTACTATGTTAGATGTTTAAAGGTTCGGGGTATCTACTAGAAGGAGAGTGGAGAAGGGAGAGATGAAACTTTTTTAAATATTGCAAGTTTGAAGTGCTGTTGGAGTATTAGATTGTGCCACTAGTAAAGCCAACATCCTCCATTTTTTATAATAGAATCTTAACATATTTCAATTGTGTTAAAATATCAATATCAATATCAATAACCTCACACTCTATGCCCGGATATGGGCTTTGTGCCATTAAAAATAAAATCAATCAATCAACCAACCAATAACCTCCCATACCATTTTTGCCCTCTAAATCAGTTCTTACAAGCAAGTAAATCCCCTTATTTTGATTTACTTACATGATTATTTTCTTCTACTATTATTGATTCAATATTCCTTTTCAGAAATTATCTTCATATATTCAATCTTACAAACGACGAAATTTGGTATGGTCAAAAAAGCATTAGAATGGGAAACTCTCTAATTTCTCGCTTCCCTTTCTTTTCTTTTCTTAAAAATTATCTCTCAACATTATTCTCCTATTCACCTTTCGGATATTTTTTTCTATCCTATTCCCGCTCCCTTAATTTCCCTTATTCCAAAATATTCCAGATGTTAAAATATCGAGCTTTAGTTAAAACTTTATTTATCTAGTTTACAGCAGTCTAGTTTTTAGCATCTACTCTAAAATGGTAAAGCTGCATGGGAATAGAAAAATGCAGAGCTAAAAAAAACACAACTTCGAACAATAAATTTTAAAAAGCATTTATTAGGGAGAGGGTAATTTAAAAACGACAACACACGACTTTATATAAATATCACACAATTTGTATTAAAAATAAATTTCGGCGAATCTCATCCATGAAAACCCCGTTTACCGAGCCATTTTCGGGGGTTCCTCTCGCTTTCCTTCAATTAAGCAGGTATTTTCGTCCTCGATTTTTCCCACCTTTTTATTTCTGCCTCGCGGACCGCTGTCACCCGATGTTTTACGGCGCGGCGTAAATAATTTCGAGCGTGTCACCTCTTTACGACTTCCTCGTCGTAAATTAGTCCCCTTTGGTCCAGATGTCTGTTTATTCATCGGTGTATGATTGAGTTCATGTGTGTTGGGTGTCGTAGGTGAAGTATGCACTAGTTGGCCCCGCTCTTTCCCTTTCCCCGACAATAATGTTTGAGTTATGGCCGCGAAGAGGAAATCTCAGTGGAAGGAAGGAGATGTAGGGTGGGCGTCGAACCATCTTTTCTTGTTGGAGCTACAAGGATGTCTTCTGCACCAAGTCGGCGTTTACACTAAACCAGATTCAATCAGATGAGACTAACGGACGAATCATGAGGAGATTTATTAGTGACATCATTTTGTTCAGTTTCTCTGCGATTCATCCAATCGATCCCGCCAAAATACCTTAACCTTCATGGGAATTTGACTAGAGCACTGAAACATCAGGGATGGGGTATGATAGCGAAATTAAAATAAGAGATTCCAAAAACCCAGTAAAATTCATCTGAACACACTCGAGCATGGACTGAAACTTTTTCCACTGTGTTTAAACTATCTAGACTTATAAAACTATGTATACTAGACAGCAACTTAAGTTGACCCTACGACGTCACTAACAAATAAAGTAGTTCCCATCGCGGTGTCTGTATTTTGAGTGAAATAAAGAACGTCAATTTAAAAATATGATTATTTTGTTAAACCCATGTATATATATATATAATGCTTTTCAATCATGATTTGCGTACCGAAACTTCTTCTAATAACCCAACAGGCTATGTGTTTACCGATTTCTCCTTCCGCATTTGTGACGTACTGGGTTCAAGAAACGTTGCTGTCGAGTAGTCTCCAGCAGTGTCATTTCAGTGGTTGAACTTTATACCATTTCATTTTTACTCATGTCTCATGTGCTTGTTTGGCGATCGTCTCTTGATAAGAATTACACCTTTAAATTTTAACTAGGTCCAGTAGTGATAAAATTTTCTAATTAAGAGTTTCTTAAAAAAGGTCATTCAGAAAAGTCGCAAATAAGACTTACTTCCATTTCATTGTTCAGTTCCTAAAATATATCTTTTCATAAATAATTTGCACAAGCTAACCGTAAGTGATTTCATGTGCTACGAAGAATATCGAATAAATAATTCTCAAAACAACCTACATACTCATTTTCTTAAAAATTCCGTTGGAAAACTGTTGAAGTAATTAATCTATATTGAAAAACTATCTTTTCACTAAGGAAAAGGTTTTCTTTTTGTATATGACTCACCATCATTTTCTCTCGAGCGCGAAATTACATGGCTGACAAACCGTATCATCAAACCGTTTCTCAGAGGGAAAGCCATTTTTCCTACCATGAAATTAATTCTTCCGTCTATGGGTCCTCTCTTCGCCAATCTCCCTGGTGGTCCATGCAGGGAAGCTGCCAATGCGCGCTCTAGTTTATAGTAACCCAATGGAAATCTCCCCGAGTGGACTTGGATGGTAGATTTCCTGAGAGAGAGCTTTTGGGATAACGAAGGAGACGGGACTTCCTGCCTCTCCGGGAAGTTCTTGGAGCAGTTGGGATGAAAATGTATGTCGTTCGTTTTCACTAAATGAGTGCTTGGGTATGGCCATTCGGTGAAAGCTGTAAAAGAAAATCCGACTCTATACCCTTGAATGGGTTTATGTACAACCCCCCCACTTACGATAATATGTGAATTATGTGAAGTTATTAAGGAAATGATAAAATATTAATTATTTAATATTTTAGAATTAATTTTTAACGAGATACAGAAAAAATATTGCTTCTAAAGATAAGAAAACCTGTTTTGTTTAGCACTATTTTAGGGGATAATTCGATATTAAGGATGTAGGATAAGGAATACAATTTTTAACATTAAAGTATAATTATTGAAAATGCTACCTTTTTTCGTACGAGGTTTCTGAGGAGTTTTAAAAATTTTAAAACTTAAAGGATTCAACCTAAACCGACCTAATGTAATAAAAGATTTACAAATTTTATTTTCAGTTTTGATTTTTGATATCAAATCTCCAACATTTCTCAATATTGAAAATTGTGAGGAATGAGTTTTACTGTTATTACTTGTATGAATATTTATTTGACCAACGTTTTTTATTAATTAGGATAATCATAATTTCGTGGTGGAATTGGTTTATAATGTTCCAGTCATTAAGTTCTTGCTATAAGATCTAACTTTGAATGTTGCACTGTAACAAAAAAAAATCCTGTAAAATTTACGGTTTTAAACTGGCATCTGGGTTGGTTGTAGAAAACCGTAAAAATTACGAAGTAAATCCGTAAAAACAATAGTGTTTTACATTGTTAAACTAAACACATGGATTAGAATGGTAAAACGCCGTTGTTTTTACGGATTTACTTCGGAATTTTTACAGTTTTCCATAACAAATCGAGCTGCCTTAAAACCGTAAATTTTACTGGAATTTTTAACAGTGTATGTGACTGTTCTGGGCTTTGTGTAATTTCTATTGTAACAAGATATTTTCTTGCAGGTCACTTTGATGACGACACTGACGCTCCTTTTTGGGCCTGTAAGTAAAAATTTTGTTTTTCTTAAAGCAAAATATTAGTTAAGAAGCATTTTTACTTAAGTTTGTTTTATTTTAAAAGTACATTTTCCCCATTACATATGAAATTCTATTTTTAAAAATAAATGAATAAGAGTTTATATAA
This sequence comes from Tetragnatha montana, assembly GCA_963680715.1. Lineage (NCBI taxonomy): Eukaryota > Metazoa > Arthropoda > Arachnida > Araneae > Tetragnathidae > Tetragnatha > Tetragnatha montana. The sequence continues at coordinate 26,041,302 of OY796682.1, forward strand.
GAAATTTTAGGAGTGCACGCACACATGAATTGATATTTACTTTCTTTGTCTTGAAATAAAAATCGAAGAAATAAATAAGAGCGAGGGATGGTTTACCAATACTAATTATCTTTTTCGACACGATTGGTTAATCCTACCCATAAATCAAGCATCATAATCTTTTGCAAATTAACTTCCCTCCTACCACGCAATTTTTTTTTATTTAGACAATTTTGAAGATAAGTGTAAACTAAAGAAGATGTAAGTTTGACGGCTGCTATCACGAAGTGTTTATTCGCTGTTTTATGGCAAACAAAATTATCTATTAAAAGGTTGCTATGGAGATTTTATTATAAATATTTGAAAACTAAATGACTGCAATACAACGCTTTTAAAGAGTAATTCATTTACTTCTTTTTGAAGGTCTAAAATTATTATTTAAGGATTACAGTTTCTTTTTTTCTTCCTGAAAATGATAATGCTGCTAAACATTTTGTAAACCCTCGACTGTGCTTAATATGAATGTTTAAAGCACTATGTTTAACGGGCTGAATTTTCCAAATTATTATGTGATAATATTATAAAAATGTTCAACTCAGTATGTGGCATTAAGATAAAATCTGTTCTTTTTTATAAACAATGAAAAATTTAGAACAATCACGAGTATTATTAGAATCTTAGTGATTAACAATAAAATTTTGTGCACAATATTTTCTTTCTACCAAAGACGAGGCATCTGGGAGGTCCCCCAATAAAGTTTCCTGAAATTTTATCTTTAGAAGTAGTGCTTTAACTCATATTTGTATCCCCAAAGTGGATTTCGGGGTGTCTCACAAGTTTTAAAAATAACAGGTTGCAATGAGATATATGGAAATTCTTCCCCAAACAACGGTTTCGAATTTCGGAATTTCTCTTCCTTTCGGGATTAACCAAGACTCATAAGGCTAGATAAGCTCGAAATCGTGACTTGAAAAAGTTGGCAAGACATCACTCTTCAATAGCTTTTTTGGACAACAGAGCAACTTCAGTCTAAAATCTTGTACTTTGCGCTGTTGAAGAGTGATGTCTTGCCAATTATTTCGCGTCACTACTTCGAGCTTCTATCGCCTTATGAGTCTAGATGGCCAAGGATTGATGTTGCCAAGCCACTGAAAAGTATGCCAAATTAAGTCACCAGTTGAATAACATTTTTTTTTACTCTGAGTGTCTTCTTCGCACCCCTGTCCACCGGTCACGGTCGAGCTGCGGCATTCCTCGTGCCGCCGCCCGCGGGTCACTCCGGCCTTGGGGCGCCCATTGTCTTTGGCCTTATCGTCCGGGGCAATTAGGTGGTCGCGGGGGTCCGTGTCACGAAAGGGCTCCCATTCTTCTGGCCCCGTGGCTCTCTGCCGCCGGAAATGTCCTGATTGTCCACGCTCTGTTGCTGCCGCAGCCACCGTCTTTCCCTTTTTGAAGTAGAGCGAAGTGGCTGATGTCTTTTTTTTCTTATTGAGAATGATATGCCGATCCGATTGTGGTGATGAGTCGATAGTAGTTAATTTTAGGGTTTTTTGAATAGAAGAAACACGAAGCAAACCTGACCTAGGCTCGAAATTGGGCGAATTTTTCATTCTTTTTGTGTCATTGTTCTTATTATAAGTCTTATTTCAATTCGTATTATAATCCAGGAGCCAAGGCATTTAGATGCAATGCAGTGAAACAAATTTTACATAATTCTTGAAATATTAAGAAAAATCTTTATTTTCTGTAAGTTTTATATCACAACCGATATTTTTTTAATAAAGATATTCTTGTAAATGTTTCTATAACTTGGAATCTAAATTGTGCATCCTTAAAAATATACTCATAATGAAAATTAATATACACTGCAATGCTTTTGTTCCATGTAAAATTGTATAAAATTTGAAAATTTAATAAAACTACATGTAAGAAAAATAAACGAAGGAAAATTAACGAGTTTTAAATGAGAAAATATATAATTTATTTAATTTATAATTCATTTTTATGAATTCCACTGATAATAATTTAAAGTACTGTATTAAAATCTTTAGAAGTTATTCTCCAAGGGAACCACCAAAATTCGTCTTGAGGAAGAAAAACTTTCAAATGTTAGAAATATTTGTGAAAAACTTATATACCCCTATATTAATATAAATATTTGAATGATTTTATCTATGAATGTGATTAAATGTAGTAAAATTCTCGAAATTTTTGAGGGTTCTATGGCATCTAAGTTTTGTGCTGTAGTTTGGATGATTGATAAAGTCGGGGTCAGAGATAACTTTAAAATAACTCGAATAATATAGTTTTGTTTTTAGAGTATTTTTTATATTTCCTTTTATAGTACCATAATTTCCTAAAAAAAACCTGCCCACCTCATAAAAATCACTACCCCAAAGAGAATTTTATTCTCGGTTTTAAGACATCCGAACTCCTTCATCCATCAAGGCATCCCATCCCGGTCATCCCGAGCACGCACATCTCGAAGAGAAGAGGAACCCCCATAAATCAGGACGGTGGTCGAACAAAACGACTTGACACCAGCGAGCGAAAGGTCGTCCGGGCCTCCGCTTGACTGACCCAAGATGCCGACCACTGATGCGTTACCTAGGCGACGGATGCTCGGCAGACGGCATCGATGCTATCAATCGCACGGAAAAGCAGCCCTGATTGATTGCTGCTTTCTCAATCTCTGCTGCAGAGATGACCATTGAGCGAATGAATGGAGGGGCGCTGAGGCATGGTATTGTTTTGAGGTGGGTCGTCCGTCGGGGCTTCAGCTTGAGGAGATTTTCATCTCTGTCGTTTTACCAGCACGCGAACCTGATTTCGAGTTCGCCTTTTTCGCCATTGAGTAATGCCAAAGTCGACAATTGTAATTACAACTAGATATCTTGAAAACTGAGCAGTCCGTTTCACGTATGAATAAAAACGACAATACTTGGCAAAAGTGGACCGGGAATGGTAGCAATATAAATATTAGTATGGGGAAATATTTCCTTTTAGGGAAAGGCTTTTATGGGGCATTGAGTTTACAAAGTAAAAAAATTGGGGTTTTAGGTATTCTTGTCGTGAAGTTTGGCTGTCAAACACCATACATTGATTTTTCCTTTGCACATTTCTTTCTGCCCTTTAAAAATATCTAGGATACGTAATGTGCCTTCATATCTATTTCATGCATTTCTCTTTAACAATAACTTGGAGGTCTATTGTCATAAAATAATTTTGTTCCAACTTCAATCACCCCCCCCCAAAAAAAAACTATTTGAATATCTGAACTAATTAGTAACTAATTTTTCTACCATTTCATTTCTTTTAAAGTTTGAGTCTCTTCCTGAAAAATAATTCATTGACGAATTTTACTTTACAATACAAAAAAGTTTATTCTCTGCGTGAATAGTGAAATTTTAACACAAAATTAATTTCCTTGTAAGTTTCTCGTCGTCTCAAAAAAAAATAAACTCTCTTAGCCCGGGGTTTGTTAGTTTGACCATCAATAAACCTGTTTAAAACATTGTTCGCCAAATCCATCATTCTATTCCTCTTCTTCCGAGAAAAGTTGCACTTCCCGCCCATAACCGCACCCGCGGAAAAACAGACAGGCGGTTGCCTCACTCTAGAGTTCCTCTTCTTTCCTCAAATCGTAATAAAAATTGAAAAGGTGCTAGTGAATCTTGAGTGATATGGTCTCCAGAAATAGACCCAAATATGCACCAAAGATACCTCTCATTAGGTTCTTTGTGTTTATGTCTACCTTCGAGTGTGGGTGTGTTAGCTTCGAAGTGAATGACACCGTAACTCAAAAGTAAGCTCACTCGGCTTAAGAGCACCGCATCTCTGTCAGTTGCTCTGGTTTGGGAGGAACAACGGTAGCTAAAAGCGGCTTCATTCAATTATTGCTTAAGGCGGCTTTACATGGTTTTCTAAACGCGACGCGATTGCAGAAAGTTTTCCTCGAAGATGAGAGCGACTGAAGAATCTCATTCTTGGCTCTGTGTAGCTACGTCATCATCAATAGGAAATGGCGTTGCTACGATCGCGTCGCGTTTACCACGCCATGTAAACCCGCCCTTAATTGCAAGAAGCGCGGTGATTTGTTTATTTGGATGGGGATGAAAACGAGCGTGGGTCGGACGTAATACATGGAAGTGATGTGTAAATATTTTGATACGATTAATTAGGTAATTGAAAATGGCTCTGAAAATACTCTCCCTTTAGTTTTTTTTGCGGTGGTTGGATGGCTTAGCAGAGCGGGAGCTGTTTGCGGTCACTGCCTTAAACATTTCTATTTCGAGATAGGTTCGCCTTAAAAACTTTAGGGGGGGGAATGTATGTAGCCCTGCAGAGGGGGATTATTCCAGCGTGATACATAAATAAAGTTGCAAGATAAATAAATAACTACCTTATCCTCGAAGCTCGCTCTATTTTTTCATGGTTAATTTTTTAATTGAGTTTATTATTGATTATTACCCTTCCCGATCATGTATATTATAATCATCAAATGACACAACAAACTTTCCTTTCCAATTATAAATCCCCTCACCATCAATCAGCCAAACACAGATCCCACCAGAGCTATCAAACTCTTCCCGAGATAACTATCAGTCTATCCCTGCACGATCTTCTAGTTAAAAGATAATCCCGTCTTCTAACTAAACCACAAATAACCTAACCGGTCACGCGATGCAGTGAAGCCGTCTTCGCACCCATTTCTCGTCATTAGGGCCGGCCATCCGTCTTTGTTTGGACGCAGCGCTCGGGGAACCCGCCCAACACTTCCGAGAAGCCACTAATTATAGAAAATCTCTTGAGCACCAATTAAGTTCCCGTTTGTCCCATTAGTTGAGAGGCATCGGCGTGTGCCTCGTTTGGGTGCCTGGGATCGATAATAATTGTTGTCTCGTTATTTGACTGGTTTCTAAACACTACAGTCAAATCTGGATAAGTGGAATTGGTCGGGACCGACGTTTTCGTTCCACTTATCCAGGTATACATATTTGATGATATTTTGTTTCACTTATCGATAATAATTCCACTTGGACATGTTTGATCTTATTTTATTCCACTTATGCAGGTAACCTCCTGCGTTTCCCTCGCCTAAAATCTTCATATAATACATACTGCATGTATAGAAACCTTCAATCCACAATCATTGCTTCCAAAAGAAATCTGTCTGTACCTATAACAGATATAAAAAGTAACGTGTTTTATCTTTTATTATAATGGATCATGTAGTGAAATGTTTATCACTGCATGAACTTATTTATTCCAACAAAACACATATCTCAAGACGGTCAAAATTGCCCTAAAAATCTATCTACTCTTGGAATAAAGTAGGAAATTTTCAATTCTTTCTAAAGTTATTTTTAATGATACATATAAATAAAAAAGTTACGTATTTTTCTTTTAAGTACTTTAAGTACTTTAAGTACTTTATTTATACTTAATTGAAAACTATCAATATTAAATACGGTATGCAGTCGACTCCGCTTAATGTATTAATCACGGTTAATATAATCATTCGAAAACGTTATCAGAAGAAACAAGTCCCAATCATTCCTATTTGACGAAAAATGTATCGTTTTATGTAATCAAAGCATAATTTATTTTATCAAAATTTTCTATATCCCCCACAAAAAAAAACATCCACCTCGTAAAAACGTTAGTATGTGAAAAAGATTCGAAAAACAAGGTAGTTTGCTTTGTGATTAAAATATACCGACTGAAAACCTATACGACCCGATCAAATCTGCAAAAAAGAGCATAGCGCGCGTAGGGGTAAAGTTGTTTTTTCTGCATACTGTTTGCCTTAAAGGAAAAACAAGTTCTACAGTCAATGAACGGACGGCGCGTGGCGTTTCGAGAAGCAGTCAAAAATGAAACTGCAATCGCATAATACGCTTATCTTTTTAACACCTTCAAAAAATTACATTATCGAAGCAGGTGAGAAAGGTTTTGTGATAACAGTCCAATAAAATTGGGGAAGAGTTTGGAAAGACATTTCTAAATTTAAAAAACCCAAAGATGAATAAATTCGTTCAGTTTCATTTACAACTTGTCAACACGTTATTTTGATTAAAACTTGAATCTATGACTCAATTTTTTGAAAATGTGTCGTTACTAGAAAACTTAATACTTACTAAGCTACTTAAGAAGATTAGTTTTATTCCCTTTTAAACAATTCTCAAACCTAAAATTTAGCTCAATCCAAACTTGATATATTTTTTCTGGTCTCTTTTCAGTTTAAAAATCGGTTGAATGGGAACATTACCAACATCAAAATCAAAACATGTTCTTTAAATCAATAACACATTTGTGAACAATAAAATCAATACCAAAACGAAGGTCGGTAGCTGTGAAAAGAAAACATGCATATCCGGTGTTATGCCTCAATACGTTGTTGTGGCACCCAATAACAGGTTTACCAAGAATTCCACGGTAGCTCATTACTAAGAAAGCATTCTCACAAAATCGTGCAGTGCCTCCTAAAAATTTCCACAATTGTTTTCTCTTGGCCATCAGCATTTCTCATCTTTGTTCCAACGAAACAAATGCAGTTTCTACCGAATGAGCTTAGAATGTATAAACCAAACTTCAATTGCTCCTATTTCCAAAGTGTACTTTTTTTGTTTTTAACATGGCTATTCTTGAAAGGGACTAATGTCCTAAACCCAATTAATGTGCTGGAAAAGCTGATAATGATATTGATATTTACTTAATGATTTAACTGCGGAGTAAAATATTGTGAAATGAGGATCTATAATAACCCAATTGTTCACCAATTATTTTCTTCTCCTTTTTGTTTTATTAGTTTTTAGATTTTAAATAAAAATTTTATTCGATAACCTAAGGGAAAAAATTTGAATGAATAACACTTATTTTCCATAGTAATTATCTTATGTATGGTTTTTCTTATCTTGGTTTTGATTTTAAGTAATCAAGTTTCAGAAGACGAAGCAACTAATTTAGTCCGCATTATGTTTGATAATAACATCAACAAAAATCAAGTTTCGAGGTTGAGGAACTTTTACACGTTGCATAAATATCTAATACATTCTCATTTTATAAATGTGTTAAATGGAGCAAGGGATTATGTAAAATGACTTTGCCTATATCATGTGTTGGGGTAATCGTATGTTAGCTCTTCTATAAAATTTCTGTTGTTTATTAAGTGAGCTAACCTGGCTTTTGTACATTAAGAATCAATCATGGTGCTCAATACACAATCAATCATGGTGTGGGGAAAATAATCCATAATTTTTTTGTTTTTACATAAGCGGTAAAAGGGCTACATTAGGAATTAAGCTGGGAATTCGAGCCATTACAAAAATGCTCCAAAACAATTTGTCTGTACCTACTGAAGCAATAATTTTATCCCATTTATGGTACTTTAGTGAGGGTCTTGGTGCTTTGATTGGTTTTGTTGGTGGCAGGAGAGAAAACAGATTTGGCTCGACTGTTCAGTGGACATTGAAAAACCCTCAGGTTTTCCCAATGGTAATAGGACTTTCCCTGTTTGCACCAAGTCCAATGTTAAGGATGCCATTTCACAACATCTTATTAAATGGGTTAACTTGGAGCGAGAGGACCTTTTCACTTTTCACAGAGAAGAGTCACTTTTGTTCTAGAACTCATGGATCTGATCTGATTCATATAAGAAAGAAGATAATTGCATCCGAATTGCTTCAAAGCACATCCTTCTTAGGTTAAGTTTCAATACTGAAACCTTGTAGTACAAACACTGCAAAAGACTCGATGGAACTCGCACACACTACAAACACATATATCTCGAGTGGCCCATGCATCATCCCTATTGAGGACGGACAGGATGTGTCGACACGTATCCCCGAAAGGTGACATTGCACCCGACAAAAGACCCCCTACTAAATGCATTACTTGAAAAATTATCACATCTCCAGCCTCTCGGGTGACACCGACACAGGCTTGGCCCCCTTAATAAACCTTATATCAGCGTGTTTGCATAAAGACCTCACACTCTAAACCTCCTGCTGGACTTTTGTGTGGCTAGGCGCGGCGTGTCGACGCGTGTCGGGGCCGCGCCCCTGCGTCTTGAGAAAGGCCCCCGTGCATGCAGATGGACGGGAAGGAGTGGGGTTCATCTGCTTGGCAAACATCGGTGAGGTTTTTTTTGTGTTGAGTAGAGTTGTTTATAGGGGTTGGTGCGGCTGGGTCGGTTTTGTTACAGTCCTGACCTTCCTTTAGAATCTTCCTTTGGGGATCTTCTCGATCTCTTTGTTGGAAAACCTGTAAATTTTTAGGTAGATTGAGGGGAGTAATGTATTGGAACTCCAAGGGTTTTATCAGAAACTCGTGAAAGTTGTAGAGATTTGACTGTATAGACCCGTGGATAGTGATGTGATAAATTTGATATTTTTAAATCTGTGGAGCCCAGCGGCACCGATTTGGGAGAATCCATCCAAAATATCTTCGGGAAAACCCTCACAGATTTTATACAGCAGATGGAGTTGAACATTTGACTGGTGAAAGTGGGCACCGCTAATTCGTTAGTGATAACTAGCAGTAGGTAAAATCAGTATTTTTATGTATACTTGAGTAAATATGTTAAATGCTACCAGGTATCAAAACAAGGTATCCTCTAAAAGTAGTTTAGTTAAGTAAAACTCCTAGATTCCTAGTACTACTCTAATGTGTTGATGCCTAAAAGTAATTGACATAGAGGTATCAATATCAGAGTAAGGTAGAGGAATGTATGTGTAGGAGTGTACTTTAGGAGAGCCAAACATTTACTTACTTAACTTTTTTTCTTTCTAAAAGTAGGAAAATTTTCTAATCAACTTGAGTTTGCCTGAGAGTGGAGGCTTGTAACATTCGATTTTTAAAAAAGAAAAAGGTTTTTTTTTTATCAGAAAGATGTTCCTTCTAACCTTGACGTAGAAATTTAACGATTGAGGCGCTTGTCAAATTAACTCGGACGATTTTGATAACACAATTAAGGTGTTTGCAGCAATAACGAGCTAACTCCAACAGCTTTACATTGGAGTTAAAATGTTGCGGCAGCGCCTCAGTCATTAAATTTTTACTTCAGTGTCAGATGGAACATTTTTTTTATGTAAAACCTTTTCTTTTTTATAAATCGAATGCTACAAGCTTCCACTCTCAGACGAACTTTTTCATCCTTTTCACACTACTTAAAAGAGGCTTCGAGTGTGTGCCACCTAATTCCCCGATTCCACGGTAGTGACGGATTTCCTAAAAATATAAAATTCCTTTCCCAACAATCCCCACCTTGCACGACCCCCCTCTTTCGCACTAAATGCCTTCTTAATCGGGCCAAAACTTGACTTTCCTCCCATTATGCCTCGCTCGTTTCCTGGAAAATTCCGATTCTTTGACAGCCCAAACGATAAACGAGCCCTCTCCTTTTTTAAAAAGCCGGGGAAGTAGTTGCTCATCGCATTGAAGGCGAGGGGAGTGAGGAGATGTCTCGGGGATCCGGTCCCCGCACCCCCTAGAGGAGGATCCGGTACTAGGCTTGGTCCCCCGGCCGAACACTAAAAATCTCTTGTCGCCCTTTCCTGCTTCTCCATAAAAGATGCTCTCTACCCGAGACTCACCTGAGCACGTTTCGCACGGTGGGCCGGATTTGGCAGGGGCTTGGTGATGGTGCACGTGGGGGACCTGGGGGTCTACTTTGCTTATTCATGATGGGCACACTTACGGCCACAGCCATCAGCGCCGGTGTTAACCAGCAACTAAAGAAAGAAAAATTAGCTTTTTACTGACTGATGGGTGAAATCTCCCTTTTTGATCAGGGGATTAACACCGACGCTGATGTCTGTGAATATGGCTGTAAGACTAGATGTATTAGTTGGCACTTTCCTCTGCTGTACATAATCCAACAGAACCTAATGTTATAGTATTTAAAAAAAAGTACTACTCCTAAATATTCTTCGATATGGTATTCTTAGTTTGATTACGGTATCAACATTTTGCAAGAAAAGTAATAATTTTACTTCAAGCACACTTTTTTCATCTTAACAATTTAAAACAGGATTTTTAAGTAAGAAATTATGTAAGAATCATGCAGTTGTCTCATGAGTAAAGCATTTGTCTCATAACTACTTAATTTGTCTCATTGGCGATGCGTTTATCCCATAGCATAAGTCCTGCATTTGTCCCATTTACATTCGTGTACACCTCGAATTCGGTGAGGTAGTTGTCTAATAAATTTTTTGGTCTGTAGAGCTGCTTTTAAAAATGCATCTTCAATTATTGAAGTATTACAGTTGCCATTACAGCTAAAAAGTGCTTAAAAACCTGCTGCTGCTACTTAAAACTGCTCGGAGGCTTAGCCACTGCCATTCTGAGCATCTCCTTTATTTATCTCATGAGTCATGCATTTGTCTCATAACTCATAAATTTGTCTCATAAAACGTACATTAGTCTCGTGAGACAAACGAATGACTACACTTTCTGTTTCCTTATATCTCGAATTTGGTGTTGTTGCCTTAGTAAAAAAAACCACTAATTGGCTTGTAAGAGTTGCCTTAAAAATGTCTTCTATCGGAATAATACTGGTGCCGTTATAGAAAAAACCTATAATTAAAACAACGTTTGGTGGACTAATGCAACTATAACTCAGACATCTTATTTGGCTCATAAATAAGGCATTTGTGTTAAGAATTTTACTTTTGTGTCATGATTCTTGCAATTATGTCATGTGTCATGTATTTGTATCAAGAGTCATACGTTTGTCATACATTTGTATCAAGAGTCATACGTTTGTCATACATTTGTATCAAGAGTCATACGTTTGTCATACATTTGTATTATAATTGATGCATTTGTCTCATACGACACTCATTTGTTCTCCAAGACAAATGGATAATTTTATTTTCTGCTTCCTTGCACAGCTAAACAGAACCAAAGGTAAATTTAAACACTTTTGGAGTCTTTTGTAATCGCAAGTCAAAGAACCCATGGTCTTCTACTACTACATCCCCTACTTTCTCCCAAGTATCCCCACACGTGCACACACCATCCCATCCCATAGAGATGATTTTCCGCCACCGGTCTCTTTCAGAGGGACCCCCGTCATAAAGCTTCAGACACCTCACCAAAAGCCATTCTTCTCTCTCCTTCCAAGGGTGGGTCTCCTCCCGACGTCCTGTCCCTCCCTGGTCCGTCCACGCGACGGTCGCGTGTCCTGTTGGTTGCCATGGCGACCCGCACCTCCACTTCCTCCAAGACAATGCTCGAGAAAAAGGACTTTGTCCCGTCGTCCCCATCCCCTGGGTAATGTGTCTTGGGTGTGAATGGAGGCTCGGAGTAAATATCCGATCGGGAGGACGGTAAATAGCCCGGGTTTTGTGGAGCACTGCCCGTATTGTCGTTGTGTTGGGAAAAGTAATCCCTCTTAGGGATGGAGTAGGGGTTATGAATATATTTTCCTTGTTCCTGGGACATACAGTTCTTGATGGTGGGCATTTTATTGGTGTTTGAAGAGATGCGGGGATCAGTGGAGAGTGGCTCTCTTTTGTCTGTTAGTTCGATTGTTCCTTATAAAAGAAAGGTGCAAAATTATGTATTTAATAGACCCTTAAGTATAAATGTTACCTTTTATTCGTTAGATATTTTTAATGAATTGTAGTTTACTTTTTGAACAATCGGCATTATCTGCATCATCCCATGTTGGATTCGTTCATTTCCCAGTGTTACTTTATGAATAAAAATCACCATTGCTGTTTTAAATGAGGCGAGTTTATCGTTTTCTTTGTATTATGAAATTCTAAAAGCTTTTTGCATTAGTTTTCTTTTTTATTTTGTTGCCTCTCTAGCAACCAATTTTTTTTTCTTTTCTAGACAGTAATAAATTTCTTTCAGGATTTTATTTAGAATCACGAGTCGCGTCCAGGATGAGCAACTAATGCAATTTGCATCATTTTTAATAAGGTTTACTTAATATTTTAGTTTTATCAAAAGTATAATGCTGTTCTAAGTTAAATAAGGTATTTTAAACGTTTAAATTTTAGTGAAAAAACTGTTGTAAACTTATAGAACATACATATAATTCGTTATGTAGATGGTCGTGTGGCCATAAACTCTGCCTGGGCGATGTTGTTAATTTTATTATGAATTTTAAACGTATCTTCTATGCGTTAGAAATAGAAACGTATTGATAAATTAAATTTTAAAAACTGAGTTTGTGTAAAATTACTATTGCAACATTCTCTTCCAAAACAAATGTTTGCAAAGATGGATTGTTTGAATATTTTTAGACATTGACCCATTTTTTAAGTGAAAAATGTATTTAAAAAATTAAATTTCCCCCATTCATCTGTCCGACAGTTTAATAGTTACTAATCATCTCAATAATTTTCATTGCTATACGATTTGCATGAAGTTTTCATTATTCATTTGATTACACAGTAGTGACTTAATTTGACTAATCCTTTTGACCTTGGTCGTTATATTTTCTCGGGAAACCTGAATGTTTCTATTCTACTCTTGAAAATAACTCTCAAACTGACATTGAACGTTTCTTAGCCACCAGGATCCTTTAGCATACGATTTGCAGACAATGCTTTCGTGCTGACTTTCTACAAGGATGGAAGGCAATCCATTCACTTTCGACGTATCTCCCATCATACGTCTGACAATTAGTTCCTGAAAAGGCGGATCTTTTTTTTTTTGTGTTTCTCGGTGACAGTTCGCTTGTAAGTTGAATCGAAGACGTGAAATTATTTAAATTTTATCCATTCATTTAACATATCATTTATTTTGCTTTAATTTGGATTTTATAGTTTTGTTTTGTTGAAAATGCGTTTGAAACTTAATTTATAAGAAAAGGAAATGCAAGAGGAATATGTGATTATTTTATTAAGAGAAGTTGTGATTGGGGGATTTAAACTGTGCAAAAATACATGATGAGATGAATAAAAAATTTTGCTGTAACTTATTAGATAAAAAATACCTGTTCTCTGAATCTTTAGCTTTTTAAATCCGTTTTTTAGGTTGATGAAAAAATTGCAACGGCCTATCTTCTATACCTGTTTATTAAATTACAGATTAAAATAGAACCTTAAGGGCTCATCTGAATTTTTTCAAAGTACATTTGTGAGTTGTTTTTTTTTTTTTATAGAGAACCCAAATCTCTTAGCGGTTAAGTAAAGAAATATTAGTTAAAAAAAATTTTAAACTTTTCTTTAGAAAAAATATTTTTTAAAAGATAGGTTTACGCTGTGATCATAAAAAAATGATAGTTCCTGGAAACGTATAAAAAGGATGTCAAGCTTCCTCGGACCCTGTGATATTTATTAATAAGTCTTCTAAATTAAAAATTTTAGTATTTTTAAAAAATAATTTAAGTCATTAGACTTTTAAAATTCTCTCTTAAACTTAACACTACCAATTTTAAAAAATGTAGGTAGCTATTTTGTACAGAACAATTTAAAATGTTTGATGGATTCTTTCCAGTCTTAAGAAATCTCCTAGACTTATCGACAAGACACTTTTTTTTACCTGACCTTGCTCATATATCCCGGGTATCACTTTCAGCTGCACAATCGGCAATAAAACTTTGAATTGAGCGGCATCGAGACTCTTTTGTCGCTGTCCCAAAATAATGCGTTTATGCCTCAGCAAAGCGCTTCTCTCGGTGCGTTAGTTTTATAGGCCCTCATTGAAGACGCGGGGAGTTCTCTGGAGCAGCCCCGGGAGACATAGGTGCGTCCCTCCCAGCTGCAGGATGTGGAGGAAGGGTCAGGAAGGCAGATGGACCCTCAACCCTTTAGTTGCGGACCTGGTTTTGAGAAACGGTCTCTCTCAGACACTGTGTCTGTGTTGTACATGCTTCAGTGATCGAATCAAAACTGCGGTGCTTTTTAGGTCATGGGGGTTTAGATCATGCGGATCATGGGGGTTGTTGCATAACACAAAAAGTACTAAAGTACATTAGCTTAAAAGTACAGAGGAAATAAGTTTAATAAGTTCTGAAATACAATCGACTCCGCTCAATGTGATCACATTTGTCCAAGATCAAAATGATAACAATATCCGATTGATAATAATAAGCGGTTCTATAATAAAAAGTGGCAGATAGTGTAATAAGAATGTTTGCATTAAAATCACGTTTGTGTAGTCCTAATGGAAGTATTTAAAACTACTTTCTAGTATGTTTTCTGGAACTTTAACATTCTTGAAGAAAAATGTAGAGTGGATAATATACAGTGGAAGCTCTTATAGCGTAATTAATCCGTACCGAGTTTTTTGTCGCTATAAGAGCAAACTTCGAGTGATACTCGAGTGTAGAATATCACTCGTTTAAAAGCATTAAACTCGTTAAGCTAAACTATCAATTTTGATGCTTTTAGGGAAGGTGGACTCGATAAGACGATAAGAAGGTGGACTATAAGAGCTTCCACTGTAACACTATACTAAATTAATGACTCATTTTGTATGTTTATGCAATTGAAATCAGCCGTCAAAATGGTGAAAAAGGAGATTTTTAGGGAATTTCTCTAAATTTTGATAACATTAAACGATATACTGATCATTGTTCACATAAATTGATACAGTTTGCGTTAAGTTTAGTAGGAGTGGTTGGGACTAGTCAATTTCGATAATACTATCCGATTGATAACATTAACCGTGAACTGATCACAGCGGAGTTGACTGTAGTTGTAAATGTTTGGATTTACTACTCGTTTTAACAAGCTTATGTTATCGTTTTGTACATCATACGACAAAGTAAAACTTGATTAATTAGAAAAAGTAGCAAAAGATTTCTCCATTTATACAAGCTATGATTGAATCAAGTGCTATCCTTCTAATTTCTTGGTATTCATCATTAAGTGTCCTTACACAAGAATCAAGTGGTTAAATTTGAACTTGTTGCCTTATTTTATTTAAGACTAATAATGAAAAAAAAACAAATATTATTAGGTTCTAAAATAATGTTTTGCATATTTTTTAACTGGTCTTTTTTTAAAAAATTAGTTGGTTGTTCGGTAAGGTCCTCGTAAAGCCAATGCTCCTCTATCTTCTCATTGGTCAAACGAAATCATTTGATGATGCTTTTCTTGTTACTTGATAACTTCAACCAATTACGGTAGAGATGAGGAAAGGCTCAACTAAGACTAAAGAAACCTTATCCTCCTTAACGCATATTCATACTTTATAAATTTTTAACTGTAAGCAAACCCTCGAAATCGGTAACCGTGAGAACCTATTCAGAAATAATAAAAAAGCAAGAACTACCTTCATTGTCATGAGAAAATACTTCCAAACTTTAATTGGCAAATGCCTACATAAACTGAACAACAGCTTCTGTATTACCTCCAACCACACGCGAAAGAATGAATACCTTTCCTTTCGAACAATTACCAACGACCACTTCACGCAAAATCTCGGAAAAGGGCTCGTAACTCCCTCTTCTTTAACTCGCAGCATACTCTACCAAGTATTATTTCTTCGAGGTTCGGTTTCTTTGCCATATAAGCCCTCAAGGGTTCCGGTGCCACTATAAATGCCATTCGAACTTGAATCACTCTCTTCCACAGATACAAATGAACCTGACGCATCGTATTTTTTTTCTTCAAATTATAAGGACCGAATAGATTGAGTATTTGGTGGCACGAAACCCATTGTTGCCGTTGAGGATTCGTGAGCCGAATGACCAACTGCTGCGTGTCGGACTTGGAGAAGATTGGGCTGGTTAAGAAGTTCTTCTTTTTTGTTTGAGATAGCGGCGAGTAAATTGAGTTTTATACGACGTTGTGAAGTTGGTGTAACATATCTGGTACCGTTTGAGGTGTTTTTTTCCTTCTTAAGAAGCGTTTCCACTTATTGCGGTACGGCAATCCGATGAGACCTATAGACGGATTACATTTAAACCAAAGAATTTGACTCGATATTTTAATTGACTAATTCTATCGAGCATTTTCAATCACATGACTCGGACTTAACAACGGCCTTAGCAACGTTGTTTTTGTCCTCCAGTGACGTCATGTGCGAATGCTTCTATTGGATGACGTCAAGTGCGAATGCTCTATAGGTGTTCAGCGTAACCAAACTTTAATAACGGTTATTTTCCTATGGTTTAGATATAGTACTAATTTTATCATCATAGTATGAGAAAAGTGTGCTTAGATTGAATTATTTCAATTAAGAAGGGAATGGGTTTTTGTAGAAATTAATTTACATTCGTATTTGAGGAAACTTTAAAATTTTGCCAAATAAGTATAAAATTCCACTCTGAAACATTTTCATCCCTTCTATTCTATCTATTCTAAAATCATCATAACTACAATTCTACTTTGCATACTATTTTGAGTTTTCGTTATGACTTAAAAGCAACCACTTGAACAATAGACGAGGTATTTACGAACGTTGAAGAAAAAGTAATAAAAAAACCTTCTTAATTCATCCACATCAATCAAGTTTTATCCTAATGAATATTATCATTAAACATCATCGCGTTATGGATGAATGATCGCATTGTTCAAGGTGAGGTTTGTAAAACTTTTCATGTAATTATCATCCTAACGGAATTAGGCGCTACATTTTTGCGAAGGGGGATGATGGATTAATATTAACAAATTGGCTTCGTATTTTTCTTTTCGACTTAATTTTGGCACGCAACCTGTCTCGGGTATCGGACGAAGATGACAAGCATTTTTTAAAAACTTTTTGTAGTTTTAGTTAAGCATATAATGTGTTAAAACAGAAAACTAATTCAACAAATCTCTTGTTGAAAGTTCTGGTCTTTCTGTGTTGCACTTTTATTTTACTCCTATCTGTGAATGCGTTGAATTCAGAATGTCTTCACATATTGACATCATTGTTTGATACTTATATCTAATTCATAACATTAATAAATAGTGTCTAGCTAGAGGATTAATAATATAGTTGTATTGATGATACATCGGAGTACCAAATTTGTCTTTTTGTAGCCTATAGTCTTTATGACAAAAAGTCGAACAGATTATCTCTATACAAAATATTTTCTAATAGGACATCCTAGAGTGGGACACTATTGAACTGGTGCTGTATAAAAGATAAAAATATAATTCATATCAGACAGTGAATATTAATAATTTAAGTTTGATACCTTTATACATCATTTAAGATACCATAAAAGGATACAATGCATTGCATAATTTCCCATTCAAATATCTTCTCTGACCTTATCCTTATAATACGGAATAACCCGAATCTCTATAAGAATACCTTGTACTTTCTTTTTCTTCCAAGACACTATATAACGCACTTATACCTTATGGAGCTCTAAGAAACATATCTAGCGAATGTTATTCCTCCTCCAGTCTTTGATGTAAACAACTTAGACCCACTTAGGTACTTCTACGGGTTACCCATCAGTTGCACCCTATTCAAAACGTGTTGGTCAACCCTCACGTGAAATGACCCTTCCGACCCCCTGTGATGACGGAAATGCAACTGCCCAAAGGGGTATTATGGGAAGGGGTTAAAGCATTGATCAGGCATTCCTCATTCCGTGGGAAAGATTTTAAAACTGTTAGTCACTTACTGATGCAAGATGCCAAAGAAAAGATCCTTGGTAGGAGTTCTCGGTAGATTTATCGGCCTTTCGGGGGTTTTATTTTTGTCAAGGTAAAAGCTGACTGATGAGCTTATTTTCGGGATTTCAGACATTTGTAGATTGTATGGTCTTTGAAAAATATAATAACCAGACAGACCAAGATCATGTTTGATATTTGATTACCTATATACGCATACTTATTATTAAAAAGTGGTTTTATTGCAGGCATAAGGTTATAAGTGACAATTATTTTTTTTAACTTTCAATATAAAATCCTTTTGTATAAATTTTATTTCCCAATATTAAAAATTAAGTTTGAAAATGTTACAAAAGAGTAATGAACTACTCATTTTAGAGAAGTTATCCTGTAAGTTTCGTTTTCTTGCAATGATGCCTTATAGCTGAAAAAGCACTAGACAATATCTATTTCATTTTAGCGTCTGCATTTTACCTTTTCATACACATGACATCACTACTACTTAAAGTACAGAGCAATTGTTTATAAATGATATTTCGTTGCAATATGACATTAACGGCTGGGAAGCATAAACTACAGGTGAGTTTCATATCTTACTCAATGTAATGTTCGTACTCAAGCAAACAAGGAATGCACTACATTATTTTTAAACTACACACTCTTAATTATTGACTTGTTATTATTTTATTTACGTTTAATAT
Source organism: Tetragnatha montana (assembly GCA_963680715.1). Taxonomy (NCBI): domain Eukaryota; kingdom Metazoa; phylum Arthropoda; class Arachnida; order Araneae; family Tetragnathidae; genus Tetragnatha; species Tetragnatha montana. The sequence goes on from OY796682.1 coordinate 26,059,501, forward strand.
TGAAGGTGGTTCTAGAAATATATTGTATAATTATCAAAAGTAATCAAATGAACAGAGGAGTAAAGCATGGATTTAAAATAATATTGACTCTTGTGGTTTTTCATATTTTTTTTGTCATTACTGACATAATTCCGTGTCACCGACTAGCCAGATTAGTACACTTGGTTGGGAGTCGATGTTCCAGATCACATAATTATGAAGGTCAAGGGAAGTGCACTCAATTCATTATGTCATGCATAGCTACTTTTAAGAATCTGTAAACGAAGTGATAAAAAGTCAGGCCCTTCTTGTTTTGTTTGATGGCGTTAGTGTTCTTTTAAGTAACGTTTTAAACGGAGTTGACCTTTACTTTTGGTGATATTTTTATAACATTTATTAATTGTAATAAGTTCAGAGTAATTTTTCCAGACATTACGCATTTTGTCGAATTCTCCCAGGTCTTTTTAACCCATTAAAAATTTGCGGTTTCACTTTTGCGTTTGGTTTTGATTCTTGACCGAATGAAATGACGTTATTTTTGTCTGTCTTGGATTCATTATTTGATAAATCCGGATTGCCGTACCGCAACCAAACGCAAAAATGGAAACGCTCCTTAAAAACCGGCCAAGTCGTCACATTCCGGCCAAATATCATAAAACTAATTGTCCGATATAGGGACTTTCCGCCATAAAACCCAAAACAACCAACCAACCAACCACAAAACTAATTGAAAAGCTATAAAATTTAGTTATAATACACTGCAAAAATAATCGTTCAGAAACAGAAAAGCTCATGCAGCAAAAGTTGACAGAGCTTTCCTGACAGAGAGTTGACAGACTTTTTCTGTATGCAACGATCCTCTACAGACTGATGTCTCAGGGGTGTTTTTTTTTTTTTTTTTTTGAAATTTCGGAAGTTTTAGTGGGTTATGTTTCAAAAAATTTTCCCAGAAAAATTCTTGGTATACAGAAAATGTTCGTTCAACAGAAAAATCTCATATATAGGAGAGCTCTGGCAACTTTGGCTGCCAGATTTTTTCAGTTTCTGGATGATTATTTTTTGCAGTGTACCTAACCAGAGTGAGCGCGTACCTTCTCGGTCTTCACATTTTAAAAATTGAAAAGTTGTTTAATGATGTGAATAAATTAAAAGTAGAAGCTATAAAAATAGGATTCCATTGTTAAGCTGAATAAAATTGGAAGCTCCTCATAGTGTAAGCCATTACAGAAGCGCTTTTTTTAACCCACTCAATTGAAATCCCGAGTCATTTTGTAAGGAAGCAGTGCAAGTGTTTCTCGAAATCTTAATGGCTCGAGTAGAAGAGATGAATGGCATTGCCAGTGGATGACAAAAGCATCCGAAATGGAAGTACCTTTTTTCGGGGTCAGGGTCGGAGTATACAAGGAGAGCGCTCTGGAGATTCGAACGCAGCAGAGAGACTTAAAAATAACCTCTTTCGAGAGTGAAAGGTGTGTAAAAAAAATTGTCAGTGAGATTTCTTCGAAGGTTGCGCTCACTCGGTTTGGCGTTTTCACGAAATTTTGTTTTGGAACAAAGACGGTGGCTTTTCTGGATGACAGCTGTTTGTGGGGTGTCTTCTCTTGTTGAATTTTCTGAGAGGGTGAGACGGATTTAGCAGACAGTTTATACGAGTTAAATGGATCTGGTGTCCCTTCTTTTGAGGGTTTTTTTTTGTTAGGAGGTGGTTTGATCTGTATTTGATGATTCGTAACGTTTTACAGTTGCCTTTCTTTGATATTTCGTAAACTTTCTGTAGTTTAGATGTGAAGTAAAACATCCAAGTTGATATTTCATCAATTTGATGCAATTGTAAGAGACTTAAATATTTTCTTTGGAGTCTAACTTCTCTAAGACTTTTGTTTTCATTATTTTAACCCATGATTCGATTATTATGTGCCCGAATATTAAATGAAATAAATTTTGAAAATTTTAAAATTTACATAAAGTTGTTTTTTTTGCATTCTAAAAGTAGTCATAACTTAAGAACTACACCCAGAAGCTTGCAACTTAGGTCATTTGATTCATATTTCTTTTATGTTTAAAATGGTAGGTATCATAACTAACTTCCTTTTGAACATGTAAATATTTTTTTGTTTAATTTAAATTTTATTGCGATTAAAAATCTAGTAATAAACATACTGTGTATAAAATTTTAAGATGAAATACTAATATTGTCACTAAATTGAAAAATCTGTTAATTGTTGTTTATAGGTTTTGCAGTTTTGAAGTTTAATCGGTACCACCTAACTCATGTGTAATTTTTTTGGTATATTAGTTAGATACCTATAAAACCAACCTTTTCTGTTAAGGAGGGGTTGAAACATTTTCATTCTCAACTTATAAATACAATTTTATAGCTCTAATACATGAAAGGGAGATAAAAAAACAAACAAGCCATGCAAATTTTTTAAAAAAGTTCCTTTAGCCACACATAACTCCTCTTGGACAAAATTAAAATAAATTTATCCCACTACCTTTTCTTTAACGTTAACAACAGGGTTCTTGAACCTCAACCTAAAAAAAAAATAAAAATAAAAATCTTGAAAGTTTCGAAACTGCTTCACTAACGTTCACCTTTTCCAACCTGGAAACCCAAGTCTCTCTCTCGCAACTCGATATTCCTAATAATTCCCCTCTTCTCCACGTAACATCTCTAATAACTCCCCCAGCTGGGACCTGTCAAGGGGCCATCGTAATAATAATTACGACCCTGCTAATTTCGCCACCGTCTCCCGTTTCCTACTCGAGGAAAAAGGCCCGAGAGAGAGAAAAATGCCCCATCTTCTTATACCCTTCGCTCCCTTTGGCATTGATAAATCCGAAAGTGGAAAGCGAGGATGATAAAAAGAGAGTGGATAGAAGATGTGGCGTGGGAATCTGCAGCGGCTGCGGTGAGAGAAGTCGCAGCTTTTAATGATAATGGGGGAGAGGGAGATTAGAGAGGTGTCTATTTTTGGAGAGTTGACCAGGTTGGGTTGCAATTCTGCTGCTTCGTTTCCTGAAATTCGTGAAGTTTGGTATTTCATAGATTTTTACGTGGAAAAATTCGTTGCTGTGTTGATAATTTTGTGCTTCTCCATCAGAGTTGTCTGTTCCGTTAAGAATCGTCAAGTTGTTTTTGTTAGAAATATTCGCCAAAAATTGCAAAAATCCCGAATAAAATATGCAGTTTTATTGATTACATAAATATTTATTTAATGAATTATTAATAATTTGATTATTTTCTTCATAAATGTTATAAAAATTACTACATTCAACTCATTGGTTTGATTAAATGGTAATGGGGGTGTATGAGGATATTGGTATATATTGTTTTTAGGGGACCGAGTGTAGGAAATTGCATCATAATTGTAATAATTAGATCACATTATCCTAAAAAAATTATTCATTTAACTTATTGATTAGTTTAAATATTCTTTTTTGTAAGGAGAAGCTTCTCCTAGAAATGCTGAAGAGAAAAATTAAGCTTTTTTTCTGGAGAATAACAAGATTATACTACAGTTGTTTGGGGCTCAATTCTTCTTATATCCCTTATTTTAATGACAGTTTTTTTTATCAATGTTAATTGTTGAATTTTGTTGTGTTAATATAATTATTTTAATTTTACGCCGAAAAGTCGTAGCTTTTAATAAGTTATGTTCACAATTTTTAAGTGAATAACTTGGGTTTGTCTTTTTATTTTTTGTTCAATTTTGCGTAATAGAATAGGATTCTCATTACTTCCCCAGTCCATTTTAATAGCTCAATGAAATATTTGTAACATTAAATATTCTCCCTTCATAACTAAAAGCTTACATCATGCCGGCTGAATACACGTTAAAAGAGCTATTTAAAAACAACCTCCTCGTGAAGATTACATGATTTTTGCAAACATTTTCCCCAGTCAATATGTATGCACGAACGAAAAAATTCTTCCCCAAAATCCTCCAGAGCGCAAAAGGCGAAATCCTCCCTTAGCATCCCTTTGGCTGGCATCCAAGCCGCCTGACCTCCCCGGAGCGTTTAATACGGCCCGCTTTTTTCAGATCAATTATTCCTGCCGCCTTTGTTAACATGGAGATTTCTCTCCTCTTCGTTTCAATCGGCTTTACCTGTTTCGTCCCGCTCCTCGCAGTTTGGCGAATTGGAAGTTTTGATCGGAGAGGTTTTTGCCAAGTCTGGTGTGATAGCGTGTTTCGATTGATGTAGAGGAGAAGGGAGTTTTTTTTAGTTATTAGGGTGTGTATTTCTTTTGACCGTTTTTACTGTTTTTTTGTAGGAGTGAAAAAACGTACGATAGAGATGATTTTGTTCTTAGAAATGGGCAAATTTACCTAAATTTGAAAATGTAGTAGGACTTGTAATTCTTCGTAAAATTTCATAACGTTTTCTTTATTTTTACAAAACTAATAATCGAAGTGATTGGGATAAAATGTATCCTCAAAACTTATCAGTAGCAGTTGTTCCTACCACTTAATAGATCAAAATTTTAGTTTTTTTTATGCAGAAATTTTATTTTGAATTTGAAAAAGAATAATTTCAACTGTAATCCTTTAATATCCTCGAACAAAAATACGTTTAATCTTAATTAATGACACTAATGCTAAAATTTTAACGAAAATAATGAGAAAAATTATCGAAATTTTCACGTTGATACTCAAATACCTCGAAATCCTAACATTTATAATTGATAATTTGTTGAAAGTAATTAATGCAACAAAATCTTCATCTGTTTAGTTTCGAAAGTATTTGCTACTGTATTTTATTAATTTTCTTTGATCTCTTTACAATTGAAGAAGCATTCCTTTGATCATGATGAAAGTTTTGTTTTTAACCATATTTTGTGTAATTTAAATAAGAATCCATTGCTCTTATTTAAATATTTTTTGAAACTACCTGTAGTCATACCGCCAGGAGAAAAACTTATGACGTCTTACAATATTATGTTATAGAAACGGATTTTTCCACACAATTTCAGGGATGATGGTAATTCAGATAAGCTGAAAAAACGTTTTGTGCAAAATCTGCTTAGCTATAATTTAGCTTTGTATTTTTTTTCACAGTTTTGGTTTTTCTGTCTTTTTCGCCTGGCAGTATGACTATAAAACTTTCTTCAAAGATCAGCATTCAATTTCAAGAAAATTAGTTTTTATTTGCTTTGTAGTTTTTGCATGATAATATTTTTTTTCATTCGGACGCTATTTAAATGATCCCCTTTTCCTTAACGTTGATAATAATTGGGTACTTTGCAATACATTTCCAAAATGAGAAATTTAAGAAAACGTTTCCCGCTCGATCCGGTGCAGAGATCCTCCCCCGATCCCTCGCCAAGCGTCGCCAAGCCGCCGCCGCATTCGATCCGGCCGCTCTCTCGCATCCCCAGAGCGTTCCCTTCGGCCGAGCGAAGCGGACGCCCCTCCTCGTCGTCATGGCAACGCCCGACGCGGAGACGCGCTCTCTGCAGCAGCGGATTACTACTATCGCCGTGCGGTGACTGATGGATTACCTACGCGCACACCGCTACAGGGATTGCTTACTATTCCTACAGGTGAACCGTGGGCAACGGAGGTGATACTCGCGTCTGGCCTGCACAGGACATGGGAAGGAATTGCTGGCCGTGCTACTATTATATCACTGCAACAGCTCTGGTCTTAAGTTTTAGCGCTCTAGTACCGCAGGGGGTGAGTACCCATCTCTCTTTCTCTCTCTCTGTTTTGCATGTGTATCGACCGGGTGCAGTGAAACCTCCAGAACGGAATTTATGTATGGTGCAAGGATTATTCTGTGTGCAAGGTTTCGGTCCGATCTAGACCCCGTGAAGGACAATTCCGTCTTGTGCACGATCCAGTTTGGAAAAATTCCATCCCTTGTTAAGTGCAAGGGGCAGAGCGATTTGTGCACTGCAATGTCTTCCGTTGGATATTTCCCTAATGGATCAGTGGCCGTGTAATGCATGTTCCGTTTTGTACACGTTTCACTGTACCTTGTTGGCTATCCACTGAAATTGAACCAGACCTGGTGCAGTAAATTGAGTAAAATGGAACTACATCAAGAGAAATTTTTAGAAGTTTCCGATTTATACAAATAAATAGACAAACTACATAAAGGGTAAGACTTTCCGGCTCATGCAGTTCCATTTTGGACAATTTTTACTGCACCTTGATGTTCAACTGTTCCAATTACAGATGTGTTATAAGTTTTGTCAGTGCCATAGCTAAAACAAATATTGCATAGTGATACGAAGTCATTTTTTTTTCTTCCCCACTAAATATTCTTTCAGAATGTACCTATATATCCTCTGCATCTGATTTTTGAGTTCGACCGTTTGGTTATAGGATGTTATAAATAGACGAATAGACTGGATTCTTTTAGCCTTGTGTAAGAGAAAATTGCATACTTGGGTATTTTTTTCTGCAATCCAATCGGATTATGTAGCGATTCCTCCAAATTAATTAGTCTAACAAAATCCCCTTTCATTCACGAACAAAAAGAAACACCCTTTACTACACCGTCAATCATTAATAAAAATAATTTATGCATGTTGTTTTTTCCCCAACAAGCATCAACTGTGCCGGTGTAATGTAAGAAAAGCAAACATACGATTCTTGGCGTTTCAGGCGAGAGCGTAGGTTGAAAAAGGTAGAGGTTCCTTGCCTTTCTCCTCCTAAAATATTAATTGCAACGCATCTTTAAAAGAAAACACAAAACCACACACATAGAATATCCCTCGCTTTCGAATGTATTTGTTAGTAGGGGAGGGAGAATACAAGATGCAAATGGGGTCTTAAACTTCTCTTTCAATATAAGTGAAACCAACATCAATGATTTCGAAAGATAGAGTACTATTTCATTATGAAAATAATTTCACCAATTTGTTAGGTTTAATTGAATAGGTAAGTTGATGCAATTTTCTGCCTAAATTTACCTATACAAAGAGGTTTGTTTGATAATCAGTAGTAATCATGAAGGATTTTTTAAAAGGGGTTTCAAAAATTTTCAGATCTATATCATATAAAAATTTATGAAATATTCGATGCAAAATTTAAAATTCTGCAATATTAGAAATTTAGTGTTTGTAGGTGTAATGCATGTAACTAAATTAATAATTTAACTTCCTTCTTTGGTTTAAAAAAGTGATTTAAATTTACTTATATAATCGATTTTTAATTATATATACCTGACCGTTCCTTATTTTCTCAATTTTATTCGAAACAACGTAAAAATGTATTGATATTCATTTAAAAAACTGATTAGGCATAAATTTATATTAATAGAAATTACTGTGCATACAACAAAACATTTTTCTATGTAACATTTTCATGCTTTTATTAACGTATCTCCTATTTTCTCTTCCCTACTGAATTTTGTAACTTTTCATGCTAATTTTCACAATGCTTAAACTTTCTTAAGATTAACTATAATTTCGTTATATTCATTAATACATAATTCACAAAGATTGTATTACATAATGCAATATATCAAGTTGTTTAAAAATATGAAATATTTTATCTTTGAACTATCAAATTTAATGGCATTAATTATATCTTCTTTACTTATATGGCCATATCATTCCTTCTGGACAGTCCATTTATTTGTATAAAATATTGCATATGGATAAAGAATTTTCACATTACCATAAATTTTCATGAAATGTTTTAACTTACGAAGAATCATGTTGTAGTAATGTTTCTTCTATATAAGTCTAATTTTGTTTCGAAATGGAAACTTGTTGAAAAAATTAAGATGGAAGTGTTTTGATGGATAGATAATAAACGCCCTTTTAATACTTATTTATAGCTGATACTAATTTGTCCCATAAATACATAAAGTCCTATCAGTTAACTTAATCCATTAAAATTGTTTTTCTCATAAATAGTAAAAATATAGTTAAAGTATTAATTAATGTGATTGTGTATTTTCTGTTAATGAGAAAATTGTTGTGAATATCTTTACTGTTTTTCTAATGTTAGAGATTATGATTTAAACCCTAAATTGGAGAAAAAATATCTAATAATAAAATACCGTTTTTGTAAGTTTCATGAATTACTTTAGTATTTTTTATTTGCATAACTTATTTTCCAACAAGAAATGGATCTTACCCTCTTTGAAAAAAAATCGTTAGAATGAATGCACTTCTGTTATTCCCCTTCTCTTCTTTTTAGTTGATAAAATTATTTCATTTACTGTATAAATCGGTAAATTTTGTATCGTTATTATTGTAGGTATGTAATAAATAATTTAATCTCATTAGTGAAATAAATTTGAATTCTTCCCAGTGAGCTATCCATATATTTTAATTGCTATTAATTGAAATATTTATACCTATATTTTTAAACCTATACATTTTCGGGACCTTGCACTGTAAAACCAAAACCAACCAACAATTTTTCATTTCCACGGGTAGATTTGAGTTGTTCTCCAACAACCAACCAGTACATTTGAATGAGCTACCTGATCCCCCGCGAACGTTGGCAGGCGCTCAACAACGACTTTTTGCATGAAGCGTGGCGTGACTTTCGCACGCTTTAATACGCGGGGGAGCTACAGTTCCTGCTGCAAATTCTCCTCCGCTTCCTGGTGCCGCCCGCCGGATATATCAGCTGCGCCCGCCCGCCGGTCAGCACCTTTTCCTCCTACCTCCTCTATTTTTATTATGTTATCATAACATACTCTCTACTCTACCTAGATACTTTCGTCTTTACCTAAATATTCTATTACTCTTCCTAAATACTTCCATCCTTACCTAAATAATCCATTACTCTTCCTAAATACTTTCATCCTTACCTAAATAATCCATTACTCTACCTAGATACCTCATCTTTACCTAAATACTATAATACTCTACCTATAATCTTTCTAACGTGGATATCTTGCAAGATAAGATGCGATTCTTTTTAACCCCGAGAGATTAAGAGTTCTCTCGACCATCTCCATTCTTAGTAATAGAAAAAAAAACCTTTAAATTTATTATTTCAAATGGTATATGAAACATTTAAGTTACTTACAGAAGCACAGCAACTTTCATCCCGTTCTCAGTTTTATAGATTGGCTGTTTGTATATTTATCATAATTTTTTCATATAAGTATTTGCTAGATAAAATAGCTGTAGAAAATATTAATATCAAAAGGAAATTCAAGGTAGGAAAAGTGGGTCTTTAAATTAATTTAAAAGTTAAAAGCCTGGTAGCGTATGCAGGTACCCCCCCCCCGGAAAAAAGGGTTAAAAAATTCCAGATTACACCCCCTTCTTACGTGAAAAGTAGCATTGGGAATAAGATCAAAAGGAAATCATCAAAGGAGGCCAAGAAAAATCTTCGAATCATCCACGTTCGAGTTATCGAATTTCCATTTCATTTTTATTGATAAATATTAATATTTTCACGATATAACGATAACACGATAATTGATATTTTCACGTATTACAACTTTTTTAAATAATTCGTGTAGAATTTTTCTAAAGAAAATAAAAAACCTGTAGTATATTATAAATGTTTAATATTCCTTCAAAGATAAATACAGTAACTACCAAACGGTTACGTGCAAAATGAAATTTCAGAACTATAGGCCACGCATTTCTTTATGTACGGGCCCCCTTCGACTTTCTTCACTTTTCCACCGATCCCCAATCCACCTCTTTCTTTTCCTCCGCGCTATATGTACCGTAACACAATATTTTACAAGAGCGCCGTCAATGTTTTCCTCCAGATAGTTTGCCATGCAGAGAGACAGTTTCAGCAGGAGCAGAAGATCTATTGGGGCCGGCCGCCTTCTTTATCCAAGACGAACGGATGTCTTTAAACATGCATGGCTGGGATCGATTTTCTTTATGGATTTCCTCCGTTTCTTCTCCGGGGAATATAAAGTATTGATCTGTATCGGAATTTACCTGGCGCTTTCTCTTTTGTTCTTCCTTTTTATTATTTGTAGGAGGCATAAAAGGGATTGGGGTTTCTTTCTACCTTAACTATTTCTTTGATTTGATGTAGTTAGGGGTTTTTTTGTGGGTTTTGTTTCGAGCGATTGTTGTGATGCCTCGTGTATTTTTCTCCCGTAACGATTTGAGAGGGGAATCTGGTTGGACGTTTTTACCTTAACTATTATAGATTTGGGATATTGAGGTTGTAGTTTGGGTTTTGAAATTGCATTTAGTCTGGTTTTTATAACGATCAGAGCATTTTTATGTTAGAAGGAATAAGGCATGTTTTGGGACCCATAGAAACATGTTAAAGTATTGTATAGTTTCTATTAGTAATCCCAATCATCCTTGCACCAATAATATTAGATGTTTATTAAACGCTAAACCCCACATCCTATACTAGTATACATTTTTTATCGGGCGCTCTGAATTTTGTTTTTCAACAAATAAATGCCATTAAACCTTTTGAACGTTCAGATACCTAAATTCAACAAGAGGCAAACACATACAAACTGTTATAAAGTAAAAAGTTTTATAATATTAACCTGATTCTTAGTTTTTAGCTCATCTCCAACACCAATAGTTTTATGTTTTGACTACAGGGATCTTTTGATAGATGTGAACATTATGTGGTTTTAAAAGCCATAATAAAAAAATTCCTTTTTAAAGACACTGTAAAAAAAAAGTTGTACTGGATTCAAGTCTGTTGAGATGCACAGAAATATTAAATATTAATTCTAAAGAAAATTATTACTCACATCCTAGAATTTCTGTATTAAAAAGAAACTTTTATTTCCTGCCCTGCATAAACATCCTCTCTCCTCAGTTTTAATAATTCTTCCTCCCATGTGTGACATAATCGGAAATAGTTTTTTTAGAGGTTGTCGCTTAGCAGTCCTGTTTTCGTTGCACTGTAACTAATGTCAAAGAACGGCTGAAGAGGGAAAGAAACTTTCATCAATCTAGTCCCTCCGTGATTCCCAAACGAAAGGGCGTTGAAACAAACGTGTAGGAAGAGGTTCAGATGGGGACGATGTCACTCTTGTACTAACTTCCCTGAGGAATATTATGATAGTGAGGGTTCACTTCATGAGGATAAATGGAAAGTTCATCCATTTAACTGAAAGAAAAAAAAACAATACTTCAGGTTAAGAATAATGTCAATGCATAACCACGGATAGAAGACTAATGTTAATAAATTATGTATATAAATTTTTGCTCGTATTTTTAATCTTTGATAAGGAAATCCTTAATATAAATTTAATAATAATAATTAGCATGACATCTGAATTTTTGCACCGTAGCGTGATCTTGATGACAAAAAAAAAGAAGAAGAATCTTCGGATCGATATACTGGTTTTTAAACAAATTTACCACGTCACTTGTACTTAAATAACACTTAAATTTTCAAGTAACTCCCGGTCTCCTAATCCACCGATCCTGGAGCAGTTTCAGACCTCGCGATCTTCTCCATTGCATTGTTACTGGATGGCGAAAGTGGAGTCGAAGGCATTGTTACTGGTATAGAGAGAGAGCGGCTCCGAAGAAAAAACTCTCCATCCTCCTCCCCCAGCGGGCTGTTTATTCAGGAAATGTCACGGCACCGGAAGCCGCGCGTGGATGAAGGGGGAGGATAAACATTTCTTTGAGTTGATTAGATTCGCATGTCGCCTCCTCCTCCTCCCGAAGGATACTGCGACGTAAATATTGAGGCTCCTCCTCTCTTCTCCTTCGGCCTGTTTGGATATATCGTTTTATTATAATGAACCATTTTTGACAACAGGTTTTTAAAATTATCCGATTGTAATGAATGGATGAATGTATTGGTTCGACTTGTGTATACCTGAGAGGGAAAAGGGTATTTGTTGTGATTTGAATTAGTGTAATGTGCGAGACACTCCGGTATTTAGGTATGTTGTTGCTCGGGTAGAGAATGGTTCAAAAATTTTATGAAGTATGTTTTTGTAAGACGATTGATGTTTTTTTCCTGAAACGGTTCTTTATACAAGTTTTATACAAGGATAACATTGCGTTGGTTGGTATAGTTATAAATTAAGTATCGAATCAGAAAGGGGGTTGCTTCATTGTAAGTTGCATAGATACTTATAATTTAATTTTTTGATTACCGGTGTAAGTAGATCCTAAATAGGAAAATAGTATATAAAAATCGAATTCAATTAAAATTTAAAAAACTTCAATTTGCTTGCCGTATATTTTATCATTCCTTTCACTGGAACATATTCAGATATTACTGTACTTGATATCAACTTAGTAAAAAAAAGGAACAATCGGTCCTTCGCAGTGAAAATATTCCGGTACTTTCTAAATTTCTGTATCATCCAAAATATTCGTAAACACGTTGCTTTTACCATTCAAAAATAAATATAATAATCTGTTTTTAAGGCCAACTAAATCTACCTAAAAGTTGCACGATCGAACCCCAAAACACTCAACACCATCCATGTCCGTTACTCCCTCGACACAAAAGAGGCTCGTCTCCCAATCCTTCACCCCCAAACAAGGTGCAATTACCTACCTCAGCGCCGCATCCGCCCCCACCCGGGTAGGCAATCGGCAAGAATTCGCTCGGAATGCGGCCGCAAAAGGGCCGGTCCGAGATGCTCTGCTCCGGATGAGGGATCGCTCTTCTCAATGGAGGCTCTCTTCCCTCACATCTGGGGACGTGTGTTTGCGGGGAGGTGAATCAAGATGGATGGGGATTGGAGGGATTTGTTTTGGACTTTCTCGGGTGGCTCTATTATTTGAGTGTAGATGGATGGAGAACTTAATGTTAAAATTTATGAACTAGCGTTGTTTAAGAAGTTTTTTTTGTCCTGTATGTTTGTTGTCGAGTTGGATATTGGAAAAAAGTGTGTATGGGTCTGCGGATGTTGTTTTTCGCGTTGTATTAAATCGCTTTGTAAGTGAGTAATTGGTGTTTAACCCTTTCGCGACGGGCACCTCAACCACTAAGCCGCTCTCACAGGACGGCAGACGAGTAGAAAGAACTTTCCCCAGGGGACGGGCACTTTGCGCTCTAAATCGCTCTTCAGAAAAAAAAAATCGTAGAAATTAAAATTGCGGTCCAAAATATCTAATTTTTGCCATATGATCAGCAAAACCCCTTTGAAGTAAATGCTAAAAAAGTTAGAACGTTATACCTATATTTTCCTTGAAAATTTTATAAAACATATAACATTTAAATAATAAACATTTTCTCATATCTAAGATGAATAAAACTGGGAAAAATATCATAAAATGAAGAGATTATATCTTAATAAACTTACTCGTGAAGATATATTAAGTATATTTGAATCAAAACCTACTTTATTTCCTTTTTATTTGAAACGCGCAAAGCGCGCATCCAATATAACCCATCGGAAGTCGTTGAAACATTGCTAATTCTGAGATAAATATCAAATAATTTATCCATTTCGATATTCGAATGTTTAGACACTCAAAAATATGGATTATTTCTAATTAGGCCATAAATAATTACATCAGAACACAAGCGAAATCTAAAAGAAATAAAAAAAAATCCGTCATCATAAATACATCAAATCTCCCATTTATCCTTCAAATGAAAATAAAAAAGTATAATTGAAGCCAATAAAACATGTGTGTAAGTTAGTATTAGCTAAGAAAGTGAAAGAGAACACTATAAATTCACATTACTTATGTTCTCAATGCATAATACATAAATCTCGCGAATCCTCCGAAACAACTTATCAAAAAAATAAAATACTTTATGGGAATGGAGGTCAAGATGTTCGCCTTCGAATAATTTCGTTGTAACTGATAAAGAGCGATATCTAATGAGAATAAAAATTACTAATATAAAGTTTTAAGCGTGTATCATATATGAGACGCCCGTCCCCTGGTCCTTTCAAAGCAGGCGTCTCACCCGTGAGACGGTAGGCCGGTGGAAGCACTACGCTGGCGTCTCACCCGTGAGACAGTAGTCCCGAAAGGGTTAACATGGAAAAATTTATCGTTGTTTTTAAATGTTGAATAAACACAAGCATGATATACGAGTGTAATGAAAAATGCTGCGTTTTAAATTAAATCCCGGTATATTTTAATCGTTCTTTATAAATTTAGTTAAATTTTTTCTATAACGTTGAATGAAATCTCAATATATTAACTCCTAAATTTTGAACCGTAGAGAATCATTTGAGAAACTAGTTTATTTTTTAATATTAACATTAACTAAAATTGAAGTAATGGTTATAGTCCTTATCAGTTGGAAACCAGAACAAATCTTAGAGAGGAATATTGATATTTTGGGAGAGAAGCTATTTTGCCATTTTCTAAATATATTGATACAATTTTTTCCAATTTCGCTGAAGAATATAGCGATATTTTTCTTTTTGAACTATTCCTGATCATCACCATTGCATTCCAAATAAGGTTGTAGTACACTTCTGCTATGAATGAATTCCAGAAACGGAAGAATCGGAATCCCTTCCAACAATTCCTCCGGAACAAAATAAAAGGGAATTTCGTTATCACTCCGAAAGGAAATCCCACCAGAATAAAAAAAAAAAAAACTACAACAAACTCCGACACCCCCCAAAAAACCACTCCACCTCTCGATCGATCGCGTCTACTACCGGCCAATCCATCCACCAACAATGGCCACCCCGGAAGCCAAAACAGCAATATAACAACAGCCACCAGAAAAATTTCCTCTGCAAAAAACCGTCCTCGACCACTATTTGTTGCGTATAGGGAGAAAGACTATCTCGAGCGGTTCCATATCCGGCTATCCACTTCCGCGCTGGAAGTGATTTTTGTCAACAATGCCCGCCGATCGCCCGACGTTCCGCGGAACCGAAGGCCGGACCGGGCTTCTGGGTAATCTCCGTCCGGACCCGGATGCTGGGTCGAAAGGGTTTTGGTGGGGAAGGAGAAGATTTTTTTTTCTCTCGAGGATGGTGATTGATTTTGTCGGGATGGACGAGAGGTTTTGTCATCGGGGCCGTTTGCCATTTGATGAAGAGCCTTGGTGGTTTCCTCTGAAGATTGGGTTCGCTCTTCTAAAAGGAATTGGAATAATATCAGGAACAATTTTTTTAAGTTACGCGTTTGGAACCTAAGCCCCGTGTTTAGTCCTGGGGCTCTCTTGCTCCTGCTGTAATTTCTTATTATTTAAAGATTATATAAGAACAGTCACTTAAATGTTTTCTCTAGCAGCAAAATGTGAAACTGACCAAAATGTTTTCAGGTTAACAAAAGAAGTTTAAATGTAACTTATTAAATTATGCACACAATGTTTGTGTTTTTTCTCTCCCTTATTCGATCTTTCCTTTTTCTTCTTTCTTCCCTTATTTTCTTTTCCTATCTCTCATTTCCTCCATTTTATTCACCCTCTAATTGTACTCTTCACATTGCTCCTAATTTTCTATTTTCCAATGATTCCTCATTTCCAATGTCCTCTTTTGCATTCACACCTTCTAGATCTCTCCTTCGTTTGTTTGCTTTATCCAGAGGATTTCAAATTTAATATGAAGTTGAAACGAGATGTTTTACCTCTTAAGTACAGAGTTACATATTCATTCTATATGTTCAATAATTCTGTCATTCTATCTTATGTTCTATGATTCTACCTATCACTACATATGTTCTATTATTCTATCTGTATTTTATGATTCTGTCATCCTATCTATGTTCTATAATTATACCTATAATTATCTATGTTCTATGATTCTATCTATGTTCTATAATTCTATCAATATCTATGTTCTAAAGTTCTATTTATCTTTCGATGTTACGTAATTCTATGCCTTCTATGTGCTATCATTCTATCTTTTTTGTCTACTATCATATTACCTTCTATCAGTCATCTACTATTTTATCAATCTCATCATTCCACAACACACACTGCGACCAAACCCCCCAATGAGCATTCCGATACAAAATTTCTCCCTCACCCCGATCTCATCTCAATTTCTCCTCTCACGCTCCATCCGCCACCACCCCGAGGTGATCATTCCATCGAACACGCGGTGATAAATCACCCTCCCGAAACCTCGCACCTCCCGATGCCCATCGCTGTGATGTCGCAACAAGAACAGGTTCCCTCCGGGGCGATACAAATACCTGCAATTACGACCCATCTCCTCTCGATGCCTGACCCTATCAATTGTTAATTACTGACCCCTGGGGAACGACCGCTAGTTTAATTGATGATGAATTGGTGGGAGATCGCCCGGGGAGCCTGGCCCATTTGAATTGCAGAAAGGGTGGGCTTGGTTTATTTTATTGATTGGATCGTTTCGTCTGGATGGGTTGTCTCGATTTCGCCGTTTGATGAGGGGTGATTTGTGTCGTTCTCTTTTATCATTATACAATGTCTTTGAGGTGGTTGTCAAGTCTGTAGTTGCGTCTATTTTCGGCTGGGTCGTCTTGATCTGATGTGGAGATTGATAAGTAATCGCGTGTTATCTAAAGGTTGTTTTTTACGTATAAAAGCGAAGAGGATTTTTTTTTAAAATGTTGAGGCAAGTCGGTTATCAAGGTAGAACAGAACGGTGTTTTGGAAAGTAGTTTCTCCTTTATTTTCTCTACTCTTTCTGATCTCTTTTATGTCTCCATCCTTCTGTGTCTCATTTTCCCCTTCTGAAGTTAGATCCAAAGATGTTATAAGGAAACGAGCCTTGAAGGTGAAATAAAAAGCTTTAGTTATTAACACTAGTTATTAACAATAGTTTAGTAACATTCTTTATTTAAGGAGAACTTTTAGGATACCTATGAATTTAATAGTTGCGTTCTGGGGAGTATTTTTTTTAAACTAAATCTATTAAGAGAAGCCCCACTTATCTTTGGACTAGTAAAATTTGTTTCTCTTGATAAAATGTGCTCTTCTTTTTACTTGTATAGTGTTTAAAAATAACTAATTTTTCTAATTTAATTAATTAATATTTTATATAGTATTTTATAAACAGTAAACCCTTTGAAATTTAACGAATTACTTAATTAAAGTAGAAGATAGAGTGTTATTTCAGGGAGATATAATAAGAGAGATACCTAGTTAGCATTAAAAAATAGGTATAGGAGATATACATTTTTTATTAATGTTTATTATACCATTACCAGAAAATTACCAGGCTTAAATTCTGAAAGTAAATAAGATTCTAAAAAAATATTTTCAATTTAACCCTCTAATAAGAAGCATTTCCAAACTTTAAATAGACTTTTAAAACTATTTTATCATCTGATCCATTCAATTCTTTAAAAAATGATAACCCTAGTTAAATTATATTATCATTATATTATTACCATTAATTAATTCAATTTCGGATATTTCTTACCTTTTCCTAATCATATATAGTTAACACGAATGGAAGCTCTCAAATCTTTACTAGGCTTCTATTAATAGCATATAATGTCATGCCAATCACCTCTTCAGCACATACAAATAGCGTATTTTCCCTAAGTACTCATTAACCTCTCATCCTATTAGTTCTCTTCTGAATAGATTTATGATCGCTAATGTTTTACGCACGGCAGGAGGACAACTCATTCATATACTATAGTTGTCAGGAATGGTGAGAAAGAGTCTAGTAGTTGTATCCACTCCATCATGTGTGAGTCTGTGCAATTGAAGGCGTCAGGAAATACCAGTCGGGCACTTACGTAGATTGTTTATTGGCCATTGTCCTGTTGGCCATTTAATTCGCCCTGTGTCGTTTTTAGCGGAATTCTGGGGTTCTCAGCAGCGTTGGGATTCTTCCTCGGACTGTTGAAACTAACTCACTATGAAGTTATAATTGAAATATACAATTCACGGGAGAGATTTCTCTTTAGAAACTACCAACTAATTAAATTGAAACTAAAATTTAATGCTTGTTCTAAGAATAGAAGTGTATAAGTATACCAATTGATACTAAAACACAGTCCTTAATTTTAAGATTTAAAAATAAATGGAATATTACATTTCGTAATATTTTTAACGTTTATTCTTATAAAAACGTAAAGTTTTGTAAGCAATGATTAAATTTAATTATTTGGAATAGAGTTTCTCGTTTTTTAATCTACAGTTCAAATACCTGTGAAACCAAATTACAATAACATCTCTATCGAATATGTTTTGATATAGACTGTTGTATAAAAAACACAAACAAATCTCTAAAAAATACTTTTAGTGGTATAAATACCTGTTAATTGTGTTATTAGGCATCAGAAACTTTTATGCTTCAAATTGTTATTGTTATCAAATACCTGTTAGATACTATAAAAACATTCCATCTATAAAATTGTAAAATATCTCTAAAAGGATTAAAAAATCCTAAAACTGTAAAATACTTTCTATCAGCGTTTTCCAACTTGAGTAATTATTAGATAACTTTTGGTGCATGAAAAGAAGATATTGTTCTTTTTTATCCTTTTAAAATTTACAAAATAAGTGACTAATAATCTTCCAGGTTATTAATTTTGGGGATTTGTTTTCGAGTTGATATGTTACATTTTAAAATTTTAAACTAAAAATTTTCTCTGCTTTTTTATTGTTTTAAACTAAAACTCAACCTCCCCTAAGCTCTTTTAAGAATATTTTTAATTGTGAAATAATTTTTGAATGGAATTTTCATTTTCAAAAAATGTATGTTTATTAGTAGTAGACAGGTTAGATTTTGCAAACATAACTCCTCTGATTTTGCTGTCTGGGCCATTGTTTATTCGATTAAAAAACTCGATAACTAATTTTGATTCCTAAAAAAATCGATTCCCTCAACGTCAAACCTGACAAACCTTATTTTATAAAGGAAGACCAGAGATGCAACAAAAGCAAACACGAAGACGGTCCCCCAACTCAATATTGACAACTAACTGTCTTCTATAATAAGATCGATCAGAACCCTCCAAGAAATTACCTAATGCAAGGGGGGAGGTAATCCCCAAGGCTAGGTGGTCATCTGTTGTTGATCCTGTATTAGGTTTTCTCCCCTCAGCACCGCGGTGTTTGCGAACTGTCAGATCTCCCTGGAAATTGACTTTCCCTCCTTACTCGCTCTTGGTTGATGAAGTGTGACCGCTCTCCGGTGATCCCTCTCCCTTTTGTTGACGGGCTGTTTACCGTTGGGTTTCTTTGCTTATTTTTTTGGAGGGAGTGGCGTGTTGTTGTTAAGATGTTTGGTGAAATAACTTACCGGCAATTTGGGGGTGAATCGAAAGTTGAATGATAGGAAGTCCTCTTTGCAATGGGGTTTTCATGGGAAATTCTAGGATGATTTGGTAGATGTTCAGGGAAGTCATTAAAGTGGAAAGAAGCGAGGGGTTTGAATTGAGTGGAAAGAACTGCATTGTGTGGAGAAATCTGGATTTTTTTGGGATCGAATCATGCTCAAAGCTTTCAAAGAAAGCAAATGAAATTTTAACTTCGTAAGTACCATGGATCCATGACTTCGTCCACAAGGGCCCACTGGGTAACGTAAAGTAGGTACTATACTATTCTTGGCTTGTATAATACAAAGAAAGATATCCTAAAATATCTGCCACTGTCAAAAAATTTTTAACAAAACTTTGATTTTATTTCGTAAAGATCTAAACTTTTTAATTTTAAAAGAAATTACATTTTTTCATATTTTTATAAACGAAGTACCTTCGAAATTGTCTTTCAGTTTCTGTTAAATTTCTATTTTTCTTTTTTTTTTCTATTTTTTTAATCATTACAAACAAAAATATTTCTTTAGATCTTCCACCTTTAAAAATTTAAAATTCTTTGTTAAAATTATCACTGGCACGCAAACATAAATGAACAACTTTAGTGTGTTTCACGTATTTTTAATAAGTCTTTTTACTCGTTCCTAAGTTATTGCTAAACGGAGGTTTAATGCTAACGGAGCGTTAAATGCTTATTCTCTGTCCTTATCTCCACTTTTTTTTTTTTGGCTGTGAATCTTTTTCTTATTTACTTTTCTTTGTCGTTATTTTTATCCCAAGTTTTTTTATCGTTCAACTTTTTACCTGTCAATTGTCTTCCGAAGTTGAAAAAATTCTGTAAAATACCATATTTTTATTTTTCTATTTTTTTCCCTCCTTCACTCTTATTTCACTCTTTCTGTATCTTTTTTTTTAGAGGAGAGCCAACTGTGATCCATTGTTTTGTTCATACTCCCTTTTTTCTGCAATTTCTCTTTTACTCTGCGTCTGCATCACTGTTTTATTCATTTCGTTCATTTCTTCTTTTCACTCTTTTCTTTCAATCTTAATATTAGCACTCGGATATACGAAGCGGGTCTATCCGCTCGACCTAATTATATTTTCAAGAGGTTTTTATGGTCATTGTAGTGAAGCACAGGTTTTTCCCATACTTATATCATTCTCAAATTTTTTTTTAACGTTTAGCGAGTAAGCCGCTTTAGTCTGCTTAGCCCCACTCGTATCTCTATATAATTTATCCTGTAATTCTATATTTTTCCTCAAAGTACTTCCCTTACCACAAAGCCAGGTTCGCCCAAGTCCTGTATGGGGTAATTTGACCTAATTGCATATTTTAAGTCATATAATGACGTTCCACGCCCATAGAAAGGCCACATATTCCCAATTCAAACAGATTACTTTTGAAGAATCCAACCTTAAATGTTCATTTTTCAATTTATGAATGAAGAATCAAAAATTACTCTGAACTAGGTAAAAAAAATAAACTAGGCGGCTTTGTGCCTTTGTAGTAACAACACATTCTTCCCCATCCCTCCCTTCCCTTACTTTTTCTACACTTAAAACAACCAGATAGCACACTACACACACACACTCACCCCATCACCCCCCCCCCCAAAAAAAAACCTCCATCACTCCATTACCCAAATCCGCCTCTCCTTGTTAACATCCACTCAAATAACGGAACGGGATCGAGCTACTGAACAACCAAAAAGGCGCATATTATTATTATCATCATCTCACCCTCGCTCACGATTCTGACCTCTCCCGGTGAGAGAGAGAGAGAGTGGAGAAAAAAAAAGCCACAGTCCAGTAACCTGCTCCGTCTTCCAACAAAGAGCATCGCACACAGTAGCCGATGAGCGAAAAAGAAAAAGTTGTGAATGGCTGGAGTGGAGGCGGGGCAGACAGTGGAGTGATGACAATCGAATTACGTCTTCTGGAGGAGAGGAGGGATTCGTTATGGGAGGGTGTGGAGTTTTTTTTTTTTTTTTTTGTCTATTTCGGATTTGCTAATTTTGGGGGATGGATAGTTTGTTTTGGTATCAGAGTGAAAATTTTGCGATTGAATTGTTTGATATAAAAATATAGTATATTACACTGGGACGTTACTTGACCCTGGATAAACAAGCTGAGAGTAAATAAAGTAGTTCCAAGCGCGATGTCTGAAATTTGAGTGAAATTAAGAACTTCTATTTAGAAATATAATTAATTTGTTAAACCCATATATCTTTTTCATCACGATTTGCTTATCGAAACTCCTCCTAGAAACCCAACAGGATTTCTGTTTACTCAGTTTTTCCCTCCGCTTAGTGATGCCATCGGGTCAGGTAACGTTACAAGTAGTAATTTTATTCCTTTTTTTGGTAGATCTTTGTTCAAAAACATTTTCGTTAGTTTTTCATGAAAAATTGTGGTGAAACTAATTTAATCTAAAAATAATTTTGAATTACAAATTAGGTACGTGATAGTTTTTTTGTGTTTTGAAAAAATATAAATGATTAAATACACATGAAAATATTTTAAATTAATCGATTTAAAGATTAGTTTAAAAAAAGATTAAAAAGAAAACACGTAAAAGACCTTATATCTTCAGATTAAAATAAACAGAAAGATGATACTTAATTTTTTCGAACCATGCGATAAAAAAACTTTGTTCTAAAATATTGTACAACGTTTTATTTTGTTTCCAATCATATTCAATATGATTCTAAATTTATTGCGTTGGGGCATGTTGTTATAGACACTGTGATGCACAGATGCACCATAGTTTTCTTATTTTATCAATTTAATGTTCATCATACTTTTAATTTATTACAATCAATTCTTTAAACGATGTTTTTAATGTTTCTTTCTTCTGCTGAAATTGATCCAATTAAAAACAAACAATGTCACAATTGATTGCTGTAGACTTGACAGCTGTAAAATTGACCAGACTTGTTTCCCGTTCTAAAGTAGTGGTCTAAAAATTGATGTATGACTGCATTTAAGAAAGCATCTTATTTGAAAATTGGGTTCTCTCTAGTACTCTGTTTAACTTATTAATGAACATTCATATTAACTTATGTTTTAAAATAGAGAATTTCTACTATCTGTCTGTTTCATAAAACTAAAAAAGTATCTGAAATAAACGAAAGTCTTAATAGTTCTGTCTTTTCCATATTTCATAAAAATCCTAACTGTCGAAAAGTAATTTGATTTCTTACATCAATACGAACCCCACATACGTAAAGGAGAGTAGGTGTTCCTATAAACAAAGAACAATGGTCAATAACGTTTAAGTCTGGAGGACAGATGATTCATTTTATGTCTTTGTCCTTCAAACCATCGAACACGTTTTCATCAATAAACCGTTCGATAAACTCCTCAGGATAATGAAATGTTTCTACTTCGCAAATTTTTACTTTACGTTGCAATCAATACAATATGTCTTGGGCAAAGGGATTAATCGGGCATTATTAATAATGCCCGAAGTGGAGGCGGGGCAAAGTGATAAATTTCATTCATAAATTCCACTGAATTTATCACATTGCCCGTAACATATATAAGTATAAACAAAATCAGGTACTTCTTAAATGTGTTAGAAGTTTGAAAGAACTATAACTGATTTGTTTCTTACAATTTAATTTTAAAATTTATCCAATCAACTGATATTTCAATTAGTGTAACAATTTAACATAAATTAAAAGTTTTTAAGGTGAAAGCCAAGTATAAATATCAAGCTTAAAGATAATTTTTTTGAATAGTTATATATTTTCCTTTCTTATCACAGAGTGAAACGCGTTTTTCACGAAAAAAAATGTCAAGCTAAAATAACAGAATATTGATGAATGCTTTGTATCTTAAGTAATGTGAGTCAAAATTTAGTGTATTATGTAGTACCTCAATTGAGTATAGGTACTACCTCTTCTAATACCTCAAAATTGTGAAATCCCTAAAAATTTCTAGATGTTATTGCGGAAAAATTATTTTGACGTTGAATGATTTTTGATAAATTGAGTGCATTGTTAATACAATTCGTATGAATTAATGATAAATAGCTTTGCATTTTTTTACAAAAAAAAACCATGTAATTAAATTTACAACGTTTAACACTTAACGACGATATTTAAGTCTTCATTGACAAATATCTAAAATTTTTAAATATATTCTTAAAAGATTCGTGAAGCTTAAAATATTAATTTTCACAAGAAAGATTGAATTTATATAGTCAAGTGGATACCATAATACTTTCAAATTCAAATTTTATTTATATCACAACAAAAGTCAACTCGTTAAAAGTTAAAAAAAAACCCCTTTTTACCACAGCTATTTTGTATCATTTAAAGCTTCTCAGCCACGCCAACTGACGTTTCTTCTCAATTTAAGAGACACAGACAAAAACGTGTACACCTTTATCATGTTGTCGTCTTAATTTTTCTCATATAAACACGCACAAAAGAGAAAAAAAATAGACGACACCGATCTGTGAGAAAAAGAAACCGTCCTCCTCACCTTTCCCTCCTCCTTGATGATGAACCCAAGTACCTTCTCTTCGGCACGTGATTCTTCTGTTGACGACGTTATTGAAAATTGTCAAACGCGGCGTGGGAACCGAAACCAGTCCGGCCGAGAATAGAAAGGTTCGCTTAAAATTACACCCTGTCACTCGCTTACCAGTCGCCATTAGTTATCTCCGAGAGCATAATTTCCCAATCACTTTTCCCCTCTCTCTCTCCATGGACAGAAAGAGGCATCGATCGTTATACCCGTTAAACGCCGTCGATCCTAATGGGCCGATTAGGGACAAGTGGACTTTCTCACAGGCGCGGTCAAATTGAATCACGGATTATTTTGATGTCGGTCGGGTTGATATACCACGTGGGATTATTTGTTTGGGATGATGAGGTAATGGGATTTTAGGGTTTTGGGGAATGCGAGCTGATGTGTAATTGAGGTTGTGTTTGATGAGCGGAGGAAGTTGAGTTCTGGAGATAATTAGAATGCAATTACATAATCTTACAAGTGCGTGTCTTCGCTTGGGATAAACGCGTAGTGTTTGTTTTGTAAATATTCGTAATGTGATGTAATGTTCAGCTTGCATATCATGCATTATGGTTATGTGGTATTTTTCCGTTTAGACAACAAATATATTTTTTTAAATTTTTGACCTACACTCTTTAACTTACTTTTCAGTTAACATCGTTCTTAAATTTATATTTTATGTTCAGTCTTTTTTTGGCTTTTCGAATGTTTTTCTTATTTTGGTTTTCGAATGCTTCTTTTCCTCTCACTATTCTCTTCAATTTCTCATGAATCCATTTATGTCTACCTTTTTATCGTATCTTTTTATTCCCTTCTCATCTTCTTATACCTCTTCTCTCATCCGTCATATTTAACCTCATCTCTTCCCTCCATCCACTTTTATCACATAAACCCTTTTCTCTCTCCTCTTTCTTTCATCCTCGTCTCCATGCTCTCCTGTCATCTACTTTATAATTTTGTCTCATATTGCACCTTCTTCATTCTCCTCTCCCAACTGCATTATCTTCTTTTCATATTAATCCTCTTATCTCATCCTCATCTTCTTCATCCTCCTCTCCCCTCTTCATCCTCCTCTCCCCTCTCCATCCTCCTCTTTCCATTCCATCCTCTTCTCTTAGTGCATCCTTTCTATCATATTAATCCTCTTCTCTTAATGCATCCTTTCTATCATATTAATCCTCTTCTCTTAATGCATCCTTTCTATCATATTAATCCTCTTCTCTTAATGCATCCTTTCTATCATATTAATCCTCTTCTCTTAATGCATCCTTTCTATCATATTAATCCTCTTCTCTTAATGCATCCTTTCTATCATATTAATGCTCTTCTCTTAATGCATCCTTTCTATCATATTAATGCTCTTCTCTTAATGCATCCTTTCTATCATATTAATGCTCTTCTCTCCTTTATTTTCAAATTCATCTCCATGCTCTCCTCTCATCTTCCTCGCCCTCTTCTCTCTTCTTTATCCCTCTTCTTCATCATCTTTTCTCCATCCTCTTTTTCCTTCCTTCGCCCTTTCTCATTTACTTTTCCTTTATATGCGCATAATGAGTTAGACCTTGTAGTTTAAAAAGTAGTCATTAAAGACCTCATGTTTTTAGGTATTTTAACTCTATTCCAAGTCACCTAATGAGTTAAAATAGTAATGAGTTGATTCCACGTGTGTTTGGCCTTCATAATTAAGAATGTTTGATTAAAAAACATCATTTGCTGTCTTGCCATTTACCCTAAATCCAGCTAACTAATCTAGTAGATCGCACACTGCAAGAATATCGAAAAAGCTTTAGTTCATGAATCTTAACAAGTTATCATAACCTGTAAAATTGACTAAATGAGTTTCTTTTACCTGATATCCGTTTGAGCACTCTAGTGTCATTTTAACTAACTGTCCGTCTTTCATCAGGTGAGAAGTGCAGGCATCTTCGAGCTGGACCTGGTGTCGCTGGCGAACTCGGACGGCCGCGAAGTTTCTGGAGGCTGTTGCAGTGGTCGGCGGCCGACGTTGGACGGGGCCTGCCCGCTCAACTGCTCCGTCTACCTGCACGTGTGCATCACGCACTACATGCGCGAGGTGGAAGTGAAGGGCGACTGCACCTTCTTCCAGTTCCAGACGCAGCTCTTGCAAGCCGACCCCCTCACGGGGGAGTACGACGTGCGAACCCAAGAGAGATTCTCATTCCTCATGCAGATTCGCTGGCCGGTTAGTATTATGTACTTTTTTCTGCACGCATTGGATAAGAAATTTGCCCTATACCTCGGAATCTTAGGTGATTTCATCATTACCACGGCTTACTAGATACTATACAGGCTAGCCGAGTTTTGAACAATGAAAACCATTGACAACTTTTCCCACTTGGATCGCCCCAAGTCCTACCTATATCACCCACCGCCTTCAACACTGTGGATATGCTTTGCCAGTTTGTCCAGTATTGCCATCTGTATTTTTAATGATTTCCGTACTCGGCTAGCCTGTATAGTATCTAGTAAGCCGTGTCATGACCAACTGGAGAGAGACAAGTGATGCTCGAAATTTTACGCGCCATAGACATAGACGTCACGAATCGGCTTCACTATCTGTTGGTGAGGGGTCTGATTCTTTCGACAAACCACCGATTGTGATGTCATTACGTCTATCGTATCGTAATCGTAAAAAATCATGGAAAACCGTTCCTTGAAAAAACTGGGCACCAAGATGCTAATTTTTTCAAAATAATGTTCCTGGGGAACGTTCCTGTTATTTTTCCAAGAACTTTACTGGGAAAAAAGGGCAACTCTAGCAGCCCAGTTTTTCCAAGGAACGTTCTAGTCTAGTTCAGTGCGTAAATACGGCCCTGCTTGCAACCTTGCAAGTGTACCACAGACTAGGTGTTTCTGAAGTGATTTAACCGCTTTGGGGGTTTGATTTCCTAGGACCATCCCCCAACTAGAGGTGTAGGTGTAGAAAACGTTAATGTGGTCTACATATCGCTACCTCAGAGCAACAGTGGGACCCCTAGAAGATGTCCCACTGTTGCTCTGAGGTAGCGATATGCTCTTGCAGCGTTTGGAATGCACTGAAGCTTTGGACCCGTACCCGTATATGCTCAATGAGTTCAGGTCCCTCCATTTTTACCGTCGAAAAAATGTTTAATTTTTTTCCCTTCTACGCATTTTACGTTGGAGTCGGTCCCTAAGCTCATTTTTGCGTAAATGTCCATAGCAGTTTTGCAAAAGCAAATGATGCTCCTAAGCTTATGATAATTTTCACGATATTTAACCTTTCTTTAAAAGAGTGTATCATCCTTCCAAAACTGGAGATGAAAAAAAATGTTCTTTTCCTTGAGACTGGGTAATCAGGTTAGTAGTTATACGCTGAAATAGTTTTCATTACACCAGTCACGATGCATGTACCTAAGGTATACTCTGGCTTTTGCAGATAAAACATAGCATTTTCTTTGACAATGTTAAAAT
The DNA here is from genome assembly GCA_963680715.1 of Tetragnatha montana. Lineage (NCBI taxonomy): Eukaryota > Metazoa > Arthropoda > Arachnida > Araneae > Tetragnathidae > Tetragnatha > Tetragnatha montana. The sequence goes on from OY796682.1 coordinate 26,086,532, forward strand.
ATTTAGTACCATAAAAAGTGTAAACTTCAGCTTTCCTCAAAGATTCGTAAATGATAGCTTTTCATTAAAGCCAAACGTCTATTTCCTCTTCCCCCCCTTTTATCTCACAAAGGAACTTTCTTTAATCTCACAAAGGAATGTAAGAAAGAATTAGGGAGATGAGGAAATTTGAGGAATTCTGAAACGTCATTCCGGTTTCTCTGGAGCGTTTCCACCTATCCTATCTCATCTAGGGTGGTATGGCAATTAAGCAAGACCAATGGACGAACCGCCCTGGGAAGAAAGTGACGTTTTTCTTAATAGTTCGTTGTGATTGGTAATACGATTGGTTTGGGTCTATCGCCGCAACGCTAGCTGCCGCTCATGTGGAAACTCTTTAAATCTCTTTTTATTACATAATAGTTTTTAATTTTGTGGAAAATCAATGTCATGGTCAATTTTTGCACTAAATCGTGTTGAATAAAATTATTTTTATATGAAGGAACCGTTTTCAGATTTTGTTGGGTAAATATTTTTCAATAATGTGTTATTTCTGTTTTATAGGGCCAGTTTTCTATTATTGTTGACGCTTGGCATCCCGCAGAAACAGAAGGTAAGTTGCTGTTTATGCTACTTTCAATTTGTACACAGTGAAAAACCAAATCTATGCAAATATGATTTATTAATGAATCAGAAGTAAAGTGTGTGCTCGATTTATATAAAAATCTTGAAATGACTCATTTAGATAGAAAGAAATAGTTAAACATTATTAAGCGTAGTGAGCAAGGTTCAAAGTGTTCCTGTTCTGTTTTTGAAATTGATAGCAATAATCTTTAATATAAATATAATGATAGAAGATGTTAAATAATTTTTGTAAACACACATAAATGCTATAAAATTATGTCTCTGTCAATGAAAATTTCGTCCCTCTTTCTAATCCATACTGACTACTGTACAATTTAATACTATTCATTTTGTATAATTTCTGGGTATATCTGACTGATATTTGATATTTCATTTGCCAAGAAAAGGTCATGCGGTAAGAGGATAGTCTGAAAAAATATTTTCCCATTAAATTCCCTAATCTCCCCTCTATGACTAAAACTTTATATTTGTTACTCTTCCTTAATCACGTGCTGTTAGAGCATCCTTTCTAGAGATGTATCCTGCTTTCCTTTCAGTTAAGTCCTTGGGGAGCGTCTTCACAAAAATGTACCCTGATTTAAACAGGCCCCGAGTAAAGCTAAAATTTATTTTCCATAGTTTTTCTTTTCAAACATGAAAATGTCAACAGGAACAATGCAACTTAACCAATTGATGGTATAAAATTACTTTTTTTAATATATGAAGAACATAGAGCATGAGGCCTCCTTCCTGCACGTCGCGTTTTTCCCTACAAAAACCGGGCCCTGCAGGTTTTAAATAAAGATACTCTCCCGACCAAACCAGAGCCAAGACGGTCCCTCGCAGGAAGGGCCGTGCCCGACTTTCTCTCCTCTCAAAAAACTTCCCCCTCGCGAAGGAGAGGAGGAAGCGAGCGCAGAGAGGAGAAAAAAACCTCGTCTTTGGGTGACGCGAGCGTGGGAACCCTCGGTGACTTTGACCACCTGGTACATCAAGGCCGGGGCCCGCCCCTTTCGGCGGACCGTGGGAACGAGCCCCCTCGGCAAGCGGCGTCTTCGCTACCGGTTGTTTACACTCACCTCCTTGGGCCCTCCAGGCCGTTAACCTGCCGCCGCAGCGCTGCTCCCTGCGGCCTACCTTTTGTTTTGGGGGACGAACTCATTAAGGGGTTTTTGTGGTGACAGGGGGAATGTTTTGGTGCTACCTGAAAGTGTGGATCTTGGAAGAAAAGCTGGTACTTTATTATGCAGCAATTGTAACAAATTATTAATTTAGGTCAATTCCGTTTGTGACGAATGTGGCATAAGGGGCCGTTCAAATATTACGTAAGCACCAAGGGGGGGTGCTATTTGCTTACTTTTCCTGACAAGGGGGGGAGGGGGAGTATGAGTGATGCTTACGTAAGATGTCACAAACGCTGCATTTTCAAAAATATCTTGTTTCTTGCATAAGTAATTTTAGATTTCAACCAAAAAATAAATTTTACAAAAAAGTGAACTAGGAAAATATTTTAAGCATTTGTCAAAGGGAAAATTTTAACAGTGGGTTACGTGTTCATGGATAACAATGAATTTCATTGAATTCATGAATTCAATGAATTTATTTTTCAATTTAATTTTATTTTTTAACCTAAATAAGTACTTCAATTTTGTTTATTATTTTTTTAAATTTGGTCTATTGCCCATCAGTATTTGTTAGAACAAAAAAAGTAGTTAATAGTTTGTTTAAAAATAGTTATGGATAAAAAATGGTATTTGTGTCAACTTTATGTGAAATTGATCTTGATGTTCAAAACGTTATTGAAATCTTAAATTTACCGAATTGAGAGGATTGGATGTATATTGTTGGTGGATGATTTGATGTAATGATGTAGGTGTTTCTTGTGGTGAAAATAGGAAAAAAAATTAGTTTTTACTTTAAAATTCCCGTAGATTCGAAAATCCCTAGCATATTATAAATTATAAAGAAGGTATAAAAATTTATGCTTGTGTTTTGAATGTGAGTTTTGAAGGATTGTTGGTTTTGTTTTAATAACCAATGGGGGGGGGGCTCTTGTAAGGTACGAAACCGAACCTGTATGATGAGGTAGTAGAATATTCAAATTTTTTTAATTAAATGAACATTTTGATTTTAGTATAACTTATCTTTTTATTTGGTGTAATGATAGTAAATAGGAAGAAAACTAGGAATATTATTTTTTCATCTGTAATCCTGTAAACTATAAAACAAATAAGCTGAACTGAAAAAATTTGCTGTAAATAATATTTGGGAAATTAAACTGACTAACTTCTTGAAATAATGATTCAAGTCCTACATTATTTATTTTAAACTTAAATTTGATAAAGCTTCAATATTCACTTGAATACGTCTCAATCTGCAGCTCAAGACCGTTAACCTGTTAACCGTTAACCTTAACCGTTTAACCTGTTATTTGGAGATTTAAAGGATTTTTTCTTTTTGTTTTCCTTTAGAAGTGTTGGACATATACATATTTTTTCTACCTTGTTATGACCTGATTAGAAAGCGTAATAAACTACATATTTAAAAAACTTTAATCCTTATTAATTAATTTTTCAAATAATTAATTTTCAATAATAATGATTGCCTAATTGATTTTCATTTAAATTAATACATTAATTTTTCAAATTATTTTTCAGTTCTTAATATACAGATTATATTAAGTCAATGAATAAATTCCGATATTTACGTTCAAATGAATAAGTATTAAAACTCTTTAATTTAACAATAGATTGTTTCTATGTACCGTAATTTAAGCTCAACTCTCCATATAAAGGCTTAACATGCAACCCAAGCTCAAATAGTGTCTCATCAAACATCAGATATTCATTCCATGCAAAAAGTCTTTAAAAGTAGAATCTTCTCTCGGAATGGAGATGAGTGTCGTAGGTCGATGTGTCGCCTTGGACCAGTATGGTAGGCGTACGCCCGGAGCATGTGACCTTTCTGTTCGGAATGGAGCTTTTGAAGCGGTCGTTAGTGCAACTGGAACTATTTAATGAAGCCATAAACGGTTTATGACCAGCTAAAGCCGATTTCAATAATGTATTCCTCGTTAAGTTAGCGGGACTAGTATTCGGAGTCGTCTCTAATCCTCGTTTTCGAACTTAACATGGCTTTAGTTTTTGGATACTTGACTTGAATTCAAGAGAAGGGTGCCTTTTGGTTTCAAAACTTTTGAGTAGACATGTCTACCCTTAGCAAGCAACAAAGTATACCGCCAAATCGCGCCAATTTGGCCTTGATTCTAGGATTTTAATGATTGTTTGAGACTGAAACGATGATTTACCTCTGAAGTATAATAAGGGCTGTTGGCTTGTTTTTGGTAATTTTGGACCCCTTCCTCATGTTAGAAAAACAAGTAAATTGCTAAGCCCCTCTTTTAAATACATAAGCAGTTGCCTAAATTCCCCCACAGTCTCATGTACAAAGCTCTTAACATTAATGGCCTGATTTAAAAATTCAGAACCTATTTTTAATTGAAAATAACTCCGCTTAAAACGAAATAATACATATAAAATTTCTGAATTTTATTAATCTTTAACTTTAACGAAATTGCAATGTTTTTAATGCCTTACGTGAGGACCCTTACCCCGTTTTAAGCAAAATTAAGCAAATAGCAACCCCATCACCACCTTAGGACGGTGCTTGCGAATATTTATTAATTGGCTATATATTAATGGAAATTTTGATTTTTACTCACAACTTCATATCTGCTTTTTTCATGTTGGAAAAAATTCAATTTCTCAAATATTCTGTATATTTCATAGTTTAGCCTTACTATCACTTCCCATCACAAAGTTCTATCGAGATCATTTGTGAAAAAAAGGATGTTCAATAAAATCGAAATGTATCAAAAGGTTTTATCCCCCCCAATAATTTTTGCCTAACTAAAAAAAAAGGCAATCTCTCCCTATTGACACGAGATTATGTATTAAAGAAGAAATATGCTTGAGATAGATCATCCCTATAAAAACTAAATTCACAAAAGTATTGGAATAAATTACATAATCATTAGTTCGATTGATTGGCAAGGTAATTAAGAGAGTTAATTGAGGGGATTTTCATTAACTAAAAGGCAATGAATCACTAATTGCGTTAATGAACTGCTATGGAAAAATTCATGACAATTAGAAGGACAGTTATTCGCCAAGATAGTGCACTAAATGCAAACCGGTGTTAAAGATGAGCATAATTAGTTGGAGTCATTGACCTTATACTTAATTTAAAAACGTTTCTAAAGCTGAAACAAAATTATAAAAGAAATACTAATAACTATTTTTCTTAATTTGTCTCTTGTTTGGAGACGTGAAACATGAATTTTAACGCTAGCATGTAATGGATAACCTTGATGAGAGTAAAGAAACATAATCTTCAAGGTGTTTTATATTCCGCCTTTGGACGTTAGTAATTCATCAAGGCTGTTATTAATCTAGCTAAAGAGTTGCATCGATTTTGTCGCATTATGAGATCGATCTTATAGGTTTAACGTTCAACTATAGAAGAATCAATCTGTAAGGTGTTCATACCTTATATTTTGTAACATTTCTAAACCTAATAAAATGGTTTAAAATTTCACTGATGTTATAGTAAGAAGGAGAAACGCTGGCCTGGTAACAAGACTACTCTGTTTAATGTTCTTTCCATAGAGCTGGTTAGAATAAAAGTGGTATAAGTCCACTGAACGTCTTATTGTGTTGTTTCTATGGAGAAGTAATTTTTTTTTGCAGCTTTATTGATCTTTTTACTTAGGTGACTCTCTCTCGCACCAGATAAAAGATCCAACAAGAAATCCAAATCCATGCTTTTCTTAAATTTTGTATTTTTGGACTTGCTCCATTTCACCCTGAGCAGCTCATATATTTCCGTTTTAATCATATTCGCAAATTATACCCGCTCATTGTGTTTCGGGAGGCAAATTTTATTGTCAAAGGAGGGGTTACGAACTCATTACAATCAAGACCGTCCATTGTTCCGACGAAGTCCTCTTTTAATCTAGATGGGACCCAAGAATAATCGAAAATCACCCCTGCAGGTCCCAGTGCAGGGCATGATAACTACATCCTGTGGTATTCTTCTGTACACGGAAACTCCTGTCCACTACGGGTTCAAAAAACACTGCGATTCACCCCAATGGTCATTACTGTTTTCTAGAAATTCGGACCATTGTCTTTCGGGGTGGAACCATTGTTCTCGGCTCGTGCTCGACCCCGGGTGACGTGTCAAAGGTGCCGAACCAGGGTTCGATCATTGTTTGGAGAGAACTGCTTTTGTTTGTTGTCGCGGAAAGCTGATAATGACGTTAACAAAGGGGGTATGGGGACTTGAAATGACCGATCTTGAGAGAGATATCTGTAGGCGTTGTCGCTATGTATTTTTTTTTCTTATAAAACAATCTGAATTTTTTTTTTGAGGGAAGTTCGTGGTTTGTATTGTGGAGCACGACTATCGGGGCATTGTTTTGAGGCTGTGATTAGAGATGAGACATTTTGGGGTGAGTTCTGATTGTTTTTGGGAATTTTCCTGGTCCTCTCTCATGGCGTGACAAGTTTTAATGATTGGATTTTTAAGAAACTGGTCAGCTATTGTCTAGATATTTTGGTGAGAGAATAAGTAACCAATTTCAATTGGTTATATTTGGGTCTGTCTTTTAGTCTAGTTTGGTTCATACCATGGGCTAAAATTGTTCAGGGAAGTACAATAATTGTAGCTCACCTCACACCAAACAATTAGAGGTTTCATAAAGCATCCTCTTCCGTTTGAGATACATAACATTATTTTGTCAAATGCCTGGAAGAGCTAATGACAATTTTCACTCGGAGTTACTAATCTAATCTAGCGTTAAGTGCCTTATACATGTTTTTAATTGTATGCATGGTGCTATTTATGAAGAAAATGGGGTGTAATTCAATAGTCTATGAAAAAATCGGTATTTTAGGATCAGCCGGGTGCAAGTGGCAGTGTTTTGATAAATTGTCAAAAAAGCAAGTATCAAAATATATAACGATTATAGTACCTCAACTAGCACAGTTGCTTATATTATTTTGAATGTTTATTGGTGTAATTTGTAAAACGTTGCCAATAGAGTCCACTTGGCGAAATTCACGTCCGGCTAATCCTAAAGTATACCAAGAAAATGTGAGAAACTGAGTGATTAGGTCCTCTATTGATCATATTTCAAGATCTAAACAATGGAATTTTTTTAAAAAGATGTTTGTTTAGTATTTCCTAAGGAGGAACCGTGGTTGTTTCCTGTGCAATAGTGCTCCTAAATCTATCTCCGCCCCAATTAACACTAGTGTCTCCATCCAAAAATCATAGAGACCAGCAACACATCCTATACCGGTGTATCCTCACCTTTTAGCAGTTCATCTGAGTTCCATTATCACTCATTCCAATCATAGCCATGTGAGAATGAGCCTTGGCTATCGCTCTCGCACTCTCGTTGATGGAAACCGATACTGCTTACAAATGAATCGTGATTATCGTTTGCGCAGCCCGCGGTCAAGGAACCTCCGGAGGGAACGACCGCTCCCTCCTCCTCAGAGACAATCGGAAGGACCTTCCCAGAAATGATCGAACGTCCAGAAAGACAATCGAATGACGTTCCTTCTGGCGGCCGGATCTGCTTTCCCGCGCATCCCTTGGAGAAAGAAAACGGATGGTTCTTTTATAGCCAAAGGAGAGAGCTCCTATTGATTTAGTTGAGCCGGAACGCCGTTCCGGAATATATCTACTGTCTCCCCTTGTCATCATTTTTGTGGCTTGCTTGGCATAGAACGGCCTAATCTGGTTAATTGTGCCATAAAAATACAACCAATCAGCCTTTTTTACGCACTTTAATTTAATCTATCTTATTCTCTCACCTTTTCCCTTTTAATTATTCTTTTTCCCTTTAAATCTGTTTTTCCCTCTCTCTTTCCTTCGTGAGCATACCTTGGTCCCTTACCAATATGGTATAGTTTGTCTTCGGAAGGTGGATGGAGAACTGCGGAATCTTGTATTGTGGACGGTACGTTTCCGCAGTTCTCAGCCACCTTCCAAAGAAAGACAAGCGATATTGAGCATTAGCTAGTACTTGAAGGAAATTTTCTTGTGTGCAGCATGGGCTGATTTACGAGGGGTCATGTGGGTAAAATCCCCTTTTGTTTATGTTCTATTATTTTAATGTTAAATTACGATTCTAGATCAATCAAGGATAACATCGTTACTCTCAAATCCACCAATGGGAATGGCTAAATGGTCCTTGTGCCATAAAACCTCACCAACCAACCACCCTTGAAGATGACCCATAGAGCATTTTCAATCACATGACTTAACCTAACAACGACCTTTGCAACGTTGTTTTTATCCTCCAGTGATGTCATGTGCGAATGGTTCTATTGGATGCTTCTATTTCCCACCCCTAACAGCCTTAGCAACGTTGTTTTTGTCCTCCAAGTGACGTCATGTGCGAATGCTCTATAGTCTTAAGCTTGAGGAATATAAACAGTTTATGATTTTGATGGTTCACCTACTTAGCGATTAAATCTGTAGAAATCAACTTTTAGCCTTCACTTTATATTGTACTTGTTAGATTGCTGAAGATTACATCGCTATACTAATAAGTTAATCATTTCCCCTCTTATTCCAAAGGATCTTTAATCATAAAATTAACACCAAGTTTAAAAGAAAAAAAACTTAAAATTCCTTTATCAGGATTCATGTAAGTAACATTAAACCTACTAAAGTATCATGAATCACGGCATAACCAAACGCAACCTCAAGGAAATAATATCAAAAAACACAATAACAAGCGGTACGTTACCGAACTAATAGCTGGCCATCAACCCGTATCAAATTGAAGCGTACGCTAATTTTACCCCATTCACAACGAAAGAAAAGGAAAGTTTCTCCGAGCTCAGCATGGTCAAGGTTGGCTGATGCTCTCTGTCTCGACATCTGAACTCTGGAAATGACCAATGAAGGAAGGTGGGATGACCACCTTGACAAAATCACCCTTTCTTCCCAAGACTCTCGGACCGGAACCCATTGTTGGGGTGACGAAATTTCGATGGAATCATATCGACCCCCGGTCAGTGTTCCTCTGTCACGTCCGTAACCTCTCTCCTGATAGCTTTTCAATGGGTCCATTACTTTCTCTGTGGTCGTGTGACGGGTTTCTCGTTTCTTTAAGGTGGAGGATTGACAACTAATCTTCGGCCAATTCTTTTATAAGCCGAGGGTTTCAAGTTCAAGGGTTGAGGTGTTTTCCTCCTTCCGACGGAAGTGTGGAGGTGGAGAATGGGCCGGAGCATGTTTTCTCAGTGTTGCGATTGGGGGATAGTGGTGTTGGAAAATGGATGAGGATGTTACATATATTGTGAAGTTCTTTGTACTCAAATTCTCAGATTCAGGACAGAAAGTCACATCTTAGAGAACAAGATTTGGTGTATATTTAGTTTTTTGGCAAATTATATTTTTTTGTGTACTTGTTTATTATCGAAAACTTTGGATTTGTATAGTTTTGAAAATTTGTACAATAAGAATAGATCCACATATTATGTAGATCTATTTTTTCACCTCCCCTGTTACGGGTTAAAATCTGTAGTTCTATGGCGAATAGAAGACATTTGTCTTCTAGAAACATGATTTCAACTCAATTTAAGCAGTGCTGAAATTGGAGAAAAATATTTGGGGGGACTCACATTTTTACAGAGTAGATGATTGATGGAGGGTAAAATATGACTAATTTTTGGTACCTACTCGAATTGATAATCAAAAGTTATAGATTACTTAAAATTGCATAGTTAGGGAAAAGTGGGGGCTAATGGGACATTTTTTAAATGCTAGAATTAAAAGCACAAATGCAGTTATTATAATTTTTATAACCTTAAAACTATGTAACATTTAAGTCTTTACAAATATTGATGGAAAGTAAAAAAAAAACATACATTATTCATCTTGGTGTTACCATGCAGTGGCGGATCCAGGATTTGGTTTGGGGGGCTAAATATTTGTTAATCGAATTGAATCCTCTTGCTCAACCTAATGTTAAAAAGTTCTGAACAATCGAATTCCAAGTACGAAAGGGGGGACTGGGGGTTCTCCCCCCGAAAATTTTTGGAAATTAGACTCTAAAAACAGGGTTTTAACTCATTTTTTGTGCAGCAAATCGTGAGTAATAGTAATAGAGATTAAAATACTTAAAGGGGGTCTGCTTTGCTTTCGTATTTAAATCTTACCTTAAATTTATATTTTTTTTTCGCGGAAACAAATATTTTAGGGAAAGGGGACGGTAAAAATATTTCGGAGGACGGTCCAATCATTTCGGGGACGGCTTCCCCCCGCGTCCCCCTCCAATTTCAGCACTGAATTTAAGACACGAAGAACAGCTTGGCGGTTACCTCTCTTGTATGTATATCAAGAGGGTGAATACAGGGATGGACCTCCCCCTTGACAGCACCCTTGTTACGTCCTGATGTCAAAAATTAAAGCTCTTCTCTACATCCCAGCTGATTCTAAAAATCACCATGCTTAATCAATGAACATGATTTTTTTACTGTATATATTTACTATTTCATGTTTTTCTTCGACCTTATATTTCTGTACTTTAATATAAAATAAAAGTGGGTAAAATGGACAGGCACAAATAGTGGACTCTTAGTTAGATAAATGTAAATAGTTATACTTAGGGTGCAGGTGATAACAACGAGATTTATAAATTTTTCGCCTATGGATTTCAAGAAATAGGAATACAGGAATACGCGCTAACCTTCAGTTAGATACATGGGGGTATTTCTAGGGAGTATTCTAATGCGCCTAAAAGGAGGTACCGGAATGATGTTCTGAAACATATTCTACCTCAAATCGAACCCTGCTTATAATTCACATTTATCCAACCAAGTGTCGACAACTGAGTAGTGTCCACTTTATTTTGCACAGGCGAATATCAGTTCTGCGGCTGTTTTAGTAGTAGTGAATGAAGGTATCGCAATGCATTATTAAACTGTACCCTATTCCATCGCCTTAATAACCACCATTCTCTTCCAGGCTCGGGAAAGACGCTGGTGACGCGCTTCGTTTCCCAGAAGACGCTGGACGCGGGCCCCGAGTGGACGCGAGCTGCTATGCGAGCCTCGCGCAGCGCAGAGCTCGCGCTCAAGTTCCGCGTGGTGTGCGCCAAGAATTACTTCGGCGCCGACTGCGCCACCTTCTGCCGGCCACGCGACGACCTCAACGGCCACTACACGTGCAACGGCCAAGGGCAGAAGGTGTGCCTCGACGGCTGGACCAACTTCTCGGAGGAGCCACGCATCGTGCCCAACCAGACCTACATCCTGCCAGACGTGCTGGCCCTTCCACTGACCAACAAGACGGACGACTATTGCCGCATAGGTAGATCTCTTTGTGTGATGAATGAATATGTATATTTGGGAGGATGAGGCTTCGTTTCCATTGGCCACTGGACGCTAACTTCAACGAATAAGATTGGAGATCAAGAATGATTGACAGCAGTCGTTACTGACGTTGGTCATAGCTGGTCACTAACCTGATTCGTCGAAGTTGACGCCTTGTCAGCTAATGGATGGAAATTAATCAATACGACGTAACTTCTGTTTCCAATGCGATGATGGTTCAACGCCAGCGTTTCCTCTCCTGCTATCGCCGTATTGCAAATAGAAAGTAATGGCGGCTTTACACCACGTGGTTTGCTGGCAATATCGGCAGTTTTCGAGGCTTCCAATTGTCGCAAACCTATCGAAAACTGCCGCTTTTGCCGCAAACCGCGTGGTGTAAAACCGCCATAAGTGTCATGCATGCAGCGATTCGAGCGATGCAAACTGGACGTCATGTGGAGAACGGTCGAAAATGTCCTATCGCTTTCCTCATCGATTTAGAATCTTGTCCTGCCATTGGTTCTAAGTGCCATGACTTGGTAGTTACGTCATCAATTGTAAGGAATATATTGGGAAATTTCTACCGGTCGCATCGCTCGAATCGCTGCATGTAAAAGCACCCTTACTGACTCCCTCACAGATTGTCCAAATTGAGTAAATTAAACTAAAGCTTGGCTAGATGCTGGTTGGGTCCGTACTTAGGATGGACTTGAAGAATAACAGACATGAGTTGGACGTTTGTACTGTTTGGGTCTGCAAAAGAAACTTATGGGTCCTTAATCTCGCATCACAGAAAAGATCCCAAGAATCCCCGGGGGAGGGACGTCAGAGGAAGTCTCTAGTCGAGCTTTGCTTTTTTTAAATTTCTTGGTCAAGTTTGGGTATTCATACGTATTAGCTGTCAACTTTCAACTAATTGTTTCCTAAAAGTAACTTAAACTCCATAGAAAATAATTATGATTTTGATTCCTTCGGAGTGAATAATTGTTAGAACTAGAAGAAATGGTTGAGGGAGAAGATGTAAAATGACTAAGAGTATAGAGGCAAAAATCATAATTCGGCACCTTGATTGTAGTAATCCACTTCTAAAAAATGGTTGAGAACCTCTTTAGTTGCTGAACTTAAAACTTTCTAGAACCCCCCACGAGTTAAAGTGGAAGCTACCACAGATTCGAATCGAACACCCTGATTGCGAAAGGAATGTTCCGAGAACCTAATTATTCGCGTGCCGGCCACGACATCCGGCGAAAGTGTTGCGTGAGTCCAAGAAGTAGATAGTTATCGGGGTCTCTCCACTCTCGAGTTTTTTCACGGTCTCGACTTGAAAAGGAACCAAGCTCCGATGCGAAGAAGGGTGGGTGGGGCAGCCCCCCTTTGTGCGGCAGGCAATGGTCTCGTGCTGTCACGGTGAGTGGGCTAGCGGTCGGGACTTCGGGGTAACAGGTGTATGGAGTCTGTAACATTTATGTAGGGTACAGGAGTGTTGGACTCTTATTTGGGATATGTATGAAAGGGTTATGGAATGGGTCAATTCTTTCATGTTTATCCAAAAAATACAAACGTCCAAAGTTAGTCCCTTTTTTGTCAGCTTTATCCCAAAATGGGTATAGTTTTAATCACTACTGCTTGAATTAACTCAATTCTTCAATTTAATTAACCCAAAAATAACTTAAAATGAATTATTTGTGTTCAGATGGTGTAATTTATACCATTTTTAGAGACTGTTTTTGGTCCTTCCATGTCAAATAAACCAAAAATTCTCAACCTGACCGTCTTGATTTTAACTAGTGTTCGGCACTAGTTAACTAGAACTAGTTGCAACTAGAAGTTAACTACCGATCAACTAGTAGTTTAACTACTTTTGGTTTAAACTAGTTCAACTAGTAGTTGAACTTTTTTTTTAATAACTACTAGTTGAAACTACTTTTAAATTTTCAACTACTTTAAAATAATTTTTGTTTAAAATTTCAAAAATATTTAAAATTTTTATCAAAATATACAAAAATTACACTGCTATTTATAGCTACAATGTCATGGTAGAGTACTCAAATACCATAACCAGAAATAAAGCGCCGTTTTGAGTTAAGCATAAAGTTTTTTGTGATATAGATAAGAAAGATGTATTAGAATTTGGGTAAAAATTAGGTTATGAAATTAAATAGACTAGTTAATTAGTAGTTAACTACTTTGGGAAATAGTTTACTACTAGTTGCAACTAGTCCCAGGAAAAAATAGTTGACTACTAGTTGCAACTAGATTTTCCCAAACTAGTTAGTAGTTGGTAGTTAACTACTTTTTGACCACTAGTTGCCGAACACTAATTTTAACGAAACAGTCAGACCCAATCACCCGAACTATGGAGTGTTTCTCCATATTTGGCCCCTTTAACCTACAAAGTGGCACTGTAAAATAAAGAATTAATGTTGAAAAGGCGTCCGACGGAAGGGCTGCAACTCAACTCTTCTTTTTGCTAGTGTAACAAGTTGAGAGCTCGTTGCTGCTTCATTTTGTAAACAAACAAGGCTCTTCAACAATGTCGGACCACGGACTGCTTGCTGTCGAAATAAATCGAAACATAGCTTTCAAACGAACAATGTCTTCTGTAATTTAAGCTTTGATTGTGTAATTTGATTACTTTTTTACTTTTGATTAAATTACATTGTTTACAATGCTCATTTTATTTTCCTCTTTCAGCGGTTTGTGAACCAAAGTGTCTTATGGGTCAGTGTGACAGCCCAGGAGTTTGCAGGTGAAAATTCTATGCTATTCTTTTCTGTTTTGTCCACAAGTTTCTAACAAACAAAGATCTTTAGATTTCAGTTATTTTAGAGTTCATAAGTTTTTAAACTTATAAAATAACAAAATGGTACATTTTACTGTTCAAAAACTATTTTAAAAGTTTTCTAATGATGTACTAAACTTTTGAAATAAAAGTATAACTATGACATTTATTTTAATTTTACTTAAAACATGTTTCTTTAATAAAAATTCCTAAACTTACTATATTTTAATCAACCTTACACATGTGTTTACTGTATCAATTAATGAATGTAAGAACCTAATGAAAATATCCAATAAATTTGCTTAGCTAATAAATTTTCTAAGTTAGTTCTTTTCAAAACACTAACTAATAACCAAAACTAGTCATGTGTTTAATTATAGAATACTATATTTTTGACACTGCTTAAAAGATATATATAAACAGGAGATTAATATGCATGTAGAAATACAACTTATCGCTTAACTTTGTGATTGCAGGTGCTGGCAAGGCTGGAAAGGACCAACCTGCTCACAATGTGAAGCTCATCCTGGGTGCAAGCATGGCTACTGCGAGAATAAGCCCTACACATGCTTCTGCAATGAAGGCTGGGGAGGCATGACCTGTGACAGAGGTGACACATTGTGTTTTACAGTGCACTTTTGTTATATTTGAACAGTTAACACAAATTGCTTTCAAAATGTTTTCTATGCAAGTAGAAAGGTTACTTTTGCTTTAATTACTTCCCCCTTAAAATTTCAGTAAGCCAAATGTTTCAAATTAAGGTTATATGAATCATTTAACCATAACTTAAAAACACATTAGCATATTTATCTTGGAATTTAAAGGTTATAATGTTGCAATATTTTAATTGATAGACAGATGCATTCTAAAGATATATGTCTAAAATTTCAAGTTCCACGCCCAGATTTTATTCCCCTTGTAAACTTTCTTGTCAAATCTATTCAAGCAGTGCTGCCCATCCAATTAATTTTATCCTACTTTTTAGAGTTAATGAATGATTTAAAGGAAAGTTGTTATAGTGTTGTATATCTATTTTATTATAATATAAATAAGAATAAGATTTTGTGGAGTACCCAATAAATTTAAAAGAGTTATGAAAACATTAATAAAAATGTCATAGTGCATTTCTACCATAATATTAAATTTTTTTAACACTCTGAAAACTGCTGTTATCTTATCAATCATATTTATTCAAACATATAACTTTTAATGCAATTTTTGTAGTAAATTATATTTTAAAATCCACTAATTAAAGAGTGCTACTTCCTCATAGTATGTTTGCATTCGATGTTTATATGGTATCTTCATGAGAGCTTGTACAATTTTTCAGATCTCAACATTTGTACGACTAAGAAACCATGTGAGCATGGTGCTACTTGTACAAACAATGCTCACGGGGATGATTTATACAACTGCACATGCACTGAAGACTTCATGGGGAAGAGGTGTGAAATTCATAAAAATCCATGTCAAACAAACCCTTGTGAAAATGGTGGCACTTGTAAGGTACAGTATGACAAGAGTTCCATTATAATGTGGTTTTACTTATTTCATTGAGGGTGGATTGATATGCAGCAACTTAGAATGATGTGATAGGGATGTCGGGGAAAAACAGTAAAACATTTCCTGTTGTTTTTCTCATTGATGTAGCATCTGGCCCTTCCATTGGGTATTGGTGCTACAACATCATATATGGGAAAGTTTCAATTAGTTTTGTTGCTTGCATCTTTTAAGTTGCTGCGTGTAATTTCCTCCTCCCCACAGTATTCACTAACCAAACCTAAGGTTAACCTGGAATCAAAACTTTCAAATTGGTAGTTGAAAAGGGGAAGCAAAGTTTTAAGCCTATCAATAGTTGTTGAAAAAGCTTGAGTCCAGCTTAATCTTAGGTCAAGGCAAGTATGTGGTGAATACTGCCTTCAGAGATCTACTTTGCATTCATTCCTCACACATTGAAATAGATCAGACACTAAGTATAAAAGGGATTTTTTTTACAAAAAGTTTCTTAAAAATAATCTTTAAACTTTTCATTTGAGTGTTGATTTTTTGTAACTATGTATATTTCTTGACCATTCAACTTAACTTTAAGAGCATTTTCATGCAGTATTGAAACTATTTTTTACATATTATTTGTTCTGTTACAATTCTTTTGAATGTATAGTTATTCTATAAACTAACTTTATGATATTTAAAGTTTTAAATCTTTTTATTGTTATTTTTTTTTAAATATTTTTTCCAAAAATTTAACAAATAATTTTATTTTTAAATAATTTAATTAGAGACCCTGTAATTCATCTTTTAAACTCAATAATATTTTAAAATGTGTTAAAAGTAGTTTTAATTCTACCTTCTATGTACTATTATTAATTTCCCTTTAATTTAATTGAACTAAATGAGATAATTTTTATTATTTTAATCTAATAAAATCATTTGTTTTTTTTTTGCTCTTTTTTATCATTTATTCTGTATTATTTTTTTGTGTAATTTGATCAAATTTTGCATACCTCTACTGATATACAATGTAATTAGTCATATTTTAGAATGCTTAGGTACAAGCAAAACCAATGAAAGAAATGTTAGATTTTGTTGAAGACTTGATGATGGATTAAAAATTAGTTTAATGAAATTTTAATTACTACTGAGCTGTGATGAAATAACTGTGAACTTATAGGTTTTATCCACTCCTTCACAATGTATTTAGAAAAATTTGACTTTTCCATTTATAAAAATCCACACTTACTGTTCCATGAGAGTTGGAATAAGGAATAAATCAACCTGTTTGTTGCTACCAAAGCAACCAAGCTTTTTTGAAAAAGATACCAGAATCCAGTAAGGGTATATAATATACAAAATGTATAACAAAGAAAGTGAAATGGTTCTGCATGTACAATAATAAATCTTATTTTATGCCTTGTTAGTTTTTTTTTTAAAAAAGTACTGCATTCCTTTATTTAAGGCCATCATGATACTACCTTTTGCCATTTTAGGATGGCATGGAATTACTCATAATCTACAATTTCCAAATTTGAGGGCTAATTAATTGGTTATGTTTGTTTCATCCTTTTAGATTGAGATAGATTTTCTGGCCTGTTTGGCACGTTAACATTAACATTACAATCTGATGTTTTACTCCCAATGATCACTATGGCCATAAGTAGCATAATTTGACCCAGTGTTTAGTTAAAGTTATTCTAGTTTGTCCTGATGGTTAAATTTTAAGGAGTTTCTTTGAGTCGGATCATTAGTCAGTTTAATTGGCGAGTTATCTTATATCTATACCCTGGGGGTCGTTGTTTGGAGACTCCTGCTTTAGAGGAAAGTTATAAGTGAGTGGTCAATACAGAATTTATATATATTTTAACTTTCCAAATAATAAACACTATCACTTAAAAAATATATGCACTCTCACTTACCTGTACACGTGAGTGGGGTCAAATTCATGCCTGTTTTCACTTATGATCACTTTTTTCTCAATAAAATGTTAAGCATTCTGCCTTAATCCATCATTACTAAATAAAAATTGCCTGCATTTTATTGGTTCTGATTTGCACTTATTATCTTAAGTTAGTTGAGCTTTTCTTTTTACCCCAAACCAAAGCTAGTCTCCTCAAATTTATCTCATAGAAATCATTGCAAGTCTTATGAATGCTATTCTATAATTAAACCTTCTATTGATACTTTAGATTACTAATGATATTATCATTTTTCTGATTTTAGAATCCAAGTGTTGGACAATACACTTGTGAATGTGTACCAGGTTACTTTGGACAACGGTGTGACACCTTTGCTGTTATTTGCAAAGATAACCAGTGTCTAAATGGGGGCACATGTATTCATGACCCTGAGGGTTTCAAATGTGCCTGTGCTCCTGGGTTTAAAGGCATTAATTGTGATGAAATTGACTTCATAAACTGCCTGGCCTATCCTTGTTTGAATGGTGAGATTTTTGAACTTGTAAAATCAAATGTTATATGTGTATGACTTATCTAACAGAACTAATATTTATTGATTTGAAACACAATTTTTTCTGCACAATTCCTTGCACTTCTTACACAATTTGTTCTACACAATTCTTTGCACACAATTCCTTGCATTTCTTACACATTTTGTTCTACACAATTTTTTTAGAGTAATTACATGTAGTATTACATGTAAAAATATAAAATAAAATCTATAAATAAAAATGAATAAATTTTTTTTTGGAAAAAAGTACTGTATGTTTAAATAAGCTGTGACAAGTTTTCATAGATAAATGCAACATCTGCTTATCGGACAGTGTGGCAGATCTGTTCGGCGTTTTAAAATTAAAATGTAAAGCAAGCAAAATGGGAATGAGGAATGATAAGTGAATACTGGGTGGTAAATAAAAATCCATTTCACATAAAGAATTCAATTTCCTACTGTAAATAATTTAAAAGTTCTTTCCTCCTACACAAGTTAGAGGGGGATATTATTATGTTTATCAAGAAGTTTTGGCTGTTAAATATTTTACAAATTCAATTTCCCACTATAAATAATTCAAAAGCTCTTTCCTCCTACACAAGTTGGAGGAGGATATTATCTTTATAAAGAAGTTTTGGCAGTTGAATATTTTACTAGTTAATATATTTTACAAAAATATATTATGTTTATCCCAAAACTAAAATTAGGTGGGTTATCACTTTTTATCTGCAAGGTCTTCAAATGCTACTTTAAAATATTTCAAAGCAACAAATAGTAAGTTCATAATAACTCGCAAAATGAGTCAAATTTAATCCAACCATAAAAATGTCTTGATATTGCCTTAGTTTCTACTTGATTGTTTCATGGGAAATATGTTTGTTCTTTTATTGCATTAATTTTTATAGTTGTAAATGATATGATGCATTATCAATTATGAAAAAATAAATATGGAAAGCTATTATAAGTCAATTAAAATTTTTTTGATGTTTCATAATACTCATGTAATGTTTAGGGGTTTTTTTTGGCAGCTTACTATCCTAAAATTAAGATAATTTAGTGGTTATATAAATTAAGAAATGGGAAAAGCAATGCATGATTATGATTGGATTGACTATAAGGTGGAAAAACACAAATTTTATAAAAGTAACAAACATTAATTAAAGTTGTCAATGCCAATTTAAAAGTTAAATTTTAGTTGGAAAGAAATCTAGCTAACGTTTTTTCAATTGGCAAACTGTTGTCAGTTTGAAACAATATGTAAATTGTTTACAAATGTATATTGCACTTACTGAATGAAATGGCCCCTTAATAAACTGGTTTTAGAATATTTGTTTGGAGTATTTATGCAGGTAAACTTTAAATAAATAACTAGCTTTAAAACTATTGTGTAAATTTAATATTAACCAGAAGGTAATTTGTAGGATAACAATTGATAGAATTAATTACCATTTGAAGATTTTAATTTCCCATTAATGTATGCAATTTTTAATAAGCAGTACCAAAACTAATATAAGATAGACTGCTAATGAACTAGCTAGAGTCTTACTTCTTACTTTCTTACACATTTTATTTCGAAAATTTCTAGACCTAAGAACTCTCTTGATAATGTTTTTCTTGTACGGTACAGTTATGAGAATTCTCCTTAATCTAACTAATACTATTTTTTTATAAAAAATATGAGCTCATTTAAATGAACTCTTCTATTATAGAAAATTAGAGGCTAGTAGTTTAAAATTTTGAAGTTATTTAAATGATTTAACTGTATTGCATGATACAATTATTTCTATACTCTTGAAAAGTAAAACTAAAATTAAGTTTTCTATTTCTTATGATGATAATTCACAATTATTAAAATGGATTCAATAATAATGCCAGTTATGATTGTTTTGAGATCAAAGTTATGAATTGATGTAAACTTTTATGTTGTATAGTAAAGTACTGGAAAGAAGGGAAAAAGTATTTAATGTTATCAGTATAGAACTTAATATTTTGCAATAATGCCAATCTTAATTATTTTAAGATCAGTGTTATATAATTATCTACTTCTAAACTATTGTACTAAACCATTAACTTGTTATAATATGCATTTGCTTTCATTTCCATTTCTTTCCCATCATCAAATTAATGGTACATTGAACCCTTTTAGTTCCCAATACCTTTTTTTTAAGTTTCAATGTCCTAAATGTTTTGCATCTGAACTCAAATTATGTTAATTTTAATGTTACTCTTTGTGCATTTTCAGGTGGGACATGCGTCAATTCCTCCAACAACTTCCAATGCCTTTGTCCTCCAGGAGTCACCGGAGCTCAGTGTGAGGTGGCCAAGCACTGCTCCCTCAACACATGCCAGAACGGCGGCACGTGTGCCGACATCCACGGTAATGTGACGTGCCACTGCCCCACCGGCTACTCAGGAACTCACTGCCAAGTCAACAACAACCGTTGCTCCACCAATCCCTGTGCCAACCAAGCGACATGCGTCAACCTCGCTGATGACTATCGCTGCGACTGCCCCCAGGGCTACAGCGGACGCTTGTGCGAAATCCACTCGCGGTGCCACCCAAACCCCTGCGGGGAAGGTGGGTCGTGCCACCCTGCTCCTGGCGACGGGTATAAGTGCCACTGCCTCGTGGGCTACCACGGCGACCGGTGCCAGCTGAAAAACCTCGACTGGAGCCCGTCGGTGGCGTCGAACGTCTCCCACCGCATCTCGGAGGAAGAGGACCAACCCGAAGACAGGCTGAACGTTATCCTGGTGGTTGGCCTGTCCGCCGTTTCCGTGGTGATAATCCTCGTCGTGGTGTGCGCAGTGTGGTGCTTGCTGCACCGGCGGAGGAAGCGGCATCCGCCGAGTGTGAAGGGCAAGGACTTTGACTATGAGGAGAGACTGCAGAATGAGCGGAACACCCTGCACATGAACTACAAACAGTGTGATATGCCTCAGAAGATTGTGAATGACTTGGACAGAGTGCCTATCAAACAGATTAACGAAGCGCCCCCGAAAGTGCTTAATAAGGAGGTGGGCAACAAAAGGATTCCAGATAAGAGTTTGATATGCTCTTCTAGAACTTTTCAAAAGACAGACAACTCTTGTGGTGCATCAGTCCGGTAAGTGCCTGGTGGGATCGAGTTCTCTTCTTTAGAGGGTGAATCGTAAACGGAATGAATCCAATCCTTCAAACTGTTCATCTTACAATGTCCTATTATGCATTGGAATTGAAGTGCTTGCAACTACAGCGAGCTAACTCCAATTGAAAGCTGTTGGATTTGCCTCATTGTTGCTGCAAGTGCTAATGTTGTAAAGAGGGTTAATGTTTTGAGAAGTGTGGGGAATACAGCGGGGCAATTTTTAGTAGTATTAAAGTAGAAGTAAGCTTAACATGTAACCGTATGCAGCTAAGGATTACTATTCAGACCTTCCAAAGTTCTGGCTTTCTTCGGAAGTTTCTGGACTTTATTTTGAATCTCCGGCCTCTGGCTTTTTGGGTGTTTTGATCAGGTTCAGGGAAAAAAGCCGAAAGCCAGTGATTTAAAATAAAGGCAGTAAACTGCCCAAAAGCCATAGAATTGGCAGGTCTGACTATGCTAGTAGAAAAATAAGACAGTTTGTTTTCACTTTAAAAATCATTCCAACTACCCTGGATAATAGTTCCCATAAAACTTTTGACTCTTAACATCTTATAAAATTGTTAAAATGAAAATCTTTTAATACATATTTTTACTGATCTTCAATTTATCAATTTATTTTTCCATCTTTTTTTGTAATTTAATTAGCATTAATTCATCCTGTAGTACCTGAAGATTTACTATGTTTTAAAGGATTTTTTCCCTGTAGAATCACTTCACTACGTACTTAATAGTATCTCTATATTACCATATATTTTTTTTTCAAGAATCATCACTTAAATATTTATTTCAAATGCTCTTACTTTTTGTCTATGAACCCTTTTTAAATTATTATATTGGCCTGTTTAAAATAAGATTAAAAAATCAAAGATTATCCTTGTATTTTAACCTTCATATCCATTGAATTTTACTTTTTAGTTCAAATTTGAATGAAGATTTTTTTTGGTGGTACTATCAGCAAACAAAAATTTCACTTTATTGTTATTTGCTGTATTTTACATCATTAATAAGCTCCTGAAGTCTAAAAATCTTTATTTTAAAAGCATCATAATAATACATTTTTTAACATCCTGATTCATAGTAACATTTTTAACTGCATGTTCTTAAAGGTTAATTGAATACAAAAAAAAAATTGTTAGCACTGCAGATATTTTAAGATTGTACAGACATTTAGTTGAACTAGTGATATGTGTAGAATAGTTTTACAAGGTGTAACTAATTGAAGGGTACTTTTACTAAGGAATAACTGAACACCTAGACAATAAAAAAATACCCTTAAACCTATAGACAAAATTTAAGTTCATTCATAAGTTGATAGGTCATGAAATGGTGACTAAGATGGCATTAAAGAAAACCTGTGGTATTATTGCATATTTGGTCAAATAAACTTGTCACAAACTACCCAAATCTCCCATTCAAATACTGCTCAAAATTTCAGACCTGTAATACCAGTATGCAGAATAGTGTACACCCTGTACAGGGTCAATAGTGTGCAGAATATGTTGGTAATGCCAATATATTCTGCACACTATTGATGGAGTAACTGATATTAGCCAAAATGCACAAGCAAACTATTTTTATCAGTTTCTATGCCGGTAGAATTGTGTTCAATTAATTTTCATTCGATAGTATTTATTTTGTCCTTTTAATTCGGTCTGGTTTCTTATCATTTCATGGACCTATTGCCCTCAATGTCCCTTACTGTTTGACTTCTGCTCATGGGTTGCTTGGTTATTTTTGCTTGTTGAGGGATGTGTTCTAACACCCTTTACTGTTACTTTAGTTACACCCTGTGTTCTCTTAGACTAGTCATGATGGATAAAGGTATTTAATTTTAACCCTTTGAAAGTGTTAGTAAATATCTTTCAACTCTTTAAATGTTTCTTAAAAGATATTGGGAAAACTCTTTTAAAGCTCTTTTAAAAATATAGAAAAATATCCAAAAGACAGTATAAATTATGTTTTAACTAACCATAAGGGTAATGGTTTATCAGATACTAGATTTTTTAAGTTTCTAATATTTTTGGACTCGGGAGGGAAATTTTCCTTAATGTTGTCTTGTTTTAAAACTTTATAGGGAGTGCTTGAAAAAAATCTAAATGATGGAATGTTTTTTCAGGTGCCACTCTCCTAGGGACTACCCTCCTTGCAACAGTGGAGCCATTTACGTCATCGAGGACCACTTAAGGTCCTGTCCTGACTCTCGCCTAAAGAAAGAAATCTTAGCCACTGAAGTGTGAGTGGGCGTCTTTATTTATATGTTGTATAGTTTGTCAAGTGCCTTTTGTAATATAGTTCTGAAGTATTTGTACAAAAGAGCTTTCTATAGAGAAGATCATAGATTTTTGTTTCTATTTATATTGTGTAGTTTAAGGAGACTCCTAGTTGTGTTTGGACATTTGTCATACATTCTCATTCTGATTGAATGCTTTGTATATCATTTTCATTTGGAGGGGAGAGTGAGTTTGCTTATATATTTGAACTGTAAGCTATGAAACGAATCTTGATTTCTCGAGACTATTACGAAACCAACCACATTTCTCGGTTTGGTGTGAAGTTTTTGAGGTAAATTTGGCTTTTAAATTTACTGAATAATTCCTTTACATGACACCGGGAAGTGAAAAGGACCTGTATGAACAGAGTCCTGTTTGGGTATTTAAAATGCAGTTGTGTTTAGCACTTCCAAAAATGCAATTCCATTTTGACTCTGGCTGTTTTATTTTGAAATGTTTTATGTACTTCAACATATGACATGGGATGGTCTCCATTCCATGCTGTGAAATGTACAAAGTTATATTTTCTGTTAAATTATAAACTGAAATATATATATTAGATGCATATTGCATGATTTCTGATGAGTATATTTTTTCAATGAAAGTAGCTTACAGCAAAGTATTGGCATTATTTTAGGTTTTAAGTTAGACAAGAAGTGTACTCTTGCAATTTGAAGCAAAAAGAGTTTCATTGCTTTCAAGTTAAGAAATAAATGTTTAAATACTTCACCATAAAATTTAAAATAATAGTTAATAAGTCAATTGGTTTAAACTACTGATTGCATCAGTGAATTAGGTAGACATGTTCATGTAGATTGTATCTCTGTTTTGAAATATTCAAAGCTACTATTTGATTATTAGTAAGTCCACATTCTTTCAGTGCTAGTGTGCAGAAAATGTTAACTTAATATATCACCAAGAATATAGTTTTAAGAGTAATAGTTTTCATAGTGTTCCTATTTTGCAGCATCTGAGTTATACATTGTAAATTTTGTCACTATTGTTTGTTGCATGATGTTGCAACATTCTGAAATTTCACTTATCATTTGTACGAGTAAGTTGCAAAAATGCATTGAGATTGTGATATTAATTAAAGAATAGTATTTTAGGTACTGAAAAGCAACAAATATGCATTTATTTAGAAGATTCAAAATGTTGGTTACACAAGTTTTTTTAAACTTCTCACACCTTTTTAAACCTCTAATTTGGGTTTGACTTAAAACTAATACTAATGAATTAATATAAAAACTTTCAAAGGGTCTCATATTTTAAATGTTTCAAGTTTCTAATGTCTGGCCATTGGCTTTTGTTATTTTAAAAAACAAGTACAATTAATAATTCACAGATTTTGCAGATTATAAGTTTCACATTCTAAAGCAAAGCAAAATAAAAAAAAAATTTGGTTGCTTTTCCACTTACCTATTCTGAATATGCCTTTGTAAGATTATTGCAAATAACTTTCTCTAAACGCACTTCATTGAACATTTTTAGAAGTTTTCCAACATTCAAACAACTTTTCACTGTTTTCAGTTCACAATGCTAATCTAAGCTTGTGTGTTTTGAAAAGTCTTTGTTTATCACTCTTCATTTTGAAGCTGCAAGTTATTTATACGCAAAAGGTTATCCTAGCATTGGTACAAATCCTACTCGTTGCAAAGTTCTTAGTTTTCCAAATAGCAAACAGATTGATCTAGTTATTATTGTAAATAGTCTGTGTACATTTTTAGTTGGATCTTATCTTGTATATAAATGGAGGCTCTCTCTGTTGTTTTTATGTCTGTTCTGCAGCACCATGTTCCAAATAAATTCATAATTGTCTATTTTTGTATCTTGTGTCAAGGTTTATTTCATGTGTTTTGATTTTTTTTCACACAAATATACAGGGTTGATAATTTCTTACGCATCTAAAGGGTGCCATTCAATTTTCGGTATTCTTGCAGTGTGCTATCTACCAGTTTACTTAGTGGGATTTAGGATAGATGGTGACACTGGTAACTGATGTTTTTTTAAAATCATATTGAGCTAATTAAAGTTTACAAGCTAACTAACACTAATAAACTAACTAATCCTTATGAGCTAACTAAAACTGGTAGATTGCATACTGCAAGAATACCCAATATTCCATTCATAAGTGTTTCAATAAGTCATCAAATGTTAATACCAGGTGCAAACTAAATTTTGCAATCAAAATAAACTAAAGAATTGAACCTTTCCCCATTATGATTCACACATAATACTAATTTTTTTTTATATTTTACATAAACTTTTATATATCAAGCTAAATTCCTTACTACTAATACTCTGGTGTACAGTCCTGTATAGACTTTTAAACATAATGAGTAATTAGTATTGAACTTCTAATTGATAGACCCTTGATTTTAGAATCATTATTATCTAAATATTCTAAACCTTGATGTATGAACAAGGGCTGAAAAACCAGCCACTTTTTACCACTGTTAGGAGCCTGGTCTGTAGAAAATAATTATTTTAAAAGTATTCTTCTTTTGATTAACAAATACTCCAATAAAAATAAAATAACTATTTTAAATTAATATATTTATTTCATTGTAGAAACTACCAAAACTTGAAATATTTTTGTTCCTTATTGCTTATGTAGATTAAAAAGGAGGCATAACAATTCAATTGCATGGTCAATGGTCATGGTTTTGTACAGGGGAATGTTTTCATTAATTTATACTTATTTAGATCTAAACTATAATTATTTTAAAACCCATCTAGCCAATTTTTAAAAAAAATTAACAAGACATTGGAAATTGTCACCACAATATTAAGTTTGATTTCAATCGTTCCCAAATAAAAGAATTGAATAATTTAGGTTTTAATCCATCAGATTTTTTTGCTAAAAGGTTTGGATAAAATACTCTTGTTTTCATGCATTATCTTTGTTATAAGAGCAGCTGATATTTCAATTTAACAAAATGCTAAAAATTAGTAAAACAAACTAAAAATTAATTTTTGTAAATTTCATCTGTGATTATTTAATGGTTTTATTATTTTCTTTTTGATAAATTTAAAAAAATACCAGTTTAAAAATATTTTTCTAACATCTTCATAGTTATAAGAACACTGAAGTTTAAACTTTTTTTTTTTGCCAGTTATGTTAAACAAATTTCTGTCAAACATCTTTTTAAATTAAGGGCCTTAAAATAAGGAATTTCTAATTAATGCAGTGCCTTTCAGTAATTTGAATCATTTGTACTGCCTCCCATTTGCATCCTAACATTTGCATTTCGTCTGGTTCTTATTTTCTTAAAAACTTTTATAAAGTTTATGACATTAAAAAAAGTGTTAAAAATTAATGTAATAGTTTGCCTAGAACCTCTTGTTTTAATAAAACATCAAATTTCAGCTAAAGGAATTTTTGTTCTGCTGGAAGACTGAAAAACCATCCTTGATCCATTGAAGACAGCTTTATTTTTCTAAAATCTTTCCTGTACTGAACTATCGGTTTTTGATCTCCAAATTTTTCTAAAAAGATATTTTACTAATTTAGCTAAAGATAAATTTTCCCATTTCCAATAAAAAAATCACAACTTTCATAGTTGTTTTCAAGTTCCTTGCCTAGGGATATTTGTTTAATTTCAGTTAGGGTCACTTGGGGTAAGTGGGTCATCCCCCTCAAACTAAACTATGTAAAGGACATTTCACACTTATTCACATTGATCATGTTACATTTTGTCACGCTGATGGGTTTTGCATATATTAGAGTTTTGTGTCATTTCTTTTTAAGATTATAGAACTATTGTAAAAAAATTTCCACAATTTTTTTTGGAGAGTTCAAGATGCATTTTTCCAAGAAGTGTTTCCAGGAAAGTTTTCACTATATTTTAATGTTTTTTCAACTGTTGTGCCAGATTTTACTTAAAATACATACTGCAATTTGAATTTTCACAAAATCTCTTATTCAAAAATTTTTAAGAGGGGGGTCCCACTTACCCCGTAATTTAAGCATAGTAGGGGTAAGTGGGTGCCCTCATTATGGGGTAAATGGGACACTCTAGACTCACCATTTTAATGTTTATAGAAACATTTATAAGTAATTTATTGAAATTTTATATTAATTTTGCGTTTTAATATAAGCTGTGGTAATTAATTAAAGTAAACTATTAAGTTTTTTTTTTATTCACGTTGCCGAAAAATTAATTAAAACACACAGTGGGGTGGGGGAATAGTTTCGAGGGTTTCTTTATAAGTCTCCCGAATCATTCGAACCTGAAGAAAACATTCTGTAATTGTAGTGTTCCAAAAAGGGGTCCCACTTACCCCAACCAACCCTATTAATTTAAATGTGAGTAGATATCTCGTACATGGATTAAGTTAGAATAAAATATTTTGTACCTAAAACTTCTATACTTTATCAAGTAAGACCCACTTACTCCCTCTTAAGTTTTGCTTGCTTTCAATCAAAATAAAGAGGGGTGACCCACTTACCCCTTCCTATGGGGTAAGTGGGACACCCGTCTCATTTTTTACAAAAAGACCAGTTAAGAAAAATGTAGAACATTATTTTAGAACCTATAAATTTTTGTTTATTAATAGTGTCTTAAATAAAATATGTCATTAAGTTCAAATTGAACCTCTTCAAAAAAATTTTATGAAGCTTCAAAAATGTACTGTTCCAAAAAGGGGCCCCACTTACCCCAAGTAACCCTACCGAGTAATTCTTAGTTTTTATATCAATCCTTATCAGACCCACAGTAAAACATTTTGTGTATTTAAATGTATTTATTTATATGCAATCTAAATAAATTAAATTTTGACTTTCCTTATAATTACGACTGTTTAAAATTGATGAAACTTCGACATTCTTGCAGATAAAACTTCGGTGTTCTTACATGCCAATCAATATAAAAAATTGGTTACGATTTGAGAGATAACCTGGAAATATGTTCAGTGGCATAATCGTAGCTAAAGGATTCATGGTGGCCAGGGCCATATTCAAAGAGGGTTTAGGGGGTTCAACCCCCCCACTTAAAATTTGGACTTCTTCGGGTATAACCCAAAGGGTCTCAATGAGGGTCACTAATACTACTTTTGAGCGTCAAAGTTCGAAATTTTTCTGGGGGAGAATCCCCAAACCCTCGTCCAAAATTTTGACGTCTATTATATACAACAATCAGTACAAAAAGTATTCGTACACCCAACAAATTTGCACTAGTATACCTCCTATTACGGCTAAATTCCACGAGCAAAATACAAACAAAAATTATCCTATTATAACATAGTATGTTATTCTTCATTATAATGTACCAAAAAAGAGCAAAAAAATATCAGCATTTAGAAAAAAAATATTTTAAAAAATGAAGCGATTTGAAAGCCCAAACAAATATTCGTAAAGCCATAGATTTAACATGGGATCGTTATTTACATTGCTGAAAGCATATTTTGTTCCTAATCCTAATTTAAAAGCACGTGTATGTGCAATTTTTTTTCTTGAGGTTCATATAGTACCAATAGGTTTCAAATCGTTTCATTTTTTTAAATAAGTTTTTCTAACTGTTCTGAAATTTTTTTGCTCTTTTTTTTGGTAGAAGAATAACATACTATGATAATTTTTGTTTGGATTTTGCCCGTGGAATTTAGCCGTAATAATAGGAATACTAGTGCAATTTTTTTGGGTGTTCGAATACTTTCTGGAGTGACTGTAGCGTTTTTCCCTTTAAAATTTCGCCGCTTAGGAGAAGCGGTTTCCTTTGGGTTTCCCCAAAGAGGTTTCAAAATGGAATTAACTGAGGCAAATTTCAGAACATTTTCTGGGGGTGGACCCCCAGCCCCCTAAAAATGTTGTGTTCTATTTTATATTTTTTCCATTGAAAATTCTGGGGTTTCACTAGGAGCTAGATGTTTTCTTTGGATGTTCCCGATAAGGTCCTAAAATGAGCTGAAACACTACTTTTTAAGACAAGTTTTCAAAATTTTTCTTGGGGTGACCCCAAATTTTTACTGGAACTCAGATTGTAAAATTTTGACATTATGTGCAACATATTTCAAATATACTACTTTCAAGTGAATGTATTTGTTGGGGGTACATTCATTGAAAGCGTGGAGCTAATGTTTAAAGGGTTGAAAGTTCTCTCTTGCTTTATATCTTTAAAAATCGAGGTACTATCCAAGCTGATTTTAGTGATCACTCATTGAAGTACCCGTAGAGTTGAAGGCCCTAGGAAAACTATATGATTTACCGCAGAATTTTAAATTGTTTAATTTTGTGTTTTTTGATTTTACTGTGTAGAGCATTTTCAATCACATGACTCGGACCTAACAACGGCCTTAGCAACAGAAAAGTTACAGTTTTTTGCCCTACAGAATTCTTCTTGAAGAATTGAAATTCTTCTATTGGAGCATTTGCAATCACGTGATCTCATACCTTAAAACCGCCTTAGCAACAGTTAAAAGCCCCACAGAAAGTACACAGTTAAAAGAAAATAACCGGTTGTGACGTCACCTGAAAACACTATAAATGGAAATAATTAAAAGCAATAACTATTGCAAAGCTCAGCTAAAAATTAACTCATTAAAAGTTTAATTAAATGTAAACGATTAGACATTTTAAAATTCAAAATCACGAATTTTGTAAACAGTTTCAAAAATTTAGCTAAATTTAGAAGAATATAGTTATACTCACTTCACTGGTCTATGATGAAATTCAACTTTAATAAAGTTCTGGAATTCGTGATTTTTTTTATTTATATCTGAACTTTTACATTTGCCATTTCATAAAATGCCAGTTTTTGTCCTAGAAGTGAATCGTGATCTATTGCAGCATGCATTGCAAGGGTTTGAATTTTAATTAAATGTTTAAGTAATGTGTGATTTGAGTATTTTATTTGAATGTTTAATACTTCTTGGAATATCATTTCAAGGGAAGGAAAGTGACTTAAATCTTAAGGAGAAAGACTATTTTGTGAAGTTTTAAGCAAGATCAATCGACACATCGTCGGTTTGACTTATATCATCACATTAACTCGTTTTCAGCCATTTTGGATTTTGTACCTCTGAGTCGAAAGGCCCTATCGCTTAGTTTCTCCAAGAGAGAAAAAAAACTTAAAATATAAGTTTTAATCAAAATTTTCGAAGTGAAAGACTTTGGTGACAACCAGGTTGTTAAAATTTAATGAAAATTATAAAATTAACTTGAATTATAGCTTAATTTAATTTAAGTAACTTCAAACTATTATAACTTCAAAAATTCGAATTAAAATTTCAGTTTTTCTTCTCTCCTGGAGGAACTAAGTGAAACAGAGATAAGAACTTTTGGCTCGAATTATGGGATTATGAATTAATCTTATGTGTTAAAAAAATATGATGATGTGATCCTTTAAATGCGTATAAAGGGTTCAAACTATCAACCAGTTTGCCATCATGGTTGTAAACCAGGCGAAAGACTTTGGTGGCAACCAGGTTAAAAAATTTAACGAAAATGATGGGTGAAAATTGATATTTTAATCGTTTTACCAAAAATATTTTTTCCCCTTTAATTTACTTACGTGTTAAAACATACTACATTTGATTTTAACTTGAAAATGTTATTAAAAATCAACTTGAGGGAGTACCTAGGTCATAAGACCGTAAAACTACAGTAAGTATAACCACAACCAGCCTCACTGGGTTACAGAACGCACTTAAAAGTCACAGTCAGGTGAGGCAAACCCCCTTGTTTCCCCAGGTTAAACTCAGTCAGTCCTTATTTTATCGAGCCCGGAGGGATGAAAGGCTGTCTGCCTTAGCCTTGCCCAACTTGGGAACAGAATTCTGGCCTGTGGGATGGCAGAAATTGAACATGAAAACAACCTGAAATTGTCGACCAAATATTCAACCAGAAATTTCAATGACAAACTTCCCTACAGACAGGCAACTTGGTTGCATGAGGACAACTATAGGTTGGCAAACAAATTGACACTGTCTGTAGTTCCTTTAAAACCCCCTTTTGGATAGCGTTGACGTTAATTAATGAGTAGTGCAATATTATGCATCTCAATCGAAAAATAATTCCTTTTCTGAAAATCTGTATTGAATTTCTTTGTGTATTGAATCGCCTTTTTTATTCATGATAAGAAAGCAATTCGAATTTGTGTCATGGTTCAGCAAATAAATCTTCAATGACCTATGTTTTGAAGGACGAATAATGAATAGTAACCAATCGTAAAAAAATCGCTAAGCAGGGAAATATTTCGATCAGGCGTTATACAATTAAGTTTACCTTTTGAAATCGGAATGATCACGTTTAAAATATATCCTACTAAAATCCAAAAATTTAGGATGCATCGTAATCAACAGTTATTTTATTTTGCAATAAAAATATTAGAAATCGATTCAATTTAAATAAAACCCGTGTGAACATTAATTGTCTCTTTGTAACTTGTTTTGTACAAGCCATTTAAAATCTACGAAAATAATCCGAAAATTAGTTTTATCCTAATTCATTTCTCTCCTTTTAAGAAAACGATTTTCCAAATTCTAAATTCATGTTTTTAATTTGCTAGAATGAACAGCGTGATTCAATTAAAAATTCATCCGAAATCCAGGAGCTGATTGGACGGTTAACTGGATCTTTCTGGTTTCACTGACGTCACGTGATTTCCGGATCCAATCAAAACCGCAGATTCTCCCGCCGGTACGAATTCTTCTGCTGTTCCACAGGCGAGGGCGAGATAGATAGCTCTTTTTGTTTTTACCTGGTTCCGTCGCCATTTGCGTGGGGTTCTCGGTTCTACAGAAAATTCTACTCTTCGAATATGTTATAGTTTGCAGTTGCCGTTTGGATATTTATTTTCCGCCGTGCTTTGGATACATTTTCAAGAAATACCCAGCAGAGGACTTCACGGGATATCAGGTTAGATTTTAATCAGTGTGGTTTTCGAACTTTTTTAATTCATTTTAATATTGTGATAAATTAAGACTGTTTAATGTTTCCTGTCTCAGAAATTTTCGCTGGTTGAGAAACACTGCTGCTATTTAGTTATTGTGTTTGTTATATATGTTATGCCCATTTTCTTATTTATAGAATTAGTGCATTTTGCCTACTATATGATGGTCCAACAATTATACGTTGATATTTGGCTTTATTTTTTAAAATTTGTGGAATATTATTGATTTGTGATGATTTCATAACTATGAAAGTTTCAATTATTTTCCGCTTTTCAACGATAAATAAGACGTGCGTTGAGTAAACTTTGCAGTTTGCATTGAGTAAACTGCAGAAAGTATGGGTCTTAGCTTAGCGATTCAACAGTTTGAACCTTTTATTGCACATACCTCTTTTGTCATTTTACACCTTAGTTATTTTCTCTTGATTATTTGTCCTCTTATCTTTATGATTTGCGATTTATTGTTTTATTGTTTCCTTAGCTAATGTGTGCACATTTACACGTTACCAGTCGGTGCTCCAGTAAGCTTTCCAGTATCTGAAAAACCCAAAACTAAAACGTGCAAATTCCAAGTGATATATTTGACTTAATTGTCAGTGAAATAAAATGTATTGATTTGAATAAATTATGGCTAAAAATAATTTTATAGAGCTTGAGGGAAACATAGACTGGCACTCCTACTGCTATCGTGTAAATTGGAATGTTATATCAAGTTAAATGTTTTTTCAAGCCTGGATTCTCTTTTTTTCGGAAGTCTGAAACATTTTGTTACATTTAATGCACTTTCCACCCCCTTTCTAAAAACGGTTTGGAATCCAGACTTGAAAGAACATTACCACAGTATGACCCCGTTTCAACCCATATTACACCTATTGTTGATGTTTTGCCCTATTTTAAGGGGAGTTTCTACTTATTCAGTTTGTCGTGGTATGCCAATCCAGCGATTCCAATCGGACCTAACACAGGAAAAGTCATCACCGTTTCGCTGTGATTCGCCCGATTGGTTTCGCAGTATTGTCCTACTGCAAATAAGTGGAAACGCTCCTTTGCTACATTAAAGGTTGAAAACTAATTATTATGTGCTTATCAATGATATTTTCTCCTATAACGAAAGTACAGTTAGTATGCCAGA
This sequence comes from Tetragnatha montana, assembly GCA_963680715.1. Classification (NCBI taxonomy): domain Eukaryota; kingdom Metazoa; phylum Arthropoda; class Arachnida; order Araneae; family Tetragnathidae; genus Tetragnatha; species Tetragnatha montana. The sequence goes on from OY796682.1 coordinate 26,119,674, forward strand.
ACATTAGTTATCGCTGCCAGAAATTACGCAGCGAGAAGTCGGTTTTCTTTTTTTTGACCTTCAGTCATTGCTTTTGATATCTGAGCTAAGAGCTTGTCGTCCACGTGCACGGGCGCTTTTGGATTCGGCATCGCCAGGGTTCTGGCTTTCGTGGGTCGTTGAGGGGGAAATGGACACGGGGTTCGGCAGTTTCCTCGTCTGCGCCAACAGTGTGGGGCTGAAGAGGGATGGAAAGGGAATCACAAGGGCAGTTGAGATGAAACGCTTGGTGGTCGCAGCCTCGTGAAATCTGCAAAATCGTGCTGAAGAGAGAATGTTTTCACAATAATTACCTACTTGCTTGAGAGAAATTTGCTATGCATTCATTGTTGGTGTCCACAGGGTGGTCTAAAGTCACTAGTCCATGTCGGTTATAAAAACTATATAATGATGTATGAATAATGCATTTGCTGTTTTATTTGAGCCTGCCCAAAATGTATACTTTAATTTTATACGGCTACTATCCTGTCTGTCTATCCGTCCAGACTTTTGGTGTCAAGTTTCTGTTTTTTTTTTGTGAAATTGTGAAAATCAATTCATAATTTTGTAAATTCAAAATTAGCTCTAAATTGGGTTCTTTCAGTCACTTATGCTGTGAAACAGGGTTTTTTTTTAGGGATATTGAAAATTAAAAAAAAAAAAAAAACTAATATTGAGAATAAATAATAAAAATATTGAAAATATCCATTTAAGCTAAAAATATTTTGAACAGGGTAATGGGTAACAGGGTTTGATGTAGAATATTTTAAGGGTCCTTAAAATGACCAAATTTTCACCCTGGCTATTATTTTTTTTAGATAAAATGAACTTGGGATTATTATAACTAATAATTCTTAAAGTATCCCATCGTTAAAATAAGGAAATATAGTGCAGTTGAATCATTCTTCATTTTATTAGAGCAAGATGAAAATAATATTGGGTACTATTCTAGAAAAGGGGCGCAAATCTCGCCAAGCGATAAAGTTGCCAATATGATGCAAACAGTTCACATCATTAGTCATAAGGCACAAAGGAACAGAAAGATCTGTAACTTCAGTCAGTTCTTTTTTATTCATGAAAAGGCAAAAGTTGATATCACTCTCTTCGCTCTCTTCTTGGGTTTTTAATTAATGTGCAGCTGTTATTGGGTTTCGTTTTCAAATGAAGATCATCGGGCTAAAAGGCAGGTGCGGTTTCCCCGTTGAAATTGTGGAATATGGAGGCAAAAAGATACTATGGCAATTAATGTTACCAACAAAAGGAAAATGTAACCTTTTTTAAGTTATCCAGAATTTTGATGGTCTAGTGACTTACAGGCCACCTTGTTTATAATTAGTGGAATCAACTGCTTACCAATAAGCGAATGAACAGCTCTTGATTTACAAAAAAAAAAAAAAAAACATTCGAAAAGATTTTCTATAAATTTGAATTTACATACTAGCTACAATTAAGAGAAAAGTATAATACTGTAGTTCGTTTGTTGTCAAATGAAATTATTTAGAATTTCAAGTTTAAGTTTAATTTTTTACAGTCTTTTCTTCACCTGAGATGAATTAATATTTTTTAAGTGCTTTATCATAAATTAAAGACATGACTTCATTTAGCCTGTAACAGTAATAACAGTAAATTGACAAGTTTTTTTTTCATGTGTTACAAATTTTAAACTCAAACCTATAATATATCCCTCGTACAGAACTCCATCCTCTCTTTAAATTTGTGACATAACTTTGCCAAAATGTACTTTACTGTTGGCCAATTCCTTGTTATAAGCACAATACTTATTAGATCATTTTGTGGGTAATCTTAAATACATGTCGGACAAAGACCCTCGTAATTGCTTTAGTTGTTTTACTGACAAACTATACAATCTGTTTTTTAGTAAAACTCAAAATTTCTTTTACTTATTTAAGCAAAAATTTGAGCAAAAAGTAAGACAAATTTAAAGGATATCATAAAATAAAATAGAAGAGACCCTAGATTTGGATTACCTACTTGAAATAAATAATCTTCAGAATACATAAAAAAACATTCCTTAGGAGGAATTCAAGTTTATTTCACCCTTTCAGACTTCAAGTAGATTTTTTCTTTTTACAAGTCGATTTATATTATTTGAAATAATTAATTGGAAAGACATGGTTTTTGGTTAAAAATAAATTTTCCATTAAATTATTCAAGCTAAAGCCTAAAACAACTGTTGAAATTGAATACACTTAAAAAGTTTCTACCTTAAATATATATAAATTCCAAACTTTTCTTGTGGAGTGATATGGAGTTTTAACTTTGTTATAAACATATGACAAATCCTAGTTTTCCTTACCCTATCACCACCTATCCATATTGAGGTTTTAAAACAAATGCAAAAAGCTGGTTCTTAAAAGACTATAAATAACTTCAAAAGTAAAAACCAGTGTGAATCGAAGCCAATTTGGGCTCTACTATAAGTTATAGTCTGGGTGATAAGTTTTTATTACCTTGAAAACTAATTGTTGTAAAGGTTCCAAGTTTCGATTTGAATACTGTACACTTCAATTTGAGTCCCATTGCATTGTTTACAAAAAGAAAGGGTTGAATTAAAGCAAAAAACTAAGTTATAACATTTTATTTTTTGTTACAAAAAAAATACTAAAATTCTTTAATATTATCTAAAGAAGTTTGAATTGTTTTCATTAAAATTAAATAAATAAACGATTTAAAAAAATAAAAATGGGTATTCTTTTAAAAATGTTGCTGAATTTTCTGACTTCAAAATGCTATTTGAGGCAGCCATGTGGGGAAGTTACTAAATTAGACGATATAAAGTATTCGGTATTCAAAATATTTGTTAAGTATTGAGATGAATTTCTAAATAAGATTTGAGTAGCTTGTGTTTTAAGTAGTAATAGCCTGACTAAAATTTTTAATCACCCCTTTTTTTACACTTATGAAAATATTTTGAATGTGAACAGGTCTGTATATGAGGAACTTTGTGAGCAAAAGCCACAATAGCTTGATTTAAAAGCAGAATTTCAAAACAAAACTTGCTGTTTAACTGTCAACATTAAAAATATTACAAAAAAACAACGTTTTGTCTCATACCACCTTAACTCTAGTCACTCCTTAAACTCTAACACCTCTTTGCTCTTCCGTTTTATTAGATTTTTTTACGTTAAAGAAGTCTGCAAATTCCATTATAAGGTTTTAAGTAGCATAAATCATAAAACTTTATAAATCTCCTCTTATATTTTATGATGGTTTGCTTTTTGAAGAATAAATGTCATCATTGTTTATATGATACATAGGCTCAAAAAGCTTTAAGCCAACTTTCAGCAGTAAACTTGTGGCAAAAGAAATCTCAAATTTAGTGCCTACTATGTTTTGTTTCTAAGATTTGAAAGCATTAAAAAAATATATTTTAAAAGCCCTATTTTATAGTTAGGACCCTAATCGCTCTATGAATAATATACAGAATGAAATTAAATCTAATTTGGGAATGAATCCTTATAAATCGATATTTTTCCTGTATAATAATTAACTACAACTGCACTTTGAAAGAATTGTAGCTTTACTCTTTACTGTGATGTGGGAAATATTTAAAATATTTGATTTTGGAATGGATATTTATTAGGTATGGATAAGTAGAATTTTTAAATGGTAAAAAAAAAATCTGGCTTGATTGTGAGTAATAAAATTTCAAAATAATCTATTGAAATTTCAATTAAAAAATCATCGCAAATTATAGAAATTACTCCAGTTAACAAAACCCTATTGTAACTTAACCTTCAAAAGTAATGTTTACTTTTATCTTCTTAAAATTAAAAATATATACTTGAATTTTAGATAAAAAAATAACCTAACTGATTATAAAAAATGTTCAGCTTTTAAAGAGTTAAAAAACAAATTATGTCTTGTGGTTGAAAAATCTAAGATTGCTAGAGTTGTCTACAAAGCAATTTTTCACTTTCTTTAAATGTTGACTATATCTGATGTGTAGTCTGAATAGTTAAATTTGATTTTACACATTTACCCGATTGTAAAACAACCAGCTACCTAATTTATACCTAATCCCAACTTACTTTAATGGTAAACAAACCTTACATATATCTGCTGTTTCTTCAAAATAAAAGTGCATGTATCACATTTGGGGATAAATATTTTTTATAATAGCATTTCCCCCAACTGAATTAACTACAGCTGATCTTTGAAAGGGTTTTTATGGTTATTGCAATACCTCAAACATTTTAAAGTTCAAAAATATACTTGCTATAGTTAAAACTAAAAATTGAATCAAAGTACAGTAATGTTAAAATTCAAAATGTTTAGAGAGCATATACACAAGATGATATTATAGTTTAATTGGATTGATTTGAGGATTGAATCATTAAATTTGACTTTGCTGCTCTGCTCACTGATTAAGTTAAATTTAATTGCAAGTTTTAGAAATATTTACAGAATTATAAATAACTTATGTCATCCTATTTAGAATTTTTATCCTTTTTACAAATTGAAACAAAAAAAAAACTTTTGAAACATATATATATATCAATTTTAAAGCCATTAAACTTTAAAAAAAAGTATTATCACAGCTTGCTTTTTGTTGAAAAAAATTAAAATTTTACTTAAGGAATCAATGTTGTTCCTATTAATATAAATCAAGGACTTAAAAAAAAAGATTTCAACATTCCCTTTGGGTCTGTGGTTTTAAAAATTTAAAAAGTCCTTGAATTTAACTTTGTTCTAAAAAAAAAACTTAACTGAAATAACTTGTGCTAATGCCCAAATTATATGTTAAAAGGGCATGTAATTTTTTTAAATCACTTTCAACTTTGGAGAATATGGGCTTGTATTTCGTGGTTAAATGAATTAATAGTATCTGGCACTAACGAAGCAATGTATGGGGATTATTACTCCATGACAGGCATGACCTGAACACTGCTAGTGCATAAACCTAAATACCAAAATTTTATTCACTTTCCATAGAGATAAAAATTAGATGAAGCGACATAAAGAGGGAAACCCAGTAAACATTTGAATAATATGGGAAAAATAAATACCTAATCCTAGCCGTTTCTAAAGAAAATGATTGTGGAAAGTTAGAGTACCACCACCTTTAATGCTGGATGTAATTTTATTTGGAAATTAATGAAATGCTGCCATATAAGATGAACTGGCATCTTGAAACCCCCAAAAGTCTTCGCAGTTTGTGTTCTATGTGTATGTAGTGTAACTGAGTGTTGCACAATGGTCAGTGGGGAGAACCCCTGACTTCTTAAACTTCTTTAATGTATTTAATTTTGTTGTCAACTGGTGTAGTGGGGGCTCTCGTGAAAACGATGCTTTGGAGACTGCGAAAGGGTGGAGACTCTTTTTCAGAATCCTTCAAGCACGAAGATTAGCGATGATGGCGACTGCGAAGGGGTGGAGACTCCTTAACAGAAGCCTGTGTCTAGTACCACTACACCACCTCCGGGTCACCTCCGGGTTTTAATGTTAACTCTTAACGCCGGATGGTTAGTGACCGGCTTCTACTTCCGGGGGAGTCGGCACGTAGTACCCTGGAGACAACTAGGTAATATGAGTTTGGAGGATGGTGCGACTCCGTTCGACAACTTGGTCGGAGGAGTCGAAATGTCTTATATAGACGAACTTTTTTTTTTGAACGAAATCCGGAAGGCGCCTCTGACCCGTCGTCGGAGCCCCATCCTCACCTTACGATGCTTCAGAACCTTATTGCGATGATGATATGAGGGGTTGAAAAACCAAAAAATGTCAGGAAAAATGAGTTACCTTTGTTGTAACTGAAAGCAATTATTACTATTTGTGCAAACTGATAGCATTTAGGGTAAACGGTATCTCTTGAAGAAAAAAAAATACACAATCTGATACAAGAAAACGACTACGATTAGTGCAAAATTATGAAACCATGGCGTTCTTGTCTTATGAAAGAATTCTGAGACATTCTTTGAACAAAACAGTCGCTTCCTCTAATTTTGCTGTTATGGGAAGCCGTAATAAGATTAATTTGGTATGATAAATATGATTGTGAATGTATTGAACACATTCTTAAAGTTTAACTACGAAATCTAACGTAATTTTCAAAGTTTTAAGTGATTAAAGTTTTGCTAAAATGTACTTGAAATGAAAAAAAAACCCGTGTAAATTACTTGACTGTGTTCAGTGTAAATTTAAAATTAACATGTTAAAAGTATCACATGTTTTATGTTTATTAAATTTGGAAACAGAAACAAGCTTGATTTCAAAATAAGTAAAATTTACAAAACTTTTGATACGGCGGGTTAACATTTTTTCTCGCCATTTATCTTTTAACAACTAAGCACCTTGTTATCTGTTCTTCAGAAAAGGATAAAAATTTCTAATGTGAATGAATTTACAAATAGAAAAATTATTTGAACTATACAATTTATCTTTAAATGTTACTTGAAAGCATTTATATGTACATTGTACAATTATCCTTTCATAAAAAAAAACCAGCAGAGCATCTTATTCAAAATAAGTTACCCAAGAAAAAATAACTTCTAGCGTATTGCAATAACCTTATCAAATAAAATTATATGAAAAATTAATTTTGAAGTAGTATCGAAGGGTGGAATTAAATGTGCTTTTGGTTGTTTTACTTGAAATCGGGTAACTTGTGAAGTAACTTCAGCAAATTCTTTCCCTCCTTAATATCCAAAGAACATTAAGTTACATGTAAACAAAGAGTTTCAACCACTATCTTCAAAACGATAAAGGAAAAAACTGGAGTATTTCTATACTTCGAAAAGTTTAGATAAGAAAGGAAAACATTATGCATTTCTTTTTAACTTGTACGATTAACCAACTATAAATCCTAATAAGTATCTTCCATTTCAATTTTAAATATTTTTATTTATTCTATCTGCACCTGTCTGCTGCACCTCTGCCATAAGTTGACGAGTAGCCTTAGTAAATGAAGAGAGTAAAAAAGAGAGGGTACACATTAGCCTCCTAACAAGTTGCCGCAAGTAAACTGTAAAACAATGGGTGATACCATTAAGCATTAAAAAAGCAATTCCAAACAAATCTTGCAGCACACAAATCCTTCACAGGCCTCATTTGTACTCTATTCTACGAATAATATGTAAATTCGCAAGTACCAATCATTAAATTTAAATATTAAAATGAAATCTTTCGTGTAATCGAAAATGTTATTCTTTCGAATGTTATTTCTGTTAGTAATTTTTTCTATAAAATGACTGAATAATTTCGAATATTTCATTCAAATCTAAATTCATTAAATACCTAATCATTCAAAACAAAAATTTTCAACTCCTTGATTGATGAAAATACCTAAATATTTTAAGTGATGATCAAATGTAAAACTTCTGGGTTCACAAGTTTCTAAATTCCTGTACCAATTTGAGATTTTATTACTTCAGATTAATTAACTTTTTTATAGAGCCAAATTTCTTTCAACTACATATAGCTACTTTTAAAATTTTAATTGTACACCATTTTCTATTTGAAGAACCAAAATATTCTGACAATTAATATTTTTAAAACTTAATTGATTTTTTGGGACAAATATTTGGAATTTATTATGTTATTGAAGTCAAAATAATCCTTGAGATTAAAATCTATACATCAATTTAAGCTTGGAACCTTTACTACAAGTTGTTTCGTGGTGGTTATTTAGTTAAAACAAGATCAAACAAAAAAACATATTAACTACGTATTTTCAAAACCAAGGGGTACAAATATACATTTCTGAATGACGTCTGTATAAAAGATGAATGTTTTTCTTGAATTTCTCTTTTTCTTGGCTTCCTAGGGTATTTTTGTAGCTGTGGTAAATCATAGAACCTAATACCAAACCCTAGAGGTTTATTAAGTTAATTATTTTTATTCACTTTTTTATGTTCACCAACTTTTTATTCACCGTCACGCATACGTGTACCACCTTGGCTTCTCCGTCACTCCTATATCCTCCCAAGAAAAACAATATTTTTAATTCAGTTTCAGTGGGATGTTTATGTAGTTGCATCATAGAGGGTCTTTTGTCTGCATTAGTTTCCCACCCGACACTTGTTAACTGTTCTAACATGCATACCTTTTCTCTCAAGCAAAGTGTGTGAACTTCTCTTTTCAACATTATTTCTACTAGAGATTGAGCAGTGGAATGATGCGTGTATGTGCAAAGATAGATTTTATTAGAAGAATTTAGTTCACTTCTGTAATTTTGAAAATTCTTCTAACAAAATCTAACTTTACCTCATCATTTCGCTGCTTAAACTATAAAGTTTCCCGGTTTCCCGAGACTGCGACGCAATCGTTTCGTCTCGATCGCCCTCGTCGTTCCCTCTCCATCCCCCTCGAGACCCCTGCATCTGTTTCCGCAGACACTGCCGACCCTCGCGCCCATTTCTGCCCTTCGCTACCCCCTAAAGACAGAATCCGTCGGTGTCGAAATCACAAAGCGTTCGTGCACGACGTGTCGATACACTCTTTGCTCGTGGTCAAAAGCAATGGCTGATGTGTCAACGGAAAACCAACTTCTCGCGTGTTTTTTTCTGGTAGGAATGAGGTGATTGATGTACTGTTATACCTCCATGTACTTTCGTGAAGGGGTAAATATGGATGATACACATAATGTTGGTGCCAATATACCCAACCATGGTATCAGTTTCTGAACACTTCAAAATACAATATACAGCGTTGGAAGAACTTTTAATCGATTGGTAATTGAGGTGTTAAGAAACTGGTACATCATCAGGATTGGTGCAATCTGCCCAGTATTGAACATCACATTTTTTTCTATTAATTGGTTCAGCAATTTAAAAAAAATTCAATAGAGTGTTTTCAGGTGACGTCACAACCGGTTATTTTCTTTTAATAGTGTATCCTTCTGTAGGGCTTTTAACTGTTGCTAAGGCAGTTGTTTATCTGTTGCTAAGGCAGTTGTTTATCTGTTGCTAAGGCGGTTTTTAGGTATGGGATCACGTGATTGCAAATTCTCCAATAGAAGAATTCCACGGCTAGTCATTTTCTGTAACTGTTAACCTCTGTAGGGCAAAAAACTGTAACATCTTCTGTTGCTAAGGCCGTTGTTAGGTCCGAGTCATGTGATTGAAAATGCTCTATTGATTTTTTTAAATATTACTTCACTTTTAAAATCAATTGCCCTATTTTAATTGTTGGACCAACGCCCTTGAGCTGCCCAGAGTAAAAGTGGTCGAAGTCTGAAAATAATAAATTTAGGTTAAGCATGGATTTTGGGTGTCTTATTAGAACTTTTATTTCTTTTGTTAGTTGTCCAAATATAGTTAATTAGACTAAAGATGCAACCCAAAACATACTTATCTTCATAATAACACAGGTTCAATAAGTAAAGACATTCAATTACTCAATAACTGAGTTCTGTAGACCTATACCACTTTTATTCTGAACAGCTAATTTATTAGCAACTAGCTGATATACCCGCCATTTCTCGGGGGGAAGGCTTACCAAACTGTGTGTTAAAATAAATAAGAGTTATTTTCTTCACTGTACTTCTTTCCGAGGAGTCATTTAGATGCAATAGAGTCAACTGCCTTCCCGCTAGAATTCTTTTTTGATGTCATACTACTTCCTTAAGATGTAAAAATACTTTAAAAATACCATATGTTTAGACTTAATGTGTGAAATCACCATCCCCGTTTTGAAAGAGTAATTTTTTTAAATAGAAAAAAGTCATGGGACCTTCTGAGCCCCCCTTATTATTTTTTTTAATGTCCTTTGCTCCCTCCATCCATTTCTGCAATTTATATATGAGCTGGTTAGGATGAAAGTGGTATAAGTCCACTGAACTTCGTTTTGTGTAATTGAAGGTTTTCTAAAAACATGCGCTAAAAATTCAGGATTACTTGTATTTTTACTTTGTGGGGTGGATTTGTCTTAAGGCAGGGACACAATTTTTGCTGCGGATCAACTTTTATCAAATTTTAACTGAAAGTGCTTTAAATTAGCTTTAATGGACTTATACCACTTTCATCCTGACAGATGATGGGTTTCGGGAAGGAAGATGGGTATTGAGATGTAGTAAATATAGCTTTTTGAGCGACTGGTTAGTACAAAGTTAGATTTTAATGTTATGTTCCACAGATTTTGATGCATAGATTAAGAATATTTTGTTGTAAAATTTTATATGACCCATTTTGGGGGGTCATATTCAAAATGGCGACCGAGAAACGTTCTTCGCTTGATATGTCTAGTTTATATTTTCTATTTGCTTTAACTAAAGCTAAGGTTTAAATTAAAATAGGTTTTCGTTTTCTAAAAAAAAATTGTTATCGATGTGATTTTTAAGATGGCGTCCAAGATGGCCGCCGATTATAAAGTTTTGCAGTTTTTATGATAGATTAGCTGATATGCCCGCCGTTGCTCGGATGATAAAAGGCTTATCAAACTGTGTGTTAGAATAAATAAGCATTATCGTTTACATGCAATAGAGTCAACAGTCTTCCCGCTAGGATTCTTTTTTAATGCCACACCACTTCGTTAAGATGTAAAAAAACCCTTTAAAAATGCCACCTGTTTAGATTTAATGTGTGAAATCCCCATCCCCGTTTTTAAAGAGTATTTTTCAAAATAGGAAAAAAGTCAGGGGACCTTCTGAACCCCGTTATTTTTTTCTCTTTTGTCCTTTTCTCCCTCCATCCATTTCTGCAATTGGTATAAATGTATATTTGAGGCAAATTTCTCCGCCTTCGCTTCACAATAAAGATATATTATTGAACAGCAATGTCTATAGATAAAACTTATTTCCCCCTCATCCCGCTAAATTTTTATATAATACAAAACAAATTAATATACTACATACTTTTTTAAGATGTTATAAAAATCTTAAAAAACCGGTTTAGAATTAGTGTTTACAACCATTTTTTATTAATGATATTTTTTTTTTAAATCAGGGGGAGACCCCCTGAACCCCCCTTGCTGATTTATCACCAACTCTTTCATTGAAAGAAATTTCAAACATGAAATAAAAGTAAACATCATTTGCATCGACACTGAAAATGCCTGTGATAAAATATTGTTTAATTTGAACTTTGCTGGAAATACTTTACTTAAATGGAAAAAAGAATAAAATTTTTCAGTGGAACGGTTTTTGGTTATCATAAAAAAAATTATTTAATCATTAAAAATTCTTTCTTTATCATATTTTTTAAAAATTCACCTGTTATAAAACATTTCAAAATAAATATTTCCAACAATAGAGGTTTTGCGTGTCCTGGAAAGAGCAATAACCGCAATAAATTTAACATTGAAGGCTAAGCATAAGAATTTAGAAAAGGGACAAAAAAGGCTCCTTGGAATGCTTTGATTCAGAAAATTCTTTTTCGCAAACTTTCCTGGTTGTGTGAGGAACGACATGCTAAAATTTCATAACAATCACATTAACAATGGGTGCTAGGATCCAAAAACTAAAAACGGGAGTGAATATTCAAACCCCCGTGCACCCCCTCCAGAATGGAATATCGAAAAATCCAGAAATTACTTTCTTTGAAATTCTCTCAAGAAGGTATTACCAACAGTTCAATTCGTAATATCGATTTCTCGGTATTTTTTTCTTCGAAAATATAAAACTTGGTTTATGCTCAGCAAAAACGGGTTTTTGGAATATTCAGACCTCTTAAAATTCGAATATTCAAAATCTGAAAAATGCCTTTCTAGAAATTGTTGCTAGGTACCTTCCTGCGAAATAACAAAGATCTGGGGTCATTTGGGACGCCACTGGGCTCAAAAATGTCGAAAACGCTCCAAACCCCCCTGTGGGTCAGAAAAAAAATATTTCGAAAAATCCCTTCTTAGTGCGCGTATACACCGTAAGGTCTTCGACCCTACCAAGTTTCGAGTCTTTAGCCCCGGTAGATTTTGCTGTGCGTTGGTAAGTGAGTGAGTGAGTGTGTGAGTGAGTGGTAAAGCTCTTTTATTATTATAGACTAGCTGATATGCCCGCCGTTGCTCGGGGGATAAAAGGCTTATCAAACTGTGTGTTAAAATAAATAAGAATTATCGTTTAGATGCAATAAAGTCAACAGTCTTCCCGCTAGGATTCTTTTTTGATGCCATACCACTTCGTTAAGATGTAAAAAAAACCTTTAAAAATGCCGCCTGTTTAGATTTAATGTGTGAAATCCCCATCCCCGTTTTTAAAGAGTATTTTTCAAAATAGAAAAAAGTCAGTGGACCTTCTGAACCCCATTTTTTTTTCTCTTTTGTCCTTTTCTCCCTCCATCCATTTCTGCAATTGGTATAAATGTATATTTGAGGCAAATTTCTCCGCCTTCGCTTCACAATAAAGATATATTATTGAACAGCAATGTCTATAGATAAAACTTATTTCCCCCTCATCCCGCTAAATTTTTATATAATACAAAACAAATTAATATACTACATACTTTTATACTTTTTTTAAGATGTTATTAAAATCTTTAAAAACCGGTTTAGAATTAGTGTTTATAACCATTTTTTAATAATGATAATTTTTTTTTAAATCAGGGGGAGACCCCCTGAACCCCCCTTTGCTGATTTATCACCAAATCATTCATTGAAAGGAATTTCAAACATGAAATAAAAGTAAACATCATTTGAATCGACACTGAAAATGCCTGTGATAAAATATTGTTTAATTTGAACTTTGCTGGAAATACTTAAATTTGATTAAATAGAAAAAAGAATAAAATTTTTCAGTGGAACGGTTTTTGGTTATCATAAAAAAAAATTATTTAATCATTAAAAATTGTTTCTTTATCATATTTTTTAAAAATTCACCTGTTATAAAACATTTCAAAATAAATATTTCCAACAATAGAGTTTTTGCGTGTCCTGGAAAGAGCAATAATCGCAATAAATTTAACATTGAAGGCTAAGCATAAGAATTTAGAAAAGGGACAAAAAAGGCTCATTGGAATGCTTTGATTCAGAAAATTCTTTTTCGCAAACCTTCCTGGTTGTGTGAGGAACAACATGCTAAAATTTCATAACAATCACATTAATAATGTGGGTGCTAGGATCCAAAAACTAAAAACGGGAGTGAATATTCAAACCCCCGTGCACCCCCTCCAGAATGGAATATCGAAAAATCCAGAAATTACTTTCTTTGAAATTCTCTCAAGAAGGTATCAACAACAGTTCAAATCGTAATATCGATTTCTCGGTATTTTTTTCTTCGAAAATATAAAACTTGGTTTATGCTCAGCAAAAACGGGTTTTTGGAATATTCAGACCTCTTAAAATTCGAATATCCAAAATCTGAAAAATGCCTTTCTAGAAATTGTTGCTAGGTACCTTCCTGCGAAATAACAAAGATCTGGGGTCATTTGGGACGCCGCTGGGCTCGAAAACGTCGAAAACGCTATTTCGAAAAATCCCTTCTTACAAGGAGAGGATCCCAACGTGTCATCACAGATTTGGTTCATTTTTGGTGTGTAAGTAGTGCATGACTAGGACATCAATTTGTGAAAATATTAAGAAGCAACTTTCAGAAATTTTGGAGAAAATCGCGATTAAAAATTTTAGCATGTACTTATAGATTTAATAAGATTCGTATCTTGCAAGCGAATCGTGGTGTAGTGGTAAAAGCTGCGATTCCCAACCCAAGGGTCCCGGGATCGAGTCTCGCTGCATACCATAACTTTTATTTTTATTTTCCACGCAATAAGAGCACAGATATGAAATAAACTCATAATAATATTTAATTATTAATTTTTAAATATTTTTTCTTGCGTATAAAAAATTGTTTTGGTAAATATTTTATAGTATTTATTATAGGATCATAAAAAATTGGTTTTAATAATTATTTTTTTTGGGGAAACTAGGAATGAAAAGATTTATTTTAAAACAAAAAAAAATTATTTTATAGATGAAGTTTTACCTTAATTTATCCCTAACTATCCAAAAGAAAGTACGCAATTTCGTTATGCTAAAAGGGTTTGCAATGTGTCTGATTTGATAGTTAAAATAAATTTTTTTTTGGTAAATAAAAATATTTACAATAGGATCATAAAAAAATTGGAGTTATTGGTTACCAGGTATTACCAGATAGAAAAATTGTATAATTAGCAGAGAATTTGATTTTTCCTACAAAAAAATATTTAAAAAATGTTTTAAAATTGATAATTATAAATATAAATATGTATGTACTACTTCATTTCATACCTGTGCTCTTAATTGCATGGAAAATAAAAATAAAAATTATGGTATGCAGCGAGGTTCGATCCCGGGACCTTTGGGTTGTGAATTGCAGCTTTTACCACTACACCACGATCCGCTTACAAGGTACGAACCTTATTAAATTATAAGTACATGTTGAAATTTTTAATCGCGATTTTCTCCAAAATTTCTGAAAGTTGCTTCTTAATATTTTCACAAATTGATGTCCTAGTCATGCACTACTTCCACACCAAAAATGAACCAAATCGGTGATGACACGTTGGGATCCTCTCCTTGTTAGTGCGCGTGTACACCGTAAGGTCTTTGACCCTACCAAGTTTCGAGTCCTTAGCCCCGGTAGATTTTGCTGTGCGTTGATGAGTGAGTGAGTGAGTGAGTGAGTGAGTGGTAAAGCTCTTTTATTATTATAGATTTGTGTGAATTTTTGTGCTTTTTCGTTTTGAGTACCTTAGAACAATTTTAAACTATTATTGCCATATTCAAAGATTGTCAATTCATTGATGATATTTTTACTGTATAGTATTTAAAATACGATTATGTAAAGTTTTGATATTTTACTCTCAGCATTAGCACCAAAATTAGCCAGGTATGATTTTAAGGTACTCAAAAAAGAAAATTATAACTTACGTCTGAAACCAATTATCACAGGATTCCCATGGGCTTTAAAAAATCTTATTAAGGTCCTAATTTTACTTTTGATTTTGTTGCCCCCTAAAAGACCACATACACGGGTGTGTTCAGAAGAATTTTGGGTTCGTTTTTGGACTCTTTACAAAATATTTTGGCTTAAAAAACGGTCATTAAACGGACACTTAGCAAACAGTTTCGCTTTTGCCATTTCCACTGAGCTGTACGGTTACTCAGTCAGTTAATTTAAAAACTATAGCTCTTTGACTACTAATATGGGACCCTGTTTTCACAAATTCACAAAAACAGGCGCCTGACTGGAAAAGAAAACTAATTTAACGCCAACTTTAAATTCACAAAATTATGAGATTTTTACAATAACAATACATTCAACCCTGCACAAAAAGTCTGGACAGACCCCTGATATATATTTTTGCTAAAGCCTAAATTTTAATCCAAATTGTCGACTTTTGTCTCATTTCTAATTCTAAAATTTATTTTTTTTGATATTTTTCTTAGATAATGAATGTCTTATGCATTACATGGGCCTTGAAGCGAAAAGAGTTTATTTTTGTTTTCTTATTGTTGAATGCCTGAATTTTAATATTTCTTAAATATATTTCTATCTTTTCTTATTATATTTCTCTATAGTTTTACAAATTTAATTTTGTTTTACAATGGAGTTTTTATGAAGGTTTAGCTACGATACTTTGGTAGGCTCAAAATCTAAAGGTTTTGGTCTAATTAAAAAATTTTTTAAGAGTTAAAAAATGTTGAGACATCAATTTTCTAAATCAGGTGCAATAAGTAAAGACATTCAATTACTCAATAACTGAGTTCTGTAGACTTATACCACTTTTATTCTGAACAGCTAATTTATTAGCAATTTGTGTGAATTTTTGTGCTTTTTCGTTTTGAGTTCAATATTTATTAAATAGTTACTCAAAGGTTTGTGTTTAAAAGGTTCAAACTCTGATAGAAATTAAGACCTCAACTATAAAATGCCCACTTTGTTTTAAATTTCCTTTTGTTACGAGCTCCCGAGATAATCCGTTAGTATTCCCTTTCTCGAATTTTCAGTAAGGACAATATTTTGTCTCTTAAGATGTCACATGTGCTATCTACGTAAATTTTACAACTACTAAACGATTTAAAAAAAAGGATAATTATCAAAGAATAATTTATAAGATAAAATTGGGCAACAATTTTTGAGGACGTTAGTGTAAAAATAATAAAAGTAGACATTTCCTATTGATTTTGACGTGCTAAACACGAATATCACCATAAAAATTCTGAGTTGGTTCTTGTTTACGAAATACAGAGGGATCATGATATACTGTGCTTAGTGTAGAAACATTGCAATTTTTTAAACGTTGCTCGTCACGATAAATTGATAATTTAAAAATGAATATGAGTTATATTTATTTAGAATGCCTTCAAGCATAAAACACATGGATAAAACATGCTTAAAAATATTTTGTCGTTGTAATGCAAAATTTTATCGTTATTTTGATGGAAATTATAGGATTGTGTTTCGCTTGGATTCAGAAGGTTTGATAGTATAAAAATGGTCTCGGACCATGTAAGCAAGAGCATCTTTGCAAAAAAAATTGTCAAAATTAGGTCATAAGGATTTTGCCTCGCAAAATAGTCGTAAATTGCCTTCCATTCCCATTAAAAAGTTTGGGCAAATGAAAAGTACTTATAAACGCATTCGGAAGCTCCCAAACCGTATTTAGTTTATGAAATTTGATTTGAGTGGTGTGTGCTCAATTGTGTTTTGGTATTCCAACTTAATAGAACATTTTCAATCACATGACTCGGACCTTAGCAACGTTGTTGCCTGTCCTCCACGCCTATCCACGTCGTCAAGTGTGACGTCATGTGCGAATGCTTCTATTGGAGCATTTGCGATCACAAGACTCCGCCCCTAACAACCTCTGTAGCAACGGGTGAACAACAGCCCTAGCAACGTTGTTGCCTGTCCTCCACGTCCTGCTCTGTTTTAAAACTTCTAATGAAGAGCACTGGTAAAAGCAGATATTACAATTTCAAGCAAAAACCAGTGTTTTCAACCAACCAACCAAAACTTCTAAAACATAATTAAATAGAATTTTCAGTTCGAATAATTGTTCCATAGGGTTCTTCAAAAAAAACCTTTCTCGAGCAAAATACGGTAACGCCATGAACTTAGATGTCCTCTTGATAATAATGCCCGGGATTGTGTCCCCTCATGGGAGACGAGTTGACAAGTCAAAAAAGTCGTTTTTGGGTTAAAAAAAAAATTAATGGTTTCTGGTAGAGAAAATAGTGCAGATTTCAGAGCGGATTGATTCTTCTCTGTAAAGCGAGGATATTTTTTTTACAAATTGAGCAGTGGGTTTATCAAGAATGGGTACTAAAGGAAATAGCAAATCCCTTTTTTCGAGCTACAAATCCGAGATTTTCTTGGGGGAATCCCCAGACCCCCTTACTGGTGACCTTACTGGTTACAACTGGTGACCAATGGTGATTCCCGTGAGCGGAGTCTGCCAAAGACTTTTGAAAAGAAGTTATCAGAGGGCAGCATTCACTACAAAGTTTTTACCACAAGCTTTCGCTATTTGAAGCAGCCCATTACCAGTTTAGTCCAAGTAGTAGGGACTGAGCACACACAAAAAGATAATAAAACCATATACCTATATTAAATAGGCGTATTAATGTGTAGAAATAAATGTTTTTTACTTGGAAGGGTATCAGCGGTGTCAAAGTTCAGAGTTCAACAAAGTTGGTGCCCACGTTTTCTAATAATATACTAAAATTACTATTAACATTAAGTAATCTCCCTTCTCTCTACCCTAAATAACAGGATTTTCTTAGGAGGGCGTTATAATGATCTGCACCTAAGAGGGGTGGTAGCTTTCCTCTTCATAATTTTCCCTTTGAAAGGTAAATGTATTCCAAATATCAGGGACATAAGGAGTGTGACCATATATATTTATGTGCCAATCTCTACCAGTAATGTGCTTTCATCACAATATATTTAATGAAAAAAAAATCTGACTAGTGACTCTGTATATGGTGACTCTGACTCTGTATATGGTGACTCTGACTCTGTATATGGTGACTCTGACTCTGTATATGGTGATATTGTCCTTTATTCTCCTCAAATATATACTTGTAGTTTTGTATTTAATTACAAATTGTAATGACACACAAAACATATTTATAGGTGAGAAAACACCTTTATTGTTTATATTCATTAAAAAGGGAATGCTTCCCTCTTCTATAAGGGAGGTTGATGTTTTGTTCCTCCATGAGAGCACTGAAAGATCTAGATTTTAAACTTTAGCTTAAAAAATGGTCATAAAATGGAATATTTCCACTAAAATTAGGTTAGTTTCCATTCATAATATCATAATTTTTCCTTTGAAAGGTAAATGTATTCCAAATATCAGGGACATAAGGAGTGTGACCATATATATTTATGTGCCAATCTCTACCAGTAATGTGCTTTAATCACAATATATTTAATGAAAAAAAAATCTGACTAGTGACTCTGTATATGGTGACTCTGACTCTGTATATGGTGACTCTGACTCTGTATATGGTGACTCTGACTCTGTATATGGTGACTCTGACTCTGTATATGGTGATATTGTCCTTTATTCTCCTCAAATATATACTTGTAGTTTTGTATTTAATTACAAATTGTAATGACACACAAAACATATTTATAGGTGAGAAAACACCTTTATTGTTTATATTCATTAAAAAGGGAATGCTTCCCTCTTCTATAAGGGAGGTTGATGTTTTGTTCCTCCATGAGAGCACTGAAAGATCTAGATTTTAAACTTTAGCTTAAAAAATGGTCATAAAATGGAATATTTCCACTAAAATTAGGTTAGTTTCCATTCATAATATCATAATTTTTCCTTTGAAAGGTAAATATATTCTACATTTTAGGGACATTTAAGAGTTCGACCATATCTATTCTAGTTCAGTGCTCTCTTCAAGTAATGTGCTTACATTACAATATATTTAAGTATCCAGAAACTAAAAAAAAAATCTGGGTACTTATGGTGACATAGTCTTTATTACTCTTTGAGAATATATTGTGTAACACTCAAAACATTTTTATAGGTGTGAAAGCACCTCAACTGTTTGTATTCATTAAAAAGGGAATGTTTCCCTCTTCTATAAGGGAGGTTGATGTTTTGATCCTCCATGAGAGCACTGAAAGATCTAGATTTTATACTTTAGCTTAAAAAATGGTCGTAAAGTGGAATATTTCCATTAAAATTAGGTTAGTTTCCATTCATAATATCATAATTTTTCCTTTGAAAGGTAAATATATTCTAAATTTTAGGGACATTCAAGAGTTCGACCATATCTATTCTAGTTCAGTGCTCTCTTCAAGTAATGTGCTTACATTACAGTATATTTAAGGATCCAGAAACTAAAAAAAAAATCTGGGTACTTATGGTGACATAGTCTTTATTACTCTTTGAGAATATATTGTGTAACACTCAAAACATTTTTATAGGTGTGAAAGCACCTCAACTGTTTGTATTCATTAAAAAGGGAATGTTTCCCTCTTCTAAAGGGAGGTTGATGTTTTGTTCCTCCATGAGAGCACTGAAAGATCTAGATTTTATACTTTAGCTTAAAAAATGGTCATAAAATGGAATATTTCCACTAAAATTAGGTTAGTTTCCATTCATAATATCATAATTTTTCCTTTGAAAGGTAAATATATTCTAAATTTTAGGGACATTTAAGAGTTCGACCATATCTATTCTGGTTCTGTGCTCTCTTCAAGTAATGTGCTTACATTACAATATATTTAAGTATCCAGATACTAAAAAAAAAAAAATCTGGGTACTTATGGTGACATATAGTCTTTATTACTCTTTGAGAATATATTGTGTAACACTCAAAACATTTTTATAGGTGTGAAAGCACCTCAACTGTTTGTATTCATTAAAAAGGGAATGTTTCCCTCTTCTATAAGGGAGGTTGATGTTTTGATCCTCCATGAGAGCACTGAAAGATCTAGATTTTATACTTTAGCTTAAAAAATGGTCGTAAAGTGGAATATTTCCATTAAAATTAGGTTAGTTTCCATTCATAATATCATAATTTTTCCTTTGAAAGGTAAATATATTCTAAATTTTAGGGACATTCAAGAGTTCGACCATATCTATTCTAGTTCAGTGCTCTCTTCAAGTAATGTGCTTACATTACAGTATATTTAAGGATCCAGAAACTAAAAAAAAAATCTGGGTACTTATGGTGACATAGTCTTTATTACTCTTTGAGAATATATTGTGTAACACTCAAAACATTTTTATAGGTGTGAAAGCACCTCAACTGTTTGTATTCATTAAAAAGGGAATGTTTCCCTCTTCTAAAGGGAGGTTGATGTTTTGTTCCTCCATGAGAGCACTGAAAGATCTAGATTTTATACTTTAGCTTAAAAAATGGTCATAAAATGGAATATTTCCACTAAAATTAGGTTAGTTTCCATTCATAGTATCATAATTTTTCCTTTGAAAGGTAAATATATTCTACATTTTAGGGACATTTAAGAGTTCGACCATATCTATTCTAGTTCAGTGCTCTCTTCAAGTAATGTGCTTACATTACAATATATTTAAGTATCCAGAAACTAAAAAAAAAATCTGGGTACTTATGGTGACATAGTCTTTATTACTCTTTGAGAATATATTGTGTAACACTCAAAACATTTTTATAGGTGTGAAAGCACCTCAACTGTTTGTATTCATTAAAAAGGGAATGTTTCCCTCTTCTATAAGGGAGGTTGATGTTTTATCCTCCATGAGAGCACTGAAAGATCTAGATTTTATACTTTAGCTTAAAAAATGGTCGTAAAGTGGAATATTTCCATTAAAATTAGGTTAGTTTCCATTCATAATATCATAATTTTTCCTTTGAAAGGTAAATATATTCTAAATTTTAGGGACATTCAAGAGTTCGACCATATCTATTCTAGTTCAGTGCTCTCTTCAAGTAATGTGCTTACATTACAGTATATTTAAGGATCCAGAAACTAAAAAAAAAATCTGGGTACTTATGGTGACATAGTCTTTATTACTCTTTGAGAATATATTGTGTAACACTCAAAACATTTTTATAGGTGTGAAAGCACCTCAACTGTTTGTATTCATTAAAAAGGGAATGTTTCCCTCTTCTAAAGGGAGGTTGATGTTTTGTTCCTCCATGAGAGCACTGAAAGATCTAGATTTTATACTTTAGCTTAAAAAATGGTCATAAAATGGAATATTTCCACTAAAATTAGGTTAGTTTCCATTCATAATATCATAATTTTTCCTTTGAAAGGTAAATATATTCTAAATTTTAGGGACATTTAAGAGTTCGACCATATCTATTCTGGTTCTGTGCTCTCTTCAAGTAATGTGCTTACATTACAATATATTTAAGTATCCAGATACTAAAAAAAAAAAAATCTGGGTACTTATGGTGACATATAGTCTTTATTACTCTTTGAGAATATATTGTGTAACACTCAAAACATTTTTATAGGTGTGAAAGCACCTCAACTGTTTGTATTCATTAAAAAGGGAATGTTTCCCTCTTCTATAAGGGAGGTTGATGTTTTGATCCTCCATGAGAGCACTGAAAGATCTAGATTTTATACTTTAGCTTAAAAAATGGTCGTAAAGTGGAATATTTCCATTAAAATTAGGTTAGTTTCCATTCATAATATCATAATTTTTCCTTTGAAAGGTAAATATATTCTAAATTTTAGGGACATTCAAGAGTTCGACCATATCTATTCTAGTTCAGTGCTCTCTTCAAGTAATGTGCTTACATTACAGTATATTTAAGGATCCAGAAACTAAAAAAAAAATCTGGGTACTTATGGTGACATAGTCTTTATTACTCTTTGAGAATATATTGTGTAACACTCAAAACATTTTTATAGGTGTGAAAGCACCTCAACTGTTTGTATTCATTAAAAAGGGAATGTTTCCCTCTTCTAAAGGGAGGTTGATGTTTTGTTCCTCCATGAGAGCACTGAAAGATCTAGATTTTATACTTTAGCTTAAAAAATGGTCATAAAATGGAATATTTCCACTAAAATTAGGTTAGTTTCCATTCATAGTATCATAATTTTTCCTTTGAAAGGTAAATATATTCTACATTTTAGGGACATTTAAGAGTTCGACCATATCTATTCTAGTTCAGTGCTCTCTTCAAGTAATGTGCTTACATTACAATATATTTAAGTATCCAGAAACTAAAAAAAAAATCTGGGTACTTATGGTGACATAGTCTTTATTACTCTTTGAGAATATATTGTGTAACACTCAAAACATTTTTATAGGTGTGAAAGCACCTCAACTGTTTGTATTCATTAAAAAGGGAATGTTTCCCTCTTCTATAAGGGAGGTTGATGTTTTGATCCTCCATGAGAGCACTGAAAGATCTAGATTTTATACTTTAGCTTCAAAAATGGTCGTAAAGTGGAATATTTCCATTAAAATTAGGTTAGTTTCCATTCATAATATCATAATTTTTCCTTTGAAAGGTAAATATATTCTAAATTTTAGGGACATTCAAGAGTTCGACCATATCTATTCTAGTTCAGTGCTCTCTTCAAGTAATGTGCTTACATTACAGTATATTTAAGGATCCAGAAACTAAAAAAAAAATCTGGGTACTTATGGTGACATAGTCTTTATTACTCTTTGAGAATATATTGTGTAACACTCAAAACATTTTTATAGGTGTGAAAGCACCTCAACTGTTTGTATTCATTAAAAAGGGAATGTTTCCCTCTTCTAAAGGGAGGTTGATGTTTTGTTCCTCCATGAGAGCACTGAAAGATCTAGATTTTATACTTTAGCTTAAAAAATGGTCGTAAAGTGGAATATTTCCACTAAAATTAGGTTAGTTTCCATTCATAATATCATAATTTTTCCTTTGAAAGGTAAATATATTCTAAATTTTAGGGACATTTAAGAGTTCGACCATATCTATTCTGGTTCTGTGCTCTCTTCAAGTAATGTGCTTACATTACAATATATTTAAGTATCCAGAAACTAAAAAAAAAAAATCTGGGTACTTATGGTGACATATAGTCTTTATTACTCTTTGAGAATATATTGTGTAACACTCAAAACATTTTTATAGGTGTGAAAGCACCTCAACTGTTTATATTCATTAAAAAGGGAAGGTTTCCCTCTTCTATAAGGGAGGTTGATGTTTTGTTCCTCCATGAGAGCACTGAAAGATCTAGATTTTATACTTTAGCTTAAAAAATGGTCGTAAAGTGGAATATTTCCACTAAAATTAGGTAAGTTTCCATTCATAATATCATAATTTTTCCTTTGAAAATTAAATATATTCTAAATTTTAGGGACATTCAAGAGTTCGACCATATCTATTCTAGTTCAGTGCTTTCTTCAAGTAATGTGCTTACATTACAATATATTTAAGTATCCAGAAACGAAAAAAAAAATCTGGGTGCTTATGGTGACATTGTCTTTATTTCTCTTTGAAAATTTATTGTTTAACTCTCAAAAAATTTTTATAGGTGTGAAAGCACCTCAACTGTTTATATTCATTAAAAAGGGAATGTTTCCCTCTTCTATAAGGGAGGTTGATGTTTGGTTCCTCCATGAGAGCACTGAAAGATCTAGATTTTATACTTTAGCTTAAAAAATGGTCGTAAAGTGGAATATTTCCACTAAAATTAGGTTAGTTTCCATTCATGATATCATAATTTTTCCTTTGAAAAGTAAATATGTTCTAAATTTTAGGAGCATTCAAGAGTTCGACCATATCAATTCTAGTTCAGTACTCTCTTCAAGTAATATGCTTACATTACAATATATTTAAGTATCCAGAAACGAAAAAAAAAAATCTGGGTACTTATGGTGACATTGTCTTGGAGAATATTTGATATATATGAGAATACACTCAAAACACTTTTATAGGTGTGAAAGCACCTCAACTGTTTATATTCATTAAAAAGGGAATGTTTCCCTCTTCTATAAGGGAGGTTGATGTTTTGTTCCTCCATGAGAGCACTGAAAGATCTAGATTTTAAACTTTAGCTTAAAAAATGGTCGTAAAATGGAATATTTCCACTAAAATTAGGTTAGTTTCCATTCTTAATATCATAATTTTTCCTTTGAAAGGTTAATATGTTCTAAATTTTAGGGACATTCAAGAGTTCGACCATATCTATTCTAGTTCAGTGCTTTCTTCAAGTAATGTGCTTACATTACAATATATTTAAGTATCCAGAAACGAAAAAAAAATCTGGGTACTTATGGTGATATTGTCTTTATTTCTCTTTGAAAATTTATTGTTTAACACTCAAAAAATTTTTATAGGTGTGAAACCACCTCAACTGTTTATATTCATTAAAAAGGGAATGTTTTTCTCTTCTATAAGGGAGGTTTATGTTTTGTTCCTCCATGAGAGCACTGAGAGATCTAGATTTTATACTTTAGCTTAAAAAATGGTCGTAAAGTGGAATAGTTCCACTAAAATTAGGTTAGTTTCCATTCATGATATCATAATTTTTCCTTTGAAAAGTATATATATTCTAAATTTTAGGAGCATTCAAGAGTTCGCCCATATCAATTCTAGTTCAGTGCTCTCTTCAAGTAATATGCTTACATTACAATATATTTAAGTATCCAGAAACGAAAAAAAAATCTGGGTACTTATGGTGACATTGTCTTTGAGAATATTTGATATATATGAGAATACACTCAAAACACTTTTATGGGTGTGAAAGCACCTCAACTGTTTATATTCATTAAAGAGGGAATGTTTCCCTCTTCTATGAGGGAGGTTGATGTTTTGTTCCTCCATGAGCACTGAAAGATCTAGATTTTACACTTTAGCTTAAAAAATGGTCGTAAAGTGGAATATTTCTACTTAAATTAGGTTAGTTACCATTCATAATATCATAATTTTTCCTTTGAAAGGTAAATATATTCTAAATTTTAGGGACATTCAAGAGTTCGACCATATCTATTCTAGTTCAGTGCTCTCTTCAAGTAATGTGCTTACATTGCAATACATTTAAGTATCCAGAAACGAAAAAAGAAATCTGGGTACTTATGGAGACATTGTCTGTGAGAATATATTGTTTAACCACGGCTTACTAGATACTTATACAGGCTAGCCGAGTTTTAAACAATGAAAACCATTTGCAATGATTTCTGTACTCGGCTAGCCTGTATAAGTATCTAGTAAGCCGTGGTTTAACACTCAAAACATGGTTTAGTTTCCATTAATTTAGTTAGGTTAGTCTGCATTCTTAATATTATAATTTTCCCTTTAAATGTAAATGCATTTTAAATTTAAGGGTCATGAAGAGCATGACCATATCAAGTACAGTGCTCTCTCCAAATAACGTGCATACATACCTATCTCCATAACCATTTTACCACTTAAAGGTTGTGGAGAATTTTTATGGATAGTTATTCTTCTGCCAATGCTGTTGCCTTGCATTAACTGCGGCATTATGTAAAATTGTGTGTAAGCTTTAAAATACATTTTTCTATCTCCATAACTATTGTACCATTTTAAGGTTGTGGAGAATTTTTATGGATAGTCACTCTTCTGTTGCCAATGCTGTTTGTTGCCTTGCAGTTCTAAACTGCGGCATTATGTAAAATTGTGTAAGCTTTAAAATACATTTTTTCTATCTCCATAACTATTGTACCACTTAAAGGTTGTGGAGAATTTTTACGGATAGTCATTCTTCTGTTGCCAATGCTATTGCCTTGCAGTTCTAAACTGCGACATTATGTAAAATTGTGTAACCTTTAAAATACATTTTTCTATCTCCATAACTATTGTACCATTTTAAGGTTGTGGAGAATTTTTATGGATAGTCACTCTTCTGTTGCCAATGCTGTTGCCTTGCAGTTCTAAACTTCGACATTATGTAAAATTGTGTAACCTTTAAAATACATTTTTCTATCTCCATAACTATTGTACCACTTAAAGGTTGTGGAGAATTTTTATGGATAGTTATTCTTCTGTTGCCTTGCAGTTCTTAACTGCGGCATTATGTAAAATTGTAAGCTTTAAAATATATTTTCTGTCTCCATAACTATTGTACCATTTTAAGGTTGTGGAGACAATTTATATGGATATTTAATTATCCCATTGTACTTCACAGTTCAAGACTGCATTAACATGTATAATTTATTTCCTCGATTTCATTCTCTTTTGAGAGTGGTAAAGTAACGTCAACATTAAGAAATTGAAAAATACATTTGTAATTTTTTAAAAAAGGAATTACTCTTATGTTGAATTCTTATCTAATGTTATGAGTTATGAATCTTATGTTCTGAGAAGAAATGCTCAAAAGTCTGAAAGATTCTTTAGAATTCAACATAAAAGAGAGTGGAGGAAATATTTCGGAAATTTCATTAATGATATAAGGTCCACAATCCAAAGCCACTTAGGTTAGGCAAGTTAAGTTTCTTAATGTTTCATGCAGAACCAATATTCGGTTCGTTATTTTCAAAATTGTTTGGGAATTTTAGGGACCATATTTCCGATCCTCTACTCTACACAGTATCTTAACTATGTGATTAAATTTATACTTTTAAATTACCATTACATATCTTTTTATATTATACTATTCTATTGGTATGGAGACTTATTTTGGATGGTCACACTCTTGTATTTTGGTGAGGGGGGATTTTCTCTAAGAATTGTGGAGTAGAAAATGAAAATTATTTCAGACCCTTATATCCTAGTTTTATCCCCCCAAAAAAAGTTGAACTTCGTCTTTTATTAAATTGTTTACCTATATTATATTGTCTGGCGAAAGAATATTTTAAACCTCATGTTACACCCAATGTTCAAATTTGAAGTCTACTTTTTCCTTTGATTTAGTAATATTATTTAACCGAAGTAGAGTTTTTTTGGTAATTTTTCAAGGGGAAAGGGCTATTACGGAAGTAAAACTCATAGTTTGTAGGTATATGGTTTTTCGGTTAGTTCCTATACAAAATTTCTGCTGGGCATCAAATTTCAGTCTTAGACAAAATAAGTTTATTGTGTCAGTCTAGTGTGGTTTTGAACTTTGTTAGTTAGGTGCTACAAAGACTAGTATTTCTTAGGATGGTTCGACGCATTGCAACTTTTTTAAAAATTTAATGTGTTGCCATTTTTTTTAGAATAAACAGGGGCGTTGCAAAGAGGGAGTCGTTGGTTTTATCTTTTTGTTAAACTAAGGAGGTTCTAATGCTCCTGGTGTAAAAAATAGCCTTTCAAAAATTAATAAAATGAGGAAGGAAATAATTGGAAATGAATCCGTTAAAAAATCATTTCAGAGAATAAAAATGGCATATGAATTTCCTTTAAATAGAAATTTGCAAATCTTAGATTTTTATCAGTTAACCCCATGCGCTATGCCAATTGTTGATTGCTGGGTAATCTGCCTAACTAGATGTACAAGTTTTGGGAATTCTGATTAAATTACACTGGGAAACAGTGAAAATGTAAATTGTAAAAACTATGTAAAATATATAAGAATATGGCAAGATAAATTCGATCTTGGTTCCGGTTTTTTAGTTCACTTGAGATTTTACTATGTGTGATAAAAGCACAAGAAATCATTTAAATTGCCTTTTAAGTGATGTTTATATCTTTAATTCATAAAGAAATGACCATGAAAACATGAAATAGTCTTGCCAAAATATAATTAAAAGTTTTTTTTTGATTATAATAAATATCTAGAATGCATCTAAAAATCGTACAAAAGTTGTCCACTACTTCCAAGCATAGATACTAAGCATAGATCATACTTTGTTCTGATTACTTTGCTAAATCTCATTTATATACTCTTAGAAATACTCGGGCTTGTCCCTAAATTATCTAGTTATAGGATATATGGATTTTAAGATATTTACACTATCAATCTCTGATAAAAAGCCAATTTGTGTTGTGAACATGACTCTGATGAAATGCTCCCAAAATAGTTTTTAAAAACCTTAAGTAGAAGAGGCATTCAGACTCTACAATGTTCACATTTATATTTTCAAAAGTTGAAAGCATTTTTGTTTTATTGAATATATGCAGAGTTAGTCGTTGTAAATTTTAAGTACTTCTTGCAGTGAGCACAGACACTCAAAAAATATATCATAAACTAAATACGGTTCAGAAGCTTTTGAATGTGTTTACAAGTATCTTTCATGCGCGCAACCTGTTTAATGGGGATGAAAGGCAGTTTACGACTATTGCGAAGCAAAATCATAATAAGACTTAATTTTGAAATTTTTTTTTGAAAAGATGCTACTTGTTTACATGGTCCGAGTCCAATTTTATACTATCGAACCTTCTATATCCATGCGAAACACAATGCTATAATTTTCATCAAAATAACGATAAAATTTTGTATGACAGCGACAAAAAATTTGTACTATAGCATGTTTTCTGCATGTGTTGTATGCTTGAGATAAAGCATTCTAAATAAATATTTCTCATATTCGTGCCTAAATTAAAAATTTATCCTGAGCAATAAAAATTTAAATATTTCTGCACTAATCCCTAGTTATTTAAATTATATTTTTTTTCATCTCAAAGAATGTACACGTTTCCTCTACTTGCACATCTTGACTTTTGTTAATGGGTAGGTTCCCATTTTTAGAAATGTTTTAATAGGACCCTCAGCTCACTAGTACGTTTCGTTTAGTGCTCTATGCCCTGATGTGGATTTTGCACCATAAAAATACAATTAATCAACCAACCTCGGATATTCTACCTAAACCGTATTCATACACAGACAGTATCACAAACTTGGCTCTATTTCCTTAATTTTTTTTATAAAAAGCAAAATCAACATTGCAGTGACATTGTGTATCTTAATAATCTTTCATCTGAAATTTTCCGAGATGTCTAGGTTAGTTGAATTTATCTGGCAAATATTGACGTCTTCTAAAATAAATGTCCTACCACTTACGAAAAGTTAAATAATAGCACGTGTGACATCTTAAGCTACGATTTGTTGTAGTAATTTTATGCATTGATCAAAAACCGAACTCAAAAGATAGTTATTTTGTTAGTCTCCCCTAAGCTAATATTTTAGTAAATAGAATGCAATTTCTGCAATACTACAGCTGAATTACAAATCCGAGTGAATCGGAACAAACTTTTAGAGGGTTGCAATTCAACTAAAATGGTTCTCAATATACTAAGTGCATTTTATAATACAGTATAAGTGCAGTGATACTTTTTTTTTTGACCCTGTTTACTCTTACTTGGTTGAACAAAAAAAAATAATGGTGAATAGGTTAATCCAGGGGTTCTCCAACCAAGGGGTGAGCACTCACCAAAAGAGTATGAGTACTGCTGCTACGGAGAAGTAATTTTCTTTGCCTTTTTCATTCTTTTAAATGTGTTTTTGTTTGAGTTTCTTTGCATGAGCTTTTTATGCCGGAAGAACATCGAAAGGTGCATGAAGGGAGAGCTGTCCGAACCACAGGCCAATCTTCCAACCCTTGAACAATATGGAAGGAGAGAATACAGTGGGCAGAATTGCGAATCATTTACATCGAGTGAGTAGTTTTACATTTTTTCAATTTTCGAAAATAATTATACCTCCAAAATAAGCGTTCAGGACGTTAGGCATGAATGTCCCCGTGTTTCTTATATTTTGAGTGTAATGCTACTTTTAATTGTTTTTTTTTTACGAAAATAGTTTCCATTCTTATAAGATGGCAAGCAGTGTGGTCTTTAATATTCGAAAAACCCTCGAAGAGATTTTCATGAGCCTCGGCCGAGAAAAATATTTTTCTTAAAATCAAATTCCACTAGTTTTTTTACGGAAATTTGTTAAAACCCCCGTCTTTATAAAGGTTCAAATTTCCCAAAAAAAAAAGTTTTGGGAAGAATCCCCGAACCTCTGAAGTATTTTTCCATTAAAATTAAAAGAGAACAGCATTAAAATGGTATGGGTAGAGACTATTCTTTACAAGGGAAAAGTAAGGCTATGTACACCAGCATTCAGTCAGTAGTTGATATTAGTTATGTTATTTAAAGTATTTCTACCAGTAGTAATTTCAGAAATGTTCACTATACAGAGTTAAAATTGTCCGTCTACGAATTAAAACCCTATTTTGAAAAGCGAATTTTTTTAAAACTATTTGAGAAAAGACCCACCCCCATTTCTTCTTTTGATATTTAATTTTACAATAACTGTCTGGGAAAAACTAAAACCTTAAAACACTCTTGGGAAAATGTTTTGGTGTGAATAAAAAATTATCCCTCTTTCATTTTATAAACATTGTTATAGAAATTTTAAGAAAATTTGTGAGAGTATTACGTCTTGCATGAATTTTCATAGTTGAATTAAATGGTCTTCTGTTGAACAGATTAGTCGGAGGTTCGTAAGTCAACTTTGTGCGGATCGCAGGGTCTCTACTAGATTTTGAATTTATGACAAAATATTCTTTAATTCTAAACTCGGGGCGCACAGAACAACTTGACTTTTGAAATGTTTTAACTGCGCGCGCAAATTACCCCCATATTACTAAAAAACTAGTTGAAACACTGTTTTTAAGAGTCAAATTTCGAAATCTTTCTGGGGGAAGACTCCCAGGTCCCCCTCCTAAACTTAAGACTCAATGTTGCATACAATTTAAAAACTGTTACGCTGAGGTTCAAAGCTCACCTATCTCTTAATTTTCTAAAATCTACATTTCACTTCTAATGCTTGCATGTAATTTTTCAAAAGAAAATAGCTGAGGACCAAATATAAACAAGTCTTGTTGCTGGGTGTTAAAAAATTAGATGGACTTTAGTAGTAAGGTGTGTAAAAGGTTGAGAAACACTGATGGACCTTTTTTCAAACTTATGAAATTTCAGCTGAAAACAATCTTTAAAAACATTTAAATTGACAATTACGTTATATTTCTGCTCAATTCACAGCAAAAAAAAGTAAGTGAGAAATAGAGACTAAGGCAAATGAAATTAAAAAGTATTTATGAAACTGAGTCATTAAAGCAGTATCAATGAAGTAAGTGAATGTCAATGGTGTCAAACATTCATTGCATAAAAAAAGGCAAAACACTTTTAAATTAGAAACAAATTTTATTTTGGTTTAGTTTAAGCACAAATAAAAGAGAAAGAAAAATTAACTTAAATTTCAAATTAAGTAAAAAATACAATGAATAGAAATCGATTACGCCAAATTCAAGGGGCTATATCTGGCTAAAGGGGGTATTTATTTTTTCCCCTATTCCCACTCGAGTATTGTAGATTTTCTTGAACACAAAATAATCAATTTGCCCTTTTTTTGGACTTATTTCCCATATAAAACTGACGATTGATTCAAATAATGCATTTCCAAGCATTTAATGGCTTGAATATAATTATCAATGTTACTTTCAAGCTAAAAGTTTAAAAATACATTAGTGGAAAGGAGGGTAAGAGTACGCAGCGGTTTTTTCCCCTGTTGGCAACATTATACGGGGGAACAATTATGATCACATAGACACATGTATCAAGCTATCCTCACAGAACTGTCATTATTATAGACTGTAGAGTGTAGACTGTCATTATTATTTTCATACATTCTGTATTTTATTTATCAGGTAAAATATGGTTTCTTTGAATTAGCATTTAATTTGTAAATAAAGAACAAATGATTGATTTCAAAGTGAATACTAATGAGAAGTATACTTCCTTCTGAACAACTTGGCATCGTTAGATTTTAACTGCAGTGAATTTAAGGGTGGATTCAAAGACAACTGATGTAATTAAAACATCGGCGTCTAAGAGTACGCACCAACATAATACAATTTTTTGTAGCGAGAATCATAAAATTCATCCTACTCTTTACCACATGCGAGTTATGTGCTATAATTGATTGATGAATAAATGTTTAGATTAACCTTTTAAAGCTTTTAATCCCTCAGAAGCTGAAAACTAGCTTTTGTAAAATCCTGCAAAAGTAAAGTTGTGATTTTTCATGGATTTTTTAAGAAGATTGAATCCTGTTTGGATCATACTTAAGAAGAGATGACATGAGGGAGGGATCTTCCAAATATGAAGGCAGGGGTACATTATTTTTTGCAATTAATTCCAAGTTTACAGGGTGCGTACTCTTGGACTCCCGCCTGCGTACTTTTAGCCACCACGTCGGGTAAAAGTACGCACTGAATTTTTTTTTATTTTTGATTTTTAGCATATTTATTTAATAGCTAAAACTTTGATTTTTTGTACCTTGGTTTGTAAGTCAATAAACTTGTGGTCAGTAAATTTTTGAGTCCCTGGCTTAAAAATTCTCCATTTTATAGCCCAAAATCATTTTTGTGCGTACTCTTACCCTCCTTTCCCCTATTTGTTTTTATTGTTTTAATTTTAAAGTACTTTCTTAATTTTTCGGATTTCTCTCAGGGCTGCAGTTCGAAAAAAATACTGGGTGAGGGGCCAAAATCCCCATATTTCGGGGGAATGGTCCAAATGTTTCGAGGGTTGGCTTCCAACTCCAATCTCACCACTGCTTGCTATAACTCTTATGGTGGAAATCTTTTTTGAGATATTTAATCAGTCCCTTAATATCAGTTTACTATGGGTGAAAACACTTCACCATTCATGCCTAGCGTCCCTTTTAAGGGATGTTAAAATAGCAACACGTATTTTTTGTCCGTGGTTTACATTAATGTGGTTTTCGTAGTTAATGTGGTTATTAATGGGGTTTTCGTTCTACCTATTGTAGATCTTCCTTTTTAGAACTTTAAAGCACACAGTAATTTTAGTAAAACGTGTAGCTTTTATGTATTTATCTTTCCCGTAGAATGTATCTACCATTAAGAATACAGAATTCTAGCTCCATTGTTGAATACAAATACTAACAGTATGCCAAATAACCCCTATATCTCCTATTATATTAAATAACCTTTTAAAGGAGTGTGGTCAAACCCGCGGCCCTCGAAAAGATTTTCATGTCACTCGGATAAGAAATCTGATACTTATTCAAACTGTATATGTATCATGTAATCCACCTGTCAGTTTTGATTTTGTAAATGTGTTAAAACTCCTTTTTTAAGTGATGAATTTTTAAAAAAAATTTCACGGGAGAACCCCCGAACTCTTAAATTTTTTTGGCTTTAAATTCAAAAGGGAAATTAAATGACATCAGTATAAACTCCTTTTGGGGGCAACAGTTTCTCTATTTTAAATTATACCGCCACTTATGGCTTAATCGTATCTGCCACCTAAAAAAGTTTTGCTTAAAAAGTATACCTTAAAGTGAAAGGAGCTATCGAATCACAGATGCTATGAGTTCTTATTCTAATTAGCATATCCTTTTTCATTTTAATTTCATTTTCATTCTAATTACAATTTCAGCGTAATTTTGAAAATGTTCAGTAGTTGTCTTTCTATGAATTTAGAACTCAGTTTGAAAACTAAAATTTCTTAACTTCTTGAAAAAAGAAACCACTAAACTTTTATTTGTGATATGAATTAATTAAGCTATACAACTTTTACCTGTAAATCCCTAAAATCTTTAACATTTCTTGCTTTTTCATTTTTGAAACCGTTGTGAATTGCCCAATTTCTAAGAGAGGTTTTCTTTTTATTATGGAAATTTTCCTTTTAACTACAAATTTCCAATTTAAAAAGTTTAGCAAAAATCACAACAATCATCAATCATTTTAACAACAATCTTCAAAAGTAATTTCGGATAGGAGGTGGCTGGATTAAAACCAGCAAAATCTTTCCATTCAGGCATTTTACATAAAACCAATTAAAACGCCAAAATTTAAGTCGTGATTTCTCAGTTCTTAGGCTTAAAATACGTCATGAGACCTACAACAAGCTTTTAAGATTGATTGATAAAATTTGATAGAGGATTGGTTAAGCATTTACTGAAATTTCAGCTCTTGAATTGGTTTTGTGTAATAAATGCTAGAATCGAACCATTTTGTTGGTTTTAATACAATTTTAAAAGGTTACGTGCCAATCTCCAACGGGAATTATCTAGGTCGTTAGGGGTGCATTTCCGACCCTCCTATTCCTATGTGATTCTGAGACGTCTAAAATTGTGCCCTATACTACCTCTCCTAGAAGTTTGAAACATTTATCTGAAACACCCTGTATATAATACGTAAATTAAAATCAGTTCTGAAAAATGTCTCCTTTAATGGTATAACAGGAGAAAAGTAAGTGTAAGTGTAATGTTTTTGAGTTAAAACTCTTTCCTGATAGTTATTTTATTATAAAAATATTCTTTTATATTACATTAACTGGGTTCCCACTGGTCAGGGAATACCTGGGAAAGTCAGGGAATTTTAATTTCACCTAAAAATCAAGGGATATTCAGGGAAAATTGCTCATTTTGCCCAAAAACCTGGAAAATCATACAGAATACCTGGAAAATGAACAATTTTTAATGTTTGGGTGTCAATTTTGGCTTTAGAAAATGGAAAAAAATTGACCATTTATTGAAGATATATGTTCATAAGAGACAGAAATATCTGAAAAATGCCGTAAATACCCTGGAAAAGTCAGAATTTTATTTCTGAAATTGTGTGGGAACCCTGCATTAAGTCATACTACATGAAAGTGGCTCCCTATGTGTGACAGTTTTTGAATTTTCTCTATGTGAAAGTGAATTAGTTAGTCCTCCTTTCTGACTTGGGAAATTAACTCGTCAGAAACACTTACTGAAGGAATCTAGCGTTTTACTTATAGTGATACATTGTTCTGAATGTCTTACAGGCTCATCGATGAATGTTCGATATGGACGTCTTTGAAATTCGGCTTCTCGACCTGTATCAGAGGTAAATAAATTTTCTCGATATTCAACAGGAACCTCCCACCTTGAAAATCGCTAATCTTGCTATTCAGGGAACCTTACCTTTTTAAAGCATTTCGGTTACAATTGTAATGACATGCACAATTCCTGTATTTTTTTTATTTCTGAGGCAGTGTATGAAAACTGAAATTGAATCGTCAGTTAGAAGAAGGGAATAAGTATTTTTTTTTCGCTTTTTTCCCTTTGTTTTAACCAATGGATATTTGACTCCATTGATATTCACTTATTACTCCATTGATAGCGCCTTAATGACCCAGTTTTATAGTAATTTTTAATTTCATTCGTCTTAGTCTTTCTGTCTTTCACTTTTGTACCGTGAACTAAGCAGAAATATAATTTAATTGTCAATTTAAGTGGTTTTTAAGATTTTTGTTCAGCTGATTTTTCAATAAGGTTTAAGAAGGGAATAAGTCCCTCCTCTTTTTTTAACTGTAAAACCTTTTTAAATACACCTATAATTTTGTCGATGATTGTCCTGTATTTTTAACAGTGCCATGAATTTCCTGTAAAAATTTGGTGGCTATAGGAAAAAGTTCCATTATACTTATACAGTTTTTTTCGATTTTCTCAAAACATCGTTTTTGGACTTATTCCTTCTTGTAACTGACGATTCAGTTACATTACACCCCTTTACTATAAATTAAAGAGTAATTAGTCATATTCTGAAGCACTTAAGCTCCACGAATAAATGTCAAATTATCCAATCTACAAAGTAAGGCCTGCGTACCAAAACTGACCCAACAACCGATGAAAAAAAAAAGGAAAGAAAAAGTGTAAAATTAGGAATATTTTTCTAAGTTTAGAGTATTATGATTAAAACTATTTAACAAAGCATGTCAGATCAAATTTCCAAACAAGAATTCCCTCCTCATTCTCATATAATTTATCTTTTGCTATTCCAAGTTATAAGTGTAGTCCAGTGTGGCCCGAAGGATAAAAAGTTTATTAAGAAGTATTTGTGGTAGGGATGGGGTAAGGGGGATATATGAAAGGATATAAGAAATGTGGTGGAATAAAAAGAAATTAAGAATAAGAATGGATAAAAGAGATGGAAAGTAGAAGATAAGACAAATAATGCGGGGATGGGATTTGAAACGAAATGAAGGATGAAGCAGAAGGGAAACGGATTAGATGAATGCTTAGAATAAAAATTAGATTCAAGGGGGTCCAGAGTGCTCTTAAGTATTTTGACAAACACTATTTTCTGGATTTCAGGAGAATTTTAACTTTTTAACCCAAATTTTTCTTTGAGATAATAGTAAATAAGTGAAAACCCTGAAAATTAGTGCTTTGAACAAAGTGTTTTTCAAACTGGACCTAGAAACGAATCAATGGGTATCCTCTAGATCAGTGGTTCTCAACCTTTTTCACGATTGTACCCCCAAAGGAAAAATATATTTACCTGCGTACCCCTCGCATGCAGTTGCAGCTATAGTAGTTGAAATATCACCTTCGTTTAAATCATAGGTTCCCAAACTTTTTGGGACCACTGACCTCTTTTGAAGAAAAAAATTTTCCTCCAACCCCTTACAAATTTTGTCCCCTAATTTGCTTACATTTCATAGAATTTCATACCGACGTGCTGTTATGAAAAGAATTTAATTTATAAACAAATGAAATAAAATCTTGTAAAGCTAGTGTATGGACAATATTCAAAAGTTAAATTTTCTATATGCATCTTAAAATTTAATTTGAAACAGTTTGGATAATAATTTAACTTTACCTTTGTACAAAATTTGATTCAAAAATAATTCTTAACCTAAATTTGAATGTACTGAAACCTCTTGTGTGATACCCAGGGCGTATACCCCTTTGCTACCTTCAAAGTGTGTTTGGTATATTCACCTGAAATTTTCCTGCTTTCATCTTAAAAATTTCTTAAATTATTGATATATCAAACCATAGGTAAAAGGGGGGTCTTGGGGCCCTTCCCCAGGACATTTTTGAATTTCAGTTCATTAAAAAGTGATTTTAAGCTACTTTTTTGAATGTTTTTTATACATAAAAATGACATTAAGCAATAGTTTAAAAGTAGTCAGCACCCCCTTTTACTCTAATAACGCCCCCAATTTCCTAACAACTGATCACCGCCCCAGAGTTCTTCAACACATCCTTGAAGGCGGTACCGCCCACTTTGGAAACCACTGGTTTAAATATATTACGTAAATATTAATTGAAAAAATATTCTTACTTACCTTTAACCTATGTTGTTAAATCTTATTCATTCTCTTATATTTTTAAATGTATTCTTGATTTAATTTAGGTGAAACACATTAAAAAATAAATACAAAAAAAGTTATCAAGAGGATAAAAATATCCACGAAATATTGAATGATAGGAGGAAGGAGCTTTTTAAAGATAAAAAAAAATTATTTGATTGGGCAAGATTCGGTTTTAGCTGGTGTCAAAATGTCTGGGAATTTAAAAAAAAGTAAAAAGAAAACGCTACGAAAAAACTTGAAAAATCATTGAAAGTTGAAAAATAAATAATTCGAGGCGAACCCCTTAAAAGCTCTCGGCGTACCCCCGGTTGAGAACCACTGCTCTAGATCTAGACGGTGTTATGAACCGAATTATGTAGTACTTCTAAATACCTCTGAAACTTGAAACATTTTACATTTTGTTCGCGGTTGTAAAGTAGGATTAGGTAGGTAGGAAAGTAAAGTAGGATAAGTCAAAATTGGATTTTTGTACCATCTTCTTCTGATGCATTTACTGCTCCACAAAACAATATTTAGATTTTGAAATATAGTTCAAAGTAGATTATGAACTAATTATACATTAGCATTAGAAATTATACGCGGAAAGAGAAGGAATTCGTGTTCTATTTTTTTTTGTACTACGAAAACATACTTTGTCAATAAAATTCTTTCGAAATCTAGAAAATGTTAGTCAAAATACTTGAGAGTACGCATACTTTCGTACTGCATTGCATTAACGCAGTGGCGTATATAAGGGGGGGCGAAGGGGCCCTGGCCCCTCCCCCCGAAATTCGGACAAGGTGTACGAAAACAAGTTAAAACCCTGTTTTTTAGGGTCAAATTTCATAAAATTTTCTGGGGGAGGACCCCCAAACCCCCCTTTTGTACTTGGAATTTTATTAACAACTTTATTATAATAAGTTCATCAAAATACAAAACCTACCAAAAAATATGTCCAAAATTCGGACTAAGTGTACCAAAAACAAGTTAAAACCCTGATTTAAGGGGTCAAGTTCCAAAAATTTTCTGGGGAAGGACCCACAGATCCCCTTTTGTACTTGGAATTCTATTTTTAATAACTTTTAAACATTAATTTCATAAAAATGTACATCCAAAATTCGAACTTAGTGTACCAAAATTAGTTAAAAACCTGGGTTTTTTTTGGGTCAAACTTCCGAAAATTTTCTGGGGGAGGACCCCTTTTGGTACTTGTATTTTTATTACTAACAAATTTTCCTATATTAAGTTTTTAGGGCCTAAATTATCACCTAAAAAGCTACATTGGACATATTAAATATGTGTGGGAGGGTCTGGGGAGTAATTTTGGGCCCCTCCCGAAATAAATTTCTATACGCCACTGCATTAACGAATAAATGGTCACAATTTATTGCATAAAAACGCGTTGTATATGAGCTCGCGTTATACGGGGAAGTCAACTATACTTTCATTTCGGTACCTTCTAATATCGGAAAGTCAAAATAGATTTATTGTATCTTATTTCTAATTATGTATTTGGTTTAGGCTCCAGAGGAATGTATACCTTATCTGGAACTAGATTTGAGTGATGCCATACGTTTACGGTTACGTTTTACCAAATGCTTACGGTATGTTATTTAAGTAAACTATTTATAACACACTAATAGTTAATTACAAACTGAGTCTGGGGATTCGATAGTAATTTGCACACTTATCTATTAATTAAATTTGTATTGTATTTGTTTGTAATTTACACGATGTTTACCTTTTTGACACTTTAGTTGAAAGATGAAGACAGCTGCTACTATGATGAGAATTTTAGATAGATAAATTTTATATCCATGTCATCTTTATTATTAGTTCCTGCATAGAAAGCTGTTTATGATTTAGTTATGAGATTATTCAAGTTTATTATGTATTTTCATTACTTTTATTTAGTGATATAACGATCGGCTAGCAGGGTTAACTTAAGATTAGCTAATATTATTGCAAGGCATCCATAGTTATTGTAAATGTGATGTCTATTTAGAAGATGACATAGATTAAGCTAGTGATTTATTGTTGTAACCCATCTTGATGGGCGCCGGTAATAAAATGAAGGCTGCAAAGGAAAGTTGTTTGATAACACAACACAAACATAAACACTTATATTCTCTGTTCAAGCATCTTTTTTTGCATTAAGTGTGATGTTACCCCCATCGGATCCCCCATTCAATAGACTTGGTCACAAGAAGATAACAGACTAGTAATTGAGCTATTATTAGAATGATAGAGGTCGAAGTCCATTGAACTTCGGTTTGAGATGTGTAATGACGCCTAATGATCTTATGCGGAAGGCAGTTTCAAAGGGGGTTTTATACGTGCCAATTTTTGAACTTAAGACTCTTGGGAACCATAACAATAAATGAAAGATCGAAAAAGAAACCCAAATTCAATAGGGTATATTTGGATTTTCACCTCTGACATTCTGAGTAGTTCAATTTCAGAAGCGGTTCCCAAACTTTAGAACATCGCGAATCAATTTTTAAAACAGAAACTAACTCAACCCACCAGGTAGTTAAGGGAGTTATTTACAGAGACAAACGTGACTAGCAAAAAGCATTTAAATCAGTGTTTCTCAAGCTGCCCCTCCCCAGACTAATTTTCCCTTATCTTATGCCCCTCCTAAAAGGCCGAAACACGATATTTTTCTTATGACAGTTACCTGCAGACTGCAGAGGTTATATGTAGCTTTTCAGAAATTTAAATGGTAGTATTTGAACATCATTGACTCGCGACCCAAAGTCTGGGAACCTCTGAGTTAAGGTATCTAATGTTTTGACTAACATCAACTAACATTTAAATGATTTTTTGTAATTCCGCTTAGTATTACTTAAATCAGTGCGGTCCAACCCGCGGCCCTCGAAGATATTTTCATGGCATTCGGCCACAAAATTAATTGCTTATTCCAACTAAATAGAATATTTAATCCACATCTCAGTTTTTATTACATAAATATGTTAAAAACCTGCTTTTACGGGTCTAATTTCCGAAAAGGAAAGGGGTTACCCCTTAAAACCGCTAAGGAGTGTATTTGACTTAAAAATTTAATTAAAAGAGACATTGCATTAGTAGAAACTTGCAATACACACGATATTTATGTTTGCAAATCACACTTAAAAACTACAGTTCTTAACTACCTATTGCAAGGTGAGGGGGGTTATACTCCCGTGCGAATATCAAACTGTGGGTTAAATTTCTCTAGAGCAGGGGAGTGTTATGGCGGACCGCAAAGTAATCAGGCGTAACCCTTCAATCCTAAGCCGACCGATATTGCCATTGAATCATTGGAGGAGTTTGGGGGCACTAGGACTTAAAGAGGTTAAGTAACCACAGGCAAAGTAATCAAATACATGATTTCGGGGGTAGAGTTTT
The DNA here is from genome assembly GCA_963680715.1 of Tetragnatha montana. NCBI lineage: Eukaryota > Metazoa > Arthropoda > Arachnida > Araneae > Tetragnathidae > Tetragnatha > Tetragnatha montana. The sequence goes on from OY796682.1 coordinate 26,159,910, forward strand.
TTAATATTTTTTTTTGTTAGGGAGGGATGAAGGGTATTTAGATGGTATTGTAAGTGATCCAGTATACCTAAAATTGAGGGTCTGTGGATTCTCCTCCGGAGAGCGTTTAGAAATTTCACTAAATAAATTGCATTTAAACTCATTTTTAGATACTTGAGATTCTTTGTGTAGCATTTAAAGCCTCCCTTGTTACTCCAAGGGCTAAATTCAGACTACCCCCTCTGTAAATAGGAACTTCTCACTTTTCATCATAGAAAACGATTAAATAAACTGCTCCATAACCCAATAAGGCAAAAAAGAGGGGTCCGGGGAATTCCTCTGGAGTTGCTTTTTAATTTCATCACGTTAAAAGTGTTCTGAAGCTACTTTTGGGGGATTTTCGGAGGTTCTTAAGAAGGTTTTGCGGGCACACAAAAGGGCATCGCGGGCCGCTAGTTGGAAATTCCTACTCGAGAGAATATTTGGGTCGTTCCCTAAAAATTTCTATCATATATACGCCTCCGGGCACCAAATTATTGGTTGTTCAAGCTATTTAAAATCTCGCAGCTGTATCCAGGATTGTACAAAAATATAACCCGTTTTTAAAGGTTGAATTAGCCAAAATTTTCAAGGTAAGGACCCGCGAACCCCCTTTAAAGAGAAGTGTTTAACTTTAAATTTTATGCATCCTAAATCGATGACGTTTTAAGGTTGGCAACCCCCGGCTAAACTTTGCACAGAGACAAAATATTAGGGATTTTAGGTATAGGAAAATTAAAATCTTTTTATTTTGAAATTAAATTTTTAATTATACATTGTGCACTGTTAGAACACAAATTTAAAATGGATTGACACCTAAGCCCCTCACTAGAAGACTGGTTTTCGCAATTTTTTAATACGAAAATAATGGGGGTGACCCTGAGAGTTTACACCTTGGGTGAGATCCGGGCTAGCAAAGCTTCTGCCAATATGAGCCCCAAGTAAAATGGGGTGTCCGGGAAAATTATATAAATCGTTTCAAAAATTTGAAGCGGGTTGCGGGGCTTCTCTACCCAAAAAGTTTTTAAAATTAACACCTTAAAAGTAGTGTTGCATCTTATAGATAATTTGCTATCACGTGACTCGCACTAAGTAACCGTCCAAGCAACTAATGCGTTGTCCTTCAGCAGTTAACAGTTAGAAGAGAAAAACTGGTCGTGACGTCATGTGAGAATGCTCTATTTTATGACCATTAAGGGGCTATCCTTGATTTTATTGACCCTTTGGGCTACCATCAAAGAGGACAGTTCTTTGAAACGACGGAATTTTCGAGGAAAAGATAGTATTTATAGACGTGAAAATTTCACGCGGGGCCTCCCCAGGATTTTGTTTGAAATTTTACCCTTAAAAGTAGTGTTTCAATTAATCCATTTTGAGACACTTTGGGTTACATCCGAAGAGGACCTCTCCTTGTGAGTTGAAGAATTTTCATGGAAAAATAATATAAAAATTTGTCAAAATTTCGGGGAGGGGTTGAATATCTAACCTTCCCTTGGATACGGCCCTGATACCTACGTTCGACTTTTGAAAATAAATTACATGAACATAACGTACACTCTGAATACCTTATCCACTATATTTTAAAAAGACTACTGCATGTTTTCAGCGTTTTTTTTTAGTAAATTAAATGTAATGGTAAAAATAACTTAGAAGGAAAATTCAAAGACCGTTATCGAAAGCTTAAGATCTCTTAGCTTCTCTCACGATCACCTGTCGCCCAGGATCAGGATTCCCGAAGTAGTGATATAGTAGTGTTATAGTCTAAGAGCCAGTAAACAGATGATGACACATATTTTAGGAAAGCCTTAAATTTTCTCAGTGAGTCAGTTGTACGTACCGTACATGAGATGGGGATTAGTTAAGCCCAGTCGCGGTAGGTTCAGCATTGCGCAGGTGTGTCACGTGGTGTTAATTTGGTGCACTAAAAAAGTATTTTAGGAAGGCTGCCGTTTTGACATGTCAAAATATATTATAATATATACTCAAAAACAATATGGCAGACGATTCCCACGGTTATGACGTCATGGCAGATTATTTAAAACTTTAAAAAAAATTTTTTTTGAAAAGTATTTTAGGAAATTTGAAATTTGCAATATTTTATTCTTAATAGTATTAGAAGCATATATCTTTTAAGGCAGACGGATCTGACGGTTGCTTTGACCTGGCAGACAGGAAAATACTTTCACCCGCGTTAGCACAATACATGAAATTCTTTTCAATACATGAAATCTGCTGACTATATTATGAACTAATATGAATATAAACAATAATATGAATTATAAAAAGGATTATAGTTACTGTCTGAGGAACTTAATTAAATACACACAGTTATTTAATTATGTTAGACCTAATAGATATGGATTCTAAATTTTCTTTTCTTTAAAAAAAGGGCATGTTAGATATTTTAAATTATACTAGTGTATAAATCTATCTACTAGTTTCTGATTAAATATGTAACTTAGACTATTAAAACAAAGAGAAACAACTTCTACTATAGTGAAAAAAGTTGTTCTAAAGATTACCGGTCTGTTGTTATTATCCATTGTTTATTCTAAAACTTTGATATCAGTGCATGTAGTGATTTTATAAACTTAAAGTTCATCATTAGAACATTATGTCAGGTAAAATACAGTGTGTGTTTTGTGCCGCGGAAAAAAAAGACAAAACGTTTTTATTTTCCGAAGATATGATGAAAAAATGTCGGAATATCCTGCGCTTACGAAAACATCATAAGCTCAAATACAACGACGTGGTTTTACCGAATGATATTTATTTTGATTCGGGCTATCACAGCCAATGTTACAGGACATTTACGGCATTGAAAAAAAAATTTCACGTGATAAAATCGGCTGTAACAACAGAAGCTCTTCCAGCAAAATCTGAACCCAGTGCCTCATCAACGGAACCACCGTCAACTTCGCAACCATCAACATCAGCTGAGAGCTCTAGTGCTGTTGATACCGCCGAACAAGATTCCTGTTCAACAAATGTTGATTTATCATTAATGAGCGGTGATATTGAAAAAGAGGTTAATGAAATTAAAGTTTTGGTGAATGAAATTCCGGTAGACGAAATTCCGATCAGCAGAGGTAAAGAATGCTTTTTTTGTCTTAAAAAAAAATAAGAAATTTCGCGGTAACATCGTCGCTTTACATACTACAGGAAAAGGAGACTTTGAAAAAAGTATTTTGCGAAATATAAAGATCGGTACTGATCAATACAAAGAAATAGTCCAAAAATTGCAAGATACTGCTGATGAGAAGATCTATTATCACAAAACTTGTCAAATAACATTTGATAACAAGAAAAGATCTTTGAACAATAGCCCTGTACGGACATCATGGCATACTTCTCGCGAGAATCATCAATTAATTTTTGATGAAATTAGTACTCTTATAGAGGAAAATGTAATTAAGAGAGGGCGTTGTTATTTCTTATCCTACCTGTATAAGCAGTACAATGAGCTATTTAGAGAAATAAATAACCATGTGAAAGAAACATCAGGTTCACCAGTTTCGCAATCATATTTAGAAGAAAAGCTTCGTGAGAAATTTAAAAATAGAATCCAAATATTGCAAACCAATAGTAAAAAAGTCATTACTCCTTTAGGTATTACATCAATCGATGACGCGTTATTTGCTCACTTAAAGGATCAAGATGTCTTACAAGCAGCGGCATCTATCTTGCGCCAAGAGATAATGGGTATTGAGAAAGCAAAACTTCCCGACAATTTGAGTAGCCGCAGATTAATTCAGGGGGAATGCACAGTCCCACCCCTTGTATCTGACTTTGTAGCGTCAGTAATTGGAGGTTATACTCGTAACCGATGCTATAGCGACAATTTCAAACGTCACATCGATTCCGTGGCTCAAGATTTAATCTACGTAACTCATAACGGTAATATCAAAACTCCAAAACACATTTGCTTGGGAATGACGATCAAAAGTCTCACCAGTAGCCGAAAAGTTGTGGATATTTTAAATCGTTATGGGCATTGTATAAGCTATAATGCTATCGAAGAGTTAGAGACTGAAGCGACTTATACGTCAACTTCGCGAGCCGGGCTATGTCCTGAAGTAATAAATAAATCCAAAAATCTATCTGTTGGAATAGCGTATGACAACTTCGATAGATTTGTCGATACGAAAACAGGGAAAGATACGCTTCATGACACAGTGGGCATCATTCATCAGAACATCGATTCCACAGAAGAAGAAGTTGAAGAGTTACCAGAAACTTTTACAAATCGACGTAGAAGACGGTTATACGAGGCTATAGATCCCGAATTACCTTTTGTTGCCAAGAAACGTAAAATGAGTAGCAGTTTTCAACCGGAAATCATCCCAAATGAAAACATTAATCAAGATGTTTACAATCGAATAGATACTGTGTGGATGCTTTCTCATGCCTTTGGTTTGTCAAATATCCCAATGTGGGTTGGATTTAACAGCCAGATTATGACAGATCCAAGTCCACAGCAATTGATATCATATTTAACTCCCATTAATGCGTCTCCAACCGCTATTCCTGTAGTTCAAGAAACAATGATACAGTGTATGAAAATTCTCGAAGAACTGAATCAACCGTACATGCAAGTTACGTATGATTTAGCGATAGCTAAGATTGCACTTCAACTTCAAGCCAATGAACCAGACAGATTTTCTAAATTGTTTATACACTTAGGCGCTTTCCATGTGATGTTGTCATATTTTAAGGCTATTGGAAAAGTAATTGACGGCTGTGGATTATCGACGATTATGGTGGAAAGTGGATTGCTTGCAAGTGGCTCTGTGGCGAGTTTTATTGATGGCAAGCATTTCAATCGCTGCAAGAGATTACACCCTCTCATGGCTGTGGGGTTACAAATACTTCATTTTCGGTCGTTTCTAAAACATGAAAATATTGAAATTACCGATGAAGTATTACAAGAACTTGAAAGGCTGTGTGCCTGCCAAACACCACTACTTTCTATTCACGATCAACAACTCAAAGATTTATGTACGAAGTATGTTACGTATGAAGAGAAAACGATCAACGGTGAATTTGGAAAAACGGCCCAATTTTACATGATATACGTAAAGTTGGTACAGCATTTTCTGACTTTGAGCCGGAGTATTAGAGTTGGAGATTTTGGGTTGTTTAAGAATGTTTTACCTAAGATTACAAACTTATTTTTTGTTTGTAATCACCAAAATTATGCCCGATGGACTGTGAAATATCAATATAACTTGGAGAAAGTGGCTGCAACCCATCCAGGATTGGAAGAAGATTTCAAGAATGGATTTTTTGGAATAAAACGGACTGCTAAACCGTTTTCGAGGCAGCCCGTAGATCTCACCTTGGAACAAACAATAAACGCTGATGCCGCTAGAAAACTAACCGGAATTATACATTTAACCGATTCGATCTCAGCTCGCCAACGTTGGGCAAGGAGCCATGACATTCGCTCTACAGTTATTACTCACGTTATGGAAGAAGTAGGAATTAGGAAAAACCAAGATATATCAGCTGAATTACAATCATCAAATATCAAAAAAAGCTCAGAACAACTTAACAATTTTATTCAGTCGTTTCATCAGTATATCAACCCATTTAATCATGACTTACCTATGGGCCAGTTATTTAATATTGCATCTGGCAAAGCCGCTGTGCCGCAGGTGGATAGTTTTCTCCTTAATATTGAGAAAATTGGTAACGAGCAACGAGAAACGTTTATAACAGAGTGTTCTTTGGATATCAATCGATTTGACCGAACAATTAAAAAAACTCCTATTCACAACTTCTCTAGCCAAATAGAAAAGAAAAAAACAGTTAAAATCGGTGGAAAAAAACAAGAAATAAAAATTCAACGGGACTTATTTGGTCGTATGCTAGGAATTTCTATGGACCATAAGCTCGATGTCTTGCGAATTTTATCCTATCCTATTACTCCCGTTCCTCTTGCGTTATGTCACTTGGATGGAGCAATCTACAAGACAGACAAATCAGCGCTTCTGAAATGTCTGGAAGCTACAGTTGATCATAACCCCCCACGCTACTCCGATGTTTACTTAATAGATGGATTTTTTATACTACATGCGATGAAAGATGTACCAAAAACTTTTGGGAGCATTTCCAAAAGATTTTTGCAGATGGTAACCAAATATCCGGCAAATGAAATCCATGTAATCTTTGATCAGTATTGGCATCCCTCAATTAAAGATTCCGAGCGACAACTACGAAAAGAGGCACCACTGATAGATTATTCAATTACTGGTCCAGATCAGGTGAGGCCAACAGATTTTTCTAAAGAAATGAAAAATACAAATTTTAAGGAATCTTTGATTGAATTTTTTACTATTCATTGGACGAGTGATGACATTGCTTCCTTCATTGGCAATAAATTGATTTACCTCAATTTCCGAGATTGCCGGTCTTACAAAGTAAATGATGGAAAAGTTAAATCAGCAATTATTGAAGATCTTAATTGTAACTTGCATGAAGAGGCTGATACAAAAATTATTTATCATGCATGCAACTTCGTTGACCAGTATAATATTGTTATCAGAGCCAGTGACACTGACATATTAATAATTATGCTGGCTAATATGTCAAAATTAAAAAATGCTTCGTCCCATATTTGGATGCTTACCGGGACCGGTAATCATGAAAGATTCATTGACATCACCAAAATCTATGAAGAACTGGGTGAACTATTGACTAGGAGCTTAAGTGGGTTTCACGCATTCACCGGCTCAGACTTCAATCCTGCCTTTTTCAACAAAGGAAAGAAGAGACCTTTCGATTTATTGAGAAAGTACAACGAATTTCAAAAAGCGTTTGCAAGTCTTGGTGATGCTGATTTAAGCGGGGAGCTTTTACAAACTTTGTTTGTCATCATACAAAAGTTTACTTGTCAAATGTACGGCGCTAAGAAATCTGTAGACGTAGATGATGGGAGATTCCAGCTTTTCGTCGGTAGCTATAAATCGAATGATGTAAACGAACGTTTTACAAAAAAAGTAAGAACTTTCGACGCAAGCTCTATACCTCCTTGTAAAGCCGAGTTGTGGCAGCAGTTTGTGAGAGCGCATTATATTTCGAGCATTTGGAAAAACGCTTCTACGAAACAACCAACAACATTGGACCCGCTTCAGTATGGCTGGATAGAGCATAAAAGCTCCTTCATGTTTAAATGGTTCGAAGGAGATCAACTGCCATGTCTTGTCAGCGATTTAATTGACGATTCTTCAGGTAATGATAGACACTTAAGTCATTAAATTCAAATATAAAGCCTTTCATTTTCTAATTTTAATTTTATTTATCAGAAACCGATGCAGCCGGCGATGACATTCTCTCCCATGACGAGGACGAGAATTCAGAAGATGATGACACGGAAGAGAGAATATGAGTGTTTGAATTTGTATTTCTTAATACTATTCAAAATTAATATTTTCATTTTTTTATTCATATTTCCGCCTCAAATAATGAAACAATAAAAATAATTTATATATTCATTATGTCTTTATTATACTCCAAAGGTTTGTAATGAACGATTTACCTCATAGTCCTAGTAATGACAGTAACTATAATCCTTTTTATAATTCATATTATTGTTTATATTCATATTAGTTCATAATATAGTCAGCAGATTTCATGTATTGAAAAGAATTTCATGTATTGTGCTAACGCGGGTGAAAGTATTTTCCTGTCTGCCAGGTCAAAGCAACCGTCAGATCCGTCTGCCTTAAAAGATATATGCTTCTAATACTATTAAGAATAAAATATTGCAAATTTCAAATTTCCTAAAATACTTTTCAAAAAAAATTTTTTTTAAAGTTTTAAATAATCTGCCATGACGTCATAACCGTGGGAATCGTCTGCCATATTGTTTTTGAGTATATATTATAATATATTTTGACATGTCAAAACGGCAGCCTTCCTAAAATACTTTTTTAGTGCACCAAATTAACACCACGTGACACACCTGCGCAATGCTGAACCTACCGCGACTGGGCTTAACTAATCCCCATCTCATGTACGGTACGTACAACTGACTCACTGAGAAAATTTAAGGCTTTCCTAAAATATGTGTCATCATCTGTTTACTGGCTCTTAGACTATTAGATATTAAGGTGACGAATAATGTGCAAACTAACCTGGTAACGCGCATGGGCTGGGCAGTGTTAAACATAAATAGTGTAGTATACTCAAGAGCAACGTTTCCTGACTATGAAGTCACTACGTAGAAGCAAAAACTGCGCAAAAAGAAAGCCTATTGTGTTGCTAAAGAGGTGTTTCGTTACGAAAATCGTGATAAAAAGACGCTATACATACACATGGGTTTAACAAAATAATTATGTTTTTAAATTGACGTTCTTCATTTCGCTCAAAATTCAGACACCGCTCTGGGAACTACTTTGTTAGTGATGCCATAGGGTCATGAAACGGAAACGTTGCTGTCGAGTATAGAATGAATGGTACGGCACACCAGACATTACTAAAAAAAATCCCTAAAACTAGGTTGACTCATTGGACTAAATTGATTCTATTCTCTACGATCAGTAAATTATGTGGAAGAGAAATGTTTGAATCTTTCTGAAGTATGGTTTTTTCTCCAGGACTCCTCGGGTATATGTGAGGTGCATGAAAAACATCACGATTTAGTTAAAAAGCAGTGCATCTATCTGGTTCGTGACACCAGAGTAGGCGGAAAAGTTGGTATTGGCTACAGGTAGATTAAGCTTTTATTTTTCGGTAGAGAGAATAAATTTAAACTAGCAATTTACATTGGTTTAACAAAAATAACGAAAAGTGGGAACAAAAACCGTTAGCTAAATCTTGTCAATAATTATATTCATTGGGAACGAAATTATTGAAAAAATTTTTTTCGTTAAAATATTATGTAGAATTTTAACGAAAAATTCTTTAAATCCGATATTGTGATAAAATATTTCCCCGTTGTGATTACTCTTTAAGTCATGAATACTACTAGTAATGGCCTCTTGATATCTTTAGTCCAAAATTTAATCCAGTAACATCTGAACTCCATAATTATTAATTAATTTAATTTGATTTGCAAAATGGAGGCTTTTGTTTTAACTACTGTTCTAGTCCTCTCAATATTTCGTCTCGACCTTAAAAATAATTATTTTGAAAGTTATACGTTTTTAAGGTTTTGAAATCAGTCACCTTTTCTGTCTAAAATAGCTACCTTCAGTCTGATGAAATTACTTTGCTTTGAGTTTATAATTCTGGATTTTTTGTTTTGACCAATTTTAATACTAATTTTTTCCATGACACCCACAAATAGTCGAACTCTTATCTTTGTTCAATGAATACGGAGATTTCCTTTAGTTTCTGTTTTAGGTTTTTTTTTTTTATAAATTTAATTATTTTTATCAAGCAATAAGAAAAGAACTAAAGTTTTTATCACAGACAAAAATCCTAACAGAGGGTCTACAAGGTTATTTTCAAATTTCTGTATATGGTAGAGGGCAGCACGGGGGAATTTAATGATTGACAGAAAGGTAGGCAGTACATTTTGGTTTTCTAAGCAGTGATTGACTGTGACTTGTTCATTCAATCTGCCCTTTTGGAAGGGCATTTGCTATTGGGCTATTGGAGAATCAAGCTTTTTTTCTCCGTCTCGTGACGTGACTCAATCCCAACGCCAAAATAGCCCCTATTACAAAATTCCATGCTTTTCGATTTCCATTATCGCCTATGACCGTGGACTCTCTGTTCTAGTACTATGTAATTTTCATGAATACTTGATTTTTCTTTTACTCTGATCGGAAATGTATTACTGTTCTCACTTTTCGTTCCTTTATTTTTGGTAGATTAACATTTAAATTTTTGCTCTTGGGAGAGAAGTAGTAATTAAGTACTTATGGGTAGGTATAATGATGGTGCATGAGTATATTAATGGTGTAATGATAGTATTGACTATTATTTACGTTCGTGTATGTATAAATGAAGATAATGAGGGAATATATTTATAGGGGTTGTGACTATTAACTAAAGAGAGAGGTATATAAGTGCATGGAGATCGTGTAGGAACACATATGAGTGATTGAAGAGTGTATGAAGGTGTATAATATCATAGGTGTGATGCATGAGTGCATGCATAGTATGATAGGGGGAATATGAGGGTTAGAGAGAAAAAGTATGAAGGACGAAGATAATGAGTAAGAGAGAATATGAGAGGGCGAGAGTAAATTAAGGAGAGAGGGAATTAAGAGAGTATGAGAGGGGAGGAGTAAGACAGTGAGAGTTGGAGCGGGAAACAGTTTAAAGGGAGAGAATGAGTGGGGGAGAGAAAGAATGTTTGGGGGAGAATGAAGGGCAGAGGAGAGGGTATGAGAAGAGGAGTGAGTATGATTGGGAGATAATAAGTGGGGAAAAGAGTATGAAGGGCAGAGGTATGAGAGGGGGGATAGAGTATAAAGGGGAGATAGTGAGACTATGAGGGGGAGAGCAGATAAGGTGGAAAGAGTCTGAGGGGCAGAGGGTATGAGAGGGGAAAATTATGAAGAAGGGAGGTGTGAGAGTATGAATGGTTGAAAGGGAGAGAGAATGAGTGGGTGAGAGAGAAAGGATGGATTATAAAAATAGTAAAGAGAGGAAAGTGAGAGATTATGAGGAAGGATAAAGTAATGGGAGTGACAGTGTGAGGGATTATAGAGAGGTGGAGAGCGTATGAGGCGGAGAGAGAGTGAAAGAGTATGAATAAGAGAAATATTGAAAAGGGGAGAGGGTATAAGGAGGCAGTGAGTATGAGAAGGGGAGAATATTAGGGTAGATTGTATAAATGGTAGGGGTACGAGAGGAACTTATAAAAGGGGGAGAGAATATGATGTGAGGTAGGGGTATAGAGTATGAAAAGGGCGAATATGAGAGGAGGGAAGATGGTGTAAGTATGAGTGATTGAGAGGGAGAGAATGAGTGGGGGATTGAGAAAGTATGAGGGAGAGAGAAGGATGGAGTATGAGGGAGGGGATAGTAATGAGAGAGTAAGAGAAAGGGAATAGTATGAGAGAGAGAGAGTCTGAGGGAGGGAGAGAGCATGAATAAGAGAAATATTGAAAGGGGGAATCTGGGAGAGTAATTGTAATAGGAGAGAAGAGGGACTGAGTATGAGAGGGAGAGAATATGAGGGTAAAGAGTATAAAAGGGGAGAGAGTATGAGATGGTGAGTTAGGAGTCGAGTGTATAAGAGAGAGTGTAAGAAGAGGAGTGGGTAGGAATGGTTATATATATATATAAAAGGTTGAGATTGAGTGGGTAATTGAGAAAGTACATGAGGGAGAGAGAAGGATAGAGTATGAGGGAGGGGATAGTAATGAGAGGAGAATAAGAGTATGGGGAAGAGTATAGCAATGACAGAAGAGTGAGGAAGGGAATATTAATGAGAGTGTGATGGAAGATAGAGAATGAGTGGGGGAGAGCGTATGAGGGGGATAGAGAGAAAGAGTATGAATAAGAGAAATATTGGAAAGGGGAATCTGAGAGAGTATAAGGAGAGAAGAGGGATTGAGTATGAGAGGGAGAGAATATGAGAGTAAAGAGTATAAAAGAGGAGAGAGTATGAGACGGTGAGTTAGGGGTAGAGTGTATAAGAGAGAGTTTGTAAGGGAAGTGTAAGAGTGGGTAGGAATGGTTAAGAGGTACAGAGTGAGTGGGTAATTGAGAGAGTATGAGGGACGGGATATTACAGAGAGGAGAGTGAAAGAGTAAGGGTATGGTAATCCGAGTGAGAGAGTCAGAGGGAAGATAGAGTTCAAGTGGGGGAGAGCTTATGAGGGAGAGAGTGAAAGAGTATGAATAAGAGAAATATTTCAAGGAGGAATGTGAGAGAGTATTAGAAGAGAAGAGGGACTGAGTATGAGAGGGAGAGAATATGAGGGTAAAGAGTATAAAAGGGGGAGAAAGTATGAGACGATGAGTTAGGGGTAGAGTGTATGAGAGGGAGAGGGTAATTGAGAAAGTATAGGAGGTAGAGAGAAGGATAGAGTATGTGAGGGAGGGGATAGTAATAAGAGGAGAGTGATAGCAATGAAGAGAGTGAGAAAGTATGAGAAAGGGAATACTAATGAGTGTGAGGGAAGATAGAGTAGAGGGAGTAGTCTCCCCCACTCATGTGGGGGAGAAGGAGTGAAAGAGTATGAATAAGGAATTGAAAGGGGAAGAGGTGAGAGTGTATAAGGAGGAAAGAGGGACTGAGTATGAGAGAGAGAGAATATGAGGGTAAAGAGTATAAACGGTAGGTGTATAAAAGGAAAGTATAAAGGAAGGCGCATGAGAGGGGAGCGAATAAGAGAGTTTGAGACGGTGAGTTACGGGCCGAGTGTATAAGAGGAAGAGTATGTAAAGGGAGTATGAGAAGAGAGGATTGGTTGGAGAGAATGAGGGGAGGGGGATAGTAATGAGAGTGTGAAGGGAGATATAATGTAAAGGAGGAGTATGGAAGGCGGAGAGTGTGAAAGAATATGAATAATATAAATATTGAAAGGGGAAGAGTGAGACAGTATAAGGAGATAAGAAGGGCTAAGTATGGGAGAGAGAGAATATGAGGGTAGAAAGTATAAATGGTAGAGGTATGAAAGGAAAGTATATAGGGGCGAGAGAGTATGACAAGGAAAGGTATAAGAGGGGGAACGAGTGAATATGAGACGGTGAGTTAGATGAAGAGTGTATGATAGGGGGCTGAATAGGACTATTCGGGGCCGGCCCGTTTCGGCTAGAAACTTAAAACAAAATTATTTTTGGATTTTTATTTCCTTCCTTTTTTTTCTGGTCCCGAATCGGCCGCGAAGAATAGTAGCAGACTGTATGGAGAGGGAGTATGAAAGAGGAGTGAGAGAGAAATATGAAAGGTAGAGAAGGATTGAGTATGAGGGGAGGGTATAGTAATGAGAGTGAGTGTGAAGGGGGATAGAGGTAAAGGAGGAGTATGAAAAGGAGAGAGAGTGAAAGAGTATGAATAAGATAATTATTGAAAGGGGGAGAGGTTAGAGAATATAAGGAGCGAAGAGGGACGGAGTATGAGAGGAAGATAGGAAGAGAATATGAGGTTAGAGAGTATAAATTTTAGGGGTATGAAAGGGAAGTAGTATAAAAGGGGGAGGGAGTATTAAGGGCAAAGGTATGAGAGGGGGAGCGAATAAGATCATATGAGACGGTGAGATAGGGGGATAGAGTATGAGGGGCAGAGTGTATGAGAGGGAGAGAGTATGTGAATAGAGTATGAGAGATGGAATGAGTATGAGTCGTTGAGAGGGAGAAAGGGTGACTCTGAGAGAAAGCACTAAGGGGATATTAGGGTGAGAGAAAGGTGTGGTATGTGGATATATGTACTGAATCTGTGTATTGCTTGTCTTTTTTTGGAAGACGGTTAGTGTGTTTTAGTTTTTTTTTATTCCTAGGAAAGACAAGCCATAGTAGGGTATTGGGATAAAGTGTGAATATTCGAGGCTAACGTGCAAGTGCTTAACGGTAGGGTATGAGATTCTGGTTGAGAATGCAATTTTAATTTAGGTTAAGCAGAATAATGAAGGATCAATTTGTTTTCAGGTGCAGAGGCCCTCGATTTTTCCCGAATTCTTTTTGAAGGTGGATAACATAGCCGTGTATATTTGAGGACTCATTCAAAAGAATCCAAGACCAAGCACACATGACTAAAAGCTTGTACCGCTGCATGCATAATTATTCTATATATTCCGTAGTTTTAAAATTTGTCATGCAAATAAAACTATATTGATTTTCCGAGGGGGGCGGTAATCTTCCCTTGGAGGTGTCCGTGGAATTATTTATAAATAGACTATAAAACACCAAACACTTCCATCTAGAAAAATAGTAGCAGAAAGGTTCTCTCAAAAAATAAATAAAATTAACATTATTATTGAAAGCTTTGATGAATAATAAACGATGATTATTTGTAACTAGAGATGGGCAAAAAACGAGTAGCAGTAGTTAATAAATTGCTGCTACAGGAAAAAAAATTGATATAGGTGCTATTTTTGTAGGCACTTGATTGGTCCAAACATTGCAGGCATACTGCTACGCGCTGACCGATGAGAATTGTCTAAAGTAGCAGTTAACGAAAAGCTGCTAAGTTTTAGCAGCTTATCCCAAGGTTAGTAGAGAGAAGGTTGGCTCATCCGTGACGTCACTGCTTGGAAAGGGGATTCTCTGCCAATTATAGTACGAGCATTGGCAGAGCACCCCCTTTCCAAGCAGTGACGGCACGGATGAGCCAACCTTCTCTCTCTACTAACCTTGAGCTTATCCTTAGGTTGGTTGGTTGGTTCGTTAGTGTTTTATGGCGCACGATCCACTTTAGGATATTATGCGCCAGAGAGCTTATCCTTAACAAACGTAACTGCTACATTTTCTAAAAGTAACAGATTTGCCCACCTCTAGTAATAACGCAGTCAAACTTGGATAAGTGGAAACTGCGTACAAGTATAGTGATAAGCCACTTCGGTAGGGATAATTCCAGGTAAAAGGAAACTAATGAATTTTTTGAAGTGGATCATTCGTTCCCTGTGTATTGGTGTATATAGTATTAATCTACCTTCTTATGCTGTATTAAATTTAAATAGACAGAGTAAACCACTTATTCCAGGGATGGTCTGTATAAGTATATCGTTTCTGCTACCTCCCAAGTCGTTTCCTTGAAAATTGTCATTGCTCTATAACATGTTAGCTCACTGAGGTACCTACTCCTCTTAAGGCACTATAGAAAACTGAGCTATATGACCTATAGTGAAGTGGTCATTGGAGTTGAGACGAAAAGACTATAAGTAAGATTTGATCAGAGAAGGAATATCAATTTTTTTTAGCCCAAAAGGGGGGGGGGCTTAGAAATGTTTAAAAAGTTTTACTAAAATAATATTTCAACACCTTGGGTATCAATTGTGACTCACCTTTTTTATCACACTATGTGGAATTTTAGGTACACAAACCCTATTCCAGCTTCCAATGTCCTAAATTTGGGAATTTTCGAGGAGCCCTAAGGGCAGGATGGAGGGGGTGGTCGAGGAAGAGGACCCTAGCACAGCATCATGCCAAGTTTACGTAACTGCAACTAGAAGTAAACCAAATTAGGCCATGCGGGCCAAATTGGACGAATCTTAAACACATCTGTGTTGCTTGGGGGGGAGGTGGAGGCCGTCGTGTCCACAGAGAAATATCTTAACAGAGGGTTCACGACGAGGCTATTTTCAAATGCGTTACTGATGAGAGGGCGCCAAACTAGAGTCTGGAACGTATGCCGGCCGCTTAAATCTCTCGCCAAATTAGAACTCAGCGCATGTGCAAAAAGGTGTTTTCGATGTCCCATAGGCAGCCGGCGAACGATTCAGACTGGATCCAGACGCTAGTGAGTTTAGTGCGATCCCAGCGCCACAATTCTCCCAACCTGTAACAAGATGTCATGATTTTCGATTTCCATTATGGCCTATGGTCGTGGACTCTCTGTTCTAGTACTCTGTAGTCGTGTCCGGAGCCACAGAATACTAGAACAGATTATGACCATAAGCGATAATGGAAATAGAAAAATCATGGTATATTGTATAAGTTAGGGGCTATTTTGGTGCTGGGATCGCGTCACGTCACGAGAGACTGAGAAAAAAGCTTGATTCTCCAACAACCCTCTGAAAGGACAGATTGAATGAACAGTGAACACGTCACACGTTGACCACCAAAATATACTGCCTACCTCTGTGTGAAATTGAATGAACTTGATAATCCCCTTTTGGACCCAGGTGTCTCTCTGCACGGCCATGAAGCACAGAAACGGCAAGATGCTCTGAAAGCTTGCCGAGAGTTTCAAGCACAAAAAGTGAGGGGGGATTATAAGTCTTCGGTGAGTTTCGTTTGATATTCACTTAGAAACTATCGATTCTGTTACTTAGTTATTTTTTTTTGTTTGTTACACTGGACTAGATATTTCAATTTAAAAGGAGGACATTTCTTTGACGAGAGGAGGTTAATTTTTTCAGCTATTCAAGATTTCAATCAAAAGGAAATTTCATTTTGGATTGAATTTTGCATTAAAAACTCCTAAATCTTTTGTTTCGGAAGTGGGTAAATCAATACCCTTTATAAACGCTGATCTCCCACATACCTAATAAGTGGGGTCTGTTACACTGACTCTGCTCTACACAACAGAAATTAGAAGGGAAAATTGTGAAAAACTAATTGCCAAAACTTTGAAAGGGGGTTGAACCTTATATAAGAGCACCCTAAATACACACCCCTTTTTTATATCAATTTTTTAAAATCATGAAAAGCAGGACGTCTGGTAACCCTAGTGTTATCTTCTGTTTATCTAGAATATCCTAGAAAAGCAATCACGTTTTGCATTACTTTTTTACAGTTTGGTTTATGTGTATAAGAATGTCAGTTATATTCTTGTCTGAAACTAATGCTAGTTTTATCAAACAAAGGTGTGTGTCTAGTTTTTGTTTGAAACTGACAGAAATATGCATAATTTTAACTCAAACTTTGTTTTGCTTATCTCTATTTGGTTTAAAGCTGAAAAATGTTTAAATATAGGAAAAAATTTCAGTCCAGTTTGTGAATAGGTTGATCAATATAAAATCCACAACACAACCTAACTTTTAGAATGAATAGATACGCATTGAGTTATTGATGTTAAAAATACTAATCGCTCTTGCAGTTGTGATTTCCAAATACTAGACCATTCTCCGCTTGTTTTTGTTGCATTGTGTGTTGCATATCAATGATTTGTTGTGACTTTTTCAGAGTCACAAAGTTTTGGTTGTATTAGAAAAAAAAATATTTAAATTTACTTCATTTTGAGCAACTGTGATTACTTCTACACTCAAAATATTTCTAGAGTTAGAAGTCTTTTTTTTTCCTTTTCTATTCGGGGTGATTTTTCAAATTGTTCTGATATTCGATATGATCTTCTGTGTACTTTTGGTCACTATCTTCCCTAAATATCTTTGATTTTGAACATTTATTTGAAAGAAAGAATTCCTCTAACCAAACAACCAGATTAAAATTTGAGGGAAAAAGAATCTGTTCTATTCTCATCTATTGGAAAGAATTAACAACAAATTATCAGTGTTATTAAGAAATAGTGGAAAAAACACTCCTACTAATGAAATGGAAAAATGATAAACCATTTTCTCAAGCAATCAACGTTCTTACACTATGTAGGACTATTTTTCTAGCAATTACGCATTCTTTGTATTATACTAGAGGTTTCTTTAAAAAAAGTTTCATTTGTTAAACAATCAGAGGATCATAAAAATTTGTATTTTTCTTTTAGTTTGGGAGAAGATGAGAGCTAATTGTTACCTACAATCTATTTTTTACTGGCTTTAAAACATACAAATTTTTGCTCTTTAGTAAAATATGATTTAATTTAGCATAACTTTATATTTTATTCCATATAAAGAGCATTTTTAAGTCCCTTGGGGAACAAAAGATTAAATTATATATAAACTGAAAACTTCCAAATGAATTTTGAGGGTGATTCAAATGTAAGTACTCTTTTCACAATCTACACAATCGCGTTTGACTGCAAATAAATTTATTGATAAACACAACAGGTCTCTTAGCAGCACATGACACAGAGTAAATGATCACAAATGCTCCAAGACGTTCTATATAGAAATAATGAATGACTCCCCCCAAATAGTACAGGTGCACAGTATCTACAAACAATTGTGTTAAAAATCTGAATGGAATCACACACATTTACACATCGTATCAAAGTGTGAATAGAAATTCAAAGAGAAAGAAAATACAATCACCCACTCAACGTAAATGCATGTCTGTATGTTCATTGCTGTTGTAAAAGGGTTTTGCTATCGAAAATGTATTATTGGGTTGTTATTATTATGAGCTAGAGGTAGGTTAAATGCAATGAGATGCATTGGTTGGAAATTTGAGTAGCATTGTCCTATGATGTGTTAATAAATATGTTTTATAGAGGTGTATTATAAAAGTTATGTTGATATTATAATTCTACCTCAAGCCTTTGACACGCATTTTGTGTTATCATTCGTTGCTCCTTAGACACGGTCTTAACTTACAATAACTTTTAATTAACATCATAATAATGTAAATACAATTGAACAGTTTTCAGGAAAGGTTTATTAAAGTTAAAATACACTGGATTTCTCAAACAAATTAATAAAAAACTATATTCATTTAAGCTAAATTCGATTTGTATAATTTCACATTAGTTTTGATTTGAGATAGCATAGTTTATTTTCAATAAATATTTGTAATCAGTTCAACAGTAGAATAGATTCCAACATTTGATATTTATTATAACTTAAGGCATGTAAATATAGTGCATTCAAGGCCTTCGTTTTTTTCAATGATTCGTTTCTCATTTGTGTATATTGCGTCCGTCGTCGACCACAAGGGGTTTTGTAGTATTATATCAGAGGCAAAAATATTTCTTATTGCTCTTGAAAAACATTTTAATCGTAAAGCAAGACTCTGACCACTACATCTAGTTCGAATGAAAGTGAAAACTTTTGAACTACTTCAACATTAAGAAAAGAAAATCACTTTACATATAGTTCACGAATATAAATGATATGGTGTTGTAAAAATAAGATAGTACATACAATGCAAAGAGAATAAATAACACAATAATAAATTTCAAAATGTATCAGTAAGATTTACTACTATAAAAACATGATATGAAGTATTTTAATTAATCTCTACAGAATATTTTTAACATAAATACCATTTATTTCTAGACATTTATGTACACAGTTTGTCTTGAGCTAAACGCTGTCAGTCAATATGTAGCTATAGCAACGAAGTGCATTTATATTTCCCCCAATCTACGTACACATTCAACCAACTTGCAGTAAGATGTTCCTTTTCTCCCACTAAGGAAAATTATTTAGCTTTACAAGTTTATGTGAATTCAAATTTCAATGATAATATAAATGAAAACTTGGATGATATTGGTTACAGTTAAGGTTTCCTTGAAGCAGGTTTCGATGTTTTGTTGAAGCAAAAATTATCTTTATTGTTTTTCGGGCTAGTTTAAATTTATGAATGTGTAAGGACTGCTTATTTCTTACATTTAAAACTGTTATTTAACCATAACGTAAAGTTATAACCTGGTTTAGTCCGGATTCTTATTTAGTGCTTAACTTTCTTCCAAAATTGGCAACTGTGTTTGAAACGCCTCCATTCGTTATCTAATGCAGTACAATGACTGGCGGAGAGTTTATCTCAGAGATTGGGACTCCAATCCCACATTTATGCTGACATTATGAGGAGTCCCACGTAATAAGACACCGATGCAGAAAAGAGTGACTGAGAAAAACCCAAATCGACGCTATGACACCACACTATGACAAAATGGGTGTTTAGTACCACTACAGGAAAGCCCTCTTTACCCCGAGTTTCTCTATAAAATGAATGAAGATCGGTTTATTTTATAAAATGAATCCAGTTAAATCAATTCAATTTGCTTGTAGTCACCACAAAATAGAAAACAAATTTTTAATATTTTAGAAGGTTGAATTGGTTAATGTTATTTATTGGTTGGTTGTAAAGGAGAGTGAACAAGACAAAGTAATCAGCTGAATCGATGAAACTTCAAAATATGGTCGGTGGAACATCTGAAAGAGATATATAGATCTAACGGTACAGCTCGAAAGCTAATAAAACTAGAGCTGTTGGAGTTAAAGAAATACAACCCGTAAAGACGTCACTTAAGTTAGAGGATAAGCCAAACCTTTTTAGGATAACAAAGAGGAGTTAACAGGCCGTTGCTAAGATTTTTTAATCCTAAAGTACTCCAGAGTAAGCAAGGTGCTAATTTAGGAAGTCTTTTATGGTGAACTTGGTTATTTGTGTTACCATTAAACCTTTCCACCAGAATTATATCAGTGGTACTTATTATTAAGCAACCTCTGATTGCTTTTCTTATTTCGGTGGTGTTTTTAGCCCTTACAATAAATAGCCCACTCGGAAAACTTCTGAATTAGGTTTTACTAAGCAAATTTTTATTATTAAGATACGCTTAATGGCTTCTGTGTTGATAGTCACTACCAAAAATTTTTTTAAGTAACCCGTATGAATATGTGACTATTTAGTGGTGACTGTTGATTTTGAAATTTGGGGGGGGGTTTGCTAAAGAGAAGAGACTTTCCCTGGAGCAGAGGAAACACCCATCAGCGCGTGCTACCGAAATGACTGACAGGCGCGTCCGGAGACAGCGATGAAAACACCGAAGAGTCGGGAACGGAAAGGAACAGAGAAGAAGAAGAGACTACGATGCTGCTCTATTTGCCCCACTGTTGGAAGAGTCCGGCTCTCTCGCATCTGCAGTTGGTGCCCCACAGGTTGCACCTGCAAGTGGAGTTGTCGCAGCAGTCGTTGGGTTTGCTGTCGCAGCCACCGCCGCGTCGGATGCAGGCCCGTCTGAAAAAAAAAATGCGTCAAAAGTGAGTCTTGTGATAAACATCCTGGCGTCACGATTAATTGCTCTTCCCCAGTGCTGAATTCGGCTCAGCCCTAACGACATGGCTACTTCAAAGGCTTGTTTTTATTGGGTGGCACGAACGGAAATGGTGAATGCGACTCATTCCTCGACGTAATTAAAAAAAAAAACCACTCTGAAGTCTTCCGTGCTCCACGCATATTTACACATCCTACCATAGAGGAGAGATAGGGGTGGAGTGAGCAATGCGGGCTTTGGCAACGTCTTCGGATTCATTGGCATGGTTGTCGGGCTAGTACGTAAGTACCAAAGATTCCTCTTTTAAAAAGGAATGCAAAAGAATCATGTAATTATTTACTTTGGCAACGTCTTCGGATTCATTGGCATGGTTGTCGGGCTAGTACGTAAGTACCAAAGATTCCTCTTTTAAAAAGGAATGCAAAAGAATCATTGTAATTATTTGTGTCTTTTGCATTGTAAAGTTACGCTTTTGGGATCCAAAATATCGTTAAAAAGAAGAATACATCTTTTAATTTGCATCATGAAGATTTTCTTTGAATTCGGTATTCAAAACAATCAATCTTAAGCTGGTATAATTTTTATTTAGTACATTGTTAAGTTATTGTTTTGATTTAGAGTCCAAAAGAATAATTGAAATTGTGAACTAGCCCCTACTTAAATCCTATTATAGCATTTTATAAATACAAAATAGCAGGATATTAGAAAAATATGCTAGATTTTATATGAAACGCGCATTTATTCTCAGTATTTTCTTATGCACGGAAAAGTATTCGAAAGATACAAATTCGTGAAAGCTATCCTTTCTTAAACCTTTACACAGGCATTCATGTTACAAAATAGATTTATCTTGTAAACCCATAAATATGCTTCTCAAGCTTTTGGAAACTAAGTTACTAGCGGTCGGAACAAAGAATTTCACTGAGGAAACTCCAGTCGAATAACAAATGTTGGTTAGTTTGTGAAAGTCTTATTGAATACTAAAGGCGTACAGATGTTTCGCTTAGAAACACACCAAATACCTACAGAGTAACCTTTAAAATAACTGAAAATAATAGCATTTTAAACTTATATTACTTTTAGACTCGAAGTTAAGATTTTCAAGCAATTTTTATTCCAAAAATAGTTTTTAACTTTACGGAGGATTGTTTTGTCACCATAGTAGAAAAATCCGGATTTTTAAATAAGTATTCCTATTTTAAGAGACATTTTAACATGGAAGCGTTTTTTAATGCCGTAAGTTTGGTCTTGACGCAGTAAATATTTTTGACAATGTAAACTTAAGAAACCAAGACTTAAAAATCTTTGCCTAAGAATTACATAAACAGGTTAGGATAGTGCTAAATGCGAAGGAAAACGAAGTAAATAAGGTTAACTACCTGGTTTCATCTTTAGGAACACGAATTTGTTAAACCTGATTTGGGAAATAAGCCAATAAATAATTACAAATATATTTCAAGTGTTACTTACTTGTCGGCTCTTCCAAGGAAGTTCTCAAGATTATTGTTGTTATTGTAATCTTCTGAGAGATCTCGTTCTATAAAACACATAAACGAACTCTGTGTTAACTAATACTTACGAAATCAACAGAATAAAATTGGTCAGAATTAGAACATATGTTACGGGCAATGTGATAAATCCAGGCATTATTAATAATGCCCGGATTTATCACATTGCCCGTAACATATATTATATCCAGAGCCCTGCACGCGCTCGCTATAGCGCGTCTAACTCGCCATTTAAAAAAAAAGCGCGTCCTTAAGATTTTGCGCGTACGATTTTGATCAAGTCGTGAAAAAATCGGCAGGCTTCTGTTTACGCGGCGATTTTCTTTAGAATCGCGCGCGCTGGTGAAAAAGCGGCGCGCTTGTAAAAAAGCGCCGCGCTGAGAAAAATTCGGCGCGCTATGAAAAGCGCGGCGACTTTTTCTTGAATCGTCAACGTGCAGTAAATGTTAGCTCTCAATAGTCAGATATTTAACTCGAAATGATTTTACACCAGTGTATCTAATATTTTATGTTATTTTGGGATTGAAGTGGTCAAAGGATTGATGAAGGGTTCCACTCTAATTTCTTAGTCAAAGTAAACACTAATATAAATTTTTACAAACTTAATTATGCGCATATATTTAACATTTTTAAAGGATATGTAAGCTAGTACTGTTTAGAATGTTTTAACAGGTAAAAATAGTTTCTCTATGGAAAATTCTGAGATAATCAAACAGAAGATCATGCTCAATTAAGGATCTGGATTAATAGACGATTATGGTATCATATATTAACCACTTGTCTTCAACCAAATTATATAATAACCTATAGGTGTTTTGCCGAACCTTTTGTAAATAGTATTTTTCTCCATAAGTCACGGACGTAGCTATAGATTTTATAAGGGGGGTGTTCAAGAAACTTAGGGTCACAGTGGACACTGAAAGTTTAACTAAAACAGGGTTTTCCAACTGGCGGGACGCATGAGGCCCGCGAAGCTCCCTGAAACCCCACTAAAAAGTAGCTTTAGAAGACATTTTAGCATACTAAAATGTAAACATTTTTGGGGGAGGACCCCCGAACCCCCCTATACACCTTATTAAATTAAGGAGTAGCTTTGCTTTGGTCGGTCGTTTTCTATGAGAAAAATTGAGGTTTCGAAAGAGAGGTTGTATACCTTGAATTTCCCTCTGAGCGTAGCAAGGGGTTATAAAGGCTTAGGTTAACCTTTATCATGAGGAGGGACAAAATGGAATATCATAGGCATAGGTTCAACTTTTGACTAGGGGGGGGGGGCAGAACCTGTAAGACCTCAGGACCAATGGAGCCGTTACTAGACTGTTTCGAAGGGGTTCTGCCCCCCCCAAATGTTTCTAATAGTTTCCCATTCTGAGTAAAATGTACGGCAAATATGATTTTTTGTGGTTAATACATGCCCTCAAGGAAAACAGGGGGGTCTGGGGGTCCTCCCCCAGAAAATTTTTTGAAATTGGACCCGAAAAAGTTGTATTTTCACTCATTCTTTTAATATTTGGGACAGGAACCTTTCTGTTTGGCTGACATTAGGTCTAGGCTAAGGGGGGTGTCTGGACCCCCTAACCCCCCCCTTATATACGTCCATGCTATAAGTTGAAACCAAACCACGTTCTTGCAATTAAGTATCAATATCTGGGGATATCATTGTTCACATGTAAATTGTATCCCCGTTTTAGCTAAGTTTTGGTAAAAGTTGATCCACGGCGAAAATTATCCCTCACGATAGTATATGTAGTCCTAATTTTCGGACCTGTATAGATAACCCTCATTTATTTACATCAGAATTTGGTATAGACTTGATCACTTTCATTCTAAGCACAAGTCCAATCATATTTAAGTTAAAAGTTATGAAATATTTCAATGTGTAGAAATGATAAAAAAAAGTTAGAAAATACAACTTTAATGTTAGAAAGGAATACTATATTTACGAAACAACACAGCTTGACTGAGCTGATACAACTGGCTATATAAATCTTAATTCAAAGTTCATTTATCCTTATAAACCAAAGTAACAGCTACAGAAGAGGAGAAAAAACTATTTACAAAGATTATTACAACTTAAAAGGATTTAAATTTAATTTAAGGGATGCACTTTTTTTATAAATTTTTTAATTAATTCTTATTCTAAGATTTATTCAAGATCAAGAAACTTCTCAATCTGAAGAATCTGGAAATGTATACTTATCTATAAATTAGTGATAATTTTATCAAAATGATCTTCAAATATTTTCTCGTTTCATGAAGGTGTAATGCAATGATATCATGCGATTCCTACTTGAAGCGCGCAAGCTTCAAATCGGCGGGTTATGTGGAGAGCGTCGCGTTTTTGATTGCGCGGCGTGTTTTTCATAGCGCGGCGCGTTTTTTTCAAATCGGCGATTTGTTTCAAATCGGCACGATCTCAAGGAGAGCGTGTTGCCTCGGCGCGCTGAAAGTTTGTATGACGATCTGATTTTAAAGAGACGCGCTTGGCGCGCTAAATCGAGCGCATGCAGGGCTCTGATTATATCTTTATAAATAAATGCAAAGAATGGAATTGATAAAATAAATATACAGAGCAGTTTTAGGAATATCCCTTCTATATAAACCATTTTATTCATACCAAAATCAAGAATGTAATTTAAAATTGAATAAGTAATAAGCTGACTGAAATAATCAATTATTTGCTTTTCTTAAGCTGAATGTCTTATCTATAGCTCTTCAATATAAGTCTTAATTTAATTTAAACTATACTATACCCTTCTTGTTTTTAAAAAAAAATATTTGTAATTTTTGTTGGCACGTATTACCATTGCCTTATAATTGGTTTCGTTCTTTTTGGTAATTAAAATGAGTCTCCAGATAAATCCCAAGTCATAAATAATAATTTATATGTACAGACATTATACTAACTTAAGTAATTAACTTTTCAAAGAGGTATAAGGAGTGAGTGTCCTTATTCAACACCTTAATATATAAATGAGAAAAAAAAGAGGAAAAAACTTAATTCGTAGTTGAAGAAAATCGTCACATTAATCATTTTCAGACGTTAAGACAGACATATTTTGTACAATTAATCAAATTGCTTGAAATTTCTTAAGACGGCGTAATTTGATAAGATAAATTCCTAGACTAGGAAGTGCCATTCAGAGTTCAAAAGAATAGATTGCTTCTTGAGAAATGTCTTTTCTTCTTTTTTTTTCTTTATAAAATATTCTTTCTCAGAGGGAGTCATTTGAGGAAGAGATAAGCTATAGAAAATGGTCTTTTCATAAAAGAAAAATGGGAAAACCTGGAAATGCATTGGATTTCTTGATTAACCCGTTATGCCTTTTGACTTTGAATAAGTGCATTTCCAACAATTTAATACGCATTTCCCCCATCCTCCGTTTTAGCTGATACGAATTTTGGCTGGTTGAGAGAACGTATATTTGTGTTGGGAGAAACTCTGACCATTCTCTTCCTCCTGTAAACCCAGCCATTCTTTCTTTCTCCTTTTATCTTTTTCACGTTTACTTCTACCCTTTCTCTCAGTATCATTTTTAACATTTTCTCTTTTCCCCCCTTCAGATATTCCCTTTCTCAATCTCCCTTCTCCGCATATAAGTGCGATAAATACAGGAAGCGAGAAACTTAACATCATTACTACTAGATGGCGTTACATACGTTCTTACAGGAATTCCTTTCCAGCGCTAGAAAATCATCGAGTCTTTTCTTTTGAGGTTCAGTTTCGATCTGACTGAAAATAACAAACCTCCAAACTATAACCTAAGTGGGAGCGGGTATAAACCGGTTAAAACCAACGGAAAAAATATGTATTAAACTGTTGATAAATTTCCTTCTTACGTTTAAAGACGTATTAATAAAATCTATCGAGTTATTTTACAAGCCAAAAAAAATAATAATAAGGAAATGTTTAAAATTTTATTTATTTAATCAAAGTTTGGCGAATTTCTGTGCAGATTTTTTTCAAATCCTTAATGAAATGAATCATAGCCGTTTAACCATTTCAGTCCTGACCACTCCAAATTTTCTATAGGAGTTTAAAAGGGTTTAAAACAGAGATAAAGTTAGAATTATACTGATTAAGAGAGTTTTAAAGACGGTTCCACTTACCGAGGGGTGGAGGGTAGGGTACTGCAGCCATGGCCTGGACGACCAGGAGCACGACAACGGTGATCAGCAGAAGGTATTTCATCATTTTGGTGGGATTTACTAAAACGAAAAAAGAAATAAACAATCACTTTCTACTCTAGTAAAAATGCTACAACAATCATCAATACATTTAGAGAATCCACTTTGACCCGAAACGTATTAGCTTGAATTTAAACGAGGATTAATGTTGACTTTTTAAATAAAAATCACCTCTTTTCATTTGCCTGAACAAATTTTGAAAGTTAATAAGTGAGAAGACAGCAACAATAGGCAAATGATCTAGCGTAACCCCACCCGAAAAAAAGCTTCATGTCCCATATTTGGCATGGAGGAATAGTTAGTTCAGCGATGGTAAAAAAAGGTGCAGAGGCAGTGAAAGAAATTAGAGAGTAATAAAGAGTGAAATATACTAGAAAAATAGTAGGTATTAGCGTGACAGAGTAACTGATAGCTTGTGAAAGTATGAGGAAGAGTGCGAGTAGGGAATAGAGATGGAGAGAAAGAATCAAAGATAGAGATGATAATATAGAGAAGGGGGAGTAGGAGAACTACAAATAATAATAAAAGCCAGAATAAATCATCGTAATTCCGTTCCAGCCCAACTAAACCCCTAAAAACCGCTGATGAGAACATACCAGAAGTGATTTCACTAATCGCGAGGTTAATCCCGGTGTAAAGCGCTTTACAGAATCCAACATCATTCACTACACAATGCGGCCCATTATCTTCACACCCTGAGACACCAGAAACCACTCTGTCACGCCCCTCTCCCCCATTTACTAAAGTTATTAAAGCCGCGCATCCGAGCGACGACGCTTCGGAATTCAAGTCACCAGGGTGCGACAGGCCCTGCTCGCCTGTTGCATTTTCAATTACTCCGATGCGCGTGGTAATCTCGTGGATTAGTAATAGTTGCCCTGAAGTTGTGGAGAAATCACTATCCATTTGGATGCTCGGTTTGGGAGCTGCTATTCGTCAGTATGAAGAACTGGGAATTATCAATCATAGTGGAAATATGCGGGTTTCGGTGTGAATGAATGTCATTTTCATGTGATGAATGGGATCGCCTAATGCTACTACTAATGCATGTAGTCATGAATGAATCGATGGGGTGAGTTAATGAGTTGTTTGTGGGATTTCGTATCGTATGATAGCACTGTCTTCGTGATTGTATAGAGTTGGGTATTGATGCGAGAGGCTTCACCTGATATTAAGTGAAGTTTTCCCCCGTTATCTCCAATAGTTCATGTGCGGAGTAATGATTTAGGAGAGTAGTTCTCCTGTATGAGAACAGACCATTCGTTTCATCTAAAATTTATTCGAAGTTGTATTTGGTTAGGCAAGTACATATTGCGATATACGTAGCTGGAACTTTGAATATCAGATTGATTTCATGGGAGAGAGGGATGAACTGCTACAGATCCAAAAAGTCTATACTTGTGGACCAGCGGTGTGTTAGACTCGAAACTTTTGATGTATCAAAGGAATTTTATGTAAACGGCGTATATGGTGTTTTATAGTGATGGTTGGTATTGAACTTACAAAACCAGTTTGACCAACTGACTTGTAAAAAAAATAAAATTCATTACTTTTTACGACTTAAACAAGTTTAAAAGAACCCTATCTTTTAAGTAGGTGTTTTAAATTGAAATAGAGTAATAGGGTGCTTAATGGAGCACAATGCTATGTTTAAAAATTTATGGAACTACTAAAGCTGAATTCCTTTTCTGACAATGAAATTCATTACGAGGTTTCATACTATTGATTTAATGTAGTTTGTCTCGTAGATACTGCAGTACTCTAGTTAAAGCCCATAAAAAAAAACGATGTGAAATCCACAGTTTTATCACGTCACTACAAAAACCTTTTATACTATGTTCCAATCTGCAATATGCTTCAGAAATGAGGCCCTTACAGCAACAAAGAGCTAAATGTAAAGCTGTCTGAGTTAGCTCGAGCTCCCATAAAACTGTTTGAGCTAGCTCGTGTTTGCTGCTAAATTGCCTTTTCAAATAAGTCACGGAAGTAGGAGAGGCTTAAGATACATCTCAAGAATCACTACGATTTCCTTACATTCCAACAACAAAAAAAGAACCTTTCAACGGAAATTTCCACGGACACCAAATGTTTCCAAGCCAACCCAAAATGACTCCCCTTTCCCAACCACGACACTTGCCGAAAGGGTCTCATTCACACCACTATCACGTCCAGATCGCGATTCGGATTTTTTTTTTGTGGAACCCTTCCACCTCATTCTCTGTCTTGTGACAGACCGAGCGACTTTCGATTTGTGTCTTCATTCTGTCCTCTCTTTCCGCCCTCGTATGTGTCGCTGTTAAGTAACAACCTGTCTGCTCTTTTCTGATATTGCCTCTTGTTGGAGGCGGTTCCCGGAGTTGGAAAGTGCCACTTGAAGATTGGAAAGAATCGGTTTTGGGAGAATCGATTTATTTTTCACTTGGGAGTGCTTTTGAAGTTGTTTGGAATTTGATTTTTGTTGGAGTTTATTGGGAAAGCCCTTTTATTGCTCTGGATTTGATCTAGTGTTTGATTGGATTATTATATTTGAAGATAAATCATTGAATTCCTGGTATTTCTATGACTTACTGCAATAATATCGAAACTAGAAGCCTTCCATAGTAGCACACTTTATAAACCGATATTCTCTTTTATGAAACGTTATTTCATCGACTTATGATCGTCTCAATGTCTAAAAATATCGGTTTATATCATGTGGTACTAAAGAATGGAGCCCTTAACTCATTAAGATGGGGGTTTGGAAGTTTGCATTCTATTATATTGGTTTATTGAATCATATACATTGTTTCATTGATATCCCCTTGTTCTGTTTTCCATACACGAAAAGAACCACTTTCAAATGTCTTTTAAATCACATAAAAAGATTTTTCTCTTTGTGGAAACTCTTATGCACCAGGACAAGTGTGAGTTTGAAACTTGGATTAAAGTGCGCTAAAGAAACACGATACTACTTTTGATTATTTCAAAGAAACTGAAACGAAAAAAATTAAAATTCAGAAATCATGTAGTAATTAAATTTTAAACAAATTAATCAAATAACTGAACCCCATCTGGCTTGATTACAAAGTACAGAAGCTATTTTAGTTTTTTTGTATAGATACTTATCTATATTTTTAAATACTGAAGCAGAGCAGACTGCTGTTAACTAATGGTTAACTTCTAACCCGTTTTACAAAAATTAAAGTATAATTGTTTGAAATAAGAAAAATGGTTTTATTTCTTAGTAAAATAACCATCTTACATTAATCTTCAAAAAGAAATAATTTACCTTACACGTGTTAAATTTGTAGCTAATATGTATCACATTTTAAGTTTAAAAAACGTTAAAATACGTAAATAAATTAGAGCGCACGGCTTTTCTTCGAAAATAAAAACAAAAACGTTACAGCAGTCCAAAAACTATTCTCACTAATTCGTGTTTACGAGCTAAATATCTCTAAAATAAAAATGACTGCATTCATATCTTTCCGAAGCAAAAGTGTTAAGCTGCTAAGTTCCTTAATCACTGTAAAACCTCCATTATTAAATTCCCAACGAGACATTTTTTTTTACCTCGGTTATCGCTTCTGAGGGCCCATTCACAAATTAAACAAATTTCAGAATAAGTAATACTTTTTCAACCTTTAGAGAATTTTTTCACCGAGAAGTTACTCTTTCACCATTGCAACAGATTTTAAAATATCGTCAGAACATCTTTATCATAGTGTCACACAAATGGGACCCCCAAAACATGTGACGTAATTTGTATATGCCCCCTAAACCCTCCTCCTTAAGAGCAATTTTTATCGCGTTAACGACTCTCCAGGCAATCATTACAGAATAAGCTTATCGTAACACAGCTCTGTTTCAACACAGTTCTTGGAACTAGTTAGAAAGCTGTAATGAAAGAAGATCCTTAATTTACAGAACTCGTCTTTAACAGAAACGAAAGATTCCATCCAGAACAACGTATTGCTCCCTGCTTTTGTTTCGCTCAGCGAAATAAGCACCAGTACAGAATGGGTTGTGCTTTTTTTTCTTACCGTTTGTAAACGCTCTGTAAATATTAATTGGTATTTTCGAAAGGATTTATGTACTGTTAACGAGGATTATAAGACGAGTAGTTTCTGCATTTGCTTTGTACTCGTTCCTGACGTTACCTCGTATTTTATTTATCTTTTAACGTGCGTAATGGAGTGTTAATTAATGCAATTCCTATGGGGATGGTTTTGGAAGAGAACGAATTGAAGTGGTTTGGTGCATGGTAGGCATTTGTCGTGAACGTTGAAGAGGATTTAAAGATTTAATGGGGTAATGTGAAAGCCAACAAAGAACGATTGTAGTATGAAATTTCAAAATAACAAACTGAATATGTTGTTTTTCAGGACTTTAATTTCACCATGAAATACTACTTTTGTTTCAAGTAATTTTATGCATTCAATGCATATCGAATAATATTTAAAACTTGATTTCACAAACGGTGTTTGTTAGATATCAATTTGTTACTAGGTGTTTGATATTTAAGTTCCAGCTTTTTTTGTGTATCACTAATACTTAAAAGCTTTATGGTCCCTCTATTAGTCAATTATCTAGCCCAAAATACATTTATTAAGAACTCCTTCATCCACAAATTCATCCACAAAAAATTGATGCTTCGTATAATGTTTTTAAATAAGATTATTTGCTGTTTTATTTGTTAAATGAAGAATTCTTATACTGCATTTTTTTCACGTAAAGGTGAATGTACCACTTGGTTATCAAACCCGATTTATGTGTTGTAGAAACACTTTGATTAAAAGAAAATGAAATAGAATTAATTCAACTGACATAAAAGAAAAACATTGATACAAACTATAAATATGAATGGTTCAAGTTATGTAATTTGAAAATAAAAAGTAATGATGATGGCATAATGGTACGTGGTGATCATTAAGAATAAAAGTTTAATAACTGTGAGCCAACTTCTCAATAAAAAAAAATTAACTCATTAAATCATTGAAAGATATGTAGTAATGAATCTAAAATGTAAATTAGCGACTGCAACTTCCTTGACTTCTGTTTAATAAAGTAATCACTGTCGATAAGACGTGTGAATACTAAAAAATATCTGCGTGAAAATATATAATTAATCTAATAAACCTACCCTAAATAGCACTTAAATAGTCAGTGAAAATAATTTATAGCTAGCAATTAATAAAAAATTAAACGATGAATAACGACTCCATATTATTTAAGAAAGATTGGAATAGATAGTTAGGGTAATAAATACGTATTAAAAGTATATTTTAACTGCATATTTTTTTTAAATATGATACAATGATTAAAGCCTTTTAAACACAATTCTCGAAAGATCCAATATTTCACAGCAAAGGTGAACGATCACTCCAATTACTTTGAATGATAATAACCGCGTCAAATAATCGACCAATTTATGTCTGGAACAAGATAAATATTCTAACCCTAAATCATCTTTACCCATTTATAAAGAACGAAAAGAATAACAAGGTCGGAGAGCGTGTTACGAAGAATGTAATTGGAGTCCGACCTGACATATAATGACAAGTATCGTCCGAAGAGGTAAGGGCTAAAATGTGTTCTTCGGCAAGTAAGGCAATTAGGGAAAGATGGCGGCGATCATAAATTTAATACGCGGGAAAAAAATTGCTAATGGAGATAGAGGGTTTCTTTTTAATTAAGCAGATAAAGAAAGAAAGGTGGATCCGCTTATGGAAGATGTCTTCTTTGAGGGAAAAGTGCTGTGGGCAAATAGAGGTGATTTACTGTAATGCGAGGGTATTTGTTTAGTTTTTTTTGAATGGAATAAAATAATTTGCGGCTTGCTTTTTGTTAATTGGAGGTATCTGATGCTTTGGAGGAGAATTGGAGGATGCTGAGAAGGGCTATAAGGGGAATGGTTCTCACAAAAAAGGCTATCTTAATTTTTTGTGTTCTAGTAGATGGAAGTATTTTAGTATTTTTTTGCGCAGTGGGTTCTGAACATAGACCTTGGTTTCGAAATATTAAAGTTGATTCTAAAGGGTAGTTTTACATGATTTAAACGTTAGTTTATGTTTTAAAAACTCTTAATGATTATTCCTATTTTTTAGTTTTATTTAAGGGGCGGTTTGTCTCGAAATAAAATACCCACATTTGGCTCTTTTTCATACACAAAAATGTGTGCTTCAGAAAAAGCAGATAAAAAGCTTTTTTTTTTTTAAAGAGCTATTAAAACTGCAATCATAAACACTGAAGCAACGTTTTTTACACATAAGAAATGCATAATTCTAAAAATAAGCAAAATGATATACATTTATATGTAATTGATGTTTGTGAAGAGTTTTTGTACTACACATAGTTGGGTCTGTTTTACTCAATACTGATAGTTTGAAAAACATAATTTTTATCTGATATTTTTCTGATTTATTTTAATCATAATATGTAATTATTCAGGTATTTGCATTTCTTTTCTAATTAATGTAAATTACACGATGTATACTTACATTTTTCGCATATTTTCCATTTCAGTTTATTTTAATTTTATTTCAAGGTAACTTTAAGGAATATTCAGTTGTCACAACTTAAGCACTTGTATTAAACACATGCTAAATTAAACTTGTGCTTACAAATTTTGCATTAATAGAGTTTTCATTTAAATTTCTTTTTAAAAACCTTTGAGAAATATTTGTTAAATCTTGGCCAAATATTGATAAAGATATTGAGGGGGGACCGTTTCAGTTTCTCAACACAACAGTTCTAAAGTATACTTCGGAGTAATACTGGGTAAGGGGGGACTTTATACAGCAAATGCATTTGTTAAACTTTTGAAAGGAATATGAATTCTCTCTCTTGTATAGTTAAGTACTTTAAAGTACATAACTAACATTTGTTAAAATACAAGAAAACAATTTTAATGCATGTGTAATACACATGCATTAAAATTGATTTACACATTGTGTATCTTAAAACTTATTAATTTTATACTCTTACTAAACGAAATATAATTTATTGTGTTCCTTAGAAGGATTTCCGATAAAAGGTGGATAAATTCTTAAGTTTTTTTGAAGTGAGTTTATTTCTGTAAATAATGCCAAAAATTCATAAAAACTATCCAACGGAGATTTGTTGTTGTTCAAAATCAAGACAAGAACTGGTAAGAATATAAATATTACAAACGTACGGATTTTAATGATCTTTATATTAATTAATATTGAAATATTAATACTTATGCTTTTTTACAACCCATAACCTTTGTTATTAGTAGTGCAAATTGATGGCTTCTAATTCTGTAAGAGGCAATTTATTGAGTTTCCTGAATACTTTTACGCTGATTCATTCCCTGTTATATACTGATACGTAGGTTTATTTATATACGTTTATTTTTATACGTAGGTTTACTGATAGGTTTATTTTTTTATTCAGTCTTGATTATCTAGAAGATATAACTTCTGGAAAACACGTATAAAAGAAAAATGAAACAAATAATGTTACTATGACCATATATTTATCTTTTCATTAATGTAATTAATATCAACTCTTCTTATTTTCCGTGTTCATTAATTCCTAAACTTCCTCATCCTAACGCGGTATCCTTTTCAAAAACTCAATAAATTAATTCATATTCTTGATCCAATACTCCCAGAAACTCCGCATATACCAGCTTGTAACAATCAGTATCTGATAATCTTCGCACACGAGATGAAAAGGATACCAAGAAAGATAAAACTCTGATGGATTATCGAGGAGAAGAGTGATTGTCTTCGGATTTCTCTGAGAACATAATCCTCCGGAAGTCTGAAGATAATCTCGTTTCGTTCTCATGAGGGTTCTTGGAAATATCCATCACTTGCTTCCGAACGCAAACAATCGTGGCAGCGAAACCCTTAATCAAAGTTATCCCTGGAATATTCATGGAGAGTTTACTGCGATTGGCTTGGTGTTTCCTTTTTTGGTTAGTTGGTTCGTAAACAACGTGATGCAGGGCATGCTGGGGGATCTATGAAAATAGCAATTTAATTTGTTGTTGCCTGAGAAATTACAGAAATGTAAGTAGATCAAAACCTTTTATTTCTGCTTTTATCCCAGCTTTTTGTACTCTTTAGCTATGTATTTTAAGTACTGAAAGGTTTTTCTGAGGAGTTTTAAGCGAGGTTTACATTTATTCTGATTTTTTTTTCCGACGAATATTGCACTTAACTGTTTTTAAAAGTTTTGGCTACCTCAGTTTTCTATTCCAACCTTTAAAACTGTATTTTAGATGAAAGAATTGAGTGATTGAAAGTTGTAAAACAAAAGGAAAAACATCTGGCAAAATATCTAATGAGGGAATTGCATAGGTGAGGGATTTGCTTAATTTTACACTTTTTTGATACGTTATAGTTTAAAACTCTCAAATATCAGATTTTTAAGTTCAAAAATATGTTTTAAATAACTTAAATTTCGATTTTATTTTTGCCAAAACACTAGTAAAGTCATGTGATAAAAAAAACGGGATTTGACGTCACAGCGCGGTCGAAACTAGTGAATTGTTGAAAATAAAAGAAATCAGACTTATCATAAAACCAAAACACGCATAAAACTCGTCTGTTTCTCTAATGAACGGCCAGAAAAAGAAAAAGTTAAAACTTTGAATCCTAATAATTCCAAAACCAATTAATATTTTTTGAAAAACAAAATGCCAATCTTTTTATAAAAAATATTTGTATGTGTCTTTAAAATATCATAGTTTTTTAGTTAAAACTTTGTGAAGAATGGCAGAAAGAAGCAAGCTAAGCATACAATAACATAACGGGTCCAAGTGGGTCCAAGCGCTGTGACGTCACACAGCAGCCATAACGAAATTACTGTTTTTCCCGCTATCACTGGAAACGACATTTTAAAAATTAATATCTTGGGGAATAGTTTTCCGATTTCAATAATTTTTACACAATTTTTCATGGATTTTCATCCTCTATCATAATAAAATTAAAAAAAAAGCAATTCCCTCATTATTAAATAAATATGTTCTTCAAAATAGAATGAGCTATCCAGAATGAGAAAAATTCCTTAAAATCTCAGAAGATCTTTATCCAGAAAACTACTAACTTGAAAAGAGTTCAAATTAAAGGTTACTATTTTTAAGATTGATTACAATCCTTGAGGGGAAACATTTCCATATTCTTTACAAATTTTTAAAACACTCATAAAGTATTTTAATAATTTAATTAACTTACTAGTAAAAATATATTTGAACTACATAAATTAAGTGAATGTAATTGGGTGTAGTACTTTATTAATCCTTTTCATCAGTAGATTATGAAACAGACTCTAGATGGCATTTGCTTTGAGATTAAATCTGATTCAATAAGTATATTAATCAGCACTGTTTCTAAAGGTTACGATTATAACGGTATTTGAAAGGATCAAATTGGTGGCTAATGATTAAAGACAAATCTATCGGATGTGAAATTACGGTTTATAATTATGAAAGGGAAACGCTGAAGGGATACAATCTTGATTTCAGAACCCGAAGATGTCAGGATATAATTTCAACATCTAAGTTTAAGATAAATTATGATACAAAGTGAAATAACTTGTGCTGTAAACAATTTAGATTAGATTACTTCGATTACAATTTAGATTTTAAATTAAGATTACTTTGCAGATTTCGATACCGGACAATTTTTATAAAGGTTAAATTGATTTTAATGAAGGAAGGTTAATAATGTGAAGAAAAGCGTGAATGGAATATGAATTAATTTATCAACAAATACGACTTAGAATAATTTCTTAATTTATTGATACACAATGCAACAAGTTCTTAACTACATTAAATACCCAATCAAGAAATATTCTAATATTTAATCAATTTTCAATGAAAATAAAGTTAGTTTATTGAAATTAAATTTGATGGATGTTTTAAATTTAGCTTTTGCATACCTAGTTCAAAGGACTAGCTATGCAAAAGGACTAGTTCAAAGGCCCGCTCTACCAAGGTTATATTTTTATTATCATAACAGGTTTTAGGAATAAATAATATAATAAATGTAATTTTTTGCATTGATAGGTAATAATGAACAGTAATTCGGAGTACAAAGGTAATTTTAAAAATATCATTGTACTTTTTAAAATTTTTTTTTGCAAAATCACGAAATAAATCACGATCTTAGGCATGTAAGCAACTTATAGCAAAATAATTTATAAATATTTACTAAACATAAATTTTGTAGGAAAGAACAGTGACATAATCTTATAAGGTTCTATTAAAAACACCTGTGGTAATTTAAACTTTATTGATGGATCGATTGAACTGAGAAAAAAAAATTTGAGACTCAAATAAATGAATTAGTTGTTCTTCTTTGATTAAAGTTCATTACTTTGAAAATGTATATTGACTTTTAATTACTCAGTAAATATTCTTTTTGCATCCATCATTTGTATAAATGTGGTGGTATTATTAGAAAGAATACCTGAATAAAATTACGAAATTAGGAATGTGTAATTTCACGACAGGTTAATTTACTTAAAAATGTAATCAACCCATCATAAAAGAGACTAAAAAACTCTAATGAGAATCATACTAATACAAAGTTTCATTAAGTTTAAAAAATATTTTGCATACTTTCTTTATTGATTAAGATTACTATTCATTTCAGAAATAATCATGAATGTTTATTTAGCTTTTAATTGGAATGTATTTACTTTCCCTGCCTTGGGGTGTCTTTACTCTAAAGTGGCGTGTGAGAAACGTATTTACTTAGTAACCTAAAAACTATTATATTTTATACTTAGTTGTATTTTACTATATTAAGTATCCATGTTTCTTTTCAAAAATATGTTGATTATTGCATTAAAATTAATTTACCCATTGCGAATTGATTGCGAATATTGATTCAACTGAAGCCATTCTACAGAAAACTTCTACCGTATCATTCTATTTAATTTGAAAAAAAAAATTAAATTATGATATTGTTAAAGCATAGTTTTTTCACTAGGCGAAACGTCAAATTCTGATTCGGTGTTTCTATATGCATTTTTCTAATGTTACCAGAGTTTGTTTAACGCTGTTTACTCCAAAAATCACTTAGGGAAACCAAATTTTAGCTTCCCATTAGCATTTGGCTATTAATAAAGAAACCTAGGGATATTAAGTTTTGGGGGAGAAGGTCTACATTATTAATTTTCTTCCCAACAACCACTAATAGGCAGTTTAGTTACCCCAATATTAAAATCTTAATCTTTCACCTATATTAAACTTCCCTGCTCAGTTAATTGTGCTTTTGCTGGATTGATTCCCTGTATGTATTTTCAGGCACGGTTAGCAGTTAAAGACCTTCCAGCTATGTATTTTCAGACGCGGTTAGCAGTTAGAGGTTCGCATTACCCTAATGAACTCTCCCTCCACTTGAGTAGACGCATTATTTCCTGAGGCCGCAGTTTCCTTCTTTTATTTAACTCCTTACAAGTGGCAACACTTCACGAAACGAGGCTTGATGGGAGAACACGTCCGCCCCTTCCTTGCAAATCGTTTGGCAGTGCTTCATTGGACGAGAAAGAGTGGTTCGAACGCATCGCGATCTGGTCACGGCTCTAATGAAAAGAGTGTTCCAGATCTTTTGATTGGGCGACGGTTCTTTTAATGGAACTTTTTTTTTATTTGTCTTTATATTGGAATACTGATTGGGGGGGGGCTGTGGAATATTAGAATTCCTGATTAGAACGAGGCAAACGGAAGCGGTTAAGTGGTTGGGGCGAATATAAAAAATGGCGATGCTGAATAGGTGGAAAAAGTGCCGTTGGCGGATTTGTGCTTTTTCGCTCTCAATACTTTTGAGATGATTAAAAATCTTTTTTTGTGTGTGCATTGCCCACATTAGCTCGCTTTGAGTTTCGGGATGGATTGTGGGTTTTTATGTGGTTCTTGAAGGAATTAAGTGTCGCTCTAAGTGGTCCATGAATATTTCTCGAGGCTTTGGTAAATTTAATTTAAGGACGAGAAACTTTGAAGCAATCTCAGTTGGTACTTTTTTTTGACTTAGCTTAACAATTTGGCTTTTTGTATATGGATTTAATCAACTTGGTGATGGTAATTGACACAGAAATCACAATGAAGTTGAAAGACTAATGGTTAATGAGTATTTGTAATTAGCTTTTGATAAATTAGATGAATCGGCAAAAAAAGGGATCAAATTAAATTATTATTGTTAGTCATTTTATAATTTTTTTATAACAACAGTTTCACAAATTAATACCTTTTGAATACATTTTGAATGCCTAAATCGTTTTTTTGCTACATTAAATGATGCAAGAATTTGTGTCTTTGAAAAAAAGTTATTCTCTCTATGTTTACTTAACTGAAAGTAACTCAATAAAAATCCTAATTTCACCACTTTTATTACTTATTTCCTCAAAAGAACTAATTCAAATTCTGAGTCACATTTTAAGAACACATGCTATGCTCAAGCTTATTTCATTATTTCCTTAAAAAGAACGATTGCGCAAAATAATGATTATGTAAGATAGGATGTAGTTGTTTTAAATCAGCCGATATTAGCTAACTGGTCACATTGAAATATGATAATTTACAAAACATGTAATTACTTGTACAGTTAAAAATGATTTCATTACTTTATAGAGAACGAAACGTCAAACTAGACAGAGTCAAGGCAAAGATATTGGAAAACCTTCACAAGAAAACTAGCTAGGCAATTTCGTGCTTTATTTCCCCCAGTAAAAACACTTTTCACCTGTAACTCACATTCAGCATATGAAATCCTCCATCACAGAAGAGAAATTCAAACGAACGCCCTTAACAGGAGCATTCAAATTCGAGAAAACCTCCCTCACTCAGCAGTTTTAGAGCCAAAGTGGTGTTACTCCTCTACGTTGTTTGGATATACAGAGTATAAGATGTTCACCGACAGGAAATTTCCTACCTTACATTTTTGTCGGTACTGTTTTTATGAGATTCACGAGTAGGACCACCATTCTTGAAAGTAGTTTTTTTTTCGAAATCAGCTATTTGCGTTCAATAAGATTTATGTACTATGTATAAGATTTTCAAAAAGAGTCGACGTACACCACTTTGCTTTCAAAGAGCTCGCATAATGAAAACATAACTCAAAAACACGCAATTCCGCAATACGAATATGGCAATTTCGAACGTCAAAACCCTGCAACCCGAATAGTAGAGAAACGCCCGAATTCTGCCTTCAAACCGGGAAACGAGTTCGGGCAAAACTCAGAGGCATGAATATTAGAACTCCTTTGCCCCCTTTATTACCTGTAGGATTTTCGATTTACCCCCATAATAACTTCACGTGCGGGGTCCCATTTCTAGACACTTGTTCGCTTGATTGATGAGAGAGAATTTCTCCCCCGAATTCCCAATTTTCGGGAGATGAAAGGGTTCGTCCGGGCGAATCCGGGAAAAGAAGCCACGGTTCTGGATTATTGCTATTATCCGGAGAGCCATCGGGCAGATTGCACGTTTGACCTATCAATTTGGGAGCCAGAGGACAAGTAATTACCTTAATAACGGTGCAGGGAAGTCAGTTGGTAAATCTCGGTTCAATTGATTTCTCCATCAAACTGGTGAAGATTATGGGGGTTAAGTTCATCAATCTGCGAAAGTTTACTGTTAAATCTGTGGGAATGGCAAGTTTGGAGATTTAGAGCAATTCGCCTATCTCATCAGGAAGTTTGCTTAGGGGGAAATTTCGATGTGCTAGCGGTGTGGTAACTACTGTTGCGAATGTAGTAGTTTCTTGATTAGTAATATCTGAAAATATCAAACCTTTCAATAAGAAACATACTGCTTAGAACTTGCTGTTATATGTCTCTGTTCCTTAAAGTGGTGGGGATCACAATTGTTTTTTTGGCTAATGTAGTGCGTTTTACAGCTACCAAGATGGATTTTTTTTGCCTTATTCAGAAATGAATAAGAAAAAAATATCAAAATCGCAATTTTAATTTACGGGGTGCCTTGTATATTGTTGGTAGTAAAAATCTTTTTAGCATTATGTTTAAAAATATAAAAAAGATTCAAAATATTAATACAGTAAAAATTGTAAGTTGTAAAACTTAAGTGCTCTTTTGGCTCTAATTTATAGAGTCGACTTAAAAATATTCGAAAGCGACTCTCTTTTATAGGGGGAATGTATAACAACTTGAACTGATTTTTCCCATTTAAATTCCCAATTGTCGAAGATAAACTTTCAGTTACTATTTTATGAAATCGACTATCTTTTCTTCAAGTCGGAGGACAAAATTGGACAGATAATGTAATTAGTCGAACTACCAAAATCACCCTAAATTGAAGATTTTATAAATCACTGCCTGGGTTGTTTCTAATAAATTGACTCTTTATTTAGGCCTGCTCTTACAGACCCTTATTGTTAACTTCGGAATAAAAATACTAAACAAGAATACAAAACCTTTTAATTAACTTGAATTTTTCATTTTTCGACTTACATTGTTTTCACCCTAATCTTGAAAATTCTCACACAAACCAAAACAAAGATTATTCTCGTTCATTTCAGACAGTTTAATTAAAACGAGCTAAAACACAACTGCATTTTAACAAAACTATCCAGAATACATTCAACTCCTAACTATTCACACTTACAAGCTACAAAGTTTAACTCTCTAAGCATAAGCCACAATGAATAACCATAAGCAGGAGCTATAATAATCCCAAAAAGTAAGGTCAAAAGGGAATGATTTCTTGGCAAACACTTTCATGGGGCTTAAGCGAGGATTTTCGGGAATTAGCAAAGGCAATAAATCAATGAGCCCTGTCTGAGACGCCCCAGATATTCCATTAGGTTATCATCCTCCATTTCTTATGGGAGTACGTGCAAAGATCTGGGTGCCTCAGGTGGGCTGGGGGCGGGATTGCATTACCTTCTGGCGGAAGAGATTACTATTAACCGCGGTTCGTTGGGTCGCGGTATGAGAAATAGTTGGTTTCGCAAGCAAACGTGGGATGTTTGGTTAGGGTTAAGGCTGATTAGTTTGTGGTTCAAGTCGTTTGTTGTTAGACTAAGGCTGTTATGAGAAGTATGAATACTGGATGTTCTGCATTCATTTCAGAAAGGGAGTGTATTTGGTTTTGGTTAAATTGCGATGCTTTATTTGTGGAAGGATATAAGCTGTTTCCGTGATGATAATTAGGAGTTCTGTATGATTCATCCATGTTAACAAAATTAACATAATTCGCCATGTATCATATTCGTGAATTTATGATTCATTTTGTTCAGTTTTGTTGTTCAAAGCATATTAATAATGTAATCAAACATAAACGATTCGCAAAACGGCCACAGTACCAAAGAAAAGAAAGCACCTTTTTAGAGCTTAATTATTTTTAGTATCTGAACTTAACCTTAAAGCTGTTTCTTAAGTACTTAATGCATAAAATAATCATCAAATAAGTTCTTTTAGTAACAAAGAAAAATAGTTATATCTGAAATAAAGAAGACATTTATCTCTAGGCAATGTATTATTTTCCATTCCTATCGAATACTTTTTTTCCCTGGAATAGTTTAGACGATAAAAATGTATAAATATTTTTCCAATTTCCTGCTTTGTTCGTGAGAGTTAAGGCTTCAACACATTGATATAAAGGCCTTTCTAGAGAAATTCATAGAAAGGATAAGTTTGATTTATACGAGCTTTAAAGATGAGTTGTGAACCCTGAGCTCTTAGCCAGATATATTATTGAATTGAGTAAGAATTCAACACAACAAAATTCCCAAAAGTTCTTTATTATCACGCTTATACTTTCATTGAGAGAATTTGTGAGAATTCCATACTTAACTGATTTTGAACAATTACAAATTTTTCCTTTTTACAGGAAGTAAATTTATAGAAACTAATTTCAGAATTTTATTGTTACAAAAAATATGTACTATATTAGTTACTCTGATTTAAAATTTTATACCGTCTGGAGTCCATTTTACCCTCACTTGTAAAAAAAATTCAACAGATATAGCCGTCTAAAAAAGAAATTTACACTAAGGCATATATTTTAAGGACAATATTCTTACACTAATAAAGTTATTACCTAGATTTTATCTTTATGTATGCTTAATATAGAATACACATAAAGGTAGCGTAGTTTATGGTTATAGTTTAAATAGAAAAAGGATAAAAGTAATCAGACTAACATTTTTCTGATCTCAATCTAAACTAGAACAGGGAATACTTTGAATATGTATGCAATTAATAATGCCATTAAAATCTGCCTACATTGAAGACGTAGTTAAATACATATAACTGATTAAAAATATACTACGAGATATCTTGTAATGTAATTTTTCATTGAGCTTCTTAAATAAGAATAAGCTTTCGTGAACTCAGTCCACATATAAAGAAGTACGGATAAAATATTATTTTACATTTGATTATAAGCATGTAAAAAATACTTTATCTTTTGGAAAGGAAAACTAAAGCTGGTTTTAAAATTATTTCGATAATAAAAACTATGTGCTAATCAAATTTCTTAAATAATTTTTTTTCAAGTGTTGAACTGATTTTAGTGAGGACTTACGATTTTTCTAGATATTTAAATTTAATATTATTTACTACTGCAATAGTTTAGTACAACGCTATCCTAATGAAATTTAATTTCAGATAACGTGATAAAATGAATAATAAACACTTATTCTATAATATGAAAAGTATTACAACACTAACACATACTTAACTAGTACTTATATGATACCTCCGTACCCCACATTGGAATATTAACCAGTTCTTATGACAAACAATACCGAATTTATAGGATTTTCAGATTTATCATCACATTATGAATTTTACGACGGGCAGTTTAAAAACCATAAATGCTAACGAAATTCGTCCGTACGCACTAACCAGTTTTATTTGTCGAACCGATGAAAACCCTTTCGTTCGGATCAGGAGTTGCCATTGGACCGTAAAGATAAGATGGTCTTTTATTGCCAGGACAAGAATGAATAGAGATCCTGCATTGAATGCCCTCGGCATCGCTTTACTGTCCCGCCTATGGCCCTTCTGTCAATCAGATCTAGCGGAAAGGGATCATAAATATACCGATGGATCTACTATTATTGAATAGGGGCTGTAAAAATCTGTCGTATGATGTATTCTGTGCGAATTGATTATCTTGCTTTTTTTTTTGTTTGAGGGAAAGTAATTTCTGAGAGTGGGATAGCCTTGAGGGTTTTTTATGAAGTCATGGTTTGAATTTCCTGCTTAAAATATGATTTTTTTAAAAAAA
Source organism: Tetragnatha montana (assembly GCA_963680715.1). NCBI lineage: Eukaryota > Metazoa > Arthropoda > Arachnida > Araneae > Tetragnathidae > Tetragnatha > Tetragnatha montana. The sequence continues at coordinate 26,203,288 of OY796682.1, forward strand.
ATAGATTGTATGGAAGGTGCTATAGGTTGCGGTTAAGTATATGATGTTGGATATTTAGTGAAATATTAAATTTATTAAGACGCGTCCTTCCTGGCAGTCAGTGGTCATGTGAATCTTTAACCTTAAAAACATTTAATTAAAAAGAAAATAAGGATGTTAAGCTTAAAAGCATAATATTAAACGATCATAAAAGATAAAGAATTGTAGCCAGGTTAAAGTCAATTTTGATTTTAATTAGTTAGGTATTTTGACAGAAAGTTTTATGGCAAATGTAAGTAAAAAAAACTCGTTAAACTAAATTTTATTGAAGTTTATAAATTAATATATTAAATAAATATCAAAGAATTTGTACAGAAAATATTTACAATGTACACAATAAGACAAGATGAACCTGAATACATTAATACGAAATAGGTTTTTAAAAATATATAACTAATCTCTGTTTTATTTAAATAGCCGCATTAAAAATGTAAAAGCAAAAGTCGTGTAGGCGTATTTAAAATTCCATCTCATACAAAAAATAAATATACATCCAACTCAATGAATACATTAGAGAACGCTTTATTCATACATTTATTAATGAAAATTAAATTGAATAGTTTTTCAAACTGTGAACGTAATATAATGCGTAACATCGTTTATTAATGACGCTTGAATATGAAAAGAATTCCAATTTTTTTTTAAAATCCGAAAAGCAGTCTGCATTAAACATCTGAAAGTTAATTAAATTCTCTGTTGACATTAAAACTCCTCTAATATTCCGTAAGACGCATTTCATGGCTTTTTATTTGAACCTCGACACATCTTTTATTACTTTTCTCTATTTTTAGAAATGAGTAACATAACAATCAGCGTTTTGAACCAACGTTAAGAAATTTGAATAATATTTTCATTGGGTAGCAGATTACTCTTGAGCTGATTACTAAAAAGAATATGAGTGGATGAAACTTAAGACCACACTTATTAAGCGTCTTTAGATGGTGCTATGACGGTAAACACTCATCTTCGATATTATCTGACGCATTCTTTTAGAAGTGACAGCTATGAATTTAATAATTAACTTTGGAAAGCGGTAAGCTACTCTAGTTTGTGTAAAGTTTTTATTTCGGATAAGTGTTAATTTCCCCAATATGTTTAGCTATTTAAGTATTTTTTCATTTACTTCAAAGTTATTTTGAGATTTATCCTGTGTAAAGCTTTACAAAGAACTTACGTTAAACCACGGCTTACTAGATACTTATACAGGCTAGCCGAGTACGGAAATCATTGCAAATCCAGATGGCATTATTGGACAAACTGGCAAAGCATATTCACAGTGTTGAAGGCGGTGGGTGATATAGGTAGGTCTTGTAGCGCTCCAAGCGGGAAAAGTTGTCAAATGGTTTTCATTGTTTAAAACTCGGCTGGCCTGTATAAGTATCTAGTAAGCCGTGGTTAAACTAAGATTGCGTACTTTGATTACTAATGAGTTGAGGAAAAATAAAAATCTAGGTTTTTAAACCGAAAATAATAAATAAAATTGAATAACGCAAAATAACGTTCTTATAATAAGCTTAACACTTCTCAATGCTGCCAGTTTTAATTTTGGTTTCAATCTTATAGTAGGGGAAAATATTTTACCTCGGACTTAACTGTACCTCGGTCCTCCTACACTGTTTTTAGCTAAACCTTTTGTAGTAGGACCACACTACACAAGTAGTTAGAATCCTTACAACCAGAGCTCTCAGTCTAGCTAAATTTAAAAAAAAAATCAACAATTTTAAATAATATAGGTTAAAAACTCAGTTTGGCTTCTGAGTTATGGTTTAAAAAATACAGATTCTGTTTTGCAGTAAATTTGGTACCTTAAAGTGTATTGTTTCAATTAAGAGAGCATTCCAATTAGCCTTCACACGATTAAATCTCATCAAGGAATTCTAAGTTTCTTAAAAGAAGGCTTACATCCATTAAATAAGAAATAAACTAAGAATTGTTGACATAGGTCCAAAGTACACTACCCTTGAAACCAAGGTAAAATACCAATGTTGTATCTTGGACCTATTTTCAGTTTTTTCCTCATTAATTACGTACTGAAATTAAAATGAATTTTAATTGAAATTCAATTAAAATTCCAAAAAAATATATGTTGTGTATGAAGGGCTAAAGTACCGAGGGAAAGTTGTTTCATCAGTTTATTTTCAATAAACAAAGAATTACAGGGTAAAAAGTAAAAATAGGTCTGAGGTACAATACCTTCCTGTATATTGTAAAACAATATTTTATTCTAAACAAGTACATAGTTTCATATGTATAAATAGATTTTACTTCATTTAAATTTGGATGAATAAAAATATACATTGAATTTACTTTACGATTTTCTCAAAAGTAACATTTAACCCATTAATAACATGAAATATTTGTTAAGGCATATTTACACTTTACCTTAATGAAAAGTAGCTATTTTTTAATTCCTTAAACTCTTCCAAGAGTTATAGCCGAATGCACTTAAAATATGATGATTACTTTAGCGCTTAAAATAATGAGAAACTTTCAAAAGCTTGTTAGAAATGGAAAGTAGCTTACAAATTCCCTCAAAACTCATTTAGATTATTATAGACGAAAGCTTTTCAAATCTCCAAACATGAGAGAAAATGAGGCTGAGCTTAAGTGCATTTGAAACATGGAATTCCTACAATGGAAAACAGGATCTAACAACTCATTTCAAATTCCCTACAGTTTGGAAACTATGGCAATTCTGAAATTAAGAGGGAGGATCCATCTTCATACATTCATATGGAAATTAAATTTCACCCATCCACTAGAAACTCTTATTTCAGGGTACTGAGAGGGATTATATGTCATTTGTGTAGATGAGATATAGTACCACAATTTATATCAAATCACTTGAATATGTCACAGGGTTAATATCATCCTAGGGGAAACAAGAGTTGAGAATTTCAGAAAACTGCACTTAAAAATTACACCTGTTTCACCTTTAATGTATTCAAGAGCGTTTGGGTTCATTATTCTTTCGAAATCAAATTAGCTATGTTTAAAGATGAATGCATTATTATTTTCAAATATTTTAATATTGAAACCTTTCATGGTTTTAATTTCTTTGAAGGAAAACCTTGACATTTTCTAATGAAAGTACGACGGTTCTTTAAATTGTATAAAATTTACGAGATGTTTAAGTAATCAAATTAAAAGAAAAACCTGCTGGAAGTTGATTTAAAATTGAGTAAACATTTCAGTAATAATTTAAAAAAATTTATTTGTAATGAGAGATAGAGAAATGTAAGATTGAAATTCGATACCGAATCCTTATTTTATTATTTAAATTCCTATTTTTTTTAGATGTTTACTCTCAAATTCAACAAGGCAATTATATCGACTTTTCTGACTCAACTGTAAGTCTAAAGGGGATTCAGATGTTTAATAGAAGGTAAGAGTCTCAACTTTCCTTTAAAGAAACATTTATAAGATCTTTCTTTTTTTTTGTTAAGTTGTTTGTTTGAAAAAATAAAAAAAACCTCTATATTTACGTGCAAAGTCGTAAAAATGAAAGATTTGCTTATAAAAAGTAGCCTATCCTATGGATGTTAGACATTATATGGGTACATTCTTATAAAACCCTATATTTTTTTAGTGTTATTACTAGAAGGATGAGAATCCAATCTTTAACTCTATACTGGGTGAATTGTATATTGGAATTTTATAGCTTTCATTTTTTTGGGAGAAAAAAGGTAAATATATTTATCATTTTAAAAGACCAGAAACTAATAACCCCCCAAAAAAAAAACTCAATTATAGAGGATGTCAAAATCTAGAAGTACATAACGTAAAATAATTTTTTTTTGGTATATTTACTGAGATTATTTGTTTGTAATTACGAAAAATCCTTCCAGTAGATGTTAGACTAAACCTTTTCACACTCGAGTTCAACTTTCTTTGAACCTAATGGTAACACCTTGACCTACACTACAAAACTGAACCACCCTTTTTATTACGAACGTCAACGTCATGAAACATGAAAGTGAAACATAATACGTATTCTAAAAACGCAATTCACTCGAAGCTGTTCGAACGAGCTTTAGTACTGTTAAAGTTTTCGTAACTGTCAATACACCCGTCAAGCTGTTTGTTTGGGTTACCTGTTGGCAAAGAGACCAAGCGGTTAAAAATAACTGAGTTGTAAACCAAAAAGAAATAGAATTAAATATGCATGGATAGTTTTTTTTCTGCTGTTTTGCTTTCTCCGTATAAGTTGTATAGGGCCATTTTCAGATTTGTTTGATGGCAACACATGATACAAAGTCGATTTTGGTTTTTTGTAACCGTGGATTTTTAATCTGTGCTTTTCGAAGAGAAATTATTTTGGAAATTTTCTGCTAAGTCTCGAATTACGTCCATATCTTTGTCCCCCCTCATGTTGTTACAAATACTGAAACATTATTACCTGCAAATTTTCAGGTCTCTAGTCCAATTTTTGACCCCCGCGCCCCTCAAAAGTAGGTTTCCCATGTTAAAGTATAATGAAAATATTGAAAATATCTCCATTTTTTGGTGTTTTTAATTTAGTTAGCCTGAACGCTGTCAAAATTGATTTGAAACCTATGTATCACCTTTGGAATATCATTGTCCTAAGATCCTATAGGAAAAACATTCAATGTCACCTAATGGGGGATGTTCCCCGAGGGTTAAAAGTGCACTCTCCACGAGAAAAGAGACGGCTCGCTGGCGCTTGCTGCGGGAGCTGGATATAGTCCACTTGAGTGTTTTATTGAACGTTTTTTCCTAAGGTTCCCCCATCTATCCTGTTACTATTAGAAAAAAAATTGAGTGTTTATTTATTAAATTTTAGCTCATTTGTTTTGACCTTGAGCGAGCCGTCAGCGAGCCTTCTCTTTTCTCGTGGAGAGTGCGCTTTTAACCCTCGGGGAACATCCCCCATTAGGTGACATTGAATGTTTTTCCTATAGGATCTTGGGACAATAATGATATCCCAAAGGTGATATATAGGTTTTAATCAATTTTGACCGTGTTCAGGCTTATTAAATTAAAAACTTAAAAAATGGAGATATTTTCAATATTTTCCCTATAGTACTTTAACATAGGAAACCCACTTTTGAGGGGCGCGGGGTTCAAAAATTGGCTTGCCTAGAGACCTGAAAATTTGCAGGTAATAATGTTTCAGTATTTGTAACAACATGAGAGGGGGGCACCTGGGAAATTCCAAAAAAAAAATTTTGCTATGGGCTAGTGGCCAAAAGTAATGAATAGATTTTATCAATGTATGTATTAACTTATATAAATATAGTTTCTGTTTAACTTTGAGAATAATTTTAATTTTTTAGTTGGTAAAAAGGACTTTTCAGATTAAAAAACGTAGATAAAATAGTTAAAGTATTTTTTATTCCTAGTTTGACATTAAGTCATTTCATTTAATCTACTTTAGTCGATGTTACAATAATGAGGTCCATTCAATATGGGAAATAGACAAGTTTCTATAGAGACGTATTTATATTGTTTATGCATACGTACTATTATCTTGTTAATGCAATACTGGATAAGATATTATTTAAATAGGAACAGCGAAATTTCAATGATAGAATAAAAAGTGAACATGCAATTACCTTCCACCAAGATTATTCGTGTGGCGTTTTAATATTTTATTTTTCCATATCGCATGCGACTGTCAAACATGGATAAGCGGATTTCGAATTCAAAATATCTCATAAGATATCTTGCTTGGGCATTTTTACTTTTTTATGTATTATAAAATCTACGAATAGGTAAGGAATATTTGAATAAGGATTCCACAAAAAAAAAAAACGTTTCGTAGACGCTGCATGTTTTTACGATTTCAAATAAGTTTTGAAAATATTCGAATAAAATTTTCCTTTTCGTCTCAAAAATATTGAAAAACTACACTAAATATATCATACCTTAGTATGAACGAAAATCTTTCTGATTTTTGCATCTTTCTGATTAACTTTTTAAATATTATATTCTAAATAAATTTATACGATACATACATAGTATTAATTACGTAGCCAACATTTTTCTTTTCATATGAATTTTTTACTTATTACATACATTTCACATAATTTTTCTTTGTTTCTCTATTTTAAAAAAAAGTTTTTGGAGGACGGTTTTCGAAGAAAAAACTTTTTAGTCACTGATCCGTACAACAAATGTCTGAATTTTAATTAGGATTCTGAGTATAAGCTCTCGCTCTTTTCTCTCTAAAAAAATTCCAAATTTTAAAATATTTCCATTTTATTAGATTAAGGACGAGATTGCAGTAATATAGTAAGCAATTGTCAAACAACTTTATTATCTATCTAATCAGAACGAAAAAATTACGCCATATTTTAGGATGAAAAAATTTCATTTCACGTTTTAAAAATTTACTCTAAAAAAAACTTTCCAAAATAAATATCTTTTCAAGAAAAGTGTTTTAGAAAATTACGAATAGATTATTTAATACCAGAATTTCATAAATTTTGTCTAAAATTTGTAATTTTTGGTCTTGTTGTTGTAGACTTGTTGTGACTTGATCAAAGACCCATGCTAAATTGATAATTGAAGTCAATTGTTTGTAAACATTAGCGTCGGAGACTGCAAAGCCATATATCTGGAGTTCGAATTCCCATTTGGCATGGATGCTAGTTTCTGTCCTTGTGTGGGATGAATGAATGAATGCGGTCTCCGAATAAAAGGGATGTGCGAGCGAATGTGTATAGCGTAGGTAGCAGTACCTCACCTCCGTGGCTCTGGTCTACAGGTACCTGTTGGGTAACACCCAGAGCAGGCTGACCAACAGAATTTTACTTCCTTAGAAGGGTACTTCAAAACATATAATTTTCAGAACTAAGTCTTTCCGGGTATATATTCGCATGTAGCCAGCTCTTGGTCTATAAGAATTTAGGGGTTTAATCTATAGTTTTTTTACTTGCAATTATCGAATGGTATGAATGCAAACGTCATGGTGCTTCTCTGGGTGGTTCTGGTATAAGAAGTGATCAAACGGATCTGACCAGGCGATCACCTACTTGCTCAGAGACATGTCTCCGGAGCAAAGGAATATCCTATCTGACCAAAATGTGCCCAAGGCCACCCCTGCTCATATGCTATTCTGTATTGTGCATGTGAAAGATCAGATATGAATTCTAGGCCAGAGTTGGTCTTGATAGCTTGATAGCCTATGGGTTCATGGATCTGGTTTGATGTTTCGGTATAGGGGGTCAGATTGGGAAAAGAAACAACAACGTTAACTTACAATCAGTTAGATTGCATTTGCGATGACAATTATTATTTAAGCTGAGTACAAGACCTTTGACAAACTAGGAGTTTATGTGTATCAAAATTATTTGACTTTTGAACATGAGTTACTAACTGTAACTCGCTTGGGCAAGATGACATAGTTTGGTTTAAAAATCAAAATGGTCTGAACCAGAGATGAGGAAAAAGGTTCCTCAATCAGGAACATTTTTAACGAATGTTTTATAAAGGGAATAAGTGCAGTAATCAGGATTTTGTGAGGGTTGCGAAGCGATCTGAATGGTCCAGCGTAAGCAGTATACGGGGGTTGGTGAGCGATAGCGAGCAGGGGGCGGTACCTCCCTATCATTTCTTAAAAATCAATTGTACTGAAAATAAGAAAAAAAAGTTGGATAAATAATTTTCAATTCAAAGCAACTAGATCTATTAGTTTAAAAATGTTATTAAAATTTTTTATTTCTAATATGTTAATTAACTTCCGAAAACATCTTTAAAATAAATAAAACAAATTAAAATTAAGAAGATGATGTTTTTGATATGTTTTCAATGGGAAAATATAAGTTGTTCTGGTATTTTAATTTCGCTACTTTAAAACTGCTTGTATGGTAGCTATGTGTGTTTCTAAATTTTCTAACAGAAAAGGCAGTTGATAAAACATGTACTAACGATAAAATCAGGGATTCTGAAACCTTTAACATTTTAGTACTTTTACAGGTAACAAAAAACTTTATTAGTTTAATCCAGTGTTAAAATAATACTGTGAATGTGTAATTGAGCAAAAACTAACCAGTTAATTAGTCTCGTATTTTTAAAAACTCTGGATGATTTTCAAAAAAGATACCTTTGAATTTTATTCAACTAATTCAGGAGCAATTATCCCCATGAAAATTGTGAATCTTACTTTCCTAATTAGATAGTAGATAAAAATGACCATTCGTTAAATTCTTTGATTCTTTTTATCCTTGAATGTTGAATGAAATTTTTTTTTATTTATATTAAAAAAAACTGTAATGATAAAGTTAAAGTTTATTATTTTCCAAATTTGTGTTGTTAATTACTGTTTTTGAGAAAATTAATCACTGTATCAACGTGCTCCAAGCAATGTATCGAACTGTTATACTTGTGGTGCACATTGATTAAAAAATTGATTTTTACAAAAGTCTTTATATTTTAATTTTCATCAAACTTATATATTTTGAAATTGGTTTCATAAAATTCAGTCATTCTTGGATATATTTATAAAAAAGTACCTGAATAAGTCACTTTTCTACTCAATAAAGGGATTTGAACTTTGATGTATCAAATAGCCCCGCTTTCTCCTATATGATGGCTAAAATACTGTAAACATATGGTAAAATACCTCTCTATTGGAAATATTTTTTTTTCACCTCTCTTCTTTTATTTTTTGGAGAGTATTGGTTAGAATAAAAAAATGACATTGTTCGTTGTATCATCCTTATATATAGTATAATTATTTATTTATTTCTGCATTTTTTAGTTCAGTTTTATATTACTTTGCTCAACATGACACAAATGATATCTGCAAAAACTTTTTATACCTGTAAACATTTTTAACGTTAATTTTTCATTTTATTTTAATAAGTGATAGGTATTAGTAATAGGAGTAATAGGCCGCGGTTGTGTTGTGGTCAGCATGCCTGGCTACCAGCATTACCGACCAAGGTTCGATGCCTTGCGGCTTCTGCTTGGGTTCTTACTTGGGACTGGTTATGGGTCAACTCAGCCCTTCATCCTTCCGGGGTCGATAAAATGAGCACCAAGCTCGCTTGGGGAATCAACTGGGGGTCCAGCGTCGGGCTAGCCACTCGGCCTGGACACAAGCTAAGTAATTAGCACCCCAGGCCCGAAGGCTAATGAAACGCAGATGGGCACCGCCTGATAGGCAACTAGGCCTTGGCAGAATTTGATTTGATCGATTGATTAGTAAGTTCTTGCACTTAAAAATTAAATTTTAAAATTATATGTTTGAAAAAGTTCTTTGCTTCCTCTGTGTTTAATTAAGGTTCTCATAAAGCCCATTTCACTTAAATTCACATTTCACATTTCACAAAATGGAGTACCTTCTTAGTTAGAAGTCTTCTCATAAAGAATTGTCTTAGGCAAATTATTTTATTATGACTCACTCTCTATATGTATTTTTGTTTTTTAAACATTACTTTTCTCTACCAAACAACTTTAAAATTATTACTTGCATTTAAAAAAAATCTAAAAACAGCTTTTTCCAAACTATATGCGTTTGACAATTACTGTATCTTAAATATGCCATAGTTTCCCTATACACTCAATGTAAATTTCCACCTAAAAATAAGTACAAAAACATTGAATATAAAGACCTATAATCTTAACCATATAGGTATTATTAAAATATACTACAAAACTTATTACAAATAACAGCGAACAACTTAGTTTCAATTAATCAAAATCAAATTCCGCCCGGGCCTTGTGGCCAATCAGGCGGTGCCCATCTTAGTTTCATTAGCCTTTGGGCCTGGGGTTCTAATTACTTAGCTTGTATCCAGGCCGAGTGGCTAGCCCGACGCTGGACCCCCAGTTGATTCCCCAAGCGAACTTGGAACTCATATTATCGACTCCGGCTGGATGAAGGGCTGAGTTAACCCATGACCAGCTACCCAAGCAGGAGCCGCAAGGCATCGAACCTGGGTCGGTAATGCTCGTAGCCAGGCACGCTGACCACTACACCACCGCGGCCACTACAACTCAGTTTAGCAGATTGGAAAATTAGGTTAGAAGTTAATAAAGTTAGATTAGTTAGCAGAAAAATTAGGAAAACATTTCTTTATCCTATGTAACTTCATAGTTTAAGAAAATATTCAGTCTTTTATCATTCTAATCCATATTTCTAACCAGATGTAGACCGTAATCCTCTTAGGGAAAATGTGGTATTTTTTTGCACTATATTTATTGATAGACTGGTACAAAAGAGGTAAAGTATTGTATCCAGTTAATATATTTGAAGAGAACAAATATATTTATTAGTTTTTTCATTTAACTTAAATAAAAGGAAGTTTTAATAAATGATGATAAAATGAATATTACAATACGGTTTTTATTTGGGACCCTGTGGGACGAAATTTCCACAATTGGGTTGGTTGGTTAATTGGATTTTTATGGCGCTTGGCTTAAAGTATAGCATTAAGTGAAACATAAGAGAAAAACTATCATTGCGTTAACAGTAGTTCAAAACTGAGACTGTTCAAATTTTTTGATGTATGGTCATCGTAATACCTGTATCACCTATACATCATATTCTAACGTAATATTTTTATACCTTCAAAGAGGGTATAATTTTAAAAATACCATTTGCAATAAGTTTATATTAATGATGTTACTCTATAGAAATCACAGTTTTCATCGGGACCCGGAGGGGTAAAATTTCTGATATCGAGACTCCCGCATGGAAGATCACCTCTAAAACCTCCTGCGATTAAACAATTTCTAACTAAAAAAAATTATCACTCAAGTTCTCCTCCAAACAAGTCCTTTAATTTCCAATAAAAAATTGTAATAAACGGGGGGTACCTATGTATTAAACTAACTATAGGAATTATTAGTACCTACTATCAAGACACCATAACTAAAACCGCGATTTTTCCCCGGGTCCCAGTATAAAAGAGACTAATAAAAAAATATTTTTTAGTCTCCAAAGTGAATAGAGGGTACTTACCGTGTGTCGTTGGGGAAAGCAAGATACGGTTGCGGCTGTCGACGGGAAACGGAGGGGCCTTCCTCGCGTTCGCCCGCTTTAAATGCAGGGCTGCGGCGGCCGCGCATGCGCCCCAGCCGGTCGATACGCCCACATGAGGACGGCCCCTCGTCCGGTGCGCCCCGTGCTCCGGACGGGACGAAACAAGTGCAATATGGAGTCCATATGGGGGATTATTATTTAGGAAGAACTGACCTTACTTAGGCCTTTGTATTACTAGGGTGAAGTAAAAAGTAGCGAAATTGCGAAATTTTAGATAACAGCAAAAAGCTGTTTACACACGTGGGAAATTTCAGAAATTTTGAATTATCTTCTTTAGGGTTATACTTACTTAGATTCGAAATCCGAAATTCGTAGTCTCGCTATTTTTTTCCGCTCCTCCGTGCTCTTACACGTAAGCTAGGTAACTAATTTATCTAATAATACAGTTTTTTTTTTCATTTCTCGAAACTTGGATTTCGGACTTATTCCCTTTTTCAAACTGGCAGTTCATACGTAATATGTGATCCCTGTTTCTAAATTATTAATGTAACGAAAAAGCAATATTAAATATAGATGAACATTTTTGCTTAGAGATAGGCTTAGATTAGTCTTTTTTGGCTAGAGGCAAGCTAAGTTACTATTTGGTCCGCTTTTAATTTAAAGTTGTGCAGTAAAGTTCTTACTACATTTAAGACAACTTTAGCGAAATTAATGTTTTGCGTGCCGTATGAATGGACTAACTAAACACTAAACTAATGGATTTTCTCTAGTTTAACTCCATACCTTTCGGTTTCAGAACTAAACTACGAAATAACCACTTTTCCTCTGAATATTAAATGACCCAAAGAAGGCGGATCAAACTCGAAAGGAGAAAACTTCGGGTTAGATTTTTTTTTTTACTCCTCAGTGGTGTATTATTTGAAATTTAGGGGGTAACAATTTTTGTAGTCATCTTACAAGATCGTTTTGTGGTTGGAAGGATGAAGATAAAAAAGTTTGCCGTTTTGAAAGATTTGAAACCCAGTGGCGTAGTGGTAGTGCATCTCGTTGCCACCCAAAGGTCTGAGTTCTGTCCTAACGTTGGGCAAGAAATGTCAATAATTGGTTCATGAAAAATAATATAAGGATTCGTTACACGACGAGAACGTATAAGATAGGATTCCGAATTTCGACAAACGAAATTATTTAAAATGAAGACAATTTATAAATGCTGTATATTTTTTTGGACAAAGTCGTTAGTCTTGAAATTACCAGACTTTAGACTTACTTCACGCTGTAACATAAGGATTTAAGGAGAGAACATTTTTTAAAAAAATAATAAATTACATTCCATATTTAATTCCTTTATCAGTCACTGCATTCTGAAAAATCTGTCTGACTTGACACAAGCTAAAACTAACACAAGCTATTTAATTTGAGTGATTCAACTCGGTGCACAGGTGAATCAGTTGAAAAGATTTAAAAATAAGATTTAACACAAAATTTATATAGAATTAGAATAGAAAATTTTTATAGAAATATATAGCTTTTGGGATCTACACAGTCAAAAAGATAAATTTAGTACATTCAGCATAGAGAAATAGTAAAAAAAATTCAAATGAAACTTCTTCATAAAATTTGAACTTCAATAGTAAACCAAATGTTTGGTGTTAAGGTTTATATTAATTTTTAAGATATAATTTTATTCATGATTTTATTAATGTTAGTAATTACTTAAAATCCGAAGTAGATAGATTTAAATAAATATTTATGATAAAAATAATAGATTTTAAACTCATTTTTTCATTCCATTTCTCTTTTTAATAAAACATTTTTGAGGCATACTTTTAATGATAATTACAAACAGAGTATTTTGGGCATGACATTTTTTTCCCTTTTACCTTGAAAACTTTTAATAAAATCTTAAGAAAAAAGAGTAACATTAAAAACTATAACTACTTTCAAACATAAACCCTAACAATATATTGTATATTGATTTAAATTCCATTTTCTTATTCAAATTTGATTCAAAAACATAGGCAAAACTTCAAAGGTCAAATGGGCATGGAAACTTATGTGAATATACAAAAAATGAGACACTTCCCGTAATGACAGCCAATTTTTAAAAATTATTCGTTCAAACTTCCAACCACTTGAGAAAAATCGATACAAAAGATGCTCGTCATGCGAAACATCGATTACACACTAAACAAACAAAAAGAAATATTCGCAGTACCATGCTGCGAAAACGTTACGTGAGATTCTAAGCATTGAATCGCATGGGAAACACCGCCACGATGAATCGATTAATCGTAGAGAATGAAGCGGAATTCGAATGATTAATCGAGGTGTGAGAAGCAATGGAAAAGATCAATCTCTAAGGAACTCTTGTGGATCAAAGGATTGACGTATTCCCTTGCGAGTTCTTGTTGGAATGTGTATTCTTCTATAGGCTCTGGTGGAAAATTTTCGGATTAAATTACTCGGGAATTCCGATATTTACTCACGTACTGTTTGATTATTTGGCAACTGACTGCAAAATGAAAATCATTACTTAGAGATTAGAATATGCTTACGTATGTATTTGATGGGAGTTTAAATGTTGGGCTTGGTATTTATGGGAGTGATGTTAAGGGTAAGATAGTACGTAGATAACACTTGTTAAAGTACCAGGGGCTAAACTGTAGAATTATTGGAAGTAGATGTTCTGTGGTTTTGAATAATGTAATTTTTGATGGATTAGAATTCAGTTCTTTTAACTGTTATTATGTAGAAGTTAAATTACGAATTTTAAGTATACATTATACATTTAGGAAATGGAGAAAGTAATACAGTTAATATTCTTAAATATATAACCAGTGGTGAAAAATATCCTACACTCCAGTTCTAGCCGGGATTTTTTTGCAGCGAAACTAATTAGAAGTTTTTTATCAATTAGTGGAACATTAAAATTTAATTAAGAAAAGTACTTATTAAATAAGATATTTTCAAACTTATTTGTTTATTAAGTGAGTTTTTTTGTTTAGTTAAAATTAAATTTTGGTATTCATTTTAAGTGCAGTAGTTACTTACCCGGGAAAGACTAGCGGTACCATATGGTACCGGCAGACAGCACTTCGTAAAAACGGCTTTTTCCGATCAAAATACTTTTATTTTTTTGTTCTGACGGTAGATGTCACCACATCATGGACCAAACTTTGTTAAACAGCAGTCAAACAACTAATTATTTTTCTGCATTCCTGTTTAAAGGCTTAATGAAAATCGTGTTTTCAAGACAGGTGAAAAAATGGCCCGTCGGAAAAATTCATTCAAGTTGTCCAATTCATTCATACTTAAAATTTGCAAATTGATTAATTAAAAGTGAATTATTATTTATAATTGCATTATGCAAGTATAGCCCAAATTTGGAAAAGATTGTATTATGTTAAGGTTGAAAATTTTGGTTAAGAAATCTTGCGGTACCATATGGTACCGCTAGGCTTCTACGTTAATTTTTTGCAGGTTAATTCTTGTTTATGTGTTCCAGCAAAGTATGGCTAGTTAAAACATTTTTATTTTGTTTTTTGAAGGAAAGTCCCATAAATTTAATGTACAGTCAATTGTTTTACTCGTAATTTAATTTTTGTAAATTGAATCAGCATTAGAATATATTTATAATTTATTTAAGTATGTATTCGAATGCTTATTTAATGCTTTTTAAATATTAATCATAATTATGTAGTTAATTTTAATCATTTATTGTAATTAATTTGTTTAATTATTTTTGTAATTAATTATTTAATTAATTTAAAGTATTTTTTAATTATTCTAATAGAAATTTGACTTTAGAAGAGGCCCTTCAGAACCAATTAACTTTTAATTTTTAAACTATTAGAATATCCTTTCAAGCTAGAAATGAATTGAATTTATAGTGTATTTTCATAAATTTAATTTTTGAGGCCATTAATTTTGAATTTTATAAGAAAAATACCATAATGTAAGTGATTGAGTGGAATATCTACATACACAATGGTATAGTATTTCATGCAAATCATTAATATAATGTTCATAGCTTTTGTCTACACTATAGATGTAATAGATAAACTATGGTTTATGGAATTTTTTTAGCCATAAAACTTATATTTTCTAAGAAAATATCTAATTGACCCCAGAATGAGGAAAAAATTGACGAAAATCTCAATTTCTCGTCATATCAGCTTTCTTCATGACATAAAAAGTTTATCAGTAACCTTTGGATTATTATGTACAAAATTTATTTCTTGAAATGAATTTGATAATAGAATTTCAAGGGCAAAACAGGACTACTAATTGGTATAATGAGAGTAATATTGACTATTTAGTAATTAATTATTGAATCATCATGGACTAAATTGTAATTTTACTTATTGATTTAAATTAATATGATAAACAAAGTGATAAAGGTGTGTTAAATTTTTCATTCTGCCTTTGAAATCCCAAACTTTGAAGAAAAGGTAAGATGCACAACATGGTAGTGTAGGAGCCTAGCGGTACCATATGGTACCACCCTATTCTGACTAAAATAATTAATTTTTTTTGAAAAAATGGTTTTATGCTACTTTAAGACACACTATAAGCATCAGTAAAGAGGAAAACTAAATTTAAGAAAAAAATTAATTCCGTCTTTCCCGGGTTAAAAAAATTGAAACCTATCCATTTTAATTTGGCGGACGAGTTATTTTGGTTGAGGGCCAGTAAGATTGAGAAAGGACTGGCCCGAAGGACCAGTGAGTAATATTTTCCAATTTCTAACTCTGTATATATAAAAATTTATCCCTACAGAATTTCTAAAAAGTCATTGGCTGTTAGAAATACTGTAGAAGCTTATAAGAAATAGTTTATACTGTATATAAATGCTTAATAATTTGCGAAAACAGTTAACAAAAGGAATTGCTTCAAATCAAGGAACAATGACTTATTAACAAATATTGAGATGTTTATAGTTTTACCCGTGTTTGTCAAAAACCCTCAAATTAATTACATAAACCCTTTGGGAAAGACAACATTCAATGTGTAAAGCCCTCAGTTTTATCAAGATGGAAACATATTGTTAGGGTGAATTCAGGTACTAAAAATTCAAACCCTCTTTTTGTTTTACAAGCTCCACCAGTAGGTACTTCTCAATAATCTTTTCAAAATATTTATTCAGATGAAACTAAACTGGAATTCTGAATAGCTTGTATGGAGCTCTGAAAGGAAACAGCAATTCAAATTACTCTCCTTCAACATTCATTTTGTTTCTGACCTTTTCATGGGATAACTCAAGTTTCTTCAATTTTGAAATAGTTCTTTAATGACTTAAAGTCTGACTTCTATTTAATTGAAATATTACTGAAGGTAAATATAAACTTGAAAACCTGGAAAGGTTATAATTTGGTTCTTTTAATCATTCTATAAAATTTTTAGGATTTAATAAAATAATGGTTTTATAATTACTTGTTTATTGATTTTTAGTTAAAATTTTGATATTTCAAAAAAAAAAAAAATTAGAAGTTGAAAATGTAACATATATTTTCTTTTTTTCTTTTGAATAGTAACTTTTTTTTACCTTCAAAAGAGTAGATTTTTTTTTTGCCCTGAGGGAGATTAAACTGAAATAAATTTAAAAATAATTTAAATTTTCTCAATCACAACTAGAAAAGTTATATGAGTGGAGCAATGAAAAAGGTAGCGAAATGCCAGGAAATAAGGTTAAAATTACTTTATACAGATGGTAAAGAAACATAATGACAATAAACACTATGCTACATCTATGAGTACCGTACTTCATTTTTAAATATCTTACTTATCTTAACGTTTTTACATATTTAAAGTTTGTCTTTCGCCGTAAAACAATAACCAAACCAATACAATGTTATTATTATATTGGGTGTCCCAAGATAAGTGTCTACCCCCTTTAACTTTTGAACGCCTATAGCTATCTTTAGGGCGAGCGCGCACGGGCGACTTTTGTCACGGTGACAAAGAAAAAACAACGTTGCTAAGGCTGTTGTTAGGGGCGGGACATAGAAGTATCCAATAGCAGCATTCGCACATGACATCACTGGAGGATAAAAACAACGTTGCTAAGGCCGTTGTTATGTAAAGTCATGTGATTGAAAATGCTCTATTGTTTTCTAATGATATTTTTGATACTAGTAATCCTGGTCGCCGTGACTTTAGTCGCTAGTGCGCGCCCGGCCTTAGTCATAAGAGTGGTGTCTAATAGGTATAGTAAAGTGACCATGCTCTATCCGATGCGACGACTTTCAATGCCCCATACCGGCAACCTTAGGATAATTTTATTTTAAAAATTTTTAGATTTTATTATTTTAGATTTTAATATTTAATTTTAAAAACTTTAATAGAGATTTGCTAAATTAGTCAATTACAAAGTTGTAGAGCTGTGGTTTCAAATTCGTGCATATGGGCAGCAGTACCAAACATTAAAATCTGAGATAAAGGAAACTTGATGGGTACAGCACAATAAAATTTTATTACGGGCCAAAAATTAACTATTACACAAAAGACTTCATTTTACCATTTTTCTATTGATCTAACATTTTCATTTCAAATTTTTACAGCTCACCAAATAATATCACGCGTCACTTCCTGGCTGCCAAAAGGTTTATAACTAAAAATAAATAACTAGTACTACAGTATAAAAATAATATACTAGTCCAGTGAGTGGACGACAGAGCCGTATCGATTTCTTACGAAAAGACACCTTGTGCAGAGAAATCCCTTGAATAGAACCCCTAAAATGCACACTCAATTAGGTAGAATTTCCCAAGTGTTCCTGTTCCACTTAAAACGCTCCTCACCCTCATAACGCAAAAATGAGAAATTTTCATTTTTATGACTTAATTGGGAAATTCTACCTAATTTGAAGGGTACATTTTAAGGTTCTATTAAAGGGATTTCTCTGCACAAGGTGTCTTTTCTTATTAAATCGATTCTGCTCTACAACTTTGTAATTGACTAATTTAGCAAATCTCTAAAAAAATTTTAAAATAAAATTATAACTCCTAGCTTTACCGCTAGAAGGCATTAAAAGTTATCACATCGGATAGAGCATTGTCACTTTACTATACCTAGACACTACTTTTATGACTATATCTTTTGGTAATTATCAAATATGAGTTCATCGGGCTGTTAAGCCGTGTTCCAAACTTAAGTTGGAAGAATTTTATATCCCTGCTGCTGATGACCTCCGAAGCTGGGGTCGAAATGTTCGGCTTTTATTAACAGCCCAATGAACTTATCTTTAATAAATACAGACGCCGGCCGTGTAAACCTTTATCATTTTATACCTATAAGCGTTCAAAACTTAAATGAGGTGAACACTTGTCTTGGGACACCTTGAATACGTATAAAGAATATCTAGAATTTTGGTCTGTTGGGGGTGGGAGGTTAAAAATGCTTTTCATGGTCATTTTTCATACATTTTTGGTGAAAAGTGTTATCAAGTAATGAATCATCGAAATTTTCTAATGACAGTTAAATTAGAGAAGAAGGAGAATAAGTAAGGAAACCATAACTTTTTAGATAACACAATTTTGCTTCAGAGGGTGAATTCAGGTGAGATAGATACCCCTTAGCTCTGGATTTTCCATCACCGAAATTAAGATACTCCTTTCTATCCTCTTCTACGAGTATCTTCAGTTGAGTCCGTTCTCCCAAGTGGCCCAATCCCAGGCTAGGCTACAAAAAAAAAATCCCCGAAAAGTGATGGAAAACTCTCTCTCATGCTAATTCTATTTCCGGAAAGAATGTAACGGCGGCTCTTTAAACTTTTCGAAAGAATGACGCAAACCAGGAGGCCTAGCAGAACATAAATGCGCCTGAGCGAGAAAGAAAAAAAAAACGCGAAAAAATGATAATGCATTTTGGATCCCAAATGAATTCTTCCCCTTTTCTTACTAACGTAATTTTCTCTCCTGGAAACATAATTGGGAAACTTCCGGACGGAAAGTTTTTGAATAAAGAATAAATAAACGAATATTCGGTGGGTATTGTACATCAATTTATCTGGAATTTCGTTCGTAAATCGGAAGGAGTGTTGTCTTTTATGCACGACTAATTGGTTTTATGCAGTTCTCGGGTGGCAACGATTATTTCGATAGATGTCTCTCAAAGCGTGAGTTTATTTTGTAAATTTGAGATTCGAATACTCTTTGGAGATGTTAAACGTATATTTGAATTTATTGTGATCATTAGTACGTATAAATGCAGTTTCTTTTTTGTATGAGCTGCATAGTTTCTCTCAAAATGTGCCATTTTTTGCCCGAAGACTTTTCAGCGAGGTAACAAATTTAGCATCCCTATTGCATACCTAATCATTAAAATTTATGCACTGTTAATAACTAAACGTAAAGTACTTTATTTGATATTATTTCTCAATTATAATACTTTCTTATCAACAACTTATTTACTTTCTTTGTTACGTCTGAATATTTTTTTCCAAAAATGAATTAACTAATTGATTATCATGTAAAAACTAAGTAGGGGGAAATGAAAGTAAATATTTTCGATATAAATTTTTAAAATTTTAAATGTAAATATGACTAGGAGATTAGCAAGTCATTGTTAGAAATGCATTGAGCATCCTACATAAATGGCTATAGGGTGGATATAGATGTATAAATACCAAAAACTAAAGGATACATTACTTTTAGTGTGTTTATCTGTAACTTAGTAATTCATTAATGTATAAAAAATTTGGTTTGCTCTTATATAAAACTAAGAAAAGTTTTTATGAAAAAAATCAGAAAGCTATGTCTTTGAAAACTAAACATAATTAGTTACTAAAATTTAAAACTGACTATTTGACAAATTAAAAATATGATGACACAATCTCTCATATAAAAGCCCAGGTCACTCACTGATTCTGGAACGCTCGCACACTATGATGCCATCTCGCAATAATAATCATAATCATCAGAAAAATATAAAAGCCCACGTCACTCACTGACTCGATGCCATCTCGCAATAATCAGAAAAATAAATAAATAAAAGTAATTAAAATTTTAAAATAATATAATAGCTTTTAAATAAATATCTTTCAAGAAAGTTGGTTTACTTAATAAAGGTTAAAAAGTTACTTTTAGGGAAGTTGGTTTCTAATTCAACAATAATAATTATTAAAGTTAAACTTCTTATTTAATGTATAATTAATAGGAACTTGAAGTAGTAACGAGCGAAGCTCGCATAAAAGGCTAGCCTAGCTGTAAGACCCGGCTTTGCCGGGTCGTAACAGCTAGTTAAGAATAAAAATGAATGGGATGACCTTTCCTTAAATTTCATTTAATCAAACATCTGTGGTAAGTTCATAGAATATTCCAAGTTCCTTTTAAACTCATGGTATTTTACTAATTTTAGTAATTTTCTAAAATGAAAATTACTGTGACTACCCATTTATATAAATCGCTTTTAATGTAAACATATTTAACAGAGAATGTAAGTTTCAAAACAGGAAATCGAACATTTAATCTTTTCAAATATTTATCATACTCCCCCCAAATGAAGTTAAGTTCACTTTTATATCATGTCAGATTGTCAGAATTGGCAGGTAGATTGTCCTTTTGAGCGTTGAGTTTATCGGCTATTATGAACCATTTGTGATTAGGGAATGTTTTAAGAATTGCATACAGTCTTAGAATTCATACCATACTGTATTTAAAAGTTATCTTAAATCAACATAAGTTTTCTGTAATACGCTTGAGTTATTGTGAAAGGACTTTATCTTCCCCCTAATTTATAGCCCATTATGCGCTAACCGAATTTTATGGGAAAACTTGGAAGAAGCTTAAACGGGGTTATTTGAATGCGAACATAAAATTTTCAATGTAATTTTAACTGAGAAACAGTTTTAAAAGGCTAAAGAATGTCTTACTTGGTTATCAAGTTTATCTTGAGGAAATCTCTCCGTTAAATTTTTATCCCCGGCATTGCAATTTCTGACTGTTCTGATTCAAGTTGTCTGCTTGAATTTTAAATAAAAGATGTGGAACCAAGGCTATAATTTGTAACGTTTATTCCAATATACTTCCAGCTTATCATAGCTGAATATATAGACAGAAACAGTTTTCCCGCAACTGAAGTATACAAGATATACGTAGTATTGCATTAATTTCTCTAACAACTAATAATATGTAATAAAACTGGTATTGTAATAAGAATGTTATTATAATTTTATTGTATAGTTTGGAATAGAAAAATTCAAAATAAATATAGCAGTTATAGTGGTAAATAAAAAAGATCACAAATAGGACATAGCATAATTTAAACCTTTTAAAACCATTATTAAAACCATTATAAATACAATAATACATCGCTTATCCGTCTCTCCCTTAACTGGATATTGCGGATTTGCAGACATGTTTGATATTTGTTGATGCCAAAGTTTTAAAACGATAAACAGTGAACAAATATTTTTTTTTGTGCAATTATGCGATAAATATAGTAAAAAAAATTCAAAGAATAGATTTATGCATTTTTTAAAGTGAATCTCTTCGGTGATATTCATAACCTCTTATTAACCAACATTCAAAAACTGAAAAAAAAAGAGAGCGAATCTTTAATTTAAAAAAGGAGTTTTAAGTAAGAAACATATTCGGTCTCAAAATGTTGATTTGTAGGCTTCTTAACTCAAATTTTTTTTGGCATAGGTGGTGAAAAGCTTTTTCATACAAGGCGTCTTAGGTTATGTTTCTGACATCTGACAGCTCTGTTTGAAAAATGTTGAGCATGCGGAAGATAAAAGTGGAATTTACGCGGGCCTGATAGTGAAAAGTGTTGTTTTGTCTTGAATTTACTCCGGCTGGACTGAGAAATGGAACTATGATTGTGCTCTGTATTTTTTAGAAATTTGTAAGCTCATAAAAAAGGGAAGATTTTATTTACGCTAGGAATGGTCATGTACTGCTAGAAAATTGTTGAACAATCTTTGTATGATTTTAACATGCATTTTAAGTTTTTTTATGCATTTTAACACGCATTTTAAGTTTGTCATAAGGGTAAAATTATAACGTTTCTATGATGGAACTTAAACAATACACAGTTTTTAATATTTAAAACATGGAATAAAATTTAGTTCAAATTTATCGTGAGTACTTTATTTAAAGAATTATATCTGAGAACAGTTGTTATCTATTTATTTATTTGGGAAAACAAAAATTATTTTCTTTATCCGCGTTTAGCCATTAAACAGCTAATAAGCTAAACTAAACCAATATTTAAAGCTAACCATAGCTTAAGACTACATTTAATTTAACTGTTGTTGTACTAAAAAGATTTTCAAAAATAAAAAAAATAATACTTAAGGAAATAAATAATTTTGAGTTTGTAGGCAACTACAATAATTTTTATAAATTTTGGCACTTGCAGCACCAACGAGCTATGTCCAACATTGGAGTGACATCGTTTTTGCTGCAAATTTCTCAATAGTGTTGTTGAAAATTTTACAAAATTTTACCGTTATTAAAAATATTTGTTTTTGTTTTAGTTATATACGCTTCTGCATCGATAAGTGTTAATACCTCGATGTTTATGCATCGATAAGCGAATATTTTTAGATAACAAGAAATCAATGTTTTTATTCCCAGGTAAACTTAACAAAAGCCGAAATCCATTTTTTTATCACTTTTTCCAATTATAGGAATTTGAGGTATTTTTTCATATTAAGAAATCGTAAGGACAAGTATTCTATACCTATAGTTTATATTTTTAAGATTTTTTTTTCTTAAAACTATGGAACAAAATGTTGTTATTGTTTTAAAAATTGATTTATTTAACAGGAAAAATTATGTAATTATGAAAATCAGAAAAACGTTCTAAAATTAAGTATTTTTATAGGTTTATAAATAAAAAAGAATTATATTCAATAGTAAAATTAATGTTCATTTAAAAAAAATGCCAACATTGAACCAATTAATGAAAAATTAAACTTTTTAGGGAAATCAATGAACGTTTTAGAAACAAACATATGCATAATGCTTTCTGAATCTATTCTCAGAATATTTTCAACCATTTATAACAGACCACCAAAACTGTCGGGGAAAAGACCTCTTGAAACTCTATAAATATACATTTAATAAAACATTTTTCTGGTCCCCATCCTAACCAGAAAAGAACTATTAACTTAAAATAAACGTTAGAAACTACAGAGAGACCCCATATTTCCCTTCTCACGTGACTGCTATACCCTCAAACACCCGCAGCAGAGGAAATCGTTTGCTGCTCTCTCCAAAATCGTTTGCGTGATGCAGGGTCCAAAAACAAGTGGTTGAGATAGAGAGCATAATCGAAAAATATGGAAATAGCGTTTTTTTCTTTGGTTGTAGGGGCAGACTCTGTTCTTCATAAGTTTTTTTTCCTAAGGATTAAGGTACTTTTGAAAAGTGTTCTTGTTCAATATTTTGTTTCGTTGGAGGGATGATCACTCCCACTCGATGAAATTTAATAAGGTTCTTCAAAAAAGAACGTTTTTCAGAAGAATATGTTTCTTTTATATCTTTTTCAGGCGATTTTATAGGTCGTTCACCAGTCTGTGTAGAAATTTGAGATTGCAGAAAAATTGAATCTTTGACGTCAATGGTTTGAGATTTAGGGTAACATTTTTTATACATAGTAACTATATCTTGCAATACTAGATGGGTGGAATAGAAAAACATATTCCTTTAGGTTTAAAGCGGAATGATATATTAGAAATTATATGATAGCATCAAAGCTTAAAATCATAGTTTATTGGGGTAAGTTTTCTGTTCTAAAGATGTATAACTCATTTGTAAAAATAGTCGAGATATTATCTACTTAAACAAAAAGAAAGAAACTTAAGCCGAAAGCCCAAATATCGAGGTTTTTATTCGAATTGATTTATAACTCGAGAAAAATTTTGAATATGTACAGCATTAAGGATTTTTAAGATAAACTAAGTGTACTCTCAATACTCTGCTTGATAATTTCAAAACCGTTAGCTAAAGGGCGTACTTGCAATAATAAACATGTTTTAAGTAACGTGATATATTTTACAAAATACGAAATTAAATTTTTTTATAAGGCTCCGCGTTCCTATGTCATATTAATTTTAAAAAAATATAATAACGGGTAAAAAATTCAAATTGTATGGTCGAATAACAATTTGGAGTTTGTTGTTTTGTTCCCCAAACAAAAATATTGATACCGAAACATATTATTGTTGTTGTCGTGTCCATGATGTGCAAATATGAAAAAACATTAGATCGCACTGAGGCTGTCCTCAACAGCTTTGTCTTAAAAAATCAAATCCTCTGGGTCTTCGAGGCTGATCTTGAAAAGACCAAACATATTATTTTTTTCATTTAAAACATTTTTGTAATTGGAAGTAGTATTTAGAATTGTTTAGATATAAGCTATTATGCCATTTTAAGAGTGTGGATTGTATTTCTTACATCCTATGAAAAGAAATAGTTAAGACTTATTGAACATTAAAGACTCAGTTAACGTAGATGAAAAGATTTGAGTTATTATTTTAATTGCAATGCTGTTGTTAATTTTTGTTGATACTCAAATTATCTTTTTAGGTTATAACTTGCAAGTTTTTAAAAAGGCTTTCTGGAAAAAAAGCATCCTTTATAAAAAAAAAGTTATACGTAATAACATAAAAATGAAATGAGAAAAATCTGGCTAAATCAGTAGTCATGAGTTTTCATAAAAACTAACTGATAGCGATTCTTTTCTACGTTTTGAATTAGTTGAGGATTTGCATAAGGTAATTCAAATTCAGAACATGTACGAATATAGGAAATATGTTTTAAAATAACTGACATGTAGTCTGGAATTCTTGCTTTCGAAGATTAGAATTCAGACGTCGAGACACCTGAGATATCCTTGTGCGTTACATCCGCTTCTCCAAAACTTTCTTGAAGGTACAAATTGGGAATTTTGATCCATATGAGACTATCGTCTTGTATATCGTTATAAGGATATTGTTTCTACTTTATTCCAAAATAGATGAATCAAGTCTTGAAATTGATGTGTTCGTATGTGATAAAAGGATATAATTCAAAATGATTCATATGGATTAAGTAGATGAAAGGAAATCCGATGAACGCTTGTAGAATCCTTCAGTTTCAAGTTAATATAGGCATATTATGTCAAGGACTGTCACAAATCATAGTTATTATCCAAATACACTTAAAGTACACATACATAGCAATTCAGGATTCCTTTATTTAAGAGGAGAAATCTCGAGAAATTCCCATAATATTTAATTTAGTAATTAAAAACGTATTTATTGGTCGTTTTTTAATTTTAAACAAATATGTTTGTCATTTATATATTTTTATGTTTGGTATTTTTTGGCGATATTTATACTTATTGAAAACGAGAACAGCTTTGCGATATTTAACGGATTTGAACTTCAGATCTTTTGTATTTATCTTAAAGTAAGTGATTTCATAATAAAATTACGATAAAAATGTATCACATAACTCTAAACTGGTCCCCTCTTTTGTAATCACCGCAAATAAAGGTATAAAAAACCATAGTAGACATATTTTTTTTAATTACACCAGAAGAAAATAAAAGAACCTTAAATATAAAAGAAAAAATATTTTTTTATAAGAATTAAATTTATTCAGATTGCACTTCAAAATTTAACATCCAATTCTACATAACATAAAAGAAAGATGTGTTCAAACTCAGACAACAGAATACCAAATGCGTAGACATGTCTCACTATGAGCTACTAGATAAGACAATTGCTTTACATGACGGATTAAAATACCTTGAAACCCTCTCTCCAGAAGTTTTATGAATTAAGTTTACTCAAGAGTGATCTAGAAAGTAATTGAATATATTCCGGTCTTCCGGCTTTTGTCCAAGAGTTAAGTCAATAGAAGGAAAATTAAATTTTCTTTTATTAGAAATCAAATTATAGGGATGTTTTTCTTAGAATGACTCAAATATTCATTAAATATTATTTAAAAAGTAAGCAAAATCTTAACAACTGTTATAGGACAACAAACTGTTTCGCATTAAAAACTGTTTGAACTTTACATGATTGTTGGAAACAATCATGAACGGATTAAAAGAATTGCCCAATGAGCACGGATTTTAAAGAATTGTACTATGTGTAAAATTTACAAACAAGAAAGTTGTCCAAAAAAAGTATTCGAAAAAGAATTTAAGAAATGCTAAATTTTCCTCTTTTTCCCTACAACTGGGGGAGAAGGATTACAAAATAGCTATAGCATATTTCATATTTTAAGTAAAAACTGATTTTGTAAAATTTTAATCAATTTATCATTGAATTATTGATACCAGAGGGTTTGGAATTTAAAGCCATTAATAATAAAATCTTTAAGTTAGTTTATGTGAAAGTTGAATTTAAGTTTGCAACACATGAACTAATTTAAGGGATAACTTTTTGATGGACATAAAAAATGTATTTAGCTATTTTATTTTCATTTGTATGTAGTAATACCCCCAGAAAGATAATAAAAATATCAATTTTAGTTTTTCCAATAACCGTAACCTGATTTAAACTACATTTATATGGTGATAGCGTTTATTTAACACTGTAACGTAACTACTTATTATTCTGAATATCGCAATATACCATCCATCTAGTAGTGAATATCGCAATACTCCAAAAAAAAGCGTGAGTATAACAATACAATTAAAATGTGTATGTAATTTATACTTATATATAAGAAGCTAACGATATTTTGTCTTACATTAAAACTCCAGAATTTATATGGAGAGAGTAGATGGTATAATCACATTTTATCTTCAATGCATAAGACTTCAATTATGTGTCCAATGTACCAAGTAACTTGACTTCCAACTCGAAAATTATTGTTTGTAACTATTACGTAGTATTTCGATTCATTCTTTAATACCCTGTCATCAACACCATTGTTTGACCCCTGAAAACAGAAGATTTTTTTAAGACCCAGAACTCAGTCCAACCTCCAAAACAGATAAAGATGGTCTCAACCGTCAGACGTAAATGAAAGATCTAAACGAAAAAAAAAAATCAGAACTGTTTACGCACGTCAAACTAAAAGACTAACATTTGTTTTACATAATGAAATACGAGACTCCCACCACGTGACATTTCCAAATTAAATTCCGCTGTCGGCTTCCAAATCCAATCGTGAAGGCCCCAACTTTCCCATTTCACTTCTATTTTTATGAGCAAAGTCAACAAGCTGAAAATTAAGTCTCTCCAGACCCATGAGAATATCATACACCACTCTGACTGAAAAGTCCCCCCCCCTCTCTCACTCCAGAATCTGGCCTCTTCTCCCGAGTACTTTAGAAGGGAAACCAGGGAACGGAATAGCCTCCCCGTTTTTTTTCCTTATCCAGTTTAGAAAGGCAAATGGAAATCCTAGGAACGTATTCCGGAGCCTTTGGCTCAGGTTTCGTATTTTTAAGGAGTTTCGGACTGAGAGGTGTCAAGAAGGCAGTGAAGGCATCTAAATGAGAGTTGGTAGGTATTAGTTTTAAAACTAGAATATTTTAACCGATTGTTTGTTTAGATGGGTAGGAAACCTTTGGTTTAGTTAATACTACCAATGACAAAAGAAAACGCCTTGTTTGGAATATTTAAAACGGTTTTCCTTACTTGTTTGAATATAAAAAAAAATAAATAAATATCATCTTTAACACAAACCTACATCTAATTCATGTATGATCTACCTTTGAAGCGGTTTGAATTACATAAAATGGTATTTATCACATAAAATGTACAAGTCCCATTTTAAAAAAAAGATTTTATTTTTGTAATGATCTTCATTTATTTGTATATTTATGTAAATTTATTTTGTAATTTGAAACCGAATGAAGTAACGTTAAATATTAAATAATAATAAGTATTTTAAAATAATTTTTATTGTGTTGTCTTTTATTTAATTTCCATTCCATAAAAATATTAGTTTTACTATAAAGAAAAGACCACATAAACTAAAAAAATATTCATGTATTAAATGTAAACATTTATTGAACAGAGTAACATTAATTTGAAAATAAAATACAGTGATGTGCAAAAATTTTAGAAGTTAACTCATATTTTTAGCTTTTGGAACTTTATTTTTACTGTATCTTTAATTAGATATCAGTTTAAAATAAAAATGCCTTTATACCCGGCCACTTAAAAATCATATATTATGAAGGCGTTTGATAAATATTTGATATTCCAGGAAATGTAAAAGTAAATCTGGTTTAATAATATAGTAAGATAATAAATATTGCCACTAAAGAAAATGTTGAATATTATTCTTAAGACCATAATAGTTTAATATTAAATTCATTTAATACTTCACCTTGAAATACTTACACTGTAGAATTGTATACTGATATAATCCTACACTATTTTACAGCCTTGTAACATTAAATGCACTAGCAATGCATTTAATTCAAAGAGACTTGTAATCGAGATTGCTCTATCAGTTAAGGTATAGTGCTAAGGGCAATCTATATAAATTACATCACTATCAGAGTTTGTGATTGCTCAAACGTGGAGTGGATTTGCATTACATTTGATATCCATGAACTCCTTGAGTTTAAATACTTGTCAACAGAATATTGGATTTACAATTAGTTTACAATTGATGTTTAGAGAAATTATTAAAATTTAACCCTTTACTCTTACGTAGTTATCAGATTATATTCCATGATCTGTAAATTTCGTAAATATAATCTTTTGATGGCTTTTTTTCTTCGTGGAGTTAAGCTGAAGGAGTAATTTAGTTTTAGAGTATAAAAGAGGAAAGATACTACTATTTAAAAATCAACGAACACTTCACACTTCACATATCCTGAGTTGTCGTAACAAGTATACCAACTAGATTATGCATTTTGCATAAAATGTATTAAGTAGGAATGTAATAACTTATTTATATCCATAACTTAATTTTCTGCTTTTAAAAAGCACAAAAATTTCTATTAGCAGTTCATTTTTTTTGTTATACCTAATACAAACAGAGATAGATTTGTGAAGAGGTGAAATTTCACGTGGAAAAAATGAAATAAAACTGTGATTTACATGTGATCTTATCACTAATACTTAAAGACCTGTGTGAGCAAAAATGTGTCAACTGATTATGTAACTGCAACTGTAACACTGATTAACTTTTGAATTTATTTTTGTATTTAAAAAAATAAGATAGTGTTCTAACACCTTATCCATCTATGTTGAATGAGTTTTGTTTCATTATAAGCATTAGCAAAAATTATCTTTTCTACTGCATGGTTTTGCAAAGCAAAGTTTTTCTGATTCCTGAAGAGGTTCATTCATATCTTCAATTCAATTCTTCATTCAAGGAAGTGGTGTGCTGTAAAATCACATTTACAGAACTACACCTGTAGAACTACTTTTTCCTTCATAGCACATAGTATGCAGTGTAAAAAACTAACTTCCTTCTCCGTTATGGTTTCGTCAAGGTAATTTCAAAAAGGAAAATAAATTAATAATACTAATTAATATTAAGGTTTATTTTGAAACCCCCAAATTACCAACCCTTTTATCTGAGTTTATTTGCTCAGAATGACAGTGTCGTAGGTCTACAGATCTCGGTTTCGAGTAACTTGAGGTTTTTCTTAGCCGCACATGTTTTTTTTTCTATGGAAAATATATTCTTTGGACTACTGTTACAGGCCAATTATTGATATTTTGACTTAGAAAATTAACACGCTATACAGGTTGTCAACTTCCAAAGTGAACCAAAATCTAACGTTTTAACCGATCATTATATAGAATTTAACCCATCATTATATAGATTTTTTAAAATGCATAACCTTTGCAACCTACGTCTTCTCGCGTGTTATATTCTATATTGGCACTGACGCGAAGGAGATCGTGGAATCTCTGAAACGGCCGTATGCCTGTTTTCCTTTCAATTTATTTGGGCGTATTTACGTTGTTTTATCATCAGTCATCAGTTTAAAAAGAATAGTCAATAATCAGTTTTATAAAGAATAATGTTTGATGATTTTTTATGGTAAACAAAATTTTACATGAAAAATACGAAATTTAGGTTTTTTTATGGTCCTTTGGTCCCATCAATCATATTTAATAATAAAAAAAATAGATATTCATTATTTGTTTAAGTCGACTAAAAACACTTTCATACTTCTACGACAAGAATTTACAGAAATATAAAAGTTTAAAGTTTTTTTTAACAAGCGGGGGACATTCACAAGTTTGCTAAAGATTCAATTTATCCTAACATCAATGGTACAAAAATAAGAAAACTAGATTCTTGTTTCAATGTTGAAATTTCACTTTGGAGACGGTTTCACTTTGAAGAGATTAAAAATAGAGCATTTTTCTCCAGAATCACGAAATTCAAAGTGGTATTTCTTGGTAAGTTCTTGTAGAACCAAAAGACCATGTAAAAAAGTTTAATTTTGTGTTTTTAAGTAAAATCTCTTATTGACTAAAAATATCAAACATGATTCTTTTATTTATTTTGGACATTTTTGTTATCGGAAGTATGCATCTATAGGTTTGGTTTGGTTTGGTTTTTTGGTTACATATATTTTCCGGTATGTGTGCTTGATCTCAAGGATCCGCTTATACACCTTCGTCAAGTAAGACAGACACAACAGAATTTTTACTGGCACAAAGAAGGAAAATACACCCAGGGGCGAGGTGAGAATCGAACTCACGACGGAGCAGTGCGCAGACTGCTGGCGTGAAAGGCAGAGGAGCAAACCGAACAGGCCATCCCGTCCCCCATGCATCTATAGTAAACGGTTTAGAAGTTATCTACTTTATGAGTGGGCAATCTGTATAAAGGATATTAAAAATACCTAAATCTGTGCTTATTTCAAAAATGTCTAATTTTCGACTTGCACCACTGAAACTCTGAGCAACTAAACTTATAAATATTCCCTACTTTTACAAATTAAATGGGTTCCAAAAGCAAACCCTTCCAACCACCCGACCACGACATAAAGACCACCCTCGCTTCCAACCACCCTTCATTAGAACGCAACCTCCATCCCCTTCCGACGTTCCATCGAGCATAACGAGACAATTTTATGGCGCAATTCCAAACGATGTACAGAAAACCATTTGGGGCTCCAATCCGCCCTGAAATGTTCCATCGGGGGCGTTCGGCGGAATCTTTTCTTACGCCTCTTTAATGGAGTGACTAGGGGTTGAGAGTCGCTTCCGAATCGGGGTCGTTATTACCTTTCGGTTGCAGACGATATGGGGCTTGGAAGGGGTTCTAATAGAGAGGTGGGCTGTTCTAGAATATCGTTTTGTTCTCTTGGCGAAAGAGGGAGGGGAGATCGCTAGGGATCGGTTATGTTGGAGTGTAGTTTCAACTGGAGTTTCATAAACATTGTAACTATATCTATCCTTTTAGTATTATTAAATTGTAGTATCGTTGTAAGGGAGGGTGGTGATGAATTTTTTTTATGGAAGATTTACGTCGATTTGAGGATTGCTCTACATGGGATACACGGTTGGAAAGATATCCGAGTTTTATGCTAGTGTGTGCTGAAAAAAAAAACAATTCACAAAATCCCTGTAGAACTTGTTTTTCCTTCATAGTAATCAGTATGCAGAGAAACCAACTGTAATACTTCGCTTAATACTGAGCTATGAAAAACGTTGAAAAACGGAAAATCTGTTAATTTTCCTTAATATAAAAGTTTTCTTTTAAATTTTAAATAAAATGTGTATGGTAACAGTATAAAAGTTTTGAAAATATTTAAGATTTTTAAAGAATCATTTATTTCTTTCGTCCACCCAATTTTCCCAATTTTCTTTGCTGAGATTGGCGCGTATAACGCTGTTGTTGAAACTGTATACACACTATCGTTCTTCTGAGAAGAACCCACGTTACCCTGCGAGGTCTGCTATTTAATACTTTTTACCAAGTGTTAAAAATTTTAATACCTACCACTCCATTCCAGTCGTATGTAAAATGTATTTCTGAAAAAACAGGCAGATAAAATCAATGTAATCCAAAGAATACATCAACCATGTTTTTAACTCCTCCACTTTTATTAAGCAGTTCTTTTCATTATTTTATTAATCCTTTTTAAAACTCTTTATTGTTAATGGTCAATATTCAAATATTCATACCGAATGAAAGTATATTTTGACGACATGACGTTCTCTTTAACTAAAAAAGTATATTTATGTTTTCCCGAAAATGTTTTCCCGAAAACTCATTCCCTCCATATGAACCATCCAAAATTTTATTATTTCCTCATTACCTCACCAGCATAATCCCCAAACAGATCTCATAAAGCAAACCAAATCCCTGCGAAAAACAACACCCCCAGCGAATGAACGAAGCAGCAGCAGCAGCTAATAAACACCCCAACTCGCTCTAAAAGGGATTACTACCGCATCCAGAGCAAACGGAGCAGTCTGCATTAAGCCTCGGCAACGCATATGAGATCTGATATTTCCACACATCTCTAAATATCGCTCTAGCTGTATTGCGTGTGTCATCGCTGGTGAACACAGTCGTCCCATTTATGTCGCTTTTACGTCGAGGGAAAAAGGAAAGGGGTGTTTTCGGTTCCGATGAGTGCTCAATGAGTGTTGTTTGGGGCACTGGGGGTAATGGTGTTCGTTGAGTGGACACGGCCACAAATCTTGGGTTGGGGCATCATTTGTGACCCTTCTTAATAGGAATGAGAGCTGTGACTTTCGTAGTGTAAGTGGCTTTATTAGTTCTCCTTTTGTTCTTGGGGGACTTCCCTCTGGAGTCTTACTTCTTATTTAGTCCCCTAATCTGACCTTTGTGCCATAAAAATCAAACCAACCAACTAATTCTGGAGATAAAGATCTTCCATATGGTTTACATACTCTATCTATGTAAATGCTTTAATAGGTAAATAATTGTGTAGAATATATTAAACGAAAAACTTAAACAATAGTTCAGGGTAAATTTCGATATGGTCATACAAACCAGTATTTAGGACCAAGCAAGCTTTTGGTGAAAAACTCCACCTTTTCCAGCGAAGATCAGCACAGAACAAATCCCCCTATGGTGCTTTTATAATAGTTAATTGATGATGAATAGTTGAGGGATTTTGATGAACCCCTAGTTATTGGAGTTACTCAATTAGATGTTTAAGAAGTTACTAACTCCGCCGTTTTCCCACAATAACCTATCTTTCATTGCTTCTTACAACTTTCGTCTGCCAACTAGGGCTGCATGATTACTTCAGGGACTACCAATCCAAAATTGTTCTAGGATATTCTACATCCCCTTTTATGTTTGCCTATTAGTTTTGAATTACTCCGTATAAATCATGTCACGACTTTTAACTGAAAAATTGCAATTGGCCGGGTTAGACATGAACTGAAAATTCAGCCCTTCAACTGGCTTTGCCGGAATCGAACGATTCCGCTGGTTTTAAGTCACATCATAAAGGGTTAAGCGCCAATTTCCACTAAGGTGACTTATTCAGCCACTAAAAATCATCATGCCGTAAAAAGTGTATTTCCTAACTTACATTGTGATTCTGGGTCATCTAGGTGTAGCCTACCTATCCTAGCATTTACCCCTCTAATTTTGAACCGTCCTCAAGTCGCTTTTGCTCTCTGTAATTGAACACACAACCTTTCAGGTAGACGAAGTCTTACCTTTTGAACTAAAAAGCGTTTTCCATTTGGATGGATGGATTGGTCCCATATATTCTAAGTCTTAAATGTAACAAAAAGACTATGTAATAAAAAATAATCATAAGTCGCAGAACAAAAGAATTTATATAAAATGGTCAAAGAGAAACTGATAAGCAACTTTGAGAGAATGTTTATTATTTCTACAAATCAATCAACAAATCAACATTACTAAATTTTTGTTTCTGATCACTGTTCTAAGTAAGTGGCAATGGCTCATTTGAGCTACGTTTTTGATTTGGACAGGAGGGTGAACTTGACCTGTTTTTGTATTGAAGATGGCCCATTTCAGAAGATATGCGTTTTGGAGCTTTCAAAAGCAAGGTGAAGGTGCGTTGCATATTTCAAAAAAATTAAAATTGTATGTTGGGGGTTAAATTATGGTTGTTGAGTAACATGTCCCCTTGTACAGTGTAATTTTTACGTAACAAACGAGTTAAAAAAGGCTATGCCGAAAACAAAGTTTTGTAAAAGGGAATTTCATATGTTGAATAAATTACGTGTAAAGTTAACAGTTATTTCATAACAGAGTAGTTTTATTTGAAACCAGTCCTCTTTATTCAACATTTTAGTCAAATGATTCATAAGACTTACTTAGAAAGAGAAAGATCATTACATTCTTTTATTCTTTTGATACTATTAAGTGTATTTTGATACTTTTAATATGAATTTTCATGATTGGTATTTTATTCTTTCATTAGTCTTTTTTACGTAGTACCGTGAAATTACTCAAATTTTTAATGAAAATATTTGTTTTGTACCGCAATCGGTTTTTGTATTGAATCAATACCAAGTGTATTGATTTCCACAATTTAAAAATCTGATACTAAAAACCTGATTTTGAAATCTACTTTGAACCTAGATCTGTTAAACCTACAAATTATTTTCTGTGCTGTGGTCATTATTTTTTCAAGTTATGTCCGATTTAGTTATAAATTTTGGAAAAGATTAAATCTAGGAGTTCCCGGCGAAAAGGGCGATAGAAAAACTGGAGACCTGGCGAATGGCCGCTGCTATAGAGCAGTCGTTAAGTTGAAGACTGCTATAGTTGGTGGTTGCCGTTATGGACCTATATCAAATCTATTCCAAAAGTTTATAAAGTTTAAATTTTAAAGGTCCAATCTACTCTTTATTTATAATTTGTGGAACATTTTTAAAACATCATTGTAATTAAAAATCTACTTTTAATGTCTTAATGAAAATATTACATGAGCTCATAGGTAAATATTCTGGTTTAATTCCGTTATCCGTACTTCAGATATATATATCAATAAAATAAAAAAATGACAATATTTGAATATTTGGTGATCGAAATAGCTTGGCGATAATTAACGGGACCTATAACGGAAGTGAACTGATATTCTAATCGTACCGTATAGTGCTGTCCTTTAAAAACAACCCACTCCAAATTGTACCCTAAAAACAACCCATTGAGATTTTTTAATTAAATAATTAAAATAATTTTACCATCTCATATACCCTGTCTTTCTTTGCCCTTTAGAGTGTCAGGGTTGTAAAAACTGGTCAAAGAACGGTTTATTTACTTATTTTTTAAACAAGCTGAGAAAATGTAGATTTTTGGCAAAAAATGTGCTTCAGATGTACAGATTTTGATGTTGTAAAAATGTATGTTATAAAGACTTTAAAGAAATTTTCACGCGAGACTAGAAATTTTACTATGAGAATAAAATATTAAAATTTTGGCTCTGTCCGCCAATTAGTCCTTATTGTAGTCTTTGAAATCAGGGGTAAAAAAACCCAATGGGAGCTAAAAACAACCCATTGTTTCCTTTTCTATAAATCGCAAAATAAATAAAAATTTATGAAAAATATTTAATATTACCCATGACATACTACTAATTATGCAAATATAATGCTTGTTTCAGTGATTCTCGGATTTTTTTTACTATTTTTAATAAAAACTCACTGATACCAAAAAACACCCATTTTCCATGCAAAGATAGCACTTTACTGGAATTTCACTTGAAAATGAGTTATGGAGAGTTAATAATTGGGGTTAAAATAAAATATAAGTGCCAATTATCCTGTTTTAGTTTTTTTTATAAAAACTGTAAAGTTTTTGCATTTTAAGTCATTTTTAAAACCCGAAAATAAAAATACAACAGTAAAATAGCTATTATCGTTGTGTTTTGTAGACGAACTCTTGAGGAGAAAATCATATCATAATTTTAATTTTAGAAATAATTATTAATGAATTTGGTTTTAACTATCTTAATTATTCCTTTTTCTAATTTTTTTATCAAAAAAACCCTTTTAACCATATTTTGTCTTACTTTTTGAGTATTTTCAAGCATGTTTTTTTTAGGGTACATGGGTTTTTTTTAGGAAACAGTGGGTTTTTTTCAAATTCTCACTTAATTGGCTGCCAATTTGTAATGGATAGTTGGAATTAAAAATGCTTAGCACTAAAATGTTAGGGAGGATGAGCCGCTAGTACAGTTATTTTTTCGATTTAATTATCCTTTTTATTTAGCTTATAATGAAGAAAATATGAAACAGTGGGTTGTTTTTGAAGGACAGCACTATATAGTCTGAGCAGCTTATTTTCTTATGGTTTATCAGAAAGGGTGATAAAATTCTGAATATTAAAGGAATAAAACTTGGAATTAAAACTTGGTAGGAAAATTTTCCTACTTCTGCAATTAGGTTTTAATTTAATCATTCGAAGAAAACAAAATATCTTAATCGAAAAATCTCAGATTCTAATCCTTGCTGTTATATTCAAGGCAATTTGCTCTCAAAAGTCATTCAAACAAATTTATAGTATCAAATATATTTTTTATTCAAAGTAGGATACAAATTTATGTAACCATCCCTTATTATGTATTATTTAAGTAATTTTATTCAGTATCACAACTTAAAATAAATAAGAAAAAGTAACTATTTACGTAATAAACCATTAAGCCCATTTTAACGACAACAATAATGTAAGCCACTAAACAGTAATTTAAGTACCATACTTTTTCACTGACGACAGTTTGGGAGTTGGCCTAGTATTATGTATCGAAAAGGATTAACTAGGGAAGTATCTAGGGGTTGTTGGTTCAATCCCTTCCGAAATTTTGACATAAATTTTTATGCTGTTTTTCCTTGTAAATTATACAAATTGCCAGGGACGGTCATTTTCATGTGTAACCCAGAGTAAAAGTCTCAAAATGAGTCAGAACCCTACATTTAAGGGTAAAAAGGGGGACGAACCCAAACTCCCATCGAAATTTTAAAATCTTTTATGTATACGATTTTTCCTTGATGAAAAAACACTTTTAGGGGCAAAATTCCAAAATTTTTCTGGAGTAAGAATCCTAACCCCCTTCGAAATTTCTCTGATTAGTTCTTTGAATATAAAGTAGGCCAATTAATTTCGTGCTGCTTCTGCAATGGTCTTCATGAAACTCACAACAAAAGCTAGATGCCGAAATTTTAAAACTTCATTTATTGATATTTTTCAGGATCCTGCTAATTGACGTGATTCATGGCTTGGCTAGATTTAAGTGTCCATAACCCCATGAGCTACAGACTTGTATACCTTCTTCTAAAGCCGTGGTGAGAATCTTCAAAACAGTGTTGGAAATGCTGTTGGCTGTTTGTCCAAAGTGGTAAAGGATGAATTCCTTATGACAATTATCACTCTAGCCCAGTTATTCCCAACTTGTGTCCACGGACCACTGAGCCTAAAATTAAGCTTTACGGCCCACCCTTTATAACTTAAAAACTGTCACTCTCACGAAACTGCAAGATTAAAGTATTTCCCAATGAAAATCCATACCGATGATCTGAATTATTTTATCTCACGAAAGATAGTAAATTTTGTTATGATATAATTAAATCTTTTCGGAACCCAGAATTTTTTTTTAAATCCCTTGATTTCACTTTAAAAATATTACCGTAAAGTATTTCTGACAGTTAAATGCTATTACCACAAAAAAATATTTAGCCGAAAGTCATTGGCATGAATGTGATGCAGTCCTTTCTCGTTTAATAAGATAGAAATTTTATTATTGGATTACTTAAAATAAGGGGGGCCACTAAATTCAGTTATTATCGGGCCACTTCCAAGACTCACGGACAACCAGTTGGGAACTACTGCTCTATCTGAATCAAAAATGGAGAATTTTTGGGTCAGTTAATGTTTGCGAATTATAACTATGCTTAATTTAGTTTTCAAGTCAAATTCAGACACCACGCTGTGAACTTCTTTGTTTGTTAGTGACGTCATAGGGTCAGGAAATGTATAGTTGTTATGGTATATCGGTCAGTTTCAGTCCTTAAAAAAATTTCACCCTCTGAGAAATATGTCATTTGAAATTTTTTCTCTGGAGAGAGTACTTATGCCATTAAAAGTAAAGATATCCGTAACTTAATAGGAACGTAATCAATTTAAGTTTGATACCTTTATACTCTTATAGGTACAGATTTTCCGAGGAACGGGTGTTTTAAGTTATAAAGGTGCGTTTCCACTTACTGATCTTTTAAGTTGTGGCAATTTGGTTCGACCAATTAAATGAATCACATTGAGACAAAAAGTGCCTTTCTGTGCAAGTTGCGCAATTCCTCAAATTCTGAATAATTGCTTTCGTACAATTTTCTATTTATAAACTTTTTCCGATATTATTTTTATTTAGAATTTTCTTTCTTAATCTTTCGATTCTTTTTCGATTTTTAATCTTTTATTTCTCCAAATTTAGTATAAGAAGGTAGAGTTGAAGTATAAAATGAAAGCGGAAAGGTTATTTACAAGTGTAAATTGGTGCACATAAAAAAATTATTTTCAATATTTTATTGTTTGACAAGGACAAGATGCCTAAAAATCGTTGACTTTAAAAACAAGGAGGAAAAGAGTTGGAAAAGCTCCTTTAAAATCTAGTTCTAAATTTTTACATTCAAAACAAAGTTTTTCGCTAACTTAATGGATTATTGTGATTCAATTGAACTCAAGCATTTTTTAAACTTGACGTACTGAAATTTTGTGCATT
This sequence comes from Tetragnatha montana, assembly GCA_963680715.1. Classification (NCBI taxonomy): domain Eukaryota; kingdom Metazoa; phylum Arthropoda; class Arachnida; order Araneae; family Tetragnathidae; genus Tetragnatha; species Tetragnatha montana. The sequence goes on from OY796682.1 coordinate 26,241,896, forward strand.
TTTAAGAAAGGCAACTATTTCAATCACTGAACAAAAGGAAACGACTGTTTTACTCTTTGTTTTTTTATTATGACTAGGAGTGTCTTATGTATCGAAACTTCAAAGTAATTTTTCCTTTGTTCTAAAAAAATTTTTCCTCCAACTCAAGTTTTCTGTAATACTGGTAAATGTCAGAGAAACATTTCCTAAATCCTCAACTTTGATTGGGTTAAGGACTTCAAAGCATTATTTATCAAATTACATTCGCATAACAGAACACGCCGTTAAGTTTAGATTATCAGATAAAATTTCTTGCCTTATCAAAGTGTCAAAAATGATTTAAGATCAATATGGTTTTAACATGTATGTTATTGTTTCGCCCTTAAGATTGCGAATTCTGAAGCTTTCGGAAAATTTAGCTGAATTTATATTTTTAATCGAATGTAACTTTATTAGTGTTCTAAGATTATTTATCTTTTAAACTTAAAACCCCATTCTTTAATAATCTGCATTGGAAAACAAACACTACAGTAATTTCAAAGAAAAGTCCTCAGACATTCTGTGCAGCATTTTTATCTGTATGTTTCTAAATGTATTTATAATTCTTAAATATTTTCTTTATAGGAAACTAAAGACATGGAACTATAGGTGGATTCCAGACTACCGCTTCCTCGTCGAAGATCTACACGTTACTGCTTTCGTCTAAAGAACTGTCTACTGTCAAGTGCGTGAATAGTTATGTGAGTGCTACGCCTCCGTTTCTGTGAAATTAGAACTTTTACTGTACTTGAAATTCGATGTAACGTTTAAGTATGCTTAATAAAGATGCGATGTCACTTAAATTTGAGTATTTACTTGTGTATCCATGGCAACTTTTTTAGGTTTGGAGATACTTGGTCCACGTCGCTCAGATTGAGCATGCGCGTGGACTTAGTATATGCAGGGCGCGCAGGTATTAATAAAGCGCATGCGCAAACCAGGGTAAGAGTGGCAACCAAGGAGGTAGAGAAACTAAGTTCAAAAGCTAGCCAAGCAGTAAGGGGGTATCAGGTGAGAGATAGTAGTAGCAAGTAAGGTAGCAAAGTCCAGAAGCTAACTTGGGACTTGGTTGAAAAGATCAAGTTGGAGTTTAAAGTTTAGCTGGGTTGACAAGTCAAAGTTGATTGAGATTTTCTAAGCCTAAGAATCGAGTAATTCTTGGACTTTGAATTCTCCAAGAACTCAAATTCTTACTGGATTCTTTGTCTTAGAAAATATCAAAGTCAACACTGACTTGTCAACCAAGCTAAACTTTAAACTCCAACTTGATCTTTTCAACCAAGTTCCAAGTTAGCTTCTGGACTTTGCTACCTTACTTGCTACTACTATCTCTCACCTGATACCCCCTTACTGCTTGGCTAGCTTTTGAACTTAGTTACTCTACCTCCTTGGCTGCCACTCTTACCCTGGTTTGCGCATGCGCTTTAATAATACCTGCGCGCCCTGTATATACTAAGTCCACGCGCATGCTCAATCTGAGCGACGTGGACCAAGTATGTGGAGAAAATGGCAATAAACACAGTTTACAGAAAAATATTTTATTAAAATCAAAAAGGGTTACATAAATTGCACGACAATAGGTGCAAAGAATTGACATACTTATAGTTACGTGGTATAGACGCCGAAGTAACCAGATAAATTCTAAACTACTTTAGATCCATCGACGATATTTTGGATCGAGTACTAGTTGAATCCAGAAGACCAGATCGTTCCACACATTCGCAATAAAATCTAAAAAGAGAAAATAAATTAAGACAGAATATAATTTTTCAAGGGGGTCCAAAAATGTTTACAGATTTCAATCATTTTAAAAATTAATAACAGTCGTTTTACATATAAATTGTGTTTATAAAATTGAGTTAAGAATTTCATCCCTTCATGAGTTTCAGCAAAATGTTTAAGATGCAACTGATCCTATGAAAAAATATTACTTGCGTTATCAAAATTAAAGTCTACTAAAAAGTTACCGAGTTTTTATGGATGTTCTAATGAATTTTTTTTAAGGTTTTATCTCTTAAAAGATTTTCTGGTCATACTACTGGACTGGTCACTAAAACACTAACATAACGTCATAATTAACATAACGTCCACAAATGCTATCTAACTTTTCACTGCTTGTCAATTCCTATTTCAAAAAGCGTAATAGGTGCTTGTTTGGTGACATGTTTATTGCTTAACAATGATTCAATAATACAGGGCGAATCAAAACTAGTAAAAAAATGATAAGGGTGTACCCTTAGACAATTCAGAATAAGAATCACCGTGGTTTGGGAGGGCGGCGAAGCAATGCGGAAGAGCTAGAGCGCGGACAAAAGTTGCCAAACTGGAATTACTGAAAAATAGGTTATTGTGGGCAAACTGTTAGGGTATAAATAAAATTTGAATGCCAATTATCATGTTTTAGTTTATTCATAAAAAAATATATAGTTTTTTTTATTAAGGGGTCGTTTTTAAAATGCGACAGTGATAATTTCGATATTGTCGTCATTTTACTGTCGTATTTTAAAGACGTCCCCTGAAGAAAACAAACTTTACAGATTTTGTTAAATAAACTAAAACATGGTAATTGGCATTGAAATTTCATTTATAACCACAGAATTGACTAACGAAATTTCATCCAATTAATTGGAATAATTTTTTTTAAAAATGTTAATTAAAAGCAGCGAATAACATTGTAAAAAACTGACTTAAAATTTAAATATTTTATTATAGGTCAAAAAGACTTACTGAGCTTCTGAGAATTAATACTTCGGAAATACTTCGTGTTTCGTACCTCAAAAACAAATTAGTAACGTCATTTCCGAAATATATTTTTTATCAAAACAAAGTTCAGCAAAATAGTTTTCATCGGGATATATGTTACATAGAAATAGAGGCTGAAGTAAAATGGATTATATGCTTTTGATATTTAAATAAAATTAATTAATTAATTAATTTTAATACATATCATTTGATATCATCGGCTTAGAGGAGAAAGGCACTAAGTCACTTTTGGAGAAACTTTAGTAGAAGATTCCAAAAAACGACAAGTTTTTTTAAAATTTCGCTAAGCTGAAAGCAATCAGTTTGCGGATAAAGTTGCATGGCGCAAAAGAAATCAATTGGATACCTCCAAATTTAGCTGAACCAGAAGTGACTAAATGCTCTCCATAAAGATCTCATACATTGTTGTTTCATAAATAGATAAAACTTTATTTTTATCCAAATTGTGGATGAATGTCTTTTTTTTTTAAATTAAAAATTTCTATTTTATAATATTTAAAATTACTCTAGATTAATTTATTTTGAATTTAAAAATTTTGGAAAATTTTACATTCTATGTTAATTATTGAAAAGATATTACAAAAATGTTCTCCTTTTTTGGAAAGGAATAATTTTATTTTGGGAGAGATTTCGGAACTCAGACGAAGTTAAATTCAATAAGGAAATTTTTTTTCTAGAAATTTAAAGCGGAAAACTTTCGTCATAAGCTTGAATGCCAAATACGTTTTTAACCTTTTGTTAATGAAGAATTTTCAAGACATCTCTCCTGATGACTAAAAGAAATTATTAAGAACCGAGCACATGATGATGGAGAACTTAATATTAAAACTATTATCATGATAAATTAAATTGAGCTTAATTGAAAAGTTACTTAAATATTCTGGACTTCCTAAATACATAGAGTAATAATAAAAACACCAATTTTCTGACTTACATTGTTTTTATTGTTCAACGGAGTTGAGGGAGACTGAATTCCTTCGAAGATCGAAGACTGGGAAAACTTACGCTCTTCAAAAGTATGGGAAAAACTGCATTCAGAGTATTCACTCACATATGTTAAGATTTCGAGCACTTCTAAAAAAATTTATTTGGAAAATTACCATAATCAGTAATTAAAAATATACACAATCTTATAATTTTTATAAGTTACCCCTTATGATATATTTATTATTTTTTTTATCAAGAGGGATTTTTACTGTAAATCATATTAAAAAATTAAAGTTTTCCTTGTGAACGAAATATTTCGATCAACAGTAATGGTAATTTAAGACGTATTTATAAGGAATATAATTTTGATTACTAAGTGATAGATGGATTATTTAGTAAAAAGAGAGAACGCCAACTAAAAGACATTACTCTTCAAGAAATATACCATTTAAAAATTACAATTTGAGAAACAGTTAAAACTATAAAACTTGAATATGCATGTAACCATATTGAAATTTTATGGGAAAGAAAACTTTATTAAGCATATGATACTTGAAACAGGAAGGGTTTAGCCTCAAATTTGGAATAGTTGCTGGTTTTTTATTTTAAGATCAAACCTGTCTGGAATTTCTGGTTACAAAAATGTTTTAAGTGTAGCTCAACCAAAGATCATTATTTTTAATCTTATGAATAACCCTCAAATATCGATTGCAATTTACATAGCAATAACCCAAGAGTATTTTAATTTAATTCATAAAATGTAATCGTGCCATAGTTGTTTTATAGAAATAATCACCAATTTCTAATTCCGGTATAAACATCAGAGCTTGGCAAACTAAAAGTAAGTTTTTAAAATTTCAAGGAAATGCATACACAACATACTAATCTTCATTTTAGTTTATGAGATCTTAATCTTGGTAAATATGGTCAACTTACAGGAGAAATACACTAAGTCACTTATGGAAAATCTTTCAAAAGCGGGATAGAACGACGCCAACGAACGAGTGAAATCCCTAAGTCTCGCCAAGCTAAAATGCGATCAGTAAGTTCATGGCGCAAAAGAAAGTACATAAAGTATGTAGCCAAATTTGGCGTAACATCTTACAGAGTAGTTGGACCCGAAGTGACTAAGACCCTTTTCCTGTAAGCCCAAGATATTATTTGTTATCCTATGAGGCAGTGAGGAATCTTTTGGATCTACATTTTTCCTGTTTCTTAATTTTCCCCTATAAAGCCTTGCGATACTCCTAAACAAGTCTGATTGGCACAACTGGAAGGACGCAAACTTTCTTATGCTCATACAAATACAAGGGGTGCTGTTTTGACTCTTGTATTTACCTACTAAACGTAACTAACGTACGCTAAGTTTATACAGCATCCCTAAAGAACACCAAAAAACAATTTGAATTAAAGTGGAGATACCTGGTTCTTGCTCCAACGGCCTCAATTCTTACTTACAATGTCGAGATTTAGGAAAAGCAGATATCAGGACACGATCATATTAAATAGTCCTTTCACAAATTGGTGGAGCGTTGCTTTAATTCTTAGCTCACGTCACGTTCTGAAAATGAGTAGTATATGCAAGTCAAAGCAATCAGTGTGACATTACCAAAGCAAAACACATAAATCAAAGTGGGGGAAATACTGCAATACAGATTTAATTGGTATTATAATTACAATTGAGATTTTGCAAGATTTTTGTTAAAATTAAATTCAGCGTATTCTCAGTTAGAATGTTAGAAATGATAAATCAAACACGATATTCGAAGATAAAAATCAGTCAACACAATATCATAAACTAACCTTGAACAATGACTGCTTAAAATTGAAAATATTATCACAGATAGTTTTCATAATATTTAAAACGACCAAATCTTTAAATGAAATTTTTGAAAATGACAATTTATTCTATTCTAGATCGCCAGGAATTTATGTTTCCAACACATAACTGAATTACAAAAATCAACTGTACAGCTGTACACTATAAAATTATTTTGAAGTAAATTTTGAAAAAGTAGGCAAGATGTTTAGAAGTTCTATAGGATTTTTTTGACTTTTATTTTTATACTAGAATTTCAGATTAATCTATGTCAGAAAATTGATGCATGCATGGTTATTTACATATCTTAAATGTTTTTGACATTAAAAGAGGACAAATTAACAAAGATCACTGAAATGGTGAAATCCAAAGTAAAATAAAAACAATTTAAGTAATCTTTACAGTGTAATCGTGATAAGGGAAAACTAAAAATAAGTTTTTGCACCAATAAGATATAAAACAAACTCGATTACGAATTTTGGCAAGTTTCCATTTCATCCTTCCACAACATTGTAATTAATTTAAAAATCATACTCATAATTACATTTTTTGGGTTTCCTACAAAGCTATAAGACTGAATTTGTGAATCCACAACTCTAGAATTTAATATTTTGAACAGTTTGAAACAGAGAACTCAGAAGAACATGACTTAGCAAATGGAAAAACTAATTTTTAACTTAAGTTTGAAGCAATTGTATTTAAAAAAAAGTACATATCAAGTCATAAACACAACATGTTTTATAATAAGATGCAAATTACTTCTAAATGTGTATCATGCTTTTTAAGTTACAATGTTTTAAGTTATTATCTAAAAAGTACATCACAAAAAAAAATCTCACCCTGAAAGACAACACTAAATGCGTAGTATCAGAAGCAGTACGGAGTTCGACTGACCTGGTTTAATGTTATGTTGCCAAAACAAACAATGCAATTATTTTATTCCTGCTTGAAGAATGACTATGCAAATCAGCTTTTTAGGAGACGGGGCCAGGGCAAGGCCGGAATCGAACCGACTGCCGGTACAATGCTACTGCTAACGAGGTTGGCTGCACGTAACCCAACCAGGCCATCCGGCCCCCTAAAATTTAATAAATAATTGAAATAAAACCTATAAACCTGAAACATTTTTCCCTTTTTACCAAAAAAAAAAATAAAACCAACTAAATTAAAAATGTTTAAATAACTACTACTTATCTGTTATAAACTTTACCCTTATTTATACATACCTAATCTATAGAAGATGTTTTAATTAAATTGAATTTAAACCAAGTAAAACTACCTACCTTTAAAAGATAAGAAAGAGTAATGCTAATTTCTTTAACCAAACATTCAATTAAGTTTCAAAATATCACTAATAAATTTTCATTTACCAATAAAAAAAAACCCTCCTTCAAACTTATTACCAAAATGTTTTCATAACCCAACATTAATTTAAAAGTTATTGTAAAGCATCAATTAATTAACTACTCATCTCATAATATTAAGAGATAAGTAATGATACCTAAAGCAAACAGTATTTTAAATCTCATTCACCTTTAACCAATAAAAAGACACACAACCTTACCACAAGTGTTTACATAACCCCTAGTAACTCCCTTTATGCTACACTAATCACAAGGCTTCAATTAAACTCAAAAAACAAAAGAGCCGGCTTCCACACAAACACCTTTATTCACCTCACATCAAACCCCACTCATTAATCCCCATAGAAACTGTCAATTAATTCCAGCGCTTAAACAACGTCCCGTAAACGTCGAAAAAACGTTGATTTATCGTCTTTTATTACCCGGACGTCAAAAACACGTCCACTTAAAAGACGGGTTCGAGCCGTCGCCGAGTCTTAGGTAAATAAACCGCTTTCGCTGATCCTGTGACCTTCCCGGAACGACTCTCTCGGGATTCGGGAAAAATCCTTTCTCCCGTTCCCCAGTTGCCATGGTAACGCAGCAGCAACAAAACGGGGGGCAACAGGAAAAAAAGCGGGTTTTATGAGATATTGTATAAAAGCTTATTTCTCTCGAAAAACACTCAAGAGTGTGGAATTAATCAGGTTGGGGGGATTTATTTGATTTTTCATCCCCCTTTTCTGTGAAGGGGGTGTCGCAAGCAGGGGGATAGTTGAGTGTCGCAATTGGTTCAACAATCTGAGAAGCGATTTTTGGGATCGTGATAGATCCTTTGACAAATGAAACAATTTTAAAGAGCCTGGGGGTATTGGTAGATAGATAAATAATAATGTGAGGATAAAGTGATGAAAGCGTTTGAAAGTAAAGTGATTTTTGTAGTTGGGGTATAACGTTGTTTGATTAATTCGCTGTAAAGCAGGAGCTATTTTTAACATGGATTAACAACAGAGGTTAAGTTTTTTCCTTTAAAGTAAGTGTAATATGGAAAGGAAGGAAATTAATTTGTGTGGAGAGAAAAATACACTTGCTTTAAAATCTCTTCAGAACAAACAATAGGAAAATTATTTTTAGATTTTAAAACTTATTATCCCATATCATTAACTCAGTATCACATATTATCACATTATATTTAGAACCGATTATCACACATTTTGCTTTAAAACGTTTTATTTGGGACACATAATTGTATCAGAGGATATTTTGTGAGAACTTTTGGGCCAAAACTGGTCTATTGTAATTGTTTAGTTATTATTAATTAGTTTTTCATTTCTTTAAAATAAGTTTTTTTAGTTTAACTTTTTAAAGATTCTTTTAAATAAGCATGCCTAATAAAAGTAGGGACATATCTTTTCCATTAAATTATCAGTATTTACGAAATGTTGTCTCATATGAATCTGTAGGCTCTGTTGGCATTAATCATTTCGTAACTTTTTATTGATTAAGTTCATTTATAGCAGTAAAATAATTTCATTGTAAATCTTCTATGAAATTAATTTTAAACTTTAAAAACCATTTTATTAGGTAATTTATACAACAAGCTAAAAAATTTAATAACATCGAATTTATTATCTTATATGTGATTATATGCTTTAATCTTAAGATAACTAAGGAAAAGGAGAAGAGTTTGGAAAACATTAATACTCAAATGGTAATTTAATTAAATTTCAAAGCTAACTATGATTTTGTTCATAGAATTCATAGAAATTAAAAGCCGTATGTAACTGAAATATCATGTTTATATATGTTATGGGCAAAGTAATTAATCGGGCATTATTAATAATGCCCGAAGTGGAGTCGGGCAAAGTGATAAATTTCATTAATAAATTCCACTGAATTTATCACATTGCCCGTAACATATATATGTATGCTAGCTTTATTGGAGTAATTACTTTATAACGAATTTCATAAGTGTTTTTATAAATACTGCCAACTTATTAAAAATGGATTCTTACATACACTCAAACACTTTTCAACATTTTAAGTTCATAAAAGTAGTGTGTAGTGTTACTTCGAAGTTTAATTTTATTGGAAAAATATAGGGCATGTTTAAACATTTTCATATGGAAATCTTTACGCACCTAACTCAGATAAAAAAGGATGAAGACAGAATTAAAGCAACCTAAAATGCAGTCAACTTCTTGAATACTCATTCCAAACTCAAAACATTAAAAAACCGATTCCCGCATTCAAAGACATCGATGTAGCACTCAACTCCCTTAAAGAACGACTCTAACGACGTTATTTTTCAAAATTCGAGACTTCTTCACTTCCTTTTAACAGATTGTCTCGCAATTTAAATCCGATCAATCAAGCCCGACGAAATTCAAAAGAAAAAAAACACCGTCTGCTTTCGCAAAACCATCAGAAAATCCCCCCCAACAGAACCTCCCGAACTTCTTTCTCCTCCAAACATCCCCCCTGACACACAACCTAAATGGAAAATGGCTGTTCCTACAAAATGAATCGAAAGTCAACACATCAGCAGAGAACTAATAACCTCTGAGAGTAAGAGGGAAAGAAATCTAGAGAAATACCCCCTTGGAATCAATAGCGCCTCGAAACGCCTCGGTGGCTCGAACATTAATTAAGTTTAGAGGAATTCAGATCAAGTTCTAGTTCATTAAAGGTGAAACACTTGCCAGGAAACTATTTTTCAACGAAAGGAGTTTATTGGAGAGCTGCTTAAAATTGAGCTAGTTGTGAGTTTCTTAGATTCTTAATTTTGTTTGGGTTCTATTATTCTTTTACTCTTTTTATTTAATTGTAGGGTTCTTTCGATTCTTTAGTGTGGTTTATCTGTTTTCTTCTCTTAATTGATGATTCGCTGTTTCGACGCATTCTTTTTATGTATGTTTTTTGAGGAGAAATGGAGAAATATTGCTTTTATGTTCAAAACATTCCTTCACGAAAAGTTTATTAAAAACTATTTAACGATGAATTTTTCTGCCAGGTTTTACAACGCATTAAAAATCCCTCATAAGTTCGCATACATTCCATTATTACAAAAACTTATTTTGGGATTAGAATGCTTTACTTTTAAATAAAAAATTAAGAAAGTTACGCTACTGAAAAGAAGTTTAATCCTGATTTAAAAATTAAGAGTTACATTAACGGATTGTTGCAGACATTTAATTTTTTTATACTCCTAAAAATATTGTATACGTATATTTAATATTCATTGAAATTTCAAAAGAAAAACTGTATACTGAAAAGTAAGGTCGAGCATCAGCAAATAGTATGTTTTTCTTGAAATCCTTTTAACTCATATGAGGTTAATTTTTTGTCAAAAAAATATCACTTATTTTTATAATTTAGTACCATTTCCATCGTTCAAGAGAAGCACATAAACTTTTTAACTTTTTTTATTACCTTGCATTACTAACTTACATTATTTAAATCATAGTCTGACTTTTCAGGATAAGGTTTTGAAGCATAATTTTAAAAGAATTGGGTAAATCTCAGTTTGGGATCCAAATTTGCTGAAGCAATAAAATTGGATTGGATAAGTACATTTGCTTCCTTAACGTCACTTTATTGAATCAACTATGGCTATTATTTTTAAATCTCCATCATAATTATATTTTACTACCATTTTCATAGTCAAAAAGAATTAAAAAACAACTTCATCAGAAATTTTTTTCTAAAAATTCAAAAATTACCCCTATCATACTATTTTAAATTAAAACACCAGGGAAACTGATATAACCAAATGATTTAAAATATGACATTCAGAATGCCTCGATCAACATTTGTAAAACTGCTACAAAATAATTTAAAGTCAAACTGGTAAGAAAAGTGAACTGTGAAAACAATTGACTGGGCAGTAAAGGAGGAAACATTAATTGAAACAGTACAACCCTAGCCTGAGTGAACATTTTATATGTTTAAACCAACATGGCATTATATTGAAGAATATTTAAAATTGATCTGATAACTTCCATAATCAATCATGCACGCGCACCCCTCCATTCCAGATTCCCTTTTACCAGTTCATAAAAGCAAAGCAACGATGTTCATGCATCCCCATTTCCTCTTTCATAAAAGAAACCTTCTTCCCTCACTGCCCACAAGAAAAGAATCATGAACCGTTTAATGAGATTAATTTAAACAAATGGCGAACAAGCTCCATCTTATCTCATTCGGAACTACGTAATAACCGTGGCACAAACAATTAATTTTTAAGCATTAAGGCACGCACAAAGCGCTTGCGATGCACAAACTACCGGTACGAAAGATAATTCCGCGGTCACAGTGAGAACCGTGTAGCTTTTTACGCCGAAATGTGTTATTCATGAAGGAATGGCGGATGTGGTTTGGAGATAGCGCCATCTGGTTGCGGACGGAGGAACAGTAAAATGATGGGAAGCCGTGTAAATTGATGGAGAGATAAAATATAATATTTATGGTGTGGTGTTTATGAGAGGACCTAAAGGGACAGGACCGCAGAAAAGAATGGGGAGCAGGGAAGCCGTATTGAGTGAAAGTTAATGAGGAAGAATCTTTTGTGAGCTCTTACTGCAACAGGGTTATTCTGCAACTTCGATCATGGTTAATAAACTGATTTGGTAGAAAAAATATCACCGTCTTGGTACTAATTTGTTATTTAAGTTCAGTGGTTCAGAAACAAAACTAGGTGAAGCAAAGAGGGTGTATCTTTGAGTCAATATGAACAACAAAGATGACATATCGAGGAAGTGAACAGTAGAAATAAAGATAAAGAGAAAACAGATGAAAATTGGTAAATTGTATAGAGACCTACACCTGTATAGTAGAAATTTGAAGGAATCTACTGCAATCAAATTGCATAGACAATGATAATGTCTTTGTTATACTTTACTTGTCACATTGTATATCATCCTTGAACAGAGACAGAATTATTTGCAGTATTGTAAAGAGAAGACTAATACTACTACCTTTCTAGACAATGGAGAAATAAGCCGAGAGCAAACGAAGGAAATAAATCCCGGCTCAATATCCGATTCCGAAGTTTTAAAAGTTCATGTGGACCAAATCTCTTTTTGTAACTGAATGATAGGAGCGTATATACTCCCATTTTTGGTACTTTCTTAATTAAAATTAATTTAGAACAACTATTTTTTGCGTAAAATTATCATCAGTCTATAAATAATATTTCCCCCCTTTTTTATATTTTTTGCTATATAAGAAAAAGTTGAAGTGGCACTCCTAAGTTTTGTTTCCCAAATACTGGCATTCTATCCAAAAAGTTTGGCCACCTCTGCCTGAACTAGATTAATTCAATTGTTGTTGAAAGAGCATAGATCCTAGTTTCGTTCTTTTGTAGAATATAAAGCTAATTAGAAAATAATTCCAATAATAATAATCGAAAAAGGTAGAAAGATAGATCATAAATTACAATTCGCCATAATCAAATTAAGATTTATTTATTAACATGACGAAACCATAGCAACAAAACATATTAAAAGGTCTAACTTGCAATTACTTTTGAATTTTTAGTATTACTCTCGGATTATTTTATTGCTAGTACTCATGTTACGAGGGTGATTACACATAATAGAACATTGAGAGTATAAAAAACTACAGGTTTTAAACAAAAGAAAAAAGTTTGTTTCGAATATTTAATAGAAAAATTAATGTTCTTTGCATAATTCATGAAACAAATTTCTTTTGCGTGATTAAAGACTTGTAACGTACACGCACAACATCTAAATTTGATAAAGGCATAAATTTGATTTTATGCAGAGAGTGGAAATTAAGACTATCAAGTATACATTGAATTTAATTAATTACACCAGATCCAAAATATATGTGAATTGCGAACGAATATGAAGTTATTTCAATGGATTTTTCTTTACATTTTGTATTTACAGTGAATTTCATTTTCATTTTTCTAGATATACTGATTAAATCAAAGGCAAATAAAGTCTCTTTATCAAACTAAAATTTAAAAAAGAAAGCATTGTAAATTGAATATTTAGTAAAATTTGTCGTAAGAAATTAATTCATAACCAGAAAGATGTTCTTAGACGTATTAAATACACATCCGTAATATTAAATTTTTACAGCTCCAAAATAAGTTTTATAAACGCGGAATTTCTTTTAACCGTTTACTTTGATCATTATGTTGATTTTGCTTTACTCAACCATAAAAGCTCACATTTCTAGCTCTTAATATGCCGCCTTTTATTCTTTCTATTTATTAATTTATTGGGCAGACTAAAATCCTAAATAATTTTCAACTAATGAATTTTAAATGAATACATTTCAGTCTAAGAATAATATTTTAAATTTTTTGAATATATGTCTATACGCAAGTAAACAGAGAAGAAGAGAGATATGAGTAATACAGTCAAAAGTGTGTTATTTTTCTAATTTATGTATCTGTTTTCTTTTATGAATCCTCATTATTATGTAGTAAAATGGTTTTGTTCAATTATATCAAATTCAAATGTAAAAAATGCAAAATAGGTAACTTCTTTCATAGCTTAGAAAATATCATTAACTGATAAGTGAAAGACAAAAGAAAGTATTAGAAAAAGACAGAAAAAAAAAGAGAACATAAGAATAAAAGAGAGAGAGAGAGTATGGGAAAGAAAAGTTGTCTCAGTAGAGTGTTATATGAAATCTTGAATGAGTAGTTGAGAAAGAGGAAAAAGTGAAACAAAGTGAAATATACAGAAGCAAGGAGAAAGACAGAGAGAAAGTAAGAAAGAAAAGGGTATGGAGAGATAAAATAAAATAAGATATAGTAGATAGAAAGACATTTTGATTATACGAAACTCACAACATTTCAAACTTAACTCAACAACATTCACGAAAAATGAGTACTAGCCTCATCCATACAACCCAGAACATAACCAAAATCCACAGGTACACGATCCTCCCCATAACCCCCTTCCACTTCACCCCCCTCATCTACGTCACACACCATCCCAAAGCATCCTATTTATTCCAATATTCCCTGATGTCCCGCCTCCCCTCAAAATTGAATTACTCGGGACACCTCGAAAAGCGAAGGTTATTGGAAGAGACACTTGAGCCACCGACCGACTTTTCAGAAAGGTTATGGTTATAAATACGAGGGGACTGCTCCGGGAGAAGAGGCAGTCGTAAAATTCAGAGGATTTGGTGGGTTGTCGAGAGTGCGAGTTCGAGGTAAAGTCATGATTCATGGTGTTTTTACGAGAAAAAGGAAGCCGTTGGTCGTAAGGAATGATTGCAGGTGGTTGCTGGAGATGAATATGGAAATGATTTATTTAGGTGGTGGTTTTGGAAGGAGTTGTTCGGTATCGTTTGAAGCGGTGGAGAATTTTATTTAGAATATTCTCTTAGAGGCCTGGTCTTGTAATGCTGTTTGTTTGAGGAATTTTCTGTAGGTGGATATGACAATTAAAAAGTTGTATTTAAACTGTGTATGGTAGTTTTTATTTATTATGTAGTTGTACTTAAAGCCGATTTTTTTTTCGTTTGAGATTGATGTTCAGATGGGAGGGAATTTCATTGAGGACTTGTGAAAGTGCATAATTTTCTTCAAGAAAATTGGCGGTTTGAGATATCCAGTGGTTTTAATGATAGTTAATGGAAATGTGGCGTAAAAGTTGAAAAATATTAGTATAAAATCTGTATACTGGTCATATTTTTGTGCTCCTTTCTCATGGCTTAAGCTTTTACCATAAAATAGTTTTTTATACGCTATCAAATCTTATATGATGTGAGTTTTCAATATTTTTTATACCGTAACGTTTTTCTGTTACTAAAAAGAGCAGTTTTGAAAAGAAAACAATCTTTCCTTAGATTAAAGAGAAATAGAAAAATACTCCCACACTTCTTTTATCACAAAGTTAAAGGGTCGAATTCTTATTGATTGTTGAAGTAGTGTATATAGATGCTTCTTATATTGCTGGGTACATTTTACCCTTAACAATTTGCCTTAACTCTCAACCATAAAGGAATTTTAATGAATAAAACTCTACACTTACACTCTAAAAACTATTTTAAGACCTTTATAATGATTTCAAAATTCAATTATATTTAATTGCTTGAATGGTTGTTGGAATTATTATCCATCCTTTTAGAAACTCAAATTGGTAAATTAAGGTATTTCTAAGTTTACCAAAGAGAATTTTCCTAAAGTAATGAGTGATAGAATGTCTTAAATATTAAGCTTAGTTTTTAACATTTAAGTGATTAATTTTCCAATTATGAAATTTGATTCTGTTCAGAAAACATTAATTTGCATATTAATAATTTTTTTCCAAGAATTAATAAAACTATCAAAATTTATACCAGTGCACCGCGAGCGTATTTTTATTCGGATTTTTTCAATACATCGAATTTTAAAAACATTACACAACCATTTTGTAGTAGTAATAACTTATCAATGACTTTTTTAAAACTAAGCAATATGACTTAGTATGTTTACGAAATGCTGATAAAAAACATAATTTAAATTACCTCAAGAACGAATATTTTAAACTTATTCATATTTTATTCCTCCCAATTTTGGAATTGTTCAAGGTTTATCGGGCTACAAAAGGGTGGCAGGCGGGCCACATGTGGTTCAACTTTGTATAGACAAAATAATCGAAACTTTCCAAATCTTACTTCACTTGTTTTGACACCAGTCAAAAGAATTTAACTTTGGTTTTCCATTACTATAAGTACCCGAAATATAGAAAACAAAAATAACTTAAGTTTAGCATTTCTAGCTGCTCCCTCAAGTTCCAAACTTGACTTCCAACTCACCCGTAAACTTTACATTACCTGCTTACTTTTCGGCGCTGAATTCTTCATTAATTAAATCTGAGTCTTTGACTTTTCGAGATCCCCAGGCCTCGAAACATAATTAAAACTAACTGGATAAAACTCATCAAATCTCAGTTTGGGATCCAAATTGGCTAAGGCAATTAAAATTTGATACGATACGTTTACTTTAACAAAGACCTTTAGTTCCTTTTATTCAACATGACATCTTTAATTAACTGAATTCGACATATCAAAGCTTTTGTTTTTAAAAGACTTGAGATTGAATTGTTATAATATAGGTATTAGTTGAAATACGTTTTCCAAATTTTTCAATAAATAACACATTTTTTAACGGACAACAGAAACAAACCTTTTAAAAATATTGCTCTGTGAATAGTTTTAAAAGTCCATACACATATTTTTATAGAGGGAAATATACAACCCCTATTGGAAAAATTTTCCCAGTGTTCCATAAACCAGTATCAAATTATACTGGATCCAGTATAAATTATACTGGATCCAGTATAAATTATACTGGATCCAGTATAGATAATATTGGAACCAGTATAAATGATACTGGATCCAGTATGATTTGATACTGGTTTATGGAACACTGGGAAAATTTTTCCAATAGGGACCCCCCCCTTATATATCAAGTTTGAAAGAAATAGACCACATTTGTAACTAAGAAATCTTATTAACTACAAATTTGATACGTTATAAATGCCTTTGATTTTAAGCAAAATATGCAAGATGCTCTTGAGTTTAATTTCAAATTAAATTTCTTCTATTCAGTTCCGTTCAAATTGTTTCATTTATTTTATTCACCTTTTCTACAGAAACTCTTCAAAGGAATAAATATTTAAGAGACAGAAGATCAGAAGGAATGAATGGGTACTAAAAGGAAAACGCTTGTTCAGAAAGACAATCTGTTTAAGTGCTCTTTTATTTACTTCTCTTATTTACTCTAACTAAAAAGGCCTTATTTGAGATGTTTTAGAAGTTATTTGCAAACGGAGCTTCTTGAACAAGTTAACGCTTTTAGTTGCGTAAATCTTCTTTTTAACAGATTCATAAACAGTTATAATTTTGTTAAAAGCTAGATTATACTTTTTGTGAAGCAAATTTCAAACACGGTAATTTTTTTTTATTAAAATCCTATACGAAAATTGTTTAGCTTGTGAATAGTTTGTTTGAGATTTTTCAAAACATAATGATTATAAGAGTAAAATGGGAATTTAAATTCTATCAAAAGTACAAAAGTAAATGTATTGTTTTAAAGGCGAACATTAAGAGTAATCGATGTTTTAAAAAAGATGAGCTGTTTTATAAGCCTTGTAAACTACCATAACGTATGTAATGATAATTACGCAATTTGGAAAATGTGTGTGTAATTAAGTTTTTGTCTGTCATTTTAACGTTTTTGATGTTATTACTTATCTATTATAATATCGTCGGCTTACAGTCGAAAGGCACTAAGTCACTATTGGAAGATATTTTGAAAGCGGTGGAATGTCGCCAACGAACGAGCGGACTCTTGGCGCATCTCTAAAATCTCGTCAAACTGTTTTAAACCAGAAAGAAAAAGCTTAAATGTTGGTTCGCGATTAATAATTTATTAAATTGAAATTATTTGATCATAATTGAGTTATTTTAGGGATTATAAAAGATTTTATAATTCGATTTTTCAAAGGTTTTATAATAATATTTTATTTTTCATACACTATAACTAGAATGGCAACGTTAAATGATAGCCAAATTTGGCATAACCTCGTACGGAGTAGTTGAGCATAAAGTGACTTAGTGCATTTCGACTGTAAGCCGACGATATATTGTGTAAATAGGAAGTCTGAAAATAATGCTCATAGCTTGAAACATTCTATGAAAGCCCATCTATGCGGAAAGCTCATCCTTAGTTTACATCTCTTACGTGTATTACCGTATCTCTCTTTTATCACTACTTAACATTAACTAATACTTAGGTAGAGAACTCCCCGTGGGTTCAATCGTAAAACACACCCATCTTTATGACAAATCACCTAATTGAATGAGAGCGTAATAAGCAAACCCTTAATATAATAACTCTCCTTACCCAGAGAGACTTATAAAATCATCTGATAAATTTTATTGCTTTAAAATAACAGTTTACTAAAGATTAGTTGAATCAGTTCACAAATAAATCTTATGGGAATCGGAAATGTTTAATTTTGGCGATATTTTGCCATTTTACCATGGTAATAAAGAATGTCTCCTAATGAGAATGATTAATTTTTTAAAATTAAACTAATAAAAAAAATCAGTAGGTGGCTGAATAAATTTGGCGGTAGAAATTCAAATTGTTAGGATTCGCCTGTGATCTTTTCCCCTACATTCTTAAGATTTTCAAGTTAGGGAAACTAGATTTTTGGTCCATTATACTTTCCCTGCTTACATTATTATTTCTCATTTGTATGAACAAGCAATTAATCCTAAGAGCTTTAGGACACAAGAATTAAGTAAGGCAAATTTACCGCGATAACGCTTTTTCTCGTCTCCTTAAAAAAGAACCAAGACTATCTACAAAGAAAAGTAAACAAAGAGAAATTTTCGGTGTAAAGGAGAAAATTCACAATGACTTGTTTCAACATTCCTTCAAAAAAACTTCCCTACTATCATTTCCGTAACCATGGTTTTCAACAATGGGTGTTATTCAACTTTGATGTATCACTCTGCCAACATGCTTGATAACTTGTCATTCCAAATTGTTTTGAATATCCGCATCTGCACACACAAAGCGCTATTATATCCGTATAAAAAGTTGCCTACCATAACTATAACAGCACAATCTGTGACAAAGTTTCGAAATAGTTTAAGAGCAGGCATCTTTTTCTGCAGCAGTTATATTTTTTTTTAGAAAACTGCCCCCATTAGTCATAGATGATGAAGTGTCTTTCGAGAAAAAGGACCAAAAAAACTCACTAGCCTCCCTGAATTTTTCTCAGCACAGGGGTGGCTGCTTTTATTCAAGATTTTGAGGGGAAGAAGAAACAATTTCATGGCAAGCACTGGAGCGTAGGTCATCTGGCCAACCACTTTACGCAGAGAGTTGGCTGCGTTCCAGTTGTTCACAAGTGGTTCGGATTTATTTGTTTTTTTTTCTCGTTTAAAGGCTTATTCGCAGCATTTTCTCACCAAATGAGCTTTTTGGTCTTAAATTATCGATTATGGTTGGTTGTGTCCGAAATTTATGACGTTGTTAGGAAAATTTACTTCGTCAACCCTGAGTAAGGTTTTTTTTAGCACTTATTCTTGAAGGGTTTAGATTTATTATTAGTGGTAGCTAGTAAAAGTGTAGCTACAGATTTATAACTATATTTGACACGTTAAATTACAAATATTGTGTAAATTCAATGTGCACGATGTTTTTTCTTATAAAGTTTTCCTCGAGCAAAAATTCTTTAGGGTTAACTTAAAAAAATAGATTCGGGAGTTTTATCTGATAATTTGGTATGTGGGTTATTAGAAAGAGCATATCATATGCACCATTAAACTAAAACACATGTTTATTTTTGAACAGAATTAAATTTAAAACATTAAGTAATGCTACATACAGAGGAAAGCACATAAAACTACAAACTTAGGTATATGAAAATAAGCATTAAACATCTGACCCACATCTGATAGGCCCACTGAGCTACATAAAACCTGGAGTGTAAATATCCTATGCTTTAGCATTATGAAAAGCGTGTCGTTTTGTGTGCGTAATTTGCCGTTGATACAAATCTACTCAAAGGGGCAAAACATTATTGCTAAAACAAGGTAAGATTTATTTTAAAATATTTCCCTAAAAAAACTCCATTATTTATTTAACTCTGTTGTTTATTCATCGTTTTCCAAAAGAAATTTTGTAAATGTATGGTTCTATAGCTTAACTAACCTAAGCAAACTAAGAACCTAAGCAAACTGTTTCTTGTTACCTCAAGTGTGGTTTTTAGATTTCATTTTTTTTCAGGTAGTATTTAATTGGAAATCTATTTTTCGATAATATCTCAAAAATATTGGTCAGAAAGTATAAGGCAAAAAGAAACGTAAATATTAATAGATGGACTCAACGAAGATTTATATTTCCTTGCGTGCTGTACAGATCCAGAAAAGAAAAAAATTATGACAACTAATTAAGGTAACTTATTTAAATTTTTAGTGCTGGTGAGTCCTTTCCGCTCGGTCTATTGGCATTAAACCTTTAAAATGGTTGCTTGAATGATACTTTCTAAATTAAAATCGATTCAGTTTTATACAATTTCTTTCTAAATGAAACAGCAATCCCCTCAACACAAAAAAAAGAGGACCATAACTGATTCAACTCAATTTCTATTTCTTACATGAAATGGAAACTCAGTTTCTCTAATTTATAATTTTAAGGACATCCTTTAATCTCATCTTTTTACACAGTATAGCCCCTACAACTCCCCACCATTTATTAGCTACTACTCTTTCTTGGATCTTGGACTACAGCCAGAAAAGGATGTTTTTATCGAATAGCCGCAGGTGTTGTAAGGAGAAGCTTTCTTCATTGTTTCCAAAAGTGTTATAACCGAATGTTTAATGGAATTGTTAACACATTATGTACAAGCGTAGGCGTCAGAGTTGTATGTTTAAAAGGGATTATTTTATACTCTGTTATTGCTTGTTTTTATGGGTGCGTGCAAAATTTAGTACATTAATTAATGTCAGGGGTGAATCTACTGTTCGAAATTTTACGATTCAATGCACGATCTTACGATTTTCTCAACTCTTTAAAATAAAAGCTTTCTTTGTTTACATGAGTTGCAGAGACATTTTAATTAAATACAAAGAAAAAAATACAGTCAGACGTTAAAGAAAACTAAAGTTGATTCTTTGAATATTAAAAAAGGTCTGTACGACAGTAAGAGATGGTAAAAGAAGCCAAAATGATTTTATTTGTTTAAAGTCTGGTAAATGAGCATCGATAAAATGAGTAAAAAGAAATGGCTATGAAGATTTTTAATTTCAACGAAAATTGTTCTTAAGGAAGTAAACATGTTTGTTGATATATTATACTGATATTTCCTTATTTATTCTTTATGTTTTTTATTTAATAATAAATATATTTTAGATGTTAAAAGCATTTTAAAAGGGATCCCAAGAGTTCTAAGACAATACCGGACTAATACATGTGTTAGAATATTTGAAAAGTGATACTCACCATTTTGTTTTTATTGATTTCTAATATGTTATTACATTAAACATTATTACTGAGAATATTAATTCTAGCTTCTTTTGTTCTTTTTAAAACTGACGCATTTTAGAAGAAATATTTCAATTTCAATTGTAATGTTGTACACTTTTTTCTTAATATGAAAGATACATATACCATATTTAAATATTTATTTTACATTTCTTTAATCACTGTAACTTTACCAATGAAAAGTACGGTTCTTCATTTTTTAAGTACCTAAAATACCATATTTGGTCGGATGCAATGGCATTTAGACGTGTTATAAGTTCCATAATTTCACGAAGAAAATACTTCACACTGATTAAAATCAAGATCAGTTGAAAAAAAAAATTCTTAACACAGTAAATTACAATATTTGAGCACCGACCCAACCATTTAACACCGACAGAACCAGTGCCCAATCACCTCCAAACGCGAATCACGAACGCCTCAAAAGTAGGCCATCAAACGCAACTTCACCTTCACAAAAATCCAATTCTCAAAGCAAACTTCTTTAAAACGAAAAATACGACCGTTACTTTTAACGGCCGGTGTCCCTAGCTGTATTAATGATCCAGAGAGAAGAAAAATTTCCTACAGGCCTTCGTCCATGGTTGGTTGGCAATGGCCATGTGTTGTTCCCGATAAGGACAGGAGGTGGTCGGCCATTTGCAGATAAAGGAAGGAGTTCTCCTGGGCATTTCCTTCGTCAAGGTGTAGGGAAAGAGATTTGCATACGTCCCTGTGACGTCATAAACAAGAGATGATAAGGGAATGGAAAAATTTAGTTGTTTGTTCTGGAGGTGGGGTGAATTGTTTTTGGTGGAAGTCCAGAAATTCTTGTTTGAGGTAAGATGGAAAGTTTATGGGTTCTTGGAGGGATAGGGAAGATTTATTGGTTTTGGGGATCGATTTATCATTCTTGGTGGTGTGAAAAATGACAGAGATTCGTTTTGTTTAAACTAAGCCTAATCAATGGAGTTTAATATGTTTACATAAGTATCTCTGGTGTTTAAATATTGTAACAAACCGGTTTATGGCTTATGAAGTTTATTATTGGGATCTTCAGGTTGTTCGTAATTATGTAGTGTATGTCGTTAGTGTTTTATTAATGGTGCTTCTGAAGTAAATATTTTTTTTTGTAGCTGACTGAATACAATTTTTATGCTGGTTAACATAATGATTTTTGTAAGCAGATATAAGTAATTTTTTAATATGATTAAATAGATGAATTTCTTAAATACCTTAATAATTTTGTAAATAATTTTTTTGTAGCTTATTGAATCTGAATATAATTTTTATGCTGATTAACATACTGTTTTTTGTAACAGTTTTGTAACCCATTGTAACCTGTTTGTTGTTGTTGTTCAGGGCTTTAACCATTTTTATTTCTTAAATAATTTTACTTATCAAATAGAAAATTCTAATATATTAACAATATACAGTGGAAGCTCTTATAACGTAATTAATCCGTACCGAGTTTTTTGTCGTTATAAGAGCAAACTTCGAGTGATACACTCGAGTGTAGAATATCACTCGTTTAAAAGTAATAAACTCGTTAAACTAAACTATCAATTTTGATGCTTTTCGGGAAGGTGGACTCGATTCCCTCAAACAAATATTTTTAGTAGATTAGTTTATTAACTTTAGAGGAAATCTAAACCTGAAAACGATCACCAACCCTCAATCGTCAAAGGCAAAGGGATGGATTATGGAAATTGCAGTTACCCGTAATACGTTTTTTTAATCAACTAACTGAAACCCTTGGTTGTATATTTTACCATTATATCCAAACAGTAGGATACTAGATCGTTGGGATTTAGAACACAGTTCGAATCACAAAATTGATTTTTCCTCATTTTAAGCAATTATTTATTATTTTATGAATTCTTGATACTTTCAATTTAATGTTATATTACCTTATTTTATGCTATGAAATTTAAGATCAATATTTTACAAAGTATAAACATTTGTGTTTGCTATTAAATTTTTATTTTGATATTAATTTATTGCGTAGCTTAGCTTCCTTAGAATGTCCGGATACTTACATAAAACTAAAACGCTAATAATAATAATAAATGAGTCTCAAATCAACAAAGGCATTGGGTAGCGTTCGTTTTGGGATTGTAGCCAATTACCCCGGGCGATAGCAAGCGAGAAGAAGATGCGATGGTTACTTGGTGCTGTTTGTCATACTCTGATATTCGTTTATTGGCTAATTCATGTGATGCAAACAAACCGATCCAGAAAAGTATTCGATAAGCTGAATCGATTCGAAGATTAGTCTTTATAAGAGCACTTTTGTGCTCTTATAGAGACTAATTTTTGGGTCTTTATAAGAGAGGATTTTTATAAGAGCAGGTCGTTATAAGAGCTTCCACTGTATTTGTAACGTAAAGTAAAGTTTTAAATTAACTGAAACCAAAGTATTTTGAATTATGAGAAGCTACAATACACCCCTTTAAGGGTTATTTCATTCCAAAACATTCACCTCATCCAAAATTTTTATTAAACCTAAAGTTTTCAAACTTAAAGAAAAATCAGCTTTGTTGAGAAAGATACCGGATCATAGAAGATGTTCAGTTACTATTCAGTTACTCCTTGACATCGTCTCACGATTCAGAGAAAACAATAAATATAAATTATAAACTCTATAAGTGGTAAAAATAATTAATATTTAAAAAAAAGAAGTCATGTAAAAAAGCCTGTTATCAAACTTCTCTAACCATAGAACCCAATATATGTATAATCCAACCAAAGAAATCAAATCATCTTTCAAATTGTGAAAAAATTCGTAATGTTCTAATAATTTTTAAGGGTTCTTTTAGCCTTGTAAACTGCAAAGGTTGCTATGGAAGTACAGTTCGGTTCTTGGAAAAAAAAAAGGAAGGAGAATTTCAAAATAATTTTGCTTCTGAAAGTAACGTATATCCTGAACTACCATTCAGAGTCACACAGTGAGAATTTATGCATTTTTCTAGTGGTTTCTTTAGTTTTTACTAGTGAGTTTCTTCTTAACATCATAGAGATGAGATGAAAAAGAAGATAAAGCTTTGGCACTTCGGTGTAAATAATGAGTTTCCATCAGATTCTGTTCAAAAATTGAATAGTCTAACTATCTAACATGTCTATATCATCTTAAAATCACATTTATACAAACGAATGTAACTGTAAACTTACTAGATAGAACTGGAAAAGTTTTGAATTTCTTCATAAGTCAGTGAATATTTTTTACTAAATGATAAAATAAATCTGTGACAAGAGGGTGTTAGCACTGAGCTTCTTACCATGAAATTATCTGAATTGTGCTTCATTGACTATTAAATTTAAGAAATGCTTTACCATTTTATTTAATTCATGTGCTGCACACATTATAGTTTAAAATTCAAGATTTAAATATCTAACATTTGTTTGTTTACCTAAAAACCTGAGAAATTGAAGTGTTAAAATACATTTAAACGTTTTTCGAGAAAATACTCAACTCATACATTTAGAAGCTTTTATTTTTTGTTAAGAACGTCTAGATAAAATTAGATTTCACTTACCTTTCTCCCCCTGGGCGTACACATCTCCAACTTTCTCGAAAACTTCATAAATTGTTTTTCGCCTCAAACACACCGAAAACAACGTAATCAGCTTACTCATATCTCTAAACTCCGTTCAGATAAGAAAGTCTAAGCGGCAGAATGAATATTGAAATTTACACTGACTGCTCCCAAGAAATGGAAAAGCAGATAACATTTTTATATCATCCTTTATTCGTTTACGTTTCACGAGAACCCTTTTCTCAAATAGTGAAAATGCAAAATAAACTTCACTTTTTGTCCGTCCGGTTTTGGCAACACAAAAAAAAAAGTTTCGTTTCGTGTGTGCGTGCAAGTGTGCAAACAGTGTCGGCTCATCCGGGTGTTTTAAGAGCCCCCGACGAAATGAATAAAAAGAATTCGAATTTGGTTTTTCCGTCCCGTGGAATGTTTATTTATCCGGTTTTCCTTTTCTGCGACTGCATTTTTCCGGGAATAAATTCTGAGGGCAGGGCTCGTGTGTTGGATGGGGGCGAGTCTGCGGTTGCAGGGAAACTCCGAAGTGGGATTATAAAAGAAGCTCGGGGATTTGTACGAAACAGTTCGGCATGGGGAAAAATTGATCTAAAACGAATGCGAAAGTATTATATTCGTACGTGTATAAAAGGTATATAGTAAGTATGAGCATAACTCGAAAGGAACGGAAAAAGACATGTAGTAAGAGGATGAAAAAGTTGAAAGGATGAATGTGGAATCAATAAAATAAACTCCATGCACCTTATCCATGCATTGCTTCTTTAAATAAAAAATAAATATGTAAACAATTTAGAAAATATATATGCTAAGTACCTGTAACATCCTTTGCACTAACAGTTTTATAATAATTTGAAAAGTAGTAGTTATAAAAGAAGTAAGTGTAGAATTCAATAAATAATTGTATAATTATCATTTCAGGCAGAGTATCTTTTAATTTTTGTCTTTACATCTTTTTCCATAGAAATATTTTCAGTGAGTTACATTAAGAAATATATAGATTCAATTAAATCTTTGTAATGTATTTATGAAAGCATTTTGAAAAACAAACATAACAACTTTGAAAATTCATATAATTAACTCTGCCTCTGTTAAATTGATACTAACCAAGGTAATACACATACCATAATTGTTTTGAAGAATTTTTGACCATTGCATAATGTAGTAGTAAGCAGAATGTAAGCGATGCTTTCTGAAGAGAAGAAGATGGAAAAACACCAGAAAGTGAGGTGCATCAAAAAGTAAAAACTCCCATCGAAGTACTTGTATGCTTTGATATTTAATGCAAGATGCTTTCGTGAATAGAATTCTTGAACAGTGAGGAAATCAAAACGATGAGATTGGTTTTTCTTTGTAGTGAGTATTAGACGAGCAAAGTGGTTCTACTTTTTTGTTGTTTTGTTAACATCAAACACGAAGGCACGCAACCAATGAAACGTTTTCGTTTCTTAAAATAACACTTTTTTTAAAAAAATCTACTGCCGTAAAAAAAAAACAATCAAAAATATATACAATGACAATAAATTTTTAAAGCCAGTTTCAGTTTCATCAATTAAACTACTAAAAATCGGTAC
Source organism: Tetragnatha montana (assembly GCA_963680715.1). Classification (NCBI taxonomy): domain Eukaryota; kingdom Metazoa; phylum Arthropoda; class Arachnida; order Araneae; family Tetragnathidae; genus Tetragnatha; species Tetragnatha montana. The sequence continues at coordinate 26,267,902 of OY796682.1, forward strand.
CGAAAAGCTTGCAATACAAGGGGAAATTATTTTCAAGGCTGAAAATTTTAAAGCAAAAAGATTTTTCATAAGAGTTTTAAATAATAAAAAAAGATTTGTAATTAGAAAATATTAAAAAAGTAAATAAAAATCCTTTACATAATCTTTAAATATTTTTAGTTATCTTTTAATTAAAGAATAACAATTGCTGACGTAATCCCCTTTCTTGTTTCAGTTTGACTATAACTATTTTAAGTCATTCGTATATGTTCGATACAGTTAAGGGATGTGGTAACCGTAGAGAATGAATTTAAAATATTTCTTTTGATTTTAATATTTTTATGATATTTGAGTAGATGAGAAGTCATGATGTACAAGTGACAATAATAAGAGACCAGTTTTTATACGAAATCAGTTTGATGTTCGCTTAATTTGTGGGATGACAATGTAAGTTTTCTTCATCTACGGGAATTTTAATTTTGCTTAGTTTATTAATGCACATTTTTCCACAGTGTCAGCGTATAATGAACAATTTTCTTAATTTTTACCCCTTATTTTATCCGTTTAGAATTAAAAAAAGAGTTAAACCAAAATTGTTTTAGTTTCGGAGATATTTCATATTTTAATTTTTTAAGATTATCTCTATTCTAAAGAAGTTTTTGGTAAACGGTGTCCAGGAAAAAACGTTTTAATTACCAATTCGTATAACATAATTTTGGTATCAAAAGGTCCGGATTCTTTCGAGGATGTGCAAAAGGCTGTTGGATTTTTTTTAAATACTCAATTTTAAAATATTTCCATTTTTTTAGATTACTGATAAGGTCGCGTTACAAAGCAAGTACCTACTGTCAAACAACTTATTATGCAACCAATCAAAACGACCAATTGACACCATATTTTATGATGAAACAAATTTGTTTCACTTTTTAAAAAAGTACTTTCTAAATAAAATATCATTCAAAGACTGATAAAAGTATTCTAAATCTTACAGATATGCTTTTTCATACTAAAATGTCACACATTTTGTCTGAAATTTATAATTTTTAGTCTGATGAAATTAATTGTAAACATTTAATGTCAAGTAGGTTTTGTGGCTTATTATTTTCAATGGCTTAAAAGGTATTGTTTAAAAAGTCTGGGTTTAAACAAAAATATGAGTGATAAAATACTAGGTACGTATACTAACGAATTAATAGGTGGTTCAATATTGAATTTAAAAGATTCATTGGTGTACGGTTTTTTTCCAGAATGTTGATTAACAATAGTTATTTAAGAGGTGCTGGATATTTTTAAGGAAGATTATATTCAAGCAGACAACATCCCTTACCCACAAATAGAATCATTCAGGGTATCGTTGAGAAGAAATCCAAAAAATATCTGCCAGATAATTTACAAAAGGTGAGAGTCCTTTTTGCCTAAGTGTTTATGAACTCTTCTTGTCACAACCAATTACAAAGTCTACTCCTTTAACATCATTCTTCTCTGAAGATCGTATATACGTAGTTACTTTTCATACAACCGAACGGTTAGAGTGAGTCTCACTTTTTCATCGTTACAATGTCAAAAAGAAACACTTTACGAAATGAAACTTCTCCCCCCCAAAAAAAGGGGGCGGACGACAATTCTTTTAAATGTTCTATGCCTCTAGGCCACCCCCACCCCCCCTCAATATAGCAATGGTTCTAAAAGAAGACTTCACAAGCCCTTCACTCAATAATTCAAGATGGCGCAATTCTCTTTATTACTAATTCATTCCTTTTCGGCCTAGCCCTGAGATGTTACAAGTGTCGGGTTACTTGCAGACTATTTTTTTATGCCTCCCACCTCTTTTCGTACGACGAAAGAAAGTTCGAGATGGAAGAAACGTTCTTGAGAAGTGCCTGATGTCCGGGCATTATATAAAACCCGTTTTAAAAGTAGAGGATTGAAAATATTTGGATTCAATTAAAACGTTTTTGTTTTTAAACTCTTCTTTTAACCACCGTCTTTGGTTTCTTATTAAGAGTTCCAAAGTTTCAAAATTTTCTTTTCTTTTATTCTTAGTTACAATGTTTTTATGATGCTTTACCTAAATGCGCTCTATAATTAACAATGTCTAAATGATGCTTTCATAGTTTTTAAAACTACGAGTATATTAAATTGAGTCAGCTAGATATAAGTAAATTAGTTATTAATTAGTAGGATTCATATTTGATATTTTCAAGCAACATATTTAATGCTTTCATGACCTAATAATAATTAACACGAATAAACCATTTTGTAAGAACATTTTAGGCCATAAACGTTTCAGATATTACCTTTGATAATCATCCAAACCCTAAATTCCAGTGATAATAAGATTGGTGAATTGAAATAACGATTTATTCATAAAAAACACATTAAACATAATGATTCAAGTTTATTCACAAAAACTAATTGTATTAAGCTGAATATTTAAAAGTTTAGTCTCATGTAAAGCGATAAATAAAATTCATCAAAGCACGAATTCTAAAAAAAAATATAGATTTTTTACAACCTAGTCGATAAAAATCCCAGCTCTTTTGTTTATGAGAAGAACTTATTGAATAAAACTTAAGCTTTAAAGAAAGCTTAACACATTATGTTATTATTCTTAAGCATAATAGAAACTCAAAGCAAAAAGTAGAGAATTGCTAAAAAGGTAAACGAAATAACTTAATAATCAGTGCCCAAGTTAATCTTTGACGGTAAGTTTTACGACAAAAGAAAATTATATTTTTCTTAGTAATTCAATTAGGTATTGCTAAAAAAAGAAAGCTTTAAGCTGTTAATGTTCTTCTTAGTTTCAGAATTGTAAGAAGGGAATTTATTTTTTGAAGTACCATTACTGTATTTCTTTGCATCTATTTGTAAGCAATATTTTTTTTGTGCTTAAAATGTACTTTAGAAAACCATTCTCAACATGTTCTGATAATTATTTAAACTTTTTGTCCTAAATGCATACTTCCAATTACAAAAACAATGATAATTTTAAGGGTAAGAATTGTTCATTAAAAATGTTTGCATAAAAAAAAATATTTTTTATGTTACATTCTGTCCCTGCAACATACGTATATAATTTTGAATTTGAAGATTTTTGTACTATCAATCACCTACTTAAAAAAGTGAAAAGTTATAATGTGTTGTACAACGTGCGCATTTATAAGTTCTATGTCAATTTTGAATTTAATTTAATTAATAACTTAATTTAATATAAGAAAGTAAATGCTTTTAAATACTGTATTATCTTGTGAATATTTAAATCATAATTTGATATGAAATGGGCTCAGATGTTTAAACAATAGGAAAACAAAAAGTTGGTACAATATAAAAAAGCTTCTTAGTGATTATTTTGAATTGTCTACCCCTCGTATTGCCTTTGAGAATCTGGATAAGGATCCTGACTTTGTAAGGATAAGGGATAATGATCCTGACTCTCAAAATCCTAGGATTGTTGATTTTGGAAAAATCTTATCGTATTCCCTGAAATAACAAGTAAACAATTATCAAGTTCAAATTTAACTGCTTAAACTTAACTCATGCCTATTAAATCCCCATCAAATTTTAATAAAAGTTATTCCTACCACAAACAGTGACATCTATTAAATATCAGCAACGATCGAGAGTTTTTGCATGATAAATCTCTCCAAGGACTCCAATTTTCACATCAACTTCCTAAATAAAATACTCATTTCTTAAATAAACTTTTCAATTTCCTAAAATAAGGACTCAAGAAGTTTGTCGGGCGACTATTTGAGATGTTCTGTGAATTCTCAACTGTCAAAGAAGTCTTCTCCCAGACACGGAATTGACGCCAATGTCGTGTTCTAAAGTCATTCTTCGTTCCAAGCTAATGGAACCGTCGTTTTAGGAGATGAGTCGGACAGCTTGTCTGTTCCCTCAAGACTTTTGAAGTCGTCACTTTAGATTTTTCTAAAATGGCGACACAAGAGGATCTGGAGTGATATTTACAAGACCAAATAGTCCCTATACGCTTCTACATTTCATGCGTAAGAGTTTTCAATGGAAATTCAGAGAGGCGCAGCTTAATTATACCATTTATAATTAAAGTTAAACGATAGGTATTGTATTAAATTTAATGGCACTACATTATAAATTATATCTTTTAATTGAATCACATTCTATTTTATCTTCTATTAATATATGATTAGTAATAAACAATTTGGAATTTAATTTTATTTATTTGCTGCATGGTCGTTTCATGCTGTTGTATCATGGTAAAATTAATTATCTAACTATAAGCATCCTCTAAAAATACAATAACGCAAAAACTTTCATAAAATATTTCTATTCCTGGGTAAGTTTCATAATCAGTCATGTTAGTATAATGTGGGTAGGAGATTATTGTTTGTAAAATATAAATCTAATTTTAAAAACTCAACAAATTAATAGGCTTTATGACAGTCACAATACGATTACGCTTTTCTTTCAAAGCTCCTGCATTTTTCGCTTCTTTTTTTCTATAATTTCATTTTATTTTACTAAATATAAAAATCCACTGAAATTAAAAATTTAAAGTACAATACATTCTAAAAAACTATATATTAAAAACACCACAATCGTAAAACTAAATTCTTCATTAATTTCCACGTTATTTAATAGATTAGAAAAATCACCAATAAGTTCATAAAACTGTAATTCTGCTCTATATGAAAAATATTCAGTTCCAGTTGAAGCTCTTATAATATCCAGCTGCTCACCTTTTGAAAGAGTCTAGCTGTGTCACCAAATTAGCACTGTTTTATTACCAATGAATACTTGAGATTGTTTTTTTAAACTACTGATAGGCTCTAAAATACTACCAACTTGTCTACCAATAAGAACTTTCGCCAAAGTTAACTCTTTCAAAAGGTGAGACAACTGGTTTTTAAAAGAGCTTCTATCGCAAAATTTTTTAACTCCTTCTAAACTCTCAGTGAATTTACATCGAAGCCATTCCTGCACAATTTCACTTGCGACATAAATATGTAGTCATTACTATGACATTTGTTTTGCTTTATGGCAATCTGTGCATGTTCATTTATTTTGTTTCATCTTCCCCTCATCTTTCAATACTTCCTACCTAAAGTATAGGATGTTATTAAGCATTGCACTGCCAAAAGTTTAAGGAACTTGTTAACGAAACTTCTGAAGTCGTGTGAACACATAATTTATAAACTCTTCCATCAAATAACTTCGATCGCCTTTAGCGCTTGCATGCAGTTCAAACTCAACAACTCTTGACACATCCTCCCGGACTAAATTTGCTTCCAAGCCAGACAGTTTACGCTTCAATAGCTCTCAAATTCGCAATCGAATTGATTCCGAACTTTTCATCACGGACTACCCTTCCATGCACGGAAACAAATATCGCGAGAAACATTCCATTTTACGATACTTCAAACACCACCCCCTTACGACAAACGGAACTTCCGAAAGTTGCGGAAGTTTTTCTCAAAATTTATATCGGCACTGAGCCAATAAAAAAGCGGTAGGAACTTTCTTTTGTCGAAAAAAAGCCCGGTAAAAAAATTTTAAAGCTCCCAGAAAGTTAAAAAAAAGTAGTCGGAAACACAAATAAGAGGATCTGCAGCTTCCGGAGGGGGAACTAGATATCCTTCTGAATATTTTCTGAACTTCGGGAATCGGGGTTTATTTTTTCGCTATCTGTCTCGTTCGGAAGTGTGGAATGGACGGGCAAAAATGGTGACACTCCGATGGCTGAGATATATCCGAAACAAAAGAAGTTGGGTTAGAGCTGATTCCGGGTCCCCTGCCACTTGGATAGAGTAGGATTTGTGCTTCACTGGAGGGACACGGTTTTTTCAGTCTTGCTCTATCGATATTCGGAAATCGTCGGCTTTGCATAGAAAAAAAACCCCTTGGTATAGACTCGGAAAAAGTTTCTGATATCTCGTTTGAAACAGGGTTGCGAATAAATGTTTATGCAAGTATGCTTGGTTCGTAGACCAAATCTTGTGTCACTTTTATTCTTTTCCATCAAAATGTTTGTAATTTGTTTAAAAAATACTTTGGTTACTCTCATCTTACATTTATATATTTAATGCAAAATTTAGTTTATGCCTTATTCTAGACGCTAAATGGCAGCCATTGATGATTTTAAAATTAGGTACAACTGTGAATAATACTTTTTCTTATAAAAATTTTACAACGCACTAAATTTTAATAAAGTCACCTTCTTTTAACATAATATTTTAATTATTAAACTTTACTACACCTAATTTTAAATAACCTCAAAATAAATAATCCACTTTAAAAAAATATAGTGTTTTGTATATTGAATAGTTATCTTTTAAAAGGTAATGAAAAAATCAAAATAAAGCTTTACATTTAAGACGAATCGACAACCAAATTCATTGTTTGAACAAATGTAAATTACTCTTCTATAAATCGCTTGTTTTGTTTTTTTTAAAGATCCCCCCCATCTTTTTCACATGCTTTGTTAGGACGTTCTGTTAACTCGGTGATTGACAATCATGAAAATCTGGTTTAAAAGCATCAAAATAAAATAGATGCAGCTGCTGTTTTGTTTGATAGGGTTTTCGTATTGGTTGGAAAGAATCATGTGACCACATCTCATGGAAATTGGTCTTTATTGTATTAAGCCACAGCATAAAAAATGATTATTTTTCTACTTCATTAGGATTTTAAATAAATCATGGCTGAGCAATGTTTTCTCTAAATATTATATTCCTCGTACAATAAATTTCATAAATATTAAATTTCAAAAAATAATAGAAATTAATCTCTGAGTAAAATTAGCCTAACTATGAAATGCAAATAAATGAGAGAGGAATAAGGAAAACCATTAATAAAGCGCATTACTCTTCCTTTCCTCAACAAATTTCAAACAAGAATAATCCTATGTTAATGGGTCATAGTAAATTGCTACACAAGCTTATCTCCTAAGTACCCAAAACTTCCGTTAAAAGTTCATGACTATGTGCAAGATGTTTTTTTTACTTGAATCTTGGCATGTTATCGTTCCGTAACTCTTGTTTTTCTTCTGATGGTTTTCTTGGGACATTCGAAAGAGTGGCGAGGTAAATATCATTAAAATCTCATCAGACGAGTATATTAGCCAGGGAAATTGACACAGATGGTAGGATTATGAGGCATTAGCATATTCGGCTTTATGTTCGGATACTTGATTAAAAGTTTAAGAGGTCGCTTTTTCTTAGGACGTTGATGTTAATGGTAGAGAACTTAATCAAAGTTAAGGTGCTTGTTTTGTTTGAAGGTTGGTGATAAACAGGAGGTATTTTGTCGAAGAAAAGAATTTGGTGCTATCGCTTTTTTCGTTGGCGGTTTTTTTTATGTAATTTACTAATTACAAGCCGTCCATAAAAAGAAATAAAAGCTACTGCTGTTTTAGTAAGCAATGATGATCTGTAGCTAAACTAGTTACATTTAAGAACTTCACTGTTTATTAACTAGCTATCATATTCAACCTGATATTATCTGAGTTATTTAGGATTCTATTTTCTGTTTCGAAAATGAGTAATATAACAAATGCGATTTGAGTATATTTTCTTTACTGAACTATAATTTTTTGTACCCCTATAGTTAATCTTAAAGGCTAATTAAAAGGGAAAATTATTGTAAAAAGTTAAGTGAAAGTGTAATTTTTATGAGAAGTTTAAAATAGTTTTAATGAATTAAACTATCAACATTTTAGATACAAAATAAAGTATTAAAAATACTTTTAATAAGTAATTATTTTTTATAAAAGCTAAAAATACAATTTGTCGTTGAACTTAATCTGAGAATGAATATTCTACCATGGGGAGGAAATTAATTCCTTTTTTTTCTATTAAATCATCAGAAGTATTCAAAAAATGATTTTCTTTGGAGATGTAGCAGATAAGTATATGTCTTCTTATATCCGAATTGTAGTTACTTAAAATTACCTACTTAAAAAACATTATTAGAAGGCATTTTAAATTTAGAAAAAAAAAATCCAGTTTAAAAATAAGATTGGAGTTTGTGGATATTAAGGAAGAAGAATATTATAAGTTTGCTAAATTTATAACAAAAATGAGGTTTTTAGTTATAACGACACATATTATAAACAATAAAAATAGATATATACGTAGGTAGGTACTGTCTACCTATAACAAGATGAGCTCTCGTTTACATTTCTTACATCCATTCGTTTAGCATTGTTTCTATAGCAACTACTACAACAAGGCTACTAGTCCAGAGCTCATCTTGTATGCTTGTAATAGACAGACAATATAAGATATTTTTTAAATTTCTGTATTTAAAGTCAGCTCAACTAAATTAATATAAGTATTCTATAGTAATTTCATAGACAATTTAATATTTAGTTCGAATAAGATACTGCAAATTAATTATAATAGTAAAATTAAATGAAGTACGGAAATGAAAAAAAAATCTTAAGTTTCTATTACCAAATATTAATGATGAAATCATATTTTCTTTTAAGCTAGCATTTAATTTGGAATCGTAAATTAGATCTGCATAATTATGAGAATAAAGATGCAACATCACAAATTCAGATAGTCCCAGTTTGCTTTCTTAAAAAACTCTCAACAAAAACAACTTTCTCATCAATATTCCAATATCCTGAGTGAATTTCAAGGCTTTATTTTTCAATACATCTTCTTACTCTGATCCCCATTTAATTTCCAACGATCACACTCTACGCATAGAGTTATATTTACAACTAGTTTTTTTTTTCATAACTCAAGCACTTTCGGATATTCTCAGAGCAATTCCACCTTCAGAAAAGAATATCGATCTTCAACAAACTCCTTAAATTATTCAGAACCGTGTCTGCTCAACATTCAAAATCGATTCATGAGATATTCCTTTTATTTATGCACAAGAAAAGGAAAACAAAAATGGCTCCTTGCAATTTCCAGAAGACATCCAAAGAAGTGAAATCGATTCATTTGACTTTATATTCGAATACATGCTCGCAGTTTTCTTTCAATTACTCCAGCCTCATCTCAAAGATTTATTCTTTCTCCACTTTTACCTTTACAGCAGCCGTCAGACGTTCTTTACATATACGTAATTGCGAGGTTTTTCGTGTTTCGGGTAACCTTAATGCCGTCATTACAGAGAATAAGTAGCGCTGTATGTTTCCTTTGCGATGGCCCCTCATTATTTAAAAGTTGGGTTCAGATTACCTGAAATTTTAAATATCCTTGAGGCACTAAGTCATTTTTTTATGTTTTTTGCTTGTCTGGAGGAGTTTAAAGTAGTTTGCTATACATTATGGGACATTTATTTCACTTCATTCAATTAAATTCTTGACTTGGGGAGATCATGATTCTTTATAATGGAGATTATGTTGATCTTTGGTGATTTTTTAGAGTAAATGTAAGCAATAAGCTGAATGAGCTCTTTTGATGTAAATGGTATGTGGATTAATTAGTTTTTACCGACGCAAAAATTAGAGATCATTGCTATAAAGATCTTAAAAATATTACGCCTTATTGAATTATGAATGCATATGTCAATAAAAATTTGAGGCATAAAGTGCACGATGTGAAGTTATTACATTTAATAATTATTAAAACTTCGTTTTAAATATCAAGTTTTTCAGTAATAAATAGTTGAATGTATATCAAATGAATATTTTCTAGTACATTTAATAAAAAGCTTTTAATTAAAAATTTTAATTTTATTTTTCCAGAGTTTTTAAGGAAAGTATTTCTCGAGTATTAAAAATGATTATAAAAGTTATTTTAAAATTTAAAATAATTATGAGTGAATGCGTGGAAGGCTTTTTTTTAACAAACTTATTGCAGTTCTACTATTTTCCTACTTTTCTTAAGCTAATGTTAAAATAATTACACATTGTTAGTTGTTTTCTTTTTAAGTTATATTTTTCTTTAAAAATTACAAAATTACTTTAATTTTTACTTACTTAATTACTACATTTACTCTTAATTACTACTTACTTAAAACTACTTTTAAATTTTTTTTATTTATTGGTAAGGAAAAAAAAAACTAGCATAAGTAATAGTTAACTGACTATACATGACTTAAATATAATCAAGGATATCAAATGAACTATATCAAACAAATCAAATACTTCAATTAACCACTAAATCAATTTTATTAATGTCAATAACTTTGAGTATTCTTATTAGTAGAACAATAAACAATACATTTAGAATAATAAACACCAACCTACACTAAACACAACCCTACTCTAAGAAGACCTGAACCAGCTGTAAATTAATCAGAATGGGTTTCTGGTTACTTAGGTAGGGAAAGAGGGATACATTCTTGTACATAATTAATTTACCTAAGTTTAAAGGATATGAGCAACACGAGGGTTGGGCATAAAAGAAAGTTACAAGGCGTAATGAAATGTTAGTGATACGATGTCAACATTATTAGGGACACTTATAAGGAACATAATTCAAGCAACTTGCAACTTTCTCTCTAATGAAAAGCTATGTTACTTGTCAGGATCTTTATCGATAAGACTGTGAAACAACTAAGCATCGTAGTACAATATTATTAATCATGGAAGATATAAATGAAGCAAAATGTCCCTCTTATAGGATCCCTGTTTGAGTTTTCAATAAGGAATTTATTTGTATTTAGTGTTTGAATAAAGGAACATTAATGCTGGTAAACATCATATATTTCAAATTAAAATGTATGGAATGGTTTGTTGTTATTTAAAGGGGGTGCAGGAAAAATTTAAGACAAGATGAAGTTAATTATTAGTGAATTTGCATATAAATGTGTAAGTTTTGGTTCTAGGTAGTTTTAGATTATTTAAAAAATGTACGTCATTTTCAAATGACGTATATCCATACGTATTCAGGAAACACACACACAAAAAAAAATAAGTTAAGTTAATTGTTGACAAGAAAATCAGCACGTAGCTTTTTAACAGCTTTTTTAAAAATTATTTATTATCTTTTTTAAAGCGTTATCAAGTTAACTTTTCTTTTTAAACTTCAAAGGTTTTCTTAAGTAGCAATGATTTTGAGGGTATTAAAATAATCTAGGAGGGATTATTTTAACGTACAAAAAAAAAATAAGAAAACAACAGCCGTATGTTGTAATTCCTGAAGATGAAAGGTAATAATTCAACATAAAAACAAAAACCACAGAAATGTTCGAAGGAAAACAATCAAAGGGAAAATGAAAGAGGTAAAAAAGAAAAGGCGATAACAAAGCATTGTTTTGAAAAGAAATCGGAAATTTCCTAATAGTTTTAAAAATTTAATGATCGAAACAAAGAACGCTCAATTAAATCCAAAAATAGCCTCAAATCAACCATCCTCAGCTCATGATTACCAGTCAAAAATAATTTACACTTTCACCCAAAACCCAGTATTTAATTTCTCGCCTTCTCTCATAAAAGATGTATTCCACGTCAGGCCCTGACGTCATTCCTTGTTAAGTGACGTCATTATTGCAGCCAGGGCTACCCGGACATCGCGAATATGGAATGCCCCGTCCCCCACACCATTCCTCGCGCCCTCTAATTACACCGTTGCCAGATTAATTATTCAATGTCTTTGGCTTCATTAGTGGCCGCGGTGGCGTAATTTCGTCCCTTCTTTTCGCAACGCTGCTGTGGCAACGATCAGAGGCCAAGAATTCGGAGCAATCAGCACCTGATGGATGGTGTTAGTTTGGTTAAGATTTATCGGAAGATGGATGTCTAGAAGGCACGTTAATTTTCAGAGATAATTATTTTCAAAAGGACTGAAATTACTTTTTTCAGTATATAGGTAGGCGATAGGTTTTTTTTTTGAAGAATGTCCAAACTGAAGTGAGTAAATGATAGAATTTCATTAATGGAATGCGCAAATATTAATGCCCGAATACGTAATCTTTGGGGCATATTTCTTGGTATTAAAGTATTAGATCCTTTAAAGAGAATAAAATATTTCAACCTTTTTTGGTGATAGTATTCCTTAGACTCGATAATTTCCTACTGCAAAGGATTGGATACAGAAATCATAATACTGTTTATCTAAAACTAAAACTTAATTTTTTATGTTTATGTAATTATGCTTTTTTTTAAAAACTTATATCCTACTATAAACATTCAAATAAAATTCTTGCGCTTATTATTATACCTAAAGTGGTCAAATGATCCATTAATATCAAATGTTAAGGTGAAATTAAATATAGTTTTTAGCTTGTAACTTAGGAGGATATGGCTATAAAAATATCTCACTCAACCATAATCACAAGGTCCATATGATGGCTCGGAATGATTTTCGATGTTTCTTGAAAATGTCATAAAATTTGGTTGAAAATTATCGAATTGATGAAAAATATTTGGACATATTCCATATCAAAACAAAGATAAAAATATTAAACAATTTCGTTTTGTTTTTTCACTGAATTATTTCACTGCCTTCTCATAATAGACCTTTTCTTCAGAAATATATTGCACCTGATAAATTTCTCAATAAAGATTTTTTTTATTCTGCATTATTTGGTGAACAAAATGTAAAAAAAATAAATAAACATCTTTTAATTAAAGAGTTAATAAAAATATACCAAACCTTCCTTGAAAGTACAGTAGAACTCCAATTATCCAAACTCCGATTATCCGAATCGATCCGAATGTTGCCTTCTCATTTAATTAATTAAAAAAAATATAGCTTTAAGGAAAGAGAGATTTTCTCCCATTTTTAACATATATGCAGCAATTAATTAAAAGAAACCTTTTTTGGCAAACCTCCAATTATCAGAATTTTTGATTATATATACGTACTATGGAGTCCTGTCCCAACTGATTCAGATAATTGGAATTCTACTAAAGTTAAATTAAAAAAATTACTACGGTACTTTTACAAATCAGAGCTATTAAAACAACTTCACAATTATGGGACTAGCAGATTATAGTTTATTTCTAAAAATTCATTGAGCCCTACTTTAAGATTTTCCAAGATAACTTTACCTTTTTATTCAATTCAAAATAATAATAAATTTATTTGCTCTTTTCATTTAAAAATGTCTATATCGTACATGCATATTTAACCAACGGAGTTCCAAAGAAACTTAAATGAATTCTCAATAAAGGAAACCTAAAACTATTGACTGCACTTAAAAGCCTCAAGCATAAGCATGTCTGGATACTTTCCAAATTCTAGCCAGAGAGTTCATTGAACAGACATGTCTGTTCTTCCCCTTCTGTGCCTTCGTTAAAATCCCTAAATTCAGGGCGGCCTGTTTTATGTTGGGTCCTCTCCCCCGTCTTGCTCTATTGTCTTTTGAGAAAGAGCAATGGAATTAAGTAAATTTAATTCCAGGCTTTGATGTAAGGCATTGGAGGAAGAGATTAAAGTGAAGAAAGTTCAGTAATCATTTTGATTATGAAGTAATAATTTAATGGAATTTAGAAGTTTAATATTAATAAAGTATTTTAACTGATTAAGTAGTGTAAACATGTTAAGTAGTGTTCAGTTTGTTATGAGATCTCATTTAATTAATTTTTGGAGATATTAGGTTCTTAAAATTTTGATGAACGAGGCGTCTGTCATTTTAAGGTGGTCTAACCAATAAAATATAAGAGTAAACTATTTATAATAATATATTTAATAAGTTACTTATTTTAGTGGTGAAGATAGCATCTAAAAAAACTCAATTGATACTAATATAATGAGTGTAGTGCAAATAATTTACTCTATAACAGCATATAACGATTTTTACTCAATAATTTTTTATTAAAGTTTTTTTGATATTTTTTCAGCTTTTATTTCTTTTTCTTCTTGTTAAAAATTCAGAGTTACTAATAGGGGTAATAAAGTCTTTTAACTTCCTTTTTCACTCTTTTTCTCTAGAGTAGACGGCGGAAAATAAAAACCTATAAGCGGATCTTACTGATTTAAAAATATTAATTATGAGTCAAAAAAAGTTAGAAACTATAAGGAATTATTATTCAAGTTCAAAGTATAGGACTTGCAAAAAAAACCTTTATCTTTCTTTTAAAGTTTCAAAGTACGTAGGGGAGAGTGGGGATACTTGAGCCACTTGAGCATAATTTTTCATTACAAAGCTGATGACATGTGAACATATTTATAGTTTTTCACATGTGATAAAAAAAATATCACACCTAGGTTCCATTTTGAAAGAACAACACCACAAATTAACTTACTTAGTATGCAAGGCTATTTACTTGTCATTTTATTTTTAAAATTCTTTTTCTTCTCTATCTCTATTTAAAACGTAATTTTTTCAAAGCAAAGTTTATATAATGTCATACGTAATTGATAACTGATGCATTATTTTTATTTTAATATGGTGTTAAATTATCAATTTATTATTTTTTAAATGTTATTTTTAAAACCGTTTTAGAAATTTTAGTTTAAATATTTTCTTAATAAATAACATGTATGTTCAATGCAAAAAAACTGTTCATAAATACATATTGTAAGAGAAGAGATATTTAGAAAAATACTGCAAACAATATTTTCACTTCCTTGCATCCTAAAAGTCCCACTACCATATTTGTTTAACCTATTATTTTAAAGTAAGGTATGGACTACTCAGAATTCAAACCAGCATTACTATTATAATAAAGTACTATCTCATATATCCGAAAATATTTAACTTAAACTCTGTCGTGAAATCAGTTTACGCATTCAGATTTCATGTTTAGTTACATGTGATAATTATGGAATTACATGTGATATTATTATCACATTCGTTGTGAATTATTATAACAATATCCACAGAGAAATATCCTAACAGAGGGTCCACAAGGCTATTTTCAAATTCTGTACAGGTGTGAGGGCAGCAAGAGAAACTCAATGATTGACAGATAGGTAGGCAGTACATTTTGGTGGTCACAAAGCTGTGATTGGCTGTGACGTGTTCATTCAACCTATCCTTTCTGAGGGATATTGGAGAATCAAGTTTTTTTCTCCGCCTCTCGTGTCGTGAAGCGATCCCAGCGCCAAAATTCCCTCTACCTGTACAATATTTCATACTTTTTCGATTTCTATTACGGCCTATGGCCGTGGACTCTCTGTTCTAGTACTCTGTGACAATATCCTTAGTTACTTTACACATGCTTACAAAAATCTAAAAATGTAAATATCTGTGCCCGGCCATTTTCAAAAGCCCACACTCATGAGAAATTTTCGATTTACCGACGATAAAAGCCCCGTCCCGACTACCTGAGGTTCTACTACTATATTCACAGCTTCAATTCGAATTTTAATGAGAAAAGTTCTCAAACACCCGCGAATCGACCTAAAAAAATATTTTCTTCAAAGAAGCTGAAAGAAATCTAAATATCATACCTCAGAAACACCCATCCACAGAAAGATACACATCTCTCAGCTCTCACTCCCATCATTTTCACCTCCGTTCGCTATTCAATTCCAGGCGAAGAAAAAGAGGATCCGACACTTCTATTCCCTCACCCCATCTTAAAAAAACTCCCCCAGGTCCCCATGATATCTGAGGAGAGGTCTCGGAGAAATGGAAGGTCGTTAAAGTAGAAATATCGGCTGTTCTTTTTCTGTAAAGGTTGAGGTGTTGCTGTAAATGGGGGTATGCATATGCCCATTATGGGAAGGATATATTATACGCCTGGAGAAAGGAGGGATATGGCAAGAGTGGATAAAATTTTGTGTTTTGTGGTGTTTGGTAGGAGGTGGGATGTTTCGAATGTGGGAGGTAAAGTGGGTTAGAGTTCAATGGATTTTAAATGTTATTAAAATGTTTGGATATGATGTAAGAAGTTTTGAATTCAGTAAGCGTTTAGGCTAATTAAAGGGGTTCTCAACCGGTGGATCGCGAATAAATCAATACTTTATAAATAATTTATTAAATCTATTTAGACTGTATAAAATCACTGGTTTTATTACTTGTATAATTATCAGCTGTTTGCTGATATGAGATTAAGTTGATAAATCAAGATAAAACCAAATTAATTGAGGCTTGCTTGCTATCAGCAGTTTAAGGAATTTTAGCTAATTAATAAACTTAACAACTAAACATCCTTTGAACAATTAATACAATTCATGCTAACTTTTGAGAATCTTTAAAAATCAGCACTTAAATTCAAGTAATCTTGAAGCGTAAAATTTCGAATTAGCTTACCTGACGACTTTCCCTTGTCACCACGAAATCCCCGTTTCTTGTAAACACCGCACCACTATCCTCTCGAACCTCCCACCTAGGGGTGTCATCCAGGGGTGGTAGGCCGACACTTAAAATCGTTTGCTTCATGAATGAAGAATGCTCTCTCCATCTCTCTTTAGCATCGTCGGCAAAAGCAAGCGAGGCGTGAAGTCCCTTTTGGAAAGGAGTTTGAGTTTACTTTTCTGAGACTTTAATATGCTAAGTGCGTTGTCAACAGAATATTTTCAAATATACCTAATTTAGTTTTCAAGAGTCTTTTAAAGAGTACGGTTGTGCATAAATGTAAATGTAATTATGTACGGAATAGAGTTGTTTCTGTCTACGTTACTTTGCATGGAAATCAAACACATACTTTTACATAACAATTTAGTGATTTACCCTGGAAATTAAATATAATTTTAGGTAATTAATTTTAAGGTTTTCCAAAATATTCAATGAAAATATCATTGCTGCTAAAACAACGATGAAGAGAATCTTTAACCATAGCTATCGAATAATCGATTTTAAAGTGGAGTATATGAATAGATATGATTATTACTCATAGATGGCGGCATGATGCACTTGGTTTTTAACTAGTTAAAATATTTTCGCAACCGAAGCACCGAAAACACAAAACTTAATATTAATGGAACCAATATGTTCTCCAGAACGTAAAATAGGCTACATTTTTCTTTTATCTAAGCACCTACAGTTATTCTTATAGCTATTACTATATAAAATATTTCCGACAAATTGAACACGTTGCTTATATTAAAATAATAAAAATTATAATTAAGTTATCTTCATAAGGTTTTTAAAATATGAATTTGAAGAAACAAAAAAGATCATTACGGGCATTCTGTTGCATTGCTGATAAACGCTTTTAGAATTAAACTAGAATAAGATATTTTATATATGATAATATAGTACTTTCAATTTCATATACTTAATTTATTCTACCTTATTTTTTAAATACAAATGTAGTTTCCTGTCTTACACCATCGATATTTTACTTTTTTTTTCATTAATAAATATTTTTGAATAAAAAATTCCATTACTTTATAGTATTTGATTTTCGGTCTAATAAATTCGTAAGATGAATATTTCAGCAAAAATATTTTTCTTCTAACTTTATTGATACCTGATAACTTAATAAAATGACTTTATTTTACCCCAAAGTGTCCCAAAAAATATGGGAAACCTTAAATTATGATACATTCATTTTGTAATTTTTCATCTTTTTTTTTATCACAACCTAACATTTTTTTCCATGACTGCAGCTCCAAATATATCATCTCATAAAAGTCACTACAAACCCCTTTCGCGATTTATGATCCTCTAAGCACCATGTTTGAGTCCCTCCTAGTTGAAGTAGAACCTCGTTCACTCACTTTCAGATGTGCTCTCAGAGCACAAGTTGTCATAGAGCACTCTACTACCCTGTCATGAAAAGCTGCTTGTTTATCTTGAATGTTGAAGTTTGGACCCTGAATAAACGTTTTGGAGGCAAAACTGAACTGCAATCAAGGGGAAAATTCTCCGAAGTTAAGTCTTGGTGATTAAACACGTCAGGGCATGAAAGTAATTTAAGGTTTAAGAAGTAGTACGCATGGGTTGAATTATGTTACTCTAAATTTAAGGCATGTAAAATATTAACAGGTGATTTTTTTAAGTTTTCTGTTTAATAAAAAGGAATTAAAAAAGATAGTTGAATCGTCAGTTTAAAAAAAGGGAATAGGCCAGTCCTAAAAATGACAAATTTAGTTTTTGGGCTCAAAAGAATCACCAAGCTTCGCTCTACACAAAAGTATAGAAATAGATATAAAGATAACTACCCCCTATAGGCAAATATAACCCCTTGAATTTGGTGAAAACAATGATAATTCATTGTATTTTTTCAGCTAAATTTAAGATTTTTTTTATTCTATGTGCTGCAAACTAAGCCAAAATAAAATTATTTAATATCTTAAAGGTTGTTTTTATTACTTTTATCCAGTAAATGTTTAACTCCATTGATATACGGCCTTAATGAATCAGTTCTACAATACTTTTGAATTTTATTTGCCTTAATCTTTCTATGTCTCACTTTTGTGCTGTGAACAAAGCAGAAATATAATTTAATTGTCAATATAAGTGGTTCTTAAGTTTTATCGAGCTAAAGTTTGAAAAGAAGAGATTAAGGTTCAACAAATTTTCGACTGTACAATAGTTTTGAATATACTTATATTATTTTTTCGATGATTGCTTTGTATTCTAAATAGGGTCCTAAATTTCCAGCAAATACTTGGTAGCTATACAATGGAAATTCCATTTTTTATACAATTGTTTCGATTTTCTCAAAACAGGGTTTTCAGACTTATTCCTTCTTACAAACGGATGATTCATTTATACAAGGTGCTAACACTCATTGTTTGACACAATAAAATAAGAAACAACGTTTTTTTGCACTTAAGAAAAACTAAAAGATTAAAAGCACAATTGTTTCGGAATTTAATTCACCAATATTCATATACTTTTACTAGTTTCCCTTTTCTGTCAGGTGTTTGGAAATCCTGATTTATTTTTTTTAAAATTCTGTATTCAAACCTTCAACCCTCGTTTGGGTAATTTTCCATTAAACTTATCTTTATGTCAACTACTTTCACTGTAACCGTAACTTCAAATTTTTGTATAAATTCTGTAGTCTGGCCATATTGTTACCGCTGATGAAGGGGATCGTAGTATCCCCGAAAGAATTGTACTTTTAATCTTTTAGTTTTTTTTAAATGTGCAAATAAAAGCTGTTCCTTATTTTATCATGTTATCAACTTGCACAATGGATTTTTAATCTTACTCATTATTTGGTTTAATTTAATAAATAACAGAAATTGGAGAAGTAAATTCATATTTTATGAAAATATTTTAATGTGTCGTGTAACAGATGAAATCAATTTTAAGAACCTCAGTGGAAAAAATAATTTAAATATGAATTAGACGTTTTTCATAATGGCATTATTTTGATTACTTTAGAAATGGTATGGGTATTAAGAAGGATTTCACTAACACCATTAAAATTATCAACTTTCTGAAACAATTTTTAAGAGACAAAATCTCTTATCCAAACATATTTACCTATAAAATAATTTTCTGTAGTTGAAGTCAAATAAATATATAAAATTAAAGAAATAATTAAGCATACAGTACGCAGAAACAAGACCCTTTCAACTGATAAAAACTGAACTGATCATTCCAATTTTTAAATCATGGTGACTGGAATAATTATAAACAGGAAAAAAATATCTAGATGCAAATTGCGGTTGATTAAAAAATATATTTATCATTCCATGTTTTTACATCAAGAGATTAAAGCAAAATGTTATTTTACGGAATTTATTCCAATACGCCTGTTTTGGATTTTTTAATGAGAAACTGCATTTTCATTAAGTTTTATCTCTCTTAATTACGAATTTCTTATAATTGAGAGGTAAATTCTAACGATATGTACGTTTTGAATAATAGGTAGTACTTTATTTTTAAATGTTTTCAATTGATTTAACCATGATTACATACTTCTAAGCATCCAAGATAAAATCCTAAAAGGTAATTGGACAGCTTATCATTGTTAAGGTTTAGTGTGAATAGTCACAAAACCACCAACACAGAAAATAAAAATGTGAAAATCTATGCTTAACAATGGCTATATTTAGGTCAATTACCAATACCTGTTTTTCAATCGTTCTTTATTCTACTTCTTGAAACACAATTTGTTATAAATGTTCGATTTTCCAAACAGTTAGCGTGGGAGAAAAAGACGTGAAATTAACAAACTAGGAATAGTTACAGGGGAGTGGGATGTGATTTTCCTTTTGAAATGGAATTCTTTATAGCTTTATTGTATTTCAATGTTAACTTGTTAGAAAGGCTGGTTACTTTAAAGAAATCTCTTTTCCTGGAATATCAGATTATGAAATGAATTTTGGTTAACATATTCATTTTAAATTATGAATTTATAATTAGTTTTTGCATAAAACTTATGTTGTTAAGTAAATAATAGTAGAAACGATTTTATAAAACACTAGCGCTTTCAGCGCTAGACCATGGCCACCTAAACTAATAAGGCCGTAGAAGCTTGAAATCTGAGTGATGTCATGCCTTTTCTTTCGCGTCATCGACGCGTTTAAGACAACAGCGCAACTCCAGTCTGGAATCTTGATCGCCCCACCCTTTACAGTCTGATTGGTCTCCACAACTACGGTGAAAACGTCACTTGAATTAGCCACACCGACACACGTGCCGAATATTTCAGATGGGTGAAAGTTTGATCTGAATTAGGATTGATTTGACTTAGGATTGCTAAGAATTACTCTCCTAGAGGAATGACAGAGGGGGTTAAAGAGCAGAATAATCCTGATCTGAAATTTGCACACAATCCTTGGATTGGACACCTTAGATTGGACCTAAAACCAGCAAAATCTTTATGTTGATGATAACATAAAACTGATTGAAAAGAGGAAACATCAGTTAATATTTAACCCCCCCCCCTCCATTGTAATCGTAAATTTGAAGGCTTAAAATATGCCCGATCATGAGTTTTAAACCAGGCCCGATTTTTACAATTTTATTCAAAATTTAATCATTAAACCAGATTTTAGTGATCACTGATCAAATATGATCATTAAAATTAACTCTGCATAAAACCATTTTCAGGTCTTAAGGGAAACTCTTTTTCGTTCTGCAAAACGAAACTACACAACATAAAATTGTTTATAATAGAGCACAGAATCAACTTGAGGTTCGCGATCTCTAATTCACTTTCTCACTTCTGAAATATTCGACACGTGTGTCGGTGTGGCTAATTCAAGTGACGTTTTCACCGTAGTTGTGGAGACCAATCAGGCTGTAAAGGGTGGGGCGATCAAGATTCTAGACTGGAGTTGCGCTGTTGTCTTAAACGCGTCGATGACGCGAAAGAAAAGGCATGACATCACTCAGATTTCAAGCTTCTACGGCCTTATTAGTTTAGGTGGCCATGGCTAGACCCGGCGTTGCCCGGGCGCAGTAAAACTTTATATATATATATAATTAAGGCAAAATAATTTTTTATAATTAGAACAATCACATAAATGGGCCAGAAACAAAACTTATATCTGTTTATTATTAAACTTATATATAGATTTGCAGTAATATCTAGATTAAATTAAAAAATTCAAAGATGAGTTATATATATATATATATATTATATATATACCTACCTATAGCGCACGCGCTATCCCGGCGTTGCTCGGACATTATTGACGGGCTGCGCCCGTACTTAGTTCCTTTGACAGAATCTCATACACTTTGAAACTGTTGGGAAGTCTTATTTGTTAAAGCAATATAGCATTACCCAGACTGCACGACAAAGAGGCCCGCTGCTTTACCATCCATAAAAATGGATTCAAACAGTTAAATGAATGTATTCGAAGATTCTAAGAATTAAACAAAATTCAGTAGGCTTATAAAAACTTTTGGTGGCTAATGATTAAGAAATTTGTCTAAGAGCCTAAGTTTACAATCTAATGGAATAAAAGATATCTATCAATGACGACCATAAAAAGTTCATACCATTTCAACTCATATTACCAATTTCAACCATATTATTTGGTGACCAAAACAGCTGAGCGATAAATTATAGGACACATAACATAATTAAGCCAAACAAAAACTACGGTGAGTTCTCGAGTAAGAAATCCAGAAACTTTTATAAAAAAGTAAATAAACGAAGTATAGATTTGCTCTGTAAGAAATCTACAAACAAATATAATCGTGAACTATACAAAAAGGTTCAACATCATCAAGAGCGAAACATAAGAAACAGACGGCGTTAAATGAATAAAAAGGAAATTTTTGTACGAAAAACGGAATGAAAGTAATATATCAGAATAGTAAGAAGCACTCATAAAATAAACACGAAAAAAAGGCCTTCCCCCTTCAGCCACTTCGGCGCCTCCGAGAGTAGGAGAAAGATTTTTCGACCAATCACATACGTTGTCGGCACAGACTCACAATTCACAAACAAACAAGGGATTTCGATTTTATTATTTAAGATGAATATACAGAAAAAAAGTAGTGTTACTCTCTACCTCTTACAGAAGTCTTGTCATTGATTGAAATGATTGATAAATAATTATTGAATAACCTGTATTTTTGCTAAATGCATAATGTATTCTTAAATACATTATTTTGAACGGCTTTTTAAATAAAGGTGTACAAAAGAAAAGGAGTTAAGATGAACTGTGTGAATACATATTGTTATTAGTTCTTCGATCGGATAGATGCAGACCGGTTTCAAAAAATTTAAATTTTACCACATTGATAGGGTTTTTATGATTTAAATCAAATGTTAATTTTTTTTAATGATTGATTAATTGGAGTTTTAAAGCTCTCTGACCTTAAAGGTTAAGAATATTTAGTCAACAAACGTAAAAACTGAGGCACACACTAAAAATCTAATAATAATACCTATATAATAAAAAAAAGTAAATATTCTCAAAGGTTATGAAATTTTAAAAAAATGCATGTTACATGATTAATTTAGTACAAAAAACGTATTTCAAAATAAAAATTAAATGAAGAATATATTTAGCAAAACCTCTATTTTTTTTTTATATAGCAAACTATATATTTTGTTTATCTTTCCTGTATATCATTTTATCCTGTAAAACTGTTTCACCTTTATAACATGCTTTGCACAGTGAAGCACACTTCCCGTAGAATTTACGGTTTTAACTGGCAGCTGGGTTGGTTGTGGAAAACCGTAAAAATCGTAAAAATTACAAGGTAAATTCTTAAAACAACGGCGTTTTACCATTTTAATCCATGCTTTCTGCTTTACAAGGTAAAACACCGTTGTTTTTACGGATTTACTTGGTAATTTTTACGGTTTTCCACAACCAACCCAGCTGCCAGTTTAAAACCGTAAATTTTACGTGATTTTTTTTTACAGTGCAAACAATCGAAACACATTTTTGTTAACCCCCCCAATAACTAGGAACATTGCTTAAAAACTTTATTTTTAGCTTTTTTTAGGGAGACCGAAAATGTGTGGAATGTTTGTTTCTCTAACTTTTAATAGTATAAAAGATGTTGACAATTTACCAATGATACCTAGCATAAAGAGGCGTATATAAGAGGAGGACGGACCCCACTATTTAAAACACGTTTTAATTTAGAATAGGTTGAAGCCAGTGCTAAGATTGGGGGGACATCATCCCTACTGATCCCTACAAAATATTTTGTTTCTAACAAAAAAAATAATAAAGCCCCCCAAAAAATAGAAAATTTGATTTTGAAATTGTGGAATCATATAACACTGAAAATGAATTTGACCCTATTTTAAAAGATCAAATTAAAAAAAAAATTCTGGGGAAGGACCCCCAGCCCCTTTATAGTGAAAAGTTACAGACAATTCACAAAAACTTGGGACAAAAGTTAATTAGTTGATTCAGATCCTTAAAATATTTGAATGAAGGCTTAAATAAAAAAAAAAAGATTGCTTGGGGGGTGGAACTTAACCACGTTTTTCTTTAATAGCACTCTGGAAAGGAATCCCGAATCCTTAAGTCGTCGTCCCAATTTTCAGGAGCTGACGACTCCAATCTCTCTATAATGTGTTAATAAAACCTCTGCCTTAATATAACTGAATATATAGCTGAAAAAACACTAATCTTGAATTCATTTGAATTTGTAATTTTTTTTTACTTTTATTATTTTGTTAATTGAATTTTTAATTAAAAAATAAATTTTTTAAAAGATTTTATTTTGTTTTGTTAGAAGTGCTTAACTACTACTTGTACTAATAGTACCTAGATCTAGAAACATGAAAGCATAATAAATGAACATATATAACAAGGATATTCACGCCTTCTAAACTACATATACTAAGTTAAAAAGTGCAAATGAAAAAAACATTAGAAAACAAGTCTAAGTAATGTTTCGAAACATTCCAAATTTACTAATCAATATCTTTGGTTTTTGTGAAAATAGGATTAGCAGACATATAAATAAGTAGATCCTAAATAGAAAAAACAGATAAATCAAAATAAACATTCCTAGAGTAAAATATTCCTTAGTTTAATGCAATACAAGATCAAACTTAATCTTATTTTCAACTCACTCAAAGATTCCATGAATTGCTAATCTCATGTCGTTTGTAATAGTAGGTTAGTTTCTCTGAACAAATAGGTATTAGTGATAAAGATAATGGATGGTGTTTAAAGTGAAATCAACCTGTTACTTAGAAACCATGTTCATATTTACCCCTACCATCCAGCTTTCCTTTCTTCCTCTAATCTTTTCGACCGTTTTCATGAAGCTAGGAAATCTACATATTTTTATCCCCATTTTGTTGGAAAAATATTAATTATGATGTTCCATGGAAAATTTACATAATTTTGCAACAAATCGTCATTTATTAGGCCATCATCGAAATTCCCTTAAACTAATACTTGAAATAATAGGTAAGGAAACAAGTTGAAATAATATATGTTTTTTATATTTTACTTATTTATTTGGATACCAGTTTCATTATTTTTTTACAATATTAAAATTATATTTAAGTCTATTATGAACTAATTATAATATTTATATTAAAGCCTAATTATATTTAGCCTCAGGCTGAAAATAATTAGCCAATATTATAACAAAAAGTTTACTTGTACAGAAAACAAAATTACCAATTTTTTCAATATGTTTTTTAAAATTAAGACATATTATAATAATATTAATTAAAATGTAACAGGGCATTAATTTGTAATATTTCAATAATTCAATATCCCATAAAATTTTTACCTGGACTGTTTATTATTTTATACTCCATTTAAAATTACTGAATGGAACAAGATTTTTTCCATTTAAATATCTTTTCGAAACCATAAAGACATGCATTTGAAAAGGGGTTAAATTGTAATATTTCACATTAATTTATAAGTTATGAGTTGTTAACCTAAACGTATTTCGAAAAATCATACTGAAAATAAAATGATTCTAGCTTGTATTAATCTTCAGAAGACATGATTGCATTGTTTGAAAAATTGCTTGAATGCTTTATGAAAGTAGCTGTTCATTAATTCATATACACAAGATCATTGAAGTATTTTTCAAAATGAAATTATATTCCGATACAAATAAATTTCATACCAGAACTAATAAATCGTTACGATAGTCATAATTCTTCGGATGAATAAGTAAAGAAATAAAAAAACTGAGTTAAAGAGTGAGAAACTGTTTCATATAATTGTTTACTTTTCCGAGTATAAACTGTTCTTGTATTCATAAAAAGAATTCTATATGCACATTACTTTGTAATAATAATGTTAGAAAGCTTATTTATGACATACTTTTTTACAATTATCTTAAACTTTTTTAACATTTGGATTATTTTATTTTACAATTAATATTTTCAACTTACTAATGCACCACGAACTAACTATATTTGTTAAATAGACAATTTTAATATTGCTAAATAAAATATCTTAGTTTCGAATAATATTAAAATAAAAATTTCTTCCAAATGTACTTTATTTTGTATTGAGTTTAATTACAAATGATGGATAATAAAGTAATATTGTTTTGAAGTTAAAATGGAACAATTAATGCACGTTTTGAGATTATCAAAAAATAAAGCATTTTTTACCTATTTTTGTAATTTATGAAGAGTTAATAAAATGAACTTCAAGAACAATCACAAAAATCCCTTGGATCAATTTTTTCACACATAAAGTTTACTTGCATACGAAAAATAGGTTATTTTGTAACTTTAACAAACATATTGAAATAATGTGATACCTAATGATTTTCTGAATGTGATTATTTCAACTTGTCTTTACATTAATATAACTGATCAATTAAAAAAAGAATTCATTTGTTCTCACTACAACCTAACTGCAACCGGCTATTGCCTAGGTTGTGGTCATAGAGAGCTATTAGTATATACTATTCTGGTTATACTATATTATTATTAGTATAACTATAGTTTCTTGTTGAAATGTATTATGTATAATGTGAACATATTATGTACTGTTTGTCATGTTTACATTTGTTATTTACATCGTCACACTGACGAAGAGGGTCCATTGTTATCCTCGAAACATGTCTGTTTTTAGATTTTTGAAATCTTTTATTTAAATGTGCAAAAGCAAACGTTGTCTTTTTCTATTACTTAGTTTGCACAGCTTGCCCTCAATACTTCATTAGTTATACTATTCTGGTACTGTATGGTTGTGGTAGATATGTTACGGGCAATGTGATAAATTCAGCGAAATTTATAAATGAAATTTATGACTTTGCCCGCCTCCACTTCGGGCATTATTAATAATGCCCGATTAATCACTTTTCCCGTGACATATATATTTGCTTTTTCCATTCACTAAATCCTGAGGAAACTTCCTTCATCAAATTAAAAGCAAATAACTAAAACCAAATGTTTAGTATAATACTTTCTATCCGTCAAATCATCTGTTACTTTTCTGTTAACACTGACTGATAAAACTGATGACTGATAGAAAAATATTATTCAATAAAACCGCAATACTTTTTCGAAAAAATCTCAAATCATCAAATAAAATTTAGAAAAACATTTTCTTTATTTCGAAACACCAAATCAGCCAATTTCAAAAGAACGAATAAAAACTTTCTAGTATAACTTACAACCTTTATTAACTAAATCCCTTCAAGTGGAACATCCTAAATTGTGTTTTAAGATAAATAATGTCTATCCCTAAGATTTATCTAAAAGATTTTTCTTTCTACTTTTTCTAGATTTTCAGAAAATAAGTTTCTTAGACAGCTTGTTTGCCAACCACATGACACATATAAACATTATTTAACTAACTTTGTATTGTATGTATGTGTACACAAACGTTCAAATGGATTTTTTAATTAATACAACAGTGTCAGTGTCATCGTAAACAGTGAGTTAGAAGCTCAGACATTATCATATCTTCAATTTCATTAGTGTTTCTACTGTATATCAAGTTATGAGTATGGCCTAAATCTATCAAATTCAGGCGTGAAGAATTTGAGTATTTCCTCTGTCTTGAAATGATATTTCGTAAATCCGCCCTTAATCAGCATATTCTAAGAATCTGGAGGTCATTTATTTTGAAGAGCCTGGCATTAAGCTAAGCCATCAGCATTGAATTCAATTCAAATAAATACTCATTTGACATTTCCCGATATAAACAAACATACCTATCCAAAACATATAATTTATTTATCATTTATAATTTCACTAATAAATAATCAAAAAATATTAGAACTTTAAAATTAAAAATAAAAATTAAATATGAAATAGTAACAATAGCACCAAAAGCTACATATTATTAAAAATTCCATGATGCAGTATAATAAGCATTCAAAATATTAACTAATAAAGTAATAAATAAAATTTAAACAAAATAGAATATAATAAGCTCTTTCTGTGGTGCCATAGAAAATAATACCTTCAGATTTTTAGATTAAAAAACAATGAAAAAAAATTCAGAAAGCAAAACATTTGAAAAAGTTTTTTTTTAACTTTGAAGAGTTGGAATTTTCTTTTTTCCCATTACAACCTTTTTTCATTTTAATATTTCACTTAGGAAATTTAAGATTTATTTATTCAGTTAAACTTATCATTATTTTAACTTTAAAAAGTAATCTAACAAAAACCTTTTCTCTCCTAAGAACGCTTGAACAAAAAACGTCACTTTTATTTATTGAATATAATCAGATTATTTAGAAGCAATTTATTTTTAATACGTTAACCGAAAAAAAAACCAGCTTTTGTTTTTCAAAAAGTTAATTTTTAAAAGGTAGGATTTTGCTACGTAATTTTTTATGAATCATAGTAAAAAAAGATATTTTTTAAACAATTTAAAAAGTAAATATTTAATTATCTAGTTTACTTTTATTTAATACTTTATACTTTATTAAGTAATTTGATCAATTAGTCAACTGAAAGAGTCAACAAATGATGTATGAGAAGAATTTAAGATTAGAAAATATTGTTGTTTTGAGATTAGTGAACCTTTGGGATATTGTCATTTTATAATGATTTGGGATTTGTAAGTGTCATATGTATTTGTATTTATTCGTGTTACGGTACTGATTTTGTGTTTTATTGTTAATAAATTTGAATTCGAATTTTTTGAAACACACGAATCAAAACTACTGCAAAGAAAACAACCCAAGACTATGTAAGTACACCAATATGTTCTACAAATTCTTTTGCATTACTGCTACAGAAAAGAAATCTATAACTCTTCAAAAACCCCGTAACACTTCAAACCACGATCTAATTTTCTCTATGCAAAATGACATCCGAGTTTGGATAAATAGAATCCCGTCATTCAGAAAAACACTCAAATTTTCCCCAAACCGCACCCGGAAAACCCACCGACCGTTGTTTACGTGAGATATACTGGGGACAAGAACAGCTTTGCGTCAACGGAAATTAGCTTCCCCTCAAATTACGACAGAAATGCAGGCAAAACGCACTTACAGGAGCTGTAACCTCAACCAAGGCCAATAAAGGAAAATTGAGTTTCTTGTCAGAACCCTGCATGGTGCCTAATGAGTTTCGAATAAGAAATGTTCTTCGTCGTACAAGAGGAAGTGGGGGCTTCAAACTGGTTTTGGGTTTTTGAAGATTAAATGTTTTTCCAGGACTAACTCGTTTTGGTAGGAAAAACGAATTTTGCGATTCGGGTAGGAGATGTTTCGAAAATTGCGGCGTTTTTCACAGAATGATGACTGGTTTTCTCGTTAGCTAGGAGTTATT
Source organism: Tetragnatha montana (assembly GCA_963680715.1). NCBI lineage: Eukaryota > Metazoa > Arthropoda > Arachnida > Araneae > Tetragnathidae > Tetragnatha > Tetragnatha montana. Next base: position 26,296,769 of record OY796682.1, read on the forward strand.
TCGACGTTTTTATCTTGACTGTGCGTGTTATATTTTAAAGATTCTGTACTACTTGGAATACGAAGAGTTAGAAAATATGTTAGACGTTTCTGAGAATTCCGTCTTTTTTGAAGAGATCCTATTTCTCATGTGGTCTTGGTATTAAAATCCAGACTCGCGTCATTTCTTCAGTTGGGAGACTTAAGTAGGACCTTGAGTGATGTTTTTTAAAATGAAAATGAAATACATCAACCAGGAATAAGTTGTCAGTCGTAAGATATTGAACTCATATTTAATATTAGGTTCAATTCCGTTAACTGTCCCGTTAAATACCACCAATATGCTTTTTAGACGCCAAATATTCAAATACCACCAACATTTTATAGGTATTTTGTATTTGATTTAACTGTGGTTTTTCAGTTAGTTTGCAATTTTTGGTAATATTTCTTATTCTTGACGTATAAAACAGCTTTAACGGGGTGTGTAAATGAATTGAACATAATATTAAAAGCTGGCACAATATTGTATTTTTATTAAAATTTAATATTTTATCTGTAGTACATAAAAGTACTTAAAGTTCTACGTATTTCACTGTCGTTGATTACAGTTCCACTTTTTTATCTTTTATAAAACATATGATATCACTAAAAGTAATTCCCAGAGTTACGTTACATAAGGATATTTGCACTAGGTTAAGCGATGTATACTAAATTCAACGAAACAGTCGACAAGAAGGTAAATCTGATGATCAATGACATCACTATTCTAATCCAATTCATCGAAGTAACCGTGGAATGGTCCAATGGAAATGAACCTTAATGCACCAATATAAATATTCACCAATTCTTACTTTGAAAGAGCAACTAACATATGATCATAAGGAACTTTATTTTAACACAAGGGAGAAAAATGTCATTGACTCTTGGCACATCTCCAATAAATTTATTTACTCATTCGGGCCCAGAATTCTAGGATTCAATTTTTCTTTTACATCTTGTTTTTATGCTGTAAAGCACCTTCGTCTCGATTCCAATTTACTCTCTTCGCTTTCTGCTTCTTTTTCATGTGCTGGAATTGTAGTACTTTCTAATATTTAAACTATTCAGAGAATTTCAGTCAATAATGATACAAATTTCGGTTTCTTTTTTTTAGTTCGTTAACTTATGTAAGTCTTCATCGCTACCAGTGTAACATTATTTAATGTTTGTTATGGTGTTCTGTTAAAAGTCCAATATAATACCAGTTTTGTTTTCCAAGACATTCAGGTTTTTTTAACAGACCACTTTTCTCAACTTAAATATCTAGTCCCCTTCAAAATTTTATCTTCAGTTTCATATATATTTTCTAATTAAATTCTGTATCTGCATATTTTTCTTATTCTTTTGTTTTCCTTTAACCTTGGTTAAGAATTCAAATATATTCTACTCACTTATTCAGTTCTTGGTTTCTCCTTTCATGCGTTACATAAACTTTAAATATGCCATCTTCTTTCAAAACCCTTTGGAGTGGGCTTAAAATAATTCCTTTTTGTTAGTCTTACTTTTTTACTTAAGATAAGTTGTGAGTAAGTGATAAATATTTATTTCATTTAAACAAAAATGCAACAGTTAGTTTTATGAAAACAGTTGAAACAGAATGTACAGCTGGTTTTAATTCACCCATATTTAATACTAACCATTTTCGTTTTAACATAATTTGTAGTTGCTAAATTTTGAAGATTATTAATATTTTATCACATTTATAAACTTTAGCAAGAAATAAAAAATCTTACCATACTAATTAAATCTTAAATCTTATTTAAATATAGAAGTTTAAAAATAGAATGCACATAAAAAAATTAGAGAAATTTTACTTGAAATAAAATTTAAAGAAGAGTAATAAATTTTATAATGCTTAGTAATGAAACCATATAAGATAGTACAAAAACTTTGATTTCCTTTTTAAACTTTTATCTCTGTTCAATCTATTAAAATATGCTCGTATCCCAAAGGTATTATTAAGAATATATTATTAATATTATACGTTGACACAATTCTTTGAAATTATAAGTTTATGCATTCAAACAGGAAAACTGAAATCGTGTCGTGAAGCTTCTTAATATTAGTGAACAATTCTAACACTTTGTTTTTTTAAACATATGATCCCCAGAGATCCCTCCTGAAAATTTGTAGAGCGCATTAGAAAACAAAAACAGTCAACTCCGCTTAATTTGATCGTATCGTCACGGTTAATGCTATCAATCGGATAATGTTATCAAAATTAACTGGTCCCGATCACTCCCATTTAAATAAAATGTATCGTTTTATGCGATCAGTATATCGTTTAATGTTATCAAAATTTGATGAAATGCCTTTAAAATCTCCCTTTTTACCGTCGGAAGGCCAGTTTTAATACATAAACATACAAAATAGGTCATTAATGTGTTAGTGTTATACAATCCACTCATATTTTTTTCTAAGAATGTTTAAGTTGCAAAATACATACTAGGTAATCGTTTTAAGTACTTAAATTAGGGCTACAAAGTTGTGATTTTAATGCAAATAATCTGGTTACACTGTTTGACACTTTTTATAATAGAACTGCTTATTATTATCAATCCGATAATGTTATCATTCTGATCTTGGAAAAATGTGTTCACATTTAAGCGGAGTCAACTGTATAAAGAACTTTTTTTTTTGAAAATTTTAAATTATATAATTTTTTAAATTAAATTTTAAAATTAAATGTTTTTAACCAAATTTTAAAATAACAATATTGTAACTTACATAATTTTAAAGCTTGTTTAGTATTGTCTTCGGAATGGTATCAATGTTTTTGCTGAGCAATGATTTGTTACTGAAATAAATAGGGTAGTTTATATGCAGCATAGTTTACAGTAAATTTCAAGATTTTTGGTTAGTTAAGCCCTTCCCACAAAAAACTTAAGATGATAAAAATTTAAAAATATCCCTAAGTGTTTTTTTCAAGGTGTTCTTTCAGTGTTCCAAATATGAAAAGAATCAAAAATGGTGTGTGGATAAGTTATTGGTTCACTTGACGTAGAACGACCCGCATGTAAAATCCTGGATAAGAAAAAATGGGATTTCTAAGAAGATTGAATCCTGTTTGGATCATATTTTTATAAAATAAAACATTTTTGACCAATTCTATGTGTTCAGTTCATTCTCTTCACTTTATGAAATACTTGTTTTGTATGTGTTGCTTAGAAGGGACCTTTTAGAATAACCTTAAGAGACCAACTATGATAAAAATAAGGTAAAACGAAAGATAATAGATATCTTATAATAAGTTCAAATTACAAATAAAATAAAATAATTGCGCAAATATAGACCATAACTGTAATTCCTTACAAAATTCTACTCGTAGTTTCCTTGTATCATAACAACTGATAAGTATACTTAATTAATTCAAATGTTCATTGTTACTCAAATCATGGGGGGAATATAAATCATGATAACTGTTAATTTGTTTTTAACCTTTAACGTTGTTGCGAAGCTCAAACTCATAAAAGCTTAATATTCCAAGAGCAATAACTGTTTAAAATTTAAAAAAAAAAGTAAATCTAAACTACATATTTTTTCTGTTTGATTTTTAAAAACACGTCTGAAATCAAAGAACTTGAAAAAAAAAACTTTTAACGTAAAAAATCTGTTAAATCAATATTTTTTTCTCCTTTCCCACTCACAGGTGTTTTTGTCTCTCTACCCTAAGTTAATTAAAAGAGGATAATTAGCAAATGTACTCTTAGTGGTGATAATTATTTCCTCAAAAACAACACATTGGGTATAAAAACAGACAGAATGGTTAAGCAGCTTTAGAAATGAGAAAAGCTGGTTTAATTGGACAGAGGTTGTCTGAAAAAGGTGCTAAATTTTTTTTTACCGCGGAGATTCGTTCGATTATAAAAGAGCTTAAACGTGATCTGAATTTCAAGAGCTTGTAAAAGGAAAATCATCATTAATTTGTATTACTTTTAATCTTTGAGGACTCTGTGTTTTGTATAGTTTTAAACAGTCAACATTTATTTATAAGATATGAAATATAACAAAATTCTAAGCGATTGAGTTCAAAGATATTGGTTGTTGAACCCACTCCATATTAGTTCTCGTTTTTTTTTTAAGATTGAAAAACTGCATAAAATAATATTTTGATTGTATTATTTGTCAATTCGCTTTCTGGGTTTTTCCCGAGCTTTTATTTACATAGTGTTGTTTGTTAGGTTTTCCATATACCTCTTGATAAGAGTGACCTCTGAAATTTTGCATAGTGGCAAAGATTTAATGATACTACAATTCGTAAAAAGTGGGTTTTTTTTAATACCTCAAACAATTTTAATAACTTATTACTGCATATAAAAGACTATAAACTTTGATTTCTATGACGCAAATGTTTTCAAGCATAAAACAAATTTACATGATAAATTTAAAAAAAATCTGAATACATCCCTGAGGATATGGCGGGATAAAATCTTTGAAAATTAAATTTAATATCACGTTTATTTTCTATTCTTTATTTTTATAACTAAGCCCAAAGTATTTTTGTACAAAACATTTTACTAGATACAAACAAGTACTAGATACAACATATCTACAGTATATTGGAAAAAAATCAATTAGTAAAAAAAACCTTCTCGTTTCTCTTACATCCTTTTCCTTAAAGTCTTGACCCGTAAAATTTCTTACACAAACTAATGTTTAATTTAAATAGAAAGCTCACTTTCACTTCTTTATTAAGGCTTCTCTTAATTTAACACTTGATAAGAAACCTCTGAAAATGGAGAACAACAAAAATTTGCTGCTATGTATAGAATTACTCAAAATATTTATCGTGAAAATGTTCAAAACAGAAAGTTGGTAAATAGGTATATTATTTTTAGGTTCCCGACTAAATATAAGGTCCCAGTAATTATAATATAAACAAAATTAATTTTAAAAAAGATTATTAAGGTTCGTTGAAAGTCCTTTTTATTATATTCCGCTAACTTAGTGAAAATAGTTTATAAACATTGTGCTGTAAAAATTACTTGAAACAGTTAGTTTTTCTTATTACCTATAGTTAGTTTGATTAGCTTAAACTGATGAAAGAAGGAAAATTCGTTCTCATCTAAAATGAGAAATCCTGAGAAAGAAACTAATCTCAAGCACCAAAGTTCAAAGTTCAAAAAAGGTTTGGATGTGAAAGTTTAAATAATTGCACCACAAGTGTTATGAAATTATATAAATAATAACATAGGTAAAAAACTTATTGACATAAAATTGTGAACAAAAATCCTGTTTTTAAGGTGATATAAAACACAGATTACTATGTTATTTTAACCAAGGTATTAAATGTGAGAAACAATCTGAATGGAAAAACAGAGGATGATGTAATAACTCGTTCAAAGCTTCTTAAAACCATTCATTAAACGTATTTGCGTATTTTTTGGAAAAATAATCTTCTTGGTATTGGAAGGCATCGATTTCCTTAGTTACGTGTATTTCTTAGGTTAAATAACGCTATCTTCAAAGACATCTCGATTAAAATTTTTCTATAGGAGTTTGCAAAATACATCTACAGGAGCATCAAGATTTTTAATCCGATATTAATAGTGACTTTTCATCGAAAAATATTTTCTCTCTATATTAAAAAAAAGTAACAGTGACCGCCGCGGCCGCCGCTGCTTTTGAAAATTTTATTTTTGAACACTTTGAACTCTCACTACGTAAAAACTATTCCACGGAAATTTGTGAAATTTTAAACATTTCTAGACAAATGTATGAGGATCGTTTTCGTTCTAAAAGCTAATAGATGAGATAATTAGTTCTAGAGTTATTTAATGTCAAAATCGAAAATTATTTTTTTCTGCTGCGAGTTCGCCCCCAGCAAAATCTATTAGCAGCAGAAATATGATTTTTTGCAGACACATACTCTTAGATGTGCAGTTTTGCACCACGTCGCCCTTTTTTCGAATTTCGAATTAGTTTTGGAGTAATTAAGTTTTAAAGTTTCGAAAATTTTGAAGATTTTTCTGTTTTTTCGTTATAAAAGCAAAACTAATCACAGTAGAACTATGATATTTTAAAGACACATAGAAATAATTTTTATAAAAATATTGGCTTTTTGTTTTTTCAAAAATTCTAATTAGTTTTAGAATTATTAAGATTCAAAGTTTAAATTTTTTCTTCTCTTTCTCGCCGTTCACTAGAGAAACAGAGGAGTTTTATGCGTGTTTTATGATGAGTCTGATTTCTTTTATTTTCAACAATGCTTTTTTCTACAAAGTGATTGATGGTTATTAGTAGACTTGCTGAATATTTTTTTAACATTTCAATTAAATTATTGATAAGCAAGAGAGAGGTATTTTCGGTATTACAAGAGGCTTAATTAAGCCGAGAAAAGGGTTCTGTTGGATTGTTGAGATGAACAAGCAAGCTCTACTCGCAAAGATCGCGAAGCGATCTTAGAAGAACTGCGAAGCAGTTCAGAGGGTTGGTGAGCGATAGCTCACTATGTGTGATTTCTTTTATTTTCAATTTAAGTTAGGAAAGTAATATTTCAGCAATAGTTTTTTTCGGGATGATTTGGATTAAATTATTTATCAGCAAGAGGGATAAGTAGTTTTGGTTGTAAAGGAGCATTAATTAAGCCGACCAGGGGGGTGATTGGTAAGATGGAACAAGCGAGCTTTGCTCGCTGAGATCGCGAAGCGATCTAAAAAGAACTGCGAAGTAGTTCCGGGGGTTGGTGAGCGACAGCGAGCAGGGGGCAGGCCCCCTAGTAAAGTAAAAAAAAAATGCATTGTTATAGTCTTTTATAGGCTTTTTATTTGTTATAGGCTTTTAAGAATTTGTTCGGTCATCAACTGAAAATTTGGGATTTAAAGAATGATTAGAAGTTTAATTATAAACCAAGTACAAGAGATATCATTCAGATGTTCAACGATATCATTAATAATTATTTATACGGAAACAGGTTAACCTTTCACAGGGAATTTAAACAGAAATTAGTACTAAAACTTCTCCTTTCTCGTGTCCTCTATCTTTCGTATACCAAAGCAAAGTGCTAGGAGTTTATGAAAGAAATTTATTGTTTAAACCTCATAATGTGTGTTGTGAATACTTTACTTCAGTTTGTTAGTTATGGTTGAGACAATTGCTGATTTCGAAAGCCGCGTTGCCTTGATAATCGCATTGCTTTTTCTATATTTGTTCCCGGATGATAATTTAAATGAAGGGTTGAATAAATTTAAAAAAGGAATTCTTTGAAATAAACAAATGAACAAGTATGCTAAAAAAAACAATTTCTTTCAATAGGGCAGCTTTTGTTCACTATTTTATTATTGTACTAAGACGTTGCCCTTCCTATTTAGGTGCCAATTGGTGCTATTAAGGTCTCATAATAGTAAATTATCAATAAGGGGCCATTCATTAATTACGTAAGGATGATTTTGGCATTTTCTGACCCCCCCTACCCCCATGTAAGGGTACGTAAGATTTTTCCCCTCCCCCCTATTCTTACGTAAGATTACATTTCGTTTTTCAAAGGATCAGTTACACTAAAACTCTCAGTTTGACGTAAATCAAAGATTTTTATTTTTCAACAGTTAAGTAATATTCTTGCTAGTCAACTACATATTACCATTATATTATTATCTCTAGTCTTTAGAATACCATTTATCAGTAATTATTAACTTGGAAAATCTTACGTAAGAATGGGTTTGACCCCCCACCCTCCAAGTAAGGGTATGTAGAGATTTTTCCAACACCCTCCCCCTCGGAACCCTTACGTAATTAATGAATGGCCCCTAAAATTTTAAAGCTTTTATGATACACATATATGGGCTTCTCATAAGGGCAGTAGCGAAAGTTTACCAATCTTAGTTTTGAATAATGGGAAGGTAAACGGCGTATGTGTTCCAACAGCTTTGCATTGGAATCAGCACTTTGTTGCTGCCAAGCGCTTCAATTAAACTCTTGACTGAGGCAACTACATCACGAAATAAAGTACCTAAGAAGAAACCCGAATCCATGCGTTTTGTAAATTTTGCCTTATTGGTCATTTTTAGCTGCTCAAATACAAGCAAACTTTATAAGATATCCCACGTAACTTTCAGCAAAATGAATTTCTTAAAACAATGAGATGGTTGGTTGATTTTCCTCTTTTTTTATCACAAACAAAAAAAACCCCCTTCCAATATGAGAAGATAAACAAACAAAACAAAAAAAAAACCCCTTTAAAACCCCGAAAAGAGAACGGATCACGCAACCTCCCTTCCCATAAGCATCGGAAAACCATTCAAAGCACACAGGTTGTTGACACTCCAGCTAAGAGGCAATCACAACACGTCAGAAAAGGCCTCCACATTCCCGGAAAAGACGATCCAGAATGACAAACGATCTCGGATCACTCCAGCAGACGATACGGGGGACAGATACCCCCTTATCAACGCTCCAGAGGAAGGTGCTTATTTACCGAAAACATTCTCCCGAAAAAATTCCGGGAACACACTTCTCCCGGATCAATAGGAAGCGGGGGCGGGGGGTAATTTATCCGGAATTCTGGGAACGCAAGAAGTTTTGTTCCTGATTGGGAGGGGGAAGAGGGTAATTATCGTTTGGCTTCGCACGCTCGACAATAGCTTGTGGATAAAGGAAGAAGACTGTTGCTTCCGTGGAGTGAGAAGGAATAGACAGAGCATTGAACAGTTTTCTCAATGAAGTTAACGTTTCAATATCATTGCATAAGCAATTTAATCGGATAATGTCGGTAATTTTTCCAGAGTAAAAAAAGTCTCAATATATCGAGGTGGACGGGACCGGACCTACCTTAAACTATCAAAAACACAAATTTTTGAAGTCATATAATTTAATGAATTACTAAATGGAAATAAAGAAGTTTTCAAATCGTAATGCATGAATACTTAAGTGAACTGTCAAATGGAACCGTTAATGGACTGTCAACTGACATAAGACCCCCTCCAGCAACAATTAAAGAAAATATTATTTCGCATGCTGGTCAAGTGTTAGTTATTATTGAAAACCCATCTAATTCTTTTCACTGTTTCGGATTTATGGGAAACTCTGAAAATTTATACTACTACTCTTCTTTGTTGAAGGTTTATTTCTTTACCTCAGGTGTTAAGATTAAGCTACTTGAATTTAAGAATACTCATTAGATAAAAAAATAATTAAGTACCATTAGCTATTAAGTATCCTTTTAAAAATACTGAATAGAAAAGTCATTTAGGGAAACAAATGGAATATACGCGAGCAAAATATTTAAAAAGTGCCCAACTTCATTTCAAAGTTAAAATACTTAACCAACGATTTTTCTTCTTTAAATTCAAATAGATTCAAATGTAAAATGGGAAAAGGGTTAAAAAGAAAATATAAAGAATGGTTTTTAAAAAAAAAAAGTCTTACTCATAAATAACAGCAATGGCTTTTTATGATTCTTCGATTTTTTTTAATTGCAAATAAAAATAAATCTTGTATAGGAAGAAAAATTAATATCATATAGTACTACCATTCACAATCGCATTTCATTCAAAGCCACCCTTCACTTATTCGACTTTTTTTCCACAGAGAAATAGAGTTTTTACTTCCCCGAAATTTTTCTTTCAATGAGACTTTCGACGTTTTCGATTTCTTTTCGCCATTCCATGTGTTGGGCTACGCGGGGTTACTGCCGTTGCGCGATCTAGTTATCACCATCACCATGCATCGGTGAATACTTGCAGTGTTTCTCTATTGTAATTGAGTCTTGTTGTGGTATTGTTATTTAGGAAGAAAGGTGAAGGACGGGGTAAGAGGACGGTGTTTAGGAAATTAAGGGTTTTTTAGTTAATGGCATTAGTTAATGGTTCGATGCATGGTTATATGACGAGGGCTTTGACCTTTTTTGTAGGGAAACAGGTTGTTTTCGATTTTGTCGTATTGTGAGCATTGGTAACACTTATTTTGATTGATAATAAAAGTTAATGTATGGGATAGAAAAATGTACACACCATTTTATTCAATTTCATTCACTTTAAGATTCGCTTGGTTAAAAAGATCAATGCGTGTACGTATACCAACTGATTTCAGTAAAGTCTTGATATTTTCCGGATGTGAAACTAGGTGAATTTAAATCTGTTAATGCAATACAGATATCGCAATGCTGAAGAGCAAACAAACGCTGAAGAGTAAAAGAATGCTGCAAAGTAAAGGGAGCTGAAGAGAAAGAAGATGTCATTACTATCTAACTTCTAACCTATTGAGGGATAGAATATTTAAAATGATCTCATTAGACTAATTTATTTAATTATAAATTTCCGTAAAATATTTTAATATAATAAACGAACTATTGTATACGAATTTTGTCATGGGGTCCACTAACTTCTTCGTCTTGCGAACCACTATTTAAAATGACTATAAAAATATCTCTATAAAACAAGTTATTACTGTTTTTTAAAAATAAAGTTAATATACACCTGTACAGCTTAGCCCGCACTTTAAAAAAAACATCAATTTAAAAGTTTTGCCTTAGTATACTAGTTCGATCCAGTTCAGTACAGTGCTAATTTAAAAAAAAGAAACATCTTTTCCTAAGTCTAATTTAATAACTATAAAAACCAAATTTCAAAAATTTACTTTGAATCAACTAATTTAATAAGCTTGAATTTAATCCAAATCTCACTCTGAATATTAACCAAATCCATATTCCAGCAAACAGATTATCAAACCAGTCCAGTCAACAAACTTAACACCTGCCTGTTTGGCATTTCAGCATAACTCAAGGATAAGGATTTACATTGCAGTTTCCACGTAAGGCCTCTCAAATAACTCAAATTTTGTCAGATTTGTCAATAACAAAACAGCCGCATACCGACTGCATTTGATAGTTTCCCTCCAGAGAGTTACCGAGGAGTATCAGAAACCAATTCACAGTTAGCCGACGGAATCCCAGATAAATCGTGTTTCATTTATTAGATTAATTAGTTCTCCGCAGCATGGCAATAAGGGAGAATGGGACTAATAATTAGAAGTGGAGGTATGTGTTGATCTCAGAAGGTATCTAACTCTGCGCATCTTGTTTGAATTAGTTTGGTTTGGCATTTAGAAGGATGTGTTTGAAGATTCGAGAAAGTTCGTACGTTAAGAGGTTGTTATGTTAAAATCGAGCTATTGGGTTGAGAGTTCTTGAGTTAAAGAGTATGGTTAGTGTATCCTGAAACACGATTTTGTTAATTAGTGCCGTGTTTATGTGAAACTTGTTCAATGATTTATATATTGGTTAGTTTATTTAGTTAAGTCTTGATTCCTTCGGGTGAAGAATAAATGATAAAGTTCTTGATTTACTCAAGAGAAGGATATACAGATTTTGTTTCCTACTTTAAAGATAAAACAATGAAATAATTTCAGTTGAAATTTCATTATTAAACTATTTTATCTAATATGACAAGTTAACATTTAATTCTCTTGTAAAATTACCTGAAGATATTCGGTTTAATACTCAATTGTAGGTTGACATAATTTCTGCATTAATTTCTAATTAATATAGATAATAATTTGCATAAGTTAATATCAATTCTTCGTACTTTTGAGAATGCATAAAAACTTGTTAGCAAGTTGCATTTTCCTGTGTTTTCATTTTAGGAGTAAATACGTCTACAGCATTACTTATTTGGTAGCCTACTAAATTGTTATATTGTGTCATTTTCTTGTTATTAAACTACTTTTATATGTTTCCTCAAAACTTCTGTCTTTAGAATTTTTTTTTGAGCCAGTAACATGAAAAACAATATGTTAAAAGGATAAACTCATTGAAAGGTGAAGCATAATTTTTTTTGTATTTGTTTATTCATAGCTTTAAAAATTGTAAGAAAAACACTATTCACAGCGATTTTATACCACTCCATTCATTTATATCTTCAATCTTTGAACGGAATTTCAAAACTAAAACTACTGAAACTGATTTTAAAACTGTAGAATTATTGAGAAACTATCTCTACGCAGATTTTCTGCAAAGAGGCACAATAAAAGATAAGAGCATATGGGAAAACTAAAATAATATATACTTTTTCTTTATTCTTGAATTATATCAGTTTACAGCCTTCTGCAAATTATGCAAAGAGTAGTCTATTCATTTTATTTCCCTGTTTACTTAACCGTGTGATAAGAAACTAATTTTGTCTACCCCACAAAGTTCAACAAAGCTTAACCACGCTACTATTACCTCGTGTCTTATCATTGAACTAAGCGTTATGATAAGTTATGCCTAGTTAAACTTTAATCCCCAAACGCCGCTGGCCTGTGTACTTTGGACGGACGAATATGACGTGTCAGTGACGTCACTATGAGTAAATGGGGAATATATAAATGGTTTACAGCCGAATAGGGTACTGTCTCACCCATATCTAAGGGGTGCGGGAAAGCTGTCATGCCAGTGACTAGATGGTCCTATACTGACTTAGATAACAGTTTCCGGATTTCAACTATGAGGGAAATTCAGCAGAGAACTAATTACTGTTAAACTGCAGCTTCGTTCCATATAAATATACCAATACCTATTCAAATTTAAAAGGATTTTTGGGTTTTGTCGATTATTTACAGAAATGCTGGTCAATTTTGATTGTTATTCACAATTAAAATTTATCATTTAACAAACATATAAAACTCTTGTGCATGTTTTAATGTGTATTGGTTGTGATAAAGACGAGTTGTACTCCAGCCCAGGCGCAGTTTTTAAATTGCTAAGGAATTTCGGCTTCATGGACTTGGTCTGATGCTACTGTCGGCCAAGAGGGATAAGTCACATTCAAACAAATAAAGCATCACTAATGTAATACACATACGCACATGTTGTGGATAACTCTCATCAGAGTTGTGAGGTATGAAAACTGTGATTAAAATATAAGTGGAGGTGTTGCACCTTCCAACAAATTTAAGTTTTTTCAGAACTGAACAGAGCTTGAACTTTAAGAAAAAGTTTAGACATAATGAGAAATATATTTAATCCTTCAGACCTAGACCGTCACATTGACTCCTAAGGATTTTTTTTTTTTTGGGGGGGGTCAGGAATGAAAGGGTTAGAAAATACCAAGAAGGTTCTAAATGGTGCTCTTGCATACTAAAATGATAGAGAAAATTGTGTTTCTCTCTCTTTTTTGTAAAGAAAGGCAAAAAAAATCAAAAATATAAATAAATATGAAAGGTAGATAAAAATATAGAAAGACAGATCAAAGTAGAGATTAAAGAGAAATTATGCAATAAGAGAGGAAAAGAAAAGGACGGAAAGGAAAAGAGGAAGTCAGGAGAAATATTGAAGAGGAAGAAATAAAAGAGCTCTGTGGAATTAGGTTACAAGTATAAGAGAAAAATGTGATTTAAAAAGAGTTAGAAAGATGACTAGGAAAGGAAAAACTTTAAAAGGCCAGTTTCATCAGGATTTCTTAAATCAGAATTTTAAGTCAGTGTTTCAACACCATACTCATCTTCCAAAGTAAACGCTATATCAAGTAGCTAATTACTTTTCGACGAATAAAGTTTCATTTTTTTTTTGTTTTGAAAAATTTTAATTGAAAACATCATTGATAAAAATTCTCGTTCACCCTTTCTTGAAAGTATTTCAGTTATTTTTCAAAACATTTGAACGGTCATTACAGAACGTCTCTATATATTCCGCTTTATAAAATTTATTTTCTATCTATCGATCTATCATTAGTAAAGGTGGTATAACTAAAAAAATTGCTTCTTTCTACTGTTTGTGTCTTTTACAAACATAGTACGTCACTGAACAAAAACAATTAATCAGCATCATTCATTATCACTTTCGACGCTATTTTCATGCTTCTAAATCAACAGAAACAACACCCAAACATAATTTTTCAAAAGGGATATCGCTCGAAAAATTTAATCAACCTCTAACACCACACTTAACGCTCTTATCAACTTTTCACGGCAGAATTAATGGAAACAAAAATCGCTACTTGCGGGGCAACAACGCAACAGAATTCAAATCCATCCGCCCGAAAAGCGCATCCTCAGATATCCCGTCGTTCAACGCACGCAACATTACCGCACGCGAGGGTGCACGACCCCCCCCCCTCGAATCTTTTCCCCGCCACATTAGGCTCGTTCAATGGCCCGTCCGTCTCCGCAAACGATAACAAACATCAACAAGTGGAGCTAAGCCCCCCTCTGAAAAAAAAAGAACGAAAGAGGAGGGCGGCAACGAAAAGAGGGAGAGGAGCGGCCGTAAAAATACGGGACCAAATCGATCCCTCCCACGCCCCTTGTGCGCATGCGCAGCGCGCGCCACCCCACGTTCGAATGACACTTCTCCGTCGGCTTATAAGAAAGGGACAAACGATCCCTCTTAGGCAATTCGTTTGTTTGGGGCAATATCCGAGCAACACGTCAACCACCTGCGCTTCTTTGTCTTCTTACACTGTCACCTGGGATTCGGAACATTTGAGCACGCGGTGAGTGAGTTTCCTGTGACTTTTTTTTTTAAGTGGAGTGATTGTTTATGTTTTTTTTTTGAGGGGGTGATGTTTTTTCTTTTAATGTTGTGAAGTTTCTATGACGTTGCATGTGTGAAATTCGTTTTTGAATTAGTTTTGGCTATGTGCGTATGGATGAGTGAAAGTGGCTTTAAGGAAAGGTGTTTGAGAAACGTGTGCCACATGGAGTCGGGTTATGCTAATTGGTCACATGGATGGAGTTAAGTTGTGTAGAACAGTGCGGAGGTTGGATAAAAAACGTTTATGGGTGACTCACCTTTGTTTTATCATTTATGTTTTGTCAAAAACCACTTACTTTGGGGTTACGGCCCAAATATTTATGAACACTGTGTGGTTAAACGTGCTTTCATTGTTACTCAGGCAACAGGTGTTTTGAGAATGAGATAATTGCGTTTATTCCAAAATAAAAAATAAAAAAATATGCATATCCAAGTATCCACCATTCGCAAAAAAAAAAACTTGTTCAAACTAAAAAAAAAAAGACTTGTTCCCCCTAAGTTCCAATATGTTTTAATTAAATTTCAAAATTAAAAAACTAAACAAGAAATTATTAAATCATACAAATGTTACATTTTATGCACTAAAAACTATTACAATTATATGTACTAAGAGAGGAAAACTACTGTGATTCTGTACATAAAAATATAATACTCTAAGTCGAAATATTACTGTGTATAAAATATTACTAAATCCAACAAATCACATAACTCTTCAGTAGCTACTTTTTTGTTTTTTGTTACTTTCTAATTACTATAAATCTTGGAATACTGATGTATGGTAAATATAAGAGAATCAGCCCATGCTTATGTTATTTATAACCACACAAAACTTAGTTGTAACAAAATTTTTTTTTGAAAAATTTTAATATCTTGCTCGTTTAATACAGACATCTAAAAATATAACTGTTAAATAAAAACTTACTTTAATTTTCAAATTGCTATTTACAAATTAAGGTACTTAAAT
Organism: Tetragnatha montana; assembly: GCA_963680715.1. Classification (NCBI taxonomy): domain Eukaryota; kingdom Metazoa; phylum Arthropoda; class Arachnida; order Araneae; family Tetragnathidae; genus Tetragnatha; species Tetragnatha montana. The sequence continues at coordinate 26,312,196 of OY796682.1, forward strand.
ATAAGCTACTCTGTAAATTCACACATAAACTCAAGGAGAAAAAATAATTTATAAAATATTCACCACTTGAATTTTTTTTTTCAAAATAATCATTTGTAAACGTGGATTTATACTTCTAATGCATCAACAAAACTACAAACCCTACAAAAAATAACTGCAATCTTAAATAATTTTTAGATAAAGTAGAAGAGAAAATTTTGATGAATAGGTAGCTGGTTAAATTTAATTTTTGAGGAGGAGAAAAATATAAAATTTTGGAGCAAAAAATATATTTTTAAATGAGTAAAACCTGGTCTTCTTTGAAAAAAAAAATTCCTCTAAAAGTAGGAAGGGAAAAACTCTTTCAAACCAAAAACTTAAGGGAATAACAATTTTTTTGGGTATTTTGACTTATTTATCTTCTTTGAGAATTTAAATATTAATACGATTTTTTTATCAAGGAACTATTAGTTTCGAGTTACAACATTTTTATAAAGCATGTCTACCTTCAAAGTAAAAGTAGATATTTTATATCTTTTTAGTTAATTAATTGAGTTGATAATTTTTATATTTTTGATTTCTGTGGCTATTTCAAAACTACTTGAAAATTTCCGTTTTATTAATAATAATTATTTTTATTCTTAGTGAAAATATACCAAAGAGTAAATTAGTTATTATTTCTAACTTAATATAACGTGAATAAATATTAAATAAACCTCCTTTACTACTACAATTATTTAGTTATGAAACATATTAAAAGTAAAAATTTTTTACATCTTATTGTTGACGAAACATATATAATCCCACAATCTCATAATTTTAACTACTTTTCTCATCTCTCTATATTAAAAAAAAGTAACAGTGACCGCCGCCGCGGCCGCCGCCGCCGCCGCCGCCGCCGCTGCCGCTGCTTTTGAAAATTTTATTTTGGAACACTTTGAACTCTCACTACGCAAAAACTATTCCACGGAAATTTGTGAAATTTTAAACATTTCTATTCAAGTATATGAGGATCGTTTTCGTTCTAAAAGCTAATAGATGAGATAATTAGTTCTAGAGTTATTTAATGTCAAAGTCGAGAATTATTTTTCTCTGCTGCGAGTTCGCCCCCAGCAAAATCTATTAGCAGCAGAAATATGATTTTTTGCAGACACATACTCTTAGATGTGCAGTTTTGCACCACGTCGCCCTTTTTTCGAATTTCGAATTAGTTTTGGAGTAATTAAGTTTTAAAGTTTCGAAAATTTTGAAGATTTTTCTGTTTTTTCGTTATAAAAGCAAAACTAATCACAGTAGAACTATGATATTTTAAAGACACATAGAAATAATTTTTATAAAAATATTGGCTTTTTGTTTTTTTCAAAAATTCTAATTAGTTTTAGAATTATTACGATTCAAAGTGTCAATTTTTTCTTCTCTTTCTCGCCGTTCACTAGAGAAACAGACGAGTTTTATGCGTGTTTTATTGATGAGTCTGATTTCTTTTATTTTCAACAATGCTTTTTTCTACAAAGTGGTTGATGGTTATTAGTAGACTTGCTGAATATTTTTTTAACATTTCAATTAAATTATTCGGAGAAATGGCTTCTGCTGGATTGTTGAGATGAACAAGCGAGCTCTGCTCGCTAAGATCGCGAAGCGATCTGAGAAGAACTGCGAAGCAGTTCAGAGGGTTGGTGAGCGATAGCTCACTATGTGTAATTTCTTTTATTTTCAATTTAAGTTAGGAAAGTAATATTTCAGCAATAGTTTTTTTCGGGATGATTTGGATTAAATTATTTATCAGCAAGAGTGATAAGTAGTTTCGGTTGTAAAGGAACATTAATTAAGCCGACCAGCGGGGTGATTGGTAAGATGGAACAAGCGAGCTTTGCTCACTGAGATCGCGAAGCGATCTAAAAAGAACTGCGAAGTAGTTCCGGGGGTTGGTGAGCGATAGCGAGCAGGGGGCAGGCCCCCTAGTAGTATAAAAAAAAACGTTTATCATCTAAAAAACAACATATAATGTTGGGAGGTCCCTAATGATATTTTATGTTGTTTAAGAGGTACTAGGCCAGTGGTTATCAACCTTTTTCACGATTGTACCCCCAAAGGAAAAATATATTTCCCCGCGTACCCCTCGCATGCAGTTGCACCCATTGGCGTCGTCGGCTTCTGAAAATTGGGGGGGGGGGCGACCTAAGGATTTGGGATTCCTCCCCAGTAGGATTTTACAAAATCATGATCAACTACCCCAAAAATAATATTTTTCGTATAAGCCCCCGTTCAATGATTTTAAGGTGCTATTAAATCAATTAATTAATCTTTGTCCCAACTTTTCTCTAAAAATGTGGGGGTCCTCTCCCAGAAAATTTTTGAAATTTAACCTTTTAAAACAAGATCAAATTCATGTTCAGCGTTATATTATTAGACAATTTCAAAATCAAATTTTCTATGCTTTAACCAGTGCTGTATCTGGAATTTTTTTTTTGGGGGGGGGCTCGCCCTTTTTTTTTTGCTAGGCCAACCCATTGAATGATAAGAGTAAGGAGCTTTTTAAAGATAAAAAAATGACTCTCTGAATTGGGCAAGTTCGGTTTCTGGGAATTTACAAGAGTAAAAACGTTACAGAAAAACTTGAAAATCATTGAAAGTTGAAAAAAATAAATAATTCGTGGCGTACCCCTTAAAAGCTCTCGGCAAACTCCTAGGGGTACGCGTACCCCCGGTTGAGAAACACTGTACTAGGCAGATATTCCTTGGCCTTATGCATACGAAAATGAGCACCGATCATACTGGAGATGGCCCTAAATCTTTACGGACCTTTTTAATAACCTTTTGTCCAGCCTTTAGATATTGGGACCAGGAGTCAGGACTTTTTCCTCTCTCTCCTTTAACAACTCCCCTTTTTATTCCATTTGTTTCCGATGTGGTCATTATTTCAGAATGGGACTTCCTATCGAAGCTCGACAGCTTTACTAATGACGTAGACACTAGGCAGGTAGTGCATAGATAAGAGGGTCGGGTCATTAGGTGCAATAAAACTGCACGGGTCCACTATAATCCACTCTCCACCTAGGGGATGCACTCTTGGGTCTACGGAAGATGGCGTTCCCACAGGGCGACCAAGAAATGGTTTTCCAAGCCATCGGATGGTAAAATATATTGGAAAGTTTTGCTGTGATTTCAAAGTTTTCAATCCATAAAATACAATTCCTTTAGCTATTATAAGTATTTTCATACATAAAATACTATTTGTAAGATATAAAAAACCTATGAAATCAAACCAGGAAATAAAAAAAAAACGGGTATTGGCGTCTTACAAGCATCAGCTATGGAGGAAGGGACTGAAGTTGTGTTAGAAAGTTTTGTCTTCAGAAAAGAATAGCTTCTTTATTACTAAGCTTTATAAAGCGAAATATTAAACTGCGACCGTGACCAGAATTAAAAATTATCTTCTCAATATTTGCTAACTATCTATTTTAAGGAAGAATTATTTTAAACATGAGATAGTAAATCATATTTTTCAAATATCAAAGTCTAAGTAAATAATTACAAAAGTATCAAATGTATTTCGTGATTCAATAATCGACTTAATATTGATTATTCTTTTGAAATAAAAAAGGGAATTGTAAGAGTTAAGCCCATTCCTACAAGAACTGCTTCAGAAATTGAACAAGGCATCCAGAAAAATCGTTAATATATCTCCTTCGTTCTATGACGCTACGCTGACTGAAACACAATCTCCTGTCGGATTTTGTCATCAAGAATTCATCAAGCCTATTTTCCTTTCCAATTGGAGGCTATCAAAACAGGAAATAGTGCGACGGTGACGTAATAGGTGATGAGAGACAATTTATTCCGATTTAGACGTTTTCTTTTATTGCTGAGTGTCCATATTCACGTTTAGAATGTAAATGGGAGACTATTATATTATTTTCGTTTCTTTGCATTTCATAAACTGAAAAATTTTACGAATATTTGCTCAAAAATTCAAGAATAAGAGTGTAAAACAGTTTGCACATTTGTGTAAAACAGTTTGTGTAAAACATTCCGCAAAAACAGTTTGCACGTAATTTGTTTCAAAACCTTTTAAACAGAATTCAGTCGATAATTTTAGTTGATAGTTTCCATCAATCATCAAGTTTTTTATGAGTTCTCATATTTTAACAGATTACCATTTAATTTCGCTTAATATGGATTAGGTTCTGTAACATACATTATGTGACTTGAAGAAATAAACTTAAAGTAATAAAATAGTTGTCTTAGTAAGTTACGTATTTCCATACCATTTCCTTTGATGCTACTTTCAGAAAATATATCTTGTCCGGCAAAAAAGAAAAAAAAAAGATGAAAGGAAAGACTTTGTTCTTCTAGTTTTGTCCAATCTTTTAGGTTGTATTTACTTACCTGTCGTGTACTCCGCTATACGACAGATAAGTAAAGAAAGTAACACAATTACGTTTACACGATTACTTTTCACAATTAATTAAATTGTGAACTGTAATAATATTTTTAAAAATTATAAGAAGCCAACATAACAATTATTTATAAATGAAAAAAAAAATTGAGAAGGGATAAAACATCAGTGAAACATTTTCTAGGCATCTTGAAAAAGATTCCAGAAAAAAGCATGCTTAAAAAGGTATTAACACATTACAAATGTTAACCCTTTTATTCTGTTGAATTTAACTTCATTTTAAACAAAATAAGACATATCAAAGGATTAGTAAATGCTGTATCCTGTAATAATCATCTTGTTTTTAAAACTATACTTTAAGAAATTGATTCGTAGGTTCAATTCAGGTAGAAAATATGACCTTATGAGAAATATAAAGAAACTCTTTACTCAAAAGTAAAGAATTAACTCCTAAAAGACTCTTGGGGTCACTAAGGTAAAGTGTATAAAACTGCTGTAGTTTATTTTTACTCCAAAAGGGCAATTTTTTATTCTTTTAGAACCTCTTTAAAGAAATCTAATACTTTTATTTCTTTTGAAAGAGAGAGTAAAAATAAAATGCTCAAATAACAATGTCTCTTGGTCTTATTTACTTAACTTGGACTTTACTACCTGTTAGAAAAGTTTGAGAGATGCTATTGAAACTTTATGAAGTTCATAAAATGTATAAGAGCCAAAAAAATACATCATTATGTTATTCAGTTATTCAATATTTTTGAAAGGAATGGGTAAAGGGTACATTTAATGTGGATGTATCTTTAACATGTTTTCTTGGATTCTGCAAGAATTTTTAGATTTAATTATACCATAAAGGAATATAAACACTTTAATGTTGTATAGTTGAGAGGGATTTTAACCATTATATACAGAACATATGTGAGATAAATATGTTCTAAAGAGTTACAGTTACTAACATAAAGAAATTCTTCAATATAATTAGTTATGAAAGTTTTATTTTGAACCTATTTATAAAGATCTTTCTCAAAATGTGCGCTTTTTCCCCAAGACCAAATAGGAAAAGCTAATGAGCTCTCTGAGCTAAGAGGTAAAACATTAAAAAGTCTTTCACAACAACATTCGACCTCCAGGGAGCAATTTGGAATCACCAGATACTTTTTAACAAGACAACTAAAAGCGCTTTACGAGAAAAAAAAATAAGATAAAATTTCGAGACAGACTAATTAAAATATTTTGAGAAGTTGATGTTCCCGAGTTATAAAAGCAAAACCAATACATTTTTATTGTTTACATTTATATTCATTACGTGGAGTAAACTATGGCTTTGTATTTAGAATGTATTTAAGCTTGTGTAGGACATAAACCTAAAAAACTAGTTTTCAGGGAAATTATAAAAATTAATGCTGATATTGAGATGGAATATTTGACATTGGGCTTTCTATGGTTATTTTATAAATTAAAGAAGATGTTAATTTGAAAATTTGAAGCCCTGAAAGAATCCTACATCATAATTTCAAGGTTTCCTTTTATTACTCCTACCTACATGTACATAAGGAACATACATAATCTTAAAAACCCTTCAAAACGAAATCTGCATAAAGACGTTTATTTCATTTTGACTCCCACGTGTTGATGATCAGTATTATTAACTAAAAAAAAGTTTCAGTCATATTCAAAAGTTTACCTTATTTAAAATAATTATGCTACATAAACTTTCGATAAATTTTCACTGCTTCTAAAGGGAAATTGTTTTTGAGTACCCTTGTGAGCATTCTTTAAGATTAGATTTTTGTTTGGGTCAGAATTCTAAATTGGTATTAATGAGGAAATATTTAAAAACAGATGAGAGAAATTTTGTTAACGATATTTAAACTTGGTGGAATTTACGAGAAAACTTTATTACTCAGATCGCTTGAGGTTTTGGTAATATAATGTTCGAATGATGTAACTGGTATTAATATAAATCCCACTGTCAATTAAAATAAATGCTATTTTGTATTAGTTATACATTTTAAATATTTACATAATAGTGCAAACAGTTATTTAATTAGCTTCCTTTAAACTTTTTAAATCCTCAATACATAATAAAAAGTAACTTCCTTTTTTTTAAAAAAAAAGTAAAGAATCTAGTTAATTTAAACAGAACCAGCTATATTCGAGAGAATAATTTCTTATTCCGTATTAAATATGCAAAAATTTCGTTATTATACGAAATAAAAGTAGTTCTATTCTATTCTATTCTAACTATAAGAATAGTAGTATATTAACTTAGAAATGAAAATGAAATATTGTAAGGAAATTTTCTGTAATATTTCATTTCTTAACGTAAAAACTATTTGATTACTAAACGAGCATAACTGGCGTTTATAGTTTAAAATAAAATTTTGTTTATTAACATTAAATAAGAAAAAATTGTAAAAATGCTGATTGCCTTTATGAATTATTTCTGGGAAATATATTTGAAAGACTAAGATTCATGTGAAATATTAAAAGCAATATTTCACCATTTTATACTATTAAATTAAGCATTACATTTTGAAGAAAATGATTGAGTTATATCTTTTTCAAATTATTTATTAGGTATTTTTCGTGTAGGACAAAAAAACTCTTTTCATTTCGATATTTGGAATGGAGTCTAGATTTTTCTTTATTCTAACTTTTTGAGATGGTAATTAAAAATAAAAAGTTATTTATTAACGTTGTAAACAATCGTAACTTGCTAATGAAACTAAAATAAACTTGCGTACCATTTATCAAACAAACAGTAAGGTTATGCATATTGCTGGTTGTATATTTTTAACCTCTCCAACATCACAACCAGCAAATATTAGGATTCAATATAAAGGTATAAATAAAATAATTTCGAATTTCTCTTTCATTCTCACTTTTTCACATTTCCCTTTCCTCTCTTATTCTTTTTTTTCTTCTTATTTTTCACATTTATATGATACATCTTTCCCTTTCTATATTTCCTTTAAAATTATCTTCTTTTTCCCAATTTCTTAAGCTTTGGTCTTCCTCTTTCTTTCATATCACAGTATCTTTCTTTCTTCCCTATAAGATTCACTTTTCCTCATGTAGTTTTGGTTCGTTTCTTCCTATTTCTTTTAATAGTCCCTTTCGCTTTCCTTTTTAATTTTCCCAACTCTTTCTCTTCTCTTTCCCTTTCTTGAGAAACATTGGACAAATAATTGTTAATAAGTACAGTTCGCCTGCTGGGATCAGAAATATATATCCTAGATATATGATGGCGCCCCTCACCAGATTGGCTTATATCGTTATCTGGCCCAAGTCCAAAGGAGCTATTTAGCAATCAACGATAGCATCTTGACAACATCCAGAACTCAGCTTCATCAATTCTCATCTACAACGCATGTTCCGGGAAAAGCATCCGGGAAAACAGGAAATGTGTTCCCGGACCTTTTTTTTCTGCCCGACCCACGCCCAAATATTCATTGTAAGCGGGTATATACATTGAGGTATTGATCAGTAAAGAATGTATTTGGTTTTTGTTTGGATGAATTGCCTCACTTGTAGGACTGCTTATTGTATAATTATTGTGTTTTCAAACAAGATCGATTTAGTTTTGAAAGGAAGGTTTGACGTACCCGAACTTATTGAAATAAAATTCCGATTAAATTATATTATTAATTTAAATAAAATCATCTTCAAAGGCAATACACATGTTGCATTATTTATCTTAAGTACTTCATTTCGTAACACTGTCTTCCTGTTTAAAAAAAATTGTTTAAGTTTTTCATAATAGGGAAAAGGAGGGAGACATAATTTAATAAATAAAACCTTTAAAATGGGTAAAAATAAATGTGTGGCTATCTTCTAGAACTAAACACTTATTTCTCTCTACGTATTTTACAAGAGTTGACAACTTTAGTTGTGAAACCGAAACATCAGCTGTCAAGCGTGATGGCTGCCTTGCATGTTGGTTTGTTTATCATCTTTAAGCGACTGACTCATATTTAAAAACTACTTTATTCGCCCTTCTAATTATCGTAGAGAATATAGCATATACATATAATAAAGAGATATAAATAGATCGTTGGAAAGATAAAGGTATTTAGGATATAAAAATGTAAAAATATCAAAAAGTCTTTTTTTTTTACGATTTTCGGGTTTTATCATCCCCTAAGCTTTAAAAACAAGCTTTATGAAAGTGTAACTAAAAGTTTAGATAACTTTATTTAACTTAATGCATTTTCAAACTTTGTCCAAACACAAATTAGTTCAGTTACTTTAAAAGCATTCTCTTCGCACAGATTTCAAATCCAGCCGCTGCTTTGAGTATGAACTTAGCTTCCGGGGACCTTTTCTACAGTATAAATTTGTAACTACACAAATAAAGATGAAATGAAAAAAAAATGGTTGAAAAAATTTTTATAAAGCCATTAAATGAACTAATTCTTAGAGAATCGAGACATTATGTTACATATTTATGTTCAACATTATCTTCAAGCGACATTTACGTGGGCGTTTAGAATGAATATAGTTTTGCATAAATTAATTAAGTGGCATTAACTAATTTAAGCTTTGAATTGTATTCACACATTTTGGCAAACACTAAGCAGTAAACATGGTTTAAAAATGAGTGGAAATTCAAAAAATACTAAGAGGAAATAGATAAATTTTTAATTAGTCACGAGGGGATCCAAATAACCTTCAGAAACTAAGTATTAACTTTTCGAAGGTTGATGTCATGCATATATGAGTATGTAAGTAATATAAATGTAGTGCATTTTTGATTCCGTGTTGTAGCTCATAAATAATCGTAAAATTTATTTAAACATATTATTGAGCTTATTTTGTATAGTTTTAAGAGTAAAGAATATAATATAGAGGTATGATTTGGATTCGAAATATTTATAGTTGTTATTTGAGTCTAAGTTTGTATGTTTAGAGCTAAGTTAAGAAAATACATATTTTCAATAAAACTTTATTAAAACATTTCTGCGTTGGATTAGCAGTGTGTTCTGTACTAACCAAGCCACAACCTCCACTTAAATAACAATTTTAATTCAATTTCGTATAATTTTTCTAGTAATGAGATTACTTTGTCTGTTATTGTTATGCTAAATTTAGATTGAGAACTTTTTAAGTACTTATCATATTAACTGCCTTATCTTTTAGTTGTTTCAATAATGAATGTAAAGAATAACTGAGTATGTTAGCATAAAAGAAATCTACATGTATTATAACTCAAATATTTATAAGTCTTTTTATCACATCTTAATTTAATCGGTTTAAAACTAAATTATTGCAAAAGCATAGAACCTGCTTCTAAAGAAGATATTCTTGTAATATGAAGAAACTAGTTAACATATAAATAAAAACGCGAATGAAATAAATCACAGTAATAACATGGATAAAATTATTCCTTTGCTTTCAAGTTGTCAGGAACAACTTGATTGCAATGAAATATTTTATTCATCCATCAAATGACTTGATCAAATGACTTTGTCCAAAACAAAGCGTTAAGCCATAAAACCCTAACTAAAACGCATACATTCAAAATGTAAAAAATGTAGATGACTTCAGGTTTTTTACTTACCAGGCATGCAAGTAGAACAAAGAAAACCTCTTTAAGTAAAGTCTAGACTTAACATTTAGATCACATAGACCTAACCACTAACCCCAGTACCCACATTTTCAAATACAAGATACAAGCAATGCCAACAAAACTCCTACAAGTGGTGAACAGCGCTGAGAGAAAACAATATAATAAAAAACATTTCCGATATCCAAAGCCAGCCCTTCCACTACTACAACAAATGTTTGCTTACCTTTTCAATACATCCCTCCATCATTCCTTTATGCATTATATGCAAATAAGATACAAAGAAGGATGAATCTATTTAACTTTTTTTTTCTGAAGGAGGCAAAAGGATAATATATATCGAGGGAGAGAGAAAAAATAGATGCCGCCGATGTCGATTTTAAATTGAGTTTGTACCGCAAGACGCCGAACAGCTTCGACAATGTTCCTAACAACTTGTGCAAGCGGGCTTTCGATTACGAGGGTCGAAACTCGATGGGAATTTATTGGGATTTGTAAACTGTTTACCTTGGGAGCTATTCATAGGGAAAAATTGAATCGGATTAGATGGCGGTATCGATTGTGAATGCATGCCCTGTTCGATTCTAGGGGCGGATTACCTTTTAAATTGCTTCAAATGTACTTTAGATCCCATTGAAGGGATTACTCGGAAGATATATTTGCAGTAATAAACTTTTGATTCAATTTACATTACTTTCGATCGGTTTTCCCCGCTAAGTTAAAAATCCTTAACGATTGCTTGGTATTTTTCTTACTTAACGGGATTTTATTTGACAGAAACAACGGATTTATCACAGAAAAAAGTAGCCATAGAACATCTATACGTAAAAACACATACTACAAAATGGTCCACTTTAAAGAAAATACACTATTAACTTTTATCTCGATTATTTATAATTTGCACAATTTATTACCGTACATTTTTATTGTTTCCGTGTTTTACCACATAAATAATCATATACAGTTACTAATTACACGTATTTTTTTTGCATATTTTTATCTCATGAATGTCATTTACAGTACAGTACATTTATTTTGTATAAATATGATTTCAAGATACTTAAAACCAATGTTTTTGATCCTTTGGAAATTGGAAAAACCATAATTAGTCTTTTAGTGTTTTAAAAGAAATTTAGTAATTTAATTAAGTAATTTAAAAAAACAACAACAAAACTATCAATGCTCCCACCTTTAAATTTGGTTAACATCTCGTGTACTTATTGCCATAGGGCTTACTACCAACATGCTGAAATTAATCGTAGGGTGCTACAAATATACGTATATAAAGCTTGATAAAAACAATTATCTCGGGGCTAAACACTCACTCACCATTACTGGTATTAATTAACGCACATCTAATCAACTAATGTAGTTGAAACTTTCCCAAAACAGAACAAGCAAAAAAAAACTATAACAAACATACATACATTGTCATATACTCATTCAGCACAGGCAAACAAACCAGGCATCTTTGCAAAACAGATTTCGCATCCGATACGAAAATATTCGAATCCTCATCTGCAAGCTAACTACGTTACCCTCTTTTGTTGAACCGTGTCTCCCAGGGGGCAAATTAGGGCCGACATTTTCATTAGCCCCTAACTTTAACTCCTAATTGCTCCTTTCATAAAGGTTCACCCGAATGCTAATTGAATTAGAGATCGAGAGAGAGAGAGATGGAGGGTCTCTAACGACATTCTGGTATTTTAGTCAAAAGGTTGGTGTGCACAGTCGGGTTTAGTTTAGGAAAGTGAGCGATACAAGGCTATTTAAGGTTTTAGTTCCGGGATCAATTGCTGCGCATTGCTCTTGTAAACTGGAAATGAAAGATAGCGATTGAATGGTTGATGAAATTTAGCATACTGTTTTGATTTTTTTTTGATCAATTAGTTTGTTAGAGCTGTAGTGTGTCTATAAATTTAAAGCTTTTAGTTAAACTTACTTAATTCAGAAGAATTAGAATTTATTTCGTGAAAGAATTAAAAGTTATTTGAGTTTTTAAAAATGCCTCCTTACTTATATAAAAGTGTTGTAGAAATAGTACCCGTAGTACGTAATGTTTAATGGGTGGGTTTTATTCAACAACACTAATAAAACGGAATACTTTGTAAAAAATATTTATCTTATAAGTTTCAAAACTTTTGGTTTCCATACAAACAGTTTCTTAAATATAGGTAGGTATTTTGAAAAATTATCCACATTTCATCTCAGAATTTATTATTTATCTCTATTGAAAACTAGAAGATATACAAAGGATAATTCTCTCTAATTATTTTTTTGCAACAAGAAATAGTGTTTGGTATTTTATTTACACACACATGTATTTGTAAGCGATATAATAAGGCATCTGCAGATGCATTTGTATATGCAACTATCAAGTTGAAAACTTTTGTTGTGACACTAGTCAAACTGAATGTACAAAAGACAAGATGAAACAAACAATTCATTTGTACTGTCAAAACTTTTGATATCATATAAATATATTATGGAAAAATATAACTGGAGTAATATTTTCTCTAATTTAGTATGAAATTGAATTATTTTAATATGAGTTTTAATGTTAGACGAAGTTTCAAACACATTTTGTTTTAAAATACGCATTTAGACTACATATTATTTCTCAATACATTTGAAAAATAATCTGACATTAAGTGGTTTTTGTACTCCTATGGTTCCACAGCAAAATTTGTATTGCATTTTTTTATATTGCAAAACAATATCTGCTAAATATTAAACAAATAATCAAAAGTAAATCATGTCATTTTAAAGTCTGCAGTTAACTATATAGGGTCAACTATATGGGTTAACTATATAGGAAATAGGGTCATGATCATAATAATTCTCAAGATATGTATTATGGGATCAAAACGATATCCATCGTCTACTTAAAGCAATGCGAAATTTAATTAGATTTATTATGATTTAACGACGAATATTCATCAAATAACGCACGAGTTATGATTCATTACATCTCTTAAAGACAGAATAATATTTGAATTCTACTAAATTGCATCTCCTTGAATAGAATAATCCAGAACACTACATGTTAGTTGAACTTGTCTGGTAAGCTAATTGTGATTTATGATGAAGTCATTTTTCAACTATTTCCAGGGTTATATTGCTTTTCAAGACATTTATAGAGTATTCAGAGGAACTGGATTTTACGAAAATTTAGGATAGTAAGTCTTAAGTAGAGTTCATCGCTTAAAGGTCAAATTTACTTAAATACAGAGAAGTTTTCAATTTTTCTGTTTTTATTTGTAGTTAAAGTAATAATAACATTTTTTGTAAAAAGTTAATAAATGAAAGAAGGCTATAAAATACCAAATTAAATTGTATGACCAGGACTTTAAAATTTATAAATTTTAATATTTTGAAGAACGATGTCGATATAGGAGTAGTTCGTAAATTATCATTAGGGATACAGTTATTTGTTTTAAGAATTGGTAGAAATTTATAAATTTGTAGGTATAATTTTAAAAAAAGAGTCACAAATATGTGTTTAAGGAGGGCGCTAGGGAAATTTGTTATCAAAATGGTTGCTCATCCAGAAATGGAAGAACTTACGCTTCAGGAAAATATTACGTTGTGAAAAATAATATTTAGATTTTAAGTTCTATTTATATTTTTTAAAAAATGTATATTTACAGAAGGAGGCATTCCTTTTCTTATAAATTAAATTTTGAATTTGATTTTGTTACTTAGTAATTAATTAACAAAAGGAGCAAATTTATATTTAATAAGTTTAATTTAATTTAATAATTTTAATAATTTTTTAATAATTTTAATTTATATTTAATATTTTAAACATTTTCACCAGATGTTGAGCAATAAATCACAACAAAACTTGCACAAATTCAAAGTACCTCACCATTACGTTTCAAAATTCCGAAATGGTTAATTTAACTGCGACCACATTTCAAACATTCCCGGATTTTAATCGAAACCGTTGCGGTTGGGACGGAAACTTTGTGCCGACCACTCCCAACGATTCAGTGTTCTGTCGGAATTAAAATTTCAGCCTCCTCTTCTATCTCACATTAGAACTTTCCACCTCCTTTGATGGCAAAACTCATTATTCAACATTTCCGAGTGAATCAACGGAGAAGTAATTAGTTTTTAGCGCATACATGCTTAGAGAGGGACGTTAATATTAAAGACTTAAATCTAATTTTGCCCTCTTAACACCTCGATACTTGTTGGATCAAAAACTGACGTAAAAGAAGTTTTCTTAATTTGGACCAGACCATGAACTTTAGAAAGGGATTTTAATGAATTTTTCTTAGAGTTGACATTAGAACTCGAGTCTAGAGTTTAAAATGTTATGTTCTTTTCTTATAAAGTAAAGGATAATTTTGATAGATTTAAAATGTTTGCATTGCATATTTTTTATTAAAAAATTCTTCTCAATTTGAATTTAAAACGTATTCCATTCAGTGGTTTGCTTCTTATGAAGAAAATCCACAGAAACTGAACAATCAAATTTAAATACAGAACTAATACGATAAAGTTTGATATCTATCTATTGTATGTGTAAAAGATTACAGATTTAATTATATAAACCACTTAACGATAAAAGACCAATGATGTACTATCTTTAAAACTTAGTAAGTGTTGTTTATTTCAGAGAAAATTAATTTGATATAAACTTTAAAGTGAAAATATGTTTATCTCGAAGTATAATATACTATAAAACATTTACTACATGTTTGATAGGAAATTTAAAAATTTTACTACATTTTGCTTGAAATGCCTAAGCATCCTTAACTATTCCCAGTAAAATAAGTTAAATTCAGCATTATTTTTAAGAATATTTCTTCATAAGATCATTAAAACACTTAATAACCTAAAGTTTTACAAACTGTACGTAACTATACAAAGCTCCATATAATTAATGGGAATAAAAAACAATTAATTAGTTTGAAGGAATTGTAGGTATCAAACTTCCATAAAAGCATAGTAAGTGTCAAATATATTTTTTTTCATAAATTGCCATATCATTTTAAAAATAACATTTTATATCCAAAAATTTCCATTTTTCTCAATTTTTTCTGATAGAGTCACAGTCAAACATGCTTATTAATATTAATTTTAATTCCAATGTTTAACTTAGTTTCATTATTTATAAAAAGGATATATTTTGTGGTTAAATTAACTATCATTGCTTGCTTATTCCTTAAAAAAAATTCTTTTTATTCATTCAATATTCATTTTTCTATCATACTACTACAGTAAATTTGTTTGATAAGAAGTATTAAAATTATTAAAAAAACATCTGATTTAGAAAAAAAAGTATAGTATGACAATTTACTGTTCATATTCAGACTATTTATAAAAAAAAATAGTGGTTTCAATGTACATGTTTTACGGTATGAAAGAGCAATTTTCTTATCTGGAATAGCCAAAATATACGCATTTTTAGACATCTTTCCTCTTTTGAGGAATGCAAAAATAGAACTTTTACGAAAGTATTTTTGAAAGTGAGTATCTCATGTTTAAGAATAGAACTTTGAGATATTTTTGAAAGACATACAGTACTTTTGACACCCTAAATGACTATTTTAGGAATCCATTTCAAACGTTTTTAAAAGGCTTATCGTAAAAAATACGATGCGTATAACTAAATTATTTTCAGATAAAAATAGATATGATTTAGGAAGAGTTTTAGAGTTTTCTTTCTTTACATATTTTCTCAGTATTTTTTTCTCTTGGCATCATCTGTAAGAGCTAAAATGCTGAAACGTAATGAATTCATGAAGGGGAACAGCTGTAGATGACAACCAAAGACAATAACAATGCTTTCTGCTTTCTTCGTTCCTGTCATGGCTCAAAATCGGATGCTGTTTAAAAACTTGGTAGTTCTTATGAAAGTTTTCCTCATTTTATTTTTCCCAGAAGTATAAAGTTGCTTATATAAAGTTCTATAAACTTTACACAGGCAACCTTTACACCACAAACAACAATAATAATTCCTTCAAACAACTTTTGATGTACAGACAAACATATCGTGTTACTATTTACTTTTATGATAAATAATACGAAAAGATTTCAGTATAGATTATACGCTTTCAAACATTTCCCCCATTCATGCAAGAAAGTAAATATTAAAACTACTCTTTGATAAGTGGAATATTTTGACAAACCAAAAGTAAAGAATGTTTGAAATACCTAAATTTGGGAGATTAATAATTGTTAGTTTTGAGAAAGAGCTGGGCTGTAAGTATAGATCATTCAGCGTATTTTCCATTCATTTAAAACAGTAAAAGTAATTTATTTCAAGGATATAATCATAACAATTTTACTTTTAATACTTTTGAATATTTGCAAATAAGAATATACAAAACTCTTTTTTTTCTCATTTAATGTGTACATTGCTTCGACACACATTATATTACACTAAGGAACCATTTTGAACATAATTTCTGTTGAGTTCGATTTTTTTTTTTTTTGCTGTTTTAGAGTTCAATGGGCATACTGATTACAAAACTGTTGTTAGTTTTCCTCTACCACTGGCACAAGCACGCTCAAGAAATTATTTTCATGCTTTTAAAAGTTTAAAAATGACATTTTTTCTTATAAGTCTTTTCTAAGTGGAAATTCTTCGGTTCATTAGTAACTGGCCGGTTTTATGGGGGTATTCGATGTTTCAAGCTTTTCGCTCTTGCTTGCGCCAGAGAGTCATCCGAACCACTCTTCCACGGGTGCAACTTTTGGATGCAGGGGCTAAATGTGATTCAAAAGCAAGTCACAGTTCTAAGACAACAAAATTGCTGTTCCTCAGTGTTATTAATAAGATGCGTATCACATTTAATTTTTTTTTATAAAAGTAAATTTTTTTCTGAAAACCACTAAATCTAAATTAAAGAAAATAGACCCACAAGAAATTAAGGGGGTAAAGGAGGCCCTCCATTGATTTTAGAGCTATATACTCGTTCGGAAAGATAATAGAAATCTCCACAACAGAGGCATTTAGATAAAAAAAAAATTCTTGTATTTGAAGAGGGATATCAATATTCCTGAATCTAATACATTATTTAAAGTATGTTTTCCAGCTTTGAATGATATTTTATTGCCAAGCATATTAAAATACATGTGTAACATGTCTTAATCTAGGCGGAATTAATTGTCCCTTCTTTTATCTCTGGCTACTTACATTTGAAAATGGACAAGTATCCGATCCAACATTTTAGAGTATAAATGCATCTGAAAAGACTGCGGAATTACTCGAGTTTGGAAAAATAACTCCTATACAGAAAATTTCATAGGAAATCAATAAAAGTTTAATTGCCTCTACTATACAAACGCTCAACATAAAAAGAAACAAATCGTAAACACATTGAAGAACACTTTTTTGTCTTCAAATTAAGAACACTTTAGTTGTGTTGTTAGGTACCCTTATTGTGTTTACATAGTGTTCATGCACTTCAACCCCTTATTGTGTTTAGATAGTGTTCTGTGAAAAGAGTTAGATATGTGTTCTAAAAATAGTGTTGTAAAATATGGTTAGAATTTGGAATGCTATTAAATTTGATAAAAACACCATTAGAAAACATTTCTTGTCTCTGTAATTTTTAGCAACACTTAATACTTTTACAACAAAAACTGATTTACTGGTACCTTGAATACACTAATACACATATATTTTAATCTCAACATAATTATAATAACACAAGTAAACCTGTTTAATTAAAAAATTTCTTTTCAAACTACTAATTTCAACTACTAACTACTACTTTCAAACTAATTAATAATAATAATGGATATGATAATATGTATGATAATTAGGATGCCGTGGCTGAAGGTTTAAGTAAAAACCTTTGTGAAAAATACAGAGTGAAAATACTCCCGGCTAGTTTTTGAAAGAGTATTTCCGATTTTCAAGGAATGAAATACTCTCTCAGAGAAGTTAAAAATATCTCTGGGTAACTGGTTTAAAAATAATAATTTAAGATGTCACAATTTATATTATAATAACAATACTCATGGTTTTCTTTAAAAACCAATAAAATAATTTGGATCGTTTTTTCACTTAAATCCAGTTCATACAGTTTCCAACGAAACAAAAAACAATATCCCCACAAAAAAACCCATCGATCCCATCCATCACCCATTTTCCCCACTTAACCCCACCTGTCAAGAAACCCCTCCATCGCCTCCCCCCCAAAACAAAGGGCAGTTTATGAAGAACCAACCACACATCACGCGATTGCCTGACATGTCGCTATTACCCCCGAGCGACCGATAAACAGAGTAATTTTATTGAACCCTTCGAGAAATGATTGGTCAAGGATTACCCCGAAGCGTAAGGTATATGAGAAGTTACGAGGGACTAACAGCCAACGTTATTTTTGCAGTGACTGGGGGAGCGGTAGGTGGTCGTATATGGTGGATGATATTGGAAGAGGATTCTAGGAGAGATGTAGGGTTTCGCTTGGTGACCACGCTGCTGATTGAAAAAAAAAAATCTTGTTGGAGTGTCAATTAATTTACTAACTTAATAAGCTTCGGTTCGCCTTAGATAATATCACCAAAGAAAAAAGTTCTGACGGATAAATTCGGAAATGTTTTTGATACTTTTAAGTTATTACGAGCACAATCGAAAAGTATTTTTTAATAAGATCTCAGTCTTTAGTTCACTTTAAAAATGAAGAAACGTAGGGGAGACCGGGGTACAATGGACCACGGGGCACAGTGGACCACCCCCTGTTTTTTATATTTATTTTTTGTATATGTGTTTCAAATTTTGTCATTTAGATGGCCACCCTAAAGCAGTTAGAATAAACCAGAATTCATGTTCTTATTTGACTAATTAGTCATTTTATTCCTGATAGTCTATTTAACGTATGCAAAAGTAATTTTTCCCTTCAAAGTTAACTGCGTTTTTTTACTGAAAATTTTGGATTTGAAAAATTTTGCTGAGCTCCAATCATAAGATAAGATACTAAACTATTATATTCAATTTAAGTTAAATGGATACATTTACATTTTATATATTTTTAAGCATTATATTTGCTAAATCTCTAAGCGGGGTACAATGGACCACATAGGTGCGGGGTACAATGGACCACTTAGTTATGCATTCATTTTTAAGTGAACAAAATTAGTGGTATTAAGAGTTTACTTTTTTACTTGCATAATAACTAATTTATTCATTCTATAACATTTTCCTTTGTTTTTACACTTAATTTTATTTAAATGTAAGGGCTTCAGAAAGTTAGGTGCTGAACTGTTTTTCTTTACTGAACTGAGTCGTCATAAATTTTATCCCATTTCATATTTAAAAAATAAATATAATCACAAAGTGAATATTTGTTAGATAATGTGGTTGGCAATTAATTCTGCTACTATTTTTATTTATTTACTAACTATTACTATATTTGAATAATGACATTTTTACTGTCCTTATTGAGTGTTTATTATTGATTGGTTGTTTAAACCTAACCAAAATGTTTTTGTTTTCCCGGAGAATGTTGATGAATATCATGTTAATGTTGAAGATATCATTATGCGTCTACCAGACCCAAAATAGAACAGTAGGCTATCAGTCACAAAAATCCTTCGGATTTTCATTTGCTGGGTTAACCATCCGTTAAAATTAGGATAATATGATTAAATAAATTATGTAACCAGAATAAATTAAATAATCATAATAAACCAGATTATCATTTACTATATGTTTTGCATTATTAAAAAATGTATTTACTTCATTTATTGCAAAAAAAGTCCTAGTGGTCCATTGTGCCCCGTCCTGTGGTCCAATGTACCCCGGTACCGGGGTACAATGGACCACTTTGTCACTTTCCATTTAAAAATTTTTATAAAAAAAAGTAAGCATTACTTTTACTTTTCAGTGGATGTTTTATAAACTAGAATATATGGTTAATATGTATGCATGTTATCTAATTGAAAAAATAATTATTTTGCCCCTAAAGAGTCAAAAGTTTCAAAAGTGGTCCACCCTGCCCCGGTCTCCCCTACGTATTATTAGTTCTAAATAATATTGTAAGTGTACGTAAGGTAAAAAAAAAAATTAAGAGAAATTTGAAATAACCTAGATATTTTAAGTGGTTTAGGAAAAACTGTTTTATTTGTAAGAAACATAGTTTGAAGCATAGTATAGGCAAGCTCAGTGTTTTTAAATCTTTTTTATACTTTTAATTTATGAATTAGATGCAATTAGAAACGTCTTTTATGTGTATCTTTACTTAAGCAAATTTTCTACCCAGTAAACTCATCTAACTTTACTCCAAAAAAGTCTTGGAATTTATTTATTAGTTTTAAGTTGAGAATATCAAAAAAAAAATTCTAATCATAAAAGACAACTTCCCAAATAATAATTAAATAAAAATCCTTTCGAAAGTAGCGTTAAATCTCAGTGAAAAAAAAACTACAAGCAGCATTGAATATTTATAAAAAAGAAAGATACATCAACCTCCAATCATGCTAATGCCATTTTACTGGAATCAAGGTAATCCCCAGGAAGAGAACATTTCACCTCTCAGTATTTTTTTTACTCGGACATGAATATTAAAAAAAAAAAACCTAACCTCCTCCCTCTTCCCATACATTTCCCTCTCTGTTCACATATTTATATCCGGGTGCAACGCGTAAAGTGCACATTGTCATTGTATATTCATCTGAGTGGGTCTGAAAGAAATACGTAGACCGGAAAAAACAATGTTTGCAGTGGAGTAACTCCGTAGAAAAAATAGCATTCCCTCTCACCCGTTTTATACCAGGACACATACCATCCCTTTTTCCCCCTTCACTTTGGAGGACATCTGATTACACTCGCATACATGCATAAGTAATGCTTGTTTATCCCGGAGTCTCAGGGTAACAGGTGTTTTAGGGGAGTGACAGACCTTTCTGCTAGCATTAAACCAGAGTTAAGATGAAGTAAGTAAATATGTTTGCTGGTAGGTTGCGTGAGATAAGCGAGAAGAAACTATCCATATAGTAGCACTGCTCATACCAAATATGTCAAGATTACGTGAATGCTACTAGAAGTAAATGGAATTTGGCCATACATGACGAAAATTGGACGGATCTTGAACGTTTGTGCTGCTTGGTTAATAATCTGGTTTACTTTGTAAGGACTAAGGACAAAAGTGTAGATAGATTTGGGAGACTCTCTGGATATACTATTAAAATTAAAACTTTGGTTAAATTACTGTTTTATAAACATTTGATCTCCAAAAAGATTGAGTTCCTTTTGATATAAATTTCTGACGCATTTGAGATTATCAAAAATGTTTTTAATTATTTTTAAAGAATTTAAAGATGTCTGTAATTTGTTATTTATCACTAATAAATTATTCAGGACATAAGTTTTAAATTAACAGTTTTTTTATAATATTTAATTAATTATTAATTTTATTTTTTTATAATATTCAAAATTTTATGAAGTGTTATACATCTACTCGAAAAAGTTAGAGTGGTAATCATGTGTGATCAGCTGGAAGGAAGATTATTTAGGTGTAATTTTTCACGGTTAGGTGTAATCTCGAAAACTGCAGCAAAACATTTTTCTCCAAGATCTTATTTGTACACTACTCGATATCCTTCTTATTCTTAATTGGGTCCAAATTTTTATTCAATATGTTGAAAAAATCCATCCAAAACCTCTATATAATCAATTTCATTTTTATATGACATTAAATAGACAGTCATAAGCAATAGAAACTCAAATATTTACTCCAGACAGTGAAAACATTTCCGATCCTGGATGGAAAAAGAATCAGCAAAATGCATATATTTTTTCTTCAGGCCAGCGTTGTACAATACCAATAAATACAACGAACTATAAGCTGGAATGTTTCACACATATGAATAAAATACCAGCTGCAGACTGCCATTACCTCATTTCATTACTCTACACCCTACAGCTCTTTTGCCTTTTCATATTCCCTCCTATTTCATATCGTCAGACCATGTTGCACCTCACCCATTTATATTCGAGAACAGTATCCACACTTTCGAACTCACTTTCTTCCCATAGAACCACCCTGTTCGAATAGGTGGAACAATTTCTTGTCGTGACAGACGATATTGCTCTTTTGTCTCGGTCTTGGGCTGTCCGTTCGAAAGAATGGCGCGAACACACTTTTTATTGTTTCGATGGGGGGTCGTTCGAATGATTAATTTTCTTTCCAGACGTTCTTCTCGTGTGTGTTCGAAGCTTTAGTTCCTGAAATTCGTTTTCGGTTCTTCCTTGTAAGAAATGTTGAATAGGAGATACTTATTGCTTTCGGGGAAAACACTGAAAACTGTATTCGAATATGTGTCTGGATCGGATCTTTAATGTCTTATAAAGCGAAAGGGATTTATACCTAATTCTTTTGGGATTTAATTGGAGGCATTCATTTAGGATATAAAATAAAGTGTTTTTTTTAAGTTGAAATTGTTTTGTATGGCACGTGACAATTTTGAGCATGTGATATAATAACGCATAAGATAAATAAATTATTTACTGGACGAATAAATATTGCTATATTGTGGTTAATGAGGTTAAATTTGGTTTTAAAAATTATTTTTGTATTGTTTTGGGGAATGAACTTTAACACGTATTTTGGAAAGTAATTTACAAAATATACTTATCTAACCGTATAATTTTCGGTAACAGTATAATAAACGTTTAATTTTCGTATAACATTAGGTGCCATTACTAATATCAACTGAACAAGATTCAAGGGTCAATTAAATCAACACAAAATGTGTACATCGGAATTTCACTTTCCTTTTTCTATTTTTTCTGGTTATATCACATTAAAACCAAAAGTTGTGGTTCAAAACAAATACATATGATGAAATAAAAGAGCAATACCATAAAACATGGGTTTTGGGTCTGGTTAGATTTCCAAATCCTCCTTAGTTGCATCAAAAGCAAAATTTACCAGTACACGAGTTTCAGGTGAATTTTATAGCAACCTGGGCAGTATGTTGACCTTTTCAGTTTATAGTCCTGACGTTGCTTCTTTTATGAAACTCAAATGGTAGCCAGCTATCAAACCTTATCTATCATAATGCACGTTTTATGGTTTGGTGTAATCTTCCACGTTTTCCATAAGAAAGACTTTTATCATTCCACCAGGACTATGTAATTAATTCTTGAAATTTAATACTGCTTAGATATAACACACAAATTCTTAACTGATTGTACTTGCTTATCAATTTTAACAGCGCTTCTTTTTCATAAACTTATCATGTAACGAAAAAATATTTTTAAAAGCCTTTTTAATGATAATTTTCAGAGGGACACGTTTTATAGATACCCTTAGGTATTTTACAATAATGGTGTTTAATGAAATTTTTTTTAGGTATTTTACAAAACTGTTTTTAGCCTTTACTTAAAACTTAACTTAATCTAAGTCATTTAAAATTATTATTAGATTATTAAATTATTATTAATTACATTGTTTAGAGGAAGCTAGTAAATCTCCAGAGGAAACATGAAAGAATAGATAAAATTGGTTTAGAACATAAAAGGTACCGTACTTTAATAATCTATAGAAATTGTTACATAATAGTACTTGAAAGTATGTTGAAATATTTCGTAATATTTTGGATAAAAAAAATCCCAATTCAATTTTAAAATTATTCTGTTTATTCTCTAACCAAACAATACTTGAACTTTATGACGACACTCGGAACATCTTGGGAATGTGAAACGAAGTTTAGTCTCCCCTATTGTTGCGCTCATAGAACAATATATCATGATCCAGACGTTTCATATAATCTGAAAATAGACTCTTGTCCGTCAAACTAATGTGTCACTTAAGACAATGTGTCAACATAGGAAAGGAGGGATATTGGAACCTTATGGGGTCTTTGAGATCCGTCTTCAGCCAAGAAAGAAAGAAATATTTACAGAAGTAGCCTCAGTCTTGCTGTTAAGAAAAATAAAATGAACATATTGGTTGAAGGAAAATTTCACCAAGGTTGAGTGGGATTATAACAGGAGGCATAAGAAAATAAATCAATTATTATTTTAAAGAAAACTAAAGCTTTTATGTTTTTATCAAGGATATTTCCTTAAACTAAGTTTAAATTTATTTATTTTATTACAAACATTTAGGAAGAAGTCTACTTTATAATTTTATGTCTCTTTATAAATTTTCTAACTTATAATTTGTAATAGTTAATTACACGGTTTATTTTATACAGTGAAATTTTTAATGCGGGGTAAACACATTCCTAAATAAATGTTATTCGTAATATATGGTGAGGAAATTTTTATGTTATTGCATACTTATGAAGCAACAGAAGAATATTTTAGATCCTTAATATTCAAAATAGCCAGCACCTTTCCCCGAATAGATTTTAACACTTATTGTTAAACCTAAAATAAATTAATTTATAAAACTTTTTTCCTCCAAATCATATTGAATATTACGATACAACGCTGTACAAACTTAACCAAACCAAGTACCCTCTATACTAATGTTTCCCAACGTGGGGCGCACGCCCCACCAGGGGGCAATGTGATTTTCTAGGGGGTAATTTGAAAATTTTCAACCAAATTGCCCCTCAGGTGGCAGGAAACACCAGGTTTTATTTACTTCCCAAGAAGGATTTTCGAGAAAAAAAAAAGACAAGGGGGGCATGGAAAATTTAGAAGGGATTTGGTGGTGCATGGACCAAAAAAGTTGGGAAACACTGCTATACACTCTAATACACTTTACTCTAAAAATTATCTTAATTCACATCGGTGTTTGAGTTTCATTTACACAGATCAAATTTCTAGATCATGTATTTTCGTGCATTATTTATTTTGCATGATTTTTGAGTAAATTCCTATAAAATTTTTCAAAACAAATTTTTAAACATTTTTGCTCGAAATCTAAATGAAAGTACATATTTCAAGGTATACTTGAAATGACAAAGAAAATAGAGAAAACGGTTTGACTCACATAAAAGGAATAAGCTTTTGTGAAAGGTATTTTTAAGTTTTATGGTAATCATCGAATCTAGATATATTCCAAAAATTGCTCTCAAAAGCCTGTCACAGACTATAGTTTCTCTTTTAAACAAGTTCCCCATTGGAAATACATTTGAAAACTTGTAACAATGTGTGTATAGAATTATAAGGCTAAAAAAAGACTATTTCAGTTTTTTTAAAGATTTTGTTTAAATATTGTTAAAATCAGAATACAATATACTATATAAATTTTGGTTTGGTGAAAAATTTCTCTCTTAATTAAAGCATACCTAATATTTAGATGTTTGTTAATATAGTCTAATATTAATTTTACAAACCACAATAAATTGTCTAAAACATGGCTTCATTGCACCATAAAATATACAGCCAGACTTAATATGAAGACAACACAAATATTTCACCGCAATTTACATAAAAATACCATCACTCCGCATTTCCTTCACAATTTGTGACTCTGAAATATTTACGCCAGAAAACAAAACCTATCAATCCACTTTGAAGAGCTCATAGTTCACCTTTTTCAAGTCTCCCAACACTTCTCGGATTTCATCTTTTCCAGGAGAAAAGAAACGTCTGAGAAGAAAAATAAACCAGAGCTTTCAAGAAATGATTTCTTAAGTAATATCAATGCTTCCCAGGAGGCCTTATCCATCTTTGCTTCGAAGAAAAGCCCAGGCTTTTTCAAATTGTCTTATACATATCCCCTTACCCTGTGCCTTATCATAGTCCACTTTATTTTCACGAAAATGATTTGACTCCCACCCTACTCCCACTAATACAGACGAAGCGATGATAAAAAGAACGGAAATAATTTTGTTCCGAATTTAGAACAAACCGTACCCTGGATCTCATTTCAAAAGATTTCTCCTGTTTTCACTCCAGGGGTAATCCCAGAAATCCCCGGAGCAGAAGTAAAACAACCCTAAAAAAGAAACTCGAGCTCAGATAATACTTCAACGTCCAATCGAAATGCTTCTAACGAATATGTTCCAATAAAACATCCCGGAAGGCCATCATGGTGCTAAAAATAAGCTCTTCTTTTAGCGAAGTATTCCAATTCTCATTCCATTGCTTCCCCAACTGGAAATGCTCTAGTAAAATGAAGACCTAGTGTTAGGAATGCCTCCCAACTTTTTTTAAAACTTTGAAAATTAAAAAATATCTAACTTCTATCTATAAAGTTGTCCATGAGTTCTGTATGATTGAACTTTACCCGAACTTCTTAAAAGTTTCACAAGTTTACTCATCCACTAATGAAAATGTTATTGATGCATAGAACTTGCGTATTTCAAATATCATGTTTGTATGATGTAGAAAAAAAGAAAGTGCTTTCTAGCTTCTATTTTTAATTGATTTCCATAAAAATTTCACAGTTGGTTTATAAAAAATTCTAGGTCTAGGTTAATGTCATTCGAATAAGAAAAATGCATTTAAGTGTCATTTATTAGGTATATAATAAATAAAAAAACATGAATTTCAACTAGAAGCATATATACTAGACAGCAACGTTAGTTGACCCTATGACGTCACTAACAAACAAAGTAGTTCTTATCACGGTGTTTGAATTTCGAGTGAAATGAAGAACGTCAATTTAAAAATATGATTATTTTGTTAAACCGAGGTATATAAAGCGTCTTTTTATCCCGATTTGCGTACCAAAATTCCTCCTAGCAACTCAACAGGCTTTGTGTTTACCCATTTTCTTCTTCCTCGTAGTGACGTACTGGGTTCAGGAAACTTTGCTGTCGAGTGTAGGGAAGGATACAAGGGAAATGAAAAAATATTTTTTCTAAAAATGAGCTTATAGCTTTAAGACTTAACCTATGTAATCTCCAGTAGTAAAATAACAGTTTTAAATGTTTACTATTTTACTATTGAGATTAGCACTATGTTCGGGCTTAGATGACATGCTCTAGAACGCATGACACAAGTTTATTTTGAATGTTCCTAAAGAACGTCTTTTTTAAAGTGACTGTCTTTTTGATAAAAAAAAAAACATAGATAAAATACTAAATATAGAGTATGTACTTTTGTGATATACATATACTATTTAACATATTTTAAACATACATATATTGCTCGTTTTCTAAATTATAATACAACTTTAAATACATGATACTTTTACAAACCCCCATTTGTTTAGTGTAATTTCTGAAATCAAACAAACTATAAAACTTAATAAAGTTTATCAAATTACCGTTGGAACTTGGTTTACCTCCTTAAGCCTAAATAAATCTCCTCTTTATCATCTAAACCAAACAAAAGATCACACTCTAGAAAACAAACGCCATAAATTCCAAAACTACTCCCTAAACCCTCAACTTTATAGCCACAACCGAACACAGCTCTAAACTCGATAAATAACCGGAAAACAAGACCTTCTCGAACAAATATTCCTTCAAAAAAGATTTATGAACTCGCATATGACATCAACTTTTCCCCGAAACTGAACAAACACGACCAGCTGTCACCCTGGTCCCCTCTCACTTCAAGACAATATCGGTTTCAAACCGAGTTTATTAGAGACCTTCGAATTGCGGTATCAGCACCCCTGTCAGAACTCGTAAAAGTCAAGACACGGACTTGCTTAGTTGTTTCGACCGTTTCCCAATCTTACCAAGGAGCAAACAGCCCAGCGCAAACCAATGAACCTTGAAATGCGGAAATGAGAATAGTTGCGTTGGACATTGCTGAATTTGAGAGCCAGAACAGACTAAGTCAGACTTCCCAACTTCTCATAAAATTATGGAAATTGAACGTTATATCACTCGAATGCACAAAACTAGAAAACAAGCATCGCTAGTGTACCGTCCATACAATTATTTCTGTGTTGTAATTTTATTCACCCTCAAGAAACAAAAACCTGTAAAAGTGTCCAGTTTTCTATGACTTTAGAGTTTAGGACTTAGGTCGTTCTTCCGCAAATGCCTTGACCTTCGAAGGGGAGAAGTTGTTTTTGGTTTGTGTTTAGGATTGGGAAGTTACCTTCGGTTTTGTTTGGAAGGGACGTTCTGGGGGCAGTGAAATCAAGTGGAGGACAAATATTAGTCCTGAAGGAAAGTAATTGCTTGTTGGATTGCGAATCAGAGTTGTGGAAATAGAACGACGCTTTCACTAGGGTTAGAACATCTGCCGTGGAGTGGTTAGTTTGCCTTTTATGGACTTCAATATTTGAATAATTTTTGAATATATACTTTTAAGTTATTAAAAAAGTGGATGGGTGATACGGGATTACACGGGTGACTTAGAGAATAGCTATTCCACCAACAAAATAAATCAAGATATGATATAATTAGGAAAAAAACAGTAGAATCAAGTTAAAAGTTCTGAAAAAATTTAGGGGTTAAAAGGAAAACATAAGAATATGACAAGATTTTAAATTATGTTTACTAGTTACATTTGCAATTACACTCGTTAAAATACAAATTCATATAAATCAAGAATTTCTTAGCTAGTTTAACCAATAGTTTTAAACACATTTTCTTGTAATTGGTAAGCATTATAAAAATAAATAGATACATAGTTAATAAGAAAATATAATAATTATATTATTGAATGTAATGTTTTACCACAATGTATTTTACTAGCTTTGATAATTTTACAATACTAAAATTTGTTAGTTATTTTTTAATAATAAATACTGAAATTTTAATTGAACCCTAAAAGTTATAGCAGAAAAATAACTTCACAATGACCTTTATCTCACTGGTGGTTTTTAAAATTTTTATTTTTTTTTAAAAAAAGAAGTTTAAGGAACAGAAAAAATAAAACTATTTTGTTAATGAAGAGAAATATGAACATGCACCTTGAACGAATAAATACAGTACGTAAAACTATGGAAAAAAATGAAGAATCTTGAAGAATATACTACGAAATACTGAGAAACTTGAGTAGTACCGAAAATTGTTTAACATTCATAAAAGAACAGTTTAAAAATTATAATTGAGAAAAAAATAACAAGTTGTGTGTTGTTTTAAAAATTATAGAATGCTTCATGTTTCTTTCTTGAAGTAACTCCTGTCATTTTACAAAATGCATGCTTTGTTTTTTTTAAGACACAGCATAATCAAGTTTGTTCATCATTTTTGGTGAAAAAACTGGTAAAATAAGTGTAAGAAAAATTCCATATTATTCTATATGGATTTAATTCATGCAGATTTGAATGGCTATCTAGACCACCTTTTGATCTTTAATAGTTTTAGGTAAAACCTTCAAATGATTAAAGTTTGATAAGTTAGTGTTTCATAATTGTGTTTTTAAACTTTCAGGTTCTTGAATTACTCATTCGACTGTGGAAAGAACAAGATATTTTGAGAATGAAACACTACTTAAATCTTTTGGCGGTCACCGCGACTGTTCTTTTCCTCGTCATAAATGCAGATACTTATGCGATGCGTGGTAAGTAGTTGCCTGATGTAGCAACATGTGGTAATGTGCAAAAGTGATTTATGTAAAGACATTGACTCATCATTTGGTCAATTTGCTTTTACTCGGTATATTGGAGAACTAAGTGTAAGCAATCATAGGGTGATTGGAAGGGACCTATACAAGCATATTTCGAGTAGGAATAGGGGGTGCAGAGGCACCGTTAAAGAGCTAGTACGAGGGCGTTACAAAAAGCGATTTTCACAGACTCGTACTTATAAAAACATATTTGAGTGAAAATGTCCATTGCATAAGATACATCAGCATGCATGCTATTTGATATATATCGGAGCTCTCTCTCTCTTGTCAAACCGTGGATTGAGTTATAAAAGTACTACCAATGTTGCTCTGTAAAAAGGGGTTGTGCAAGCGAATAGTGTGTGTGGCGTGGGCTTCACCTCCGTAGCTTCGGTTTACAGGTTCCCACTGGGTAACGCGAAGTAAGTACTGATTTCGGCATGTTTAGAGTAATGGCCTCGGTTATAGTGTGTGTTGTGATCTGTGCCATTGGAACTTAAAAAAAAGTTATAAAAGGGCAGTATGAAGAATACAAAGAATGGAGTTCCTGGGAAACGTCTGCAGTAGAACATCTCAATTCGGTGAGATTTGTTGGATATTCCACACTTAAGTCTGGATCTTTCTCCCAGTGAATTCCACCCGTTTTTACACCTAAGGAAATTCCTGTCTAATCATTGGAATACTAAGAGACAAACGGGACTCCATTGTTTGGATGAACTCTCTATATTGCACTTTTATAACTCATCCCACGGTTTGACAAGAGCTCCAATCTCGATCCAATTTATGGTGAAAGTTATATGGTTTAGCTTATGCACTAAACATTTTAAAATTTTCAATCAGTTATGTTTTGTTTAGTTAAACGATCATTTGGAAAACTGCACCTCCCATTCCAATTCTAATTATGCATGTCTAGATCCCCTTAAAACACCTTATCATTGTTTACATTTAGTTTTGAAACACCTTGTATAGCAAAAAAAGTGTTTTGCTCAAGCGATTTTTAAGAAAAGAATACGTAAAAGTTATAGGGAAAGAATTGTTGAGTATTTATACGCTATAAGGAGAGTCATAGAAGTTAATACTTTTAATGTCGTGTACAAGTTCCTAAAAATGTGTTTTAAGAAAAATTATCCGCAGTTGGACTACAAGACGGTTTACGAGTTATTTGTTTTAAGATTCCATAAAATATTTATGCTAATTTGTGAGTGATTTCTTGACTGTTATATAAATATAATTTCTATCGACAGAACTAAAAACCATGTAAATTCTGTTTCCTAAACTATTTCTCGAATAATGGAAATATAATAAGGAATATTAGTGTCAATGGTTTTAAACATAATCTATGAAGTAGGGTAACATTTACCAAAAATATTTCACCTAGTCATCAACACAGCTTTTTTGCCAGTTTAAATGCTATAACCATAGCGTCATCTACACATTATTATTACAAAATAATAAGATGTTTTACATAATTTTAACCACTTTAATTCTATCATTTAATAATAGAAAAAAATGTTTTCTTTTACATAAGTTTTTAAAGGAGCAAATTAGGTAGTTGAATTATAATTGTTATAAGTATACAGGGTGTTTCTTAAGTACGTTTCACGACTTTTATTTGGAACCAACGTATCTGAAGGTTATGGAAGTAAGTTGTACACTTTGGGAAATGATCATAGAGAATCCATTGTTATGACTTTCAGCGCCCCTAGTGAAGAAATAAGAAAGTTAAAAATTTCTTAAATACTAAAGGAGATAGGAAAAGAATTCAATGACAAAAATGTTGGCAAAAAACTACCAAAACAATTTTATTTTGAAAATATCTTTAACATTCCAGGAGATATTAGTAAAAAAAATATTACTTTTTAGGCCTTAAAACAGAAAGAGTTCGCACATTTGCAAGTTTTTCAGTGGTATCATGCACTTTCTGCGTTTTTTTTAGCTAAATAAAGACAAACTTCAAACAAAAAGAAAATCAAAGAAACTTGCAAATTTGGAATTTGTTTTCTTTTTAGAGGGTTGAAAAAGTGCTATTTTTACTAATTGCTATTTTCTCCTCGAAAATATTGATGATATCTTTATCAAATTGTTTCCTAGCGTTTTTATAATATTGTCAACAATTTCTCTTCCATCTTTTAATTTTTAATTAATTTAATTTAATTAATCTATTAATTTTTTAATTTTCTTATTTCACCACTAGGGGCACAGTAAGTCATCTTAATGGAATCTCTATGGTCTTTTACCTAGGGGACACTTTACATACACGACCCTAGAAGACGTTGGTTCCAAATAAAAACCGTTGAATGAACTTTGAAACACCCTGTATTTTCTGTTTCAAGTGTTGTTTTAGAAACATCTAATTTTATTTCTTTTTTATGTATGGGCTTTTCCCTAGCAGATAATTCCTTAGACAGCCGTCAGGAGCCTAACTACGACTACCTAGCCAGGTATATGATGTCAACCAAAAAGTGAGTAACAGTTTTATTCAAGAACATCTACCGAGTTCTTGAATAAAAATGTGCATCATGTGAATGATTTTATAAAGCCAATTTTAATCAGGGAGGCTACGAAATCATTGCAATACAAGCATCAGCCGTATTCACCGCTGACCGGCGTGGCGGTTAACCAGGATTCAAACCTCTGATTGGCGGAAAGATAATTTTCCTTCTTAAAACTACCAAAAACTAATTTACTAATTTGACTACCGGTTAACAACTGTTCAGGTTAGCGGTGAATACGGTCGTTACAATAATAATAAAACGTTGAGTTTTAAGTTGAACTCGAATTGGTTTTATGAAATCATTGGTAACTAATATGGGGTAACTAATATAATGGGTTTATGTTTTAATGACTATAAACTAGTAAAAAGGCAAAGCCAATACTTTTAATAGGTATCTAAAAATTATTTCTTGTAAGAGAACAAATACTGTTTGATATACAGAGTATAGTTACTGATTCTCCTTCCTTGTATCTATAAAAAATATTCGTTTTTTATCTTTACAGATCATTCCGGCCTTTTAATGCATGATCATTGATCAATTAGCTTAAAATATTTGATTATGTAAGCTGAATGAAAAATTAACCGACGAAATATAGTTACAATATAGTTACGCATACAGACGAAATTGACTGCTAGAAATGCATGTGTGACATATAAATGATTGCCGTATTTTTTTTTGGATGCCATAGAGATCTAAATCAATAATCAGTAATGGCACAAAAACACACCTCACAACCTTTTATACATTTCAGTTGAAACCCTTACTTAAAATAATCTCACATTGATTGATGTATAAAGCATTTTAAAGTAACAATTCCTAAAATATAAAAATCAAAAGTTTACTTACCCTTTC
Source organism: Tetragnatha montana (assembly GCA_963680715.1). NCBI lineage: Eukaryota > Metazoa > Arthropoda > Arachnida > Araneae > Tetragnathidae > Tetragnatha > Tetragnatha montana. The sequence continues at coordinate 26,344,871 of OY796682.1, forward strand.
TTAATTTTCTTATGTCCTCATCTTTTTTCTTCCGATCCTCCTGACGCTTTTACTAATACATGTCAGGGAGAGTGTTGTCAACCCAGTTGCAGTTTCTACCAGGAGCTAATAAAAGTATTCTTTCCGGCATGTTGAAATCTGAGAAATAAAAACACTAAAGTATAAGATCAACTTGTCATTTCGGATACTTTTTTTTTTATTTTAGAGCCATTATAGTACTAATAACCCTTTTAGATAATCTTTCTATTTCTTATACCTATTTTTAAATCTAAATAACTATATATAAACTAGGAATACATTGTTTTTCACATTCATGTTACACATTGTCATGCACTTTTCTTCATCATTTAAATCCACAGGGAAACAGACGATAGTCTCGCCTGTGTAGGAAGCTTTGATAAATGCGCATGCGAGTGGACTTGATGTTTGCTATATTTGGAAAGTGCAATAAAATAATAACTGGGGATAGAACCCAGGAACTGCCACATGCATCCTACCACTGCTCCAGCGGGGATTGGTTCACTTTAAAACTTATTATAACATCTTTCTTTGTGGCGCATGCCCTTAAGGTTGGGTTTTTTACACCGGAGAGACCTATTAGAGGCCATTCATTAATTACGTAAGGGTCCCGAGGGGGTTGGAAAAAGATCTACATGTTTCCTTACTGGGGGGGGGGGTCAAACCCATTCTTATGTAAGATTTTCCAAGTTTCTGTAAACAAATTCCAATTATTCTAATCAAATTACTATTGAATAACCCCTGACAACATGGCTAACTAACCCATTCAGTCCAGACGATTTAAAAGTGTTATTGGTTTGAAGATTGTTTAACTGATTTATGTTTAAGATTATCTAAAAACTTACTTTTAAATCTCTACTGAAAAATCCAAAGACTAGAGATGATAATATAATGGTAATATTTAGTTGACAACAAGAATATTACTGATCTGTTGAAAAATAAAAATATTTGATTTACGTCAAACTGAGAGTTTTAGTGTAACTGATCCTTTTTTAACATTTTATTATTTTGAAAAACGAAATAAAATCTTACGTAAGAATAGGGGGAGAAGTTTGAAAAATCTTACGTACCCTTACATGGGAGTAGGGGGGGTCAAAAATTGCCAAAATCACCCTTACGAAATTAATGAATGGCCCTTAGACAACAACACGTGTTTTGACGTGGATACATTAAGATTGCAGATAATATCTTATAAATTTGATGGTTAAAAAAATTCATCTATAAAAATAGCTAAACCCTTTAAAATATTTTGTTCCATGACTTTGTAGTGAAATTTCTTGGAACTAATTGCTCAATGTTCCAACATGAGAAATATGCAAGAGAAATCCTTCAAGAATATGTGACTTAGAACTGCACAAAATTGAGTTACAAATGCGAATGAATTCTTATTTATGAATACATGTTAAAAACAATTATTTAAAAAAAAGTAGATATGATGCAAAAAGAATGAAAAAAAAAACATTTTATAAACATATCGTACCATCCGAAGAAAACTTGCTTTAATATCAAAATCTATAAGTTTCAAAATGAGTTCCTTGGAGGTAGACTACACGTGCAAGTGATATGGCGAACTTTAACACCAAATTAAGCTTGTCCATGTTTTCTATGTTTAATCAAGACTCGATTAAAAAATCCCTGGATTATTTGATGAGCCAATTGTGATTTACTATTTTACCAAATAACTATCCCTATGATGAATCACCATCAGTATTATAGATTCGCTTTTACATCAAATTCATTAATTATTCAGATAAGACGATCATTTTTTGGGGTCTAGGTGGATAGGAAAAATTTCGGAGGGGGATATTGTGATTTTAGAAAGGGTTTATAAGGTACTTTTAGTCGTCTTCTGTGGTCAAACTGAAAAAAAAAAACCAACTTTTCATTTTTTTAATGTGACTGTAGAATAATACATTCTCTGATCGGATCTTTAAATTCGAATTGATTTTAATTTGAACCGTGGTTAAGCATGGTGGATCTCGGCAAACTATCGGACAAATAAATGCGCCAAAGTGGCGAAAACCGCAGACGATCACCAATAAGAACTCGCACTGAAACTTTTAGGTTTTGCTTTTGGAGCATTCTTCTTCGGAAGGTATGATACGCATTTACTCCTATTTAGTTAAATTAACTAAAAATACACGACACCAAATTTTTTTTAAACTTGTATGGCTGTGAGTTTCACGATACTATGTTTTAATTGAGTTATGAAAACACTTTCCTTAATCTTTGGCACATCCTACCAAGAAAATATTTTGTTGTCCCGTGTATTTTATACATAGAAAACTACTAATACTTTTTCCCTCCAGGAGGAGCTGTATCCGCAGAAACGGCAGCTGCGACCACAGACCCAGCGACTGCTGCTATAACTCCTCTTGCCGCTGCAACCTGTGGGGCACAAACTGCAGGTGCCAGCGCATGGGACTATTCCAGAAGTGGGGCAAGTGAGCCCCTTGACCCCCCACCACTCCCACGGACTGCTACCACAAGCCCCTACCCTACACAGGGGTCGACTAGTCAACCACTCCTCCCGGTGTGTCGTTCCCCTACCCCCAATGGACGTGTCGGTAGTGAGCTGACAGCGAGACATGTAATGCAGGAAATGCCCAGTCTAATACGTTTTGCAGGTTCATGAGCATTGTTGTAAGCGTCAGTAGAAACAAACACAGAGATTCTTCAGAGATATATTAAACCTACTATTTTCTATGGCAGCTAAAAGTATAATGAAATCAAATTTCTAGAAATTATTTTTACGATTTGTGAAATTTTCACAATTTTGTAATTGTCAACTTTTTACGAATTTCTAATTTTCAAATACTTTTGTAACCATAATTCATATTTTAACAACTCTCTTTTAAATTTAAAATTTATTTAAAGTCAGGGTATGATTGTACTGTGTTTATTGCATTGGTAAAACCTATGACAAAGATTCTTAAGATGCTAAAAAATTTCCCACTTTTCCACTTTAACTTTTTTTTTTGAAGTAACCTTAGCAAAGATGTAAAGAGTATCTTTGGATATGAGATGAAAATCTTTTGCTGATAATATTAGTCAATATTTTCCTATCGAAATATATAGATACTGTGAATATTATTTTTAAATAAATTTTTTATCTCTCAAGAAACGAATCTTGACACGACATTTCATAATATCTCGGTTAGAAGACAATAGAAACTTCCTATTAGATATCATTTCTTAGAAATTCTAGAGATAGCCATTAAGTTCTTGTGGAAAAAATAAAATTTTCTTTACGCTCTAAAATTGAACAGTTTTCCGTTAAATATTACAAAAAAAGCCATGAAATGCAATGATAATTCTTCCACCATAACTTCCACTCACTCCATCATCGATCTTTGATCCTAACGCACTGAATCGATACCTTCCAAATTGAGATCGTGACGAACAAAGTAATCTAACCGACCTGAAACTCGATCATAAATTACCGATCGCACCACACACATTACCCGGAATTCTCAAAATAAATCTTCACGTCACGCATTTCTCAATTCCACGTGTCTCGCGGCAGTCTCCTGCCGTCAACGTCCAGCAATCATCAAGACCTATTTCTCCAGAGATGCTGTTCCCCTCCGCTTTTTCATTCATTTTCTTCCCCTTCGTGTTTCTTGGGCCTGTTTCCGTACCTGTATTATCGATCAGCTTCCATTAAACAATTCTTCTGCATATTATATGTTACTGATGAGATTTTTATTCCCCGTTGATATTCCTGTATGATGAAACTTTTATTAAAGGTTTCGCCTTGCACTTTTACTTTGATGGGGCGTTTGATTTTTGTTGCTGTAGTTTTGACACGAACATTTGTCGTGGTGGATAAAACGGTGTGTACGTTTGTTTTTTATGTTGAAGGTAAGAGGATACCAGGGTGTCTCAAAAGGTTGGTGTCAAACTTGAAATGCAGGTCTGTCATCCCGCGGCAAACAATATTTTCATAGGAATAATTAGCATAAAAAATCACTTTCTGAATTGAAGACGATCTGAAAAATTTTGAATAGAAAATGAGAGTGAAAAAAGCTGCTAATTACCGGCAGAATTTAATGAAATTTGGTTTATAGGGGTTTTCGGGGGGTGCTGTCTGTAATAATAATTAATGTGTTCCGTATAATAAAAAAGTTAAACTCTGAACATTGGCGTGCGTACAGGAGTTCCTATGAAAATAATCTTGTTCTTCATTTCTTCATGGTATGACCACGGCTTACTAGATACTCATACAGGCTAGCTGAGTTTTAAACAATGAAAACCATTTGACAACTTTTCCCGCTTGGAGCGCTACAAGACCTACCTATATCACCCACCGCCTTCAACACTGTGAATATTCTTTGCCAGTTTGTCCAATAATGCCATCTGGATTTGCAATGATTTCCGTACTCGGCTAGCCTGTATAAGTATCTATAGTGAGCCGTGGTATGACATACCTGCGTGTTAAGTTTAGCGCCAACCTTTTGAGACACCCAGTATAAGCAGAGGAAAAGCTTGACATTATTGATTTGAAATGAAAGCATAAAAAATTAAGTTCACTAACCGGTAAAGCATCAGTTCCGTTTAGACTATCTCTTGCGTTACGCCATTCTGTTGAGACGACATGCAATAAACGAGTTCAAAGTGATGTCAACTTTTTATCTCTGTGATTTGTCAATCGGTTTCATCGCATCTCTCGCAGTGAATTTAGGGAAACGATGCCATATTTCAAGAATCTAACAGAAAAAAAGCTTTGGTAAGGCCCAATGTGAAATAACTAACTGTAAACTGAGGGAGCAAATGTAAAACCTCCTTGAAATTCGTAGATTTCTTAGATGGTTTTAAAAATTGAATTCCGTTCATTATTAAGGGCTGAAATACCCTTGAATGCCTATTTTCTGCCTTGTTTATTAAACATTAAAGAGAATTTTCAGAAATGTTCAATGAACTTTTAATATTCGACCCCCTACAGATGAAAACACATAACTAAAAGAAAAATAAATTCGTTTTTAAAAGCAAATAAACTTTGATTATCTTACAAAACTTTTTATTTCTAATAATGAAAATACAATTAAAATTTCTAAATGTTCTTAATTTGAATACTTTATATCAAAATGATTAATTATTAATGATTAATAAAGATATCATTAAGAAAAATAGAGTTATTAAATTCAACACAAACTTTATTTTTAAAAATTAGCAGAATATCTTGAATATCGGTTTTAGGAAGAGAATTATGGATTCCCAAGTTTAGGAATATTAAATTAAAGGTAATAACTGTTTCAGTTGTAATATTTATTGCATTAATATTTAGAGCAAGTAAAATTTACTGAAAATTATGAAAAAATGTTTTGATAAATCCACTAAATGAATAAAATACCTTCAAAAGGGGAGTTTTAGAGACATGTAAACAAACAATTAGCAAAATGTTTTTTTAAAGCAAAAGTAAGACGTCTGCATTAAAAAGCATGAATTGTTAAACTAAATAATTATTTAACTGTGCACATATTAAAATTGACCATCAGTACATACATTTTAATAAATGTGATTTAAAATAGCACTTTTCAGAAGTTCTCTAACAAAAAGGTAAAATCAATTTTCAAATTCATCTAACTTTTTCAAATTAACTTTTAAAGTTATTTATACGAATTTTTTTATTTATTGATAATTTTACAGAATTTCCACAGTTCATTATGAACTAAAATGCATAGTCTTAGTAAATGCTAAGATAGAATTTTACTTAGAAGATAAAATTCAAAATGTTTGTAAATTTAATTTATTTTTAATTTTAAAAAATCATAAAACAAATCCTACATCTACTTCTAAAACACCTAATTTTAATACACTTATAAGTGTCTCATAATAATGACTATAGTCATTATTTTGTACCACTTATGGCATTGTATTTCTTAATGAAATTTACATGCTGTGATAAACCAGATAAACGCACCCCACATTGAACAAAGTGACATTGTAAAGTTTGCTTTCATCATAATGACTACTCTAAAGGAGTAAACCGTTTTACAGATACGGGAAATAACATTGTGGAAGGCAGAGAAAACCGGTTTTCATAGCTAGCGACGGAAGACAAGCTATAGTCTTTCGTTTCATGAGAACAGTTTGAACAGTTAAAACCCTTAAAAATGTGTATAATAATAAATAATTTTCTGAATGATTTTTTGTCTCACTTACTCAACTCTAATTTTCCGAATATTTAAATTAATATTTATCCTTTTCAAAAATTTACTTTCTCTCTGCTCTAAATGTATCATGGCGTCCTCTGCTGAGTTAAAGTGAATCAATATTTACAAGATAACAAAGTTGAGTTAAACGTTTTTATAAATAAAAATTGCACTGCATGAATGGAAAAAGAAAATTTAAGTATAATAAACAATTCCCCATTAGGTAGAGGATAAAACATGTAATTTAAATAAATTCAAATGTATAAGGATGTAACTTTTAAAAAGTTGCTTTAAAACCTTTAAAATGGTAATGACTTTTAAATATATCTTTCACAAATACCGTATTCATTCTAAACAAAATCCTATTTTTAAAAAATTCAAAGAAGAGATATTGAATTTTTTCGAATGTCGAAACATTTATTAAAGAAAATACGCGCATGTTATATGAAGAATTGAACATTTCAAATTTATATGTACTTTTGATTACAAAATAGCCCTTATATAACAAATTGTGTAATTATTTTTTTAAAACTGTCGATTGACACTTCTATTACCTAAAAAGTAATAATTAATCTATTTTAATTATTATTTTCATCAACGCATTACACTGAAAGATACAAGCAACAAAAATATTTTTTTTTGTGGAATTCACTGATTTTATTATTAAGAAACTTGAAATGAAAAGGTTGAAAACATAACTTTTAAAAATTGAAATAAGTTCACGATTATTCGTCTAAAATGTTTTCATGGCGCCATCTCAACAAAAGAGTGAAAAGCGTTTGCTCAAGGGTGAGATTTTGGATAGTATTTATGTAATGGATAACTGATAGTTGTATAAAATTACCGAAACTTTAAACTTAAATTCAATTATGTAACTTAAATAGCTTCTTCGTTCTTATAATTTTAAAAAATCATGCTCTTTACCACTTTTTTTTTTCATAAAAAGGAACCCTTTCCTTTTCCAGAATATAGGTTGTAAGGAAAAACGGCGATGAAAGCATGATCTGATCTTGAAAGTTATATATCTCTCTAATTGTATATGATAAATAAATGAATTTTCCTTTAAAATGTAAGTTTTTTATTTCTCCACAAGATAGCATGTTAATATAATATGTATATGGCCGAAAATATCATCCTTTTATTAACATTTTGGGATTAGTGAAGAAAAGCAGATTTGAAATTTTACTTGATTCATTTATTCAGCGCTGCATGGTAAGACTGATTGAATTTTACTTCCTAAGAAAAGAAATGTAAAATAAAATTGTTTTAGAGCAACGTCTCTTTCGACTGAATTATCATGTAAAGACCCTCTTGGACTATTTGTATAATTTCATAATTAGTTATATTGTTGTGTAAGATAAAAACTCAATAAACAACGTGTTTAAATAAGAGCTAAGTACCTGTCTTATAGATACTTTATTACAGTAATGTACGAATGTTATGAAAATGAGTTACATGTTTGAAAGTTTAGAAAAGGTTCATTCATAAATCGATGCTCATAAATACCCGTTATATCGGTTACAATTATATCGGTTACAAAACATTTCTAATAACCCATTAAGTATAGCCTAGAATTATTATAGAACGATTTCCGATCAAGATAATTCCAACATAGTTGTTTAGATGAAGGATATTTTGTTCCTCTCTAGTCATTATACCTCAAGCTTAAAGATAATTACGGGTAAAAATTTCAAATGCAACGTTTTAAAGTGCAATCCAATTTTGTAGAACGTTCATCTCAAAGCCTTACTAATGAACAATTGATATTATTTTTTACAATGAGGATGCTTACGAGTAAAAAGAACACACACGTAACGTTTTTAGAGTAAACTTACTTTTGGTAATTGGTTTTTTCAAAGCGTTGAGGGGGAACAATTAGCATTAATTTTTTTGAATGAAATACAAAAGCATTTCTTTTGTTATCCCTTTACACGAAAGGTCCAGAGGCTTTCTATAAAGACTGGTCAGAAACGGATCCACATGTTCAATCATTTTGAAAGCCTAAGTTAAAATATACCCGATTTAAAATATTAATAAAGAACTTGAAGGGACACTTATACGTAAAAAATTATGAAAAATTACATCAACAATGTGAAATTCATAAAAGAAGTTGAATACAATAGATATGGTACGTTACTTAAAGGTTTTTCTCTGCTTGGAGTGATTTTCAAAAAAGCCCAAAATACACCAACTCTAAAAGAGTGATACAAAAAGGAGAGTCATGTTTCATAATAATACTTATTTTGGTATCGTTTATTTACACGATTTTACTGCTAATAACGGAATTTATATTCAATCGTACCAATTCTATTCTTCTTCTTCGCTATCCAATTCTGCTTCGTAAATTTTATTGGTTGTTTGCTATCGCTTAAATTTTAAATAAATCAGTCATTTAAAATTTCGTTGCTAATTATGATGTTAATGGTTTGGAATTAAAAATAAACCTTTATATGGGCAGATAGGAGTGAATATAAATGAGCATTATTCAAATATGCTGAAACCTTACAGAAAGATAGACAAACAGATTTTTGAAATTACTATTTAGTTTGAATTATAAAATAATTTTTATTAAAGAGAAAATGTATAATAGGGTGTTTCAAAAGTCCTTTTCGCGGTTTTTATTTGGAACCAAGGTTTATGGAAGATAGTTCTACCAGTAGGTAAGTGACTCTGGAGAATCCGTTGAGATGACTTCTAGCACCTCTAGGGGTGAAATAAAAAAAAGATGTAAAAATTAATTAAAAACTGAAGGAGAAAGAGCAAACAACTCCCTGATAGTATTGTTGCCAATATAAGAAAAACTGATAAAAATTCCATGAAATATCGTGAATATTCGCGGTGATAATAGCATGTGAAAATAGCCTTTTTTCAGGCTTCAAAAGAGAACAATTTCCTAAATTTGCAGGTTTTTCAGTGTTATTATGTAGTTATGTGTTTTAGTTAAATGGTTTTTGAGCTATGTCTCTCCTTTTGACTGAATTTGCATGTAAAGACCTTCTTGGACTATTTGTATAATTTCATAATTAATTATATTGTCGAGTAAGATAATTCTCAATAAACAACGTGCTTAAATAGGAGCATAAAGTACCTTTCTTATAGATAGTTTATTACAGCAATCAACGAATATTATGAAAATGAGTTATAGGTTTGAAAGTTTAGAAAAGGTAGATAGAAAAATCGATGCTCATAAATACCCATTATATCGGTTACAATTACCAGTTAAAGAGAAACAAATTTGTATTAACCCATTGAGTATGGCCTGGAACTATTATAAAATGATTTCCGATAAAGATAATTTAAACATAATTGTTTGGATGAAGGATATTTTGTTCCTCTCTTGTAATTATACCTCGATCAAAAAGTTAATTACGGGTAAAAATTTCAAATACAATGTTTTAAAGTGCAATCCAGTTTTGTAGAACATTCATCTCAAAGCCTTACTAATGAGCAGTTAATATTAATTTTTTCAATGAGGATGTTTATGTTTACTAGTAAAAAGAACACACACGTGATGTTTTTTTAGAGTAAACTCACTTTTGGTAATTGGTTTTTTTCAAAGCTTTAGGAGGGAACAATTAGCATTAATTTTTTTTAAAATGAAAGACAACAGTATTCATTTTGTTAAATCACTTTTTACGAAAGATCCAGAGTCTTTCTAGGAATACTCTGGACAGAAACGGACGCATATTTTCAATCTTTTTGAAAGGTTAAGTTAAAATATATCTGATTTAAAATACTAATAAAGAACTTGAAGGGACACTTATACGTAAAAATTATGAAAAATTACATCAACAATGTGAGTTTCATAAAAGAAGTTGAATACAGTGGATATGGTATGTTACTTAAAGGCTTTACTCTGCTTGGGGTTGATTTTCGAAAAAGCCCAAAATACACCAACTTTAAAAGAGTGATACAAAAAGCAGAGCCATGTTTCATAATAATACTTATTTTAGTATCGTTTATTTACACGTTTTTAGTGCTAATAACGGAATTTATATTCAATCGTACTAGTTTCCAATTCTGCTTCGTAAATTTTATAGGTTGTTTGCTATCGCTTTCACTATGGATACTTATGTACAAAACGCGATCCAGGATAAACGATATACTGAAGAAAGCTTACTTCACACCATTGAGACTCAACATCAAAGCGTACAACAAGACGAATTCCATCAATTCTTGTGCTGCAATCTTACTGTTTTCGCTGCCAGTGTTTTCAGTGATTAGTGCGTTAGTTGACACTTTTGCTGGTGTCAAAACTACCATATTTACACTGGGAAATATCATAGAGAGTCCTGAAATCAATACAATAACCCACGTCATGTGTTACATAGCTTTCCACCTTCCCATGTTGGTCTTACCAACCTTCATTCATATACTTCTTTGTGTTATGTATGATCTGTGTTCCAACCTACTACGGGAGTACCGCGCAGCACTGAAAGAGTGCAAGAAAGGTAATCGCCGAAAACGTCTATCGGAACTGATTCACTCTTATACTAACATCGTCTGGATGGTGGAAGGAATCAACAATGGACTCTCCAACCCTTCTTTGATCTCTTCGATCATTTTCTTCTTGAAGATGGTCTCCGGGGTGGCTTGGATGACGTCTTACAAGGGGCAATGGAGACCGCACACAGTGAATGCCATTTACAGTTTTGCAACGTCGGTGTTGTGTACGGTGTCTTTGCACTTGTCCGCTTGGGACGTCCCGATAACCATGAAGGAAATAAGATCGTTCTTTCAGTGGGTGGAGGAAGAAGAGTTGAGGTGTCCCGATGCTGACGGTCATTTACTGGAGATGGTGAGGAGCGTCGCAAAGAAAGAGGATGTCGAGATGTCGGCAGGTCACGTGATACAATTGTCCAAGTCCAGCATGGTGTCGATGTTTGGAGTGCTTTTCACTTATGGGTTGTTGTTTGTAAATGTTAAGTAAATCTAAAATTTCGTTGCTAATTATGATGTTACTTAATGGTTTTAAAATAAAAAATAAACCTTTCTGTGTGCAGATAGGAGTGAAAATTTAGCAAATTTGCAGGTATTTCAGTGTTATTATGTAGTTATGTGTTTTTAGTTAAATAAAGACAACATTTAATAAAAAAATAACAAAATTTTTTCAGTGATTTTTTCATAACATTGGCAACAATACCCTCATTGAGGATTTTTGCTCTTTCTTCTTTAGTTTTTAATTAATTAATTTTCTTATTTCACCGCTAGGGGCGTTATAAGTCATCCCATTGGATTCTCCTGTGTCTCTTTCCTAGGGATACACCTTAGTTCCATGACCCTGGGAGACAATGTTTCCAAATAAATGCCGATAAAGGGACTTTTGAAACACCCTGTATATACAGGGAGTTTATTACTCGTTATTTGTGCCATTTTGTGGATATCTTTTAATATCAGCATAGAATTTTTTTAATAAATTCAATTTATGTAACATTGAGAGACACAAAATTTCCTGTTACGGACTCTACCAAAAAGCCATAAATATTTTGAAAAGCCCCTTTACTTGTTTTGAGAAATTGCATGATTCATATTGAATTTTCATAATTGAAGAATTACTATGGTTCATTTCTTTATTTCGTTTTGAGACTGTAATTGAAAATACTTAAAATATATCAACATATAAATATTTTAATACCCTAATAGTAAAAAAACGCAGCATTTATTTCAGACTATAACGAGGTTTTGGCTATTACAATGAAAACTATAATTTTTTGTTCAATATAAATTGGACTTTTTAGATCTTATTTCACAAACATTTATTTATTAATATATGTTTTAATATTTTTACTGCATAACTTATGGATTATCCTAAAAGAAATTTCTTCTTGTATGTATTGCACTTCATTTATTTTAAATTATGTTGATTTGACAATTGTATTTTTCCAAATTATAGAAAAGAATAATGCATTAAAGGTTTACTTAAAAACCTTTATGATATTTTTCAGGTTGGTAAGTAAATGCATTTGAAAACCTTCAGATTTCTTTTTCCAATGCAACTGGAACTCTTTCTATGATCTCTATAACAATCTTTCAATCTCAGCTGCTAGAGAAGTGCAAAACTCAAGTATATACTACTCAATATGTGTATACACAAGATAGTTTAAATGACGTTATCACTGACCATTGGATTGTGTGTAAGTGAAATCTATTATAAATAATTGAAAGAATGCATGTTAATATCTAAAAAGGAAGTAAAAAATGTTATTCTGTTTTGAATGGTGACTCTACGGTGGTACATTTATTTGTAAATAAATTTATAAAGAATGAAGTGCAACTTGAAAACAAAGATTGAAAACCTAAGCATGTGGAATGGTTTAGAATTTTCACGCTATGAATATTTATTGAATACCTTTTCCTACCTTGGAATTCCTACTGTAACAAACTCAAAGTACCTAAAGCGAGTTGGGTATTTTTCAGCAACAGTGATAGCATTGTCTTTTATGTTCCATATATATTTTGTAATAAGTGGATTTAATCCAAATAATATTTTATTCGCATTATCCATTATTATTGGTAGCATTATCAGCACTCTACTGTGGATTTCGATGTTCAACAGACGAAAAATAGTACAAAATATGATTCGAAAAGTTGGTCACACTTCGTCAGAATTGCATTTAGACACTTACAACATAAAAACTAGAATAAACGCCACACTTGCAATCGTTGGTATATCTCTACCATTTTGTAGTCTCATCTTGTTGGTTACTCGGCTATACATAAAAGATTACGAGAGTATGTCCTATACATTGTGCTTTAAAACTGAAAATATCACTTTAGTATCTTTATCTTTTTTTATGGGTTTTGTGATTGATTTCCTACCATCCTTAATTTTACCCTGCTTTTGCACCGTAATGATATCCTTCTTTTACAAAATCTGCTTCTTTCTTCTCTCCCAGTACCTAAAGCAACTGCAAAAAGTTCAAAACGGCAACCACGGAATTCTCATGCACTTATTGACATCTTACTCTTGCATAGTGACAATCATCGAAGACTTTGACCGAATCTTATCTTTTCCGGCTTTCCTGTGTTCTGTCACATTCTTATTGAAGTTATTCAGCACTATGGCTTGGATATCTTCCGTAGACACAGTACCTCCAGTGGCATGCGTTATATGCGCTTACGTCATGAGCCTTTCGGTGTTGATGACCATTTCCATCCACCTATCTGCGTCCGATATTCCTCTGAGAATGAAAGAGATCCAATCGTGTTTTCATAACATAGAAGAGAGCTTGTTGAAAAAATCGCCTGTTGATTTAAAACTGCTGGGGATTTTAAGAAGCGTTATGAGAAAAGAGCCCATTCATGTGTCTGCTTGCAATGTGATATGGTTCAGCCGTTCAAGTGTGCTCTCCCTGTTTAGTGCGCTGCTTACTTATGGCTTGTTATTTATCAACATAAGCAAAAAATGAATGATAGTGATTTGTGACGATATTGTTATGTGACACCACGCTTTTTGTCTCACTCAAATGTCCACATTTTAAGTCAGACTAATTTACGCAAAACGGGAAAATATGAGGCTAAACTTGATTATCGTAAACACTTTTGTGAGTCCACAGTTATTTTTCAACCCAAGTTTTTTATTGGTGCATCTGAATTATTACTCCTTTATTAGTATGCACTACATATCGTAGCAGGAAGGTGCTTTAGCCTGAGTGTCCCCTAAAAATCTTAAGATGTCCAAAAATGAGTTTTGAGTGAATGAATGAGTTTTGAGTGAATGAATGAGTTTTGAGTGAAAAATGAGTGATAAACAATAATTTTAGGATCAAAATTTACGAAATTTTCATGGGAAGCATCCCCAGCCCCCTTCCCAAATTTTGAATGAGACTTTTAGTTAAATGCCCAAAAGTTACTGCCTATATAATGTTTAGCCATTCTACCATTGAAATAAAAATATATTTCAGATTCTGATGGGTTTCATGTCATTTACTTCTTAGGTTACTTATTCGTTGGAACAAAAAAAAAAAGATTTTGCCTTTTCTTCGTCGCAATTTTTAGTTTGATAAATCTGGTCACATCATGTTATAGCTATTTAAACGTTTTCAATATTAATGTAATACGTTAAAATACTACTTTTCAAATTAAACTTTATTTGAAAAATTTACATATGTAATGTTCAAGATATTGCATTTATGTTATACAGTTGCCTCACATGCATAGTCACGATACATATTTTTTCTTAAAAGGATCAAAGAATTAGACTCTCAATTTTTTGGGTTAAAAACTATACATATTTTTTTATTAATTAAGTGTATTACCACAGTTTTATGGTAATTTAAACTACAATTATCCAATTAATTTAGGTGCAAAAGTAATAGTTTTATGCATATTACTCTCTTACATACTGATAGTGCAAAACTCTATGTAAAATTAAAACAAAACAGATTCTAAACTCACCAAGGAATTTATGATAAAAAATATAAACCAAGCAGAAAAAAGGAAGAAAGATCAGACAATTATTTTTAAATTAGCCGATGTGACTTTATGAAACCAATTACATACAAGGTGTTTCAAAAGTCCGTTTTCCTGTTCTTATTTAACACAAACGTCTCATAGTGTCATGGAAGTAAGATGTACACCCAGGTAAGTGACAATGGAGAATCCATTGAGATAACTTAGAGTGCCCATATCGGCGAAATAAAAAAAAAGTTTAAAAATTTAATTTAAAAAATAAAGGAGATAGAGGAAAAGCTTCAATTACAATATTACTGATAAGATATTATGAAAAACATACTGATATTCATTGTCATTATGTGGTTTTGTGGTTTTTTAGTTTAATAAAGGGACAAAATTTAATTAGAAAATTTAAAAAAAACCCTTCAAATCTGTTAACTTTTTCTTTTTTGAGGTCCCAATCACATTTTCACTAAGGGTAGACCTTATTTTTATTGTATGAAGTTTTAGACGGCAACTTTACTGAATGAAACCATCGATATACAGGGTGCTTCAGAAGTCTTTTTCACGGTTTTTATAAGGAAACAACGCAGGAATGACTGGTACCCCAAGTAAGTGACCATGGAGATTAAAGAGGTGAAATAAAAAAAAAGTTTAAAAAATTATTTAAAAAAATAAGGAAGATAGATCAAAAGCTTCAATGAGAATATTGTTGCCAATGTTATAAAAAACGTACTGAAAAGATTTTCATGAAAATATCGTGAATATTCGTGGAGATATTAGCATGTAAAAATGTCTGATCACCATGTTCAATTTTCCCCCAGCCCCATTTTAAGCACATATGCTATTATAGCTGAAACGATACACTATAACATATAAAATTTACTGTAAAGAAGAATCTGTATTTTTTAAACTATAACTTAGAAACCAAACTTAGAAAGCTTACTTTTGATGGATGAAATCAGTTTTTAACCTATATTATCACAAATTGTTGACTTAAAAAAAAAGAAAAATTAGCTAGACTTTAAGCTCTGGTTGTAAGGATGTTAGTGTTGCTATACTAGGAAAAATTTAGATAAAAACTGCATTGGACGGAGGTACAGTTAGGTTAGAGATTCAATACTTTCCCCTATTAAAAAAGAAATTGAAAAGAGAGGAAAGAAATAAAAAAAGGAAATGAAAAGAAATTAAGAAATTCAATTTTTTTCTCATTCTTTTTCTCTCTTTTATTTGTCGTGTTATTTCTTTCAATTTCCTCTATTCCTTCTCTAATTTGCTTTATCTAGAATTTCTTCTCTTTTCACTCATTCTTTCTCTTTTACCTCAATTGAAACCAAACTTCTAAATTACTCAAAATGCTATTAATTGCACAAAAACCGACTTTTCCATGACAATGCACTACAAAACATCCAAAATAATTTAAATCAAAATATGATAGTAATAAAAATAGCGTCCAGCATTTAGCTCATCCATTCAAGAGTATTTGTTAAAAAGAAAAATTCGATAATTTCGATTATATCTTACGTAAGTTAATGGAACTAATACATTGTAAAGCAAAGTAAAAATTACGGCATGAAGAGTAAAAAGATTCATTCTATGAACTAAAATGAAAAGAAACAATTATAGCTCAAATATATTCATAGACGATTAAAAGGTTTTTTAACTTATTAAATGCAGAAATATTAAGCAAATGATACAGAAATTTGATTTCATTTACTAATTAATGTGTCCAAATGTAATATTCATGTGATAATATCATTATTGAGGTTAAGCGGTGGGATATTAAGCGGTTAAGCAGATTGTTCTCTTATCTGCTTGGATCACTCCCTCTTGTGCGCATTCATGTTATATGAAGAACCATCGGACTTCTTAAGATAGATCACTAGATCACACGTTTTTCCACTATTAAGGATATGTTTCAAGAACTATTTCCCAAACTAGAAAAAATGAGCAACAAAGTTAAAAATGCATATTATTCAACAAAAAGTAATAGATCCAACTATATGAGACTGTTAAACATTCTTACGTTCATCGGAATTCCAAGCACACGAAGAAGAAAAAAATACTGCTCAGCCATTAAATACTTCTCTACTGCATTTCTTTTATTTTTTTCATTCATTTTTCATTTCAGTGTACTCATTTATAGATTTTTAAATGGTACGAGTTTAGTGATTGGCTTGTCTATCGCCGTTGCTACCGTTCTGATCATAATATTGTGGATCGTTGTGTTCAAGAGAAAGACCGCATTTGTGAGAATTATGAACAATACAAGCGACATAATTCACAGACTACAGTTTGATAATTACAGAAAGCATTCCAGGATAAATGCGGCTTACGTAACGATCGTTGCATCACTACTAGTATACAGTTTCTCTCAAGTAATTTTGGAATTGTATTTTGTTGAACGAGGAAATGCACTAACAGTAATATCTTCTACAGAATTTCCAATTTTTCATTATTTATCTACATTTTCAAGTTTTTTTTTTTGCTTAACTATCCAGCCTTGATAGTCTTTTCACTCTTTTCTTAGCTGCTTTATATAACGTATGTGACTTCATTCTTTCCCAGTACATAATCAAATTAAAGAAAGTTCGAAGTTCAACACATGGATCAGCCGTATTCTTGGTAAAATCATACTCCGAGATTCTGTCTCTTATGGAGGACTACAACGACATATTATCGGTTCCAGCGTTTCTGTGTTCTATGATATCTCTGTTTAAGATGCTCAGTTGCATGGCTTGGTTGGCACTCAGCGCAACATTGAGCGTAAAAGTAATGTTAGCTTTTACTTATGTTCAGTTTGTCTCCATTTTGCCTACTGTAGCATTGCACTTGTCGGCCGCAGACTTCCCATTTAAAATGAGTCACATTAAGTCACGTTTTCAAAGCCTAGAAGAAGATTTGTTGAGAGAACCGTCAAGAGATAAACGTTTTTTGTTGATTCTGGGAAGTGTGATGAAGAAAGAGAATATTCAAATGTCTGCTTGCAAAATCATATGGTTTAGTCGGTCCAGTGTGCTTGTGCTTTTCAGTCACTTGTTTACTTATGGACTGCTATTCATTAATATTAAGCATGGAAAAAGTCAAGAATAAAACAAAAACAAACAAGGGGTTGCGTTGCATATTGTTATCAGAAATCCAAGCAACTTTGACGAGATAAGTAAGGATTTGTTCTGATATAATGTCTCTCGTCACATTGAATTGGGGGGAAAGGGCGTTTCCATGCACGTTTCGCCACTGCCCAGGGTGGATTAATTAGTTTTCAAATTTCAGGGATTGAACCAGATGAAATAATGGAAATTTTGCTCCTTTCATATGAAGCTCAATAATGAAAAGTCTTTTTAATTTTTTTTTGTCAGAAAAAAACAAGAATTTTCTTAGTTGTTTAAAAAATAATTAGAAAATGGGTGGAATCAGCTCGTTAAGTCGATTTCGAAACTTCACCCACAAAACTAAAAAATCAGCTAATAATAGTTAATGTAATAAAGAATCTTAAAAAAAAACCTCTTTTATCAAACGGATTAAAAGTGTAGGAAGTAATATTTCCAACTCTTTGTAACATGAAAATTTGGGAGATTATGACAGAGATAGGTAATAAGAAATAAAGGTTTTCCCAATAGCAACAAATAAAGCGCTGGCCTCACTTAAACTCAACTAAAGCGTAGCCTCACTCATTGTAGTGCTGTTTAAATCCAGCTAAGGTACTCTACAGAGTCCACTCCCACTTCAATTTTATCACTCAAGTGTCAACAAGAAAGACATTCTCTCAGAACACCTCAGGCAACTATCCTTGGAGAACTTAAGTGACATTCCTAATAATGATTCCTTTATCTGTTTTATAAGAATACATTGGGTAATTTAGAACTATAATTTCACTTGAGTTATTAAAATGACTTCATTTTTTGTTGAATTTTGTGTTCCTTAAAATGAAGGGAAGAAAGAGGAAAGAAAGAATGGAAGATGAATGTCGGAGGAAATAAGTACATACATAGGAAAAGAGAGAAAAGTAAAAATTAAAGGAATTGATAAGAAAAACTAAATTTAATACATCAAGTTATCTCAATACCTCAGTTGAATCGTCAGTTTGAAAAAAGGGATTAAGTTCAAATTAAATAATGAAATTTTTGTTGCATAACCACCAAATTTTTACTGGAAATTCAGGACCCTATTTAGAAAACAGAGAAACCATCGAAGCAAATATAAGTAAATTCATAAATATTTTAGAGTTGAAAAAAATTTGATGGACTTATTCCCTTTTTCAACTGAAGAAAAATTTTTAAAAACACTTAAATTTCAATTTAAATTATATTACTTCTTAGTTCACAGAATAAAAGTTAGAAATGTCAAGTAAGAAAAGGAAGGGAAATTAATTTTAATTTCAAATTTAATCAAAAAATACAATGAATGGACATCTATTTCACAAATTCAAGGGGCTATATCTGCCTCTATAGGGGGTAGTTATTTTTTCCTTCTTTCCACTTATGTGTAAAAGCAAAGCTTGGAGATATTTTTGAGCACAAAAAGTTATTCCCTTTTTCAAACTGGCGATTCATTTTAAACCATAGGTAGTTGAAAACTACTACCAGATTTTTCCCATGGCAACACAAATTAAAACATCAAAACTTTTAAAACATAAAAATATGATAATAAAATAACTTCCAAGATTTAGCTTATTCATTGATGTGTATCTGTTAAAAGAAAAATTTAATAATTTAAATGATATCCTCAAACTAAATTTAATACATCAATTAATCTCAATACCTCAATTGAAACCATACTTTAAAATTACTAAAAGTACTACATGAAGCACAACAAGATTTTTCATATGACAATAGGAAACAAAGTATCAAAATAATTTAAATAAAAACATATGATAATAAAAATAACCTCCACCATTTAGCTTATTCATTCATGTGCATCAGTTAAAAGAAAAATTCAATAATTTAAATGATGTCCTCGTTGAGTTAGTGGAACTAATCATTGTAATGAAAAATAACAATTACGGCTATTATGGGAAATAAGATTCACTCTATGAACTAGAATAAAAAGAATCAATTATTATTTAAATGGTTTAGTAGAAGATTAAACGTTTTTGTAAACTAAATGCAGAAACATCAAGCAATAATGGTATAGAAATTTGAGTTGATTTACTAATTAATATCTTCCTACATAATCATTTGAAATTTTCTTGATTGATCTTGCGTGTTGTAATGAAGGCTTTGGCAACTTATCAGTTTCGCTACGGATTCAAAAAGTATTTGGATCACTCTTTGGTACGCACTGATGTTATATAAAGAAGATTCAGACTTCCTTGGGCAGATCAGAAGTTTTCACTATTAAGGATATGGTTCAAGAACTATTTCCCAAAAGAAAAATGAACCACAACGTTGAGAATGCTTATTATTCAGCAAAAAATATTCGAACCAACTATACGAAACTGCTAAACATTCTTACGTTCGTTGGAATTCCAAGCATCAGAAGAAGATATAAAAACTGCTCAGCCATTAAATACTTCTCTACTGGATATCTTTTACTTTCATACATTTTTCATTTCACTGTTATCATTTATAGATATACAAAGGGTGAGGGTTTATTGTTTGGCTTGTCTCTAGTCGTTGCTACCATTCTGAGCACATTATTGTGGATCGCTGTGTTCAAGAGAAAGACCGCATTTGTGAGAATTGTGAACCATACAAGCGACATAATTCACAAATTACAGTTTGATCATTACAGAAAGCATTCCAGGAAAAATGCAGCTTATATAACGATTGTTGCATCAATGCTGGTATACAGTTTCTCTCAAGTAATTTTAGAACTTTATTTTGTTAAACGAAAGAAAATTGTACTTGGTATGAGATATTCTCCAGAATTACCAATTTTACATTATTTGTCTCTATTTTTCAGTCATTGTTTGTTTAACTATCCAGCGTTGATAGTTCCTGGCCTTTTCACACTTTTCATAGCTTCTTTATATAGCGTATGTGACTTCATTCTTTCCCAGTATATAATCAAGTTAAAGAACTTACGCGGTGAAACAGATGGATCAGCAGAATTCTTGGTAAAATCCTACTCCGAGATCGTGCGTCTAATAGAGAATTACAACAACATCCTATCCTTTCCAGCCTTTCTGAGCTCTATGATATCTCTGTTTAGGATGTTCAGTGGTTTGGCATTTTTGGCAATCAGTCCAACATCAAACATAGAAATAATGTTCCTTTTTACATACATTCAGTTAGCCACCATTTTCCCTACTGTAACATTGCACTTGTCGGCCGCGGACGTCCCGTTGAAAATGAGTCTCATCAAGTCCTGTTTTCAAAGCCTAGAAGAAGATTTGGTGAGAGAACCGTCTAGAAATAAACGTTTTCTGTTGATTCTTGGAAGTGCGATGAAGAAAGATAACATTCAAATGTCTGCTTGCAAAATCATATGGTTCAGTCGGTCAAGTGTGCTAGTGCTTTTCAGTCACTTGTTTACATATGGACTGTTATTCATTAATATTAAGCATGGAAAAAGTCAAGAATGAAACAAAAACAAATGATGGGTTGCTTTGCTTAAATCTTGTTATCAGAAATACAAGCAACTTTTAAGTTAATTCAGGAGTAGTTCAGATCTTCAGGTCTATCATTTCTTTCTTCACGTTACATAAGTCCTTTTCTCGGCTTTTATTTGGAAACAATGTCTCTTAGGGTCATGGAAGTGAGACCTACCCCTAGGTAAGTGACCATGTAAAATCCATTGAAATGATTCACTAGGGTGTTTCGAAAGTCTATGGTAAAATTTTTTTCTCGAATTTCCCAGATGCCCCCTCCTCAAGTTGTTACAAATACTAAAACATTAATACCTGCAAATTTTCAGGTCTCTAGGACGATTTTTGACCCCCGCGCCCTTCAAAAGTACGTTTCCCATGTTAAAGTATAGGGAAAATATTAAAATATCGTCATTTTTGGTTCTTTTCAATTTTACGAGCCTGAACGCAGTCAATATCGAATTAAAACCTATACATCATCTTTGGGACATCATTGCCTCAAGATCCTATCGGAAAAATATTCCATGACACCTACTGGGGGGTAGTTACACGGGGGTGAAAAGCGAGCTTTCACCGAAAAACGAGGATGCTTGCCGCGGGTGCTGGTTATGCTCTCCGGCGTTTGCAGAGGGACCTGGATAAAAGCCTATTTAAGTGTTTATTGAACCTTTTTCTTAAGGTACCTGGTCATTTGGAACCCATCTGGCGGGAGTTGTGTCTGGACCCCCCATGAGAGGCCTCCATCCAGCTCCCGCCGCAAACGCCGGCAAGCATCCTCGTTTTTCGGTGAAAGCTCGCTTTTCACCCCCGTGTAACTACCCCCCCAGTAGGTGTCATGGAATATTTTTCCGATAGGATCTTGAGGCAATGATGTCCCAAAGATGATGTATAGGTTTTAATTCGATATTGACTGTGTTCAGGCTCGTAAAATTGAAAAGAACCAAAAATGACGATATTTTCAATATTTTCCCTATACTTTAACATGGGAAACGTACTTTTGAAGGGCGCGGGGGTCAAAAATCGTCCTAGAGACCTGAAAATTTGCAGGTAATAATGTTTTAGTATTTGTAACAACTTGAGGGGGGGGCATCTGGGAAATTCAAAAAAAAATTTTTTTGAAACACCCTAATGACTCACTGCGCCCCTAGCTGCTCAATAAAAAAGTTATAAAAATTAATTAAGAAACTAATGGAGATTCCTTTCTTTATTAAACTGTGTTTTCATTTTACTAAGAAAACACAAAATTACATAATACTGAGAAACTTGCAAATTTGCGAACTTTTTCTTTTTTTGAGGCCTGAAAAAGTGCTATTTTCACATGCCTATATCTCCGCGAATATTCACGATTTTCATGAAACGTTTTTCAGTGAGGTTTTCATAATATTGGCTATAGTATTTGTATTGAAGTTTTTGCTCTATCGCCTTTAGTTTTTAATTAATTTCTTTAATTATTTAATTTGCCTCTAGGAAGACTCTAAGTCATCTCAATGAATTTTCTAAGGTCACTTACCTAAAGGGTAGACCTTGCTTCCATGTCCCTAGGAGTCGTTTTATCTAAATAAAGGCCGTGAAAGGGACTTTTGAAACACTCTGTATATTATTCAATTATTAACTTCGCATACTCTTAATTCTTTCTGAGTTCATTTATCACGTTGCTTTTCAGAGATAATATCTCGTTCAATTAATTACAAATTACGGATATAAAACAAGTATAAATATATATTTATTTTATACAGAACTACGGAGCTAACGCTCACCGACCCGCGTAAACTGCCTACGCAGGACCTTTTGGGATTGGTTCCTCACACAAAATCTATCTCACTGAACTTAACTCACTTTATAAAACAATAAAAAAGAATTAGCTGAAGAAACATCAACCAACTTTCCAAACATACGTCATCTCTATGAATAACACTTAAAGTTTGAATATTAATTAACTCTTAACTTATCAATAATTTAATTAAAATATTTTTCCTAACGCACGTCTACTAATAACTATCGTTTACAAAATTCTTGGGAAAAAAACCGTTCATAAATGAATATTTAAAAATCAATAATGTATCGCCTAGTAACTGATCAGTGTTTTAACATTCATATTTTTATTTAAACCCAGACTGGTTAAACAATACCACAATACCTTTTTTAAAGCCATTGAAAATAATAAGAGACAAAACCTGCATGACAGTCAATGCTTACAATTATTTTCGATTATCAGACTAAAAATTATATATTTCAGACCAAATGTGTGAAGTTTTAGTAAGAAAAGGCATATCTGTAAGTTTTTAGAATACTTTTATCAGTCTTTGAATTACATTAATATTAGAAAGTACTTTTTTAAAACATGAAAAAATTTGTTTCATCATAAAATATGGCGTCAATTTGTCGTTGTGATTGGTAGCATAATAAGTTGTTTGACAGTACTTGATTTGTAATTGCAACTTTATCCGTAATTTAAAAAAATGAAAATATTTTAAAATTAAGATTTTTTTAGAAATTTTAATGGCTTACTGCACATCCTTAAGATAATCCGGACATTTTGATACCAGAAATGTGTCATTCGGTTCAGTAATTAAAAAGTTTTTTACTCTCGAAACCGTTCACCAAAAACAGTTTTTTTTAGAAAAGAGGGATAATTAGTTATGGCTCACATTCTGTGCCAATTAAACCAATGGCATGTGACCTTAGGTCATGGATTTTTTTTTAATTTTTTCTATCTAGGTACCTATGAGAAATGTCAACAGGAATTTTTTCTCAAAATGGGACACTAGGAAATTTTTTGAAAGTTTGGCATTTACTGCCATTCTGAAATTTATAAGTTACAAAAAATGCTGTTTCTCACCTCTTTTTCAAGCAAATGAGCTGATTCCGGTGGTTGTTACTACTCTTATCATTTACAATATTAAATTTATTAAATTCCTAATCAATGATTTATATAAGGATTTAGTCTTTTCAGTCATAGCCGCAATGATTTATACATTTTAGTAATAAAGAAGTCGGAGAAAAAAAAACCACAGAATTTGTGCAAAAAGTACTTTTTTAAGCATACTGAATGATGTAATGAATACTAAAAATGCTTTTATTATGAAATTATATTTCAATTACGAGTGATTAAGTTTACGTATAGCATTATAATGGCATTTTGAAGACAGTTACAAAGCTGCATTGACCGCTTATTTGAATGTTAGAAAACAAATTTTATTTTCAATTAACCCAAAACACAATTCCAATTTTTACTATGGATTATATATTTCAAGATGAATCTTGGGTAAAACTTTTAAGTGTGTGCGATAAGATAACTCGGAGGTATTCCATATTTTCGAAAATAGCGATTTTCGAAAGATATTATTAGAAATACTTAATTGAGGAATTTTTATACTTTAACATAATGTAGGTACACTGTAAAAAATTCCCGTAAAATTTACGGTTTTAAACTGGCAGACGGGATGGTTGCGGAAAACCGTAAAAATTACGAAGTAAATCCGTAAAAACAATGGCGTTTTACCATTTTAATCCACGTTTTTTGTTTCACAAAGTAAAATACCGTTGTTTTTACGGATTTACTTCGTAATACAACCAACCCAGCAGCCAGTTCAAAACCGTAAATTTTAGGTGAATTTTTTTTACAGTGCATGGAATATCAGCTTTTTTTATTAGCGCGCGTTCTCGCGGGTTAATTAATTAGTAGTATTTTCGATATTCTTAACTGAACTTACGAACACAAGGTGGAAATTCCATTATAACAATTACCGTTATTAGGAAAATTAGATTCATTTCATAAATTATAATAATGGTAGTGAATAGGCATACAAAAGTATTGGAATATTGATTATTTAACTACTGCCTTCCAACTTTCTTTGTATAGTTAATTGAGAATCAATATATTTATGAGATTTAAACCCCCTTTTTAATAGTAGTAATTTTCAATGATTTCATACATGTTTCTAATATTAATAATAGTTTAAAATATATTATTAATAAATCGTAAATTTTAGGTAACCATTAAAGTGGCGCTTCTATGCACGCTTCCCCATTGTCCGGAGAGGTTTAAAGGGTTTTCAATTTCAGGGATTGGACCCGCAAAAATAATGGGAATTCTGCGCCTTTCGATATGAAGCTCTACGAA
Source organism: Tetragnatha montana (assembly GCA_963680715.1). Classification (NCBI taxonomy): domain Eukaryota; kingdom Metazoa; phylum Arthropoda; class Arachnida; order Araneae; family Tetragnathidae; genus Tetragnatha; species Tetragnatha montana. Next base: position 26,370,090 of record OY796682.1, read on the forward strand.
GCCAAAACGATGAAATATCCTAAAATTTGAGATGATGATGATGATGATGAAGCCAAAAACTTGATTCGCAATCCAGTCACTGGTCACCAGTTCCATCATCGTTTTTTAAGTTCAATCGACATTCCACCTTCAGTAAAAACGTTTTATCCTGCTAATGATGAACTCCTAAGCAGAGGTTGAAACATTCAGGGGATTTTTTTAACATATAAAATTTCATGGGTTTTTTTTTCCTATTTTCTATATTTTGCTTTAACTTTTCTACCACAAACGGTCAAAAAAATATTAAGATTAATGCTTTAAATCTATTAATCTATAATTTTTATTTGTTCTCCTGATTTATGAAGGAATAATTGTGCACTTTCACATATTTACATAAAATCCTTTTATAATTACATGAAACTATGGTTAATTTAGAACTATGGTAATTTAGAACTATGGTTTCACTTGAGTTATTGAAATGACTTGATTCGTTGAATTTAGTGTCCCTTAAAATTAAGGGAAGAGAGAGAATAGAAAGTAAAGATATGATAATGTCGGAGGAATACTCTCAGACAAGAGCTACAGAAGATAAATATTAAATGACCTCCAAACTTTAACTTCTTAATTTCCCATAAAATGTCATTTTACTTATTCCTTAAGTTCAGCAATAATTTATTGTAATGATTTATTTTGTATTGTTTTGTTGTAATATATAGGAACTTATTACTTACTTCTGTAAGCCCCGTGCAATACATTGTGGTGCGCGGGGAGCTTTTTGTTTGTTTTTATAATAAAAAAAATGTCGGAAGAAATAATAAAAAAAATGTCGGAAGAAATAAGTAAATAGTAATTATTTAAGTAGGAATTTATGTCTTATTCTTTTTCTCTCTTTTATTTGTAGTTTGATTTCCTTCAATTTCCTCTATTTCTTCTCTAATTTACTTTAGATAGAATTTCTTTTTTTCCCCTCATTCCCTCTATTTTCTCAATCTCCCTTTACCTGTTCTTTTTCATTCTTTCTTATTTTTATATTTCATTCTCTTTCTCTTCCATCTTTCTTTCTTTTTCTATTTTCTATTTCCTTTCTTTTTCATCATTCTATTTTCCCTTTTCTCTCTCTCTCTCTTTCTCTCTCCAGGAAAATTAAATTTAATACATCCAAGTTATCTCAATGCCTTAATTGAAACCATTCTTCTAAACTACTCAAAGAACTCTTATTGCACGAAATAAGATATTTCATGACAGTACGAAACAAAACATCAAATTAACTAACAAAATATACTAATAAAAATAGACTCCATATCATTTGGGTATCAAATATACATTCATGTATATTTGATAAAAGAGAAATTCAATAAATTATATGACATCCACTTTAAGTTAATGGAACTAATGCATTGTAAGGGAAAGTAACAATTATTGTTAGATTCATTCGACAAACTAAAATGAAAGGGATCAATTTTAATTTAAATGCTTCAATAGAAGATTGCAAATTAAATTCAGAAATATTAAGAAAATGATGTAGAAATTTGAGTTGAATCAAATGTAATATATATTCATATGAAAATATCATGATTGATATTGAGTGGTTGAACAAAGGATTCAGTAACTCATGAGTTTCAATACAGGTTTCAAAAAGTGTTTGGATCACTCTTTTGTACGCGTTGATATTATATGAAAAAGCAACGGACTTCTTTAGGTAGATAAGACGTTTTTTACTATCAAGGATTTGTTTCAAGAACTATATTCCAAACAAAAAATGAACAGAGAAGTTGAGAATGCTTATTATTCAGCAAAAACAATCAGATCTAACTTTGCAAGACTATTAAACATTCTTACGTTCGTTGGAATTCCAAGTACAAGAAGAAGATATAAATACTGCTCAGTCGTTAAGTGCTTCTCTAGTGCATTTCTTTTATTTTCATACATTTTTCATTTCAGTGTACTCATTGATAGATATTCAAAGATTACGAGTTATGCGCTTACCTTGTCAGTCTCCGTTGTTACCATTCTGAGCATAGTATTGTGGATCGCTGTGTTCAAGAGAAAGACAGCATTTGTGAGAATTGTTAAAAATACAAGCCACATAGTTCACAATTTACAGTTTGATCAATTCAGAAACAATTCCAGGATAAATGTGGCTTATACAACGATCGTTGCATCGCTAATAGTATTTAGTTTCTTTGAAGTAATTTTGGAATTGTATTTTATTGATCGAAAGAGAACTGTCCTCACAATGAGATATTCTCCAGAAATTCCAATTCTGCATTATTTGGTTCTATTCTTCAGTTCTATTTTATTTTACTATCCAGTATTGATAGTTCCTGGCCTTTTCACTTTTTTCTTAGCTTCTTTATATAACGTATGTGACTTCATTCTTTCCCAGTACATAATCAAGTTAAAAAACCTTCGAAGTGGAACAGATGGATCTGCAATATTCTTGGTAAAATCCTATTCCGAGATTGTGTCTCTAATAGAGAACTACAACGACATCCTATCGGTTCCAGCCTTTCTGAGCTCTATGATATCTCTTTTTAGGATGTTCATTGGTTTGGCATTTTTGGCAATCAGTCCAACATTAAACATAGAAATAATGTTAGTTTATATATATATTCAGTTAGCCACCATTTTTCCTACTGTAGCATTGCACTTGTCGGCCGCAGACTTCCCGTTTAAAATGAGTCACATTAAGTCCTGTTTTCAAAGCCTAGAAGAAGATTTGGTCAGAGAACCATCCAGAAATAAACGTTTTTTGTTGATTCTGAGAAGTGTGATGAAGAAAGAGAATATTCAAATGTCTGCATGCAAAATTATATGGTTCAGTCGGTCCAGTGTGCTAGTGCTTTTAAGTCACTTATTTACTTATGGACTGTTGTTCATTAATGTTAAGCATGTAAAAAGTCAAGATTAAAAATAAAAACTAAGAATTGGTTGCTTTGTGCTTAAATCTTGTTATTATAAATACAAGCAACTTTTACAAGTTAAATTGAAAAACAGTCCTTATATAATTTCTTTAGTCACGTTACATTATATTCAATTGAATTGCCAGTTTGAAAAAGGGAATAAGTCCAAAAAATGGCAAAATGACTTTTTATGTGCAACAAAAAAATCCCCAAGCATTGCTCTGCACATGAGTGGGAAGTGAAAAAAAAAAGTAACTACCCCCTAAAGACAGATATATTCCCTAGAATTTGGAGAAATCAATGGGCATTCAATGTATTTTATGATTAAATTTGAAATTTAATTTAATTTTTATTTTATTTTTTATACTGTGAACTTAACCAAAATAAAATTTGATTTTAATTTAAAAGTTTTCTCTTTTTTGTGTAATATGATCATTTAGTGTCCTTGATTTATCATATCTTCAGACTTTAATTATATTTTTCAGTGAAATTATTAATTAATGAAAGCATGTTCCATTCTACAATTTAAGAAAAAAAAATCAATATTTTTCAGTTGAAAGGGATTTTCAATTGTTTTTTGTTTGTTAACCAGCTTTTTCAAAAGCTAAAAATCTTATGATTTTAAATCCTGGTTTCCATTTTAACAACAATGTTATTTCATGAAACTTTTTATTTAAAAATTAGATAAAACGCTCAAATAAAAATATTTTTATCTCTACCTACATGCTTTAAAATTTTAAATTTCGTTGAAATAATTTTTAGATTATTAATAATGATTTTTAAATAGACTTGTATCTATTTTTTTCTTTTTTATACTTGTTATTTCGCATTATGTTTTCTTTGTAACATTGGGGTGAGCACTTCAGCAAAATAACTCAATATAAAAACGGTCGAAAGAGAGTCAAGGGGTCATTAATTTTTTTTTTTTGTAACATAGGCTATGTTTTTCCTTGAGTTTTTTAACGTATCAAACATATTTTTTAATTTATATCGTATCCAAGTTTTGTGCAGATGGGAAGAAAAATGTAGATTTGCATAAAAGACAACACACACACATATTTACATATACACATTGACTTTTATTATGTTAGGTAATTGCATTTTTAGGCCTATCGGAAAACTGATAAATGGAAATTCATGGATAGCCTAAACCTCAATCAATTATCGATTGTGTGGAATAGATAAGTTCTATGAAAAGTTTCCTTAAGGAAATGTACGAAGTGATTGTTTTGAGTTGATATATTGTAGAAATAAACGTTGATAAATATTTTTATGTTGGTTTAATCGACGTTTTTACATTCTTATTTTTGACACTTTGATGAAAATTAGAAAGGCAAACTATTCTTTTAAAAAAAGTGAAAGTCTGAGCTCAGGTTCCCCTAATGGTTGAATTCATAACATGAAAACATTAGCTTTCATTATCCGCATTGTGAACTGCTAAATTGATACAAACAAGAAATTGTATTCTAAAAGTACTGATTATTCCCCCTTCCTCACAAGGTTTGCAATAAAATCAGGAACCAATTAATGTACAGGAAAGAACAGGGTTCAATATGCGTCTTAGTTGTTCATCACGGTTTTATGACGGGGAACTGAATTTACAAAATCTAAAACTGAACTAAAATATTAAAAGTGAGAGTAAATCTCAAGGATATAACCTAAAATGATCTCTGTTCACATCCCGTTTGGGTTCCAGTTCTTCGCCAAGAGACACCAGAACTCCATTTGCATGTATGGTTCGTATTTTTCAGCACTGTTACTGCACGTGTACACGGTATACTTCTTTGTTTTCGGGCTCAGAATGTTTTTCGATGGATTTGAACTGAAAACAGGCCTGGGTTATCAGTTCATGAACTTACTCTCGTATTTTTTGTGGTGCTCTCTAAAAGTACAAGAAAAGCGAATTCGGCAGTTAGTCTACAACCAGACTTCATTGTTGGCGGTACATGGAACACCATCTACATTTTCCGTCCGAAACGCTTGCATTTTGGGCTTACTCACTCTCTTTCCTTTTGCCTACGGTGGATTTATGGTATACTTTGCTTTCAATGGTTTCGAGGACACTTTTTTCAGCTTCGGGTACCGAATAGAAAACCCATTTCTCAAGTGCCTTCTCTGCTTCTTCGGTAGGTACGGGTACTGTTTGCTGTACAACAAATGGCCTTGCATGGCACTGTGGTCCCTGTGCCATCTTCTCTACCAAGGACAGAGCATCCTTCGTGCTTACGACAGAACGCTAAAACAATCTTTTTCCTCTCGTTCGTCATCGAAACGCAATAATCGAGGTACATCAATGGATGGAGAAGTATCCCCACAAAGAAGGATACTGAAATCTACTTGGAGCTCTGAAGGAAATCTTCCCAAGTTATTCCAATCGAATCCCTTGTTTAGAAACTCGAGTTCAACCTCTGAAGGTACAAGGGATAAAACAACATTATCTACACCACGACGTGCTACTGATGGATTGAAAATCAACAGCGGTCGACTTACACAAGAACCTCTGGAAACTTCTTCATTCAAAGAAGTAATCGCATGGTATTTCGAAATCGTGAAAATGATTCGCCTCCTGAAGGACACATTATCCATGCCTTGCTTGCTCATCATTATGAAAAGCCTCTCCAGCTTGTATGTTATTCTATCGTCCGTTTTGTTGGGGTGGTTTCCCAGTAACATACCGCTGCACGATTTACTCATCAACGGCTTCACTGGATGCACGGTTCTGGTATCCTTAGGGTTCCTGGGTACCAAGATTCCCAAAAGAATGGCCGAGATTCGGAACACTTGCAGTTGCATCATAAATGCTAACGAGATCAATGAAGTCTTAGATCCAAAGGAACTCTCACTGCTTAAAAGGATGGAAAGAGTGAAGAAGGTGTATATTACTGCGAGCGACTTTGTCACCTTCAATAAAAGTTTCGTCTTGACTTCCTTTGGATCGCTTTTAACTTTTGGTTTGCTGATTTTTAATTTGAATCTATAATATGAGTTTATTTAGCAGCAGGAATCTATGCTTTGCAATCCAATGTATTGCTGATATAAAAGTAAGTGTATTTCTAAATTATAACTTAGATAAAATATTAAAGTAAGAAAAATAAAGAATGGATGGAATTAAAGAAAGCAATTAAAACCTATAGTATTGTTTAACATTTCATTACTTATATTTTTAAACTTAGAAATTTCGAAAGCATCAAAATATGATATTTTATATTATATATTTTTTATAAGGTTTTATTTTTTTCTTTTCTTTAACCAACTGTTTCACAATACCCAATCTTCCGACATTCCCAAATATTATCCAAAAGACAGTTCAGAATCACAGAGGGGGAAAAATGGTATCAGACTTAATGAATGAGACGCTTAAATTGAAATCGCATCGACCTAAAATAGAAATCGCACTCAAATTACCTTACCAATAAACTATGCTTTATTTACAAAAAGTCTTTAGCCCCGGCAGATTTGGCTGTGCGTTGATGAGTGAGTGGTAAATCTCTTTTTATAGATAAAGGCTCTAAAATGGGAATTTTTGAGATAAATTATTTTAAGTTTGAGTTATTGACGTTGGTGCAATGGACCTCCTTAAAAATACTTATTTTACAATATACCTATTTGAGAAAAATTTAACTTAAAGTATTTTTCTTGTACGCCAACGATCTATTAAAATAATGAGAGTAATAAATATTTTATTGAGCCGATCTAACCCCCATTGATTAGTTTTGTCATCCCAGTTTTCTAAAGTTTTTTACCCAAAATTAACATTGATTATTTCAAAGTTTCTCATCTTATTATCTATCCAACACAGACATGAGATATGATTAAACCCAATATCAATTATTTAGACAAAGTATTTTCAGTGATTTTGAATTTAGATATTTTTCTTATCCCAAACTATTGATTTAATGTTCTTGGAAGTCTCCGTTATGAAAACATCAATACAGAAAATTATATTCTAAAAATATGTTTCGTACTCTTTCATGTTATAATACCTACTAAAAAATTCAGTTAATCTCTTTCATCAATACTAAAATCAACTTTCAATTTATTGAGCTTATTACAATATTTTCTAATATACAGAAAATCCACATAGCAAAAATTTGACAACTAATTTCGCAAATATCACGAGGTTATTCCCAAAAAGAATAAATGAAATTCAGGAATAACTTTTTTTTTCTGAATTACTATCATTTATTACTTTATGCATGATAGATGATAGTTTTAACGACCATAACCATATTTTTTTTTTTGTGGATTGTTGTATATAAATGAAGCCGTAGAATACTCTCGCGTCAATTATGATAGCTGAGCAAACAAAACAGGACTTAGCTTGTGTAAGTACGGTATATCCTCGTTATCTCGAACTTTGATATCTAGAAATCTTTTTATCTCGAAAAAAAAACATTTTCCCTGGAAATTTAGCATTTCTATATTTTTTCTTGTTATCTCGAAAACTATAGCTCTCTCGAATTTTTTTCTCGCTCTTCGATTTTGAGATACCTAGTACTGTATTTGAATGAATCAATGTGAAATTTGAAATATACATATGTGTATGGAAATATGAATGATAAGAATTAAAATTTGTGACCATCCTTTTTTAAAACAAAGCTGAGCAACATAAGTCTGAATTTCTTCTGAAGAATTTTCTGAAGCGGGTTAAATATGGTATTAAAAAACTTTTATACGTCTGGTGTAAAGAATATTAATTCACATTATACGAATCTACTAAAAATACTTTACCTTACCGGCATTCCAAGGAAGGCGAAGCATAAGCAGCATATAGCTATATGGTACTTGACAATGGCATTACTGGTAACTTCATTTGTATTTAACATCGTTGTGATCGCATACAACATTATAATAAAAGGCATATCTGCCCAGTTTGGAATATCTAACTCTCTCGGCTTATTTTTATGCACCGCTTTATGGACAACCATATACAAGAGAAGACATGCGTTTAGATGGATCTTGAACACAGTCGGGAATTTGGGTCAAAGTTTACAGTTTGATCTTTACAACAAGCACTTCAGAATCAATGTCATATATGCAACAGTTGGGATATCTCTACCAATTTTCAGCTGTGCCTCTGTTATGACGCATATTTGTGCTCAACACTGTGCCCCAAGTTATTCTTCAACATGGGATACTTTTCAAATAACCCGACGCTGTACTACGTATCAATATTCTTTGGATTCGTACTGTATTTCATTCCCTGTTTGATAGTCCCCTGCATTTTCACTTTTTTCCTGAGTGCGATATACGACTTGTGCGTATTCCTCCTATCGCAGTACATTACCAAGTTGAAAATCCGAAGCGAAACCCACGATTCCGTCTTAAAATTAATGACAGCATATCACGACATCGTTGCATTCGTGGAATACGTCGACGACATGCTGTCTCTTCCGCGGCTTTCCTATGTTCCGCCATCACCTTACTGCGAATGTTCGGCGGTTTGGCTTGGTTGGCACTGAAAGCAAACTTGCTGACCGCAAGCGCGTTGCTGGAATTCGGCTATATTCAGGCACTGGCAGTGCTCTGAACGATGGCGTTGCACTTGACTGCCGCGGATGTGCCGCTGAAAATGAGTGCGATAAAGTCGTGCTTTCAAAGTCTGGAAGAAGACTTGTTGAGAGCACCGCCTGGGAACCGACATCTGCAGAAGATTTTGGGACGCTTGATAAAAAGAGACGAAATACAAATGTCCGCTTGTAAAATAATCTGGTTCAGTCGGTCAAGCGTACTTTTATTTTTCAGCAATTTATTTACTTATGGATTGCTGTTCATCAATATTAAAAGTAGCATAGTTTCTGATCAGTAACTATGACACTTGTTATTGCACATTACCTTATTATCAGAAACTCTAAGACCGTCGACCGTACCGCTGAATTAGAAAACGTTATCAAAGCCTACTGACTTATCTATAGCTGTGCCGCTGAATTTAACGGGTACTTCCGCATTATCCCATCGACAGTGCCGCTGAAAACTAAAATGTACATAGACAAAGCCCATTAACTGTGCTACTAAAACTGGCGGTCGACGGGATAATAAGTGGAAGAAGCAACTAGGATAGCTTATTTTCTATTTCTGTAATTGTTTGAACTTGCATGTTATGTATGTAACACAACATGGAGAAAATTCCATTTCTGTACATACAAGTACTATATTAAAAAAATAAATGCATTATCATTTCTGTTACTTAATTTCAATTTTTTACTACATGAATATAGATCGTTAATCATAAATGTACTCATTTTGACTATGGCATTTTTTAAATGCCTCGCTAAACGTATGTTTACTGTTGATATGTGTACAAAATGAACAATATAAAACCATGTACGAAAATTTGAAATTCAGCAGTTATCTTCTGTTTTCTTTTATCGTGGAGATTTTAAATGACTAAAATATGAACATTATTTTTGTAATAAGTGTATTTGGCCAGAGCAGAGTAAAAACTACTTTACATTTCAATGAGTGGGAGTAATGTTTCCATACCTTGATATTTAGCCATTAGTCCAGAATCTTCGCCAATTCTTAATCTAATTTATTATCAAAAAATGCGGCTTTTTAACACAGTCGTGGCGGTGCTAACACTCAGTAAAATCAACCTCAAGCTCCGTTACCTTTGATTACATAAAACTGTTGCCACTCTTATATAAATTAACAGCATTCAATAAACACATTATTCACTATTTTGGAAACTTCAATGGAATCTTCTAGTTCTTCAGTATTAATTAAAATACTGATTTAAGATCGTACGAATATATTTTGAAAATTGGTTTTTATAATTGTATCAGCGTAGTTCCCTATGTAGTTTTGTAGGCTAATGGCTTAGAAAAAAAGCTAGCTCAATAATGTTTTATTTAATTGGACTATTGTGGGAAGCGAAAAAAATAAAATTAAATTAAAATTAGAACCAAACTTCCAGAGATTTACAGATTAGGCCTATAGTTTTATGGCTCAAGAATTTTAAGTGGAACTACTCATTTTAATTTTTAATAGCATTTAGAAGGCGGCTATCATAAAATTTCTGCAAGTGAGGAAATTTAAATTGCAAAATGGTAAACTTTTATCAATAATACATGATCAAAACGACTTTCCTCTCCCAAAGTTGTTTGTAATTATTACCAGTGATAAACAGCATCTTGATCAGTAGTAAAAATTTATTTCGGGGGCATTTCATGGCTATTGTATATAGTCCGTAACATTTCATTTTGTCTTTTAAAGTTGTATAAATTTAAAATTTTTCAAAATTTTCTGTGTCATACTAAAATGACCTGTAAACATCAGATTTTAATACAGAAAAACTATAAAAATTTGAAATTTATTCAACTTTTAAAGAGAGAATAAAAAGTTACGGACTATACAATTACCGTGAAATGCCCCTTCTCCATGTGTTAGGTTTGAATTATTTGTGCAATATACGGATTGAAAAGTAGTTTTAAGCTCTTAGTTTAATGACTTTTGAAAGCAGAATACTGTAGCATTATTTTGAAAATAATGTTCAATAAATTAATTACTAAAAGGAGTGCCAAATATAAGAGAAAAAATTCAAATAACTATTATAATTCAATTGTACGATTCAAAGCTCATGTAACCGCGGCGGTTCGTATTTGAATTCTTCCATGTTTTGAGATTTAAGGCTACAGTGGACACTGAAAATCTGAAAAATCGACGAAAATTTGGATTTTTTTATTATTACCTTTTTAAAACAAACAAATCCTTAGGAATCGTCTGGTGAAATAATTATTTTGATATCTTTATTGGTTCATTCAATATAGACATTTTTATGATGCCACACCCATTTGTTTACGTTTGCGAGCCTCAGAATACGAGAGCTGTTTTAGTGTTTATGCTATCAACTTGGCCTCAGACTTGATTTTTTTAGTAGTTTTTCTTTAGTGAATGTTATAAACTTTCACTTCTACTCTTTTCCATCTTTGTTTAGATTTGGATAGTTTTGTTTTGATTTTTCATGTGCATGTCTTTGTGTTTGGAGTGTGAGCAGAAACGAAACGATAGTGGCAATTGATTATGAAAAGTCTTGGAAGAAAGTTTTTTGTGTGTTTCTAAGAAATCAAAACAAGTTTATTATTTCCGTGAATAACAATTAGCCAAATTTTCTACCTTCACTCAAAATTATGAACAATTTATTCAACCCTAGGAGTCTTTGTTATCTGTAATCCCTTTCACCTGCCTGTGGGTATATTTGAAGTGCCACAGAACTATGGACTATAAATTTTACATTATAAAAATAATGTGTCATTTTATTGGACTGCACTGCAGCATCATGAATGTTGAAGTTAATACATTACTTTTACATAAATTCATTGTGAGGTCTTATCAGGACTCACTTTGACAATGAGTGAACGATCAAGAATAATTTACAAGTTTATTTAATCTTTGGATTATAATCAAAGATTACTCATTTATCATCTAGTTGTGTGCAGGAATATGGTTCTGAGGAATCCCATAAGTCAATTTAAAAACTCCAAGCCTCTAAATAAAAAATTGTTATGAAAGCCAATTTGTTGAATTTCACGAAGGTGTGTGTTATCTTAAAAATTACAATATACGTGTGTTTTCCTTGTGTTCATTTTGTTAAAACATACTGATTAATATTTATTTTTTAATAAATATAAGTTAAATTAAGTATATTTTGTCATATTGATGCATTATTAGTACAGTTTTCTTGTTTATTCTAAAGGAAATTTTTAACGATATTATCAACATTTCGTCGGTTCTTCTAGTGCTTTTTATTTTTACCCACATCTTTGAAACTTTCTTCTAACAATTAACTAGCATATATTGGTTATATTTTACACAAATACCATAATTACAATTTAAAAAAAAAAGTCTTGATGTTTATACAAGGTTTTTACCTTCACACGTAGATAATTTTCATAAACATTAATACTTACAAATTAAATAACTGTCCACTATGAAAAAAACCTAGGCAATATATATGTTATTCTAGAGTTCTTTTATATTAAATGTATAATCTTGTGATTCAATTTTGTGCTAAAAATTATTTATTATGTTTTTAAATATAAAAAGCTGTTTTTCTGAAAATCAAAAAATTGCTTTGAACATGATTTTCGAAATGCTCCAGTCGTTTCTATTTTCCTCGTACAGCTTAAAAATCCTCTGTATTTTCTCGTTTTAAAAGTATAAAAGTAAATTGGATGACACCAATATGATAATAGTTCTGTAAATTGAAATATTTATCTTTTTTTGTAAAAAATGTCATTTTTCTCTGAAAATTCCTAGTATGGGTACATTTTTTGCTCATTGTTTCTAAAGTATCATTTATAATGTTTCATTGCTGTCCATTATTTATTAATGAGTGTCTAAATATGAGAAATCAAGAAAAAAATCAAAGATATTTAAAAAATTGGAACGACTGGAGCATTTTGAAATTCTATGAATTTTTTCAAAAAATTTTAATTAATTAAAAAATTAATTACTTTTTTTTTCAAAAAAAATTTTTTCTAAGCTTAGCTTGAGCATTCATATTAACAGAAAAAATTTTGAGAAATTCTTTTAAAGATTAAAAAAAAAAATCTTTAGTGTCCACTGTAGCCTTAAGTGCTTTTATTGCTGAATTTAACGTTATGGTTCATGTGTGTATCCCTACTGCTATTATTCCTACTACTACTGCTATTACTGCTGACTTATTCTGCTATATTAATATAAATTTCTATTCTGTCTTGAATGGGCAGGTTCATTGTTATTGACAACGAGTGCTTTAATAAGTAGTATTTTTAGATCTTTTTTCGATGTTTACTATTTTTATTTCATTATGAATGATCTTAAAATTCAAATATTGAATCTAGAAGGCGGTTGGATTCTTGATAAAAAAATATATATAAATTTTCCTAATTTATGTTTTAAAATTATGCAGATATCTATATATTTATGCTTTCTTCAAAGCGAGTTTTAGGAAAACTTGTTACTAATCCTTCATGATCTAGCAACAGCTAGATCTGATCCATGAGTCCATGTATTCTCGCAAAGTCAATCACTAAAAGTGGAGATGATAAAGTCTTCCAATCCCAGACCCAGGCAGTCCAAGATATTCTCCGGAGAGGCAGGTTTAAGATGGCACTTGTTGCAGGTTGGGTTATGTGAGGAAAACTTTAATATAGCTATCGGTATAATTTTATAAATATGCTTTTCCTCACCCCCAAAACAAAAATATATACATTCTAAGCAAAGTATAGCTAACTTAAGGTCATTTTCAATAAAAAGTTAAATTGAAAGTGTTAAGAACTCTGAAAAAACACATTTAATTTAACACGAGCCTTTACGAAGAAAATCATACATTTTTTCTAAATAAACACATCAGCTGTATTTTAATGAAATTAAATGAAGATAAAAGAACAAAATCGATCAAAATACAAATTAATTTATTTTAAAAAAGTACTAAAACGTAAAACATTAAATATTAAAGCACAGTAAAATTTCTAAGCAGAGGAATCGGGTAAACCAGGTCCTCCTATATGCCAAGAATATGATAAATAGGCAGGTCCATGAAGGATAATCGATATAAAAACAATCATGAACGCAGCGCAGTTGTATCCCTTGGTGTACGATACCAAAAACGGATGACAATAAGCAGGATCCTCCGAATTTGTTGACGGGGTTTCACACAACATGTAGTCCGTAAACTCTGAAAAAGGAGATTCATATTAAGTCTTTTGCACTAGAACTTATTAATTAACAACACATTTTCAGGAGGTAAGAATGTATTTAGGGCCATGTTAGGCTTTGACAACCAGCTATTTTATGACACAAAAGACCACTCACGGTCAATTTGCATACAAAAGAAAGGCATCACTCTCCTAATGGGAGTTAAAAGGCAAGCCCCCAAACTACTCAAAGAGCTCCCACTCTTTCCTTCTGTGCGCTGTTATCATTAAATCTCTGCCTGAACGTTGCGGGTCTTAAAATTTGGTTGTAAAAGCATAACATGGCCTCAGCTAAGCAAGGTTCGTCGAATTTAAGCTAAGCCCTATCACCAAGTCTGTTGAAAACCTTCACGCAAGCCAAAACGCGAGAATCTCCTTTTTAATGTTCTACATGAGTGATCCTCACCGAGGGACCACAAGTTTGCATAATAAGGAAATCTGATGAGTGAAGATTAAACCGACAATTTAAATTAGACAGACAATTATTTAGAAGATTCCTCCGAAATGTTTACCTATAATGAAAAGTCTAAATGAACCTTTAGATAATGATTTAATGACCGACTGGACTTTAAGATTAAAGCTGCTGCATACAATTCTACAGTAATGTATATAATGTGGGTACATTTCTAGAACAAAATAACCCCCTTCCATATTAACTGGCTGGCTAAGCCCACTTGTAAATATATAAAGAAATAAAGGCAACTTTGCTTTATTTCTACTTTTGACTCTTGTGTTTGCGCTCGCAAGTTTGCCAAGTTCATAGGTTCCGTCCGTCTGGATTCAAGTTGCTCATGATAAACCATAAGCAAAAACTCGTACACTTCTAAGTATTTTAAGACTCAATATAATTTTGAATAGAGCCCCGTAGCGCAAAATGTTTAATAATCACTGGATCTAATGTAATTCTTCACATTCGAAAAATCATCTAGTGCCTTAATTAAAATATTTACGATGAATCTCTTATTTGAATAACTTTTAATCTTGAAATTTTTATCAGAATTGCCAACAATGGTTAAAAATAGTAGTTAGGTTCATTGTAGACTACGGTACGATACTTTTATTTTTGCCATAGACATAGAGCTAACACCATACTTGTTTCAGGATGTTAAAAAATCCCGAAGTAAATTTTCATAGTTTATGGAGAATTTACAACCAGAAAAAAAAATACAATGTATTAAATAGCATTTCACATAATAAATTTTATAATTTTTCAAAAAGTGGATAATTTTGATTTATTTTTTATGCATTTGTATTTTTGGAAGCACGTGTTAATACCGATTCAAATAAAAGTTTTCCTGTTAATACCTCGCAATGAAAAAATTTGCTGTTTGGGACTTGAGGAATTCTAGAAATAATTGTTATAACATTTGGGTTAACCCTATATGAAGCATTGCTAAAAAAACTGAAAATGGCAAACAAGCAGGTTCAGCTTGAAAATTTGATGTGCTAGAAGGGTACATCTTTAAAATAAATTAGTCGAATCAACATCGAATTCTGCCCGGACCTAGTGACCCATCAGGCGGTGCCCATCTCCGTTTCATTAGCCTTTGGGCCATGGGTGCTAATTACTTAGCTTGTGTCCAGACCGAGTGGCTAGCCCGACGCTGGACCCCCAGTTGATTCCCCAAGCGAGCTTGGTCTCATTTTATCAACCCCGGGGGGATGAAAGGCTGAGTTGACCCATGACCAGCTACCCAAGCAGAAGGTTAGTAATGCTCGTAGCCAGGCACGCTAACCACTACACCACCGCGGCCACTAAAAATAAATTAGTAATATTTGTAAAAATGTAAATTTAACAAAGTCTGCCAAAGCCGCAATGGTGGTACCCATCTTCGTCTCGTGCCTGAGGTAATAACTGCCCAGGACAAGTGGTAACCCAACAGTTGATATCCCCAAGTTAATTGTGCTCATTTATGGATCCCGGAAGGAACAAGGATTAAATTGACCCATAGTTAGCTGAAAGCAAAAGCCACAGACAATATGTTAAAGGTAACGGACATATTGTCAGAAGTCAGGCATGCTGACCACTTACACCACCACCACTGTCATCAAAAACACGTTACATCAAAGTTAAAAGCTATGGACTTACCCCAGGTCAGCGATATAAGGTAAATACAGTTCATCGCAAATACGACTTTTCTGAGAAATCTTGAGTAAGCATCATCAGTTGTATAAAACTTGTACAAGACTAAGATCATGCGGGATATCATGACCATTATTCCCGATAGTCCCACAGCAGTAAGTAGTATTGGAAGCATAACATTTAAGGGACAGTCATGCAAGTGTATCGACCCTGTAAAAGAAAATTGGCTTAGTAATAAACTTATTTTATAACAAAACCTTAAAAAAGTAATTTTATTACTTGTTTTGCACTTATATTTTTACTTCACTTTCTTCAAGCAGGCGTACGTATACAGTAGTAATCACGAAAATAGATCAAAATAACAAAATATTTCATATTTACTAGATGCATTCTGCAATTTTTTAGCTTTAAATCGCGATACCAAGATCAAGAAAATATTTTTTGTACTTTTTGTTTCATGAATGTTTAAGTATCGCGCAAGTTAGGAAAATAAGCCATACTAATCTTTAAATTAAATTTCTGGGGAATCTTTCGTTTCTCAAAAGTTTAATCAATTACAATTGGCATTTTCCCGTTTTTTTTTACCATTATAATCTGTATAGCATAGCAGATGTGTTATTTTTATTTTTGTATTTCATATAGAAATACATTTTTAGGTAACATTTTCATAAAACATTAAGAATTTCTGTACTTTAAAAATAAAAGAATTGTATAAAACATCAATGTGTCTATCAACTATTCACAACAAGCAGATTATAGCAGGGATTATTTCGCATTAGAAATTGTTTTTAAAATTTGAATAAGTTACTCGTTAAGTTTAGTGGTTAAATTCATGCTAACTTATTCATTAAATCATAATTAGCCAATTACTGACCGACTATAAGTCTGAAACTTTTTTAATGAGGTGATTTACAATGATCATGTGAAAAACACTGCTTTTTAAAGTCAATACTACACTAGACTACAACGTTTCTTAACCCTATGACGTCACTACGCGGAAGGAAAAACTGAGTAAACGGAAAGTGTGTTCGGTTTCTACGAGTAATTTTGCTACGCAAATTATGATAAAAAGACTATTATAAATTGGTTTAACAAACAAATCATATTTCTAAATTATAGGTCTTTAATTTCATTCAAAATTCAGACAACGCGCTGGGAACTACTCGATTTGTTTCTCCAGGGTCAAGTAACGTTGCAGTCTAGTATAATAAAAATGTCTTATGTGCACATACCCCTTAATGAATTTTGTAAAGGTTTAAGATTAGTATAAAAGGGGGGAACAGCCAAAATAAATTACTAACCAAGAAAACATTATTTGGACATGACAGAAGCACGATTAAATATTTAACTATGGCAGATCCACTTATCTTAGTTAGTCTTATCTCTCGCCTTAACAAATTTGAAAAAAAAAAAAAAATCAGTTATTTTATACAATATTCGGTAGCGGTACCACTCCATCGCTTGCATGTAACTAGATACTAAATTATTATTTAAAAATTATAGTTTATTTCATTAATATTCAACTGAATAGTCTCAAAGTAGGACAATAACTGGGTATGTATTAACACTTAAACTTCTCATAGGTAAGCAGTTGAGAAGCACAAGCGTAGGGAAGAACCAATGCAACATTAATAATATTTGATTAAAAATTTCTGCAGTTAAAACTTTTAAGAGATTAATAGCTAGAAAACTTAAGTTTATCAATGGAATATTTAATAAAAAGTCCTTGAATGACTAAGTTTAGTTTCTTAGACTTACAAATGGATACAAGATGATAGAAAACCACGTACCTATACACACATTTGCGATCGACACACTAATCAAACCAAGCTGCACATACACAAGATATTCTAAAATGGAATAAAAATTGTTACAAAAGTAATAAATTATTATATAAACTGTAGGTACAACTGAAATCATTTTAACCCCCCCCCACACACACAAACCATGTACTATATCAACAGACACAAGAAAAATTGGGTTCTTACATATTATTCCATAGTTAGCCACTGAATTCAATTCGTCCATTGACTGCTCTTTAGCTGTGCCGCTGAATTCGACGGAGGCTGAACGGTCAATGGGATAATATACGTGCAAATTTGCAGAATGTTTAAAACACTTATTAATAGAGTACATTTTTCTCCATCTTTACTTAATGTCATGAGCAAACAATAGTGAATTTTGATTGTTTTTTTTTAACCCTCGAGTTTGGGTTTGTCAGACTTTCGGCCCAAAGGAAGTTTAATCAGCGTAATTTGACCGCATTAATGTTTTGTAGGCTTGGAGTTTGATTTTAACATCCGAATTGTGGGGAATTTAATTGTTTTCTAGAGAATTAATGGCATTGGCAAAACAAAATTTGCCCTAAAGTCGCCAATGCCCAGGTATTACCAATACTTCATTGTGACTGAAATATACAACACATATCACTAAATTTTAAGTAGGGAAAAATCGTGTACCTAGGGGCACCCCACCCACACTTTATTTAAATAATATTTAATTTTAAGTATTCTTTCTCAGATGGGTGAGTGGTAACTCCAATTGTGTTATGAGGCATTCTTAAATCTTGCAGTGGAAATTTGAGGCTAGTTTTTTGAAAAAATAGTTTTACATAGGTCTAAAGTTACTTTTTGAAACTCGACACATTAAGTTATTTTACGAATAGTTTCGGAGAAGGATCTAAAAAAGGGTATTTTAAAGAATTCTTTAAACGGGTTAAACACCATCTTATTCATCTTTCTATTATAAGCGTATTCTTTAAAATCAGGGATTGATTTTTGTTCAAGGAACTAACTGTACAGTCTAGCAGATTTTACAAACAGAATTATTAGCATTTCTGTCGGTTTTGGGTAATAAATGCATATGTAATCAACTTGTTCCTATTTGATGTCAATTTTTCCCACTATCTAGTCTAATATTTTTTTAATTTTATGATTTCTTTCTAAGAAGTACTGTAAATGAATAATTTCATTTCAAATAACAATTTGTACCTATACTAGGGATTTTTGAATTTTTTAAGAAAGCTTTCTGTTTTAATATATTTATCATATTATGAGTATTTAATAATCAAAATGGTAAGTAAACAATGTGAGGATGTGTGCATATCAGTTTTACAACTTAAAACAAGTTTCTTGACCTAGTTTGTGAGCTTTGAAAATATTTGGCCTCCGGTACACGAATCTCCCCTGTGGCTTAAAACTGTTAAGTATTTTTACTCACTGGAATCCGACCAAAATAGAGAGAAGGCCTGCCATTTATACATCAAGTAGACTATGTATTCGGTGGAGTATTCAAACCGTTGAGATAAGCTCGAGAGAGGACGACCAGTGGGGGATCTTCGTGCAGAATCTTCAACGATCACCTCAGGATCGTCCTCTAGCACCTCCACTACATCTCCTTGCGCCTGTTCCCTGACCCTTCTGTGAAGAAGAACGTAATAATTGACATTAATAAACAACGTAAAAATTGCACAATTAAAAGTACAGCTGTTTCGAAGGAGATATTACAAAGATTTTTTTTTTATTTGCAACAGTTATTGCTAAAAAAGGGAGTAATCTGTAGTTTTCAAATTTAGGCTTAGTGGTCCGCGGACTACTACGAGTTGGGAACCACTGTTCCAGATCAATTTGTCACTTTGTAATAAAAAAACTACTATCTCCGAAAACTCACACAGCTGTCTTGCAGTTCCAATCGTGTTATTGACAGTACTGGTCCGATCGTGTTATTTGTGGTGTTAAGGGTTGCTTAAGGCCAGTGTTCGAAATTGGCGGTGGTCCGCTGGTCCGAGACCACTGAAAAAGGCAGAAAATAACTTGTCTACCAGACCAGTGTGGCAAAAATATATCCTACTCTCTAGTTCTGCCATGTTTTATTTGCTGCAAAACTCATTAGAAGCTTTATGTCAATTAGTGCAATATTCGCATTTAATCGTAAAAGTATTTTATAAATAAGATATTTTTTTGTTTTTAGTGAATGCTTATTAGTCATAAATTTATTATTTTATAAAAAGTTAACATTTACATTTTTTTAATCTTAATAATTGCGGAATATACATGTATTAATTTTTAAAATTATTGGTATTCACTTTAAGTGTAATAGTTAGCTTAAAAAATTTAAACCTGTCCTCTTTAATTTGGTGAACCAGTCATTTTGGTTGAGGACCAGCAAGATCGGTATAGTACTGGTCCACAGGACCACAGTTAGTTTTATTTTCAATTTCTAACGCTGCTTATGCTTAAAGCTCAACATCTTAGAATCAAATAACATTATCTTCGGGAATATTCGGATTGATGGTACCTTGTCATAAGTTACCAAGGATTGGGATTCCCGAAGTTTGCCAAAAGGATAGTAATGTTTGATATTTAGGCGAAGAACTAGTCCAACGCTTTACAAAAACATAAAATGTCCCCTAATTTCTTAGCATTGCATTTACACACTTCAGAAATTTTCACTAACCTTCGTGGGATCAGAGGATCCTCTTCATTAGCCCCTTGTTCACCATCGGGAGCGGCCTGAGAGGTCTGACTTTGATCGGTGTCCTCTTTTTTACTGCTGTTCTCATCAGAGCTCTGCTTCGCCGGGCTGGATAGAGAGGGGTCCGTGTCCAGGGTGGCAGCATCGTCTGTAGTAGTTTTCAATTCACTGGATTTAGTCGATGAACCTTCATCTGAAAAAAAAAGTATTCAGTTAAAGAAGTATAAAACATTATATTATATGAAGTATTAAGACAAACTAAAAATGTAAGAAGAAATTACAGCAGGTATTTCAAGACCTCGCGTTCTTCATCCAATTATCAAGTACCAATATACCAGTTAGCTTCAATTTTTATTTTCTTTTATTTCTATAACCAGTTTCTCTGGAATAATAATATATACTTTAAATATGAAAACATGAAATTCTTAATTTTGAGGTAAAGCCAAATTTGATTTCATCACAAAAGGGAAAACTACTATATTATTTTTGTTAATATGAATTTCAAAACCCTCGTGCGATAGATTTGAGCAGGAACATATTATTTTATGTAGGTCCACCACGGCGGGGGGGGGGACGGTTCTATAGCAGCAGCCATTCGACCGGTCGGTCTCCAGTTCATAGCGACAATCGCCCCTTTTCGCTGTAGAGGACCTA
Organism: Tetragnatha montana; assembly: GCA_963680715.1. Taxonomy (NCBI): domain Eukaryota; kingdom Metazoa; phylum Arthropoda; class Arachnida; order Araneae; family Tetragnathidae; genus Tetragnatha; species Tetragnatha montana. Next base: position 26,390,861 of record OY796682.1, read on the forward strand.
CATCAAATCTGTTCCACTGAGAACTATTGGTGAATAAATAAAACCAGACTTAACATTCAAGAAAACGCAATCGCGCTTATTTTCAGCATTCAAACGGAGGTTCGTTTACAAATATATTTTTGATCAACCCATGTATCAGTTTGTTATATCTACTCTGAAACCTCATCAATCATGTTCAGATGAGTTAGCAACAAAGGAATTAAACTTGCATAGACGATAAAGATGGCAATCATCAATTAATTAATTAAAAGTTATTAGTACTAATAGAGAGTCTAGTTAAAGGTTAATTTGTACATTAAGATCTCATGCATTTAAAGTCATACCGGAAGAACTTGGATCCAATTCTATTTCAGGAATGCCTGGGGCAACAACCTTCAGAAAAAATAAACTTATTGAATTATCAATAAATAAATGCAATGAACAGTGGAACATACATGAATAGAGTTAAAGCATTATCGCAAATAACGGTCATAATTAAATCACTTAATTTAAAGATTAAATACGAAATCAACAAAAGAAAAATTGAAGTAAGCTTTATTTCTTAAGTATAAACAATTAACTTTCAATTAAGTAGTTGTACAGTTTAACTTAACGTTCTCCTGCGAAATTTGTTAATAACCCAACAGTAGTAGCTATTAAAGTTGGCCTAAAGAATATCAAAATATATATTACATGAAAATATTGGAATGCTAAAATTACTTCCAAAATTTATAACGCGAAAAAATCTTGAGAAAATTTACCTCTTCAGGGGGCCTACCACGAGCCTCTCGACAAAAATAACGACACCCTTACTTCTTCCGTGTCGAGAACGCTGAAGAAGCAAGCAAGTTGTCGACACCACACTGTCGCGGAAGGTTATCCATAGGAAATAGCATTAGTGATCTCAAGTGAGGTCGAGAGTATGGGCTCACTTAACAAGAGGGTCTACCATCAGACTGTCGGGAAGTTTTTAACTGTCGTTAAGTGGTATCGAGAAAGTGAAAAACTCAACGACACCTCAAGAGGTGTCTATATCTTGTTAACGACACGAGAACAAGCTCTTTTATACGCTATAAATTATGTGAATTGTTTACCCTGTTATCATTGCACGTTTTTTGAGATACTTAAAGGTATTTTTAAAGTAAAATTGGCTTGCATTACATCTTTTTTTTTAAATTATCGACTTAAAAATCGGGCCGGTTTTATGTACTAAAAATTAAAGTCGATTTGTGGGTTTTATTTATTAAGAGAATTGAGGATTACTCATACGTTTTTTTTTCAGATAATATATAAACAATCGTGCATCCAAAAAGCAGCTTTAAAATGATTATCTGATTTAAAAAATTTTAATCAGAAATAATCACCGTGGTGATGGGAAAAAATTTTGTTCTTTATCCAAAACTTATTTTTTTGCGATTAAAAAATTGTAATCAATTGATAACAAAAATTTCCTGAATTTAAGTTTGTCCTCCGTTATATGTTCGTAAAGGTATTCGTTTTAAGCGTCTTAATCTTATTACGATCATCCCTTGTTTAGAGTGGCGAGAATTTTGCTCATGAAAAAACGAGTTCCTTCCCTTGACCCTTGCGTTGGTGATCATTTCAAATTACGCCAGTGTAACTTAACTCCCCGCCTATTTCTGACGTACAAGATGACGAAAACTTTTTACACCAATCAAAAGCGTTATTTCTTCTCGACACCTATACTCTCGAACTCAGTTGCAATCGGTAAAAGCTTGCATTTGTCGACATTCAAAAACTACATCGTCGTGGTAGGCCACGGTAGGCCATCGAGAATTTGATCTTGATTTTTCAGAATTCCCGTCACCATCGTGCTGCCATCTATAAATCGAAGGATGAAATCCACATGAAATCACTTCTGTGGTTATTCTACCTCCAGACTCTTTTTACTGTATTAATATAAACTTGAACCTTGTAAAAATATATTTTAAAAATGAAAGAAAAAATATTCCATCATAAATAAGTACCCAATGACGTGTATTTTTATGAATAGAATTTTCATCCATTTCATACAAAGCAAATAATGGCGGCGATTTGGGCTATTTGCAATGGAAGATCTGATGACTACACAGAGAAAACATAGTTCCTACGCAAAATAAAAATATTGTTTCATCTATAGGTTGAAAAGTAATTCCTAAGAGCGCTTTTTAATGTACAATAGCTATTAATTTGAAAATAATGCTACAGCCCTCGATAAGAGTTGTCGTAGAGCTTTTTCGCCTCTCTGTCGTTTTCTCCTCTTGGTTTCTCCTCTCATGGTAGGACCTGTAGTTAAGTTTGAGGCGCATCACGTGACTGTCGATAATTTCGGCAATATTAACGATAACGACACGCTGGTGGTAGAGCCCCAGGTGACAGATTAACGTTATCAGCCATCGATATCCTTTTGGAGTAATAAAAAATCCGAATATCTAAATGCACATTAAAATTGCACACGTAATCCAATATGTATTTATACTATAACCAACCAAACGATGGTCACAGTTACAAATTTTACTATTGAGATGCCAAATAGACACTTTCTTTTGTGCTATCAATACTTAATACAGGGCGGTTATAAAATAACATACCTACTTTAAAATTATCTACAGACGAAACTATTGGTGAAAAAAATCTGAAATTTTTAAGAAGGCGTTTTGAAGGGATGGGAATTATTTTGAAACCAAAAAAAATTACTTATTAATTACTTATAAAATTATTATTCTTAAGTGTCTGATATGATAGTTTTAATAAGCATTACCTTCTAGACTTCTGATGACGATCCGAAATCCAAGGCAAAAATTTAAGATTAATTAATTTACTATTTATTTATTTACAAAAAAAACTACTAGAGAAAAAAAACTTATATCAACTGGGATCTAAAAAAGATCCATGTAAGTGAACGAAAATAGTATAGAAATAAATTACAGATTAGGATACAAAAAGAATTACAACAAAAAAAATTGCAAAAACGTGATAAAATTATAAACGTAAGTATAAACAATACATAAAAATAATATATAAACAATATAAACAGCAGTTACATAGCAGAAGTGGCAAACAGGGTGTCTAAATTACGAGTAATATCTGTCATAAGGTTAGTTAGTGGTGGGGGCTGAGTGGCCTGGTCGGTTTACGTGCTGCCAACCACGCTAGCAGTCTGAGCACTGTATCACCTGTCTGGGTGTACCTTCCCTCTCTGTGTAAGTAAAAATTATGGTGTGTCTGTCTCTCTTTACGAAGGTTTATAAGAGGATCCTTGAGATCAAGCACACAGACCGGAAAATATATGTCTCAAACCAATCACCAAAAGGTTAGTGGTAGTGCATATGTTAGTAACCAAATATATGTAACTGAACCAAAATACTATTTCAACGTCTCATGCACATCCCCCCCATAATATGTATATAATATATATAATAATTCTCTACCACTTCATAATACGTAAGCGATAGCTCTGATTGGTTTTTCAGATGATTTTCATTCAAAATGTGGAATTGCCAGTCGCTCTGCGAAACTCTCTGATTGGACTTTAAGGGATGATCTAAATTTAATTGAGTGGAAATAGAAAGAATATTTGAAAAATAATTTAAATTGAAAACTTTAATTTAAAGATGTAAACAAATTTACCATATTACTGAAATCCAAACAAAATTTTAAAAATAATAGACCAGTCTGCGCGCTGTACCAGCAGTCGGTTCGATTCCGGCCTTTGATCTGGGTGTACTTTCTCTGTGTCAGAAAAACTTCTGTTGTATCTCTGTCTTTCTTTACGAAGGTTTATAAGCGGATCCTTGACACAGACCGGAAAATATTTGTAACCAGTACCAATACAAAAAAAAAAGACTACTCTTATTCCGGGAAATCAAAATGTAATTTATTACGTCCCACACCGTAGGGTCATTAACGGTGTGGTACGTTGGGCGGGCCCCCTGATCCAGCGTTTTATATCATTCACAATTTCTATTTTATTTTAATTTTAGCATTTAAAAAAAATTCCGGACTAGAAAGTTTTATATTTCTTTGAATGGGAGGGAAAAAATCAAATAAAAATAGCCTAAACAAATAGGATTTAATACCACCTCCCTATACCATATTTCAGTATGAAAATTATTTACCACACCTAGTTATGTCTAATCTTAGGGTATAAATACAGAAAAAAAACCGTAAATTGATGTAAGCATTTTTAAATATCTTAAAAAAATATCGTGTAAAATTTATTTCACTCCACAGATCCAAAACTGGTATAAGTCAAATGCTAGAAAAAAATTGCTGATAAGGCTATAAAGGTTCAAAGCTACCACTTCTTATTTACAACCTTCCTTACCTTCCTTAGCTCAAAGCGACTTAACCTTACCGTATTGATAAATATTGATAGATAAAAAATAAAAGTACTGATACTTTTAATTGTTAATAGGTATGTAGTGGCAATTATCAATAAGTTAAAGTCCAAGAAACAGAATAATCAAGTAGTTAAATAGAAACAGGAAAATGTAAGATCTTATACAAAAACCCTATTTTTTAAAAAACGAAATCTATCTAGTCTGATCACCACTAGAAAAACTTTTGACGTCAAATATTATGGAGATTGTTATGTAAACTTTAGCTATTACCTTTTACCTGCCGATGTTCCCAAATGGGAACATCACTTTAGGGAATTTTTTCACCACTTAATTTTTCATGCAGGAATTTGATACTTGGTAGTTAGCAACTCAAAGATATGAAGTTATTTTACATGCAAAAGTTTTTCATGTGCAATTTAATCCTTTTTGTGGAATTTATATCAAAATTACAGATTTTTGGCTCTTTCAAAAGTTGCACAAGTTTCAATTTATGATAAATTTAAATAAATTTAGTTTTAAATAATAATACTGCGTTTAGGTAGCTTAAGTACATATCTTTTCAATTGGCTTGGCAGAATAGCTTCATATTCCAATTTCGGAGAGTAATTACCAAGACAACGTATATGTTACCAAATGGGAACATCGGCGTTTGGGGTATAGTTTTTGAGGGGATTTTTATAACATGTAAAAATTCAAGTTATTTCTTATTTCTTTTAATTTTTTAACCTTTTCTGTCTCAAAGGATCTAAACAGGTTAATAATGATGTTTTCAATTTTTAATTCTATAATTTTAATTTTTTTACCTGATTTATAGAGGAATAAATGCTAAATCTTTATGGCAGATTCCTAATATTGTATATTTTTCTAACTCCCCGACAGGTTAATTTTCAGTAATTATTATTAGGGGTTATGCAAAGGGCATATTTGGAGTACTTTTGAAGACTTGGGTATTTATTTTGTTCAAGAGCTCTTTTTTACATAAAAATTTTAGGTATAAATTTGAAGAATTTTGAAAATAATGAAAAGTTTGAACATCTAAAAACACTCTTGGTTAAACTCTCTTGTAAAAACTCTCTAAAAACACGTAAGTTGGATGTAAGAGATATGTTGTTTAGTTTGGAATCTTCCATGAGAAACGCAGCTTTAATAAATCAATGGAGATAATTATGATTATCAATTTTGAAAGCTAATTAAATTTGAATGCAATTCATGGATTTTATGCTAGATATCCAGATAGAACAGTAATTAAAACTAATTTTTCACGCAAAAAGATAACTGTTTAGCTTTAAAACGCATGGGAACATTCTTTCGTATTTTTTATACCAAAAAATTACCCATTGTGTAATAAAAATTTACGGAAAAGTGTCACGCATGTAATAAACATGTAAATTTTTTCTTACGAAAATCTACAAAATTTTACCCAATTGTCCAACCATGGGAGTTAAATATGAAGAAACAGTCCAATATCATAAAAATGTTCCAAATTATTCAGTAGAAACCTATTTCAGTAGTTTTACTTGGATTAATTTTGAATATATGCCTTTTGGAAATCCCCCTAAAAACGTCACTCCAAACGCCGATGTTCCCAAATGGGAACATCCTCAAAATCATACTTAGGATTTTTTTTCTGCCAAAAAATGACAAGAATGGGTTTAGTAATGATGAAACAAGCCATTTAAGCCTAAAATCAGAACTTTTCATTTGAAATTTGAATTGCGGCGTTTAAAAGGTTAATTTTTGGGATGATAGCAATTTATAAACTCTAAAAAAAAGTTTTATGCCAAATCTGCGTAACAATAATTTAGATTTGAACTTCTAATCAATTTTTTTTCCTGTCAAAGTCTTTCTTCCGTGCTGGTCTGACTATATGATTTCATCGAGCCTTTATATTACACGTGAGATTGAAATTGGCGAGATATTAAAAGCACCAAATCGCTTTTAACGGGAGAATTGGTGGAAAGAAATAATTATTAATAAAAAACTAAGCCTTAATTCCCATATAGACTGTTTCACTTTCAATTTTCATCATGAGTGATCCTAACAGAGGAATCACATTTACATAGAAAATGAGAGTGAAGATGAAATTACACTTTTCATTTTGAATTATTCCTACAAAATATAGGTAGAAAGTGAAAAATCTGAATGGGTCCTTTTGTCCTAATAAAACCTTATAAATTTAACATCCCCTAACATTATACATTTGCTTTTTTATATTTAAAATATCTACAAATATGTATGATTTTGAATCCTTCATTTTGAAATTTAAAAAGCTATTAGATTTTAGAGTCTTCATTATCTCTCTATATTAAAAAAAAGTAACAGTGACCGCCGCCGCCGCGGCCGCCGCCGCTGCTTTTGAAAATTTTATTTTTGAACACTTTGAACTCTCACTACGCAAAAACTATTCCACGGAAATTTGTGAAATTTTAAATATTTCTAGACAAATGTATGAGGATCGTTTTCGTTCTAAAAGCTAATAGATGAGATAATTAGTTCTAGAGTTATTTAATGTCAAAGTCGAAAATTATTTTTTTCTGCTGCGAGTTCGCCCCCAGCAAAATCTATTAGCAGCAGAAATATGATTTTTTGCAGACACATACTCTTAGATGTGCAGTTTTGCACCACGTCGCCCTTTTTTCGAATTTCGAATTATTTTTGGAGTAATTAAGTTTTAAAGTTTCGAAAATTTTGACGATTTTTCTGTTTCTTCGTTATAAAAGCAAAACTAATCACAGTAGAACTATGATATTTTAAAGACACATAGAAATAATTTTTATAAAAATATTGGTATTTTGTTTTTTCAAAAATTCTAATTAGTTTTAGAATTATTAAGATTCAAAGTTTCAATTTTTTCTTCTCTTTCTCGCCGTTCACTAGAGAAACAGACGAGTTTTATGCGTGTTTTATGATGAGTCTGATTTCTTTTATTTTCAACAATGCTTTTTTCTACAAAGTGGTTGATGGTTATTAGTAGACTTGCTGAATATTTTTTTAACATTTCAATTAAATTATTGATAAGCAAGAGAGAGGTACTATTTTCGGTATTACAAGAGGCTTAATTAAGCCGAGAAAAGGCTTCTGTTGGATTGTTGAGATGAACTAGATGAACAAGCGAGCTCTGCTCGCTAAGATCGCGAAGCGATCTGAGAATAACTGCGAAGCAGTTAAGAGGGTTGGTGAGCGATAGCTGACTATGTGTGATTTCTTTTATTTTCAATTTAAGTTAGGAAAGTAATATTTCAGCAATAGTTTTTTTCGGGATGATTTGGATTAAATTATTTATCAGCAAGAGTGATAAGTAGTTTCGGTTGTAAAGGAGCATTAATTAAGCCGACCAGCGGGGTGATTGGTAAGATGGAACAAGCGAGCTTTGCTCGCTGAGATCGCGAAGCGATCTAAAAAGAACTGCGAAGTAGTTCCGGGGGTTGGTGAGCGATAGCGAGCAGGGGGCAGGCCCCCTAGTAACGTAAAAAAAAACAAATTATGCCCCGAATTATTGGAATTCAAAAGTAGTTATGAAAAAAAACTTACTTTGATTGATTAAAAACTTAACTTAATATTAGAATATGGTGGGTATTTTAAATTAACGTTAAAGAATGTCATTTGGAATAATTTAAGTTTATATAACCCACATAGAATTCAAAATTCAAATGCTCGAAACTTCAGAAAATTTACGAAATCATTGATTCCAATTGTTTTGCTTGGATTGAAAAATATCAGAAGTCAAGTTTAAAAAACATTAACATTTATTAAAGACAAGATAAAAACACTTTTTAGAAAATGTCAGTGGATATTGGTGTACTTTATCAAACACCTCGTTGCACAAATAAAAACTTTGACCGGTCACATAAATTTGTCCAGTTTTCGTGAGTATTTTTTTTCGGTAGGCTCTTCCATTACTTTCTGTAGTTTTTACAGTTGTGGGTCCAGAGACGTGGCAATTACATAACCAAGATTAAGAGGAAGCCCATTGGCGGGGCCATCCACACATTGAACCAAGCAAAATGGTAGAAGGATTGAGGACAAATATGCTTTCCTAGAGGATCAACGTATTCCAAACTAAGAAATGAAGTTGCTTCTAAAAAAGGGATTTTATTATATTCAGATAACCAAATACAGTGTGTCGATAAATACACCACAACGCAGCACAAAAAGATTTCTTGTTGCGTCAAGTACGTAAAAATGTCAAACAAATGCATATACAACTATACTAGACTGCATCGTTTCTTGAACCAATGACGTCACAACGCGGAAGGAAGACTTATACACGGGTTTAACAAACTAATCGTATTTTAAAATGAAATTCTTAATTTCATTCAAAATTCAGACACCACGCTGGGAACTACTTTTTTGTTTGCTCTCGGCTTGTGTCTCCAGAGTTAAGAAAAGTTGGACAGTCTAGTATAGTTTGTTTTTCAAGAATTCCTATTGCACATCCGATAAAAATCATTATTTCATTCCATGGCGCTTACATGCATGACTCGATATGGTCAGTGAATATTTTTAACATCTTAGCATGCAAGCGCCAGATGTAATTTTTCTCAAGCATTTTTTACCGAAAACAATTGTTCGTAAAAGTAGTTCTTTTTATTATATATGCATTATTTATTGACATTTTAATGTACTCCACGCAAAAAATCTAGCTGTATAGAATTTGTAAGGACTAGTAGAAACATATTGTATATTTTTATCAGTGTATTTGACTCAAATTCACTTAGAGTAAAATCCTTAAAATCAAGATTCTCACATCAATCAATCTCTCATATAAAAGCCCACGTCACTCACTGATTCTGGAACGCTCGCACACTATGATGCCATCTCGCAATAATAATCATAATCATCAGAAAAATATAAAAGCCCACGTCACTCACTGACTCGATGCCATCTCGCAATAATCAGAAAAATAAATAAATAAAAGTAATTAAAATTTTAAAATAATATAATAGCTTTTAAATAAATATCTTTCAAGAAAGTTGGTTTACTTAATAAAGGTTAAAAAGTTACTTTTAGGGAAGTTGGTTTCTAATTCAACAATAATAAATTATTAAAGTTAAACTTCTTATTTAATGTATAATTAATAGGAACTTGAAGTAGTAACGAGCGAAGCTCGCATAAAAGGCTAGCCTAGCTGTAAGACCCGGCTTTGCCGGGTCGTAACAGCTAGTAACGTCTATAACGTGGTTATATTCGTATGCATAAAACTTCATCTATGGAGAATACATTTCGGAAATAACTCACGACTGTTATAATTCAAAATGTTTTAACAAGTCAGCCCAAACACACAAGGATTTCTTACGTAGAGTAAATGCCCAAAGAACTATACCTTTACTGGGCGTTTTTCCCCCCGAAAAACTATTTTTATCATTATACGGCACGCGCATGCATAGAAGGGCAGTGAATGTGTCAGCAAAACATAGCTTCAAACACTTGATTAGTCTGCGAACAAATGCATAGCATATCTTACTTTCCGAAGAAGACTGTTCCAATATCAAAATCTAAATGTTAAAACGTACGAGTTCTTTTTCGCGATTGTCTGCGGTTTTCGCCACTTTGGCGCATTTATTTGGCCTATATAGTTCACCCAGATCCACCATGTTTAAAAACCGGTTCAAATTAAAGTAAGTTTGAATCTAAAGACCCGATCAGGGAATGTTTTTGTGTACAGTCCCTTTAAAAAAAGTTTTATTTTTCATTTTGACTACAGACGAATGTATACTTATTCAACCCTTTCCGAAATCACAATATCCCCCTATGAAATTATTCCTAGCTATCTAGACCCCAAATTACTATTACAAATGGTTAATTAACAAATTAAATTATTACTTTTATAAATTAATACTTCCTACATATTGATCATATTAATGCCAATCCTTCATAGTGATGGAAGATGAAATAAATCAATTGCCCATCAAATAATCCGGGGATTTTGAATTGGTTCTTGGTTAAACGTGGCAGACATTGACAAGCTTAATTGTGCGTTTAAGTTGGCCGTTAAGACGATCGTCAAGAGGAATTCGTACTGAAACTTTTGTATTTTGATGTTGGAGGAGTCTTCTTCGGAAGGTACGATATGCAAATAACTATATACTCAACGCAAGGAGTTGAGCTGAGCAGATTTTGGGCGGACTTTTTGAAACACCCTCTATAGAAACGAAGGACATTTATTTCTTTCCAATAACAATCAAAACCGAGAGTACAACAGAAAACTAATTTAATTATTCTTTAATATAAATTAAAAATACGGGGAACTTACGGTACATTACAATAATCGAGTATAGAAGAACCGGGAACGCATGGACACTCCTTAAATTAAACCATTCCGCATCAAAGACTTTCACAGCGACATTTCGCATGAGGATTGCAACAGCCATAAACAAAGTGGTGAAACCCATCAACAGAAACATTAAAGGGAAGTGTTTCGCGTAATCACATTCTTCGAAATAAACAAAACCTAAAATACACAATACGCATTTGAAGACTTATAAATAGTTTAAATTAACTTAAAAAGGGGATTTAAATAGTTACTTCATATTAACAAAAATCACTACATCTTTTCTTTATTTAAAGTTGAGCTGTGTGCTAAAAAATATAAGTCTTTAAATTGTATTAAAGGCTGTATGGTTATGGAAAAATTTTTGAACACAGATATGAATTGAATTATGAATATTAATTTAAAATGTAGGAAATTTATTATAAATAAATATAAAATAGAGTGTTTAACAAATTAAAAATCTTAAAAATGCATACTTGTGTTTATGTGTACTTTAAAGTAAAGAAATAAAAAAAACTTTAAAGATGTAGAGAATATATAGCTCACTCAATGCAACATAAAAATTATTTATTACTTAAATTTAGAAATAACAATATTATTGTATTGATGCTGTATATTTCCTTAACTAAATATTACGGAATAAAACCTTCAGGTCAAAAATCTTACGTAAATTATCTATTTTGGTTTCCTATTAAAATTATTTAGATTTGTTTTATTGAGCAACATAAAATCTCCGAGTTTCACTGAGTATTACACAGCGTAAAAAATTTTAGTATTTAGCATTAAAAATATATTAAATTATTTAGATTGAGTATCAAAATTTTACATCGATATTTTCTACAGTATGTTAAATATCTAAATAATAAAGTAACCATACAATATTTATATTTTACGATGAAACAGAAGGGAGAAAATATTAAGATAAAACAAGCCGACACATAAAAAATGCATAATATTAAAATCTGCCCCAAACAAATTTTTTGCAATGAAAATATTTTTTGAACAAATTAGTAGTATAATTAGCTTAGGCATTTGAGATTATCTTATTTAGTAAAGCAGCAAAGCTTCTTACCCATGTACAGGTATGAAATTGGAACAGAGAGAAGGAGCACTAAAAATGCAATGAAGAACCCTAAAAATGAAGATTCAATATTTAAAAGATAATCAATCCAAGCAATGAAATATTTTACTGTTTAAAAATTAAGTACGGATACATTTTGAAATCAGAAATTATAAAATAGTTCAGATTTTACCCAGATAAAACCTATACTATTAGATATTATGAAAATTATTTTTATAGTCAGTTATATCTTAATAAGAATAAGTGTATTTTTAAAATTTGCATCAATATTTTCTCCATTAGAATCTTCCACAAAAACCATTGCGTCTCTTCCTGCACACGTATGCAAGTTTTGTTGCCGATTTTCACACCGGGGTTTCGCCCCTTAAAACACATTTGCGACCCCCTTTCCTATATCAATTCTTGTTCGTCTTGATGAGTACTATCATCCCTGAAAGTTTGTTGCACCATTTCAGATACAACCTGTATAGTAAAATAGTGTTAGGTGTTTTTAAAAGTGTATTGGTTTAGACTTAAGAATACTTTGATTCTAAACCTATTTTAAACTACATTTCTGAGTAGCAACACTTTTAAAACATTTTCAAGACACAGTCACACAAAATACAGAATAAAAGTGTTCTAACTAAACAGAAACTCAAATGCTGTGTTAGAGGACAAAGAAATGTTCTTAATTGTGTTCTGAGCTTTTGATGGGTAGCAAGTTTATTAGTCGATTTTAACGAAACATCATTGAACATTGATAGGGTATAATTTTTTTAACATCTTCATTGACTTAAATAAGGAAGGAATGCTCTTTTTATAAATATACTAGCTGATATGCCCGGCCTTGCACGGGTGGAGTGTATCAATTTATTAAAAATTTCTCAAGTTACATGCCTAATTTTCTGTAACCATAATTACCAATCATCCTGGTAGGTTTTCATATCCCGGTGTTCCCAGTATTTTTTCATATCCCGGTGTTCCCAGTATTTTTTCATATCCCGGTGCCTTTTTCATCTTGGTGTCCCCGGTGCCTTTTCATCTCGGTGTTCCCGGTGCATTTTCATCACCGTGCTCCCTGTGCCTTTTCCCTCCCGGTTCCAACTGTGTAAATCTAACCTAACCATCCAGTTTCGGTGTTTCACATTTAATTACGACAGTTACCCAATTATCCATTCTAAGTGAAAAAAATCCATTAAAATTATTACAGACTTTTGAAATCCCAAAATTTGTAAATACCCCCTGTTTAAATTGAAAAAAAAAATCCCGTTAAACTACACCAAAGAAACAAATTATAAGGTTAAATAACAAATTGATCTAGTGTTTCTATCATCAACTTTCTAAAAAAACTGCATGATGTAATCTTTACTTTAACCAGTCTAATTCTTAAAACTTTCTATTTCAACTTAAAGTTTCATGGAAAATGAAGTTTTTAATAAGAAAATACTGTTATAAGGTTTTTTATAAGGGCCGTTTTTAATTTTTTAAATTATTAATAACCTTTTTAAAACATTTAAAACAATTTTAGCCAAGTTTTATCTTTAAATACTTTGTTTTATGTTTAAAATTGTTTTTGTTGTATTATTTGCAACAATGCGAGTTAAACAGATCTTCTTTAGTGGAGAAGTAAGGCGAGTTTTACAAAAAGGCCTAAAAGGGGGTGAAGGGGTGGTTTTAGAAATTTGGAAATGATGTCATTGTCTTTCCCCCGTCCTCATACGTATGTGTACCAAGTTTGGTTCGATTCGGACGGGTAGTTTTGGAGAAATTGAGCCAAATCTGTTCCGGACAAACCCAGGAACCCAGGCAGGAACCCAGGAACCCAGGAACCCAGGCAGGAACCCAGGGACACCTTCATTATATATAGAGAGATTCAAAAATTGAAACCACCACATTCAGTTTAGCAAGAATTCCGAGACTTCAAAAAGTTTGTTTCTCTAAAAATCGAAAATATAGTTTAAGTTGAAATTAGTAATTTATTTTAACGAAATTAAAGAAAGCAATCCCAAACAAATAATTTTATGTTTTAAAATTACTCTAAATTAATTTAAAAAATATATTCCGCTGAAACTCGCAGTGTTTTAAGTCATTGATTATTCGAAGTTTTTCTTACAAAACTTGGGAATCATGACGATTTTTTGACATTCATCGTTATAAAATCATCACCAGAATCACAAGAAGCTTTACTCTGAGACGTGAAGGATGTGTAAGCCATTCAGACCCAGAATTTAACAACTTCTGAATAGAGAAATTTGCTTATCAGTAGAGAGATAAAAAGAAAAATAGAGTATTTTTAATCATTCACCGAATCTGGATTTATAGATAACCCATAAACTTATAAGATAAAAGATGGAACTTCTTTATTTCAAAGTTTTGGCTCCCTCTTTCTTTTAATTACCCAAGTTTCACTGTACAGTGGAAGCTCTTATAGCGACCTGCTCTTATAAAAATACTCTTATAAAGACTCAAAAATTAGTCTATAAGAGCACTTTTGTGCTCTTATAAAGACTAATCTTCGAATCGATTCAGCTCATCGAATACTTTTCTGGATCAGTTTGTGTGCGTCACACCAGAATTAGCCAATAAACAAATATCAGAGTATGACAAACAGCACCAAGTAACGATCGCATCTTCTTCTCGCTTGCTTTCGCCCGGGGGCTACAATCCCAAACGAAACCTTTCGCTACCTAATGTCCTTGTTGATTTTAGACTTTAAATTTATTAGCGTATTCATTTATCTTTCTTTATTTCCAATTTTTTGACTTATATTTAAGACATAAATTTTTCAAATTGCATGCAGATGCAGTGAAATTGATGTAATAAATTTTGTTAAGCATCAGACCTTTCTAAGGAAGCTAAGCTATGCAATAAATTAATATTAAAATCAAAATTTAAAAAGCAAATATTTATACTCTGTAAAATATTGATCTTAAACTTTATATAAATTAAAATAAAAGCAAAAAATAAGGTAATATAACATGGAATTGGAAGTATCAAGACTTCATAAAATAAGAAATAATTGTTTAAAGTGAGGAAAGATCAATTGGATGATTCTGTGTTCTAAATCCCACTGATATCGTTTTCAGGTTGAGATTTCCTCCAGACTTTAAAAATTAGTCTACTAAAAATTTGAGGGAATCTAGTCTACCTTCCCGAAAAGCATCAAAATTGATAGTTTAGCTTAACGAGTTTATTGCTTTTAAACGAGTGATATTCAACACTCGAGTGTATCACTCGAAGTTTGCTCTTATAGCGACAAAAAACTCGGTACGGATTAATTACGCTATAAGAGCTTCCACTGTATTTTTATGTTTTACACCCTAGAGTTCACCCATCAAACAAATTAAATCAGCTACATTTCGAAAGGGATCACCACCATAAAAAAATGCTTAAAAACCTTACACGATAGAGTAAATCTTTTCATTCTTTCGTATAGCAGTCTAATGTTTTCAGAAAGCGATATGGATTCCCGAATAGGAAGGAGAGGTTGACGTTCATTATGAGAAATACCGTCATGACCAGGATCCAGAGATGAGGGGGGGATTTCGGGAGTATTGGATCTTACGGGCATGTCTGGATGTAGAGCGTTCCATTCCGCCACTGCAGGTCTTATTACCGACATAACAGCTATTAAAAAGACCATCATAAGTTAAGTAAAATAACAACTGAGATTTATCACTTGAGAAGTGAAACCAAGGAACGTATTCTTACCTTCCCACAAGTCTACAGGTTGCTCCTGAAAAAATAACACAACAAAGTTTTATTATTCGGGACTTAAAGATCTTCCTAAAGCATAATAAACTACAAAATAGGCAGCAAAATTTGAAAATGCCATCAAGGGCTTGGGACACTGATACAGATTTATCTTTTAATAAAACTTTTTATAACGGATATAATTGAACTAAATTAGCAGTTTAAAAATCAATTTGTTACAAAACGTAAGGATAAAATCACGAGAATATATATCTATTAGAATAAAAAATGCATGTTTATGAACAAAAATTCCTATACTCGACAGCAACGTTTCTTGAACTCAGTACGTCAAATAAACACGAAACCTGTTTGGTTGATAGGAGTTTCGGTACGCAAATCGTGATTGAAAAGCACTACATGGGTTTAATCTACTACTAATGGGTTTAAGCTACTACAATGCATGGGTTTAACAAAATAATCATATTTTTAAATTGACGTTCTTCATTTCACTCAAAATTCAGACACCGCGATGGGAACTACTTTGCTTATTAGTGACGTCGTAGGGTCAACTTAAGTTGCTGTCTAGTACAATAAAGAGGGTAGTGAAACATTTGATACATAGGTACTCTACGGCTCGGCGATTGTCGCCAAGGAAAAAAAAAAGAGACCGACCAAATGTTTGGTGACTGCTCTAGTTGGTAGTCCTCTTAGAAAAAAACTGTATCAAATCTGTTGCGAGGGTAGAGACTTAACATGATTACAATTATGCTGTAGTAAACAATATTTTTAATTACGCTATCAACATAATTCCCAAGGAAATTTAATCATGCTTCAAAAATTCTTTTAAAATGCTTTAAAAAAAACTATTTCTATAGTGAATTTTATTTTTAAACTATTTTCACCACGCTTTTATAAATTTGTATTAGACTTCAGTATTAAAAGTTTTTAATCTAGCAGCTTCAACCACTGCTTTAAAATTTCATCTTCAATGTTCCAAACACAAAAAGGTAAAAAATTGTCCGAGTCACTAAATTAAATATATTTTTTAAACTCAGTTAAAAAAAAAACTATTTCAGTTCACACCCATTTAAAAACCAATAATATAAGCTGACAATGACGGAATGGCCAATACTATTCAAATCAACAGACTTACTACCAGAACGTCGTCGCTTAAGGCACTGCATGAAATAACTCAAATTTCCAAATTTTTAAAAGCAGGGAAATATAACTTTTTTTACTTGGATGTTCTATGGACAGAGCGATAAGAAAACTAGCAACAAAAGCATTTCTAATAATGTCTAGAGCGTTTTAAAAAACCACTTATCTCAGTCTATAACTGAATACGAAATGATACATTTCGAGTTAATCGAGTTATGGCTTGCTGCAAATTAAATGATAATCTATTCTTACCTCTACTTCCTCAGAGTTATTTACGTCATGTAAATCATCTTGCGAAGTTTCAACAGAGTATCGTGCCATCATCTCAAAGATTTGTGGGCCTCCCTAACCAAGTTGAAACAGTCACAAAACCACTGATTGAAAGTAAAAACAATATGTCGAATAAGTTTTTATAGGTTCCAAAACCACTTCTTCATATTAAAAGGATGCCAAATTTGATTTTATTAATGTGTTGAACTTAAACAGTTAAGATTGTTACTACTGTCTTTTGAGGGCTGCTCTAATTTAAGCACTGCATTTACTGGTTGGCACTGTCTATTTGGATGGTAAATATACAACTAAACTCTACTCTTATTTACACGGCAACGGTTCTGATTGGAGCGCCGGGACTGCTACGTAACCGCGAGACCTACGGCACAAGAGAATAGACACTTCCTTACTGGGTTCGAGTACACGATTAATCTATTCTTCCTGTGTGATAATATGAGAACTTAATAATATGAGAAGCTACCACATTTGATTCATAAATAACTCGAATGAATTATAGTTCGATTACAAGAATTAATTAGCAATATAGCCCTTATTTTTACAAACACTTTTCACTCGGGGGCTGAGTGGCCTGGTTGTGTTACGTGCAGACAACAACGCTAGCAGTGTGTGCACTATATCGGCCGTCGGTTCGATTCCGGCCTTGCCCTGGGTGTATTTTCTCTCTCTTTGTGTCAGTAAAAATATTCTGTTGTGTCTGTCTTATTTGACGAAGGTTTATGAGCGGATCCTTGAGATCAAGCACAAAAACCGGAAACTTCTAACTTCCCGTGGTAATATGAGAACTTTACAAGCTACCATACCTGATTGATACAATAACTTAATTGAATTATAGTTCGATTAGAAGAATTATATAGCCCTGATTTTTTTTCAACTCTTTTCACTCTAAATTACCACCACTAAGCAATCAAGATTATTTTATAGCGTAAGAATAGTGGTTCAAATAGCGTAATATTTTCCTACATTAGGGATGTCGGATGAAAAATGCGACATAGGGTCCGAATTTAATAAAATTACTTTTAATATAGTAACCTCGAATAGTTATCCAAACCGCTTTCTTATTGTGTTATGCTAAAGTTCCTCATTCAAAAATACATATTTCCAAATTCCACTTAAGATGTAAACGAGATTTCTAAAGGGTTTGGCAGACAAACTGCTACGTTGAAATCCTTCTAACATGTGGAAAAGGAAATACTCTCCTCAGGAACTCTTAAAGGAAAACTCTTCCTCAGTATTTACTAGGACACTTTGGAGAATATTTGGTGTAAATTTCAGATAAATCAAAAATGTCAACTATCACAGCCCCATAGGAGGTGTACCTCGCTCCCAGAAAATCACTCTTAAACTATATTTTCAGAGAAATTTAGTCAAGAGTTTCAAGTTCTTATTCGTGATTAACATCCTGCAATATCTATAAATTCATTCGATGTCTTTTTAAAACTAATTCCTGGTGGTAATTTTGATACGAGTAAAATAAAAAGAAGCCTCTTGGTAAAAATTTTTATTCTATTTTTTACTGCATACCTCGGTTACAAACTAAACTTTACCAGATTTTTTGGATTATCCAGTTATTTTTTCAACCAAAAACAAATAGAAGAAAATAGTTAATAAAGTACATAATGTGCCTTCCACTTATAATTAATTTTCTTAATAAAAATTCTTATAATTTTACTGTGTGTAAAATCAAAAAAATTAACTTGCTACAACTACCTCCAACTGTCCCCCCACAACCTTCAAATATTTTTTATACCATTTAAATATTAAAATTTTATGAACATAAAACCCTATAAGATATATATATATATATATATGCATACATACATATATGGATATATACATACATATCGTTTAAATTGAGAAATTGTGCAGGAGGGTAATATCTTAAAACCTATGAACTCCTCAAGGTGAAGCAATAAGTAGGGTAACCAAGCAATGTAGAGTAGTTTTCACAGAAGTCTAGGAGAAGAAGTTTGAAGATATCTGCTAGAATTCGTTTTTTTTTAATCGATTGGAATTCCCTTGCTGATGTAGGAAAACAACAAAAATAAACATTAATATTTATTAAAAACATGCTAAAACATTCTTACAACGTCATTAAATTTTGGTGTACCTTCAAAACACCGCGTTACACACATAAAAACAACTGTAAATCTTAGTTAGGGTCATAGATTTACCCGGCGTTTCGTCTACTTAGTTCAGTAGGTTGTTCCATATCAGACTATCGGTGGTACAGTAGATGAATAGACAACTGTACGATAGACAACTGTACATTAGATGCACATCAGGATCATCCCAACCAATGGGGTTATCCACAGACTGTACCCAGCTAAGATTAAGAAAAGTTTGCATTCTTCATGTTTGGTGTCGTCTACTGTGAAATAGAAACCGATTTCTGAAAAGGAAAGAAGAAGAATAATATAGATCCCTTCATCTGAGGGATACAGTGTCATCTTCACCATCAAAAGTGTTATTCAAGTTTAGTTAACATCAAGTCCTTGATCATCAATCACCTTAAATAACCTAAAGACTTTTTTTTATTGTTAATCCAAAAAAAAAAATTGAACTGGATTATACATTATTACAGTTACAAGGGAGCTCCAGTTCCCTTTAGGTGACATAAATACAAATGTAAAACTAAAACTGAAAGGGGAAAATGATAGATTATAAGAAAAATATAGATGGCAGAGACAGATGGTGGCCTATTTTAAAAGAGCTGGAATCTGTGGATTGGAGGAGGCCAGATCCCGGGCAGAGGAGCGGGAGGCATGGAGGGGTGGGCTGGATGCCTTATGCTCCATACGGCGTGAGGAGCGTAAGTGTAATAAAAATGTACACCAGGGTGTTTTAGAAACCCCTTCAAAAAATGTAAAAGACTCGTGTTTTTTACTTGGAAACAACGTCCCCTAGGGTCATAGAAGTAAGGTCTTACGGCACCCATAACGACGAAATGAAAAAGTTAATTAAAAATTAAAGGTTAGAGCAAAAACTTCAATACGAATATTGTTGCCAATACAGTAGAGCCCCGATTATCCGCGAGCGGATGATCCGCGAGTGCCACGAAAAAATTTTTAATTACGAACCTAATTTTTAATTAAGATAAGTGTTTCCGAAGCAAAAGCGAGTGACTTATTTTTTGAAAAGGCGTTACTAAACACTTTTTGTTAACAGTTAGTCCAGTAACCAGGTAGTTTTTTCAGGAAAAAAATCCGGAAGTTTTTTTCTCAACGGTTTTATATGTTTACGAGGGTGCTGAATCCGAATCTGAACTTTGCATACAAAATTTCGAATGGCATTTTGGTGAAAATTTGAAAAAACCCTAAAATTTCACCCCATTTTTTGATTTTCTACTTGTAGAACGGAAAGTATGGGTTTCTCATGAAAATGTCAACTATAGAAAATAAAGAAGATAAAAAAGTATACAAAATTGTCAATTACAACTTTTTTGTCAGACCAATAGTTAGGCCACTAGAGCGCGCTGAAAAACAGACATTTTTTGGCCTTTCCGCGAAAAAATGGAAAACGCTCGCTTCCACCCTCTATAAAAGGAAAAATATTCACTTTATCAAAAAAAAATTACACCACGTGAAAGAGCATTTAATTCTCTACTAATAACGTGCCTTAAATTATTATTTTTTTGAGAAGGGGGAGGGAACGAGGCAAAGATCAAGAATTAAATTTTTGCGCCTTACAGCCAATACGAACTTTTGCAGTAGTTAATCTCCAATCTGCGCTTTACTTCCGATATATTACCAATAAAATAGGTTGTTTTGAATAAATTGATGACTAAACATGCCTAAAAAAATAATTTTTAAAATTTATTTATGAAATATTAGGTATTTTAGGCGGAAATTCAATCAAATTTTTAAATTCATAATATAAATTATGGGAATATTTTAATGAACGAATTTATATGGATTTTGAGTTGCTGAATCCAAATTTCAAGTTTATTTTCATTTAAAAAGTCAACTTCACATAAAAAAATGCAAAAAATCTCAAATTTTCGCTTTTTTGTTCGATTTTCACCAGTTTTCTCAGAAACTATTCGTTTCTCGAAAATAAGAAGTACACCAAATTAAAATACATAAAATTTCCTATAAGATGCACTGGTTCGTTTTTATTTTGCGAGAAGCAGTGTACGCTTTAGAGCGTTCTGAAGGAAAGGGATTTTCATGTTTCTGTGTAAAGTCAAGAAACAGATGTAATTCAGCGCACTCTAGCGACAATACCTCACATTATAAAGTAAAAGTTGACTAGTGTATTTTGTAGGAAATTAAATGTACTTTCATGTGGTATAAACTATTTGTCTGTAACGTGTATATATTTGGAGCTGTAGAGGGGGAAAGGGAACGATCTTTACTTTTTTTGTAGAAAGTCAAAAAAATCGCTGCTCTTCAAAACGCTTTAAAGTGTACACCGCTCTTTGCAAAATAAAAACGAGTCAGTGCATCTTATAGGAAATTTTACGTACTTTAATTTGGTGTACTTTTTTTCGAGAAACGAATAGTTTTTGAGAAAATCGGTGAAAATCGAACAAAAAAGTGAAAATTTGAGATTTTTTCTGATTTTCGATATGAAGCCGAGTTCCCACGCGGGCAAAATTTTGATATTCGTAATCAGGGCCTTCGAAAACATAAAACCGTCGAAAAAAAAACCTTCTATGTAAATATTTAAAAAAAAGTACCGATTGCCTATGTTAAAAGGTAATATAGTCTAGTAACCAGGTAGTTTTTACAGGAAAAAAATCCGGAAGTTTTTTTTTCAACGGTGTTATATGTTTTCGAGGGTGCTGAATCCGAATCTGAACTTTGCATACAAAATTTCGAATGGCATTTTGGTGAAAATTCGAAAAAACCGTAAAATTTCCTCCCATTTTTTAATTTTCTGCTTGTAGAACGGAAAGTATGGGTTTCTGATGAAAATGTTAAATATAGAAAATAAAGAGGGTGAAACAATCTACAAAATTGTTAATTATAACTTTTTTGTTGAGAAAAAAACTTCCGGATTTTTTACCTGAAACACCCCTTTTTTGACACCTGGTTACTGGACTAAGTACACTGTTTACTATTCTTTATTTTAGTGATTTAGATGTAGAGCATAGGTTTCTGCTGTACTGTACATATTTTAAAAGTTTTACATATCATGTTTTTTGTACAAAATATACATAGTTTTTATGCTGAAATATTGTTTTTCGTGTTTTAACCTCATTTTTAGTCTTTTTTCGGGTTATCCGCGATTTTCTCTATCCGCGGTACCCATTTGCCACCCAATTCCGCGGATAATCTGGGCTCTACTGTATAATAAAAAACTCACTGGAAAAAATTTTATGATAATATCGCGAATATTCGCGGGAACATTAACATATGAAATTAGCACTTTTTCAGGCCTCAGAAAAGAAAATATTGGTAAATTTTTCTGTGTTCATCTGTAGTTTTGTGTTTTTTTTATGTTGAATGAACAGTACGTAATCAAAGAACAAAAAAACCCTCGCAAATTCGCCAGTTTTTTCTTTGAGGCCTGAAAAAGTGCCATTATCACATGCTTATGTTTCCCAAAATATTCACGAAATTTTTTCCAGCGAGTTTTTCATCATATTGGCAACTCGCACGGAATTGTGCGCTCTAACCTTTAATTTTTTAACTTTTTTTATTCCCCCCCCCCATTGGTGCTGTAAGTCATCTTAATGTATTCTCCATGGTCACTTACCTAGGGTTAGACGTTACTTTCATGACCCTAGGAGACATTGTTTCCAAATGATAGTTAAAGGGATTTTTGAAATACCTTGTTTAAGTTATTAAGTAGAATGGCAAACAGGGTGCCAATAAATAACATTTTATTTTTATAGCTATTAATAATGTTAAAATAGAGAAAGTTAAATGTACAAATAGTACAAAAGAATTATCGACATTGTCAACAGGGAAAACATCAAGTTTCTATTTAAATAAATATTTAGGGAATATCATTTGAAAATTGAAAAATGTATAAATATTTTACCCAACCCTCAATATGGCTAAGGTTTGAGTTTTAATATAAAAAATGCCTATTTCTCTTTTTTGTCAAGGGAGAACTGAAGTTCATTCAAATTAAAAATTACAAAATACTTACCGACAAAATAAACAATTACGAAAAGAAGGATAGCGAATACACAGAGATAAGTACAACATGATCTACTTCCTTCTAGCTTCTGGAACTTCTCAACGATACGTCGAAAAATTCTAATGAGAATAGCAACAAAACTGGTGACACCCATCAACAAGAATAAAACGGGGAAGTACTTCAAAATTTTGCACTGTTCAAAGAAAACACCACCTGAAGTATACAAATACACAATAACATTATTATACACCAACCAAATTTAATTCTCATCATTTTTAGTTTCTGGCGACGAATTCATATTACTTAATCTTTTAATAGCAAAATAGAATTCGTATCCATTTAGTTAAAAACACTACATTTTTAATCAATCAATTTTCATAAGAAAAACCCTTAAAATGTATATTTTTAATACAAAAATTTATGGTGGAAATTGAAACACAACCCGCTTAACATATCTTATTTTTCTTTGAAAGTCTTAAGTTTTTTACAGTTAGATGAAATAAATTTAAAATTTCTAGACCACAAGTTTTTTTTAATAATTTACACTCCAAAATACTATGTGACTATCACCACTTAAGTATAAAATGGTAAATTGCTTATTACGGTTCCATTTAAAGGAGTCCTTCAAGTTTTAAACAGTATGAAGTAAGTATGAACAACAACAGTAAGTAACAGTATGAAGAACTTCAAATATAGGTAACCAACCTAATGTACATTTTATATCTAATATGTGAAACAAAATTAATAAAATAAAGTTATTTTTATTACTTAAAAGTGGATAAAGAAGCTAAAGAATGATTCCCAGATGCTTTTAACAAAATCAAACGTAACAAATGTGCAAATAAAAATATGTGTTCGTTGGGTTTTTTAAAGATTATACTAAAGCTTCTTACCTATATACAGGTATGTACCCGGACAGACTAGAAGTAGCAGTAAAATAACAATAAAGAACCCTGAAAATGATAAAACGAAATTTAAAAAAAAACTGTAAAGAGTTCTGGTAAGAAAGCATTTTACTGACTAAATGAAATAACGAAGACAAATACCTTTATCATTTATATTCCAGAATATTTATTGAGTTTGATAAAATTAAAAACAAAACCTCATTGGGGTCGATCAAATATTTTTGTAATTTTTATGCATGTTTTTTGTAATTTTCAAACCTCTGTACTATTTATATTAAATGTTCCCCGATTAGTTAAACATTTAAAACTAATTTTATAATGTTAAAAATACAGAACTTAAAAAAAAAAAAAAAGAAATGAGGCGCTTGCAGCAACATTGAGCCAACTCCAACAGATTTACATTGGAATTGGCTCGTTTTTGCTGCATACCATATAGCTATTTTAAATGAAAAAAAATTGCATTGTCGATTCACTCGACTCAACGATATCAATCGACAATCGACGTACGATTTATCACTTAAAGCGATTCAACACTAGAGGGAAGGGAAAATGCTGGGGTGGGGTACACCCATAGTCTGACCGCCTCGAGAAAAATTTCGACAGAAACCAAGAATTTGAAAAGAAGTTCAAATCTAAACGATTAACAAAGATTTGGCATAAAACGTTTTTTCAGCGTTTCACCCTCTTCCCTTCTACTTCTAAGAGGTTCGTGGGTGAGTTGAGAACCTGAATCTCCCCGATTATTAAAAATAACCTTACACGACCGAGTAAATCGTCGCACTGTATGTCGCATCTGTTCCGTCCTTGTCATCGACGAGATCAGGTCGTGGTTTGGGAGCAAGGGTTGACTCTCGTCATCGTTTTGAGCAGCTTCATTTTGAGCTTCGTAGGAATCTGAAGACGAGGAGCTGGATGCGAGTTTCAGTTCAGCTGAAGATTCTATTTCGGAATCGGGATCACGGGGTCTCTCGAACTGTAGATTATTCTTCATATTTTCTTCAGCGAACACGCGGTAACGTCTCATGGCTTCCTTCACAGAAACTAAAAGAATCGGCATATGTTGAGTAAAATAATTGAGGGTTTCAATGCCAAATCAAATCTTAAACGTTGCGTTGTTAAAATAACTTAATTTTATGTGAAGAATAAGATCAATTGAATCGTCAGTTACAAAAAGGGAATAAGTCCAAAAACGAAGTTTTGAGAAAATCGAAAAAAACTGTATAAGTAATGGAATTTTTATCCTATAGTCACCAAATTTTTACAGGAAATTCATGATACTGTTAAGAGTACAGAACAATCATCAAAAAAATTATAAGTATTTTAAAATGTTTTACAGTTAAAAAAAGAGGATGGACTTATTCCCTTCTTCAACCTTGTGAAATTTCAGCTGTACAAAAATCTTAAAAATCACTTAAATTGACAATTAAATTATATTTCTGCTTTGTTCACAGTACAAAAGTGAAAAATAGAAAGATTAAGACTAATAAAATTAAAAATTATTATGAAACTGCGTCATTAAGGCGCTATCAATGGAGTAAGCGAATATCAATGGAGTCAAACATTCATTGGTTAAAAAAAGAAAAAGCGCTTTTAAATTAAAATCAAATTTTATTTTGGCTAAGCTTACAGGCCAAAGAAAGAACAAGAACAGAAAGAAAAATTAAGTTAAACTTCAAATTTAATAAAAAACTACAATGAATGGACATCGATTTCGCAAATTCAAGGGGCTATATCTGCCGATAGGGGGTAGTTATTTTTTTCCTCTTTACACTCATGTGTAGAACGAAGCTTGGAGATTTTTTTTTGCGCACAAAAAGTCAATTTTCCACTTTTTGGACTTATTCCCTTGTTCTAACTGACGGTTCAATTGCCATTAAACAATTAGAAGTGATCAGTAGTTGCTGCTATATCTTAATTAAACGTTAAGATATGGATCGGGGCCATTTAAAAAATTAGCAGTAATGTGTTTTCTGCTATTCAGCTTTATTTTTTTACTGGAAAAGATAATTATGATTGCTTTAAAGTACGAGTATTTTTAAATGCTATAGCTGTTGTCAGAAATTTGCTTTTATTGGGAAAAAATAACTCCCTCTCTCCCTGATAAAAAAAACTTAAATACCATAATTTAAGGAGAATAATTTGAATTTTTGAGGGGTACTATTCAATTATCGATCTTGTTAAAAAAAATATCTTAACTCTATTTAGAAATACTAAAATAGACCCAAATTTTGTTATTGTAACCAATATGCATGTAGTATACTTTAATTAGTTCGCTTATTTTTAACCTTTATTCTATTATTTGGGGGGTTCAAAACAGACAGGGGATTTTAATAGAACAGGAACGGGAAATTATACCTTCAAGCGAAAGTGTTTGCTTTCACATTTTATCCTCCCACATCAAACTTTTAAAAATATATTTTATTTATACTCCGACTTTAAATTTTGAAGCTTCAAATTAATTGCAGGACTTTATGTATTACCTGCATAATACATGAATTTAGGGAGAAAAAAAGGAGAAAGTTACTTATTTCACCCTCGCCTGGTGGAATAATGAACGGATCATAAGGAATGGTGGCATGTGGAATGGGTTCTACAGGTTCCTGAAAATTTAAAACAAAAAGGATTAACGGAGTAATGAAAAATAAATACATGAACAAAAACAATGGAATAGTAAAGGGGAAAATTATTTTTGAAGAAGAACGAATAAAAGCAGGAAATAAAAAAAAAGATGAACAGCTGGGGGGGCTGGAAAATTTTGAATGCAAAGAGAGAACAGTAATAAAAAATAGGTATATACCTGAAAAATTAAAATAGTGTCTTATTTTGATCGAAAATAAAATAAACAAAAGAAAAGTCTCAATCAGCTTTAATACAATATTCACTAAACAATTATACTTAAAAAGCTCATTTATACTGTTTTACTTTCAATCTTTACGAGTGATCACCGATAAATCACATTTGTATAGGAAATCGGAAAAGTGAAACAACAATTTACACTTGCCATTTTGCACGATTCCTCCAAAATTAAGAACCGAGGTGATAAATCTGAATGATACTCAAGGAAACTCGCGAGAAGAAAATGTTATAATTTACTCTACAGACTGTTTTTAACCGAGCTTAATATAACTGTGAAACTAGAGTTGAAATAAAAGCCCAACCTCCCAATCCTTTAAAAGCTATAATACAGGTCGTTCCAAAAGTACCGGAAAGCAGTAAAGGCTAAAATAAATTTCATGGGTCAATCATAATGCTTTAACTTTTATACGTAAAAGCTGGCATAGGTTTGTCCTCCGGAAACATTCACAAATACAAATAACGTTACACATTTTGGAGTCCAGTAGCACAGCTCAAACCAAATATGTCAAGTTTACGTAAATGCATAGAAGTAAACTAAATTTGCCCATATACATTAAAAAAATTGGACCAATCTTGAACTTTTGTGCTGCTCGGAGGAGGTCCTGTCCATAATTGACAACAGATTTAAAATTATTTTTTCACTAATGTTAAAATAATGAGGCATTTTTCAGTCATAGTTTCAGTTTAACAATGATAACGATTTACCAAATATAAAGATTAAAGAATAATTACTTTTGAAATCGCCGAAATTAAGATTTGATATTTGGGTTCTAGTGTATTAACCCGTGGACCATTCAGCAACCATCAAATACAGCGGCGCAGCTACAGAACAGTCAATGGGCTTAGATAACGTTTTCGGATTCAGCGGATTCAAAACAAATTAAAAAAAAAAAACTTGACATCACAATGTAGGAGAGGTCACTGAAAAGTTTCATCTTGGGATGTAAGAGGAGGTGAAGGGGAATAAAACTCCTGGAAATTGTTTGTCTTTAAAATCTAATAAAAAAAATTGTGATTGTTGCATTTTAAAGACGATCTCTAAAGACAAATTCTTTCACAATTCTTATAAACTTACAAGCAAAAGTACGATTAAGCATTAGGATTGAATCCGAAAAACGTATAAATCTTTCTTTTTTTTTAAATTACAACAAATTCATCACTAACCTGTAATTCCTCAGAATCTGAATATCCGTAAGATATTACTATCGCATCATCAGGGAATTTGAGGTATGGGCTATCAGTATCAGCCAGTTTTTCCTCCATGGTAGATTTCCTTCAAAACTTTAAAACAGACTAGTTCACAGTGACAAAAAAAAATAACCAATCAAAAATATGGTTGCTGCATTTGCTTTTATGTATAAGTTTCAAAACATTTTATGTTACGATGGTTGCCAATTTTTATTTTAGAAATTTAGAATTGAGGCAATTATGTTTCGTTTAGTCCGAGGGGGCTGGGTGGCTTGATTGGTTTACGTACGTGCTGCCAACACGCTAGCAGTCTGCGCACTGGATCAGCCGTCGGTCGGTTCGATTTCGATCTTATCCTGGGTGTACTTTCTCTCTCTCCTTGTGTCAGAGAGAGATTTATATTCTGTTGTGTCTGTCTTTCTTGACGAAGGTTTATAAGCGGATCCTTGAGATCAAGCACACAGACCAGAAAATATATGTAACCAATCCACAATCGTTAAGTCCGGTACTCTGCATTGAGAGTTACCCCTCTTTTTAAGGGTTGTCCATAGACGAAAAGCCGAAATTTCGGTCAACGGGGAAAGAGCAGCTTCCGGCTGCTGTGTACCCACTAATAATGCAGTCCAGTCCAGTCATAAAAAAACCGAACAGAGGGTCCAAATCACTATTATTTTCAAGCGCGATCTTGTGGTAGAGGGCAGCACTGCAAATGTCTGTGATTGACAAATGAGTTGGCAGTAAAATTTGGTGGTTTCAGCTGTAATAGACGACATTAGTCAAAACGTCACTTGCTTGTTTGGAAACGTAGATTCCATCCGTGATTGGTTCCTTACGGATTGGTACGGATTTACCTCCAATCACGGAACCAATCACAGATAGAATCAACGTTTCCAAACAAGCAAGTGACGTCACACTAATGT
The DNA here is from genome assembly GCA_963680715.1 of Tetragnatha montana. Lineage (NCBI taxonomy): Eukaryota > Metazoa > Arthropoda > Arachnida > Araneae > Tetragnathidae > Tetragnatha > Tetragnatha montana. The sequence goes on from OY796682.1 coordinate 26,419,615, forward strand.
CGTCTATAGACGATATTAGTGTGACGTCCCTTGCTTGTTTGGAAACAATGATTCCATCCGTGCTTGGAAATAATTCCGCACGGAACCAATCACGGATGGAATCAATGTTTCCAAACAAGCAAGTGACGTCATGACTAATGTCGTCTATTGGCTGTGACGTGTTGTTTTCTGAAAGGTGATAGTGGATTCGAGGATGCATATTCTTTTTCTCTGCCTCTCGTGCCGTAACAAGGGATACGTAAGTTTCATAAATAGTAGATGCGATCCCAATCCCAGCGCCATCAGGGATCCTATCACAAGCCATACGCAATGTTTTTTTCGATTTCCATTATCGCCTATGGCCATGGACTCAGTTCTTTACTCGACATCAACGTTTACAGCACATGAAACATGAGCGCCATCTGACTGAGTATTAATTCAAACGGCACAATATCACCTTCCAAGCACTTTACCTTTGGTAAGAGCTGTGTTTGAACACCCCTGATATGCCACTTATCTTTTAAGGAAAAAAGCAGTAGATATAGAAGTAATATCAATTTTTACGTATATTTTTCCGTATCTAAGGGGAGGTGGAACCCAGGGGGCTCCATTTGATACTGATACCAGTGGCATCAATGGTATCATTCAGGTTTTATGGAGTGGGAATTTAGAAACGGGAAAAATTGAGATTTGATTGACCTTCTCTTCCTCTTTGGATAACAATAAATTATATTTACACAGGTTCACAGAGTATTAGAACAGAGAGTCCACGGCCATAGGCCATAATGGAAATCGAAAATCATGACATCTTGTTACAGGTTGGGAGAATTGTGGCGCTGGGATCGCACTAAACTCACTAGCGTCTGGATCCAGTCTGAATCGTTCGCCGGCTGCCTATGGGAGATCGAAAACACCTTTTTGCGCATGCGCTGAGTTCTAATTTGGCGAGAGATTTAAGCGGCCGTCATACGTTCCAGACTCTAGTGTGGCGCCCTCACATCAGTAACGCATTTGAAAATAGCCTCGTGGACCCTCTGTTAGGATATTTCTCTGTGCACAGGTTACTATCTCGTAAATTAAAATAATGATTTTGATTTTGTTCATAGAGTTTAAGCAGCATTAAGCAGTTGAGGTACATGAATGCATTTTCAAAAATACTTTTTGTATGGTTACATTTTATAAATTACTAATTTAAAACCTGTCTGATTTATATATAATTTTAATCGATTTTTGAATTTCACTCATAGTATAAAGAAATAATGATCACTAATTGAACAATTAAAACACATTTTGGAGACCAAAGTCTTCAACTTATTTGTCTTATTTTAGTAACAATTCTAAACTTGAGGAAACCAATAGTTACTGAGAATATTGTTAAAAGACTGGATATTCCAGAGTAGTTTTACCGTTCCTCATGGTTGGAAGTTTTAGAAGTTAGAACTTATTTCGAGAAAAAAAAATAAAAATAAATTCATTTAACAACTGAATTCATTATTTGGTGGACCACAAAAGAAACAATAAGTTAATAAAAGTTGTCCCTTAATTGGTTAAGGTTTTAATGAGTAAAATTATTCAAAGTCCCATGAGCATGGTATTTTTCTGTTTACATATCGTACGTAGAATACTTAAGTTTAATTTAAAAAAAATATTAGATCTCAGATTAAAGATACCCACACACACACACACAATTATTAGTAATAAAATAAAATTAAGTTTTTCTACTCATTTAAGGCAAGAAAAATTTTTAGCACAAAATTTTATCCATCTTAATTCACTTATTTAAAAATAATTTTGTAAACTACATCTATTTTCAATTTTATGTTTCCCTTTCAATAATTTTAAATCCCATAACCATTTTGGCCACTCTTCCAGGTTTTATGCAACACATCTAGGAAATATTTCATTTGAGTTTTCTCCATCAATGCTCCAGCAATTAATCGAAATTACAGAAACTAAACTTTAAATTTAGATATCAGTGCAAATTTCTTGCCTTTTTTGGACATTAAGCAGTTAACCTTTATGATCTATGGAAAATATTTTAAGCTACAGAATTTCCGATTTTGGGAGCTTGTTTATATTATCCCCATTTCATTAAAAATCCCCACATAATTGACCTTATCTTATTCAGAACATCAATAAGAACCAATACGACATAAAATACAAACGTTTTTATTTAAAAACATCAATAAAAGTATTAACAACCATAAACCTTTAGATCGATTGACGTCATACTAAATGTAAATCATCGTATCACATAAAGTGACCATCGAAAATTTTAGTAATCTGGAAAACTGGCCATTATAAAATATCGTAGTCTGGTGAATTGACGATCATAGTTCAGCCAGTGTAAGAGTTACGTAAATTGATCATCATAGTTTAGCAATCGTAGACTCGTGGGAATCTGCCAATTTAATTGAGCTATCGTGAAGTCTGTTATCTTAATTTAGTAAATTGGCTAAAGTAAAAATACATAAATTGACTCCAGATAGTTTCAACTCTTTCCATTACATATCCCGATACTCAACGACAAAGTCGTTTAGCCCGGTCTGCAAGTGGCCCCTCGCCCCTTCTGGCTGGGCCTTTATTCCCCACAAGGTGGCGCTATAGTAGAAGAGCAGGAGGAGCCCCAGTAGTATCACCACCCACAGATTCCACCTGATGAAGATGTAGAACGTTGTGGCGCAATAAGACGGTCCGGGGGTCCGGGTGGGTTCTCCAGTAATGCTAAGGAAGATTAGCCCCGCTGAAAGAAATATTTATATTGATTGAGAAATTACCATTAGTTTCACATTGTTACTACTAAGTCCAAAACCACCAATCTGCTCTTTTTTCCGCTTATTATTTTATAAAGCACCTGATACGCTTGAGCAGAAAATGGAGAGGATTGCTGCAACAATGAGCCAACCCCAACAGCTTTACAGAGTTGGCATGTTGGTGCTGGTGGCTTCTAAATGAGTAATTCTCGTTAGGTAACATAACATAACACAAAAGGGCCTTCCCTCGGTCCGACATCCCCGTTCCAAGGAATAGAGAACTTAGGCAGTATTGCCCATTGCTCTATCGCCAGTTATTTCATTCGAAAAGCATTGTTTCGAATGGTGTGATCCTTAACTTAGTTACTCTAAGTGGGTAGAATCCCCTATTCCCGTAGGTTGTTTTACGTTGGTAGGGGGTTTGGTGGGCACTGGAGGGCATAGATTTTACCTTACCTGTAGGTGTTTTGTTAGGTATCTTCTCGTTAGGTATATAGGATATTCAACAATTTGTTTCGGTGCCTGTAGGATCGCCAATCCTTAATCGTACTGGCTGAATGAGTTTCTCAAAGCTGAGGAAAAGCAAACAGGTGGTTGTTTTGGCAGGTGGTCAACTAATAACTATAGTTAGTACAAAAATGAATAGTAAGTTTATACTCAAAGAAAGTTACACCTTATAGACTTTGTCTAAAAAAAGTCTACATTTCTTATCTTAAGAAAGGAACAATCCTTTTTCGTCAACTCTCATGGGTATTAAATTCAGTCCCTTCAACTACTTATACTCAATAGCAACGTTTCCTGACCCTATGACGTCCCTAAAAAAGCAGTTCCCAGCGCGGCGTCTGAATTTCGAGTGAAATGAAGAATGTCAATTACACATATGATTATTTTGTTAAACCCATGTGTATATATAGCACCTTTTTATCACGATTTTGTGTCCTAGCAACCCAACAGGCTTTCTGTTTACGTAGTTTCTACTTCCGCCTAGTGATGTCATGGGGTCAGGAAACGTTGCTGTCAATTATCGAGGTTAACCTGATAAGGTTAATGGTGAATATTACAGTTAATGTTGAGGAATCTTAATGTCGTTTATTCTAAAATTCAAGAGCTTGCAACATTCTAATCTAGAATAAATTTTAAGCGGAACATCTTCACTACGAGTCTACTTGTACTTTTGTTGGCCACTTCTAAGTTTGGGATAGCACCCCGTTTCTAATGAAAATTTACCGTCTACACTCTAGATTCTCCAGCAAATAAAGCCTCTATAGGTCATCCGGCTAAGATTCCGTAATCGGGAACCATCGCCAACTTGGCGATATTTTTAATAACTCTTTATAATAATTTTTTTACTAATATATTTTTAATAATAAATATATATTTAATAATAATATTTTTTAATAATTTTTAATAATTTTTTAATAACGCCAAGTTTGGCGACTTTCCTTGGCGATGGTTAACGATTACGGAACATTAACCGGTCATCCTGAGAGACCATTTGGATGAACATAGAAGAAAACTTTAAACACAACTTTTATCCCTAATTTATTTCTTCATTGGTATTGCTAGATACCTTACTTGAAAGATTGGGCATGTGAAAATGCTGGATTAGTAAAGCAGTTCTGATTTTTTGAAGTTTACTCGTTACTTGTGTTAAGTCACGGCTTACTAGATACTTATACAGGCTAGCCGAGTACGGAAATCATTGCAAATCCAGATGGCAATACTGGACCAACTGGCAAAGCATATCCACAGTGTTGAAGGCGGTGGGTGATATAGGTAGGTCTTGTAGCGCTCCAAGCGGGAAAAATTGGCAAATGGTTTTCATTGTTTGAAACTCGACTAGCCTGTATAAGTATCTAGTAAGCCGTGGTTAAGTCTTCAACAATGCTAAAGAAAAAGCATCCGGTTAGATGAAAAGGTTGATCCGGATGCATGGAAATGAAAAGTTTCGGACTTTCTCGTCTTTATGCATAATTAAAAATTGTAAATCAAAAATTACGAAAACTTACAAACACAATAGACAACAGCAAAGAAGAATACTCCAAGGTAAGTCACGTAACGGCAGAAAGAACAAGCATCCGGACCGAAGACACGAGGGTACATCCTCATAACGTTTCTAAAGATTCTCGAAACAATTGCTGCAATACCCGACACACCCATAAATAGGAACATTATCGGGAAATAAATGAGAAAGTTGCATTCATGAAGGTACGTTAGACCTGGAATGAAATATAAAAAGAAATCGTTTGAATGCTCAAGACTTAGTTTTAATTTCTAAACTAAGGAAGTTATGAAATGTAAATTTAAAGTATAGATTCTTACCTAAGTAAATGTAAAAACAAGGCCATGCTATTATCATTACTAGAACGAGAATCATTACCCCTGAAATGGCAAAAATACTTGTTCAAAATAATTATTATTGGGGGGGGGATATAAGCATAAAAAGTGACAGCTCAATACCATTCAATTCACTGAAGTTAATATACTAATCCGGACTTCCCGCATTGGTTTTATAATATTATGTAAGCTCCAAACCAATAAAAATGAACTACTCGGCGATGATTCGATATGACGAACTAAGGGGACATGGATGAATGTCAAACTTGGAGGGGATGGAGGGTTCCATCAGTCTGACACTATGTGTGTTGGGGGGGGGGGGTCTCAAAACCAAATGACATTATTTTTGTAAAAAAGGAAAATCGTACACAGCTATAAAAGACATAAAATTCATACTACATAAATATCAGTTAATTACGAATTTATAAGGTGGGGCGCACTTCAACTTGAAAATACCGAGCCCCCCTTCTTACCAACCTTGTTTTAAGCACGTTATTGTTAGGAGAGCGTTTCATTGTTAAACACCCAACATTGGTCTGGTTCAAAATCCCGTCAATCAGTTGGCTGACATCATCCCCCCAGCTTACACTACATCCAATGCAAGGGAAGTCTAATTGTGGGGCAGTTGAGTGCCGGGCAAACGAACGGATCCCTCACTAACGGCCGTATTCACCGGTAACTTGACCCATGGTTAAACGGCAGTCAAACTTCTGATTGGCATAGTTAACAAAAGAAAACTAGTTCACTAATCAGAGGTTTGAATCCTGGTTAACCACTGGTCAAGTTAACGGTGAATACGGTCGTTAGAGGCCCATTCACACTTTAAACTTTTGATCATCATTTTTGTAAGAATCGTCGAAAGTGAAAAGTGTGAATTGGTTCACTTTTTTTTACTCTCTCGCTTTTCTATGGAAACTAGTGAGTGAATCACTTATGATGAACATTGAAAGGGAAACAGTGCGAATGAGCCTTAAATTAATTATGCGGAAATCTACCGAGATTTAAAATGAACATCCTAATCGTACTTACATGATTGGGTAAACTCTCGCAGATACGACATTAATGTTTCACACGGAGACCTTCGGAATTCCCTCTGCTCAACAAGTTCAAATTGATTCATTCTTCTATTCACCGCCGAATAAATTAACCGGGTTTCAGGCTCAAAATGAGATTCATTCAACTGTGGAACGACTTGGAGTTGGCCGGCTGTGGAATCTAAGCTGCTTTCTTGAATGCTGCCTGCGGTCTCTTCCATCCTAAATGAAGTTCGGTCAGCTTTAAGAAGAGCTAGAAAAAAAATGTCATTTCACTGTAAATGTCACTCTTAAGGGGTTACTTTGGTACAAACCGCTGAATCTGAAACTCTTATTCATAGTAAAATTCCTTAAAAACAAGTACAGTTACATCCAAGTAGTACTAAGAATAGAAAATACCCTTTTAAAACATTGTAACTTTTCTCTCCTTCCTAAATTTGTATTAATTTCAACTTAAAAATGCTATAAAACTAACTTTATAACACTTCCTGAAACAAAACATGTTTCCCAAGATATTGGACATAAAGCTTACTTTTCAATTTTTAAACACGTTGGAAACTATGTGTATGAAATTTTAACTATTAGCTCAAAAAATTTTATGCCCGATTGACACGTTACCAGTCAGTGGGCTGGTTCATGTTTCCAAAAAGCTCTAAAATTGTTATTAACCAAACAATTTCGTAATATTTACTCATCACTAAATATAATTGCGTAATACCTTATGAACGAAGAAAAAAACACTTACCTTTGTGTAAGAATTCTTTATTTAAGATCGGCGTCTGTAAGAAATAAATACATATTTAATCACCTTTTGAAATTGTTAATATGCGGAAATTTATTGAATTCAAATCCAATTCAAGCAGCGTAGGATTTGGAGGTAATCCATAGAGACCGAACCTGACGCCAAAAACGGCAGAAAAGAAATAGTGGATTCTGGCAACCCAGTTCTACAGAAGTTGAATTGCTTACTCTCCAATAAACGACCAAGTTCGGTCTGTGGATTTACCGGATTTGATCCCCACAAAAAAAAAACTATTTTAAACTTCATTAAATTTAATAGCTTTGAATTTTTCATGCACTTTGTCAGTTACAGCACCGGCCACGGAGAAAAGTGACAAACAAGTACATGGTTATAAGTTAGTTATAAGTAAACAAAATAAATTTAGAAATAAGCGACTAGTGAGAACCGATTTAGAAAGATCCCACCAATCGCCATGGCTAACCACAGCAACATGCTTAAGTGTTGTCATCATTTGAGCTGTGGGTAAACATGGCGGCTGGAGGACTCTCTCTAAAGCTGTTACGTTACGTACCCTAGATTTGCACATAGGGTATCATTCAATAAAATCTGAAAAAAATATTAAAAAAAACTAACTTCTGTGTCTGTAGCCGATGGTACATTTTCACTGGAAGCCGAAAAAGCCATGTTGTTTACTCCTTCAGCTGAACCGCTCGTGGTTTCTTCAGTAGTTAGGGGTTCAAGAAGCGCAATCTTATCGTCTCCTGCCATTTTTTCACAAGACAAAGTTTAAAGTCAAACAAAAATAAAAATGCGAAAATTCTGTAAAGAAAGCTTTTATACTCAATAATTTTAGCAAAATAGATTAGTGATGCCATTAGTCTGAAGTAAATAACATATATATTTTAATCTTAAAATTTATGCTATAGCATGGCATTTCTGTGCTACAAAGGATTACGAAAATTCCGTACTTTTGTAAATAGTTAATAAAGGTCTGCATAAATTGTCTAGGGTTCTAAAGAGAAATAATTGCTGTTTGTTCTTTTTATCTATTTTTTCATTTTCTGTTTTTCAATTGTAAGGAAAAATAATAGTGATTTTAGGGAATTTCATGCCATTTTTAGTTTTTAAAGTTTATGTTTTCTTTTAATTAAGCTTTAAGCTGTGTTACTACTGGATGGTTCGAGTCCCTCTTAATGAAATTATTTAAACAATTTTACATTGAGAATTAAAAAATAAAGGAATTTATGCACAAAAATCATATTTCAATTGTATTAAAAACATAAATGTAATTGTGTATTCATCCCTTTTGTTTTCGTATAAAAGTGGGCTCGAGGTTAATGCGCTGCTTTTCAATCTTCTACAAATGCTGAATGCAATTTTTGACTTCCAACTATGGTACTAAATTGTAAGGACACGAGCAATAGTTCGGTTTTAGGCCTTAATGGCGCTTGGTATATATCGGGACAAAAATGTCTCCAAATAGGACAGTTGCCATGCAAGTGGGACCAAGGTGGCCTAGTGGGATTACGTGCAGTCCACTACGCTAGCAGTCTTGTAGCACCAGGTACAGTACTGAACTGTACCTGATGTCGAGTTCGATTCTCGGCCTAGCCCTAGGGTTTGGTTTGGTTTTTGGTTACATATATTTTCCGGTATGTGTGCTTGATCTCAAGGATCCGCTTATACACCTTCGTCAAGTAAGACAGACACAACAGAATTTTTACTGACACATAGAAGGAAAATACACCCAGGGGCGAGGTGAGAATCGAACTCACGACGGAGCAGTGCGCAGACTGCTGGCGTGAAAGGCAGAGGAGCAAACCGAACAGGCCATCCGTCCCCCCTAGCCCTAGGGTAAACATTTGTAACAAAATTGAATATCAGAGTTGTAAGCCGTTAGCTTCTCTTTAAATTGAATCGTCAGTTAGAAGAAGGGAATAAGTCCAAAAACGAAGTTTTGAGAAAATCGAAAAAAACTGTATAAGTAATGGAATTTTTATCCTATAGCCACCAAATTTTTATAAGAAATTCATAACACTGTTAAGAATACAGAACAATCATCGAAAAAATTATAAGTGTATTTGAAAATGTTTCACAGTTAAAAAAAGATGATGGACTTATTCCCTTCTTCAAACATATGAAATTTCAATTGAAGAAAAATCTTACAAACCACTTAAATATGGGACGGATGGCCTGTTTGGTTTGCTCTCTGCCTTTCACGCCAGAAGTCTGCGCACTGCTCCGTCGTGAGTTCGATTCTCACCTCGCCCCTGGGTGTATTTTCCTTCTTTGTGTCAGTAAAAATTCTGTTGTGTCTGTCTTACTTGACGAAGGTGTATAAGCGGATCCTTGAGATCAAGCACACATACCGGAAAATATATGTAACCCAAAACCCAACCCAACCAACCACTTAAATATAAATTTAAATTAAACCACCAAATTGTACTACCTACCCATCTATCAATCAAAGCAATGATTGATATTTTCAGAGCTGCCCTCTACCATAGGGTGGGATTTGAAAATAGCGTTTTAGACCTCTGTTCGGCCTTTCCTCAGTTAATTATTTATACCGAATTCTCCTTGGGTAGAGACACGCAAGGGACAGATTTTAATATTTCTCACCTTTTAAAATTGAACTATCTTATTTTCTATTTTCAAGCTTTTAACGGAATTTATAAGTTGATCTCCTTTGAATTTTCAGTATTGAAAATCATGGAGAACTAGAAAGATTCACTCAGTTGTATTTATTGCTTTCGCACGCAATTCTGATAGCCTGGTATAATAATTTTATTTTAAAATTATTCTTTTAGTAAAAATAACTTCTTTTTAACAACATGTAACCACAAATTAAAATTTAAATGTTCTATATCTTTATAAATTAGAACTGAATAGTATAATTTTATTTTAAAACTATTTTTGGATTTAAATATTACCAAACTATTTTAATATCTCCTTTTTGAATAATTTTAGTTGTAAAAAGTATTCAAATAATGAAATTTATGTTTAATTTTCTTATTATATCGTTTTTCGTTTTATGTAATAAAGTATAGATTACATATCGTCGTTTGCCTCTACATCTCCCCCCCCCCATTTTCTATAAATCTAATTTTATAAAGTAATGCCTATAAAAACTCTGTTTAGTTTTAGGAACAAGTGTTAGATATGTTGGAGGCAATTATCCTATTCGTCGGTTTTGCATTAAGCTGAAGTTTTGAAATAATTCAATGGATAATACAAATCCGTGCAAGACTCATGGTTTCAATTCATTGCATGCATCACCTCACTATAGGAATCAAAACCTTCAAAATAGCTTTATGGAATGTAACTTTTTTGGTTATTCCTTTAATAGTTAAGATAAATCGTTACATTTTATAATCTGCAAAACAAAATGACTAAATTATGCCGACATTTATTTTGACCGTTAATTTTTGAGCTGTGACATCTCCTATCTTACAAACCATTTAATATAAATGCTACTTTATATCGAAAATAAATTAGAGGTTTGTTTGAAATTTAGATTGATTCGCAGAAAATGTCACTTTCTAGACAAGTTACAAGATGTGTTACAAGATGATGTATAATGTTAGTTCTAGAATCTCTAACACATTTTTATGTATTAAAAATAATTTATTATAAAGTGCAGATTATAATAATCTATGCCACAATCTGGAGAGCTCCGTCTTTTCCTTTCTGTACACATTTTTAAGCTTATTTGTATATTAAATTTAAAGTTAATCAACACATTTGTAATAGAATTTTGCTATTTTCTTAGAGTTAAGCCACTGTCCATTATCCATTGGTACTCTTTCAAAAATTTTGAAACCAAATCTGTTATAGCTCAAAGTAAGTTAATCGTCGATTAAAATAATCCGACAGAAAAAGTATTACCAAACTACTAATTCAGAAGTGGTTTAGTAACAAGAGTCATTTATTTAAAAAACCTTTTTACAAATAGTGTATAAATAAAATAATAAAAACAGCACTGTGTGTAATCACACTCATCCAAAAACTGCATCCCGACGGTTATCCATCTCGAACTGGGGACCTTAGACATGGAAGACATGAAGAATTCTTCCAATAAATAGGCGTGTATATTAGGATAAAAGCTACGAACGTCCCGTTCATAAACAATATGTTTGGTTCTACAAAACCGCTGTAAAGGGATTGGCACCATTTTGATTCATATAAATAAATATCGTAGTTGTCAGTATACATGTAGAAAAACTCCACTGGAAGATAAAAACAAATAATTAGCACTAATGTAATGAGATCAGTTTTAGTTAACAGTAGTTAAGTGCTACAGTAGAGGATAGATTATCCTACACCTTTGGAATCAGGCGATAGTTGGAACTCTAAATAGATCGGATAGTTGGTAGAAGATAAAGTATTCATTTACAGAATTAAAACGAATGTAAAAAAAAATCAAAGTATAAATGTATATTTATAATGGAGATAAAGACAAAAATATAAAACATTTTAAACATAGTAAATGTTATTTTTTTTTATAAATTTTCAAATTGACTCCTTTGCTAAACGAGGCTTAAAATAAAAAAATAGTTTAAGTGTAAAAAAATTAAATGTTTGGTTGCTTAAATTTGTTGTAAGTAGAGTAAAATCCATTGTATAGCTGGCATGTGGATTTTTGGATAATCCGAAGAGTCTGTTAATAAAAAGTAACATAATCGAGGTTAAACTGTATTTATCACAAACCACAATAAATATATTACTTTCTAAGTTAAAAAAAAAGTAGAAAAGTTAAGATCAATGTGGCTAATTAAAACATATGTTAATGTCTCAAAACCTCTAAATATTAAAAAACTCAACTAGGAAAATAGATTAGAGTTGGATTGTTTTATTTTAAAACCGTATCCTATACAAAAAAAAGAAACAAATTGTAGACAAAATTAAAAATTTAAAGAAAGGAAAAAACCCTATGTTTGATGTGGTATCCGAGTTTTTTTAAGCATAAACTTTTACACAACCAGATCCTTGCATGGAAAGCACAAATTATCCATCTCATTGATTTTACAAATGCCATTTTCTGGTCATTGCTTTTTTATCGTAATATTATTCCATTTTTTAAAAAAGTTAATAATTTCACCTCAATTATTCTTAAAAACATTTACATGACAAAAAAAAAGCAATATTTTTAAATTAAACACATGTAGTAAAGATAAAATAATCAGAAATTTGACAATAATTTTAATGTCTTTTTTCGCTTAATTTTGTCACAAGTTTTATATTGAAAAAAAAATCCATACTTACCAACAAGAAAACCACATAAACATATCGCTGTGGATATAGTTGTAAGCATGGGGCAGCATGAACTTATTTTCAAGTTGCATTTCTCCGCAATTATAGTTACAATTCTAGATATACTCGCGCAAAAACCTGCTATTCCTATAAAAGCTAAAACGCTCATGAAATCAATCACAAAATTGCAATTTGACTGCGAGGAATATTCCAGACCTGAAAATTTAACTTTTGTAAATCTTCAGTTAAAGAATAACAGTATATTTAATACATTTTTCTTCCAGAAGGTGTTTTTAACACATTACCCTTAAATATTATATCATAACGTGAGCTTACAGGAGAAAGAAACTAAGTCACTTATGGAGAGTCTTTGGAGACCGGTAGAATGAATGACGCCAACGAAGGAGATAATTCTTAAAATATCGCCAAGCTAAAATGAGTTCTGCCTTTTGGTGAACTAGCACGACTCAAAAGAATAAAGTGATCAGAAAACGTCAAATTTGGCGTAGCCTCGTACATAGTATTTCAGTCAGAAGTTACTTAAAGCTCATTTGCAGCGTTTCTCTTACAATGTTCATCATGAGTGATCCTTACCGAGAAATCACATATTCGAATACAAAATCGGAGTAATAAAGAGTAAAACGACAATTTACACTTGTCATTTTTAACCATTTCTCCAGTGAAGATATAAACGCAAAATTAAGGCACTAAATTGAGATAAGGTATAAATTAAGATAAAGTCTAAATTAAGGCTCATCCTAACTTTTCACTTTATGTGTTCATTTCAACCACTGAACTCCTTTAACTTGGTGTTTCACTCTTTACTCTTTAGGGCGAGCGCGCACGGGCGACTTTTGTCACGGTGACAAAGACAAAATTGTCGCCATGGCTATTGAAACAAGTTGCAAGTATTGAAGAGTGCGCGCACTAGGCGACGTGACACTTGGCCGATTGCCAATAATTTCTTCATAGAGATCCATTGTTTTCTAGTGATATTTTTGATACTAGTTATCCTGGTCGCCGTGACTTTAGTCACTCGTGCGCGATCACCCTTACTCCTTCACTTTCCTATAGAGCATTTTCAATCACATGGCTCGGACCTAACAACGGCCTCAGCAACAGAAATGTTACAGTTTTTTGCCCTACAGAGGTTAACAGTTACAGAAAATGACTGGCCTCTGAATTCTTCTATTGGAGTATTTGCAATCACGTGACCCTGTATTTAAAAACCGCCTTAGCAACATATACCTCGTTACCTAGCAACCGCCTTAGCAACAGTTAAAAGCCCTACAAAGGTTACAATTAAAAGAAATTAGCTGGTCATGACGTCACCTGAAAACACTCTTCATACTAGCGATAAGTGAATCACTCAGGATTAGCTGTGAAAATGAAACAGTGGGAATGAGCCTTTCACACCGATTCACCAATTGAATTTGGCGGCTCCTTTGAATCGCGAGTTAGCATAGAAAAGTGAAGGTGTAAAAAGTGAAACACCAATTCACACTTTTCCATTTGGATGATTCTTCCAAAATGAAAATCAAAAGTAATAAGTGTGAATGATACATTCACCGCTAACCTAACCGGCGGTTAACCCGGAGTCAAACCTCAGTGAATTTGCGGGGAAAACTAGTTTTCTTTCTTAACTACCAATCATAAGTTTAATACCAGTCAGGTTAGCGGTGAATACAGCCGTTAGTGCCTTTCTCCTGAAACTCCATGAACAATTTCACAATTTACAGCTCAAAAAGTAAATATAAATTATTTGTATTGACCATCTTACCGAATATAAATGCAGTGCATGACCAAAACGCTAAAGTTAGCAATACTACTCCAAACACCCCTAAAAAATAGAGCACAATGATAAAGAAAATATCACTATGATCTTTCGTCTACAAAAGACACTCAAAAACGGTCAACATTTATTTTATTTTGAGTTTTAAGTCAGTAAGGTATACTTCACCACCCGGCTGATTTAAAAATTTTATTTAACATACAGCCGGCTTAATCAACATACGGCCGGCAGGCCCTATGTGGTCCTCTAGTTCTTTTTTTGTAGCCCTTGTGTGATTTTAAAAGATCTAGGAAACAATTTTGCTTTATAGAACTAAATATTTCGAAATATTTGCAAAAGAAAATAAATCGTTTATTTCACTTAACTTAATTGCTGAGAGAGTTTTCAAAAGCTTAAATTAAATTCTGCCATAGTTTAAATTGAAGAAGTTTAATTAAGAGTTACAATTTAAAACATTCATTTTCCATAATGTGAAATTAATTTCTATTATTTCCCATGTCAAGGAATAGAGTATTAAGATTGATCTTTTGCACAGCGATATCACCTCAGATTGATTTTTTCGGCCCGCGATATGATTTGACTCGCATCACAGTTAAAGTTGTGAAGGCTTGATCTAACACAAACGTCTGAATCCTTTAGCTGCCCCGTATATTATTTTCTAAAAATTAAAGAAAAAATCCTTTAGTTATATTGATAAAAAGTATCTTTTACTTACAAGTGTTGGTCATAAGTTCCATAAGTTCACCACAACTCAATTTTTTCCTCATGGTCTTTGTATATTGGACAGCTCTTACATTTGCTAATGGAGAACAACTGGTGGTTAGAGTTACTAATCTCACACAATCAAAACTACTTTCATCTATAGTTGAAGGGATTTTTTCAGAATCTTTTGGATCCGTCTCTAAGTTCCCTATAACCAAGAGGGATTTATTATATTTTCATAGATTTCAATGACGTTTTGGAAACTTTGGGATTAACAGGGTGTAAGAGACAAGTTTTATATACCAAATTGCAAATAATACTAAAATATCAAAACAAGAAACCATTAAATCAGTACTCCTCAAACTTTAAACACTGGCGATCCAGTTTTCAATCGTAATATTCATCGCACGCCCCTTTTATTCAGTAATGCAAAGCAGTAATAATAAATTTTTAAACCCTAAAGCTACAATATCTGAGAAAAAACAGGTTTGAAACAAACCACTTCCAAAGGGGAAGGGGGGTCTGGGTGTTCTACCCCGGAGAACTTTTAAAACTATAATGTGATATGAGCAATACTAAGCTATTTCTTTTGGATTCTCGGGAATGCCCTTTGGACCCTTTTTTTCCAGATATGAATATTGTAACTTTTTCGATTTATCCACAACACATTAAACATGTTAAGAACTTTTTTTTTGGGATTAACTCCGTATGGATTTGATATCTTATACCACAAAACCCCATACCTAGATTTTTATTCCAAATATAATGAAATTATGCCAAAGCTCTTAAAAATGTAGCTTTTTAAAAATCGTTTGGTAGAATTTGCATATTGATACGCTTTATATATAAAAAAGTGTAGCTGATACAGAGTTTCAAGTACACAAGGGGGGCTCTGGGGTTCCCCCAGGATAATTTTGGAAATTTGACTCTTAAAAATGGGGTTTTCTCGTTTTCGTCCTCTAATAGTCCAAATTCCGGGAGGGGAGAAAAACACTGCATTAAATTATCTCTATCAGTGTTGCTTTTAATTATTTTATATTTTTATGTGCAATTTGTATAACTTCACCAATAATGTCCGATTGGCAAGATTTGCGCCCGGCTAATCCTAAAGGATCCTTTTCGGCTAATCCTTTTGGAACTGCATTTTTATGTATCACTAAATGTCGTTTATCAAAATGAAATAACTTTAGAAAGAGTCCTCTAGTCGCCATGAGTAACCACAGCTCCCACATCAACATGATTAAGTGTTTTCATTATTTGAGCTGTGGGTAAACATGGTGACTGGAGGACTCTTTCTGAAGCTGTTCCATCAAAATATGCATATGTTAAGGGCAATGTGATAAATCCGGGCATTCTTAATAATGCCCGCCTCCACTTCGGGCATTATTAATAAAGCCCGATTAATCACTTTGCCCGTAACATATATGCAAATTTATAGCTGTGAATGGCATGTAGGAAAAAAATAGTTATTAGAGTTTGACAGAATGCAATGGTGTAGATCCACTTTAGTTTTGGGTAATTGGAAAAACATTAACCAAAAATCGAACTTCATTTTGAGTTAACGGCTAATCCATGACTGTTTAAGTACAGTTGTGTGAATCTCAATTTTTTATACTATATAATAGATAGCTTTCAATTAATTACTTAAAATGTATTTTGGTATACGTTTAACGACACTGCAATTCTATCCAGTTCATTTGCTCAACTTATTAGCTCAAAGCTGAGAGTAAAGTTATAAAATCAGTAGATAAATTAGAAATAAGGGTTAATTATAAGAAATGACATACCTTTGAATAACAACTTGATATCGTATCCCTAAAACAATAAATCCACTTGATAATTGAATTCAACTATTCATTTGAATGAAACATTAACAAAAACACAGAAAAAAAAACATTTAAATATTTATGGGTATCACAACTCAAAAATTTTAATCAAGGTAAACTTTCTATTTCAGTAAAGAAATTTTTAATTATTAATTTAAGTTTTTCTATTTACTATAGTTTAGCTAATTGACTTAATACGTACTAGACCCTAACAATACCTTTAAACCTGCAAACCATTTTTGTAGTACATTGGTAAGTGAAATCTATTTTAAAATTTGGTACTGAAATGATTAAGCTTTTATTCCAAGACCGTAAAATATCTTTAAAGTTTAAGCCAATAGATTTTTCTTAGTAAAAAAAAAAACACAAAGGAGTTACAAACCTCATAATCTGAGCTGTCTATAACAGCTTCATTCGTTTCGCCATAAACTATGTGAGAACTCTCTGTAAAAAGATCAGCTTCATCATCCTTGGATGCCATCTTGAGAAACTTACTTCGTTTCAGTTTAAAAACTTTTTACTCATATCACAAAAAAATGGGCTTAAATATTTCTCGGTTGGTTTTATTTTTGGCGCATAAATTTTCTTACTGTTTTTGGGTTGTGTTGTATTTTTTAAGAAACCTTGGAGGGTGCGGGCAGCTTCTTGGATATTGTAATAATTTCCGAATAAATGGAACATATTGGTTCGATTACACATTCTGCAAGGTTGGCTCATCCGTGACGTCACTGCTTGGAAAGGGGGTGCTCTGCCAAGGGCAATGCTCGTGCAGCTGTGAATTACAGCTGTAATAGACGACATTAGTGTGACGTCACTTGCTTGTTTGGAAACGTTGATTCTATCCGTGATTGGTTCCGTGATTGGAGGTAAATCCGTACCAATCCGTACCCAACCAATCACGGATGGAATCTACGTTTCCAAACAAGCAAGTGACGTTTTGACTAATGTCGTCTATTGGAAGAGCACCCGCTTTCCAAGCAGTGACTTCACGGATGAGCCAACCTGCACACTTTGCAAAGTTTTTAATTTCAACTAATCTTTCATATTAAAAGTTATTATTGATTTAATAATTTTTATATATGTATTTAATATTGATTTATATTGATTTTAAATCGTCCTTAATAGTGTTAATATATTTAAGAAGCTAAAATTAATTTTTTAATCGGAAAAAAGACTCTCGTATATCAAAAAGTATCGATTGCTGCAATAGACGACATTAGTGTGACGTCACTTGCTTGTTTGGAAACGTTGATTCTATCCGTGATTGGTTCCGTGATTGGAGGTAAATCCGTACAGAACCAATCACGAATGGAATCTACGTTTCCAAACAAGCAAGTGACGTTATGACTAATGTCGTCTATTTACAAAATTCTTAAATTGAGGACTTTGGTGAAAAAACGAGGTATCTCCACTATTAATTCAAAATTTTTTAGAGGAGTTTAGGCGATCTCTTGATTGTTGGTTGGCCTTAAGCATTGTATTAGATATTAGAATTTCTGCTTAAGGGGGTAGGTTAGCATAGATAAGGGATTCGAAATAACATGCCTCTAAAGCACGCGTTCTAAATCAAAGACACTCTAACAGTTATATCTCTATTTATTTTAGAAACTAGAATATATCATTTAATATTTCAAGATTTTAAGCTATCTAGTTAGAAATTGTGTCATGTTATCATTAAATACTCTCATATTTTACCGCCAAAAAAAGTTAGACTCAAAAGTTTCTTTCAATATCTATATTTTATCTGAGAAAATTACTAAAAGATTTCTTTAGTTTTAAAACACATATAGTTAATGACTTTAAAAAGTTGTTAATTCAGTAGTTAAAGAAAAATCTGTAAGATTTCATTCCTGTAATATTAGAGATTTTCAAAAGAATTTTTTTTGCCTGTGCTCTAAAAATAATGACTACATGAGTCTTTCATTATTGAACAGTCTTTGAGACAGCTATTCTATTTTTGATGAATACTTAAAAATAGAGTTGTCTGGACAACTCATTATTTTTTCGTGCCATCGTGTTGAAGACTATTAATTCCAGATATTATAGAAGGGGGGGAACTATCAAGTCCAAGGGGGGGGGAACTAACCCCTTGATACTATAATAAGTATGAAAACAAACTCTTTAATAAAATTAATAAAATAAAAAATGTGTTATAATTACCCTCTTTCTTATTATTAAATTTGTTTTGGGTTATAGTTTAAAAATTTATTTTATTAATAATTGCACATTTACTGTGTGTATAACTTTTTATAAGTTTATTCGCCAAGATTTTAATCATTACTTAAAATCAAAATTATAAGCCTTATAAAAATAAGTTACATTGTTTCATTAATGGAGTTTCTTAAAATATTGGTTATCTGTTAACTTTGAAAGTATTTGATGCACAAGTATAGTGCTTTCCTTTAAAAACAACCCAATGTTTAATATTTTCTCCATTAAAAGCTTAATAAAAAGGATAATTAAATCGAACAAAAAACTGTTGCAACGGCTCATCCTCCTTAACATTTTAGTGCTTAGCATGTTTAATTCCAAATATCCATTACAAATTGGCAGTCAATTAAGTAGGAATTTGAAAAAAAAAAACACTTTTTCCTAGAAAGACTCTAATTGGCGGACTGAGCTAGAACTTTAATATTTTATTCTCATAGCAATGGGATAACATAAAAACGCGCGAAAAATGCTCTAAAGTCTTTATAACATACATTTTTACAAAATCTGTAAATCTGAAGCACATTTTTTGCCAAAAATCTACATTATCTCAGCCTGTTTAAAAAATAAGTAAATAAACCGTTCTTTGACCAATTTTTACATCCCTGACACTCCAAGAGGCATTAGAAGGACAGGGTATATGAGATGGTAAAATTATTTTAATTATGTAATTAAAAAATCTAAATGGGCTGTTTTTAGGGTACAATTTGGAGTGGGTTGTTTTTAAAGGACAGCACTATATAATTCCATTTTAAAAGTGAAAAATAATAATTGAAAGAATTCTACAATAAACTCCCTACTTTTTTTTTCATTTACCATCAATGAAAATTCAAGTAATAATAAACAGAAAAAAACACGTGAATGATATATCCCTTCATTTTATTTCCAGCCTTTCTCCACAATCAAAAACATCATCACTTCTTGCCGAATCCAAAACCAGTTCCAGCTCCAGCTCCGGCTCCGAAGTTCAATCCGAATCCTGCTCTCCCTCCAGCTCCCGCTCCTGCTCTCCCTCCTCCGGCTCCTCCGTCAACTCCTCCTCCCAAACCAGCTCCGATGTTGAAGCCTGCTCCAATTCCAGCATTGGCTCCTCCTAGTCCGCCGAACTGAGGGGAGCCATCAGCTACCAGAGAAGCAACCAAGACGACGAAAAACACCTGGAGGATGAAACGAAAAATCATATGCTACTATTGAATGGTAGTAAAATTTATGATAGGTTGAAAGAAATGTGATAGACACTTTAAAGTATTTTAAGTTATTTTGAATACACTTATAAACAAAAGATAACAGCTCCGGTGGTTTTCCGAGAAAACCAAGCATACAATATAAACTTTGTATCTTATGTAAGTGTTCAACCTGAATCGTAAATGTCAGTTTGTATGTAAAAAATTGATAAGCGGAAGTAAATATTTCAACATGTTGAACTCACTGTTTAAATTCTAAGACAGTTAAAAAAATATACAATGAAGTTAGAAAGTTGCAAAAATTTATTTTATTGTTCTTAATAAAGGCCTGTATATTTGCTTATAGTGCCTCCTATATCTTCATCAAAATTAATGCAAATTTTTTTAAAGTACTTTAAGGTAAAATTTTAAACATTCACATTACTTAAGTATGCTAGCAAGTACAATCATATTATAAAACTACTTTGTATATTTTGGTTGGCTATATTTTCTATTCAAAAATAGTTTTCATTAAAAGAAATTTAAGTTAAAATACTAAATAATATGTAATTACAAATATAGTAATCATCTGCTATTTTTAGGTCAAAGCTACAACATAATTCCAACAAAACTTTCACGTTATATGTCCCGTATAAATTGTCAATATGCTCTTGAAGCGAAAGTGCTCACCACAAAGTGCAGATATAATTTAAATATACACAATCAATGATAATAACGATGGTAATGGGTAACGGTATAGTGACATTTCAATTTCAAAGACATTTTTACAACAGGGATTACTAAAACAAAGAAATACAACAAAAGCATTACACAGCCCTGTTGATCGCAAAATATAACTGAAAAATTTTAAAAATATAACATATTTCTGATCAAAGCATGTTATTGCATAACTTTACGATAGAAACTTTTAAAATTTAAGGAACTTACCACAAGTTTCATTGCAGATGTAAAATACCGAAGTATTTGTTTTGAATGAAATCGGTTGGTCTTTTATATGAAAATTCCTCGGAGTTTCTTGACGCTTCATTTTATTTACGCTCAACTTAAAACAAAGACAAATAGAATTTATCTACTATATAACTCAGATTATCCATTACAAATTGTTCAAAACACAATGGAATGCGGATCTCCATTGCTCGAAAACGCCATTTGAAAAGAAGTTCGGTTTCTAGCAAATAAACTTATAAAATCGCATTAATTTATGCAGCCTTGATCACATTAAGAAAGCTCATTTCCCTAATAATTCAAGCCGAATTCCAAGTTTGCGTTCAGCAAATGAGTATTAGTGTCTGTGTTGAATTGTTTTGTGGGAATAAGGTACTCCATGGACGGCGCTCAGTCGTGACCAAGTACTCAGCTGTGCGTTCGGCCGTTAGTTTCAAAACTACTGCGTACGCAAAGTCATTCATATGAGTATCTTTAAAATATGTTCCGTTTTGATGTATACCGCGGAATGTTAATGTCCTTGATGGGCCCTGAACTCACATCTGTTAATAAGATTATTTTAAAGTGCTTACCAAAATATTTGGTGATTTCAAATCAATGGTACAAACTTTGAGGTTTGGGAGACTACTCAAAAGCAATTCAAGAGAAGAATGTCTCTTATGAGGTTCTCTTAAAAATAATATAATGCATTTTGAATTTTGAATACTATTTCTTAAGTTTTTACAGGATTTATTTGTAAAATCAGAACACTGAAAACGTTTATAAAACAACCTTCATTATCAAACTATACCTAAAAATCAAATGTAGTGTGGCAGCAGCTAATGAAATCGTAGAAAACAACTATCTCCTGAACATTGTTTTGCAACTTGGATTGTTCTTTTGTTTTTTTTATTGTTGTAAAAGATGAGGCGGAAATCTTGACGGATGAAAAACGGATGAGGTAAAAACTAATTTTAAAAAGTGTATTTGGCAGGCCAGTGCAATTTTTAAACACCAATGCGTCCTGAAGCTTCCCTAAAACTTTGAAGTTTCTGAATAATCTCGTAAGATTTACACTAACTTCATAATCACGTTCTCCTCGAAACTTATAAATTTTTCGTTCAACACAGTTTTTATCCCTATGAAAATATCCAACTCATAATTTGATAAAAAAATCCAATTTATTCGTCCATATATCCATTTAATACATTCCTTTACTAAATGTTGTCAGTTTGAGATCAGTAAACAGATTGATTAACTGATAACAATAAATTGATCAAACAGGCTAACCAGTCTGGTAAAATATTCAATACATTAAAATAGGATAAAATTTTAAAAATACATTAGTCCACATAATTTTCCGCCTGCGCATCGTAATAAAGTGGCTTGAAGAATCTATGTACGAGAGGCCCATATATAACCCCCGAAAGAAGCACGGTCACTATCACCACAGGGAAACTGGATTTTAAGAAGTTGAAGAAAGTGTCATCACAGGAACTTTCCACGTAAGTTTTACTAGGGTAGCCATCGGAGAATGCATACATACATAGTTCTAGAGGAGAGAATGAAAATGTCATTAAATAAACAGTTATGTAGTTAAAGAATAATTTTAATTACTAATACAGATGCAATGTAAAAAAAAGAACAGTCATACGAGCCAAATTAATCCAAAATTTCATCGAATAAAAAAATAGATCTAGCTTAATCTCGTGGCTGAAACGTAGAGCCAAAATTTATACCTTGCAACTCAAAATAAAGGCATTTCAGTATTCGGAACTGAGATTATCCGGACGTAAATATCTCTAAATGAATTTATAACACCGTTTTACTAGTAATCCACATCAGTAAAAACCAAAAGCCAACACTGCCTAGTCGAGATTAAGAGATTCCATATTATTTTGATAGTTTATTTTTTGGCGTAATTTTTCATAAAACTTGGTACCTGCACCTACTAATGGTTATAATGATATATAGCGAGCGGTTATAGCGGGACAAAATGGCTATAGAGATTTTAAAAGTGTATATTTATAGAATTTAATGTGTTTTGGCAAGTTCATTTTTATTCAGCCTTAATAAAAAAAATCAGCATGCCAAAAACCATTAAATTTTATAAATATAAACTGTTAAAACCCCTACATGAATTTTAGCTGGCTATAACCATTTTCCTCACCTGAACCTACCTAGTTTCTTATTAACAATTATACGAATGTGATTCAATATTTAATATGAAAGAAACCTTACTGGAGGGTATAAATATTTAGTCATGGAACATTGAAAATATCACCTCTTTAAAATACAACTACTAGACAGCAACGTTTCTTGAACCCAGTACCTCACAAATGCGGAAGGAAAAATCGGTAAACACAAAGCTTGCTGGGGTGATAGGACTTACGGTACGCAAATCGTGATTGAAAAACACTTTAAATACATTGGTTTAACAAAATAATCATATTTTTAAATTGACGTTCTTTATTTCACTCAAAATTCAGACACCACGATGGGAACTACTTTGTTTATTAGTGACGTCATAGGGTCAACTTAAGTTGCTGTTTAGTATAGGGGCTTTATTACTTGGCAATTTATCTCAATATATAATAGTTATTAAATCAAGTACTATTATGTCAATTAAGAGTACATAATTCACACTGCCCACCATTCACCACAGCTTACCTACAACAAATAACACCAGGAACAAAAGGAAACCGTTGTTAGTAAGGTACCGCAAGAACCAGTGTCCAGGCTGACCTCTGCAAGGTTTCAGTATTCTCAATATCCTTATACAAATGGCAAAACTACTTGATGATCCCATTATAATTGTCATCAAAGGAAAGTGGGGATAGAATGGGCACTGGTCATAATAGGAGGCTCCTAAAATATAAAATTTTTATGATGTTTAAATTTCAGTTTAGATTTACTCTTCTATAACTATTTTAGATTGAACCTCATCGTTTTTAATATTTAATACCCAAGAAAGCTAACCACTTATACAATCTGGTTTCTAACTGAGCTTGGCTGTTTAAAATAATCTACTTTATAATATTTTGCTGCCAGATTCATAATTGACAAATTTTCTTCAGGTATAATTTTTCATCTTTTAATCAAATTGCTAACTAACCATACATATTTACACATTATACATGAAATTATAGTGTAATATTTTGAAGAAAAATAAATTGAACTTTATGAAATAAAAAAGTAGTATGTTCTTGTTCAAACTTATCTAAAAATAAAATATGCATTTTATGAAAAATTCTTTTATGTACCGTAAAGTTATGCATTTTTTAATCAGTTTTTATGAGTTTAATGAGTCTTGAAAAAGATAAATCTGTTCTTTTTCAAAATAAAAAATTGTGTTCAAGAAGAGGCTTTAAATTATGATTCCAATATTTAATTTAATAAATTTGGCATGAAGTAAAAATTATTATAAGAGTTTTTATATTCAGATTAGAATATTTTTGAAACCACATAGTAAAAGTTGTCAAAATATTGCACTGATTATACAAACGTTTCCATTTTGTGCATTTCAAAACAAAATCATGCTTCAGTTAATAATCAGTTAAATTGTTTCCAAGTTGTTCTTACACTGATTAAAAGCATCTGATAAGAATGTAATAATTTTAATGAAAACAAATACTACCCTTGTATTAACCTGCTGAATAAGAAATTAAAGATAAATGGTCTCTTACCCATATATATGAAGGTAATTGATCCTCCAAGTAAAAGTATCAGAACAAAAAGCATCATCCCTAAAGAAAAAAGTCACATCTACAGGAAATATCAACCAGTAATTTCATCGATACCTCAATTTTGGTAAACAAAAATCTAATTTGAAGGGCTTGGTAAAGGGGAACAAATGGCATTGAGTTAAAACTTTATTGATCGTGATGGTATGATAAGTCGCCAAATCTACAAGGGTTAGCAATATTTTGGCAAACCTTCGAAGTCTGTTTCCTGTAATTAATTTTTGGTCAACGCTTATAATGTTAGTGGTTTATGACCTTTTTTGGAGAAAGTTTCTTACTAGCGGCTTTTGTAACAGGCTTCCTTATTAATTAGTCGAGAGTAATTTAAATCCGAGGATTAAAATAACATGTCATAAAGTATTAAAAATATGATTAAAGGGCATAAAATAAAATCTTATCAGGTATCAATGCAAAGATAGACATTTAACCAGTTAAAAAATATATTGCTTATTATTCATGGTTGTAAAATAACAAAAGCTTACTCAACTATACGGAAATTATATGCGAAAGTCACTTGTGCCCCTTTGCACCGTTAACGTATTTCAGTGGAACTAATATGAATCAAGTTTAGTCGCTAATCATCTATGTTCAACCAGCTGTCCCATTACATTAACGACATTGACTTAATTTAAAGTTTTTTTGTTACATGCACGTTTTTATACAGTCATTTCTTTGGTTACTTTTACAATTTACATAAAATTACTGAAATTTCTACTTAAACTACGTAATGAATATAAGAGATCACAAAAGAAAAGAAAAACTCCACTGCTTCTCAAATTTTGGATTGGGGGTCACTGCCATTTTACAATCATATGAAAGTCACAGTGATATAAAAAATGGCTCATTGGTTATACAAGTTCATGAGTTTATAAAAAAAGAGACAAAGTAGGGCCACGAAGCAAAAATAAAGAAAAATCAAGAATTTTCTACAAAAAGGAAGTGAAAACGTTTGCACTTACAAGAGTCGGCAACTTTCTCTGCCCAGTCTGTATATCTATCACAGCACATTGAATCTTCTACCGGCGTAGTACGTCCCGCTGGGGTGACCTCAGCTTGGTCCGCTGCATTTACTAATGGAGCCCGGTCATCGTTCGGGGAAACATCCACCCCAACAGCTAATTTTCTTTCAGGTTCCACCGGAACCTAAATATTCACAGTTTAATACAAAAGGGTAAACAATGGTTAAACAAACTGAAAATGTGATCAACTCTTAGGGCGAGCGCGCACGGGCGACTTTTGTCACGGTGACAAAGACAAACACAACGTTGCTAAGGCTGTTGTTAGGGGCGGGACATAGAAGTATCCAATAGCAGCATTCGCACATGACATCACTGGAGGATAAAAACAACGTTGCTAAGGCCGTTGTTAGGTAAAGTCATGTGATTGAAAATGCTCTAGGGCAATTCCACCGTAACTCACGCTACATTTTTTTCAAAATTACAAATTAAAGTAATTTTTTAAAATAGAAATTACTATTATTTTCTTTCTAAAAAAATCATGCATATTGAAATTTATGCTTTTAATTTAGAATAAGTATTGCGAATCTTTTAAAAATTTTAGTTTTTTAAATATTAATTAAAATAGAGTCGTAACTCACGCTACAAGAAAAAGACATGGATTTATTAGTATAAAATTCAAATTTGTTTTTCTGCTTTAATAGTGTTTCAATAATGCTATACGCTTGTCAGGTTTTTGAATATACTTCCCTTATTCTAAAATAGCAAACAATTTTACTGGGAATACTTAAGAAAATAAGAAACTAATTAAAATTTAGAAAGCTGTTCGTAACTCACGCTACAGTACCTCGTAACTCACGCTACATATCGAAAAATAGTTGTTGAAAATCATAAAGAAAACGACCAGAAATATTACTTGAGCTTATTTATTTATCATAGAACGAAAAATCAGATATAAAAATAAGAAAATTATCATCAAATATGTGTACATTTTTAGTATTTTTTCGAAAACATCCATAGTTCCAGGAAACATACTAAACCCGTGTTGTTCGTTCCTTTATTATGGCATTTGATCAAATTTAATTACTTGGCCGTATTTTAATAACTTTTTAAAGTTTTAAAAATTATTCTTTCTGAATTCTTTAACAAATATAAAACTTTTACATCCTCCGTGTTCTGAAGAATTGCAGCATATCGGAAAACTTTTTCCCAGAACATTTTTCCAGAAGAAAAGTTCCTCCTACTCGAACATTATCTTGCGATACTACCGATTGATGAGAGACCTGTTCTGTTTTGCCTAGATTTTGGGTCTCTGAGATGTGAATGTCGCACCTTCAACAAGTCCCGTTGTAGTTTAAATGCAATGCATTTATGATATAGTATCTTGAAATGGAGCTACATTCTCAAATGTTAAATACAGTAGTTTATTAAATATTTTTTCTAATTCCGTCATATACAAATTCCTTAACTTAGAATTTGACGTTACTGTTATGTTTATAAAAGTCAACAAATAGCTAAATTTTTAAATTCAGTTGAGTTACCGCAATAATGTTGCTTATGTTACCGAAAACCGTAACTCACGCTACAATAGTTTTTTTGCTTTAGAACAAAGTAAAACTGGATATTACTTATATTTAACTTGAATTATGAATTCAGATGCTAAAAATTGAAGAGAATAAAAAATTTGGAAGTTTTTAATGCTTTATTAGATCCGTAATATTACTATAACCTATTTTTTCGTAACTCACGCTACATGATATAAGCGTTCAGTTTTAATCATGAATATAAATGTGATAAAATAAATTTAAACACTTAATTTCATTTTTATTCTAAAGTTTATGAGTATATTTAACAAAAAAATTGTAAAAACAAATAAATTATTTTTTTAATTTGCAAAATTAAACATATCTTTTTCATTAGAAGATTAAACTTTAAAACAAGCAGTTCTGAAATATTGACTTTTAGATGCTGAGATTCCGATAAAAATTAACTTACACAAAATTTAAACTATGGAAGCACAAATAGATCAATACTGCATAGTTATTCACAAAAATAATTAGAAAATTTTATTTTTTTATTTTTAATGATCATGTCCCTGTTCATATGGAATAGCCCTCTATAGTTTTCTAATGATATTTTTGATACTAGTAATCCTGGTCGCCGTGACTTTAGTCACTCGTGCGCGCCCAGCCTTACAAATAACAAAGACCGAATAACTGTTTTAGAGATTTCAGTTTATTTGAAGGAACCATGTCCTTCAATTTTAATCTAGTAAAAGCATCAACAAGATTTTTTAAATTTTATACGGGTGCTCGTAAGCACATCTCCCTCAAAGACCCTAAATAATAGAACACTTAATATTATGATTATATAAAAGATTATAGGTTATTATTGGGTAAAATTACCAAAACCGGATAAAAATACCGAAACCGTGGTGATCCGAAGACCTTTTTTTAAAATTTTATAAAGTTTTGACAGCAATCTACAATCAAAATAACCCGATTGAACTGCTCAAAATGTGTAACTGAAGATTTATTTTTACTTTTATCAATATGCCTACTACCATCCATTTTAAAATTGATAAATGCAGATTAATTTTCAAAACATTTGCTTTTCGAAGGTTTAATTTTAGATGCTTTATTGATTTACCAATTTGCCGTTACACTCATAAGGAAATGTCACTTTCTTACTAAACACATTTAAGATTGGAAACTCTGAAAGAGTTTCTACGATTGGTATCAATTCTTTGTTGTATTCAAATATTCAAAATTATTCATTTTAACGGGGTTTTTTTTGTATATGATTTTAACAATTACTCTAGCATACTTGACAATGATGTGCTTATACATCTGTTAGTCAATGTTTTAAAAAAAAATTTAAACTTTAGTACACTTAGTACATTCATACTAAGTACTCATAATTCATTTAGTACAAACTTTAGTACATTCATTCTCATTAAGGCATCCAATAACCTATACTTTTGTATAATCCAATTTACTACAAATCCTAAGTATAATCGAAAATTTACCAAAACACTGGTTCAAAAGTTGTAACACAGTACGTTTTACCTGATGTGAGGAATTGTCTATTCCTAATGAAGATTCAAGCAGAGCATCAATATTTTCATCGGGACTTACAGATGATTCAGTGAAAATGGTGAACAGCTTTTTATTTTCAGCCATCTGGACCTTTCTTCGGTGTTAGAGAAATTTGTACTTTATTAAAAACCAAGGTATACTACTAAGAAAACATCTGAGAAGGTATATTTAACTGCTTATTTTTTAACAGCGAGTTGCCAAAAGTCAAAAAGATATTTTTTTTTTAGTTTCATTTGCATAAAATTTTACACGTTTTAAAATTGAGAAAAGTGTGGTTTAACTTTTTTACTCTGCTTTCTCCGTGCTCGATTCCTGTTAAAGTTAAGAGATTATTTCTTCACTGTTTGTCACTTGAAGCAAATCTAAAAATCAGGGGGACGGATGGCCTGTTCGGTTTGCTCCTCTGCCTTTCACGCCAGCAGTCTGCGCACTGCTCCGTCGTGAGTTCGATTCTCACCTCGCCCCTGGGTGTATTTTCTTTCTTTGTGCCAGTAAAAATTCTGTTGTGTCTGTCTTACTTGACGAAGGTGTATAAGCGGATCCTTGAGATCAAGCACACATACCGGAAAATATATGTAACCAGAAACCAAACCAAACCATCTAAAAATCATAAAAAAAACAAGCCGGGGGGCCAAGTGGCCTGGTTGTGCTACGTGCAGACAACCACGCTAGCAGTGTGTGCACTGTATTGGCCGTCGGTTCGATTCCGGCCTTTGCCCTGGGTGTATTTTCTCTCTCTTGTGTCAGTAAAAATATTCTGTTGTGTCTGTCTTACTCACTGAGCTATAAACAAACTGGAGTGACAACCTCTGATGATATAACATGCGACCGAACGTGCCGGCGCGGATGGTCACAATTGCCCGGTTCGCTTGAGCGAACCGGGCAAAACAAACGAATTTCTCCATTGACTAACATTGTGTGAGTTGAACTATTTCTAGAAAACCCCCTTTTTTAAAAATATTTTGAGCAACATTTAGAATGGTCCGATCATGCTGTGCATACAATTGTGCCAACAGATGGGGAAAACTAAAAGAAGATGGAAATCTTTTCCGCGTAGACACAAACTTCGATAAGGTGTGATGCGGTTTCGGCACGCTCAGTTGTCACTCCAGTTTGTTTATAGCTCAGTGGTCTTACTTGACGAAGGTTTATAAGCGGATCCTACAGGGGCGGGTCCAGGGGGGGGGCCATGGCCCCCCCCCGAGAAACCCTAACAAATAGCTTAAAAAACACTTTCTTAATGTTAAAATTCAAAAAATTTTCTGGGGGAGAACCCCCAACCCCCCTTTAATATTTTGACATCCATAGGCGCCAACTTTCATAAAATATTGGGGGGGGGGGGGAGGGCCAGTACAAGACATTAAAAAACATAAAATTAAAAGAAACAACCATTAAGTTTACGTGCCTAATTACCTAATTTTGTATCAGATGTATAGATTAAATTTCGTTACATGTCCCTTTAAATATCACCAAGGTGTAATATTTTGAGGTGCATTTAATGTAAAAGTTTTGTGTAATTATTGCGAGCTCGAAATAAGATGGGGGTCTGGGGGATCTCTCCCAGAAAAATTTTAGAAATTTCTCTGTTAAAAGTAGCATTTCAGCTTAATTCGAAAGTTTGGGGTCTCTCCCCAAGAAAATTTTTAAAATTTGACCCTTAAAAGAAATTTTTAACACATTCTGAGACCTTTTGTGGGTTACCCTCTTCCCAAATAACCACTCTTGAAGGGGATTCCAAACCAGATAATATCCAAACATCACAAAATATTGGGGGGGGGCTTAGCCCCCCTTCAGCTAACATTGGATGGGGCTCAAGCCCACTCAAACCGGTAATACTATGGTAAAAATACGCGTATTTGCAAAAATTTTCAGGAGAGGACCCCCGGCCCTTTTCAAAATTGGGCATCTATTTATAATTTCATCCTTGAAAATTCTGTGGTTTACATGCTTTTAAAATGAGCTGAAACTTTATTTTTAGAGGCAAATTTTCAAAAATTTTCTTGGGGGCACCCCCCAGACCCCCTATTAATTTCTCATGGTTACTTATTTACTGTTTTCTCCTTGAACTTGTTTCTCTCCTCTCATTTTAGGAGTGTAAGAAGTTACCCTCTTTAGGTGTTATCCAATGGATACCAAATGTACAAAAATGAGTAGAAAAACTTCTATTTGAAGCCAAATTTCACAAAAATTTCTGGGGGAGGACCCCCAGACCCCCCCCACATTTGCTTTCGAGCTAGCATTATCTCAAGAAACCTTTATAACTTAAACAAAGTTTCGCATTTTATTTATGTTATACTCGGAAAATTGGGAGCCAAACACCTCGCGAACACAAGTATTATTATGGCCTTACAAAAATGTTTCACCCCCCCCACTTTCTAAAACAATGGCACGGGCCCTGGATATCCTCTAAGTTACTATAAACCCCTAAAAAGCTGCTTAAAAGCAAGCATTCTTCAAAAAATTTTCTGAGGCACTGAAAATTTCGAATGTAATACCCTCCGACTTTGACATGGCCCCCCCCCGAAAATCTGGTCTGGAACCGCCCTTGGGATCCTAGAGATCAAGCACACAGACTGGAAAATATATGTACCAAAAACCAAACCAAAACAAGCCGGAGAATATATGTACCAAAAACCAAACCAAACCAAAACAAGCCGGAGAATATATGTGACCATCAAATTCAATCCAATCGTAATAAATAGAAAGAAAAAAGCTTTGGATTTTAATTAAAGCTGGTAGGTTAAGATGTTTCGAATATCATTTCTTAATAATTTTAGAGATGTTTTGCTCAATTTCAGCTTATAGTAAAAAATATTCACAGGGACGGGGTGGCCTAGTGGGATTACGTGCAGTCCACTACGGCCTACGCTAGCAGGTCTGTAGCACCAGGTACAGTACTGAACTCTACCTTGTTTGGCTCGTCATCACGACAACCCCTTCCGCTGCCAGTGACGTCACTGGTATCAGTGTCAGACACTGAGCTATAAACAAACTGGAGTGACAACTGAGCGTGCCGAAACCGCATCACACCTTATCGAAGTTTGTGTCTGCGCGGAAAAGATTTCCATCTTCTTTTAGTTTTCCCAATATGTTGGCACAGTTGTATGCACAGCATGATACGACCATTCTAAATGTTACTCAAAATATTTTTAAAAAAGGGGGTTTTCTAGAAATAGTTCAACTCACACAATGTTAGTCTATGGAGAAATTCGTTTGTTTTGCCCGGTTCGCTCAAGGGCTCAAGCGAACCGGGCAATTGTGACCTTCCGCGCCGGCACGTTCGGTGGCATGTTATATCATCAGAGGTTGTCACTCCAGTTTGTTTATAGCTCAGTGGTGTCAGATGGGCCTCTTTTGATAGAAATATTGATGCTCGGTGACTCTAAGCGCTTCTTTAATTTGTTAGACACTGTATAATACATTTTAAAGTGCTATGTAATCAAGTTTTAATTTATTACGGATATTTTTAACCTTAAAAAGCCGAATTATAAATTTTCCTCAAACTTGTATATTTGTATCGCCAAAATAGTATTATTTACAATTTGTTATGCTACTGAATTTTTGTACTATCACCAACAGTCAGTAGATTATGCCACCCATCAAAATAAAAATTTCCCTACTATAATTTTGCGTCCTTTACTTAAACTTCTTTTTGTAATAAATTTTTATGGAAATTAAAGGGAGGAATATTTCCCTGCCATACTTACTGTGAACAATACCACCTTTTTAAAGAACAGTAAAGTATTAAACCTTAAATAAAATACCAAAAATATTTTTTTTATGAAATGGCGTAAGGTTTTTCTAGTCTCCCTAAGCAAATATTTTCATTTGCTGCAAAAAGCATACAAGAAAAAAATGTTTTAACAGTTCTCTCTGATCATAAGTATTAGAACGAAAATACTAATTTACTGCTGGTTTAGCTAGCAACTTCTAAAAATTACATAAGAGTCAAAATAATTGACTTAATTAAAACTCACTAAAACTACCATAGTAATTTATTGTATTTATATTTAATTTCCATTTTCTCTTTTTTCCTATTTTTTCTTTTAATCTTTCTATTTTCATTTCTGAGTCAAACTACAGAGTAAATATTGTGTAATTTTGAAGTTTTTCTTTTTTTTCAATCAGAGCGGATGCCTCTGAATAAACTAATATTTATTAAACTGTGTCTTAAGGACTAAATTTTTCATTAGTTTCATAATTCATAATTATCTTAATTTTAATCTTGCTCTGTAAAACCTATAATTTAACTCTAGCCAAACTATAATTTAACTGTTACCATTTCAAATGGTTTTTACACTTTTTATTAGGCTGACACTTTACAAGTTTGAAACTAATCAAGCAATTATTTTCATCTCTACAAAAGTTTTGAAAAGTTTTTTTTTTCAATTACTTTTTTTAATTTTCACATTAGGTTCTGAAGTTCAATCAAGCATTGGAGGTTAAACAACAAGAATATTACTTAGGTTTTTTTTCAAAAACTTGGATTCAAATTAAGATTCCATTGTAACTTTTAAAAACCTTTTCTTAATTATTTCAACTATAACTCAGAAGTAAAAGTATATTTTTTTGTTAAGTATTAGATGCTCTTTCAGACCTTTTCTTTTAAAATTATAACGTCCTTAATTATAAACTCCATAAAATGGTTTCACTTAAACTGTTATTTAAGAGTACACGTATTGTTTAAACACATAAATGAATATTATTGATATTTTAGTTTTGATTATTTAAGAAAACTGACCATCATTTCATACATAAGAAGGAGTTTTCGTAAAAATATGTTTATTAAAGATGCTTAATGAGGCATACAAGTCAGACATAAAACTAATAGTATAATAAAGAAGTGTTCAAAAATGCCTTAATAAAACAGCGCATTCATGTTAACTGCAACGATGACAGTGACATCGACTTTAACAGCAGAGTAAAAGAGGCAAGTAGACGACAGCCATAACAGTTGTGAATACAATGACAACCGAAGTGCTAATTTGGAAGAAGGTTACAAAAGCTGGATCACATTTGTATGCATTCTCAATAACCGACGCACGTCCAAACTCAGTTTGTGTAAGCCTCCACAAAGCTAAAATGAAAATTCAAAGCATGAACGTAATCAGTTTGGGCAGTAGAGTCAGAAATGAACGTTAAAATCGGACATACCCACTGCAGATATAATGCCGAAGCATAAAAGGGCCCCGACAGTCAACCACTCAAATGTATTGTAACGATTGCGAATCCTGCAGGATTCTACCAAGATCATGAGGTTGCTCACGGCGAACATAGCTCCTACACCGCCGATGCACGTACAGAATGTGGGGAACGGAAAAGGAGTTTCGCACTTGTCCATGTATACAAAACCTAGAATAAAACGATTGATTCCTACACAAGACTGCAACGTTTCCTGACACTATGACGTCACTAACAATCAAAGTAGTTTCCAACGCGGTGTTTGAATTTTGAATGAAATGAAGAACGCCAATTTAAAAATATGATTAGTTTGTTAAACCAAGGCTTACTAGACACTATACAGGCTAGCCAAGTTTGAACAATGAAAACCATTTGACACCTTTTCCCGCTTGGATCGCCACGAGTCCTACTTGCCAGTTTGTCAAGTATTGCCATCTGGATTTTTAATGATCTGTTTGAATAACTAGTTCTATTTGTTCTATAAAAATGCATCACCCCTCGTTTTAAAGAGGATTTAATTTAATATACAACTTGACCAAAAAAAAACCATTTTTCCATATATTTTTTATACAAAAGATGTTATTAAAAATTATGAAAATAACACAAGTCAATTTATTATAAGGTTTAACTTCTGAAAAAAAGAACGAGACAGCAATGGGATCAAGAGTAATAAAAAATAGTTTTCTACACTACTTTGTAGGATAAAAAAGGCAAAACATTTTAAATAATATATCTAAGTAATTAAATCAACTGCTATTCAAAAAATTTCACGTTTTTAAATTTTTTTTATAAAATTTTTTCAAAATTAAAATAAATTCAAAAATAACTTAATTATTGTTCATAATTTGTAAATAAAACCAATATCTACAGTGAAACGCAAACATGTGATGATTATTAGTAAACCATACATGTCCTTTTTAACCTACAAAGTTTTTTCTAAAACAACTTTTGTTATTCTTGCAATATCTCCGTATCCCTTGGTTGTACCACTTTCGGAGTTTCACTGTTTTCAGAGTTTATACATTATAATATTCTTATATATATATTTTTTTTTCAAATTCACCAGCGTCTTTTTTAATTTTTTTTTATAAAACAATAAACAAATCTTTTTTTTCGTGGAAAGGGTCAAGTTGTGTATAAAATTACAAATTTTCCTAAAAAAAACCTATAAAATATTTCGAAGAAAATTAACGTTTAAAAACATTTTCTAGTTGATATAGAAAAGAACTCTTCCTAAAAGTTTCATTGAAAGCAGATGTTCTGTTCAGATTAATTGACAGATGGAACCAGACAACATATGAGACACTAAAAAAAATTCCAGAAAATTTACAGAGTATTAAAAACCAAGTAATTTTCAGTAAAATTCGTTTTTGTTTATTAAACAGTGTCAATGAATGATTAATTCCATATCAAAAGTTGTTGAACAAAAATTTTGAAAAATTGAAACCATAAAAATCAACGTGCTAAATAAGTAAACAAGAAATTTAAATATTAGTAAGTTAACACATACCCATGCCGAAAAAAGATATCGATCCCAGAAATACGAAGACGGACACAGTCAGATTGAACTTTCCTAAAAGTAAAGGTATTTTTTAGACACAGACATACTTTATAGTTATGGGCAAATAACTGCCCGTAACGAGGTAACAATAAAAGATTTAAAAAAAACAACTATTCAAGCGAGGTCATACAATGAAAAAAAAATAAGTAATACACGTAATAAAAACGTATACAGGGTGTCCCGTAAATGATGTGTCACACTTCTAGGGGGGATAGTAGACACCTAGACGAGTCAGAATCACATAGGACTTAGGGGTCCCAGACCCAATCCCAGGGAGTTAAAAATGGAGCGACACCCCCAAAAAATTATTGAAAAATTCAATTTCTAGAAGAACTACTATTGGTAAAAATGTAATTATGGTCTCAAATTTTGTGGTTTAATATGATCTTCAAAATTATCTTGACAGTTTTCAATTTAAAATTTTTTTTATTACGAAAAAAGTTAAAAAACAGCAAAAAAAAGGGAAAAATATGCCAAAACTTTATTTTGTTTTCCGAAATCCTTTCTTTTGATTTGATAATCTGAAAGAGCATAATTAATTAACCTTAAGTCCAAAGTTTCACGTAAATAGCATCAGTATTAAACGCTTCAGAGCCTGTTAAAGTTAGTTTTAGGCGTGCTAAATCGGCTTCCCAAAACGAATGTTCAGGGAGAATCTACAAGTTACGGATAGATGTCTGCCAACTTTCATGCCTCGCCCGATTTGGCGAGACAGGAGATGAGTATGAAAATATCTGAAATGCGCCAATTGAACAATTTGGCGGG
Organism: Tetragnatha montana; assembly: GCA_963680715.1. NCBI lineage: Eukaryota > Metazoa > Arthropoda > Arachnida > Araneae > Tetragnathidae > Tetragnatha > Tetragnatha montana. Next base: position 26,455,653 of record OY796682.1, read on the forward strand.
ATGAAAATTTCAAAAGTGTAAAATGTTGATTCTTAATTCTTATTATTTTTAGGAAACAAGAGATTAATTAATTTAATTTAAAAATTTTTTGAACATAAAGAACATAAACATGATTTTACTACTGATTTTTAGGAACTATCGATCTTAAAAATCAATAGTATGAATTGTTAGAAATTATCTGATAGTATCGATAGTTTTTTATTCAATCGATAGTTGTGTTGGTTTTAAAAATGTATCAATCATGCAAACAGCATTACTACTTATTGCGTTTGATGAGAAAAACTGTACATTTGATAACTTAGGTAAAAAAAACCCAGAAGAATCTATTATTTACAAACATGGTTCGTAAAATATTTTTTGTACATAGTTTTTGTGGTTATTTTCCATCATTATACCCCCGCTCTGGTATACGTCAGTCGGTGGATCCTCAATCGCTAGGTTCGTGATTTCGGGTTGCGATACAAGGGTGGTTCCTATTAATTAAAGAATGATATAATAAGCAAGTGGGTATGCAGGGTCTCCCCTCAACTTCCGATATAAGAAATTTGCAAAATAAAAGAATACAGGTTATTGAAAGTTATGACAAACCTAAGATATTGCTTATTGGACTGTGAGTGGATAGCCCCCATACACTTTGCTTATTCCCAATGACATTTCTCGATTAATAGAAACCAACCTTGTATCGCAATTCGAAATCACGAACCCACCGATCGAGGATCCGCCGACTGACCTATCCTAGTGCAGGGGTATAATGAAAAATAACGACAAAAACTAATTACAAAAAGTGTTCAAAGTTGGCATGGTGGTTCACTTTTTTTATGGGATGGGAATTATTTTGAAAAAAAAATTAGTAAATTAATTAATTTATTTAAATTTTTGCCTTCGATTTCAGACCGTCACAGAAGTCTAGAAGATAAATGTTTATTGAACTTAAAACAGAGACTTAAGAAAAAATAAGTTGTAACTATCCCTTTTGCTAAACAAACATTGCTTATTTTCTTAGGAAAAGGAACAATTTTTTATTGAGTGCCTGATTTGATAGCTTGAATACATTTACCTTTTAGACTTCTAGTGACGATCCGAAAACTAAGGCCAAACATCGCCAAGGAAGTTTGAACTATCTGAGCGTAGGTTGGCGAGGAATCTCGTATCGCAAATAATGTTGGGAAATTTGGCGAGCATCTATCCGTAACTTGTAGATTCTCCCTGAACGTTCGTTTTCCGAAGCCGTTTTTGCTCCCATAAAACTAACTTTAACAGGCTCTCAAGCGTTTAATACTGATGCTATTTACGTGAAACTTTGGACTTAAGGTTAATTAATTATGCTCTTTCAGATTATCAAATCAAAAGAAAGGATTTCGGAAAACAAAATAAAGTTTTGGCATATTTTCACATTTTTTTGCTGTTTTTTAACTTTTTTCGTAATAAAAAAATTTTAAATTGAAAACTGTCACGATAATTTTGAAGATCATATTAAACCACAAAATTTGAGACCATAATTACATTTTTACCAATAGTAGTTCTTATACAAATGGAATTTTTCAATACTTGTTTTGGGGTGTCGCTCCATTTTTAACTCCCAGGGATTGGGTCTGGGACCCCAAATCCTATGTGATTATGACTCGTCTAAGGTGTCTACTATGGTTTTATGCCCCCTAGAAGTGTGACACATCATTTACGGGACACCCTGTATAAAGATAAATAAAAAGTAGGAATGTATAAAAAAGTTAACACGAAAGTTACACGATTTTTATAGATTTTCTCCTTTTCCCCTTTTCCATTGTAATGCCTAATGCAACATAGATACCCTGATTGTAATACCCTCGTCACCAAGGCACCCTGATACGCCTATTTTAATTACAAGGAGTATAATTAGAAAAGAAATACGGCAAATGCAAAAATAAAATAGTTTACTCTATTCACGTATAAATACATTTCAACACAAAGTAGTTTGTCGCTTGAAACAAGTTAAAATTACTTACTGGAGCGTACTAACATTTTGGACGAGTTCAAGTAGTTCTGGCACCCAGCCCCGAGCCTTTCCCTTGAAGAGGATGATCCAGATGGATTGCTGGTTAATAACAATGCTATTCGTTCTTCATCAATCCTAGGCCTCTCATTAGGTATAGGCGGAAAGTTCCGTACGACATTTGATGCACCTATAAAATCGGAAAAGTTTATTCTACTTTCAGTTTTAATTCTTTTCACCTCTATGGTATTTTTTCTGCTTATGTTTTCCGTTTTTATACGTTATCGGTTTATTTTAATAAAGTTTTTATACTTAAAAATAGTATTTCCCTGAATCTTTATTTTTAGAAACTTTAGTTTCTACTGTATGAAATAATTGCCACTTTTCTTTAACGCTTATCTGTGTTTCGAAACGACTCTTCGCTACTGATCCAACACTATCTAGAAGTTTAGAAACTTATACAGTATAACATTTTGCTAACCTTCATCTCATTCAATGCGCTCAAAATTCTACTTGCATTAGAAACGTTTTTGTGTGATTTAGGGTCCTTTTACAGACTCACACGGTCCTCCAATGGTAACCGTACCTTAAGTTGAGAACCACATACCGACTTAAACTGTCTATAAAATCCACTATACTAGACAGCAACGTTAGTTGACTATGACGTCATTAACAAACAACGTAGTTCCCATCGGAGTGTTTGAATTTTGAGTGAAATGAAGAAAGTCAATTTAAAAATATGATTATTTTGTTTAACCCATGTACTATATTTATACCCATGTGCCTTTTTATCACGATTTGCGTACCGAAACTCCTCCTAGCAACCCAACAAGCTTTTTTTACCCATTTTCTCCTTCCGCATAGTGACTTACTGGGTTAATGAAACGTTGCTGTTGAGTATAAATATTCTTGCATGCGTTATTGTGTACATTAAATAAACATGATATAAGTCTGTTTTCTCACCTCCACTGTAAGGTGGTCCTCTGTTTGGGTTCTGAAAAAAAAATTAAATGAAATGTTTTTGCCCTAAACATTATTATATTTGAAACTTCTAAGAAAATACTTTTAAAAACTAAAAATTATGTTTGAAATGAACTGCTGAGTACAATATAAATTACTTTCATAAACAATTAAAAACTACCTATTATAAATTGATAATTAGGAGAGACCGGGGTTGATTGGCATTCGGGGCTAGTAGGCAAGGCATTCTGCTTTTATTTTTGGCCCCAAAGGAGCTAGAGCACTGGAATTTCGGTGGTGAGTACCTAAAGTACCATAAAGAACACTTTCAACCAAAATTTCAGTCTTTAGTTTTTCCCCCGATCTGGTGAACTCTTATATTGAATTAACGCATTACCTGGTGACAGTTTTCAAAAAAGGTTTTTCTGCGGTTCCATGCTTATATCATAACCGTAAGTTTCAAATGTTTGGGATTGTGTGGAACCCACTTTGTTTTGGATAACGCCGTGGGGTTAGTTGGCACTGTTTGGTACGGGATCAGTTGACATAGTTATTACAGCAACGACAAAATCAACCGTAGCTGTAAAAAAGTGTTCTGCTTTTTTAAAGAGCACGTTTACCAAGGAACGAAAGTGCAGTAAAAAGAGGAATTAAAATGTTATGTAGAGGGATCAAGAAGGGCAACAGGGTCTTTCGCGGATACGTTAAGTAAGAAAAACCTTAAAAAATACGGCATAATAATGCAAAGTAAAAAAGAAATATTTTCTCTTCAAAAATCACCGTGTTTTATCGAAGTATTAATATTAAACTTAGCGTTTGCCAGCTCTTCCCATAGGGTATGCCACAGGTAATTTTTTTGAACTAATTTTTAGGTTTGTGTTAACTCTTATTAAAATTATTAACCCGACGTATATTTTTAGACCAAAGGTTAACCTATCAACAGAATTGAATAGATTATATATAAGCACTACAGAAAAAGAGTTACTAATAAAAAAGCAAAAGCTATGCCAACTAACCTCGGTCTCCCCTGTGATCCGCAATATTATTAAACCATTCGATATATTAAACTACAATCTTTATGAAAAGAATTTTTCTTATATAGGTCACATAAATTTCTTTACAAGGAAAAGCCAATTTATTCATCACACATTTAATATTTAAATTTTACTAATAAATCCTCCCCCATTTTAAGATTCTTTTGGATATTATACTAGCGTTCATGGGAACACCTTCAGAAAAGGTCCGCTAGCCGCCATGTATATGTTACGGGCAATGTGATAAATCCGGGCATTATTAATAATGTTCGGGCAATGTGATAAATTAGAATGGAATTTATGAATGAAATTTATCACTTTGCCCGCCTCCACTTCGGGCATTATTAATAATGCCCGATTAATCACTTTGCCCATAACATATATATTTCGTTGTATTTATTTAGTAGTCGCCTTTATAACCGACAACCATTGAAATTTAATTGTTAATATTCTTATTAGATCCTAAAATAATAGTAGTTAGTAGAATATTGTTAGAGATCTAATAGTGCGATTATATCTCTAACAATATACTACTAATTACTGTTATTTTAGGATCTAATAATAATAACAACTATTAGATCTCAATGGTTGTCGGTCATAAATTGAGCAGTGGTTAAACATGGCGGCTAGCGGACCTTTTCTAAAGCTGTACCACGTTCATGAGAGATTAAAACTCTCATGAGGTACTTAGCGAAAGTTTTTTTTTTTTTTTTTTGAAAGTAAAGACAAGCAAAATTGTAAGAGCAAAGAATTGCGAGCCTAAAAATAAAAATAACATACTTGATCTACAACTCCCTCGCTGGTATCAAGCTCTTCAGAGGATGTGTCAGTTTCAGATCTGACCACATCATTTATGTCATCGAACTGCAAATGCGAGTATGGATAGTCGTAAAAACTCATTTTGAAGTCCCTTATAAATTGATAAAAAAAACCTGTATATTTAAAGGCGTCGAAGATTTTGTTGTTAATACTCCTTAAAAAGGGAACAGTTTCTGATGCCAAGATATTTTTCCAATATATATAAGCTTAAGTGTAGTCTTCTTCTAATAATAATTTAAAGTTGAAATATTTTCCTTATACTCTTCGACCGAACATTTTTTTTTTCAAAATACGCAATTATCAAACTTGTTTGAAATGCAATATGAAATTCGAGCGTATTTTGACAAAATAATAGAACGATTTCTAAGCTTTCAACTTCGTCATAACTCTATAGTTCAGACTACATTCAAACCGATATAGGGTGCAGTTAATCTGTTCATTCCTTGAAATTGAACTACGAACAAAACTACACCATTCAAAATTAAATCTTAAAATAATGTATTAATGAATTTTCTTTAAAAAGCATAATATACATTTTCTTCCTTTATATATGTCACATCATTTGTTACGTATTCAGGAGCTTTTCCCCCCTCAAAAATGAGTGTGAATGGGTTCCTTGCATTTACGCCAATTAGAAAAACTCGGCTCATAATCTGTCTAATAAAATCAAAAAAAGTAATGAATTCCTGTAAAATAAACCAAAATAAATGCCGTTAAGTTTTCATGTAAGTTTTAAGTAAGCTCGGCGCATAAAGAAACGAGAGAGTACAAAAGGAGTGTTTTAGGTAAATAAGAATGGCTCACACTCAATATTACAAGATTTTGCCTTAAATCCTATCCGCTTTGCGGATGGAGCTTGGATATTCCAAGTGGCATAAGACAACAACAACAACAAACCATGAAAGCTAAGTCTTTGTCGGATTTCATTTTGCAGAAATTTCCTAAAATCCCGTGTTTTGAGCAGATGGGAAGGATGCACATTTATACTTGGTCCCTAGTAGCACAGCTCATACCAAATATGTCAAGTTTACGTAACTTTAACTTGAAGTAAACAAAATTTGGCCATGCATGACAAAACTTGGACGAATCTTTAACGTTTTGCAGCATGGGGTGGGATTCGTAATGGATAATTGCGAGCGTTTACCTAACGACTGGAAATCCCATATTGAAAATAACATCCTTTTCGCAAACCAATCAAAGCTCTAGACATCTAAAGGAGTAGGATCTGTAAATATGTAAAAAAGGATTGAGAAGCAATTTCTTTAAAACCTAAACTACCTGTTTTCTTAAGGGGGCACATCACTTTCTGAATAATTGATTAGTTTACAATATGTAATTTATTATTAGATTATATTAGCTTAAATATAAATTTTAACACAGTAAAGTAAAGTGAGTTGATGATTAAAATTTTTTAAATACATAATTTTTTTTGGAATAGTTTGAATTTTTAATTCCAAAAGAAACGTAATTTTCAAGAGACATAGAATTTAATCGAAATCGTCCATTTAAAAAATTTAATTTCCAAACGACGGGAATTTTTAATTTCATAATTTTATAAGTCGTTTATAGCTTCTGTAATTGGATTAATTGTCACAAATATAAATTGAGATCGGAATAACATACAGAGAGCAATCGTGGAGATCATATCCTCCAAAGTGTTTCGAATTTTTGCTTCACATCATGGGACAAAACTTAAAACCACAACAAAAAGACACCGAATAAAATCCAAGAAATAATTAATTAATTAATTGTTATGAATATGAGGTGAGTGACTTAATTGCAAATAAAAAAAATCTTGAATATAGTCAAAAATACAAAAATAAACCATGCTAAAATACATTACTTGAAACTTACTTACTTTTTTGTCGTTCTATAGTTGCATCACTTAAAAAAATGTTTAGGTACCTAAAAAAATAAGCAAAAAAAAAATGTTCGTCTCTGAGTCACGTAATTTTTTGTAACTAAAACAATTTTAACTTATGCACCAAAATTTTATTTTCCTCTAATAAAAGCCAGGATTTTTGTTAAGCAACGGAAACTACAGGTTTTTTTTAAAGAATTTTAAAGTTTAGAAGATAATTTTCAATTTTCAAAAAGTTGAAATCAATATTTATACCCTTTTTCACTTGTTGAGTCAAAGTTGAGAAAACTTCTCTCTTTATATAGTTATTTTCCTTCTGTGAAGTTTCAAGATATACCTATGATCATGAACTATTATATCTAAAAAATATCGATCCCTAAACTTAGTGCTTGATGCTAATTTATCACATGCTCCAAAGAGCGCTGTACTATCTCAGCATAACCTCTCTACATGTATATAATTCAGAGCTCTCGCCTGAAAAAATTGTGAAACCACTTGCAAACCCCTGAATATAATACAAAAAAAACACCTAGAAAACAATACAAAATACTTTATTAAAATTCATGTTATTTTCAACAATGTAGTTCAAATATATATAGTACTTAAACAGTCATACACAAAATATAAAACCCTTATCACAGGCATAACACATTATTGATAAACAAGCGACTAGCACTTGAATAAAAGTCTAGAATTATAAATTAAATAAAGTCAACTGATGTTCAGATTCTTCCGAGTAACCCATAAAACTTCTAAAAAAAGAAAGAGGAAATTAAATGCAGTAATACATTATTACCGTAGAAAATTTAGTTAGTGTGGTTTATCATGACATTCTAAGAAAATCCTCACTTTATTTTAATTTTATGTTTCACTTTTAATACATATGTCGAAGGAAATAACTTATAATGTAATTTAACATTATGACGTATCTTCATGCAATTAATTTACAAAATGCAAATCAATCTTTAGGTATCAAAAATACGCCTAATAAACCTTCGTTCAATTACTAAGATATGTCAAGTTTACATTAATTGAAAGTAACTTTAAATTAAGGTCCAATTCATTTATACATCCCATTAGAAATCGAAAAGTTGTTTTGAGTGTCAAATACCAGAAATTCATATTGGGAATTATTATTGTTATGAATAAAACAGTACATTTTATTAGTTTAAATCATTTGGTGGGTACTTACGTATTATCCCGTCGACCGTTCAGCGGCCGGCTAATTCAGCGGCACAGTAATAGTAAAGTCAATGGGATTTGATAACGTTTTCGGATTAAGCGTCACAGTCGACGGGATAATACGTAAGTACCGAAATGAATTTGTCTAAACTTAAACAATTGTTTAAAGGATTTTAAGGAATCTTCACACTTCTAATTAATTTAGTTTTAGGAGATTCAAAAATTTACCCATGGTAAATCTATTGAATATTTGACACAATATGGATGTTAAATTTCTTAAAAATAATGACTTACAACTTTTTAAGAAGGCCTGCTGGTTTTGTAAAATTTCCTTTACATCTTCTTTGGCTTGTTTATCGGTAGATTTCCACCGCTTACTTCTGTTCCTAGTCTTCTTTGGACTAATCAAAGGAATTATATCGTCATCATATTCTTTAGGAAAAACGACAAACCAGGATCTGGCTTTCCTCAATATCACCGACGAGGTAGAAGATGCACGTTCCAACTGATGATTGAAATCTGTGAAATGGAATCAAAATTTAAAAGCAACCTAGCCGACTTTTTAATTTTGCACTATTCTATAATTCCCTTAATCATCCCGTTTGATCACTCCCTATAGTATATTTGGACACTGCATTAGTGCTCTTGTTATCCTTATTCTCTTAAAAAAACAAGGATGGTTGCTAAAATAAGTTTGACTAATATCTCGTAATGAGCATTTGAAAACTAAAAACAATAATTTTCGCAAACAGATGGTCACTTAGCCCTGGATTAATTCAAGAATATCTGAAGGAGATGCAGAAAAAACACCAAGTCTAAAACCAAACTAAGTTTTACCCTAGAGTTAATTTGAGTTAATAATTGAGCATATTAATAAAACCGAAGCAAGGAAAGAAAATAAGTTGACTTCTTACCAGAGAGTTTGCGTTTTTTAGTCCATTTTGATCTGATATAACTATCTTCTGTCTGTAAAACAACAAAAAATGTTAATGTCTTTGCAATACTATTGAAATTAAACTCATTTTAGAGTTTATTTTTTACATTAATGTTGCCTCAAATTCTGTCATCTACCTAATTAGATTCTATATAGCGTATCACTGTGAAAGAATTAACTTAATTTCATTCCAATTAAGATTTTGATCGATTTTATAGAGCTACAGAACTTTTAACACAACTATTAACTGTCAAGTTGAATTTGTTTCATAAAAAGTATAAGAACTATAAAACACATTTTGTTCAAGGGTCATTTTTACTCAGTAAATAATAAAATATTTGTTAAAAGTGTCGCTTGGCAGGCAACTTCAATAAGCCTGGGTTTTTCAATTTATATCGGGCTCAAGTAGAAGCAAACACAGGTTAAAGGAAAAATTTCAAAATAAATTAATATGAAATTTGATTTTCATTCAAACTCATTTAATAAGCTTAACTTGGATTGCAAAACAAAATACTATCATTCCCAGTAAAATTCCAGATTTTAAAAATAAGCACAGATAGATCAAAAATCAATTAATTTATAGTGAGAAATATTCAGGCATTATAACACAATAAATAGGTTTTCAATAGTTTAAGCAAACCAGAATTCTATGGAATAGAAGCAAAATTGACCTACTTGAGTCCATGCGTTTGATTTTGAACAGCGTTCCTGGATTGAATTGGATTCCTTATTATAATTTTCTATTTCCATTTAAATTGTCAAAAGTAGTTGTAAGGTATATAATTATTGATTTGATGCAATTTCAACTATAAACAAAAGCGGAAGATATGTTTGTCAAATCAACTTTATGTGATAAGAAAAAGTATTAAAACACAGACCGGAAAATATTATGTAACCAATCCAACATCCAAAAATATTAAAATTATTAATCCAAAGTTCCCATCGGAATTCAAGACGGATGACAGTTACACAGAATTATAAAAGTTAAACTGGATGTGGATTTTTTTTTTCTTTTCGAAATAAAATTAATTGAGGATTCGATTCCAAAAGTTGGTTTGTAAATTTTTGGGACTTGATATGAGATAAATCGAAAAATAAACATAGGGAGGATATGCTTTGTGATAGGGCCTCTAGTGGCGCACCAACTACTCATAAAACTCACGCCTCCCTTGTCTCGTCACGAGAGGCGGAGAAAAAAATCTCAATCCTCGAATCCTATAATATTCCACCGAGTTTGACACACAGAGTACTAGAACAGAGAGTCCACGGCCATAGGCCATAATGGAAATCGAAAATCATGACATCTTGTTACAGGTTGGGAGAATTGTGGCGCTGGGATCGCACTAAACTCACTAGCGTCTGGATCCAGTCTGAATCGTTCACCGGCTGCCTATTGGAGATCGAAAACACCTTTCTGCGCATGCGCTGAGTTCTAATTTGGCGAGAGATTTAAGCGGCCGGCATACGTTCCAGAATCTAGTGTGGCGCCCTCACATCAGTAACGCATTTGAAAATAGCCTCGTGGACTCTCTGTTAGGATATTTCTCTGTGGTTTGACAGTTTGAATGAAAACGTCACAGCCAATCACAGCTGCGACCACCAAATTGCACTGTCTACCCCTCTGTCAATCACAGACATTTGCAGTGCTGCCCTCTAACATAAGATGGCATTTGAAAAATGCGTTTTGGACCCTCTGTTTGGAGTTTTCTCTGTGGTCATTGTGCGTTAAACAAACTTGAAAATTGTAAATTTAGTGAGCATTAGTTTAAAAATATTGTTCATTGTCAACTATTGGGTATACAAATAAGTTTAAAATTTTGACAGAGTTATGAGAGAAAATGTATACTGTAATTTTGAAGAAAAACAGGTATCGGATGGGAAGAATATAAAGATAGTGATAGGAAATTAGATTAGGACGTGTGATTACTGCTTAGATATTTAACAATTTTATTTTGGATCTGTATTAAAGGATTTAAGTTGCTTAAGTAATCTCCTCCCCATATTATAAGACCATAGCTAATTAATGAGTTTATCCAGGAGTCATATAACTGTAATAAAAACCTATTACTAATAATATTTTTTAGATGATAGAATTTATATAGGATAAAACGTAGTTTTTTTGTTAGGTAATGAACGTGAGACTTCCATTTTAGGCTTGAGTTGAGATTTATGCCAAGATATTTTATGGTAAGAGTTTAAAAAATGCTCGTTTCTAGCATATAAAACACAACATTTATCTTAAAATATAGCTTTTCGTAATTTTTTAGATATAAAAAAATTTTTATTCGTTACATCTTTTATGTGTAGAACTTATTTTTAAAACATGCAGACCCAAAATGGCATTGATATTCTTCTACCAGTACAGAAAATCGAAATTCTTTTTAAAAATTTCGTTATAATTAGGAATTTTTATTTAAATGTTGAAGAAAGAAGTTTTTAATAAAACTTTTTCTCTCATATGTTAAAAAGAGGGAAGCAATGCAAACAGAATGCAACTTTTATAATTACTAAAATTTTCGATTTTCTGTACTGGTAAAAGAAAATTATAACCAATAAAGGTTTTTTTATCTAAAAAAATACAAATTGCTATTTTTAAGAGATATTTTGTGTTATGCAAGTTAGAAACGAGCATTTTTGTTGAAAAGCACTTTTAACATTGAAAAATCGGTGGATAAAGGAGGCATCTTCTCTTAATGTTTTACGCTTCAGATACAAACGTAATAAATCATTATCTGACACTGACCACTCAACCGACCATTACAAAATTTTTCATTTTGAAGGATATTAGTTGTATTAATATTTGTAATGAATTATTTACCAGATATATTGCTTAAAATGAGCTGAATATAGAGCTTTTTTTAAAGGGCAAATTTGTTTCTCAAAGCTTTTAGTTTAAAAGGTATTGATTTTTCAAGGGACTAAATCGCAGGATAGTATTCTTGTTTTGCTTTGCCATTGTATGGGCGTGCCTTCCGTTTCTCCACCCTATCTTTTAAAAACTATAATAAATTTTCAGTGAATAGTTGGATTTGGTCCAGTGAATATATGGTGTTTGTTCCTTACAACAGAAATGTTAAAGTTTCGCACTCATTGCTTTGGTTGGATCAAGATGTTTAGAAAAGAGACTTTCATGCAGAGTCATCCCAACGATAAAATGGAGTGGAATTTTCTTCGTATTTTTTTAACTCTTTTTGGATATTACATTTCGGAAGAAAATCCCAACTCATTTTCACTGCTCGAAACGATTAAGATTGTTTACTTTAAAGTAGCCAGGTTTATTTTTGACATTGTTTGCATATGTGCTTCATTAGTGTTGATTTATACTGTCTATGCTCCTTTGTCAAAATATCATTTCGTACACTCCATGGATGGTTTTCTAGTGTCGGCTCTGCACTTTTACATTGAAAAGCAAACCACGAAGATTGTAAAAAAAGTCAAAAACTTGGGTAGTTTGAAGCCGAAGAAAGAAGACAAGACATACAAGCTTTCCAGATTGTCTGTTTTTTTACTGCTTTTATTGATGGTACTGATTTTAAGTTACAATTTAGTTATCAGTATAATCGGACGCTTCCACATCAAATACTTAAAACGGTATACATTCGGAACAGTCGGTGACATCACACACGCAGGCTACCCTCTACTCGTTGAAATTCTTATTTTCGTCTTTTCTACTTTATTGCATGTTTGGTTCTTCATTGTTCCTAGCATGACATTCTCTATTTCTAGCATGGCCCTAATAGAATGTCGAGAGCACGTTAAACTCTTCAACGAAAACTTAGAGGAAAAGTTGAAGCACAACTTAGAGGGTGAAGACGCCACGTTCGTATCACGATCGATTCGAAAGATGACTGTAAATATTAAAGAGATCAACTCTCTCCTGTCTTTACCTATATTCTTTCTAATCGCTTTCTATATTTTTCACTCGTGTTACGTGGTCAGCTGGATCATAGCTCCCATGGACGATGGTCCTTTTCTTCATTGCATCGTGGCAAGAAACCTGTGTTTCTTTTGCCAGCTCGTGCTACTAGTCATCTTCGCAGACAGATTTCACCTAGAGATCTCGCACACTAAAAGCACTTTTCTAGAGTTAGCGGGCGAAAGAAGGCATCCGAGTGAAACTCTGTTGCTTCTTAAGCATTTGAAGCATTTCGAGTTGCAAACGTCTGTTGCTCCTTTGGGAATGTTTAAGTTGGAGAGAAGTTTTCTTCTCGTTGCTTTTGGAGTTATCGTGAGTTATGAAGTTATGATTTTTCAACTAACGATCGCCACTTGAACAGTTTAATGAAGCATGGCGACTTCTTTTCACCTAACAACCCTTCTATGGATTAAGTATTGAAAACTTTTTATCCTGTTTGTTTTGGTTGAATTCTCTTTTAAGCTGCTTCAGTGAAAGGTACTTAAAAATTCTTAGTAGTGAAACTTAAACCCATCCTCCCTTTTACCAAAAAAATGAAAGATACACTAAATGAAATGAGTTCTGGAGTAGTTTATCATAATCATGAAGATGCAAAATATATTCATACAGCCTAAACAATTTTATTTATTAATATAAATTTTCCGAATTCCATTGTGGACTGCTGTTATTGCGAAAGACATTTTTTGACTTCCACTTGGTGAAAGAATGTACCTATCCTATTGGCTATATTTAAAAAAAATTGTGGGAATTTTTTTTTACCCAGGTAGCACGGAAATATCACTTTATATAGCTTAAGTCATCGCTCTTCTGTTGATATAAAACACATTTAGAAGCAAACCTTTTATTGAATCCAATCCTAAAAAATCTATAAATATCGATAATTCTTCTTTTCAATGAAAGGAGGCAAAAGCTTTTGAGACAATATAATATACCTATAATATAACTACCTCCCATTAGCTCTCCGCAAATATTTTTTCATTAGAAAATGTTATGGATTTCTTATAAGTGGTGTTTCGTTGTTGTTGCGTTTCTTGGTAACGTTCTTCCCAATAGAATACGACCAAAATTATATGAAAACTTCCTCTTGGGTTTTATTTTCTTAATGAAGAATTGTTTGATGAAACTTCCTATGTTCCAATTTAAGGATAAAAACATATTTGAAGCTGGAAAACAGAGGAAAAGGTTTTGTTCAATGAATTATCCTAAAAACGGAGAGTGGAACTTTCTTCGAGTTATTTTAATGGCTACTGGATATTTGGTGCCAGACCCAAGTTCCAAACAATCAGTTGCTGAAAAAATCTCTATTGGAATATGTTATCTGAGCAAAGTCATTTTTTACGTTGTTTGCTTAATTTCTTCAGCTGCAAGTATGTTTATTTTCTTCGAGCCTAAGTCAAGTTACCATTTTGTCCACGTTTTCGACAGTTTGTTCATGTCGATTCTGCACTGTTGCCTTGAACGGCGAACCAAAGAGATTTTCAAGAAAGTGGAAGGTTTGAGTTTTGAATGTTTGGACAACATTGGAAATTTTAAAAGTATGCAAACGAAGATTGGAAATAGAATCCGATGTTCTGTCTTTTTATTATGCTTGTGTCTGATTTTAAACTTTAGCTTGTCTTTCATTTTTAATACTCTAAAAAATACCCATTACACCTACATGAGTCGGTATACATTCGGGGCCGTTCATAATATTACACAAACCAAGTACCCATTGATTATCAAAATTTATATTTTTTCTATGACACATGTTTGGATTTTTTGGTGTCATGCGGTACCCTGTTTGGCATTCTGTATCTCTATCATGGCTTTAAACAAAAACCATCAACTCGCTCAAAGCTTCAATGAAAGCTTTATTGTAAAACTAAGGCATGGCTTTAGCATGGAAGATTTAGGTGTAATAACTCAAGAAGCTCAGAAAATTGGCTCTAGAATCAATGAGACGAATAATCTCTTGTCTCCGATTATGTTCTTTTTCGTAGCTTTTCATGTTGCTCACACGTGTTATATGGTCAGTAAGTTTTTGTCACCGATGGACGAGAGTTCTCTATCCCTAATGATTTTATGTTTCCGACTTTTGAATTTCTTCTCCCAATTTGTGTTGCTTGTTCTGATGGCGGACAGGTTTCAGATTGAAGCTTCGAGAACCAAAAGCATTTTTCTCAAGTTCGTAGGAGAGAGGGGGGATTTCTGGGCTTCTCCATTGTCGTGCAAAGCATCGACGGTCATTTCGCTTTTGGAACAACTCGCACAGCAATCGTCTGTTGTTCCTTTGGGAATGTTCAGGTTGGAAAGAAGTTTCCTACTGGTCGCTTTTGGTGTTGTAGTGAGTTACGAAGTAATGATCATACAACTAACAATCTTTACTTGTTGAAACCTTTAAGAGGTTTACTAAATTTGACCCATTTTCTTTGGTCTTCATGTCTTCAAATAAGTTTTATTTTCTAACTTAAGGAGCTAATTTCTATAATTAATTTTTTTTATCTGTGGAATGGACGTGTAAAAAATATTTGAACTACAAAATATCCTTTTAGATCAGTGTTTCCCAACCTTTTTCGGTCCATGCCCCACTAAAGCCTTTCTAAATTTTCCATGCCCCCATGCCTTTTATTTTTTCGAAAATCCTTCTTGAAAAGTAAATAAACCCCTGGTGGTCCATGTCCCACCTGGGGGACAATTTGGTTGAAAATGCTCAAATTTCCCCCCTAGAAATTCATATTGCCCCCCCCCCGGTTAATTTCATCAATCAATAAACATTAAAGAAAATTGGACCAAATTAGGTCTTTCAATGTAAAAGGATTCTGTTAATATATATAGAATGAGGGAGTAAAAAAATGAAAACCTTTTAATAGTATTTAAAGTAACTTCCGCTTGCCTGTTTTGCCCGAGCACCGCTCGGGCACTCGCAAGAGTTACTTCTCTGATTATCCCGAACGGTGCTCGGGCAAGGTCCAACGGCGCTCCGTCTGTTGATTCTCGCTTTGTATGCTAAGTTTTTTCCAGATTTTTTCATGGTTTTAGTTTCTCTTTTTCTACATAGATGTCTCTACTTGTCCATAGGAGCCTTTTTTACTCTTATCAGTTTTAAAATCAACCGTGAAGGACAAATTGGTCAAGCATTCCTTTATGCTTTGGTTGGCCCTTCCTTTCTAAGAAAAAGGGGTCGGGGCAGCATGTTTCTACCCAGTTTCTTGCCATCATGGGGTGCAATTTCCACTGCAGCTGTTTTATTGCTCGAAAACCAGCTAGTACAAACATTCTTTTATTTTCAATATCCACAAACCGAGCCGAGCCACAACACTTGGATGTTGGAACGTTTTGCTTATTAAAATGAGATTGATAGGTTGAGATTGATATCTGATCACATAAAAGTGTATTTTTTGAATAAAACATAAAGAATTCACTTCATAAAACATTTTATTTACCATCCTTTCCTGTAAAATCTGCTTTCCGGTTGAAAACGATGTTCGGAAAAAAGCCAACTTTAAGTAAAAGTGCCGCATTTTCGCTAAGTTTTAAAACGGAAATATAATGTTAAATTCATAATTTATATGAGTTTTGATTATGTTTTTGGTTTGAGTTAATTAATCTAAGTTCGAATATTGTTTTGAAAAATATGCTTTTTTTAGACCTATTACGCCAAAATAAAGTAACAGTTAAGTGGTTAAGGGATGAGTCAAAAGTCCTTAAACTTATAAAAGCATCTACAATAACTACATCTCTCTTTTATAATAAGGTAAAATTATTCAACGTTTTACGCATGCTGTTTATGTACTGTGCATAGCGTTGAAAATTAACACGACAGACACTTTAAAAATTCACACAAAAAATTTATCTGGTTTACGATAAATGATTTGGTTCGGTTGCATGGATTTGGAACAGATTAGAGGAACTCTAAAAAGCATTTTAGGTATCATTTAAATCTCTGAAAATTGGGAAATGCTTTTTAGTTTTTACGAGTAAAAATATTGATTTTTTTTATTTATTTATGAAACTTGGACGAAAGATTATATTTTTTAAATTAGGTATATACATGGATAAAAAACTAGATATTATTTTCAGTATTATACAGTAAACTCCCGTTAGTACGCCGTTCAAGGGGATTTGTGAAAACGTCGCTATATGCGGAATTCCATAAAACACCGTTTCGGCGATATACTTAAAACCTGTAATACGTAATATTACCTAGAAGCTAGAAACCTTTTTAAGCAGGATTTTATCACTAAAATAGAAACGAAAGAACAATGTCTAAAAACAGAACAAACATTCGTACCTTTACATCTTTTATTGGTATATATCTACAATCTTTACACTTTGTACACACCGCAATCTCGTATTTTTAATTTTCTATCTGATTAAAAAAATTTCCATAAGGAGTTGCTTCTGTTTTTCTTTTCCATAATTCTGAACTTACACAACAGTGGACTGAACTGAACACTGAGCTATGGAATGCGGAAGTCGAATTGGAGGATCGAGAGGGGGAGAATTTCCAAGAAATTCAGGGAGGGGCGCAACGGGGGACCATTTGGAGAAAAAGGGGAGCGGTTAGGGGAAAAACCAGTTCTACCCCATTGTTCTACTCGCGTTTTCAACGGTTCTGTAAAGTCTGTCTGCCCTAGCAAGGCACGAGTGGCAAACCTAAAATCCGTACCCACAGCAGAGAAAGCAGTGGCGAGTGCAGGGTATCGGGTATCTAATAGAAGTGAGATAACCATCTTTATGGCTTTTTTAGTGCACTCGCCACTGTTTTTTCTGCTGTGGGTACTGATTTTAGGTTTGCCACTCGTGCCTTGCTAGGGCAGACAGACTTTAGCTCATACATTATTTGAAAGGAACTAGACGACGCGACGCAATAACCGGGATTTTTCTTCGGGGGACTGGAGAAAAACGTCGATATATGCTGGAAGTCGTAATAAGCGGGGGTGCTATAAGCGGATAGTTTTTTAATGATAAAAGGCCAATTGGTACCAGGGACCGGAGAAAAACGTCGTAATATGCGGGACGTCGCACTAAGCGGGGGCGTACTAACGAGAGTTTCCTGTATTTGAAATTCCTTTTAACAATATTTTAATTTTTACAATATTCAAGTTTCAATATTGTTTAGTAGTAGTAGTGTTCATCTGCAGATAATATTGTGTGATGTGCATAAGTCATATCATAAGCATACCTGCCAACTTTTACGGATTGTCCGTAAAATTTACGGATTTCTGTCTAGTTTTACGGTTGTACGGATGGATCAGAAAATTTTCCGGATTTTGCATTTCTTTCCACAAAACTATCCATGAAAATGCAAAACATTCGCAACCTAAACGATTTTCTCTAATTAATATCTTTTTACTTCAAAACCATCTCCTAATCCCTGTTCTTACGATTTTATCAATTTTTATTCTTTTATTGAGTGAAATTTAATTTTTTTTTGCAAATCTTTTTCGGATTCGTCCGCGAGTCTTGGCGCGTGCTCACCCGGTAAGTTTGCTTCCCCCGTGTTCCGATCGCAATGCGGAAAAAACAACTTTACCGAGATCGGACCTGTGGTGGTTCATCATCGCGTCTCCCTCAATTAGCATTGAGGCTTTTTAACGCGGAAATGTTTCTAATCGTAGCAACTCAAGCTTATTTAAATTCATCTGTATCACATGCTGCTGAAAATGTTGATGGAAATTTAGAAAAAAAATTATAAAAGCTATAATCATAACATTTGATCTGAAATTGATTCCAAACAGAAATTTAAATCAAATGGTTTGGGAAAAAGGGTGCAAGATATCCATGTAACCAAATTGGTTTGTAGTATTGGTTTGTTGGGGATAAGGGATAAGTCAGTTGGTTATCAGATAAGTACTATGCAATTGAAGTAAGCTGATTATAAGCTTGTAAAAATTTAACTTAACATATACTTAATAAATTTAAGCAAAGAAATTTCACAGTTTTTTTCAATTATGAGAAAATTTTAAATACTTAATAAAAATAATTTAGGTAATAATGCATCAATCTGTAATCTGTACCTTTTTTTTGTTTGAAGCAATTCAAATTGTAGTTTTGTAACTTTATGCAAAAAGTTTTACTGATGCGAATTTTCAAAAGTTGGCAGGTATGCATAAGTCATTTCAAAATATTTGTTATTTTACACATTTTATGTTTTGGCTGGAGTATTTTGAATTTTGTAAAGTTAAATTCGATGTAAAATGATTCACGTGTTGATTTCATTGCTGTGTGCTGTGAATAATAAACTGTTTAATTACCTAAAAAACAGTCTTATTTTATTATGGTTGTACCTAAATCCTTCCAATTTATTCCTTTTTATAAAAAGTATTTCTATTAAAAAATTTAAGTTCATAAATGTTTCTAATAAATAGAAATAAAACATTTAAACAATTATTCAATGCAAGCAATAACATATATATATATTCTAAACATTACATGGTGGTTCAGTCTTGATAACAATACTAAAAACTTGGAACTGGAGACTGGGAGCTACCGCCTCCTGCTCGCTATCGCTCACCAACCCCGTAAATTTCTCACTAAAACCCAGGTCACTAAACTTAACTCACTTTATAAAACAATAAAACCAATTAGCAGAAGAAACGTCACAGGTCATCTGCATAAATCTATAATAGACTCTTTTAAAAGTTTGAATGTTTTTTTACTCAAACTTAGCAATAATTTAATCAAAATGTTTTCCTTAAAAAATGTCCATTAACTAATAACTTACTGTTGTTAATCAACATTCTGAAAAAAATGTATACCAATTAATCTTTTTAATTCAATATGGTCGTACCTAGTAACACGTTACTATATCTAGTATTTTATCATTCATATTTTTGTTGCAACCCATACTTGTTAAATAATACCTTTTAAGCTATTGAAAATAATAAGAGACAAAACCAACATGACACTCAATGTTTACAATTAATTTCGATTATCAGACTAAAAATTTTAAGTTTCATACAAAATGTGTAAAATTTTTCTGATATATCATATCTGTAAGTTCTTAGAATACGTTCTCTTACCAGATATTATATATTTACAATTTGGAAAGTACTTTAAAGAACATTTTTAAAACGTGAAAAAAACTTGTTTCATCATGAAATATGGCGTCAATTGGTTGTTGTGATTGGATGTATAATAAGTTGTTTTTAGTATTTGCTTTGTAATTGCGACCTAAATCGTAATCTAAAAAAAAATGGAAGTATTTTAAGATTGAGAATTTTTTCAAAAAAATCATCCAACAGCTTACTGCAAATCATTGAAAGAATCAGGACATTTTGACACCAGAAATGTGTCATTCGGTTCAGCAAATAAAAACTTTTTGTTTGAAAAAAGAAAGAGATACTATTGAAATTTTTAAATAAGTGAACTAAAATATTGTATCAACTCTAAAACTACTTGGTAGAATTGAATAAAAATTGGTATTTTTCTTTATCATTATGTATTCATTAAGCATACAAAATTTCATGAAAATCCCCGAACCTAGGGTGTAAAATTGAATTTTAGCTCGATGTTTTCGCATTGAATAATGACCCAGCAGTATCACTAAATGTTGTTTATCTTTTCCGACGTATCGAACTTTTTATTCAGAGACATAACAATATCTTTTGAATTATTTTCTCTTGAAAATCAATTACCTTTTACAGTAGTATTGATTTTTATTGGACTTACCTCGAACTCTGAGAGAAGGAAAACAATTTTGTCCTAATCTTCTTAACTGAAAGACCTGGGTGTTTTATTTCTGAATAACTGCTGCTCTCCTTGTTGACAACGTTCCTTTCCTCTTTTTGTGTGTTATTGTTGGAAGACTAGCTAATCCTAATTTAATACAGATTTTCTTTTGTCTTAAGAAGATGGAAGTGAGCCCTAAACAAAAATCTGATGGAGAAAGAAACGGGAAGGAGTTTTATTTTAAGCTTATGCATCGGTCTCGATTATTTTCTAGGATTAATCAAAGTGAATCTCAGATGTTTGATGAATGGATACCTATAAAATATCTTTTCAATGCATACGGCGTTTTTACCCCAAATCAAAACTCGAATATGGTGCTACGGTGCATCTTACGAGCATACCAAGTATTTTGGGGGTCGATGCTACCTTATTACCTGCTGTCGATGATTTACAGTGCAATGAGCTATTCTGAAGTCTTCTTTCCTCACATAGCAGACGTTTTCTTGACAGCCGTTTTGTGGTTCTTCGTGACGCTCAAAATGAAAGCCATAGCTTCACACATGAAAGAGTTGAACGTGTTGACAAGAAACAGCGTCGTTCGGTATAAAAATATCAAACATATTTCCTGGATTTTTTGTGCCTGCACCTTGTTTTGGTCCCTATTCAATTCTCTAAGAATATTTGTGAAAGAGGAGATAATCGGCGTCTTGATTGTCAATTTTTCTTTCGGGTTCATAAAAAGGGAGTGGGACTCAACTGTTCCCACATTTTCAAACGTTTTCGTGAAAACAATAGTTTGCGGGGCCACTGCATCCTTTTACATGATACCACCTCTGTCCGCCGCTACCTATTACATATTTCACCTCCGAATTCAATTGCTGGTGCGGAGCTTTTCCCTTCGCCTTCAAAGTGCGCTGAAAGCAGCAGAACCTTTGCAATCCCTCAGTGGCTTCGTCACGGGACTGTCACAGGCCATGAGGGCAGTGAGAAAGATATATTCCATCCTCTCGCCCATAGCTCTCCTCCTGGCTTCGTTCTGTACCATGGGGCTCTGCTACAACCTGTCTAAGCTCATGTACAGCAATCCCTTCAAGGGCACCCAGAGCTTCGTCGCGGCGGTTGTTAACGTCGTTTTGTACGCCGCCTTGTTCGTCCTGCTCGTCATCGTCTCCGCGAAGACAGTCGAGGTCTTCGGTGACATGAAGACGAGAGTCTTGGAGTCGCCCTTAGCCCAGGTGGAGGGACTGAGCGACGACACGAAGACGGTGAAGATCAACCTGCTGACGACCATGCTGGACAACTTCCAGGCGGACATCTCTCCGTCTGCCATGGGGTTCTTCAAACTCGAAAGGAGCGTCATTTTGGTAACTTTTGGAGCCGTCATCACGTACGAGATGATGATTCTGCAAATGCTAGAAAAGCACGACAATACACACGGAAACTCTACATCTGATTTCAAAAGTTATAATTGACCAATTTATACTCCTGGCTCCTCGTATCCGGAGGACAGTTATTTTTTTCATTAAATATCCTTCCTTGAAAAGTTCACGTTTTAAATATGTAATTGTAGTATGAAAATACTATAGGGATTTATTGCTTTATCGGGTATATTTGATCTGTACCGAATGTAGATGGGGTTGGGGATGTTAAGAGAATGCAGTCGCAGTCCCACAAAGCTATTTCAGTAGGCGTCAAGTCATAATTATTGCTTGTTTGGTGCGAATTCATTAATTGTTGTAAAACACACACCAGCAATTAAACTTTCTTTTACAAACTATTTAAAATAGTATATTTAGCATCTTTTATAACATTATTCGTGATATCCTTCTCATTGTTAAAAAGTTATAATTATCTTATATCATAGGAAAGTCATTTAAAAATATTTGTTCTCTTACATTTTTTTTATGTTTTCGCTGGCAGTATTTTGAATTTTGTAACGATTCGTTGTAAAACTTATTGACGAGTTTATTTAAATGTTGTGTGCTTTGAACAATAAATTGTTTTAATGACCTAAAAAACTGTTGTGTTTTATTCTTGTTATGCCTAAATCCGTCTGATTTATTATTTTTTCCTAATAGATATTTCTATTTAAAGAATTGAAGTTCATGAATTACAGAGGTCTGTCTGCAACGAAAAAGCTGTTTAAATGTTTTTATCAAATTTCCATGTATTTTGGTGTAAATCCGAATAGTTTGATACCAAAAATGTGTTATACGGATCAGTAATTAATTTTTTCTGGTTAAAACCCTGGTTAAACCGTTCACCAAAACCTTTTTTTCAGAATAGAGAGATACTATTTAACTTTTTAAATAAATAAATTTACTGAAATAGTGTATCAATAAAACCTTTAATTAAACGGATTTTTTAGGTTACCTCCCCCAACACAGGGTTTATTGATTTGTTTTGTAAACTAAATAATAGCTAAGTAGTGGATAGCTATTGGTTTAATAAATATATTTTTAAAAAATCGCTTCTTAATAATAAACTAGAATACACACACAAGATGTCCTGTTAGTGTAGTGTGTTTTTAAAAAAGAAATAAGAGAAGTACAATTGTATTTTTAATTTGAAAATCTTGTTTTACAGTAAACCAATAATCAAATTTAGATCTTATATATTAAAATAATTTGGTTTTTCTTTCGGCCGGCCGCCAGGCCGCACCCCCGTTCCGATTTGGACAAACTCGGTCTTGATCGAAAGCTTTCCACCCCTACATGAGCCAATAATATAACACGTTCCTCTAAAACCTTCCATTTTTAAATTATACGTTTTTTTTTCGTTTTGCCCCCATGTTAACTCTATATGGGGAGGTTCCGTTCGGTCGCCCGCCAGCCCGAACCGCTGAACCGATTTGGACAAACTCGGTCTTGATCGAAAGATTTCCAACCCTAGATGAGCCAATAATATGTCACGTTCCTTCAAATCATTCATTTTTAAATTAGAAATTTATTTCAATTTGCCACATTGGTTTCAGTTAATATTTTTACCAACACAGGCAAACCGTCTTTTAAAAAGCGTGAAGAAAATCTACTTTGAAATGATCAAACTTCAATGTTTTGACGTTTTACTAGATTTATCGCAACAGGATACTATGGATGGGTTGAAAAATGTAAACAAAAACAAAGTCCTAGAGACTTCCGGTACAGAACCTCAACATAGTAGATGCATTTGGCAACTTGGCGAGGTTAAAAATATTATTTTTCTCTCTAACCCTTTGCTAATAAAATAATAATAATAAAAGAGTGAATGCAAGAAAAGGCTGATTACTGATTGAATAAAAAATAATACATTAAAAAATTAATACGAAAAGAGCAAAACGAATTTACGCGGTCGAAGTTGACTTCGAAACATAAACAAAGAACAAACAAGAATGAAAAGGATGCCAAAGCAATGCCAAGAATAACGCTAATGTGGTAACCCGGAAATAATATATTAGCACTGCCAGATGCAGAACGAAGCTAGTGAAACCCATCCATAGGCATATAGGATTTGTAAAAAAAATTACTGGTACAGGTTTATTACTTCTTTCCCTTCAGATGACGCATAAGAATAAATTTTTTGTGGTTGGAAAAACCTGTAATTTGATTTAAAATATTGAACAGTTTAGCGCTAACGATGCAGCATAAAAAAAGTAATAAATTGTAAAAAAATTTAACTGCGCTGCAAGCGTGTGGTAGTGACGAGCGAAGCTCGCATCAGCACCAAAGGCGCGTAATCTAGCTGGTAAGACGCGGCTTTGCCGGGTCAAACCAGCTAGTTTTAAATAATAAGTTTTCTGAAGCTGGAAAAGAATATCTGAAACCGAGATACACGGAATACGGAAGCAGCTTAGTTTGAAAAGGTTTTTAAGTGTATTTTTAAAACTTGAAATAAATTTGTTACATCACAAAATATGGCTGGAATTTCCAGCGTTGATTGGATGGACAATTATAATAAATAAGTTCTTTGGCAGGTATGTTTGCTATGTAATTGCAACCTTATCCGTAATATAATAAAACAGAAATATTTTAAAATTTGGAATTTTTTTTTAGAAATTCTAAAAGCTTCCTCAGAATCCTCAATAGAATCCGGACATTTTAAACAAAAATTTGTCATTCGGGGGGGGGATTAATAATTAAAAAATTTTCTGTGTGGAAAGGAAACCGTTCACCAAAATAGTTTTTATAAGGGGGAAAAGATCAGAAAAGGGAGAGACATTTCAAATTCTTAAAAGCTAAATGCAATTTTGTTTCAACTCTCAAAAATAACCTATAAATACTGTTGTGGATTTCTTGAAATTTGTTTACACACTTAAATTTGTCATGGACCGATGCCATTTCTAGTGAAACGGTTCAGAAACCTTTCCTTTTTTTTTCTGAACTCTACCTTCAATAAACTTCTATTCCACTCCACTGGTATAGTGTCTCATTTGGACAGTGACAGGAAAGGAAGTTGGACGAACCCCAAAAAAGGTTGTAAAAACTAGAGCCCTGCACGCGCTGGCTCTGAGCGCGGCTGGATCGTCTTTCCCCGTCAACGCGGATACTACCCGATTTGAGCAATTCAGATCGTTCCGATCTGGAAGAAAAAACCCGCGCTGAGGCTAGCGCGCCGCTCTGGAAGGAAATCGTCCGCGTTCAGATGAAATCGCCGATTTGGAATCAATGCGGGTGAAATGAGAAGGGGCTCGTTGCGTCGTATTTTGGATGTCAAGTGTGGTCCGCATCTTCTCGGAAGTGGTCCGTAACTTGTCGGGAGTGGTCCGCAACTTGTCAGGTGTGGTCCGCAACTTGTCAGGAGTGGTCCGCAACTTGTCAGGAGTGGTCCGCAACTTGTCGGGAGTGGTCCGCAACTTCTCGGGATTGGTCCGCAACTTCTCGGGATTGGTCCGCAGCTTCTTGGGAGTGGTCCGCAACTTCTCGGGAGTGGTCCGCAACTGCTCGGGAGTGGTCCGCAGCTTCTCGGGAGTGGTCCGCAACTGCTCGGGATTGGTTCGCAACTTCTCGGGAGAGGTCTACAACTTGTCCGGAGTGGTCCGCAACTGCTCGGGAGTGGTCAGCAGCTTCTTGGGAGTGGTCCGCAGCTTCTCGGGAATGGGCCGCAACTTCTCGGGATTGGTCCGCAGCTTCTTGGGAGAGGTCTACAACTTGTCCGGAGTGGTCCGCAACTTCTCGGGAGTGGTCCACAACTTCTCGAGAGTTGTCTGGATTGGTCCGCAACTTCTCGGGAGTGGTCCGCAACTGCTCGCGATTGGTCAGCAGCTTCTTGGGAGTGGTCTGCAACTTCTCGGGAGTGGTCCGCAACTGCTCGGGATTGGTCTGCAACTTCTCGGGAGTGGTCTACAACTTGTCCGGAGTGGTCCGCAACTTCTCGGGAGTGGTCCACAACTTCTCGAGAGTTGTCAGGATTGGTCCGCAACTTCTCGGGAGTGGTCCGCAACTGCTCGGGAGTGGTCAGCAGCTTCTTGGGAGTGGTCCGCAGCTTCTCGGGAGTGGTCCGCTACTTACCGGAAGTGGCCCGCAACTTTCCGGAAGTGACCCACAACGTACCGGAAGCGGCCCAGAACTTACTGGAAGTGGTCCGCAACTGGCCAGAAGTGGTCCTCAACTTCTCAGGAGTGGTCCGCAATTTGTCGGGAGTAGTCCCCAACTTACCGGAAGTTTCCGCAACTTTATGGGAATTGCGGACCACTTCCAGTAAGTTCCGGGTCACTTCCGGTACTTTGCGGGCCACTTCCGGAAAGTTGCGGACAACTCCCGACAAGTTGCGAACCACTCCCGACAAGACAAGTTGCGGATCACTCTCTACAAGTTGCGGACCTCTCTAGACAAGTTGCGGACCACTCCAGACAAGTGGCGGATCACTCCGGACAAGTTACGGACCACTCCGGACAAGTTACAGACCACTCCCAACAAGTTACGGACCACTCCCGACAAGTTGCGGACCACTCCCAACAAGTTACGGACCACTCCCGAGAAGTTACGGACCACTCCCGAGAAGCTGCGGACCACTCCCGAGAAGCTGCGGACCACTCCCGAGGAGTTGCGGACCACTCCCGACAAGTTGCGGACCACTCCGGACAAGTTACGGACCACTCCCGAGAAGCTGCGGACCACTCCCGAGAAGTTGCGGACCACTCCCGAGAAGCTGCGGACCACTCCCGAGGAGTTGCGGACCACTCCCGACAAGTTGCGGACCACTCCCGAAAAGTTGCGGACCACTCCCGACAAGTTGCGGACCACTCCCGACAAGTTGCGGACCACTCCCAAGAAGCTGCGGACCAATCCCGAGAAGTTCCGGACCACTCCCGACAAGTTGCTGACCACTCCCGAGAAGTTGCGGGCCAATCCCGAGCAGTTGCGGACCACTCCCGAGAAGTTGCGGACCACTCCCGAGAAGTTGCGGACCACTCCGGACAAGTTGTAGACCACTCCCGAGAAGTTGCGGACCAATCCCGAGCAGTTGCGGACCACTCCCGAGCAGTTGCGGACCACTCCCGAGAAGTTGCGGACCATTCCCGAGAAGTTGCGGACCACTCCCAAGAAGTTGCGGACCACTCCCGACAAGTTGCGGACCACTCCCGACAAGTTACGGAGCACTCCCGACAAGTTACGGAGCACTCCCGACAAGTTGCGGACCACTTCCGAGAAGATGCGGACCACTCTTGACATCCAAAATACGACGCAACGAGCCCCTTCTCATTTCACCCCCATTGATTCCAAATCGGCGATTTCATCTGAACGCGTTCGATTTGGGCCCAGCGCGGCGAGCTCGGGCCAGATCGCCGCGCTCAGGCCAGATCGGCGATTTCGTTCCAACGCGGACGATTTCCTTCCAGTGCGGCGCGCGCGGATTGTTTCTTCCAGATCGGAACGATTTGAATCACTCAAATCGGGTTGTATCCGCGTTGACGCGGAAAGACGATCCAGCCGCGCTCAGATCCAGCGCGTGCAGGGCTCTGATAAAAACATCCCCATCACTGTCCCCCCCCCTTCTTCAATCTGGCTTATCATCAACCCCTTTTTGGATGATAAACTAGGGTTGCCGTATTTGGTAGTTTTCAGCTAATATAAATTTGGTGAATCCCCGTTTAACCGCTTGCCTGTTTTGCCCGAGCACCGCTCGGGCACTCGCAAGAGGTACTTCTCTGATTATCCCGAACGGTGCTCGGGCAAGGTCCAACGGCGCTCCGTCTGTTGATTCTCGCTTTGTATGCTAAGTTTTTTCCAGATTTTTTCATGGTTTTAGTTTTTATTTTTCTACATAGATGTCTCTACTTGTCCATAGGAGTCTTTTTTACTCTTATCAGTTTTAAAATTAACCGTGAAGGACAAATTGGTCAAGCATTCCTTTATGCTTTGGTTGGCCCTTCCTTTCTAAGAAAAAGGGGTCGGGGCAGCATGTTTCTACACCAGTTTCTTGCCATCATGGGGTGCAATTTCCACTGCAGCTGTTTTATTGCTCGAAAACCAGCTAGTACAAACATTCTTTTATTTTCAATATCCACAAACCGAGCCGAGCCACAACACTTGGATGTTGGAACGTTTTGCTTATTAAAATGAGATTGATAGGTTGAGATTGATATCTGATCACATAAAAGTGTATTTTTTGAATAAAACATAAAGAATTCACTTCATAAAACATTTTATTTACCATCCTTTCCTGTAAAATCTGCTTTCCGGTTGAAAATGATGTTCGGAAAAAAACCAACTTTAAGTAAAAGTGCAGCATTTTCGCTAAGTTTTAAAACGGAAATATAATGTTAAATTCATTTTTTATATGAGTTTTGATTATGTTTTTGGTTTGAGTTAATTAATCTAAGTTCGAATATTGTTTTGAAAAATATGCTTTTTTTTAGACCTATTACGCCAAAATAAAGTAACAGTTAAGTGGTTAAAAATAGATCATTAAACTTTTTCACAAAAATATCACTATATTTTAACAGGTTTGGAGCTCGTAAAGCGCAGTGCACGTGGAAATATTACTTTCCGTTTTCGTGCGGTTTCAAAGAAAACGCGCAAAGTTCTTTTTTTTTTTTTTCAAAAGTATCTAAGCAAAATTGCTGTTTAAAAGAATATTTGTGAAATTTATATAATTATGTAAAATTCAATGCGAGTTCAAGAGATTCTCTTTATTATAACATGGGGAGCGTTAAAGGTATTGGTCACGTATTGGGTAAGAAGAGGTCTCTTAAGGGAAAAATCCTGTAAACAATATCCTATAAAGAGCATTTTGTAATAAAGATTGCAAAACTAAAAAAGTAATAATTTATTTAAAATACATCCAGCTCTGAATAAATGTGAAATGAAATTAATATTTTATCATGATTTTGGAGACCAATTCGAAATAGGATTTTATCGATCTATAGCAAATAGGAAGGTTAATAACTGCCGTTGAAACTAGAACCAAAAACTGAAGCCCAATATACGTTTTCGTGAAATTGTAGAAGTAGGCTTCACAATAATTTCTTTCACTGGGAGAATCGCTGACATTAATAGCTGCAAAGATGCAAACTTCTGAAATGAAAAAAATAAATATGTAGGAAAATCATCATATAAGTAAGTTAAAATAGAGATTAGAAGAAATAAGAAATATAATAATAACCTTATATGTATACATTTAACATAGTCATAACAACCATTTTATAAGAAAGGAATAAGCCCATTAAAATATGAATTTAAGGAATCTCACACTTTAAAATGAAGGAACTTATAAAATAATCTTGGACTAATAATAAATGATACTTTAAAAGATAAAAATTTAAAAGTAGCATACATATTTTGATTTTTGGAGTATTTGACAGTATAAGCCTAATTTGTTGGTTTTAGTTTAAATAGGTATAAAAATAATAATGTTTTTTTTTTTATCAAGATCACACCACCGCATGAACAAATGATGGGTGAAAGGCGTGAAAGGGGGGACTTTTGGTTCAATTTAATTATCTACCTGCTAATCATGTTTTGTACTACTACTAATAATATTCATATAGCCAAATTTTTATAGTTCATTCGGTTGTTTGCAATTTTTGGCTATATTTCTCATCTCTAGCAAACAAAACAGCTTAGCGATAACTTAACGGAGTTAAATGGGAGTTTTAATGTATATGGGAATGTAATTTTAATGTATTTGAGAAACACGTGTATCTAGAAAATTCTCACCTCGCAAGTACGTAATGCCAGCAACAGAAAAGAGTCGAACAGGTTTCCTCACCATTGCCATGATAGCTTACAAAAGGTGCGTCCCGCCCCTTAGCCTCAGCACAAATAAGGAATTCCCATTCCTGATGGGGGGTGAGCTATCCCTTTATGCATTTCCCAAGTCCCCCAACCTCCCAGAAAGATAAGAGAGCAAGTTTCAAACCAACTACTATTTTCGAAGACTACATTTCGTGCAGTTTCAAGCCATCCTAGCAGCGAGTCGTCCCAGTATCGCATCGGCAGGTGTATATTCGGACTAAACCGTCATCTACGAGTAATTCATCAATTTAAAAATCCAAGTAAGTTATACCATATGTTTTTTTTATCTCAATATTTCTTAAATTTAAAGAGTCTTGCCGATGTTAATCGATTTATTTTACTCTTCATAAAAGCATGTGTTTGATATCTTTTCAATGCAAAAAAGTCTTAGGCTCTTAGGACTACATTTATCTCTTCTATAGTTTTAAATGTCATGAGTTGAAAAAAATGCGCTGCATTTTTCATGGTAAAAAAAAGGTTTAGTTCTAAGTCCTGTATCTTCAATTTTTAACCTCAAATGTTATTCATGCTCCTACTTTTTTAAGACTAAACTATTTAAATATCTATGTGACTTTGTGGGTACCTGAAGTAAAATAGTACATTTTTATCTGGGAGAGAATTGATATGTAAACGAGCCTATTTTAAATCTCTTTATACAGGCAAAACTGTTGATTCAAATCAAATCTAGTGGATTACGATTGAATAGTCGTAATAGCAATGTCGTCGTCCATAGGCCCGCATGAGTACGGAGCACGTGGACCCCCAGTGAAAATGAAATTTCTGTCAACTATTATAAATTAAAAAAAAAATTTTTCACAAAATTGCACCTAATTCAGGTTGAGCTTTCATCCTTCCTTCTATTCAAAACGTTAAAAAAATATAACAGAAGTTTTTAAAAGGTTTCAAGGCTTAGCGACTTTTTCGCCCGCGCCGGCCGCTCTCTCGGCTATAGGCTTCCCAACCACACTTTCTTGTTATCCTGTTATTTTTCACGAGTTTTCAAAACGCGTTTTTTCTTCTTAAAATCGTTTAGTTTTCAGTGTTTTCAAGCAGTTTACATGGGCCCAGCCAGGTTTCATGTTAGGGGGGCACGGATACTTGGTATCCTGACATATGCGGTCAGCTTCCCCTGAGCCCCCTGATGTTTATGGTTATCTCCCGAAATGGGTGCAAGACTCGCTAAATGATTGCCGTATTTGGCGAGATAGCCAAGACTGAACTATTCCAATGTTTTTATCTGCACGCCCCCCCCCCTTGTGTCTCTCGTGGGAAAAGGTCTCCCCAATTCGATTCGGTTGAATAACTGTAGCATTACACAGAATAGCCTTTGACATCGACATCCTGTTGAAAAGGGTCACGCCTAATTACCATCCCATTTCTTGCAGTAGCATATCGGCCAACGATTTTTAACCACAAGTGTAAGGACTTCAATAGCCACGTGTTTACATTAAAAATTGAAACTAAACTATAATTACAGTATTATGGAAATATAACTTAATTTGTTTGTTAGATTTTATAAAAGTAAATTTTTTAGGTTCAAAATGATTGGCAGTAGACCAAATTTGTTTAAAATAAGAGAATTTCCTTTGAACGGTACTACATGAGGTAACTAAAATGAATTAATCTAGTACCGATTAAAAGAATGATTCATTTTATTGTAAAAATACAGATTTATTGATAGAATTTTTTGTTAGCTTTGAGACTATAAAACACATAGCGTAACAGTTTTGACCAGTCTCTGTCATGGATTTAATTTTTTTAAATCTACTTTACATTAAAAAAAACTTATTTTTTTGTATCCTAATAATTATAAAACATGAAACTTTATTGCCTATGTGACCTAATTACCACTATTACATAACACAGTTTATATCTTACAGATTGTCTCTTAAATGTTAAGCACCAGATAATTTTATTTTTCCAAAACGCCAAATTATAGGGGTGAAGAGAAATATAGTTTTTTCAGAGCAAAAACATGGAGTTCTAAATTTAAGAACACTTTCACACAGAGAAATGTTCTAACAAAGACAAACAACACAAACAAAGAGTGTATATGTGTACAAAAGAGTGCACTTAAACGAACCTATTTAAGTTTGTGTAGAGCGTTTGCAGTGTAGTCTGAACTTTAG
Organism: Tetragnatha montana; assembly: GCA_963680715.1. Taxonomy (NCBI): domain Eukaryota; kingdom Metazoa; phylum Arthropoda; class Arachnida; order Araneae; family Tetragnathidae; genus Tetragnatha; species Tetragnatha montana. The sequence continues at coordinate 26,487,325 of OY796682.1, forward strand.
AGTACAGATTTCAAAAATCCTTTATGTGCATCTTTAATTATTTATCTGCGCTTGTTCCTAAAAAGGGAAAATTCCTAATATGACATATTGATACTGTTCCTATTATGGGATATTGAGACTAACTTCTTTTGCAAATTATGTCTATTGATAATGATAGACTTATTTGTTTGCATAACTACCATTACGAATTAACAATTTTTAATGATATTCAGTACATTTAGCAGCTTGGTACTTCAAAAAAGGGACTTAGGGATCACAACATTAAAAAAAGCGACTTACTGAGGAAAAGGGACTGATTTTTAAAAGCTTGTTTCTGTGCATAAAGAAATGTACTTTATTTGGTATCCATTACACACACAAATACATCTAATAAAATTAAATAATAAATACTGAATTGCAACTTTAGCAGAAGCAGAAATTTTATTAGAAATTCTACTTAATTCAATTCAACTGTCTTGTAATTCAAACTGAGAGAATGAAACATAACACTACAAAAAAGCCTGCAAATGTACTAAAATTTTCATCATACCTAATTTTTAATTATTTTACACTTAAGAACCCTTTCATCATCTCAGTTTTTAAAATAAAATTTTTAAGTTTGCTTAATTAATTTTAGTTTACTTTTTTTTAAATAAAAGGGGGGAATCCCAACATTCTTAATATGTTACCGTACCCTATAAACTAAATAACGCAAAATTAGTACACACATAAAATAAAATTGTAAAAGATTTTTACAATTTACACTATTCACAAAACGTGTTTTTCGGGAGCTTTACTATCACCTAATCCCATTGAGATCCCATCATAAGTGTTTGCCATAAGTAAATAGGTAATACAAACTGTTTTTGATAATTTTTACAAATTTTTAAAAATCCCATTTTTTGAGAAATTTAAATTTTAAAAAAATTAAATGGTGACCTTATAATGCTACACATCATAGTAAAGCCTCACTCAAGTCTGCCTAAGTGTGGCCGCTTAAGGGCAATTAAAGATTTCCACACAAGTGCCATTTTTTTTTAAATTTTAAAGTTTAAAAAATATTTGAGGCAGGCCACTGAATTTTGATATCATTTCATAACTATGTATTGCTGCATTTTCAAAAATTAAGAAAATCTGAGACCAGTGTCATAATATGGAAATTTATTTCTGAGCCTTTTATGTGTATTGTATTTAATTGGTCCAATGTAGCTTTTTAGCACATTCCTAGGTATAATTTGCATCTTTAAGAACTTAATCTTAAAAAGTCACAAGTAATTATGTTCTCACTAACGAAAGGAGGGCATGGGGGGTCCTCTCCCAAAAATTTTGTGGGAACTAGACTAAAAAATAGGTTTTTAACTAGTTTTGGTACCTCTAGTACAAATTTAAAAATTTTCATGATTACATTTGAAATAAAAGGAACTTTAGGGACCAAAAGCTAAAAAAAGGGGGATAAAAATTGGATATTTAAAGGCTTTTTTCTGGAATTAAAAATTTCTACCAACGACTATTGGCTAAAGTTACTTTCACGAATATATTGGCCTAACTAAAGGTCAATGGTTTTATTTCATTTTCAATTTTTTATTTATTTTATGGTTTTATTTCTGATTTGCAGGATATTAATTTGGGTTAGCATGATCAGTGAAATTATTTAACTTTAATTTCAACTTAAAAATTCTATGTGGTTTGTAAAATTTTAGTAAGAAATTAATACATGAATAAATAAAGTTCCTTTTAAAAAGTATTTTACGGTCTAGAAAGAAATTCTTTGCTTTAAACAATCGATTTCCAATTTATTATATGCGAGGAATGGTTCATTACAAGTAATGCATCAATGAACATTAGTTGTAATACTTTCTTCAACACTTTTTATGGCGGTTCATAAGTACAATTGGTTCAGTTCGTGGGGAGAACAAAGAGCTTGTTGTAAAAAAATTTAGCAATGGTCGAAATGTGATTTTATCTGCCTTTCATAAAAGTTAAGAAATGCAATTTTTTCCGTTATCACAACAGTCTCCCCTTCGGGATTTATTTATTTGTCCTATTTAGTTTATTAACAGCATGGTTTGATATCACATGATGAAAGAAGGCTAAAATGATTTTTTCAGAATTTTTTTGATCAAAACTGATGTGGGAATTTTTTGAAATTTGACTCAAATCCTCAAAATGGCGGCACTTAAAAAATTGGTACGACTGCTAATAACATTAATAACTTTCTTATTTATCGTCTGATATATATATAGATAAGTTTGATGTCATTTTAAAGATAAAAATGCCAACTAAATGATAAAGTAAAAAAAAAACTCCACGGAAACAGTGGATCAACTATTAGAAAAACCCATGAAAAGAAATTATAGAGGGATTTTTTTCCATTTTCTTTAGGAATTTTTTAAAGGTAAAACCCCACCTTTCAATAGATAATTATAAGTAAATTGTAATTATAAGTAATTTTATTGGTTTTATTTTTAAATCATGAGCTTTAAAATTCATCCACGGTGTCAAGCATTTTAAAGCTATTTACAAATATACCTCATTACCCATCATGAAAAAATGCTATTCGAAAACAAAGGTTGGAAATACTCACCTAAGAACTACATAAAAATAATAACCAAGAACTAAATAAAAATGCTTGTATTTAGCCTTTGATTAATGGCCTATAATTAATCATATCTTATAAAATTTTTAATTCAAATTGATTGTGAAATTATTCAATCCTTTTATGTTCTAAAATATAAAAAAATAAAAAAATAAAAGCAAGAGTTAAATATAATTAAACAAGACCCGAATCACACAAATTGTTTTTAATTATTAAAGACAAATACAATTTAGAAAGGTTCAAATCAAATATTTATTTGCAATAATTCAGGAACTTAGGTGTTGTATTAAATCAATATTAATGTAATGGACAAGTAAGTAGGATCTATTTCAGGTATAACAATTCAAAATCTTTCGAAAGAATGCAAATATTGAATAAAAACTCTTCAATAAATAGTTATAAACATAGAAACAAAAGATTAAAATTTAGAATACAATTTAAAAGTTTTTCAATGTGAAAAATTTAATTTTTAGAATATTGAAGTGTTTTATTAAGAAATTAAGTTTAATTACAACATTTAAATTCATTATTTTTCATTCTGTATCTGAAGACTGATTTCATTTATGCAATGTAAAGGAAAATACATTTTGGGTACTCTTGGAGCATTATTTAATTTTTAGGAGACATTCGTACCTCTGATTAGAAAAATACCTGACGTTTTTTTAAAAAGTACTGATCTAAAATACTACGTCATACTCATGTTCGGCAACAAAGCAAAATTCTAAAAGCTGTAATTAACAGTTATTTAGTATATTTTTAGAAATGTAAAACACAAATTGCAATAGTTAATATATTTACAAGTAATCAATCTCTAGGTTACATACAGTTAAGAATTTCAACAAACATATTTTTATGGATTTCAGAACAACTTAACGCTTTTAATAAAACCTTTTCTATTTGAGATGTAAGTAAATAAATGCAATAACCCTAAAAAGTAAAATTTTCATATATAAATACTTTTTATACTGAACTTAAACACCTTGATATGCTGTTCAATATAAATGTTTTTTAGGCATTTAAAACAGTAATTATATGTAAAACACTTTACATTTCCTGTAGATATAAAAAAGCACCCAAACACACAAGAGAGAGACTAATGGTGGATGAAGACAATATACAAGCAAAACTTACTTTGCATTGAGGTGGTTTTTCTAAATCCACCAATATTTAAATAATTTGCATAATTCTACAATGTACAATTGAAGAATGTATTCTACAATTGAAGAATGTACTAAAAACAATCATTTCTAGCTCTGGAAAAAATCGAAATTGTTGCATTCATTTACTAACGTATCAAGAACAAAATTTCATTAAAAAGTTAAAATTCTTCTGAAATTCGGAAAACTGCGTTTATCAAAATAATTATTACGTATTTACACATACACAACTGAAAATCCTGTATTCCTAAAGTGTCAATATTATTTCATGAATTCTGTCTACTTTTCCAATAACATAATAACAGCGTTTCATTTTTGTTACCCAAAGACGAGTGTTGAACTATACCATGGAATGCAATAACTCTACGTTAATATTACAATAATTCAAAATGCAAAAAAATATAGATTAATTAAGGCTTTCAAAATGAGAAGACAAACTCGTAATAACAATAACATAGAACACAATTTTAGTCTAATTTCTGAAGGTATGACATAGCTGAGAGAAATTTTTTTACATCTCCGATTTCTTCATATTTATTCGTACATTTTTCAACTTTTTTGTCCAGTTCTATATAGCATTTTTTCCTCTTTTTCCCCTCCAAATTTAATTCTTTTCTAATTACTAGATGATTTGAAGCCTCGGCTTCAGCCTTTAAAACTAGAATTAGGTTTTTAATGTTCGGCTGGGGCCTCCCTAAGTACTTGTTGATTTTGTTGTTAAATCCTTCCACCGCGTTGTTTGTTCTGTGCCGCTTCCTATATACATTCCAAATCTTAATCGGAATGGCATCATTTTCCAGCCATTGATTAACAAAGTAATCAATGAACTGGTCTAACTTGGGGGTTGATGGCGCTTCCTCAGTGGCGGCTCGTCCATAGGAGCACAGGAGCACGTGAACACCCACAGAAAAAGTAGAACAAAAATCGAATATAAAGATAAATAAATATCAATGAAAATATATTCTAAATTTCTTTTTTATACTCAGAATTATGTTTCCCCCCCCCCCTTCCCTATTGAATAAGAAAAATTTACTACCGGAAACGCGAAAGAAATCGAAAAAAGAATGAACTCTTATTTTTTTTTCCTTTTTCGCACGTGTGAGCGTAAAAAAATTTGAGATTCCGAAGAAACCCGACTGCTTGCCGTGCCGGGGGAATTTTCAACTTACGGCCTCGCAATTTGGATTCCCGCTAGCACAGATTTTGTGTGCCGAGGCTTGCGTTTTTGAAGCTCAGCTTGTTTTTTTGTGGTCTGGATTGTTTCGGCTAATTAGAAAATGAGAAAAGCACTTTTTGAAAAGACAATTATAATCTTCATGTCAGCTATTTTTTAATAATTAATAATTATAAAAGGTTTTTGTTAGGTATAATGTTATGGATACGTATTATGACTTTCCCCTCAATGGTATTATAAAAAATGAAATGAATATATTCATAAGTGTTTGTTTATTTCCATTAAATGCATATTTTTTCAAAATAAAAGCGCATGCAGTGAAGAATTTAGGCATTTAAAACTACTCTCCTAAGAGAGATAATTTTTTTTATGCATTGGCCCAACATCCTTCTCTTTCTAGATCTTGTGTAAATTTTAAATTTTATAAAATGGGTGTGAACCCCCAGTTTATCAACTCACGAGCCGCCACTGCGCTTCCTCGTGTATAATTAGCCATCCATCCCCAATGTCTTCCGGCTTTAAAAAAGCTAAGGCGGAGCACATTTGTAAAGTTGATTTGATTTCTTCATTTGTCTTGTAATCCTTAACAAGACCAAGTTCTTGGATTTTACGCCATATGCATTTCCTAAAGTGGAAATAACAACCACTTATATCACACGTGGGAAACACGGATCTAATAGCAGAAATAACTGCCGACTCAAAATCCACATTGATCACCTCAGGATTCCACTGCGGGGAATGCATTTTATGGGGGGGCCTCCCCCATAAAAAATTTTTAAAAATTCGCGCCTCAAAGTAGTGTTTTAGCTCATTTTGAAACTCTTTGGGCCGAACACAACCGCTCCTTGTAAGCCACACAGTTTTCAAGGAAAATTATGTATTGTTTCTTTAACAAACAGTTTTTGAAAAAAAATTAACTAACTGAGAATTTAGGGTGGGGGGCAGCTGCCCCTCCCTGCACCCCCCCATGAGCAGTTATAGAAATTATCAACTACTTATGTGTTATTATCTATATTCTATGGGAAAAATAATGCTTAGGACCAAAATACAATTTGCGCAAGAAACCAGAGTTTTTAAAATGACATTTAAACTAGATTTTAACAGTAAATTGACATTCTTATATAGGCGAATAAACTGAGGTAAAAGTCTTTTTTTTTCATCAATTAGCAGAATGAAATGAAATAAATACTTCCTCCCGTTGGATGAGCATGAGTTTTCTCCATCCCTGTGAAATTTCTTTTCGTAACCCTCAAGATAAATAATTAACTTATAATTGTGAGATTGCTATTTTATTTTATTGTTTTCTCAAAACATAAAACTCGTTCAAAACATTTATCGTTGTTATGTTCATAAAAACTTCTTAGCTAAATGAAAGAAATCATAGAAATACTCTCAATTATCTTTAAGGGTCATGACTCAATTTGTGTAGTTAACTGGGTATTTACTTTGCGAAAAAATATTTTTCAAATTGCTGGTTAAATTTTTGTAAAATAGCATTTAGTCTGTGAGTTTTGACACTTTTTACAAAGATTGTTCTCACTGCTGAAGTTAAACCTTTTTATTTAGAATCTAGAATTTGTTTTCTCTGGTAATATTTAAACTGTTTGAGCTTTTCAAAAATGGTATTGGATTTTTTTTTTACTATATTAAAAAACCTGGGGGATGTCCAAATTAGCCTTATGTCCTTGGGGTAATTCTCGAACACCGAGGTTATTCCCGGAAACTCCACTTTTTACGCATTTTAATTGATTTTGTTATAAATTATTTTTATTCTAAAGGATTCATTATAAGGATTAGACCATTTCAGAAGAATATATTTATACTACCTGAAAAGGCGTTTCCTTAGAATTCATCACGTTTTTTTTTTTTTTAAGATTATTTTCAATGAAGAGACAGGCAACCCCTGTTCATTTTCAAATTACTGCTTATTCATCACACCAGCTTTCCTTTTAGTTCCAGAAGGATTCAAAAGGAATTCCTAAAGGATTCATTATAAGGATTAGACCATTTCAGAAGAATATATTTATACTACCTGAAAAGGCGTTTCCTTAGAATTCATCACGTTTTTTTTTTTTAAGATTATTTTCAATGAAGAGACAGGCAACCCCTGTTCATTTTCAAATTACTGCTTATTCATCACACCAGCTTTCCTTTTAGTTCCAGAAGAACTTACCGAGAAAGAATGAATATTGAATACGGTATCTGTACTTACAAAACAGTGGACTGAACACTGAGCTATGAAATGCGGTGTTTGAATTGTAGGAGAGGGGGGAGAATTTCCAAGAAATTCCCGTAGGGTTCTGATTTGTCACTTGAGGGCGCAACGGGGGGCATTCGGGGGAAAAGGGGAATGGTAGGAAAAACCAGTTCTACCATATCGTTCTACTCGCCTTGGTGCCTACTTTTATGAAAAAAAAGGTTGAAGAGACAGACTACATTATATTCCTAATTATTGGGGAGACAGTGATTTTTTCGGTTATACAATTCCTTTTTTAGGTACTTATCGCCTCAATAATTTTTCTTTCACATGCTTAGAATACAATATAATGTTAAAAACCCACACATTGGGAGTTCCGGAATCATTTTTTGCACTGTTGAACTTGGTTGTATGTTTCTTAAATATTGGTGCCTCTAAGAAGTCAAACCGTGATCCAGCTCGTTTCTTATAACGCTATATTTCAACACATTTAAGAGCACCATAACACGATGGCATAATACTTACTGTTTTAATTTTACAGATCAACATGCCTGCATTGATTGATAATTCCAGAGTACTGAGATGTGGAAGGTGTAGGAACATCGTAGCAAGTATGAATGATGCGACCATATTTAATAATGATGGCCGACCTTACTTCAGTCATGTGATGAATTGCCGTTTAGGACAGACCCAGAAATTGGAACTTCCTAATAATCCTCTAGGACACTTTATTAAAAAAGTGTACTGTAGAGAATGCAATTCGTGTTTGGGATATTTCCTTGATTACTCTCAAGATATCGTAGTTCAAAATACAATTGTAGGAATATATGACTTAAACGTGTGATGTAATTTATACTCTATGTTGTATAAAAACTTCGTTTTGTTTATTAATAAATGTTTGTTGTAACTTTTATGACTTCTATCCTTTTTAAATAATTACTTTTTATGAAGTGACAAATTTTATTTAGAAAATTTTCACTTTGTAGGAGCCCATCAGTAACGTAGTGGTTGTAATCTAGCTGTCACCCCTCCACAGGCCCGAGTTCTGTTTTCTTTCAGGATTGATAAAATGAGGATTAAATTAACATGGAAAACAAGGGGCTTTGTCTCAGCCAACTGTGACTATCATTCTCAGGTTCTGTAACAGCTCTGCTCATGTCCTCACGGGCCTTTAAAATCCTTGAAAAGTACTTGAATTTCATTTTTATTCTTAAGGGCCCTTTAAAGTACTTGAATTTAGTGCAATGTCCTTAAAAGTCTTGGAATTTTATTTGAAATATTTTAATTTTCAGTTTGAATGTAACAAAGTTCATTTTTTATTCAAATATAGTTCATAATCTGCAAGCTTTAGCATGGATGGGATTTTTTAAATTGCAGAACACGTGAAACAAGTGAAATATTGTTTGAAATTGTTAAATATATGAATGGTACTATAATGTAGTCTTCACTATAAGAAAGGTTTTTGAGAAAAGGTGTTTTCTGAAGTAGGGGTACTAAAGAGAAGTTTTGTTGCTCTTAAATGGCTTTTCTATCTTTCTATATTAGTCCTTGAAATATTTAAAATGAGCCTTGAAAAGTACTATTTTTTCCTTACAAAAGAGTGGGAACTATGCTCAAGTACCCCCTTTTTCGACCACTTTGAGAGCTTTAAACTCTCACTACGCGGGGGGGGGGGAGGACCTATTCAATAGAATATTATGAAATTGTGAACATTTGTTATGGTATCAAACATCAATTAATAGTTCTAGAGTTATTCAACGTCAAATTTGTATAAAAAGTGTTTCGAATATATTCCTTTAGTAAAATAAAGAGTTGAACTCAAAAAACTCTTCGTTTTCATGACGGTGGGGCCTGGGGTGCTAGGCATATGTCCCTGTTAGGTTGTTAGCCTGATCCCCAGTGTTTAGTTCCCAAGCACGCTGGCCCGGGAATTAAAACCCGGACCGTTGGCGTGCGTAGAAGAGCGATGCGCTACCACTACTCCACCGGGCGTAATAAAGGGTTGAACACTATTAATTAACGGACTTAAAAAACTAACAGAAAATTTTTCAGCAAAACTAATAGTAAAAACGTAATTTTTGAAAGCCATTCTTATGTATTTTTGAAGAATTCAACATACCTATGACGTAAACTACTAAAAGAGAGAAAAGACTTGAGCATTCAACAGTTTTCCAAAATGCGTAGAATCTCTTATGTGATTTACATGAGCTGAGCATACAGATGAGTTGAGAAATTATTGTAGCTATGCCCAATCCTCCTTGAAATTGATTTATGGTTGGAAAGAAACGACATTTTTTCTTATGGATAATTCCTACAAAATTAAAAAAACGCACATTAAAAGAGCTACTTTAAAAATTAGTAATTGAAATGCTGATTATAAACAAAAGAGGGAATTTTTCAATAAATAAAGATTTTCTTATTAGTTTTAGGTTAGTTACACGCATACCAAATTCATAAACCCGGCGTATATTTTTAGCCCACAGGTTTAGCTATCGACAGCTAGAGATGCAAAATTCCCGCAGTTTTTGAAACATGGGAAAAAACCCGGGAATTTTGGGGAATAAACCCGGAATTTTGGGGAATATTGGGAATTTTGAGGAAGTTTTGAATATAAACAAAGACGGCCATCTTTAGGCTTAAGGTTAAAATTTTCACTTCAAGAATTCTCGTAGCTAAGAGTTATTTCGTTATTTCAAACTATTTTTTCTCAAAACTTGTTATTTTTAACTTATTAGTGTCTGTAATTTTAACATTAGTTCAGGCGATTCAAATCGATCATAAAATCGAATCATTCATGTCCATGTGGGCACCAAACCATGACAAAAACAGAAAAAAAAATGTATGTAGATCGGTGATTTGGTATTTGTCAGATAATTATTTCAGTTGTTTAAATTTGAATATATTTTCTAAAGGTCACAACGCAGATTTTCCCTGTTTATGATATGAAGTTCAAAATAAATTTTAGTCATTATATTAAGCATAATTTTGATATTTTACTACTCGTGTCTTAAAATTTGCTAACTCCCGGGAATTTATAATACTCCACATTGAAGAGAAAATCAACATAAACACGATTTCTTAAGCGAGTTCAGATGTTTTTTCCTTCTCCCGTGTCAAAATTCAAAATTCCCGAAAACTCCCGGAAATTTTCAAAATTCCCTTCCCCCAAAAAACTCGGTTTATTCCCGGGTTTAAACCGGGTTTTTTCCAGCCTTTGCAACACTATCGACAGCATGGAACAAATTATCTTTTAAAGTATTACAGAAAAAGAGTTATGCATCAAAAAGAAAAAATTATGCCAAAACCAGGTCTCGCCTATTAACAAAATTTCACACCACAATTTTAAAAGGTGCAAAAATTACTTATTATTGTCAAATTTAAAGACGAAAAGGAGTTTCATAAAGTGAGAAAATTTCCATTTTCGTAACAAGTTAGTCAAGTGCATCTCGTTGCCACCTCACATCAGGCACAGGACAGGTCTTATATCGAATTTACAGCACCGCAGCGGCGGTCAAGTTTTGACTTTAGCATGTGTGCTGCCATCTAGTCAAAATGAATTAATTCAGCAGTATTTGCGAAAGGATTTTTTTTCTTATCAGGATCAGTTAATTGCTATTTGTGGATATACAGTAGGGTGAATGAAAATTATTATTTTTTTCGAAATCTCAAGTAACTGGAGTGGCAAAAGTTGTGTATTGGTATACCAATTAGTCGTGTATAAAATTTGGGGACATTTTTGTGTCGATCATATCTTGTTTAAATATTTCCTAAAAATGCTCAGAAGAAAAATAGCTCGTATAGCTTTTCCCTACTCTATAGCCACTGTTATAATTTGAAACAGTTAAAGTATTAGTTAACCACGCAACGCGTAATATAGTGAGAAAATAGTTCAAAATAAGGTCGAACACGGAAAAAATTAAAAAAAAAAAGATTTTTCATAAGTTTTAAATTCTAGCGAATGGATTTACTGACAGAAAAAAAGTCCATATGATGAACGGAAGGGTGTTTTTTTTTTCCAAGATGGTGGACAGTACTAAAATTAAAACCAGAATATTGTTCAAATTTTGAAGTAAAATGCAATAATGGGTTATTTTTTAATATGAAACTTATTTTTAGGTTGTATCAGCTTCTCTTGTGTATATCTATGCATATTTTAAAGCCGATTTTTTTTTCGAATCTACCGTAACAGGATTTTTTTTATTCAAACTAAATTTTATACTATGTTTGATATGGAGTCATCCAGAATGGGGCAGAAACAAAAGCGAGCAACGGGAAACGAAGACCAAAGGTGGGAAACCACGGCAGGCCGCTTTTCCTTCTGTTGTCGGCATCAGGTCTATTAATAGTTCAGCCCCTTCCCGGCTTTCTCCTCTTTTTCCGCGGTGCTGTAAATCCGCCTTCACAGCCTATCATCCCTCTGCGGTCGATAAAATGAGGGCCAAGTTAATTTGGGGAAACATGGGGATTTGCCTCAGCTGACTGTTAGTATGTAGGTTATACAGGAGTTTGTAACGTCTACAGACTTTGGTACTCCTTCATGTATCCATTCTAGTTTTTCTTAACATTTAACACTAACATGCAAGTTATTTAAGAACGAATTGTGTTTCAAAACATTTTTAAAACTCTTAATAGAGTATAATATGTCTTACTTAAAGTTTAATTGAAAAAAAAGTATATAAATTCAAACTCACCCATATAGAGCATACAAACAGATCCACCGAGGAGTACAAAAAGCACTGGAATCAACAACCCTTAATTGAAAATAAAAAAAAATTACAACCACATACGAAAAAATTTATGATAAACGTGAAGTTTTTTATAATTAAAATAACTTTACAATTACATACAATTACAATACATTTATTCAGAGTACCGTCAATTTCAACTAGGGGTTATACTACCTCCCATGCCCTCTTATAAAAAAAACCCTATCGTCGTCAGGGGTGCTTTCCTAACCCCCTATTCCTATGTGATTCTGAATCGCCTATGTGTACCCTACCTCTCCTAGTAGTTTGTCACATTATTGTTATACCCTGTATATTTCCAAAATAGTTTCTAGGCACCCAATAATGGGGAAAAAATTGTCTACGGCTTCATGAAATTTGTCATTTAACAACTAAAAATCTGTAGGTCTTACATATTTGATACAAGAAAGGGGTACTCACAAGAATTTGTGATACACTCGGCAAACCTAGTGTACTCCTGCCAGCATGTTTTAGAGACCACCCGCGCTTCCGGTTCTTTTACGCATGATGGTTCCTTCACAGTTGACTCCTTCGGAATATTCGAGGACCCCTGTTGTCTTTTTGGAATCGGAATAATTTTGTCCATGTCGCGCACTGAAATGAACTCAGCTACTTCTGGAGGTGAGATCCAAGGATTAGCTGCAATCGAGATTTAAGATTACAGTATACGAATGATATTTTCCTCGTTATTTGAAAGGGGTAACGAAATCATACTAGACTTTAAGATTAGACACACTAAAGGGTTTAGATGAGATTAGGTGTACAAGGATTAGATTAGATAACAATATCATTTTATTTTCTGAAGAAACAGGCACCTCGATTTGGGTTCGGATTAAATTAGACGATTTAAAAACTAACAGTTTTCATATGTTAGAAGTTATTGAATGCTTCAGTGTATTTAGGTTCTATGATAACTTAAAAACTACAAAGATTTTTTTCCGAAAAGTATTTTTGTAACTTTACTGGTGTCATTAGTATAGGTTTAGGTATAAACACTAACGTTTACTTTTAAATGATATTTATATATTGAAGTTTTGTTAAATTAAACAATTTTCAGTCTGTTTTCACCAAATATTCCGTTCTAGATCTTCCGTTTTTCTTCCGTCAACCGTGCCGCTGAATCCGAAAACGTTATCAAAGCCCATTGATTGTTCTATATTCGTGCCGCTAAATTTGAAGGTCGCTGAACGGTCGACGGGATAATACGTAAGTACCCTAAAACATACTAAAAAAACAAATACATACGTAGGTTAATATTTACCTCTTGACAGTTTTCTTTCCCGTGCAGCGCTGGTCTCTAAAAAACATTTTTTTGTATTATTTTATATTCACTTTTTGATTTTTTTAATTTTGTAAGACTTTTTAAAATACAAAAGAGAAATTAAAGGAAATTTCAAGTTAATATACAAGTTTCTATGCATAACAAATCTAAAATTTCCAAAATTTGTCGCTTAAGGCGCATCATGAAAAGGTTTTAAAGATACGAAAATATACTGTCCATTTTTTAAGAAAAAAGTTTATGAAACGATCCAATTTTTTTAAAGTTTATTTCAAGTGAATAGGTTTCAAATTTTGACTAATTATAAATGAAAACTTAAAATTGAAATTAAGTTACCCTATAATACGCCTGAAATAACTATTTTGATAACATAAAACATTAATATTTAAAAAATGGGTAAAATTAAGTCAAAGAAAAATATAAAATTACCTGGATATTGGGACGATTCGATATTGAATTTCTATGAATGACTGGTTCTAATGAGAGAGAATTCCTTCTATTAAATCTAACAATAGAACCTTCCGCAGTGAGTTCTTGAAAAGCTGCGAAATATTCGAGATTATCAATATTCATGGTTACTACTTAAAAGTTATTAAACATAAAAGCTCTTTAGCTCTTTAAAATCACGATACAAAAACAAATTGCTGATCAAAGATTCAAAATATTTAGCGTTAAGTTACGGAGAAGTAAAAGAGTCACTTCACTTTAACTCATCTATTATGCTAAACACACAGAGTACTAGAACACAGAGAATCCACGGTCATAGGCGGTAATGGAAATCGAAAAAGCATGGAATGTTGTATAAGTTAGGGGCTATTTTGGCGCTGGGATCACCTCACGTCTCAAGAGGCGGAGAAAAAACTTGATCCTCCGATAGCCCTCTGAAAGGACAGATTGAATGAACACGTCCCAGCCAATCACAGCTTTGACTACCAAAATGTACTGCCTAACTCTCTGTTAATCATTGAGTTTCCCGTGCTGCCCTCTACCTTGTACGGTAATTTGAAAATAGCCTTGTGGGCCCTCTGTTAGGATATTTCCCTGAGGCTTAACTGAAATAACAGAATCAAGTGAAACTAAGCCTCTGGGAAAATTAATTATACAGAGATTAAAAAAAAACTTTTCAAAATATTCTGAGGTATTTTAGACTAACCTTATACTTAAATGTGCGCTAATGAGCTAATTTCGAATAAAACTAGCATTATCATCCATCACACATGCAAGTTAGGTTTTTTAATAGTATGTTGAGACTTGAGATTTAAAGAAAAGAGTTAATGAAGTTTTTTTGTAAGCGAGAAACTGCAGTAGGACCCGCAATTTTCCTCCCTCAAAGAGTACAATTGTTTAAGGTCTTTTTGCTAAATATTTCTAAGACCTTTGAATGAGTTGAAATGACTTTTGAGGGGTATAATTTATGTTATTAATTTTGTATAAGGGTTTATCATTTTGGATAACTATGGAGCTATCGCTCATCAACCCCCGTAAACTTTTGGATGGATCCTCAGAAATTCCAGCTCACTGAACTTAACTCACTTCATAAAACGTATTAACAAAAAATAAGCAGAAGAAACGTAAAAATACCTTTGAAAAAAAAATTTTCATAATAAAATATGGAATCGTGGTTGCATGTTGGACAATGCATCATGATTTGTAACTGCGACCATATCCGTAATCTAAGAAAATGGAAATATTTTAAAATTTAGACTTTTTTTTTTAGAAATTATGTCATACTGCATATCTTCAAAGGAATCCAAACAGTTTGATACCAAAAATGTGTTATACCGATCAGTGATTAAAAAGTTTTTCTCTGGAAACGGTTCACCAAAAACTTTTTTTAGAATAGATTCTTTTTTAACCTAGCATTTAAAAATAGCTATATTGCCTGTTACTTATTTGAACTTAATTCTATTAAATTTAAATAATTGCACTCAAAAAGTATTTCCTTCATTAATCGAGTGATAATTTGTTTATTAGAAGTTGCATATTTTGGAAATTTTTGGGAACCATCCTACGATCTTGTATGCTTGCTAAATAATATTTTAATCGTCAACTTTTCACCACTAAAATTGAAACTATTACATAGATAAGATTATTTTAGAAACTAAAAATTAAAATATATTTACCCAAGTTGAGAATACGTGTAAAACCTTAACATTAAAAAATAAATAAATAGCCTTATCTTAAATTAATGTGTCTAATCCAGTCAGAATAGTAATATTATTGGATCTTTCTAAGTCCGTTTGAATTTGTGGTCCTGTATCATAAAACCTGAAACCAACCTTTTAAATCTTGCCACGCATTATATCAGTCCCAATTCAAATACATTTATTGACCTCTTTCCCATTTTTAAATTTTTGAAATATGTGTAGTTGAAGACTTCGTTAGAAAAACATCTAAATCGGGTGCAAACAAGACAAATTACTGTAGGGCTGCTGTATTAGGGCCAATTTTTAGCAAAGAGAAAAGTATTTGATTTTCTCCGATAAACTAAAAACGGAACCCAACATAACTTATGTTTCATTTCAAGAATCGATTTCCAGGTTGCCCTTTTCATGGAGACTCTTCCAGTTTTAATTTAAGAATTTTCAAATCCGTTTTGAGACGGGTCAGTCCACCGGATCCTCGGTTTTTCCCTTTTTCGGGCTAACATCGGTTTGGCTTCGAAGATTCTCTTGGTGGCTCTTTCATCGTTCATCCTGATAAGTGCCCTGCCCATTTCAATCTTTGAATATAAATGTATTTTATTATATCTAACTCTTAGTATATCTTATAGATTTCTGAATCAATTGAACCCTAGAAACATTAAATAATTTAAACAAGCTCTTCTATGATTTCTTATAATTGTTATTTCAAGTACTCCGAGCCTTTGTGTTTACCAATATTACCTTTCCGAAACTGTGATTTTCGTCATCTAATAACAAGTAATATTAACTTCCTTTTTCGATTCATTTTCGGGACATACCAAGGTAAAATAGATTCTACAATACCTGAAACTAAACTTTGAAACAGTAATCAGAAAGACAAAAAGCTGTAAAAAGGCTTTATTTAAAAAGATACGGCAAGTATAGTTAAATCAAAAGCTAAAAAAACTCTCATGATCTTTCAGCCGATATACAACACCACTTGGATCTGTAGGCCGATGGTGCGTGAAGAAATATTACGAGTGCAATAATTGGCATCTGAAACCAAGTGTTCCAATATGCAAAGTCATAGAAATTAGTTACGCAAACTTCCGGGAGGCTTTGCAATTGCAAAAAGAAGATAGAAGCCAGTTCTGAAAAAGAGTTTCAACCAAATTTAGGGCCGTATTCAGAAAAAAAGGCTCGTATTCAGATCTCCGTAAACGGCGAAACCGTATACCATTCAATACAAATTCGGCTGATTCGCGCAAGGGGGGTTTTGCCGTTTACGGAGATTTGAATACGGCCATTAAACACGTAGAAGAAACGATACGGAAACTCGAGATTTGACACGAAAGGTCTAGAGCAGGCGTTTCTTTCTCTCAAGTGCTGCTGGCACCTGCCTAAACAAGTAATTATACACTGATAATACAAAATCATTTTAACACTAGATATCCATTACTTTCGTAATATATTAATGTCCGAGTACTTTTTTTGTAATTAATAGCTGTTCTAGATTTTTTGGAACTATTTAACGGACTACCAAAAGTGTAAAAGCAATCCGCACACGATTCGAATCTCTGAACAAAATGGCGGACGAGAGCCCCGGAGTTCCCGTTTGAAAGCTCTCGTGTCGGGAGCTTTTTCAGTTTCCGTATCGTTCTCATTACTGCAAAATGCATTTGAGCCGTTAAGAGGAAAATGTGCGTGTATAACTCATTTAACACTTTCAGTCCGGCCGCCTTAAGTTATTAACAAGATTTAATAGACATTTCGGGCGGTCTAGGATAGAAAGGGGTAAAGGCAACTACTAATGTGCTCAGGATAAAAGTGGCATAGGTCCAAAAATACAAAATTTGAGATTAGTGTGGATTTGAATGTCTTTTATTATTGTGGTCGTCGCCTAAGTCAAAATTTCAATAAGCGGCTCATAAGAGCTGCCCAAAAAATACCTTCTACATAGGAACACCACAAGCACCGATATCGAAAACCTTCAATTATTCGAAAGTACGTTCATTGGACTTTTACCACTTTTGTTCTAACCAGCTCCGTATAGGGAATTTATGATTTCTGGGCCAAACTAGATGTTTACCCTCCGTTTAGTTCTGCATGTTGCGTATACAGAACTTAAGAGTAAACCACTTTCCTCCTGAATATACTTGTACAACTTATAACCTGGGAACCTTGAACCAAAAAAATACGAAAATTTTAATCGGGCCACTTTTATTTATCAGAGGAGAATGATATGGTTTTGGTTCAGGGTTTGATGGTACACGGTCCCTATAGGAGCATACTCTTCCAACAGAGAAGAACGCCTTTTAATAATGTATTTAACCAAATTTAAATTTTGAAAAACTACAACTCCCATAAAGAAAATGAAAAACTGAATTACTAGACACAGAAAATCTATTCAAAAACGGTAAATTATTTCGATGCAGTTTCGAACCTGTTCAACCGAAGATTGGGGAAATCGAGGGTATAGTACTGTATACCCACAACTTAGTATGAAATTAAACTCATTGGATATAAATTATTAAATTTTAAAAAATGTACCGATAAATATGCTATCCTTAGTTTCTTTAAATTTGTAAAATTGCTGTGAGAGCCAATATATCACAAGGAGTTCATTTAGGTTTTTACGTATTATCCTGTCAATCGCGCCGCTGAATCCGAAACTGTTATCAAAGCCCATTTACTGTTCTACAGCTGTGCTGCTGAATTTGATAGTCTGAATGGTCGTCAGGATAATACGCAAGTACCTTTATTTATTTAACAAACAAAACCCGTATAAAGGAAAGGTTCTTGCATATTATTCCGTCAGTTTCATCTTCACAGTTAATGGACTTCGGCTATGAATTTTCGTTTTCAACAGCATGGTCGACGGGACAAAACGGAAGTACCAAAGAAACCATAAACATGCTTACCTAGAAAATAAATAATGGAATATCCTAGACACATGACCCCCTCTAAGCATTGAAGTATGTTTATTATTAATGGGTATGCTGATGTGAACCTGCGGACTACAATATGCAACATACGGGCAATAGATGCGATTAAACTTGTGAGGCCTAAGAACACAAAAATGATGGGAATCGTGTCCGTTGAGGGACAAATTTTCATGTATTTCACTCCTGAAAACAAATTCATTAATTAGTTAAGACATCAGTTTTGAAAATGTAGAGCCTAATTCTAATATATGCTACACGGTAGATTTGGCGATAAATTTCAATCTGTAGTTGTAGATTTGGTGGGTTGTTACTTTTCAGCCATTTTGCATTTGCATTTTGGCATTCATGGTGTGATTGGCGACATTTTTCCAAAATCGTCCCAAGTGTGTAACGTATACTAAGATTTTAAAAAATACAAATTCACATTTCAACAAAAAATGCATTTTTTACTCTAAACAGTAGGAATATTTTACCATTTTATTATTTTAAAAACCTAAAGCTTTTATATATTTAGCACGTAAGTTAAAAGTCTTTCTATATTCTAAAACTGGAAAAATGTTTTCCTAAATTCAAATAGTGAATGATTTTTTGTTTATTTAATTCATGTTATTACTACCGAAATGGTAAATACGATCAAAACAAAGTTAAACTTACCCTCATAAATATTATACGAACTCAAACAGGTCAATGGGATGTAGACTATGAAGATGAAATCTAAAGAATAATTTTTAAATTAGATTATTTACAGGAAAAATGAAAACACCAGTAAACGTTAAAAGTATTTGAGCCTTTCCAGATAAAGACTGACGTATACTAGACTCCAATGTTTCTTGGCAATGTAGAAATAAGCCGAGAGCACGTAGTTCCCAGCGTGTTGTCCAAATTAAAGTGAATTTAGGCAGTTTACTTAAGAAATAAGATTGGTTTGTTAAATCCCTTCACATACGTTGTGGATTTTGGTCATAGTTTTCGTAAAATTTTAAATATTTTCAGTTTTACGAGGGCCTGTTAACTCAGTTTTTCCTCCGCACGTTGGGACGTCACTGCCAAGAAAGGTTGTAATTCTAGTACACAGGTAAATACTCTAACAGAAGATCCATAAGGCTATTTCCAAATTTCTGCCCAAGGTAGAGGGCAGAACGGGAAAAATTCCATGATTGACAGAGTGGTAGGCAGTACATTTTTGGTGATGAAAGCTGTGATTGGTTGTGACGTGCTCATTCAATCTCTTTTCGGATGGCTATTGGAGGATCGAGCTTTTTCTCCACCTCTCGTGACGCGACTCGATCCCAACGCCAAAATAGTCCCTAACTTATACAATATTCGATGCTTTTTCGATTTCCATTACCGCCTTTGGCCGTGGACTCTATTCAAGTTCTCTGTGATCTAGTATAACGGCGAATTAAGGAACTTTAGCTGTAAGGGGAGAAACTTGGAGGCAAGACTTCTAGATTGGTCACCAAGGCAAATATTAATGAATCTTTCGAGTTGGCGACTCACCTAGAAGCCTTGCCGCCAAGCCATCTTTCATTTGCAGTTACGGGGTTCTTTCTCCGTAGAGACTATATCGAAAATTTTAAAACCCCATCCATGTAATATTAAATATTAATCACTTTGTAGTTAATTTTGCAAGGTTATTTCAAAGCACAAAGTGATTTCAAAGCACAAAAAGATTTCAAAGCAGAGATTTCAAAGCCCAAAGAGATTTCAAAGCACAAAGTGATTTCAAAGCACAAAGTGATTTCAAAGCACAAAGTGATTTCAAAGCACAAAGTGATTTCAAAGCACAAAGTGATTTCAAAGCACAAAGTGATTTCAAAGCACAAAGTGATTTCAAAGCACAAAGTGATTTCAAAGCACAAAGTGAATTTAGCACTTACACGAGTTTATAATTATGTTCGTGCAGTTATAGTACGTTGCCATCAATCCAGTTCTCTGGGGGGCCGCAGCAGCATCTTCATGAGGGTCATCCTGGGTCTCCTCGTTGTCAATCAGATTGGCTCTGTCCGAAGCTGCGGGGTTCTCAGCGATGATGGCAGTCGCGCGGTTGCGAAAGTACTCGTCCAGAAAGGGTGTGATGGTCACTCGGTTTTTCCGTTGGTCGTCCGATACCGTGGTGGCATTCGAGAGCGTTGCTAATCGAGGTAAGAAAGAGAAATTTGAACAAAATTAGCGAAGCCGTTGAAATATTACTTAAGCTTATTTTTGGTAGTTTCCCCCATCCATCAAAAATAAGCAAATTGCAAGCCCCTCTTGTAAGCAGTGTCGCACCTCCCCCACTATCTAACATTGCTAAAAAATCTTAGTGTTCTTTTGTGTGGTCAAAATTCTATTCCTAGCATCGAAAAAAAAATTATTTTAGTCTTAAAGAAACTTTAATATATAAGCAGAAATTCATTATTTCAATACAATTACAACACAATTAATAATTTCAGCAAAAATAACCAAATGGCATACCCCTACCCCCTTTAGGTGCTAATAAAATAACTGAACGCGAACCCAAAACCTAAAAAATCGGTTTATTAGTTTGAAACTATAGGTTTTTTGCTGAACTGCGAGTATCGGGATTACTCCGGAAACAATATTGTAAAGTAAATAATACAGCTTTTCAACAACGATTATTGGGAGCAAAAAATTGGTTTTTAGACAATTAGTCCATTATTTAATTGCTTAGCACAATATTATTGCCACACATTTAAGTTTAATTTGGAAAATAAAAATTAAAGTACTATTTGCGTAAGTTGAGTATCGGTGAGAAATCATGAAAATTAAATACTAAATATCTTATCTTGAAGTAATGACTTGAAAAATAGTTAATTGTTTGGACTTTAGGCGCAAAATAACAAAACTCAATTAATGGACATCTTTAGTTATAAATTGGCCAATGAACTTAAGTTTAACTTAAAAGGTTGATAATATAACCCTTTCTGCTATATCCAACAGTTTCTATTTACTGAGGGATGACGATTTCATTACGAGTTCTACAGACTAAAATAAGGAGTTTCAGAGCTTTTAAAAACATTTGCTACTCCGCTTTTCAACTACTTCATCCGCAAGACAGATTTCACAAATTTTGATTAAAACAAACGTCTCTTAACGGTGATACTATCAGCCATATTCATAGCTATCAGTGTCTGTGTTAACCAGCAGCTAAAGAAAGAAAAATTAACTTTTCACCGACTCTGATTGGTGGAATTTTTCTTGGACCAAAGATTTAACACCGACATTGATGGCTGTGAATATGGCTGTAAGGAATATAAGTACACTTACATGATCTTGCGGATTTCGAAGAATCAACCTTGTCTCTTGAACCAGAAGCCTGAAATGAAAATGTTTACTTACTATAGTGAACCGACTTCTAAGAACTAAACGTTTAAGGGATTTTTTTTGGAGTTCATTTAACTAGAGGTTACATTTTGTCTAAAGAGCTACTAAAAAAAGGGGTGTTTAACTCAATATAAAAAAACCATAACATTCGGCAATTTTTTAGCATTTTAATTCGGGCCTTGGAGGCTTTAGAGAATTTGGTTTTGCCAATGCAGTTTATTGACAGGTAAACAAATTAACTTTTATAGAACTGTGTTGCCAGCAAGGGGGGTCCAGACCAGATTTTCGGAAGGGGCCATATCGGAGGGTGCATAGTAATATTTTCCTAGTAACTCCTAGTAATATAATATTTTCCTAGTAGTATACATAGTAATTTTCAGGGCCCTTAGAAAAAATTTTGAATTTTAGCATCCCAAAGAGTGCTTTTAAGTAGCTTTTTAAGGGTTAATAGTTGCTTATACTTCAGGAATTTTACACAGTAACATTCATTAGTTTCATCTCTATACTCAGAGGATATTCAGGGACGTGCTCAAGTTTCTAAAAGTGGAGAGAATGCTTTCTAAGGGCTATAACCAGACCGATAATACTCCCATACTGATAATCGGGGTGTCTAGGGGTCCTCCCCCAGAAAAATTTTGTGAATTTTCCCTCTGAAAGTATATTTTCAGATGATTTTGAGACCTACTAAACCACAGAATTTTCAAGACATTTTATACACGCCAAATTATTGCGGGGTCTGGGGCCCTCACCAGAAGGTTTTCTTGAAATATGCCCTTTTAAATTGTGGTGCTTTGTCTATTTTTATATCCCTTACGGAAAATCCAAAGGGACCACTTTCAACTAAGCGGCTGAATTTTTAATTTTCAATTTTTACACTGTAAAATAGGTGTCAAAATTTTAGAGGGTGGTTTGAGGGTTCTTCCCCAGAAAAATTTTTGAATTTTAACATTGAAAAAGTGATTTTAAGCTATATTTGATAGATTCTCTGAGGAAGCTATTGGCTCCCAGGCCCCGCCCATAGTTTCCAGAATCCACACACTATTTTATTTCAACTTTTGGCACCAAGCCCGAGTTCTTTGGATTACCCCAAACTTTTCAGAACTTCATAAATTCAAAATCAGATAAGTTGGTTGTTTGGGTTTTATGGCACCAGGTCCATAACAGAGCATACCAAAATGACAAAAAATAGGTTTGAATACATATTATACTGAAATTTATTATTCCCATCGACCGTGCCTCTTAAAACTTAAATGTATAGCCAAAGCACATTAACTGCCGCTCAAACTACTGACGATTTACGGAATAATACGCAAGAACAAAAATAACGTAGATTAAAGACTACAAAATTAATGAGTGAGAAATTTTGAATTTGAAAATAATATTTTAAAAAACTGCATCACGTGGGTTAGATGATCACAAAAGTGTGAATCGTATGTTGATTCAAATTTAGACTTCAAAAAATCGGAACTGATTTGATACAGGTCCTCCTCGGGAACCGCCAAGCAGCGAACCTTCAGCTGGTTTCCAATTCTTGGTAACCATTGCCCCTTTTGGTAGTAGAGAGGACCTGTATTGAATATCTTACAAAAAATTTAATCAAATAAGACACAGCTTCGATAAGAATCCTCTAGCCCCCATATTTACCCACAAGCTCAAATGATGACAACACTTAAGCATATTGCTGTGGGAGCTGTGGATAACATGGCGGCTAGAGGACTCTTATCGAAGCTGTGCCAAATAAAATAACCTAACACTAAAATCGAAATTGTCTTTACCTCTAATTGTGAAGATATTCTTTGATGAGAAATCCTACTTTCCTCATACCTATTCGGTGCAAAAACTCGTTTTGCTTGAATTCCACTTGTCGCATCTCCCCCTGTCGCGCCAGACATCTGCATTTCTGCCAACTCAATATTAATACTGGTCTCGTCAATCAATGGATTAGATGTGGTCGGCCTACTTGAAGAAGGCATAACGAAAGTTCTCTTATAAGCATCTTCACTTACACAGTAAAACCCGTCACTTAAGGATCGTTGATACTCGGGCTTCCTCGATACAGCCATGAAATCAGCTCTGGCATTATCTTCATCTCTCGAATGAAATCGTCGGGCTTCAGCATTTTGACGCAAGGGACCCCTTAAATGAAAATTACAACTAGGCCTTTGTTCGTTTTCGTCGTCAGGCGAAGATTCATAGGCGTAGTTGCATCCGTCCCGCGTTGACCTTTCAAACAAGCCTTGAGGATAATTTGGAAATGGAGCTTCTAAGTTTTCTTCATTCGAATCTTCCGCACTGTCGGAGCTTTTAGAACTCCACAAAGGAGGAAACTTTTCAGCCATAGTGCGAAACCAAGCTTCGTTAACGTTAAAAGAACTAAGTATGAACTCAACTGCAAAGAGTTGCTGGGGAATGAGAGCACCTTATAAAGAGTTGGATCCAGATTTCATTCGATAACTTATTCGGTTAAACTTGCAGTTAATGCTTATCTTAAGCATTCTTAAACACGGAGTACCAGAACAGAAGGTTCGAGGCCAAAGGCGATAATGGAAATCGAATATACATGGGGTATTGGATTGGTTATACAAATATTTTTGGATCTGTGTGCTTGATTTCAAGGATCCGCTTATAAATCTTCATCAAGTAAGACAGACACAACATACATTTTAGCGACACAGAGAAAGTACACCCAGGGTAAGGCCGGAATCGAACCGACGACAGGTACAGTGCGCAGGCTGCTAGCGTAATATTATATAGTTGGCAGCCAGAAATCCAACTAAGCCGCCCTGTCCCCATATACATGGGGCATTTTTTATGATAGGGGCTTTGGTGGCGCTAAGATAGCATTTACTACTCATGGATTTCACGCATCTTTCAACACGTCACGCTGCCCTCTAACATACGATGGTATTTGAAAATAGCGTTTTGGATCCTCTGTTAGGCTTTTCCTCTGTGGGGAAAACCAAAACTATTTGAATGGAAATTAGGCCTACATTACCAACAACCTTTTACAAGATCGTCGTAATAGAAGAGAAAGACACATTAGTGAGAAAGTAATACTTCATCAAAATATTTCAAAACCAAGCGGTTTTTAGAAATGTCATTTTAATTGCATAGGAGGTTTATTAATTAAGCTGTCTTCCTAGCAGTTCAACAATGTGGCTGAATTTTGAGTTTTGTAATTTAACTACTTGGGAGACTTTTTTAGTCATTTAAATAATAAACCTTCTACGAGATGAAACCCTAGTAGCACAGCTCATACCAAATATGTCAAGTTTACGTAATTGCAACTAGAGGTCAACGAAATTTGGCCATATCTGACAAAAATTATTGGACGAATCTTGTACATTTGTGCTGTTGGGGAACATTCAATTTTCACGTTAGAGGAGAAATTGAAGTGAAGTGAGCATTCCCATTGAATGGACTCTAACCGCCTATCTGGTTCGAGACTTCACGGAACCAACACGTGACCTATAACTGAGCTTGCAATTGGTTACCACAGATACTACACTAGTAGATCTACTAGTGTAGCACTAGTGTAGTATCTGTGTTAACCAATTGCAAGCTCAGTAGGTCACGTGTTGGTTCCGTGTGACGTCAGACGGTTAGAGTCCATTGAATCTAAAAAAAGATCGCCTGAAATCAGCAGGGCTTCTGGCGAATAGTTCCCTAGTAGCACAACTCATACCAAATATATCAACTTTACGTCTTTACGTAACTGCAACTAGAAGTAAACGAAAATTGGCCATACATGACAAAAATTGGAAGAATCTTGAACATTTGTGCTGCTTAAGTTGGCACGTTATCGTTTACATAGAAATTTCAAAACTATTACAAGCATACGGCTGTCTTTCTGGAAGTTAATCTTAGGAAGTGTCTATTTGGACGGCAAAAACGGCAGTTGGCGCATGCGCCGTAGGTCTCGCGGTTACGTAGCAGTCCCAGCCCTCAGTGTGATCTTCAATCAGAACCTTTGCCGTGTAAATAAGAGTAGAGTTTAGTTGTATATTTGCCATCCAAATAGACAGTGCCGTTATCTTAACCACTCTTCAGGGTTACCATTAGTCACTCTTAAACTGTCTCTCCTCTACTTTTGACCAATTCTTCTACTTTTTTAATGTTCAGTTTACCCCCTCCCTTTGTTTTTATTTTTCTATATATCTATATTTCTATCTTGGTAAATGATATAGCAGCGCTTTGCAAATCAATATTACTGGTAAAATAAAAGATTTTTCAAAGTCTACAAGATAACGCAATCAGGATGTTTATTCTCATTGCATTATTTTTATTAACACTTTAAAAAATATATAAATGGATCTTATTAGGAAAAATATTTTTTTTTTGGAATAGACACCAGAATTTATACTTATTGTAGTCGGATTCACTGCGATTTCTTTCAAATAAAATACTTTATTCAGATAAAAGTATGGTATACACAAATCTAGGAATAAAATCGACTTTTCCCATCACTTAACAAAAACATTAATAAAAAAGGGAGGTGCGAAAACAACAAAAAGTATAAGGGTTAACATCGAAAACGAATAACTGCTCCAGCACACATAGCCGTAGAAGTAAGCATCGCAGTAGTTGGGACCCGGAATAGTTGATGGCAAGCCCTCAACAGACATGAACCTGTGCAATTCTGAAAAAATGAAGACGTAGTTGACATCAGTGCTACTTTATAGTAGACTCTATATTTAGAATAGGTGCATCAATTCCACACAATTTCCCCCTCCTTTAATATAGTGTAGGTAAATCTTGTATTTTGATACAACACACCAAACCAGTACAGTTTTGTAATAATCACAAATATTTTTTTTTTAAAAAAGACAAAGGTAGTAAAAGGGCATTTTAAATTATTAAATTTACTTTCCAGTGTTAAGTTATCACGTTCATATTTCGCACCCTGCCCTGAACTGATGTGCAAAAATAAAATACTTAGGTGGTCGTGTTCTGCTTATATTCTTTAGGTGGTTACGGTAAAGATGCGGCAAATTTAAACAGAATTATTTTATTTTCGCACATCAGTTCAGGGCCTAATTTCTTAAATGGCCATTATGTCATAGGAATGATGGCTGTATTGGCCTCAGTGAATACTGAATTTTTGCTCGATAGTTTCGGCGCACAATTTCTAGGATGTTGATTTAACTTCCCAGCAAAAAAGAGCATGCTCCGAGACTTACAGTTGTAATTTCTGTGCCATAGTATTAGATAATGTAATTCGCTGAAGAGCCAAAAGGTTTAAGACGTGACCTTGATATGCCTATTCTAAATACGAGGAGTATAACCCGATACATTATTTGCAGATGAACCTTACCAATGCAAAAAGTGCCAAGGTAGAACATAGAGAGTAAAAACGAAATCATTTGGGTGGTGCTCAGATAAGGGCTGCCGTCAGGGAAACAGTGCTTCTGTATGACGCTTAACGTTTGGAAAAAGGAAGCACCGAATCCGGAAATACCCATCAAAAAGAACATGGAGGCACAGTCTCCCAAAAAAGGACACTCATTGCTGTATGTAACACCTGAAACGAAAAATAAGCCGAAGGAATTAGAAGAGGGATGGCCGACCCACGGCACGCTTGCTACTATACTCGACAACAATGTTTCCTGACCCTATGACGTCACTACCAAAGTAGTTCCCAGCGCGGTGTCTAAATTTTGAGTGAAATTAAAAACGTCAATTTAAAAATTTGATTAGTTTGTTAAACCTATGTATATAAGGTGTGTTTTTATCACGATTTGGGTACCGAAACTCCTCCAAGCAACCCAACAGGCTTTGTGTTTACACATTTTCTCCTTCCGCTTAGTGACCTATTGGGTTCAGGAAACGTTGGCTGTCGAGTGTAGAGAATGTGATGTGTGTATAGGAGAAGGTGATGACGTCAAAGATAGGACATTGTAAGGCCATATACATATAGGGTCTTGTTCTGAAGTACAGAATTTAACTTAATTCAGAGTGAAGTATGAGTTGTCGAAGAGCTATCAAATCTATTACAGCCATATTCATAGCCTTCAGCGTCTGTGTTAAATCCTTGGTCAAAAAGAAACGCTGACCAATCAGAGTAAGCGAAAAGCTAATTTTTCTTTCTTTAGCTACTGGTTAACACCGACTCTGATAGCGGCGAATATGGCTGATAGTATCACCGTTAAGAGACATTGGTTTGTTTACGAATCACAATTTATGAAATCTGTCTTGCGGAGGAAAGTAGTTGGAAAAAGGAGCAGAGCAAATGTTTTTACAAATTCAGAAGATTGTCTTATTTTAATCTATAGAACTCCTAACAAAATCGTCATCCCTCAGTAAATAGAAACTGTTTGATATATAGAAGAAAGTGACGCATAAATAATAGCTTTTTTTCTGATAAAAAAAACTTAAAATTAAACTGAAGTTCATTGGTTAAACAAAACAAAGCTCTTTACGTATACACACCCATACAGGCTGCTTGAGCACTAAATCCTATTAAAATGGCATACAACGGAAGAAGAACACCTTAAAAGACAAGAAAAATATAATCAGTGTTAAAAGAAAACACCTAGAAGATTTTTTCTGAATATTTTTCCAACACTAAATTTTAACTATTTTATTTTTAGAGAAAACTTTTTGAGTGAAGGTTTTTTATTTCGTAAATTTGATTGTGGAAAAACTTTATTTTTATTCATATATTTGATCGCATACTATCTATTTCTATAGTATTCTATTTGTTATCTAAAGCAATCAATTAAGTCATACCCATTTTTACCTCTAGTTCATATGATATACAGTTCAATTTATACGTGGAGAATTAAATGCTGGTAATAAAATATTTTAAACTTGTTCATGTCGATACAAATGCTCATGATTTTTTAAAATTTAGATATTTATATTTTAATTTAGATTTCAACAAGTTCACCCAAACTATGTGCAGAAAAATTCTTAGGGAATAAAAGTTAAAATATGCCCGAAGAATCTCTACGCCGACTTTAATTCTTTGAAAATGTGATTTCAAATTCGATAAAACGTTAGTATTTTATTTCACGATGCACGCATGTACGGTACGCACATTAACTTTAACATCTTAAAGTGCAAACATATCCAAATAACCATTTTCTCTATTTCAAAAATCTGTTTAGTTTAATTATCTACAATTAAATAGATAATCCGCATGGATTTATAAGTTTTTCAATTCATTGAAAGTAAAACCCATCGCATTTTCAATAAAAGCGTTATTAAAACTGGTTGAACTAGAAAGCATTTAAATTACGAGAAACAAAGTGTAATTTTGCGTTAAATTAATTTTAAATGCATTTATAAATATCTTTCAAATTTTGTCTGCATCTTTGATTTAATAAAACAGTAACCCTGTTGAGATACTGTGAAAATGTTTTACTGAGATGTTTACAAGAGAAACTATAAACATTTTCCCCAGTTCATAATTTTATCATTAAGAAAAAAAACATGATATCAATACTTACAAGAATATATTATTTTACGTGAGCAGTCTATGTATGTTTCTATATATTGTCTCAGTCGTGTCTGATGTTGAGGATTGCACTGGTTGACCTTGTGTTCTTGGGTCTTGGGAATATTAACGACATGTGAAGGTGAATTTTCATCCGGTGAATCGTTACTTGAACTCAATCGTTTGTCTAAAATATATATAAAAAAAAGGCTGAAGGAATAAAACTTATTGTTAAAGTTTACTAAGTATGAAGAAATAATCAATCTACAAGGCAATGGGTTAATATTAAATGACATAGGTTTTTAGTAAAAGAGCCGAATTTTGAACTAGGTCACTAAATAAGAAATATAAATACGTTTTCGGGAGAATTTCGAACACAAAATTAAGAGCTATGTTTAAAATACAAAACATTCCCCATGATATTAGGAATAGCATGCCAAGAATGGAATAGAATTCATAGAAACGCTGCTTGTCAAGAATTCACTAATTGTAATTTTGATAGGATACTGTATATATTGCTAATTTATATATTAAGCAAACTTTCTCCTTTCCTTTCCTGAAAAATGTGCCTAAATGCGATAAATGAGGCCCCTAGTTTCAAAAACGGACTCTAACCAAAAACAAAATTTTACAGGAGGGGGAAAAATCCCTCCTGTAAAATTTTGTTTTTGGTAAAAGTCCGTTTTTGAAACTAGGGGCCTCAAATAATAAACTTATGCATAGAAAAGGAAACTGTACGAGTATGTTTTACCTTTACGATGTTATATTATCGCTTTATAGGGGAATTCTGCTAAAAATAATTTGATTCGATGGTTTCCCCTTTTTTTTTTCATTAACTTTGGTTCTTACGTATTATCCCGTCGACCGTGCCGGTTAATCCGAAAACTATCAAATATCATTGGCTCTTCTATAGCTGTGCCGCTGAATTTCACGCTGGCTGATCGGTCGACGGGATAGTACGCAAGTTCCTTAACTTTTTCATTTTAAAGTAAATAATTTTTCATTAAGGAGTTATACTATTTTCTCCACTATAGAAATAAAAAAGTAGCTGCATAATTAACATAATTAATGGGTTATCCAAAGAAACAGGGCGTGACACCAAAAATGGCGATAAAATAGTAAATTCTAGCAACCCAGCTCTACACAAATTAAATGGTATTGGCAACACCAAATTACGCCAAAAATGTTGCCCAGGCCAGGTTTCTTTGGATTTCACTTAAACATAAATTGGTAATGAATTTTACGGCACAGCTGGAATAAGAGTCATCCATTTGGCGACTCGCGTTGCGGTCGCCAAGTTAGCGGTACGTAAGTTAGCGGCACGATTAGTTATAGTGTACAGTTGGCAGTATAGTTGGCGATCCCCAAATGGAAGACTCTTATTCCAGCTGATCCAATTTTACTTATACACTCTAATTTGAATTAAAGAAATTAATTACATTCCATATTATTGTTGACGGAGCTAGACACTCTTGAATTTTCAGATTCCTTAAAAAAGAATAACATATTTTAAGTATACTACGGTAACATGCATTATAATGAACAGGATAAAGCAATGCAAATGATTATTTCTCCGGTTCAGAAGTGCAAGATGGTGAACATAAAACGGTGATCTTGTATGTATGTTAAGCTTTTATTTCAAAAACGCATAAAACATAAAGATAATAGGTCTAATAAATTAATGTATGTATTAATTGCAAGCGTTTGGCACGAGTTATTATCCTTTAAGCAAATTAGATTAAGGAATTGTGATCCTCATCTGTTTACAACTTTAGAATGAAAAGAAACCTGCTCTAAAATTTTTCTAGGCATATTTTAAAATATGCTTATTGTTAAAAATTAATCATTAATTAAAAACTCAACACTTTTATAGTAAATAATTAAAACTGAGTTTGAAATACTATAAATGAATAAAATGGGAAATTTTCTTGCATTTAAACTGTTTTTTACTCCTACTTGCATATTGCTGCTTGCATAAAGTGATTTCGCAATTCATATCACTATACATAAAGTTTTGATTTCAAATGAAAAGAAAAACGTAAGAATTACTTCAGAGGTTGGTCTGGATTGTTTAAAAGCACCCTGTTTCGATGTTTCAGTTTCACACGCAGCATGATCTTCTTGGACTCCATAACTCGATGAACTGGGCTTTCTGAAGCAAGCAGTTCTTTCGCTTGTGTTGACTTCCGCCTTAGGCGAATGGTCTTTCGGGCTGTGTGTCTGATGCGAACTAGAAGCAACAGGACGCATAGTTGGCAAAGTTCTTGTCAATATTTGGAGGAAAAAGAAAGTCTAACACGGCAGGCTAAATTAAAATCATAACTGGTGTAATAATATTAAGATAGACACTGAAGTTAATTTAGGTCAAAATCACAGTGAGGGTTGTGGAAAACATGGCAAAAAGAAACGAATTTGTTAGAGCTGACCAGATAGAATCTATTAAACTTGTTTGGATTTGTTTTACGTATAGTTTCCGATTCGTGTGCTTGATACAAGGATCCGCTCAAAAACCTCCGTCATGTAAGGCAGACACAAACATAATTTTTTCTGACAGGGAGAGAAAATACACCCAGGGCAAGGCCGGAATCAAACCGACGGCAGGTATAGCGCGCAGACTGCTAACATAGTGGGCAGCACGTAAACCAACTAAGCCGCCCCGTCCCTCTATATAACTTGTTTGCAACACACTATAAGAAATTGAGGTTTTTGGTACAAGAACCAGGTAAGTCCAGATTTAACTTTAACAGAGGTGTGCAAAGGGTGTATCTGAAATCGTGCAACAAACTTTGATGGATGATAGGACTCATGAAGACGAACAAGAATTGATGTAGAAAAGGGGGTCGCAAATAGGGTTTAAGGGTTGAAAAAAACACGAAAATTTTTAAAACAGTGAGCTTTCGTAAATATGTTCAGTAAAAGGCGTTTCTGTAAGGTAAGGCTAAAAAAGCAAAGTAAAAAGCTAGGTTCCAGCATTTATTATACAAAACCGACTAAAATCCAAACAATTCCGATTTTGTATTACCTGCACGACTGTAAAATTCCTGAAGCAAAAATAGACTCAATCCCTAATTTTATAGGAAAAGCTTATGATAAATACGGTGTTATTTACCCTGTTTTAATGAATTCTTTAGAAGAATCTTCTCCAGTTGTGGAGTGAGTCGATTTTTTAATTTAGGAATTGTACATTTGTGCAGGCATACAAAATCAGAATTATTAGAATTTCAGTCGTAAGTATGTAAATGTTACGGGCAAAATGATAAACTGATTACAGTAAACTCTCGTTAGTACGCCCCCGCTTAGAGCGACGTCCCGCATATTACGACGTTTTTCTCCAGTCCCTGGTACCAATAGGCCTTTTATCATTAAAAACTATCCGCTTATAGCGCCCCCGCTTATAATGACGTCCCGCATATTTCGACGCTTTTCTCCGGTCTCCCGAAGAAAAATCCCGGTTATTGCGTCGTCGAGTTCCTTTCAAATAATGTATGAGCTACAGAAACCGTTGAAAACGCGAGTAGAACAACGAGAAATCGCTAAAAAATTGAATGTAACAGACTTTAGTGGAACTGCGGGTTGGCTGGATAGATTCAGGGAAAAAAAATGGAGTTTTTTTGGGGGAATAACTTTTTAGTCTCGCAAAATGAAATAAGAGAGACACCATTTTATTTGTTTTGTCATGATTTTCAAGTGTTATATTTAAATAGTATACCAATAAAAGTTGTAAAGTTAAGAATGTTTGTTCTGTTTTTAGACATTGTTCTTTAGTTTCTATTTTAGTGATAAAATCCCGCTTAAAAAGGTGTCTAGGTAAGATTAGGTATTAAGGGTATTAGGTATATCGCCGAAACGGTGTTTTATGGAATTCCGCTTAAACGTCGTACCGCTTATTACGACGTTTTCACAAATCCCCTTGAACGGCGTACTAAAGGGAGTTTACTATTTATAATGTCCGAAGTGAGGCGGGCAATGTGATAAATTCAATGGCATTTATCAATGAGCATTTATCTTTATCACATTGCTCCACATTGCTCGTAAGATAAACATTAAATTATGAGCTTTGAAAGCCAAAGTTTGAAACAAATCACTTTGCATCCAATCTAAAAATGTTCCTTTACTCATAAAAAGGTGTCCTGCAAAATATTTTGGTTTTCCTAGAACTTTAAATGGTTCAACAAACCCTTTAAAGTTTAAAATTTCCATGAAAACCCCACAAAATTGCCCTTTTTGTATGTTGTATAAATCATTAGCCTTTTGCATCCTACATTCTAGCTACACTCTAAAATAATATAGTATTTAAAAAAAGTGTGTTAAAGAATGCAAATAAGTTTATAAAAAATTATTAACCGTATTTCTGACGTCTGAAAAATCTAATTTTCCTCTTCCTACAACAGTTGATAGCACAATGAACTATCAATTTCTATCAATTTTTCAATTAAATCTCTATTTTATTAAATTGGATGATATTAATAAATTGAAGGGTTTTCAACAGTTCTATTTCATTGGTATTATAGTACTTTGCTTTATAATAATCTGAACTTTCGATTGTCATCTGGAAACCTTTTTTTTTTGGTATGAAATAAACATTTTGTTTTATTATGGAAACAAAGTTTTGTGGAAATTCATGAAAACTTGGGGAATTTGAGGCACACTTGTGGAAATGTTAGGTAACCTTCTCAAATTTCAATAAAAACATTTGTGAAGGATAAAATAAAAACTAAAACATGATAGGTACTATACTATAATTTTTGTATAAAAATATAAAACGTAGAAAAAATTAATTTTTAAAATTATCTGAAAATAATATTTAGAAATTTTAAGTATCAAGTCTTAATTTTTTAGGTAAAAATTAAGAAAGAAATATGGGCAGTCACATGTGTCTTCAAATCTCATAAAATCATGATCAAAATGAACCAAATTTAGTGTTTCTAATGCAAAAAGTTCCAGAGTTATAACATCGAGTATTGTTAAAAAAACCTTAACACGAACTTTTTTTAAACATATTTATAACTCGAAACAGAAAAATGACAGAATAATAAAACTTATCTTAATATACAGTATAAAAATAGTAAAACAAAAAATTAAGAATAAAATATGAGGACTTGGTCTGAACCTTAAGCTCACTTTCAAACCATTCAAAATTTTACAATACTTTATAATATGTATGCATTAGCTTTGAAGCTTTGGGAACAAAACTTTGGTACAAGAAATAGTTGTATTAGTTTGATGCACCCTAATTTATTATTCACTATGTCTTTTAAATTTGGAATTGGTTTTAAAATTTAAAAAAAAAAAAGTTTTATTTTTTACGGTTTTACCATGAAAAAAATAATTACAACCACGTTTTCTTAAATCTAAAAGTCTTCTTAAAGATACTCTATCTTAAGAATTTATTTTGAAAATTTCGCGTATCTGTATCTTTTTAAACATTTTGTCCCACGAAGTTTTTCCCCCAAAGTTACTTTTTATATTTTCGTCTAAAGCTGTTTTTAATGCTTTAGCTCTGGCTAGGTAGTTATTATGGAGGAGACCACTTCGAATAAATTACGAAAAATTATAAAATTTTATAAACGAGCCCTCAGTTCGCGAAGCTAAACTCAGAAATCAGAGTAAGATGTTCCAGGGAAGTATAGATCACTTGTAAGATTAAGTATAGCCAGAATAGCACCTTCCGCAGCTTGTATAAACGTTTTTATTTTTTATAAATTACATGAATAAGAGAATGCTCTCATGATCAGAATCCGATACTCTTTAAACAGAAATGCAGATCAAACTCAATATTAACCACAAAAGATAGGTTAAAATATTAATTTCACTGCACTCTATACTCTCTGAAAAGATGTACCAACTATTATTTTTAGAATCTTTATAATATTTTACTCAAAAATCAAAAATTTAATTATCCCATCAATTTAGAGTTCTAGTTAAAGAATAATTTGAGCTCCCCATGAGTTTCTTAAATAATAAGCACAGAATAACCATTGTACATTAAAACACAAAAACATTTTATTAAAACCACTTAAAATACAAGGTGTCTAACTGTACAATGAGTCTTATTTAATAAACGTCCATTTTTAATCACATTGTCACCGGTCAAAATCAATTAAAACGTTCAATGCAAGAGCCATCATCCAAAAAGATGTAGGTCAGGGTAAATACGAGTTTTCTAACTGTACAATACGTCTTATTATAAACTTCCATTTTTAGTCACATTGTTAACCGTCAAAATCATTGAAAACGGTCCATGCAAGCGATTGGTACAGCCGTCATCCAAAAAGATGTAGGTCCGTGTAAAATTGCCATTCCAACGAAAACTATGGGAATACACCAGTTGGAAACTCTAACGTAATTGTAAAAGTATTGACCGCAGGAGGTTTCGCCTTCTTCTGTTGGTTCATACCGTTTTAAATAGTATCCCAAACATTCTAAAAAAAACAAATCAGAATTTAAGTTTATAATATTGAAGTAAACATGCACTCACAACTATAATCACACTTTGTTAATTATCTGATGTTTGAAACTGCAGTTAATTTAAATATTAGGGCTTCATGTTAGTTAATATATTCCCTCAAAATCTGAATAGAATTTTCCAAATTTCATCGAGTTTTAAATGTTAAGGATACGTTTAAACAATTTGGCCATTTGCACATATTTATTGCCTCTAATCACGATAACATCTGTAGGTTAGCAATTAAGTTTTACAAGGAATGTACCAATTTCCTTTCATGGCCAACCTTTCAAAATAAAGTTTTAAACTCTCGCGTTCTTTCAGTTAACTTTCCATACTAAAAACAAATGCAAAATTTAAAAATACTTACGAAATAAAAACAGAATAAAAAATACAGATACTGCTCCAGAAAATAGGAATCTGTCAATATATATCCTTAACCTAGGAAAGTATCTTCTGTTGAAGAGATAGAACGTCCGAGTTGTCAGAGCTACCAGACTACATATCCCCAGACTTGCATAAAGGGGAGGGAGGTCCTTTGACCATGGGCATTTTTCGAGGTTGTTAAATCCTGAAGAAAAATGTACGAGTGTAAATTAAAACATCAAAGTCTTTATTAAAATCAGTTTCTGGGATGGTGCGCCGTGATCCAGTAAAAATCGGTCTACCTCAGGTATTGCAGTCCTAGCAAGTTACTCCTTGGTACTTTAAATTACGAAGCATCCGAAGTTTCTGTTTTAGAGCCATATTTAGAAAGACAAACACGTAGAAGAAACTAGAACGGTACGGAACCTGAAAAATCTCACGAAACGAGAGATTTCGAACTCCGGAGCTCTCGTCCGCCATATTGTGACGATTCGAATCTGTGCGGATTGCTTTTACAATTTTTGTGGTCCGTTGAATAGTTCCAAAAAAAAACTAGAATAGCTACTAATTACTAACAGTCCTCAAGCATTAATATTTTACGAAAGTAATGGACACCTAGTGTTAGCCGAATTTTATTGTACCAGTTTATAATTAGAAGCAAGGTTTTTGCGCCATCACCGATGTCACCCGCAGTGAGCGACGAAACTTCCGATTTTTTTTACTGGACCATGGTATACCTAGTAAACTGATACTACACTGACACCGACCGTGAAAACTTTCAAATTTATCATTTAGTCAGACTAATCAATTATGTACTCACCCATATAAGTAGCATGGGCAGCGAAAACCATGAGAACAACGTAGAGTATGACGAGGACAACTGAAAATACATCAGAACTCATGACTTCAGTTTTACGAAATGAGGAAAGGTTCACAAATTAAAAATGAAAGATAAGAGATTTTGCTTCAGTTAGGAATTTTTATTGTGTTTTTACCCCGTTTATTGTTTAACATAAATTACTATTACTATCACCAAGTCTACAATTTCAAAGAACTAAATTGATGTTAAAAATTTTAGGTAGCATTAGGACTCATTTATGAAAGTTCCGGTTAGTGTATTCCTTGGTGAAATTTGGTTAAA
Organism: Tetragnatha montana; assembly: GCA_963680715.1. NCBI lineage: Eukaryota > Metazoa > Arthropoda > Arachnida > Araneae > Tetragnathidae > Tetragnatha > Tetragnatha montana. The sequence goes on from OY796682.1 coordinate 26,524,237, forward strand.
GAAGCATCAAAACACAGTGGGTGAGCTTTGTATACGACATATTACTTACGACCGCAATCACCACTAACCTGACCGACCGTTAACCGGAATTCAATCCTCTGATTAGTGGAAAACTACTTTCCCTTCTTCAACCGCCAATCAGATGCTTGACTGCCTGTTAAACGCCGGTCAGATTACCTGTGAACACTGCCATTAACGTACAAGAGGCGCGAAGTTCTAAGTTGAATGATTCAATTTCCTTCAAAATAATAATTTAGAACGCCCCATGCAAACACATTTCTAAAAGTAATTACAGCAGGGGCGTCATTTCAGTTTTTGGTTGGGGGGGGCCAGGATTTTTTAAGTGGGGCTGAGCCACGCCGTAACCAGACTTGTTTTTTTTGGGGGGGGGTGACTCAACATCATGAGCTCTAAGTAAAAATGGGGGGTCTGGGGGTCACCCCCAGAAAAATTTTGAAATTTTGCCTCATTTTTACAAAATTTAAGTTACATCCAAAGAGAACAGTCCCTTGTAAACCACATAATTTTCTAGAGAAAAAAGTTACAAATAAACGATAAAGTTTCAAGGGGAGCCGGAGGTCTTCCCTCAGAATTGTTTTTGAAAATTTTCCTTTAACCTAGTGTTTTATCTCCTTTGAAACCTCATTAGGGAACACCCAGAGGGAACCGCTTGTTGTGAGCAGCAGAATTTTCAAGGGAAATATACTGTATCTGTATAACATAGATATTTATAAGAATTTTAAAGGGGGGGGTCTGGGGGTTCTCCCCCAGAAAATTTTTAGAAATTTGCCTCTTAAAGTAGTGTTTCAGCTCATTTTGAGGCCCTTTGGGTTACATCCAAAAAGAACAGTTCCTTGTAGGTAAAGCATAGAATTTTCTAGGGGAAAAAAGTTATAAATAAACGTCAAATTTTCAAGGGGGGCGGAGATCCCCCCGAGTAAAAATTTTTGAAAATTCCCCTTTAAACCAGACTCCTAGGGGCTTCAAACTCTTTGGTTCCCAAAGGGAACTGCTTCTTGTAAGCGGCAGAATTTTCAAGGGAGACACATTGCATAACAGACATGAAAGGTCAGGAGGGGGTTTGGGGGTTCTCCCCCAGAAAATTTTGAAATTTGACCCTCAAAAGTAGTGCTTTAACTCCTTTTGGGACGTTTTGAGTTAAATCTGATGCTCCTTGTGGAAGTTACAAAATTTTCAAGGGACTCTCAGCAATTTTTCATTTAAGAGTGGAAACCTTGGGGGGGGCAATTGCCCCCCCCTGCCCCCCCTAAATGACGCCCATGATATTACAGATTGTCTGAACACTACCCTTTTTCTGGTCAATCTGATAGAGTACCAATTTGGACAATCACGGTTCTGAATCAAGACTCCTGGACGAACCATCACAAGTCATATTCCTCCCAAAGCCTTTACATTTTACCCTTTCAGTCCTAGACAGCAAGACTACTATTGAATTCCACAAAAAAATTGGGACGGCCAAGACCAAAAAGTACCAGAACAGAGAGTCCATGTCCTTTGGTGATAATGGAAATCGAAAAACATGGGGTATAGAAGCATGGGACAGCCTCTAACTACTCATGAAACCCACGCCTCCCTTGTCAAGTCAGGAGGAGAAAAAATATCCTTCCTCGAATACCCCTTCAAAAGTGACAGATTGAGCAAGTCCCAGGTAATCACAACTGTGACCACCACAAGTTGTACTTCCTACCCTACTGTCAATAACAAACATTAGCAATGCTGCCCTCTACCACGGCTTACTATAGATACTATACAGGCTAGCAGAGTTTTGAACAATGAAAACCATTTGACAACTTTTCCCGCTTGGATCGCCGCAAGTCCTACCTATATCACCCACCGCCTTCAACACTGTGGATATGCTTTGCCAGTTTATCAAGTATTGCCATCTGGATTTTTAATGATTTTCGCACTCGGCTAGCCTGTATAGTATCTAGTAAGCCGTGCCACTACCATAACATGGCATTTGAAAATGGCCTTTTCAATCCTCCGTTTGCCTTTTCCCGTTTTAATATATACTCTAGTATTTTTATGAAGATGACATTTTTGGGCTTCAGTCACCCCTCCAAAAAAAAACCCCAACGAAATTCCACAAACTTACTAGACTCGGACACTTCTCTCGTACACTTCCTGTAGGAACGGTAGCAATCTCCCAAAACCTGACATAGACTCCGCCTCTCCTTCTCCCCGAACTGCCCCGAAGGAGGTTCATCCGATCCGAGATATTGGCTGCTGTTGATCAGAGGGGTCCGCAGCCCCTTTTCTTCCATTTCTCTCTGCAGTTGAGCCGAAAACGACCCAACGGACCAGGACGCGGGCATAGCAGGGGCACCAGGGATCACGGCATAGTTAGTGATGGGGCGTTCCAGAGAACTGCCCAAGATAGGACCTACAAAGAAAACATACGTCCGAGACAAGTTTCAAAAATTAGATTATCGATTAGTTTATTTTTTTTTAAAGATAAGCCATTAGTTTCATTGAATAATTTTTACATGGAACTTTTAGAAAGATTTCTAAATAAGTTTTTTTTTAAAAAAAAAGCCAATAAAAAATTGCTAAAATTGAAAATATTATCAATCTATCATATTTACGTATCATACAAACGTATTATCTTTAATTGTGTAATGTACATATTAAATATTAATTTCATAAGAAAAATTAAGTGACAATTCGTAAAATTTTCGTTCAACATTCAGAACAATTCATATCTTTGAGAGTATGAATATTTTTCTAATGAAAGTAAAATGTTATTCAAATTCAACTCTTAATGGCTCTATTTATAAGAATATGAAAATTAGAAGTAGTGAACAAACTGATAAAAGATCACTCTAGTAGAACATGTAATGCTAGATTACCAAAACCGTCCACAACAATAAATTGTATCTCTGGTCCTGTTTATATTACAAACACTATGTATCGACAGCAACGTTTCTTGAACCCATTACGTCACAAATGCGGAAGGAGAAATCGGTAAACACAAAGCCTGTTGGGTTCCTAGGTGGAGTTTCGGTGCGCAAATCGTGATTGAAAAGCCCTATAAATACATGGATTTAAACAAAATAATCATATTTTTAAATTGACATTCTTCATTTCACTCAAAATTCAGACACTGCGATGGGAACAACTTTGTTAGTGACGTCATAGGGTCATCTTAAGTTGCTGTTTAGTATATACAGCAATGTTACCTGACCCTGTGACGTCACTAACAAAGTAGTTCCCAGCGCTATGCCTGAATTTGAGTGAAACTAAGAACGTCAATTTAAAAATATGAATTTTTAACTAAACCCATGTACGTATGGTATTTTTTTTATCACGATTTGCGTACAGAAACTCCTCATAGCAACCCAACAGGATTTCTGGTTACTCAGTTTTTGCTTCCGCGTAGTGACGTCATTGGGTCAGGAAACGTTGCAGTCCAGTAGTTAAAATCTTTACGCAGAAAAAATAAGGATATTTTTGGAAACTGAACACTTAATGTGGTGAAAATATTTGACTATTTTTGCATCAGACCCCCTAAGGCGCGTAATAACAAATTTTTCGAGAGATTGATTATCAAGACGTTCTCTTAACCTTACATTTCGTTAGATGCAGCGATAAAAGTTTCTGTAGCCACGAATCTAATGCCTCTTTTTTCGTAAAACTACGAATAGTTTGCCGACAATAATTACTTTTATAATCATGCTTTAAGTTACTTTAAACCAGGAGTTAAATTTTCAATAAAATCAAAGATCATCAATCAATAGGATCAAAGAAAGCATTCCATAAATTTCTTCAACCACATAAAGCTATACACTGCAAATGCCAAATACAATACATTTGCCAAAAGACACAATATGACATGTTACACGAAAACATTTTTCATGGTTTTACCGAATTTAAAGTACTGTGTACCACGATTTACATATTCAGGCAATTTTCCAGGAGGAAAACACCAAACCTATAAAAAGAAATAGCCCCCAAAATAAGCATACAAAATAATTGCTTACTTATCCGTCTTCTTGGAGCGGGAAAGCTTGGCGGTGGAGAAGGGGTCTACAAGAAAACGAAAAGGCAAATAATATCGTTTCATGTATTTACATCAATCAAATAATCAAAAAATGCAGTTCGTTAAATTTATTCGAATAAAAACGTCCAAATTATAAGATTTGAAAAATACGAGTCTAACATTGAATGAAAACAAGAAATCTGAAAAATTTATTTACCTAATGTTTAACCGTTTTCTGAGAGTTTACTTCTTCAAATCATTATTCATACGAGCAACTACATCACGGGTTTATAAGAGTAACAAATAGTGAAGTTCTAATGTTACGTTAAAAACATTAATTAGACAGTATCAATACTGCCATTTTATGGAATGAGACAGTTAAAAATGTAAAGTGTTATCGTTCTCGTTTACATAAAAACTTTTATTAATTTGGATCTAAACTAGTTACATTTTAAAAGTTTCGATTGCACACAATTAAGAAATGGAATCAAGTTAGCCTATCGGCCTTTGAATTTACTATGAAATGTAAATCAACACTCAACAATCAGTTTGGTAAAGCTACTCTAGTACAGTTAAAATCATACAATACCCTCGGTTCCCTGGGTCCACTTGGGGGTTCTACCAAACAGCGCGCTGATTCGCTCGGACTTCCAGACATATTTAATATTTTAAAAGAATCACGTTAATAAAACAAATCTTAAAAGCTAAATTCAATAATATAAGGGTGCCTGAAGACTTGGTATTTATAACCTTTTTCTTAAAGAGAATATTCTTCTTTGAGAAAAATCATTTGCATACGGTTGTAATAGTATTCTTAATGCTTTCCAAAACTGCTGCTTTAGATTACTTTTTGAGTGGGCTAATAGGTAAAGTATGGTTGAATATCATGTATTTACATTAAACAGTTCTATTCAATGACATTTTAAACATTAAAAATATTCTATTGGATTATTAAACACATAGTAAGAACTTAAAAAAAAAGAAAGAAAGACCATGAATGGAATGGACTTGAACGCTTGACCCTGATTGTACTCTATAAGTGTATCCAGAGATGGGCGCAATCAGATTACTTTTGTAATCAGATTAATAATCTGATTGAAGTAATCAGATTACATTTGTAATCTGATTACATTTGTAATCATCAATCTGATTACATTTGTAATCTGATTGAAAGTAATCAGATTACATTTGTAATCTGATTACATTTGTAACCATCAATCTGATTACATTTGTAATCTGACAGAAAGTAATCTGATTACATTTGTAATCTGATTGATGTAATCTGATTACATTTGTCAATCAGATTACTTTTGAAATCAGATTGACACAACTTAATTACAGTGGTCCGCAATTCACCGGAAGTGGTTCTTAGCTAACCGGAAGTGGTTCTTATAGCTAACCGGAAGTGGTTCTTAGATAACCGGAAGTGATCCGAAACTTACCGGAAGTGAACCATACCTTACCGGAAGTGGTCCAAAACTTATCGGAAGTGGTCCAAAACTTACCGGAAGTGAACCATAACTTAATGTAAGTGGTCAGTAACTTACCGGAAGTGGTTCGCAACTTACCGGAAGTGGTTCACAACTTACCGGAAGTGGTTCACAACTTACCGGAAGTGGTCCACAACTTACCGGAAGTGGTCCACAACCTACCGGAAGTGATCCTTAATCTACCGGAAGTGGGTCACAACTTACCGGAAGTGGTTCGCAACTCACTTCCGGTAAGTTAAGGACCACTTCCGGTAAGTTGTGAACCACTTCCGGTTAGTTGAGAACCACTTCCGGTAAGTTATGGTTCACTTCCGGTATGTTTTGGACAATTTCCGCTAAGTTTCGGACCACTTCCGGTAAGTTTTGGACCACTTTCGGTAAGTTTTGGACCATTTCCGCTAAGTTTCAGACCACTTCCGGTAAGTTTTGGACCACTTCCGGAAAGTTTTGGACCACTTCCGGCAAGATGCGAACCAACAAGAACCAACAACTGTGTGCCTTCACATTATCAATCAAAAAGTAATCAAGATTTATTATGATTACTTATTGTAATCTGTAATCAGATTACAGATTACATATGTAATCAGTAATCAGATTACAGATTACAATTGTAATCATTAATCTCCATGTGATTACTTTCGTGATTACAATTGTAATCATTAATCTCCATGTGATTACTTTCTTGATTACATTTGTAATCAGATTACAAATGTAATCAGATTACAATTGTAATCGTAATCATCAATCATTAATCTGATTACATTTTGCCCAACTCTGAGTGTATCTATCATACTAAAAATTACTTATAAAAGGACTATTAAACCCTTTTACAGTTCGTATTAAATTTATTTGATGATTTGGCATTATTTAATAATTTTAAAGTTTCTTATGGGGTAGCATTCTAATGATTTTAAAAGTAATTTAGTATTAGCTGATCAATCAACTACCAACTCATTTTTTGGCATCCCAAAATATATAATATAATACTCATTGGATTGTATTGGATTTTGGTTACATATATTTTCCGGTCTGTGTGCTTGATCTCTAGGATCCGCTTATAAACCTTCGTCAAGTAAGACAGACACAACAGAATATTTTACTGACACAAGGAGAAAGAGAGAGAGAAAGTACACCAAGGGCAAGGCCGGAATCGAACCAAACTGCTAGCATATGGTTGTCTGTACGTAACCCAACCAATTTAATACACATGGCTATATTTTCAAATTCTATCGTATGGTAATAGCTGTGATTTTAAGTACATAGATGGGTAGAAAGTGTCATTTTGGTGGTCACCAGATGGGATTGAATGTGATATGTTCGTTTAATTAGTCCTTTCGGAGAGGTGTTGGAGGATCAAGCAACATTTTAACATTTTCTCTGTGCACACACACACACACACACACACACACACACACACACACACACACACACACACACACACACACACACACACACACACACACACACACACACACACACACACACACACACACACACACACACACACACACACACACACACACACACACACACACACACACACACACACACACACACACACACACACACACACACACACACACACACACACACACACACACACACACACACACACACACACACACACACACACACACACACACACACACACACACACACACACACACACACACACACACACACACACACACACACACACTTCTAAAACAACATCTTCAACATCTGAAAATAATATTGAATGGAAAAATAAAATGATCCTGAAAAATGATGAACACATGATGAACGCATGAAATTCCTTATATTTAAGATTGCCCATTCAATATAAATGCGCATTTTTAATACGATTTTTAATAATATTTTCTTTATGAATTTTACTGATATAATTACTTCTTTGATATTCAAAAATCTTTATGAGATTATTTATATTTATCAGGACAAAAGAAAATACGTTGTTTTTATTCATAAAAAATTTATAGTGAATGAATTTTGATAAAATATTTCGTGATTTTAGACATTGATAATTAAATTCCATATAAAATAGACATCTATACTACCGAATAGATTATTCCGCTTAGCTTTTTCATTTGATAAATTAACCTCTTGTAAATTGATCGAATGCTAGAAAGACAATGGATCACGATTTTTGAATGAATTACGATCATCAGTTTGAAATACCAGCACTATTAAAGTAAACTGGACACAATGCATTGCATTTAGTCAAATTTTCATTGTACCCTGGCTTTAACAAAACTTTTAGCTCAGTGTGAATTGAATTCAAAGCATTTGAAGAATGCCGTCACAGACATTTTCGTTGGCGTGCGTATTATTTGTATCTGGTAAGAAATTTCACTCAGTAATATTGCAGATTAATATTTATGAAAAAAAAACTCTTTATTAAACAAGATCTGTTTTAGAATGACAAGGATTTTTTTATCTCAAAATAAGATCATCATTACTTGCATTTATAATTAAAAATAAAGAAAAACAAAATTAAAATATTAAAGTGTTTTGAATAAATGTATTAAAGTAGTTTATTTTTATCGTAAGAAATCAATAAATCCCAACTTTTTTGAGAATATTATCCATTATGTAAAGAGGTGGTATCTTCAAATTTTTTTCACATCTTAAGGAAGAAAGGAAGTAGCATAAAAAAAGAATCCTAGAAGAAAGGCAGTAGACCCTGTTGCTCTTAAATGACGCCCTGGAAAGGAGCATAGAGAAGAAAATAACTTCCTATTTATTTCAACAAATAGTTGAAAAACCTTTTTCCCCCGAGCAACGGCGGGTATACCAGCTAGTAAAAGTCACCTGAGATCTCTGATCCATATAGGTGAAAACATTCACTATAATGTAATACAAATAACGAAATGAAATTAAAACATAAAAAAAATTGAATAGATAAATGAAAATATAATGAATGAAGTAGTGTTGCAAACAGGGTAGCAATGTAATGAAAAAAAATTATCAGCTGTTAAAGAAGACATTTAATAAAATTAAGTAAAATATTTTTCTTTTTATAAATTTATGATCATATTTGATGGCAAAACTTCGACTCGGAATTCTTGTAGATAAGATAATCAAATCTTATTTTTTAATAAAAAAAATAATCAATTCTATCCCATACTAAAAATTTTCAGTTTACTATGATATGCTCTCCTGTTATCTAAAAATAAAAACACTGATATAGTATATTTACTGTCCTTGTAATATTCCTAGAAAAAACTATTAAAATATATTTCCTTACAGTGTTTTGGTCCACTTATGCTCAACTTGACGTAGGAGGATGTGGCAAAAACGAAAGAAAGGTAGAATGTGTCAACATCTGCAACAACTGCGGCCAAAAAGAACCTTGTCCCCTTTCAGAATGCTATGAAGGTTGTGAATGTATTTCAGGTTTCTTGAGAAATTCTTCGGGAATATGCGTACCAAGATCTCAATGCAATGGTAAGTTAAGGCCTATTGATCGATTTATGCAGTAAAACTATTGTGTTAATCATAATACTTATCTTACACGAATTTCAAAAATGGTATAAGGAAGTTTACTTTACTGTACTTTATATTTGATGTTTGATTTGAAACAACTAAGCAATTAAACTGAGAAGTATTTAAACATTTCTAATATGGTCAAACAGTGAACAATAATGGATTTAAAAAAAATTAAGAAAAAAGCTCGATGCTGCAAGTACCCTTTCACGAAAATGTGATTAGTTTTAAGCGAGAAAATATAAGTTAAATGGTTGAAATGTTTGGGGAATTTTAAATTGCTTGTAATAGTTTTAAAAATTATTTTTAAAATGATAATCAATAGCACCTAAATTTAAGAGATATACCTAGTAATTTTGATTGATGTTCGTTTTTTCTTGAAGAATAACTTTGAAATCCGTGTTTCAGTGTTCAAAAACTCATTATAGTGTAATTTCCGTATCCTTCCTTTGTTTTAGAATCAGGAAATTCACGTTCCTGGGTAACAAAAAAAATTTTTTTTTTTCATTTTGTCACACTTTATTTGCCTTAATGGCTCATTAACTCATTTTGTATGTTTATGTATTAAAACTGGCCTTCCAACGGGAAAAAAGGAGGTTTTTAAAGAGTTTCACCAAATTTTGATATAAACAATACACCGATAACATAAAATAAAACGATACATTTTGCGTTAATTTAAATGGGAGTGATCAGGACCAGTCAATTTTGATAACATTAACCGTGATCATATTAAACGGAGTCGACTTTATAATACTTTCTTTCAGCGGTATACACTAGTGATCCGCAGGTCAATGAAGTGGCCTTGAGTGGAGGCTGCCCCAACGCCGACTTCTGCGTGGTCAGCTGTCAACTGCGCAACTTCAAAGACGGCATCTGCCTGGGACCTCGCAAGGAGCTGTGCAACTGCTTCTCGCAGGTGCCCCCTGAACCCATCCCTCCACCCTCTCCAGGGGCTCTCGTAGACACTCCACCCCTCATTGATACAAGAACGGGCTGTCCCAACAAGTAAGGAATAGCTATAGTAAAAAAAAGTTTCTCTTCAATGTCATAACCTGGTCTTTACAGTAAAAAACATAAACCCTCCCAAAAGGGGAGCCACAAAACACGACGCCGAGAATGCACGCGTTTTTGCAACACTGCACGGCATTAAAGTTCGGGAGTGAAACAAATTCCAGTAAGACAGCACTATTGTTCGTTACGTGACTGCGGTATTCGGTTGTTTTTCTTGAAATTATCTTAAACAATCTTTTAGGTTACTCTATGGCTCACTCCACCTTTATTTCTTCTCTATGGTAAGAAAATATCACCAGTTTTAACTCGCCCTGTTCTATTGTATTTTTCTCATTTATATTTTACAAAACATATCATCCTTTTACTTTACATAAAAATAACTCCAAATTAAGCTCTTCAAATCAAACTTTATGACTCAACTCCTAAAACTCTCTTTAGAAACTTTCCCACTACAAAACTTGTTTATATAGAGTAGGTACCTATACTGTAATAAAAGTCTCGTAATACTGTAATACTGTAATAAAAGTCTCGAACAGTTAACTAAATATACTAAAACTGTGCCCTGGAAGTCTTTGCTGTCGTGAAGTTTCGTCTTTTAACTTTTTAGAGGTTTTTTAAACTCAGAGTTAATTTTTCCGTGATAAGTGACTGACGATATTTGAAACTGGGCTAACTCCAATGTAAAGCTGTGAGAGTTAGCTCGTTACTGCTAAAAGTGTAGGGAAGCGATACGACTAATTGCAAACTTGTCAAAATCTTCAAATTGGTAACTGCTAAAAAATAGCTATTTATCAACTTCAACACAGCAAAAAATAACATAAAACTCGATTAAAATAAAAAAAACACGAACACAGCTGCGACTAACTATGCTATTAAAGGCCTGATTATCATAAAGCCTCTTCTGTTTCAATGTTTAATTTTTTTATTAACTTCAGTGCTCGTTTGTCCAAGATTGGACTCAGTGGATCTCTTAATTAATTTTATATAATTCTGGATTACTATGAATGGGAAAAATATTTGTAGGAACATTAGACACACGCTTCACATTATAGGAATTTGTATCTATTGTTCAAAAGTATTGGAGAGCTATGGAATCAATTTCCTAGTTCCACCTGCCTGTCATTTGTAAATAAATAAGTGTTTATATCCCTCCAGGGCCAAATGCGTCGCCTCCTGCCGCAAGAGAGGACCCCGATTTACCGGCGGCGTCTGCGTCGGCAAGGACCGCCGAATCTGCCGCTGCATCGCTTGCCGCCCCGGCACGAAGGGCTGTCCCTTCGTCGACCCCCCACCCCCAATGGTGCTGCCCCCTGTCGTGCGCCCTCCCACCAAAAAGAGGAATCCGGCCGACCTGTTGTCCGGAGGCTGCCCCATAGCCCAGGCCTGCCTCCAGTCCTGTAGGCTGCACGGTTTCCTGTCCGGGAAGTGCCAAGGTAGAGAAAAGGACCTGTGCAGGTGTCTGAATTGCGAACCTGGGGTCAGGGGGTGCCCTGGTCTGCCAGAGGAGGTCTTTCCCGATTTTTTGGAGTATTATTATTGAAGTGTGGATGGATTGATTATGTTTCTGGCCTATAGTGAATGGAGTGGTTAAAGAGAGGAGTGAATTGTATTGATTGATGACGATCGATGAGGTTGGTAATAAATAAAGAATTGTCGTTCTGTATGAGTTGTTTTCTTTCATTTAACCATTAAGGGAATTAATTACACTTGATGGTCAACTTGGTTGCCATTGTCAACATCCAATGTTTTTAACCACGTTTCACGCCTGTGTGGAATTTGTGTTGGAATTTCAGGTAAATAATTTAGTCGACGATTCTTTGTAAGAGAAGCTTCAGCAGAAAATTTTAATAAAAAAATAAAAACTACAAATTAAAAATGAAATTTAGGATTTAACAAGCTAGGCTAATTAAACGAGACTATAAATTTTTAGACGATTGAAATGCGCCAACTATCAAAAATGTTTCCCTCATCAAGTTTAGTTCCTGGTTTACAGTTGCCAACAAAGTCAAAAACCTTGTAGACAACCAAGTTTACCGTCTGTCCTTTACTAAATCACAGCTTACGGTAAAAGTACTTCCTTCGGTGGATTTGGTCTGTTTACTGGATAACGCAAAGTAAGTAGTACTATCAGTTTGATATGGATACAAGATAGATTCACCTCAAGTATTTTTTATAGACAAAAAACCCATCGTATGTAACTTATATATTAAAAGGAAATATGTATTAAATAAAGAAATAAAATCCTAAGGCAACTTCAGCTCATGATCTCTATAAAGTTTTTGAAAACGTTTGATCTCTCAAAAAATATTAATTGTTATAAAATTAGTTTTGCATCAAATTTAACTACATAAGTTTTATATATTCTTCATTAAAAAAGCCAGAAAATTTAAACTATTTCAAACATATCTGAGTAATATAAAAAATATGGAATGTTAAATTTTAAATTTTATACAAATATACTACATGTAAGTTAAGTATTATTCTGACCCTCAAACAAAACCCTTGAAGTACAAGTTTTCTATTCCTGAAGGTAATTTCCATTTATGATAGAATAGTTACCATAAATGTAAGAGTTAAATAAGGAAAAAACTACAAAATTACTTCGTTGCCAAAACAAATAAATTATAAGTGTAGTACCATGGACGAGCTATGAGCTCTTTTGGTACTCTTAACTATTTATTTATTTTTGTATGTATGTCTGTGTGTGTCCCCCATTTTTGTCTTTTGTTCTTTATGTGTGTATTCCTTGTGTTGTATTTTGTAAATCTTTGTGTTTAAAAAAAATTGAATTAAACCACATAGAGGAAAAAATAATAACTTTTTAACTTAATTGATTGTGTTTGTAGGTTGATCATGAAACAATGTTACCCCATTTATGGAAATTTTAATATTTATCTTTTATCGAACCTTATTTTTAAATCGCCATATCTTATTAAAATAACTTTTTAATCAGAAGCTATTGTATTATAAGTACTAAATTTAAAAGAAACACAGAAAGGACAAAAGGATTACCAGCAATTAATAAAAATTTATTTTTTTTTGCAAAAAAACAATAGGTGGTTGTTCAAAAACCAATTGATGCTTCCTTGTAAATGTTGAGCATTTTGAAAAATCCAAGATGACCGGTATGGTAACTACAATTTAGGACTTTTAATGAAATATGGCATATGGGGTATCATGTTTTACACGTTTTTTTTTTTAGAACACTATTAATAAGAAGCCAAAATTACTTAAAACCGATTACTTTTTTCTGATAAAAGTCAACATATCAGCGAAAAAAAACTACGTTATACTGATTATGAAATAAAATTATTTTATAGGCGATATTTGTAAATTAAAATACTATGAATTTGGTTAAAGATAATGTTTAAATTCAAGAAATTATTTAAGCCACCTTGTAAATGTTGAGGATTTAGTAAAATCCAAGATGGCACCCATGATGGTTACTATTGTAAAAATGTTAGATATAAGCCACTAAATTATGACTTGGAAATTGTAATTTTTATGGTTCTTTTACCTAGAAACACTGTTTAAGGGTTAAAAATAAACTTACAATATAATTTATGAAAATCAACTCAAAGTTCACTGCCATATCATATAATTTTTTTCATGGATAGGATACTTGTTAATTGTACGTAGCTTTGCATCAAAAATTGTAAGTAGTCAGTCTAAATAAGCTTATTATAGATTGCTTTTATAACACATTTCTTGTTTAATTTTATTTAATTAAACAAAACTCTTCTTTAATTATTTTTTTGTAGTAAACTATAATATTTGATTCTATTGCTCTCTCGCAAATACCCAAATAATACTAAACGCAAACTTAGAAGGGCTGTATAAATATTATTGTAAAATGTAACAACATAGATCATTGCCTCTTTTGAGGGTTCTTTTGGAGCTCTTTGAGACTTTTTTGAGAATTTATCGCATTAACTAGTTATTATTATTATTATTATTATTATTATTATTATTATTATTATTATTATTATTATTATTATTATTATAATAATAATAATAATAATAATAGTAATAATAATAATAATAATAATAATAATAATAATAATAATAATAATAATAACGAAGGGAGTTTGTTTGATGTGTGTTAACGAGATTGATAAACCTGAAATTATTAGAATATTAATTACATCTTCAATTATTATGCAGTTTTATGCATCTATAAGCTGTGACAATAAATCTGTTGTAGAATTATAGTAGAGTAAAAAAAATCGTGCATTAAGTTTATAATTGTTTTTTAAAGTTACAGCTTTAAAATTCAATTTTTTAATGTTTTTTATATTTGTTTTTTAATTATAATTTCTGAAATCTTAAGAACTTCACAAATTTTCACTTCTTTTCACAAATGCATCGAAGATTTTCAAATTATATTTACTAATGTATAAAGATAAATATATTAGTATTTTTAATATAAAGGCAATTAAAGCAGAATCTTCAGAATCAAGAGTATAAAATAGTCCCATTAACTTTTGAAATTTATCCCAATTCAAAAGAACATTTAAGAACCAAACTATTATTTAAATTTACAATCGTTTATTGAAAATCTAAAATTTTATCATTCAAATTTAAAGAGTTCAGAGTAATTCCTATTCTGAAAAGAATAATTTCATTTTTCAAAGCTAATTTCCCAAAGAATATGTATACATATTCTCTAAAACCCAATTTTAATCCAGCCTATAAGTGACACATGTATTATATAAGTCTGCTATGATTCTGCTGACTAAGAGAAATGTTAAGCAGGTGAAATGGAAATTTCATGCTTAACTTGTTAAAAGTTATCACATTAACCAAAAACCTCCAGGGATTATCAGTAACAACCGGTAAAGTGATTAATTTGATTCCTTTATCACTTTAACAAAGAACCATAGTTATTAATATAATAACAACAACCGCATTTATCACTTTAACCGTAACATATATGAATATCTAGTAACAGCCCTTGAGTTAAAAAAATTTCACACATATTGTGTTAAAACAATAATGTATGTACTTGATGTTGTAATGTATTGATTCACTACTTCAGAATTTTCACCCATGAGTCCACAGACCTATTTAAGTAATATAGTTATGAAAATAACGTTAAATTGGTAAATTACGGTAAATATTATTTGAGAACAATTACATACTGAATAAATTATAATGAGATATAATGGCGAGTCTGTTGTGAAACCGCTGAGTCTGGAACCATTGTTAAGTTAAATACCAGACAACTAAATATATTCTGTAGGAGGTTTAAATTTAAAACTTTCCAATGTGAGATAAAAAAAACACCCCTTTTGCATATTCTACAATGAATTACCCCTAAAAAGAAGTTACTAGTTCACATTTTCAACTTCGATTAGCAATTATGCAAGGTCATATCCTTTTGCTCAGTATTTGTTTTGTACTAGCAGTAGGTAAGTAAAATGACTTGTTCTTTCTTCTAAAGCATAAAATGGCAGATTTCATTTATGGAGTTTATAATAAGTGTAGTGTGTAGCTCATTAAAATTTATAACTGGTGAGGTAAACAGAGGGTAATACAATTAATAAGTAGGAAACTATCTAGTTCATTTTAGTAGGAACCATTTATTTCACACTTAAAATGGTGAGAACTTTTCATAAATAAATACATTTATATTAAAACTTGCGCAAAACAAATAATTCAAAATTTTTACAATAATGCAAAACTTAAATAATTTATAATGCTTAAATGAGTGATGGAATTAAACTTAAGTTGTCTTACTTGTATGCATAATTTGTGAAAGAAAATAGTAATAGGTTTATGTATTAATAAGTTAGTTCCGAGAGAACAATTAACAAGTTGAGTTTTGAAAATTTAGATAATATTTACAGAAGAAAATAAGCGTTAATTCACAAGAAACACTGTAAATGTCTTATTAAATGTTGATGATTTTTATTTCTCGACCCCCAAACATATTTATTAAGTGGTGATGTACTTACTCTAAATTAGACTTAATAACTCTATATCTCTGTGTTTCAGTGATCCAGTCATCATATGGACAAATCTGCGCAAAAAATGAAAGGATAGTTGATTGCATAAATTTTTGTAATACGTGTGATTCCAAAGGAAAAGCATGTACGCTTGGGTGTGAGTTCGGATGTGATTGCATTTCCGGACACACTAGAAACGCTGAGGGGATATGCATTCCGAAAGAGCAGTGTAATGGTTGGTATTTAAGACAGAAAGTTGAATTTATTCTTAAAATAATTAAGAGAAAAGTGTTAAAAATGTTTTAATGGATTCAAATTTTGGGGTAATTATACATATACATAACTCTTGTTGAAAATATTTATGATTGTTTATGGAATTACGATCATGTAAGAACTTTTGAGGGGAATTTATCGCAATATTTTAATAAAAATTAGGTGTCGAATAGATACACTTATTCAGGTTTCAGTTCGTAAAAATTCATGTTACAAAGTTTGACTGTTTTGAAATCCACAGAGTAATAATAACGTAACAAAACACGGTTTTACTTATATTTATTTGCTCCCAAATTTTCTCTTCACCCTCATTGTTAAATAGTTACAGGACCAGTCCAGCCATCAAAACCCACTGAAGCAAATAACACCAATACCCAGCAACCTGGTGGACCACAGGGCGAACACGCCTGCCCGGCGGACAGTAGCACCTGCAATCGCAACTGCAGACGTCGCGGTTTCCCCTCCGGACGCTGCATCGGTATCACCTGTTTCTGCCAGCAGGGACCACTCCCGACCACTTTGGCCCCGCCGCTGACCACCGACGGTCCCGTCCCCGACGGATGCCCGGACGTCGCCAAGTGTACCGCCCTCTGTCGGGAATTTGAGTACGTCATCGGCACTTGCACCGGTCCAGATCATTCCAGTTGCAGCTGTAACGGGTTTCAGGTAATGTGATTTAGAGATCTCCATGGAACCTCTTTCGTTTTTTTTTTGAGTCAAACTTTATTCTCTTATTAAGTCGCACTTTAAAGAGTAATCGTCTAAAACAAGTTGACAGATATTTTCTGTACCTAGGAATTCATCTGTCGAATTGAACATTTCTGTATACAGGAATATTCTGGTAATTTTTTCTGGCGAAGAATTTTGCCAAAGTACATAACCCAAAGAAATTTTCGAAGTTGGAAACAAAGTTAGGCTTGAAATGTAATATTTCTGTTGGGTAAGCTCCCAAAAGTTCCTAGAAGATGTGGTTTACTGAAAAAGTTCGTTTAACAGAAAAATCCCGTGTACAGAAAAGTTCAGGCGAATTTTGTAGGCAGAGCTTTTTTATTTTTTACAATTGCTTTCTACAGTAGAGCTCATTGAACACAGTTCTGAAGAGAAATTTGTCATGTAGTTAATATTTAAATTAAGGAGTAAATTATGTTGCAAACATATCTCTAATAAATCAGTAACTAAACATACATTTCTAACATAAATAAACATTCTCTCTCTGTTCCAGACCACCGAACGACCTGTTGTGTCTGAAGATGCACCAACCTGCCCGGTGATTCGGCGTTGCATAAGGAGCTGCCGTCGACAGGGATTTCGAAGAGGCTTCTGCGAGGGTGCGGAGTGCAGATGCGGGAATGGTCGACCCCCGACGATAAACCAGTGCCACGTCATGGACTGCCACCTGAGATGTGTCCGAAGAGGCTACAGCTACGGTGCGTGTGCCGGACCTGCTGATGTGTGTCGGTGTTTTGTTTGAAAGAAAAAGAATAAAATTGTGAATGGAAATGGTTCCGATTAGTGTAGGTTTTTTTAATCTTTCGTTGATTTTAAAAGTGGGTTAAAGTCTTCAGAGCATAGTATAAAGAAGTTATTTAAAAGTTTTCGTTTCGATATGATGGAAATAGAAATTTAATTTAAGAAAAAATCGTGTTTTGTTTGTTTTAAAAATAAATAAGATTATTTAAGTGTAGAAGTGTTGTAGGGCAATTTTTGACAAAATAGTAAATTACAGAGTTTGAACTAAAACTATTTTTGAAATCAACGGTACACATATCAGTGAATGATTTTGTTGATAAAATATGTACTGTATGTTTTTAGAAAGTACCCTTTCCCAAAGTTTTTTTTTCATTCACTCTTCCAAGAAAAGTTTTAGGACTAGTATAGTTCGTTAAAAAAGTATATTTATTTCCCTGTTTCTTTTTATTTTTTTCTGGGAGTGAAATTATTGTCCACCTTTGATATAATCTATTATTGATTACTGTTTTTTTAGTTTTTAATTCAGAAGTATCTGAAACACCAAAAACATGGTCACTAATTTTTTATCTAAGATCAATACCAGGAAAAAAAAGTTCTTCAATTGTCCAAACTTAGCCTAATGCTCTTAAAAAAATGAAAAATCCCCATATTTAACTAATTTTTAAAATTACACTACGGTTGTTGTTTTTTTTCAACTTCCGTTTTGCACCTGAAAAAAAGTTGTAGGAATTTCGAAATAATTTTGGTACTGGTAGTTAGGAACATCCAAAATGTAATTTCAATGAAACATAAAAAATAATGTCCAACACAACACTTCTTAGTCTAAATATCACAGAATAAAAATACACGGAAACTTATGCAAGTAATACCATCAATTTATTTGTGTGTATTGCAAGTAATTTTATCAAGAGTAAGCAAACCTATTAGCTTGAAATATAAAATCTCTGGTAATTTTGTGATTTTATCTATGCAAAAAACTACTTTAAAATTAAAACTGATTAACTAAAAGCTTAATTTTTAGCTTGTCCTAATGTAAGAACTAGGACAAAGAGTTATGTTCAAACAATAGTAGTATCTAGTGACACACACACACATTTTCATAAGCTGAAACATTTCTAAAGAGAAAAACTGAATATTCTATTTTGCACTTTGTTTCACATGACCATTATTTAGAATTTTAAATTAAAGTTAATAACCACAGACAACAGCTGAATTGAATAAACGAAAGCATATTGATTGTGATTAAAACGAGGTCATGAAAAAAAAACAGCTGTGTACGAGTGGCAAAAGCGTTTTCATGAAGGTCGCACAAACATCGAAGATGACTCTCGGAATGGGCGCCGCTGGACTAGTTCATCGAAAATGCGACAAAGTAGAACCTCTCAAAAAATAGATTCCACGAGTGTTTGGAACAGTTATAAAAAAGCTGGAAGTGTGTGGACGTAGTATAAACAGGAGAAAAGTACTTTGAAGGCCAATAAATTAAAATTATTGTTATTTTTTTAATAATTTGTAATAGACAAATTCCTGGAACTGTAAGATAAAATCTATGATGCATACCTATGTATGCAAGTTGTAATTATTTAATTTTACGTTTTAAAGCAGTTTAAATAAAGAGGGGTAAAATTGATGTAGTGTTATTTTTAGCGATTCGAGTTTTCCAAGACAATGGTTACAATTTCAAATGGTACTTTTTCATAAAAACAGGGATTTAGGGACATATTCTAATGAAATAAAACTTTCACATGTGTTTTACTGCATTATACAAAATTGACACTATATGCATTTAAGACTTTGGTACAATTAATTCGAATCGTAAATTGTTCCCTTCTTCACCCCATTACCCATTTTAGCTAATTTATCGTAGTGATTCAAATTTTCCATTATTTCTTCTTAAAATCAAACCCTTTCTTGTTTAAACGACCACTCCACATCACAATAATCTAAATTCCGGTATAAAAAAATCCTTAATTATAAAGCAGACACATCTGAACATAGCATCTGCAAAGCTCAACACTTGAACGTGATATTCTTAACCAGTCACAAGCCTGGATTTAGATCCCTCCCTTAACATTATCTATCCTATATAGTATATAAGAAAGATAATACTATGGTTTTTTTTCTACATTGAATCAGTCCGGTGCTGCTGATTTGCACAACAAAAGAATGGCAGACGATTGCTTATAAAAACTGACTTTGGAGCATAGAGCTATCGAGATTCTGAAAAAAGGCGTTTTTTTTTAAGTTAATAAAAGTTTAATAACATTAATCTAGATCACATTCAGTAGAATCGACTGTAATTGAAACGTGACTAAACTTAGTAAAACGAAACACTCTAAAACACTGATAAAAATTCCTTGGAACAATGAGTAAAAAACAACTGACTCCTTTATTGGTGCAAGCAAAATACTGACACTGAGAAAGACAATAATTGATGTTACTTCTAAAGATAATTCAGTTTTTAAATAATGAAATTCTATGAAATGAGGTTTAAAAATGGTTGTGCTACTAGTTTTTTAGATGATGTTATTGATATAAAAGTGTTTTTAAGAGTTGTATCATTTTACCCCACAGACTATCCAATATATCCCCCAGACGTGGGGCATGAAAACAATCCTAAAAGAAGTCGTAATTAAACTGCTTCATCATTTAAAAAGAAGCTCAAGAAAAATTGAGGCAACTCTTGAATAGTGTAATGTAAAATATTTGCCTCAAAAGAGTAAATTATTTAACATAGTTATAAAGTTACAGTCTTTCAAAGTTAAAAATATAGCCTATTGTATAGCCGTTTTACCCCACCTGTCCCTACTCTGTTGAGATTATAACATTTAAATTTATAAACGTCGTAAAATTCACAGTTTATAAATCCATAATTTACTGTGGATTACTACTCCCATAAAAATCAATATTGAACTCTTGATTTCCAAAGTTAACAATTGATATACGAACTAACTTTATTTCCTAATGAAATTCTTCATAACATCATAGAAATTTAACTCTGTCAAGGATCACAATACAAGAGCTATGTGATGCCTAAAAGAGTTGTTAAGACCCTTTGCCAATCCATTGTACTCTTTTGAACTAGATACGAGTGAAATAAGAACCAGAAGTAAATACATTTAAATATGTAGCAGACGCTTTCATAGCGGAATTTTCGAATACTGCAGTCTGATTGAGAGAGTAATTTATATAAATAGAGATAACTACTTGGGTTTAATTATTCTGGAGTCGGGTGTTATTTAGAAGTTACGATGCGGACCCTCATTATTTCAATGTCTATTCTAGTCCTGGGTAAGTCAGACTCAAACTGTTTAAAGAAGAACGACGTATTGAATTCTACGAAACAATACTGCAGGGTTGGATTTTAAAATGAAGCAAAAATTCTCCTTTATTACAAAGACAAATGTGTAGAGAAATTAACTGACAGTTTTAACAAAAGACAAGACTAAAAACTAAGTTTTCAGAAAATGACAAGTAGAATGTTTATTTTATAACCATTTAAATTTTAAAAGAAATTCGAAATAATATTTGGAACATTAAAAAAGTAAATGGAAAAAATATAATTTGTGTATTTGAAAGGTTTATACGGTTGATCAATAATAACACTTAAATACTAAGCCATAATATATAGACAAATTGTTCAATTTGTCCTGTCAATACTCAAAGGGGTAATATTTGCCAGGTGAATTATTTTTTTATAACCTCTTAGATGTAAAGCCAAATTACAAAAATCACAAACAAACTAGTATAATTAGTTTTGCTTTTTCATTAAATTAACCCATTTATTGATAATAAAATACTTAAAAGACAAAGTATCTTTGGATTAAACTCTGTATATTTCATTTTTAAGACAACTTTTAGAAATGCATATTTAAATTAAAAAGTTTGAAAAGCAGCACCTTTCTAATGAATGTTTTGTTAATTAACTAAGGTAAATATACTATAGTACATTTAAATTAATAAAGAACTTGTTATATAACGTTGTAACTGTTTTATTTTACATGATATAATATACAGGGTGTTTCATTTGAGTGTATTAATTTGGAACCAACGTCTCTTAGGCTCATGGAACTAAGTGTAACCCTAGGTAAGAACCATACTAAATCCATTGATATGACTTACGGCATCCCTAGCAGGGAAATAAGAAAATTAAAAACTTGGAGGTGTTTAAGAAATTATTTATAATAAGATAAATATTTGCAATATCATGACAAACGTACAGAAAAAAAGTTTCATGAAAATATCTTAACTATTCAAAGATGCATTAGCGCGTAAAAATAGCACTTTTTCATGCCTTATTTCGCAAATTTGCAAGTGTTTCAGTGTTATCATGTAGTTTTGCGTTTTATTAATTATATAAAAAAATAATTAAAATATTAAAGAAAACGCAAATTTGTGAGCTTTTTTTATGAGGCCTGAAAAAGAGAGAGAGAGAGTACTATTTTTACATGCTAATAGTTACTGCAGTTTTCTGCACTCGGAATGTCACCACTAGCCTTAAAATTCAAATAAATTACATTTTGATAAATGAGGAATAGAGTCAAGTGGTTTTAATTTTTTTAAATAGGTGGTTGTAATCCAGTCGAAATGAAATTATTAAGTATATTCTCTTCAAGAAATGTATTACATTATGTTCTTACAGTATTTCTAATTTCTAATTTAAGAGAATCTGTATTATGAACTTACAGATACTGTATATACTCCTAATAGTGTTGATTTTTTTTTCACCAGCCCCCAAATCCAACAACAGATTAACAAATAGTATTTCTCCCTAGGACTAACAATCGCCTGGGCACAGTGCCCAGAGAACGAAGAGGAAGTGGAATGCGTGAATGAGTGCAACACTTGTGATGTACAAGGGGTATGTACCGACAACTGTTCCCCTGGTTGCGACTGCCTACCCGGGCTTCTTAGAAACTCACAGGGTACCTGTGTCTCAAGAGCGTTCTGTGGTGGCAAGTATCAATTCTCTTCTCTTAACCCATTAATGCCTGAATTTTTTATTCATAATTCATTGAACATCTCTGAATAAAAATGTGCCCCTTGAACTTCGCGTTCCAAACTCAATGGCATCTAACAATGTATAGGTAGTTTATATGAGGAGCGAAGAAGCCATGGAGTACGAGTGTAGTTTTTTTAGTATTGGAGTTAAATGCACTAAGTAATTGCTGTGGAGTCAAATATTGTTGTGGTAAAGGAATACAAGTGTATTGTGAAAAAGTTTTTCATATGTATAAAAAAATCACTTATAATTTTTAAATGAGAGTTAAACTTTAACCTTGTTTTTCTCATTATCAATAAGTAGTCACTTGTACTACCCCTTGGCTTCAAGGCTCCTCACATATGCTCCTGGGGTGAGCTTTTGGACAAAAAAAACCCCCAAAGTATAAACCGACTCTACCAGTTAAAGGTCGGGTAGTTCAGCTAGTAACTTATAAAGCATTTCTAATATGAAACCACTGTTATCTTCAGAGAAAAAATATAGCATCTAAAACACAGCTTTTTTAAAGATAATTATTTTTGTAAATTTTCAGAACATAGGAAAATGTATGGAGATTTTAAAACATCATATCACTTGAACTAAATAACCACAATGTTCCTAAACATGAGAAAATAAAATCAATTTTTATATTCCATTGCAGACGACGCAGATGTGCAGGATGATCGGGGGTGTCCTCACAACGGCCGTGGAAGGTGCCGAAAACACTGTAACCGTTTGAAAAAGAAGTGGAGATGCGATCGCGATACCTGCATCTGTTTTTAAAAGTAACAGTCCTCATAATGGGTGAAAAACGTATTTGTTTTCCATCTTAGAAAAATAAAATTATGTTCGTAACATTTACAATGTTCATTTCTTGATGTGGCTGTTAACATTTTTTGGACTGTTTTTTGATGTTATATTAAAGTTGAAGTTATATCAACACAAACTCAAGAATATTATCCATCAAAATACACAATTGAAACCTAGGGACTCAGAAACTTTCAAAACTATGTACTCCATACATTCTAATACCCATTTATTCAAAAAAATTTAAGCATGTAAATTTTGTGACATAAAAAACAATTCCAAGAGATTACAGAAGCTAAGAAGCTATAGAAAGAAGAAATAGCATATGGTAGGTACGCAATTTCTTTGGAAATGAATTGTCATCAAGGAAAAATAGTTGGGAAAACTGAGAGGTTCCTTAAATACAGGGTGTTTCAAGAGTCCGTTTCATGGTTTATATTTGGAACCAAAGTCTAGGTCTTGGAAGTAAGGTTTACCTCTAGCTAAGCGAACATGCTGAATCCAATGAAAAGAGTTACAGCGCCTTTTAGCGGCTAAATAAGAAAGTTAAAAATAATTAAAATACTGAAAGAGAAAGAATGAAAATTTCAATGAGAAAATTGTTTGCAGTATCATGACAAACGCACAGAATAAGTTTTGTGAAAATACCTTAAGTATTTGAAGAGATATTTAACACGTAAAAATACCATTTTTTCAAGCCTCAAAAGAAAAAAAGTTCACAAATTTGCAAATCTTTCAGTCTTATCATGTAGTTTTGACCGTTCTTTAGTTAAATTATGTCAAAACTTAATTACAAAAATCAAAGAAACTTCCAAAATTACAAAAATATTTTTTTTGAGGAATGAAAAAGTGTCAAGTTTTTAAATGAGTTTGCGCTGTTTATATGATTTTAATACTTAAAATTATCGCAAAAATTTAAAAATATGATTATATTGTTAAAATTATGTATATTGCGCCCTTCCTTTCGTCTAGATTTGCGTACAGAAAATCGCAAATCTCGTGGTGTAAATCCAATTTCATGTTTTTTGAAAATCCAAAAACTGCATGAATTTTTAATAAAATTAATTTTTGGAATTATTTTTTTTTATTTTTAAGAATTATTAAAATATTTTTTAAATAAATAATATGCAAATTCACTTTTAGTTTTGCTAAATTGCTTATCAGCTGAGCTTATATTGGAAGAATAAAAGTAGTAACCCACATTAGGGTACTTTCCTCTACTTTTCTTAAGCTTGAAAACTCATTTTTTACTAAAAGAAATCCCATAACGATATTTTGAAATTGTGTTGAGTAAACTAATTTCACTTTTCAACAATTTTTTTTTATTTTTACAGAAATGAAAATACCTATTTCCTATAGATTTTGGGTCACTGAACACGAAAATCACCATTAAATGTCTCAATTGACTAAGAGTTTTGAGTAATTTCACTGTCTAGGTTTTGTATGTAACGCTATGGGACGATAGTATGAAAGATGATATATGTATACTTAAAAGACGAAAAAATGTAAGAACATTCACAAAATCAGACAAGGTAGAGATTTACAACTCTCAAAAATAAAGTTGATGAACTCCACTTACTCCACAAGACTTAGTATCCATAATACATCAAAGTGGACCCACCTCTTGGAGGATAATATTGAAATATCTTCTCCACGAGATTGTTAAAAGGAATTCTCAGCTTTTTCATCAGTTACGACGGGACAATTTCATAAAAAGTGGACTCATACTCAAAAACCTGCCTTGAGGCTGTTCTATTGCATACCAGTGCTGAGATATTTGAGAGATTTAGATTGAAAATGACTTAATCGAAATCAGAAAATGGTTTACCATTAATGACTTATCTCTAAATTTAAATAAAATTAAATATATCTATTTTTATCTTAAACAACCATTCATTCAACTAGATATTGCATTTCATTTAAATTCTTGCTATGGCTCTTTTAATTGTAACTGTCCAAAGCTAGAACAAGTAAATAGTATCAAATATTTGGGTTTATTTATCGACTCAAATTTAAAATGGAAAACTCATGTTGGTGAGTTATGTAAAAGGCTTCGTTTCGCATTGGTTAAATTTCATCACCTAAAAAATAAAGTTACACAATCTTTTTTAAAAACCTTGTATTTTTCTTGGTTTTTCTCTTTAATCAATTATGGAATAATAATTTGGGGTGGAGACTATAAAACCAATTTATTGCCTTTAATTTCTATTCAGAATAAGTGTTTCAAAATCTTATGTTTAAATAATTCCGACTCAATTGACTTTAAAAGTTTAGGTTTACTCCCCGTGCGACATCTCGTTTTTTATAGAATTACACTTTACTTATATGGCAATAGAAATATATGTAATCTAAAAAATACGGTTAACCAAAGGAGAATAAATGAAATTTATCAGATTCCTCGCTTTTACAAGGAGATATATCGTAAACATTTCTTTTATCTTGCACCTAAGTTATTTAACAGTCTACCTGCTGAGCTACAAAATATTTCTTCCTATCCCCCATTCAAACGTTGTTTACATAATTTTGTAATTTTTTTTAAATAATATTGAAGACCTATTTTAATGGAAGCATAATGTATTTTTTTTTGCCTTAGCTGTTTGCCAACTTGTAAAACTTTAATTTAAATAATTCTGTCTTTTGTAAATTAAATTAATCATTTATTATTGTTATTTGTACTATGTTTTGTTTTTTGCATTTTTGAATATTATTATTGCTATGTAATTCAACCCACCTATCTATTTATTTTATTTTAAATATCACTCAATGTTCGCACTTTTTTTGGTTACCTGAACGGGACTGTTTCCCTTTGGTAACTCATATTATTTTATATATTCATTTGTAATTTCCATAGTGTTAAATAAAGATTATTATTATTATTATTTATTATTATTATTATTATTATTTATTATTATTATCATTATCATTATCATTATCATTATTATTATTATTATTATTATTATTATTATTATTATTATTATTATTATTATTATTATTATTATTATTATTATTATTATTATTATTATTATTATTATTATTATTATTATTATTATTATTATTATTATTATTATTATTATTATTATTATTATTATTATTATTATTATTATTATTATTATTATTATTATTATTATTATTATTATTATTATTATTATTATTATTATTATTATTAGATATCATCATTAATACCTGTTGTTGACACAGGCCTGGGTAAAGAAAAATATACGTTTCCTCACCTTCTAAACTGTATAAAAACACAATGAGAAAGATTATTTACGTATGCTTTCTACTATGACTAATTTGAAATAGTATATCACATAAGGAAGCAAGCTGCAAATATAGGTAGAGAATTAAATCTTTCACAATGTTCAAAATTTTTGCTGTCGTCGCTGTTCTTCATTTCAGGTTGGTGTCGAATAACCATGACCTTTGCTGAACTAAACGCTTACGCATATTATGGACACAATGAAACTTCTCTCAACCAGCACATTTGAATTGGGACCAGTTGAACATTTTCGAATAATTCATCACACATGCATGCTTGAAACAATTGAAATTATTACATTTTTTCGAAAATAATGTGCCTTATACTACTACTTGTGTTATCGTTATCATGTAAGTATAAGCTTCTATTAATATTGTTTTTATAATAATATTCATGATACTCTTATTACAACATAAATATTTTTCTTTGGATATAACTTTTATAAAAAATATGACTTTCTAGAAAGTAATAGGTAGGTATTGTAATTAAGGTAGGACCTAGCATGCAGTGCAGATATAGCTTAATTAAGACAAACAGTACAGTACACGAATTTTGTAATTTGATAATAATGTATGGGTACTTTGTAGGTAGAAAATTTTATGTACACATGTCTCAATACTTGTTGTATCTAATATACGTAGATGCGTATTGATAGAGGGCCATTTTTTACACTTTAATGCCTAGGAAAATATTTTGTGAGAAAAATGTTTCCATGTACAAAAAAAGATTTTTAGAAATAATGCTTTCCTTGTTGATTTTGAAAGTGTGGTTTTCGTAAAGAAATCACTTTACAAATATACCCAAACTGAAAATAAATAGATTTTCTTTAATTTAAGATTTCTTTAACTTTCCTCTCCCCCTCGTCAGCAAGATAAGAAAATAACAACCCACCTCCTATAATCTTAAAAGTTTTAATTTTGTTGTATAAAAACTTCATCCTAAAAAAATTTCATAATTTTAAAATAAACCATCGCCTTATGTATATAATATGTATATTTTTTTGTGTGTGTCAAAATGGTACTTTGTAGAATATTAAGTTTAAGTTTAATTTCCTTTTCCTACATTTAATTTTTGTATTTATTTCGGAGTTATGATATAGTATTTTTAAAAAGGAGATGTTTTTAATGTCTCATGTCATCATTCATATCCCTCCTCACGTTGTAAGCAAAAATTAGCAAATGGCAACCCCCTATCACCCCTATGGTGCTTGCAAAATATTTAAACGGCCCCTAATATGTTCCAATCCTTAACAATATTTTAAATCAACCATTTTTATAAAAGTGTTACGATTCCTCCGAGAAATGATCATTTTGTTTTTGTAAATTCCATAATAATGATAGTATTTAAAGTACAATGTGCATTTGTACTACAAATGCATATTGTACCTTCTTTAGAATCTAAAAGTTAATTGCGTAACAGAAGATATCTGATATCATTTAGCTAATCTTTATAGGTTTTTTTCAACCTGCTTGATACATATCCTTCCTACAAGGTTTAAATGAGGAACAACTTAGTTGTAAAATGACATACAGATGGTAGCACCAGCGGATTTCAGAGGTGCACCTACGCCGATTTCTGTTAAAGCTTGCCTCAGTTTTCGATGATTTCGTGAAATTTTCTTCTAGCCTGTATCCAGTCCCAACAAGCATGTCTCCCTTATGAAGAGTGGACGGATTGCGTAAACCCTTGCCTGAATTGTGTGCAAAAAGGACGCTGTACTGGACTACCCCTCTGCCAGCCTGGATGCGACTGCAGACCAGGGTATCTCAGAGATTCCACAGGTCTCTGTGTGCCGAAATCACGATGCATTGGTTAGTTTTACGTAATTCTCACATGGGGCCAAATTACAACTGATAAAATAACGATATTTCATCTTCCGAAAGTTTTAAAATAGACTTTAAAAAAATGATTTCATCTATAAAATAAAGATCAGTTAATGATGCTTTAAGAAATAAAGAAGAATTTTATACAACATTTACTTGTCAGACGACTTGGTATTCTAAATTTACGATAGACAGTAATCTAGTAAATAAGAAAAACGAGGACTATGCACTAGGGTGTCCCGAAAAAAACGAAATTTCTCTGATCGCTTAGCGGTAGTGCGGAAAAGTTGTGAACTACCATCACTATGAAAGGTGTGAAATCTTAAAACTCTGGGTTAATATCTTCTGTTGCCCCAAACGGCCTAAAGTTCTGAAAATTGGCCTAAAAGTGACCAAATTTCAAAAATTAACAGAAAATTCCAAATTTCAGTCATGATTCTGGGGTTATGCTTAAAAGTTACTATTAACAAGCAACTACATCTGCAAAAAGTTTTAAACTTATAGGTTAATATCGTCTGTTGCCTCACGGGGCCTAAATTTCTGAAAATTGGACTAAAAATGACCAAACTTCAAAAATTAATAGAAAATCGCAGATTTCAGTCATGATTCTGAAATTAGGCTTAAAAGTTACTATTAATATACAACTACATCTGCAAATAGTTTTAAACTCATAGGCCAATATCTTCTCCCTCCTTATTAACTTTAAAATTTGGAAAATTGACAAAACTTAAAAAAAGAAAAATACGAAACAATTACCTCATTTTGATGGAAGAGAAAACTTTATTTTTCAGAGAGACAGAGAAATAACAACATTATTGCTTGTAATGATTTTTGGTATTAAATTTTAACATTTGCTTTCTTAATTTTAGTGTCGCTGTAACAAAGGAATCCCTGTTCTGTGGGCCAACCGTTTTTCCGGAGGCTGCAGTGATTAATTTCACGATACGCTCAACAGCTTGTGTATGCGATGGTAATTTAATAAATTCCCAGCATTCTGTAGGCATACCGTCCTGAATCATCTTCATAAGTTCTTGATAATTAACCTCTCTGAGAACTGGAGGGGATGTCACATAACAAGATGCCCAGTCAATGAGATCTACTTAGTCTTTGGCTTCAAAGTTAAGTACAGGAACGACAAAATGAACAAACACCTTCTCCATCTCTGGTGCCTTCTCTAGCCTTGATAATAGCCCAGCAGCAAGGGTTTTAATGTGATATGTGCAGATATGTAAAACCTCAGAATTCTATTGGCAGTTGTAACCAACGGGCCAAGTTCAAAGCCACATTTCAATGAGTTACCTTTACGACACCTGTTTGAGTCCATTGACGGCAAATCATCTGGCCCCACGTCTTACACAGGTGAAATCGGACGAAAGCTCAAAGGATGTGAAAAGCTTCCAATCGTTGGTTAACAACTATTCTCAGGTTTTACATATCTGCCTCAGAACCATCACACGCGAGCTGGTTACTTTAGTTGGATTTATTCTACGCACCCTCATGGTTCCGTATAAAGAATGATCAGTCCATAACTTGGTCAGTTACTTGCCTAAAAAGCATTGTGACGTAATCGATCCAGTTATTTCTCGAAACGCCTACTTTGCTGCTCCATAAAACATGCTTTTGGCCATGTTAACTGATGATAGATGTCACATTAGGACCCTTGCAGTGCGGCGTATTATCAAGGCTAGAGAAGGCACCAGAGATGGGGAAGGTGTTTGTTCATTTTGTCGTTCCTGTACTTAACTTTGAAGCCAAAGACTAAGTAGATCTCATTGACTGGGCATCTTGTTATGTGACATCCCCTCCAGTTCTCAGAGAGGTTAGTTCTCAAGAACTTAAGATGATTCAGGACGGTATGCCTACAGAATGCTGGGAATTTATTAAATTACCATCGCATACACAAGCTGTTGAGCGTATCATGAAATTAATCACTGCAGCCTCCGGAAAAACGGTTGGCCCACAGAACAGGGGTTCCTTTGTTACAGCGACACTAAAATTAAGAAAGCAAATGTTAAAATTTAATACCAAAAAACATTACAAGCAATAATGTTGATGTTATTTCTCTGTCTCTCTGAAAAATAAAGTTTTCTCTTCCATCAAAATGAGGTAATTGTTTTGTGTTTTTTTTTTAAGTTTTGTCAATTTTCCAAATTTTAAAGTTAATAAGGAGGGAGAAGATATTGGCCTATGAGTTTAAAACTATTTGCAGATGTAGTTGTATATTAATAGTAACTTTTAGGCCTAATCCAAGAAGCATGACTGAAATCTGGGATTTTCTATTAATTTTTGAAGTTTGGTCATTTTAGTCCAATTTTCAGAAATTTAGGCCCCGTGAGGCAACAGAAGATATTAACCTATAAGTTTAAAACTTTTTGCAGATGTAGTTGTATGTTAATAGTAACTTTTAAGCATAACCCCAGAATCATGACTGAAATTTGGAATTTTCTGCTAATTTTTGAAGTTTGGTCATTTTTAGGACAATTTTCAGAACTTTAGGCCGTTTGGGGCAACAGAAGATATTAACCCAGAGTTTTAAGATTTAACACCTTTCATAGTGATGGTAGTTCACAACTTTTCCGCACTACCGCTAAGCGATCAGAGAAATTTCGTTTTTTTCGGGACACCCTACTATGCACTCTTACGGATCTTCTTAAACCCATATGCAACCTAACTATCAATAAAAACGCACCTTGTAAGTTTCATAGAATGGTATTTTCACATTTTATAACCCTAGAAGAGTTTATTTCTCCTTTATCTCTAAAGAAAGAGTAAATTTAATTTTTAGGCGAAAAACCCCCTACTACTGTTCTATTTACACTTCAAAATTAAACATTCTACTCTTATTAACGCGATCAATTTAAACTCCTCCCTCCCCTCAAAGTGTGTCATTATTTGGTGGCCCAAGGGGTTTCCATATGATAAACTTTAAAATTTATTGTAAGAACAGTAGGTTGAATGATTTTAAATAACTTTTACTTTGCAGACTTTCATATGATAGCAATAATTAGTAAATAAGCAACGAAAAAAAAATAACAAAAATTCCTACATGAGGTAACACAAGAGGTACACATACGGTAATTTTAAGTTGAATAAAATTTCTAAGGCAGTTTTATTCCGACAATTTTGAAAGCAGCATTCATAATCTCACAACGAAACGTTCTCAGGCTAAATCGCAAAAACGGATGAAAATTTTACAGACATAAGAAGATGACTGAAAACATTTACTGTGAGAAAATTAGCTGCTGAATTTCATTAGGAGAAGACTAAACTAATATTGAAAGTTGGGTTCTGAGTTGCCGAATCCATTCAGTTAGCACCACTTGGCGATTTGACATGCAGTTGATGAACCTTTATTGATTAGTCGAGTTCCATTTGAGCATTTGGCGGTATCTCTGTATTTCTCGCCAAGTAGAGTTGCCTTTGGAATATTTGATGATATTTTTTTTTCGAATTTTTTACAGCTTTTCTACGGTAATTCAGCGACTAATTTTTTTACAGTAAGGGTTTTGAGTTATCTACTTAACCCTGTAAAATTTTCACCTGTTTCTGGTAGTTTAGCCTGTGAACGTTTCATTGTCAGATTTGTTAATTTTTACGCATTTTATTAATTTTCATGTGAAAATCCGTTGTATCACTTATAAGAAGGAACGACGTGATATCTTTTTTAACTCTAGTTGACCTTCCTCCAAAGTCTTCAGCATCGTCAAGGTGTCCTCAAAACTCCGCCTTCGCCTGGTGTGGTCCAGGTTGCAATCCCACGTGCGAGAACCCGGAACCCGAGGACTGCTGTGACAAATGCGTTCCTGGGTGCTACTGCCTACCTGGCTTCTTCAAGACGGACGAAGGAATCTGTGTACCCCCGCAGCAATGTGACTACCCAATCAGTAAGTAATTTATCAAACAGCCCTTAACATCTCATTAGACCTTTTGAATAGTGAAAGCAACCTTCGATCTTCTTTGAAGAATAATATTTTTCATGTTTCATAATCTAGTTAGCATAATACGAACGTAAATATGTTATATTTATACCTTGCAACACTTACTTGAAGTTTAACAACGAGCAGTGAGTGCATCATAAAGAGAAATTTAAACAATTTAACTCTGAACCAATTTTCTGTGGCTTCGATCCACAACTGGGTAATGCGAAGTAAGTACCCAGGCTCTTCTGGGGAAATGACTTAGGTCATGTGTGTGTGTTGTGTTTGGCCATTTGAACCAAAAAAAAACTTAACAAATTGCTTTGTAAATATATCATGCAACTCTAAGTAATCACTTTAGAATAAAGATGTTTTAGCATAGGATATGATGGTTGGTTGGCTGGTTTGTGTCGTGTCCATGGGAGTGTTAAATGTATCCATGTGTATGCAATACACAACCTGCTATCTCCTTGATGTTATTGGAGTAGAGACTTTCGAAGGGGGAGAATTCCCCAAGCAGAGCCAGAGATCTTATAATGGCAGGACATTCAAAAATAGGTGTCAGGGGAACATCGTCACAATTATTGCAGGGACGGTAGGTTCTTGTACCATCTCTTTGAATCTTCATTTCTCGATAGTGACCAGTTCTAAGGCGTGTGATAGTCTTACAGTCATATTCACAGTCATCAGCGTCGGTGTTAAATCCCAAGTCAAAAAAGAATTCCACCAATCAGAGTCAGCGAAAAGCTAATTTTTCGTTCTTTAGCTGCCTGTTAACACCGACGCTGATGGCTGTGAATATGGCTGTTAGTGAGGTCTCTCTTAGCGAGATATGTTGTGAAACTGACATAAAGAAGCTGATATCTAAATTAAGTGCTATATCCATGTCTAAGTAAAATGTTTTAAAAAGTGCTTGGAATATACAACGTCAGCTTGCTGCATCCGAATTTTTGAAGTCATTATATAATTACGAGCCTACGCCATGTTCTTCTTTAGACATAGAATGCAAAGACGACGAGCGATACTATGAAGATTGCACTCCCCGCTGCAAGAAAACCTGCGAGAACTACAACAACCCCAATGCCCGATGTGGGTGCGACCCCCCTGGCTGCTTCTGTGCCGAAGGACTGGTGCTGAGGGGTGATGGGAAATGCGTCCAGCCTCAGGAATGCTACAGAACTCAGGGTGAGTTCGGTTTTTATCCCAGTATTCAAGTGACGATTGTTTTCGTAAACAAATTTTTGGTGGATACTTAAAAAATTCGTAAAATCAAAAAGCTAAAATCAATTAACAGGGCACAAATTTCTCTAATCGGATTTTTTACACATAAAAATATGGCAAAAACTAAAACACTCTTAGTTGAGGTATTGTAATGTTGTTATATTTTGATACTTGATTGTTTTAAGTAATTTAGCATAAAACTCGACGCTTGTGCCCAGCTAATCCCTTTTTAAATCAAATTTCGTCATTTTCGAAATTAAGTTTTTACGATTATAATAGTACATATTACTGAATAATGTTACACATGTAGACCAATTTAAAATAATCTCAGAACAATCTTTCAGCTGTTTTTGTTGTTGTTTCTTAATCCACTTGGAATATCCAAGTTCCATCCGCAAAGTAAGCTGGGTTTTTTTTTACCAAAGCAACTTTTCACCCAAGAATTTCATTCAATACTTTTGAAAAGAAAAAGCTTTCCATCATTTCCTGATGTAAATTACGCTAGGTGAAGAATGAAATTAGTTCGCAAAAAAAAACTTTTCTAATGTTCTTAAACAGGAATGAGATAGTTGTGCCTACTAGCTATTCGTTCCTATAAACGTGAGTGTTTGTAAAAATGTGGTTCCTTTAAATACTACAAGCGGCGTCTGTATAACGGTTTGAACTAGCGCTAAGAAATGTAAAACAATATTTAAACATTCTATTGTAGAGTTACCACCTCCTAAACCGAAGTGTACTGAGCATGCTGAGTTTCTCTCTTGTGGACCTGCTTGCCCACCAACCTGTGAGAACAGGAACCCAGGTCCATGCAAATTGCAGTGCATTCCAGAGTGTCATTGCAAGCCAGGGTATTTGAGGCACAAGAACAGATGTGTTCCAGTTGAAGAATGCGATGCAAAAACACCCCAAGGTGATTTGATTTTTACCTAACTTCTTTTAAGATAAGAATAAAGTTTTAGTCGGTAAACCAAAAGGGAACATAAACTAAAAAATATTTTTTTGTACCTTGCATCTTTACTTTTTACTTTACTACACTAAAAGATAGTGCCATTATTTACATGTTTATAAGTATCACCTCTGTCATCAAATTTGTCTTATATGAAAAATACTGAAATTTTGAAGGTAAAAAATTGCATATTGGTAAACATAATTGCACTTTTTGTACAAGACAAGCAATTCCAAAGTGAAGGGTTATTTTTATTATAATTTCTGTACAGATACTAAATTTATTTATGTATTTGGGGGAAAATAGAAATGATGAACCTGTAAGTTCGGCATAATTATCTAGAAATTAAAGAAATCACTAGTCGTTTCTCACTTTGAACATTTAGAATGATTGATCCAAATACCTACCCATTGCTTCTAACCTTTATCTACTAAAAGGTTCTTTACTCATTTATTCTTTTAAAAATGTATATAATCATTATGGAACAAAAAATGACACTTTACGACTTTAAGTTCTAATTCCAGCCCCTTTCATTTACACAAAAGGCAACATAAAGAAAATAAATTAAATTTTTAAAACACTTTTTACTATAATTTGTGAGGTAATGTACAAATTTGAACCTTAAAAAATATTTTTTAAAGGAAAGTGTCCTCCTGACGAGCAATACTACGACTACATACCAAATTGCAAGAACACCTGTGAAAACTTTCGAAACCCTGGTATAATATGTAATCCAGGACCTCCAGGATGCTTCTGCAAAGAAGGTCTTGTTAAAAGAAGAGATGGAAAATGTGTTTCTCTTCAACAATGTTCGGGTAAGAGAAGATGCTATACATTATTTTTTAATATTAACCTTATAAAGTAAAACTTTTAATCCTGGGTACACACAGTCTCTCTGTCCAAATGTAATAGAGTTTAATTGGATATATTCACTTTCTTCCACGTTTTTAGACAGGTTTTTTTATAAACTACATAATATAGAATTTTTCTTAACATTTATTGAAAGCACATAAAAAAACACAGGTTTTAATTTACAAATAATATACCAGTTACCGTCGAACTGAAACTTATAAAAGATCGTTGGTGTTGAATAGAAAAGATATCGAAAATAATACCCACCATTTGTAATGGTGTATCACATTAACCCATTAAAAGCCGCTATTAACTGCTAATCAGACAAGTGGTTCACCGGGAGTCAAACATCTGATTATCCAAAAAACTAGTTTTCCCTTCTTTAACTGCTAGTCAGAAGTTTGACTGTGCTGGGTAACCTTCGGTCAGAGGTAAGTGGTGAAAATGACTGTGTGAGACGGAAATCCTTGTCCTTGTATTCTTAGCCAATTAACTTGCTAAACCTTGATAAGTTAAATCTTTTTTAGAGGCGCCTCGATGTCCCGTAAACGCGATGTTCCTCCCTTGCGGTTCGGCCTGTCCCGAAACCTGCGAGAACAGAAATCCTGGCCCCTGCAAAGATCAGTGCCTCCCTGGATGCTACTGTAAGCCGGGATACTTGAAATTGAACGATAAATGTGTCAAAGAAGATGAATGTGGCACTAAATATCTTCCAAGTTAGTCATCAATTTGTTTTCTTCCATGTATTTAATTTTGTTTCAGATGATTTCTTCTTGTTATTTAGAAGATTTAACTTAATTATTGGGACCGAAAGAAGTGTCATTTGGAGCGCTTCAATTCTGATGTTTTCTGTTCTCCTCCTTTAGTTGTTTTTAAGCCATCTTGAATAAATAACGTTCTTGGATCCAATGCTTTTATTTAAAAAAGTATATTTATCTTCTTTTCCCCCTGAAAGAAACTCTTTCAAACACGGACGTAAAAAATGGCTGACACAGTAATTAAATCAATTTATTTTCTTTCTATGCAATAATCAAATATATTTTCAGATACCTCAAAATACAGGTTCAACATATTTGATAATCTATTTAAAAAAAAGTATATCAGTTTCATATTTGAAAGTAGTGTTAACTGGATAAAAGGCGTTTTCATCATTTCTGACTTCTTGATGGCTTCGTTAACTCCTTGAAGAGGAAAAAAAGAAAGAAGGGTCTATTAAAGGAGATAATCTAACAACTATAGAAATATAATCATTACCCTTTACCTAAATACACTCAGCTTCCAGAACACTTCATTTAGTTTACTTAGTTGGCACTTTTTTATAACCTGCTAACCAGTGATCACAATTTTGGAATTGTCCCGATATATCAAGTTTTGTTCAACAATTATTGTTTTTACAATAAGTTCTTTCAACAGGCAAATGTTACCATGATGAACAGTATTACGACTACATTCCGAACTGTAAAAACACCTGTGAAAATTACAACAATCCCGGAGTTCGTTGTGCACAAGGACCCCCTGGATGCTTCTGTAAAACCGGACTCGTAAAGAGAAAAGATGGGAAATGTGTTCTTCCCCGGGATTGCCAAGGTTTAATTTATATCTCTCTTCTTATCAAACTCCCATTTCAACATTAAAACCCTATATTTCTGAAAAACTTTTTTTAAAATTTGTCAGATGCCTTAAAAAATGTGTTTTTTAAGTCAGAACTGAAATTGCGTTTTAAATTCCGAAGTTTGCAAATGTTGATGTAACTTCTAACATTTTTACAGTTCGATCTCAATGTCCAGTTGGAGAAAAGTATTACGATTACATCCCCACTTGCAAAAACACTTGTGAAAACTACCGTAACCCTTCAACAATCTGCCCTCCAGGTCCACCTGGTTGCTTCTGCGGAGAGGGACTAGTAAGAAGAGCAGATGGGAAATGCGTGGATCCCAGAGATTGCCCAGGTTGTGTCATGTTTGATTGATCTTTAAATTTATCACAAGATTTAGTGATTAAGTTGAGCCAGAAAAGTATTCCTGAAAAACATAAAAAAGCTCTATAAACTTTCACTCTTCTCCTTTCTTACTGTTCTTCTTGGACAAACTATTGTATAAATAGTATCTTCTAGTCTCTTATAGTCATCTAATCTCTTATACTTCAAGAAATACAAAGATAAAAAAAAAGAAAAGAAATGGAAAACTCCGCTCAAGCCTCTTCATCAGGGGGACAGGACTTGAGCAGAGGGGTGTTTCTGAATGCTAAAAACTGCATCTGTCCCCAACACCCAGCAAAAGACAAGAGAAACATAAAACTTACAAATACTGTAGCTGAATGTTGCGAAACACCCCTCTGCTCAAGTCCTGTCCCGCTGATGGAGAGACTTGAGCGGAGTTTTGCATTTCTTTTCTTTTTTTTTACCTTTGTATTTCTTAATCGCAGATTTTCTGTTAGTTTGCAGCTTTAGCGCAACTTTTGGATTTATATTCAGATTTTAAGTATTATTTAAAGTTTTAAATTCTTGTGCCATATCTGACTCTTATACTTCAGTTTTATTCTGTCTCCACCTTACTTCCTCTTCCCCGTATATTACAATATTTTTCAGTAATGGAGTTTCGAAATCATCTCTCTTTCACATTCATGTTATTTCTATATATTTTTAGCCATCTTTCCCACGATTATGAAGTCAGCAACAAGGCGAGGAGTTAAAATAACAAACAATTTATTCAACATTAAAAATAAAAGGTAGGAGCTAAAATTGCAAAAGGCAAGTAAAAAATAAACATTGAAGCAACTCCTTTTTATACTGTTCTCGCTGCCAACTCCAAAACATGAAAGTTCCAAGCTCCTCTCGTGGCCAGGCTAGAATAAGGGTATTGTGTTTGAATCCACCACAGTGCTCCCCCCAAGTGCCGAAGGAACTGAAGCTAGGCGTACCGCGAGGCGAATCTGACTCTCCTACCAGAGCGAGTGACATAAGCAGGTTCGTCTGGGTTCGCATCCTCTTTCACCCCACTGGACGTAGAAGCGGATGGAGTTCCGGTACCTAACGGTGATGGTGGAGCAATTACAGTTCCCGCTACGTCCCCGTCAGTAGACTGAAGAAAACACGGCTTCAGACGATCCAGACTAATCGTAGTCGACCTATTGCGGACCAAGACCGTGAAGTATTTGGCGGAACGCTCCAATACCCTGTAGGGACCATCATAGGGAGACTGGAGTGGCTTCCTTACACCTCCATGACGCACGAAGACGTGGGTACAGCTGGTCAATCCTGGATGTATGAATGACCCAGGCTGACAATGGGCAGATGCTGGTGTAGGAGTCAGGGACTGCATGGACGACCTCAGATGTTGAACAAACTCCGACGGGTCTTGAGTGCCGCTTGGAGTTGGAGAAATGAAATCCGCAGGAAGTCTCACTGTCGTGCCGTACACCAGCTCAGAAACTGTGCATTGCAGGTCCTCCTTGAAAGCAGAACGCAAACCCAACAATACGAGTGGTAAGGTGTCTGTCCATCTGGTGTCGTTGTGACACTTCAGGGACTGCTTCAAGGACCGGTGAAACCTCTCCACTAGGCCATTGCTGACTGGATGGTACGGTGTAGTCCTGATCTGCTTTGCTCCAATCATCCTCACCAAGGACGAGAAAAGTGATGACTGGAACTGTCTCCCTTGGTCCGTGGTAACCACGGCAGGAACGCCGAAACGTGATATCCATTGGGACACGAAGACCCTCGCCACAGTCTCAGCGGTGATATCAGCGATGGGGACTGCCTCTGGCCATCTAGTGAACCTATCTATACATGTGAATAGGTAAGAGTAACCATTAGAGGGTGGCAATGGGCCAACCAGGTCCAAATGCACATGATCGAATCTAGCAGCCGGTGGAAGGAAAGGCTGGATCGGACTGACTGTATGGCGAGTTACTTTGGATCTCTGGCAATCCAGGCAAGATCGTGTCCACTCCACGACATCCTTGGAAACGGATGGCCACACGTATCGATCAAGAATAAGCTTCTTGGTGGCCCTGATGCCTGGATGGGACAAGTTGTGTAGAGACTTAAAGATACTCTTCCTGAACTTCAAAGGAACGTATGGTCGGATCTTCTGATAACTAGTATCGCACATGATCTCAAGATCATTGGACAAGGTCAACTTCTGGAGCTTTAGTGAGCACCTATCGTTAGTCATTAGGGCCTGAAGTTCAGCGTCATCCTTTTGAGCTAAAGCTAAATCGTGGAAGTCCAAAGAAGGCTCTGCAATCTGCTGGATTCTTGACAACGTATCAGCTACGACATTCTCAGCTCCAGAAACATGTCTAACATCAGTACTGAACTGTGATATAAAATCCAAGTGCCTTAGCTGGCGAGGGGAAATGGAATTCGAATTTTTAGTAAAAGCGAAAGTTAAGGGACGATGGTCCGTAAAAATAGTAAAATTTTGACCCTCAAGCTGGTGCCGAAAGTGTTTAATAGCCAAATATATTGCCAACAATTCTCTGTCGTATGTACTGTAACGTATCTCCGTGGGGCTCAGTTTTCGTGAAAAAAAGGCAAGTGGTTTAGGACCACTTGTAGTAACAATGTTTAAAGCAGCTCCAACAGCAGTGCTGGATGCATCTACCAAAAGGCACATTTGCAAGTGAGGATCAGGGTAAGAAAGGGTAGCAGCATCAGCCAGTGCCGATTTGCATTGAAGGAATGCAACCTCTGCCTCGCCGTTCCAATCAACAGGGCGTTTATCGTTTTTCTTGCAGTTCGTTAGTAACCCATTAAGGGGTATCTGCATTTTGGCTGCATGTGGTAAAAATCTCCTGTAGAAATTAATCATAGCCAAAAAACGTCGGAGCTGTGAAATAGTCTCGGGCTTTGGGAAGTTTGCAATGGCCTCCACCTTATCAGGAAGGGGTCTTACACCCTCTGCAGTTATGAAACAGCCCAAGAATTTGACAGAGTTTTTCCCCAAAACGCATTTACCCGGGTTTAATTTTAGGCCATAGTCTCTCAAGCGAGAAAAAACTAACTTCAAGTGTTCAAGATGTTCACTCTCGGATGTGGAAGCTATTAACAGGTCGTCAAAGTAAGGAACACAAAAGTCCAGGCCGGCTAACACCTGATGTATATGCCTTTGAAACGTCTGGCCAGCATTTCGTAAGCCGAAGGGCATTGCTGTGTATTCGAAAAGCCCGAAAGGTGTTGTAACTGCTGTCTTGGGTATATCTGATGGGTTGACGGCAATTTGGTGATATGCCCTAGCCAGGTCTAAGGTGGAAAATATTGTTTTTCCCGAGAGACCTTGTGTACAGTCCTGAATGTGCGGGACTGGATACCTATCGGGTACTGTCATCGCATTTAGCCTTCGGTAGTCACCGCAAGGGCGATACTCACCATTTGACTTTTTGACAACGTGAAGTGCGCTTGCCCACGGGCTCTTTGATGGCCGAATTATACCCAAGGTCATAAGGTGTTCAAATTCTTTTTTGACCGCCTTTAAGATGTGTGGAGCTAGGCGGCGGGGTTTTGAAAAAACAGGAGGACCTTTAGTCTCGATATGGTGGTACACTTCATTTGACCTATTAGAACTCACTGGCTGAGATGGGTTAATTAACTCTGGGAACTGACCCAAAACCCTATCGAATTTAGAATCACCAACTAAAATGGCTAGGTTGGAGGCCACGGAGTTATTTTCTTGAAATTTTCCGTTGGAGGAGAGTCTAGTGGTGGAATCAATAACCCTGTGATTTTTAGCATCAACCAGTAAGTCAAAGTACCTCAGAAAATCAACTCCAATGATAGGTTGACGCACATCTGCAATCACAAAGGACCATGCAAACTGACGCCTTAAACCCAAATCCAGTACGATACGCTTAGTGCCATAGGTTTTAATTTTGGTGTGATTGGCCGCGAATAATGTGAGATCCTGTTGATCTTCAGCATGGGGTGCGTAAGATTTAGGAATGACTGAAATATCGGCACCTGTATCAATCAAAAATCTCCATTTAGAAGAGGAATCGGCCACCAAAACTCTGCTTATGAGGCGATCGGGGTTTGGGCCGACACACGATCGCCCGCCTAGTTTCCCGAGCCAAACGAACATGGAGGTACACACTTTTTAGCATTTCTCCCAAAGTTTGTGTGATAGAAGCAATACCCATTGGCTGGCTCAAGGTACTTTCTAAACCTATTTCCGGAATTGCTACGATTTTGGGAATGTTTAGGGCTACGTCCAGGACTACGGGACCTCCGAACCATGGCTGTCAGTTCACTGACCTGCTGCGAGAGCTGACTAACCTGCAACCTCAACTGAGCAGTCTCATCACCCGCCGATGCAGCGACAGAATTAACCCCCCCACAAGGTGCTAGATCGTTGATTTTATCCGCGACAGCAGCCAACTTGTCCAATTCCTCATTGTGGGACACGAGGATTGCTTGTGTATTACTGGGCAAGCGCTCAAGCCATAGAGATTTCAGAAATGGTTCTCCGACGCTATCTCCAGCAAGTGAGCGCATTCGGCTAAGGAGCTGGGAAGGTCGCTGATCACCCAATTCCAAGCCCTGGAGCAGAGTTCTTATTTTCGAAGCATCACTTTCCGAGTGCAACTCGATCAAGCGCGCCTTTATTGCCTCGTACTTATCCTTGGCAGGGGGGCTCAATACCAAATTACTGACAGAGTGTAAAATGTCCGAATCAATCACAGAGAGCACGAAATTAAACTTGGTGGAATCGACGGAAATGTTTCCCAACGCAAACTGGGCCTCCAAGCGTGCAAACCAAAGTGCTGGATTGGTCTTCCAAAAAGGGGGTGGCCTGACCGCTATATTAGCAACTTGAGGATCAACATTCTCCGGAGGCATTGCAATGCGAAAATCTTTTCAAAACTTTAAAAAATGCCAAAATTTAAAAAACAAACCGAGCACCAGGGATACAAGACACACAAGCGTCTCAAAAGCACGATGAACACGTGAACGTTTCACCAAAATAAGGTCACCAATCTTTAGCCATCTTTCCCACGATTATGAAGTCAGCAACAAGGCG
This sequence comes from Tetragnatha montana, assembly GCA_963680715.1. Lineage (NCBI taxonomy): Eukaryota > Metazoa > Arthropoda > Arachnida > Araneae > Tetragnathidae > Tetragnatha > Tetragnatha montana. The sequence goes on from OY796682.1 coordinate 26,566,737, forward strand.
AGGAGTTAAAATAACAAACAATTTATTCAACATTAAAAATAAAAGGTAGGAGCTAAAATTGCAAAAGGCAAGTAAAAAATAAACATTGAAGCAACTCCTTTTTATACTGTTCTCGCTGCCAACTCCAAAACATGAAAGTTCCAAGCTCCTCTCGTGGCCAGGCTAGAATAAGGGTATTGTGTTTGAATCCACCACATATTCATATTCATGTTATTTCTATATATTCATATTCATGCTATTTCTATATATTCATATTCATCCTTTTCCATATCAGGGTTTCTTCACTCATATCTCTTTTAATCTCTCTTTTTTCACTATTTCACCTTTTTTCCCTTTCATGCTTCAACTTATGCTAAATTTTAGAAAATATCAGATTTACAAACAAAATCTCTCCTAACCAAAATATTTTCTGCAGTTCCACGAATAGAGAGATGCCCTGAAAACGAGGTGTTCATCCCGTGTGGTCCCCCCTGTCCTCCCACGTGCGAAGACAAGCGTCCTCCCAGGTGCAAAGACAGGTGCGTGTCAGCATGTTATTGCAAGCCTGGGTTCCTAAAGAACAAGGAAGGAAGATGTGTTCACGTGGAAGACTGTTTTCCCAAAGGTGAGTCAATGCTTGAAATCGATACTTATCCATATTAACATTTTTTGAGAACTTTAGATTATTATGATTAATTTGTAAAAAAAAAAGTCAACTTGCCAAAACATGAATTTATTTTACATTTGATATTTAAATTATCTTGAAAACGTTGGCTCATTTCATTAAGCTACTTTAAACTATTTTGAAGTTTTACTTCCATTAAATTTTAGCATGTTTATCTATCTCTTGGGTGCCTATGCAAATACAAATAAAAAATATCTAATTTTTTACGAGAAAAATATATTGAAATGGAAAATTTACCCTCATTATGCGGTATCTATAGAAATGTATACAGCTTAATTGTTCAGGCCATTATAAATCTAGGATAGGGGTGTGTTGTCCTAAAATGTCACATTAGTGACCTTTTTACGTTTAAAAAAAAGAAGGAACATAGCAATATTTTCTTTTTCAACTATTACTATTTTTTTTATTTTTTACCTTTTCTCTCGAAATAAAATGATTAAAATTTAAAACGAAAAGGGGTTCTTCTTAAAATTTACGAAATCAGTACCAGTCTTGAGAGGCTTCTCTCACTCAGAAATGGTACTGTAAAAAAATAAAGTCAATCAACTTTCATTTTTTACAACTTTTATTTAAATTAAATTGACTACCTTAACCTTGAACTTTCCACTACAGTAGATAACTGCCCATCCGATGAGCAGTATTACGCTAACGTCCCTAACTGCAAGAACACCTGTGAGAATTTCAACAACCCCGCAGTTCGTTGTCAACCAGGTCCCCCAGGATGCTTCTGCAGAGACGGTCTGGTCAGAAGAAATGATGGAAGATGCGTCAGACCACAAGAATGCCAATGTTCGTAAATTGAATAAATATTAAAGTATCTAAAAAAATCCTAAAATTTAACTTCCAGTTGTTTTATGCTAGGTGTTTCTGCTAGTTATTCCAATGTCCCTACAAATATCATAATTTATTTCAATTCATTCAGTTGCTGTCAAATGTCAACCGGATGAGCAGTATTACGACTTCATACCAAACTGCAAGAACACCTGTGAGAATTTAAACAACCCAAGAGATCGTTGTCAACCAGGTCCCCCAGGATGCTTCTGCAGAGACGGTCTGGTCAGAAGAAAGGATGGAAGATGCGTCAGACCGCAAGAATGCCAATGTTCGTAACTTACTCAAAACTCAAACTAAATAAAATAGATTTTCAAATAAAGTTATTTAAATGCTTAAGATATATGACCAGTAAGATATAATAAATATTCAAATATCTAAAAAAAATCCTAGAATTTAACTTCTTTTTATTCTATGCTAGGTGTTTCTGCTAGTTATTCCAATGTCCCTACAATTATCATAATTTATTTCAATTCATTCAGTTTCTGTCAAGTGTCAACTGGATGAGCAGTATTACGACTTCATACCAAACTGCAAAAACACCTGTGAAAATTTCAACAACCCCGGAATACGTTGCAATACTGGCCCGCCGGGATGCTTTTGCAGGCAAGGACTAGTTAAACGTAACGACGGTAGATGTGTCACCCCTCAAGAATGTTCAGGTATACATCGGGAAATATTTTTTTTTTCATTTCTGTATGAATAAACAAATACATAAATTAAAACTTTCTTCGCTACAGTAAAGTGCGGCCCAAATGAGCAGTATTACTCTTCTTACGTCCCCAACTGCAAGAACACTTGTGAGAATTTCAACAACCCACTAGTTAGCTGTAAACCAGGTCCCCCAGGATGCTTCTGCAGGGACGGCCTGATCAGAAGACAGGACGGCAGATGCGTCAGACCGCAAGAATGCCCTGGTTTGTTCCTACTTTTGTTGAGGATATAAATAGAATTTTACTTCTAGAGATTTCACAAAAGGCTATTGAGTTGAGCCAGTGCTGATGTATCATTAAGTACTCGTATTATTCCGAAAAATTGGTTTCTTTCAAGTGCAAACAAGTGTCATTTTCAATTTAAGTTGTGCATTTTCATAACACCCTACTCATGATATATTTTATGTTCAGTTGTAGTTAAATGTCCTCAACCAGATGAGCACTACTACGATTTCATTCCAAATTGCAAGAACACTTGTGAAAACTACAATAATCCCAAAGTGTCCTGTACCCAAGGTCCCCCAGGATGTTTCTGTAAGATCGGCTTAGTAAAAAGACTAGATGGCAAGTGTGTCAATCCCAAGGAATGTCCAGGTACATTTTTTTTCGTGTAATACATTATTTTCTAGAAAAAACTAAATGTATTGTTTTGTTAACGGCTTACAGATTCATACAGGCTGACCGTTTTTTGAGTTATGGGAAATATCTGACAACTTTTTCTGTAAGGATCGCCTCATACCCTACCATTACGTACCATCCATACGTATTGTATATAGGGCTTTGCCAGCAGTTAGCTATTTCCATTTATCGCGTTAATGATTTCTGTATCTATGCTAGCCTGTGTGTAGTATCCACATCCAGTCAGCCGTGGTTAGTTCATACAGTTATTTATTAATTTATAAATTAAGTCATGTGAATTACTATAAATTTATATCAATCTCAATGTTATGATGTCACTTTTTTATCGCAAGTTTGAATCCCATAAGCTGTAAGGTAAATTGTGAATGATCCCTTCTTACATATTTATTTTCCAGCTGAATGTCTCCTGGATGAACAATATTATGCCAACATCCCTAACTGCAAAAACACTTGTGAGAATTACAACAATCCTGGCATATGGTGCATACCAGGTCCTCTTGGGTGTTTCTGCCGTCAGGGACTGGTAAAAAGAAAAGATGGAAAGTGTGTGACACCACAAGAATGTCCTGGTTGGTATTTTTCGAGTTCGAAGAAGTGCTAAGTGAAGTCCTTATTTTTTTGTACGACAATTATTAATTTATTTTTACGGTAATATTTTACAGCTGTTTTTCTACTAAAAGTTTTGATTTCAGATCATTTGTAATCCCCAAGAAATGGCTAATAGTTTATTACAGTTATAATACAAAACTTTTGAATTGTTTTACCGTTCGAGAAAATAATTTTTTTATATATTTTTATTATTTGTTTAATAATAATAATTTTATCCGTTATACATTTTTACAAAGTAACATATAATAAAAGTAGAAGTTATAAGTATTTAAATCAACGAAAAGAAAATACAATTTTGTGTTTACTAAGGGGCTCAGCCCTTCGAAGTGAAAAAAAAATAGTACCAGTACCAAAATAAAGTATAGTATGCAGGGTGTTTCAAAAGTCTGTTTCACGGCTTTTATTTTTACACAAAGCCTTCTAGGGTCATGGAAGTAAGGTCTACCGCTAGGTAGACCATGGGGAATCTTTTCAGATGAATTACAAGGCCCCTAACGGAGAAATAAAAAAGTTAAAATTAATTGAAAAACTAAAGGAGATACAGCAAAAACCTAAAAAAGAATATTGTTGTCAATATTATAAAAAACTCCCTTAAAAATTTCATTTTAGTAGTCCAGTAACCAGGTGTCAAAAAAGGGGTGTTTCAGGAAAAAAATCCGGAAGTTTTTTTCTCAACGGTTTTATATGTTTTCGAGGGTGCTGAATCCAAATCTGAACTTTGCATACAAAATTTCGAATGGCATTTTAGTGAAAATTCGAAAAAACCCTAAAATTTCACCCCATTTTTTGATTTTCTACTTGTAGAACGGAAAGTATGGGTTTCTCATGAAAATGTTAATTATAGAAAATAAAGAAAATAAAACAATCTAAAAAGTTGCCAATTACAACTTTTTTGTCAGACGAATAGTTTGGCCACGAGAACGCGCTGAAAAACAGCCATTTTTTGGCCTTTCCGCAAAAAAATGGAAAACGCGCTCTTCTACCCTCTACAAAATGAAAAATATTCACTTTATCAACGAAAAATTTACACCCCGTGAAAGAGCATTTAATTTTCTATAAATAACTTTCCTTAAATTATATTTTTGAGAAGGAGGAGGGAGCGAAGCAAAGATCGAAAGTAAAGTAGTTAATACTTAACAAAAGACTTTCAGTGGAAGTTGGTTCCTTGCACATATAAAAATGAACAAGCAAATGAATTTTTCATTGCCAAAAAACCGTTTCTGGGGGAAAATACTGAAGAATAATTAATTTAATTAATAATCATTGGGATAGAAATTAAGATTAAATCATACAAGAAATTATTAAAGTAGTGTTTCCTATTTATTTAAATCAAATGTTACTTTTTTACAGAAAATATGGTGAATTTTCCGCCTCAGGGGTGAATATTGCCAGATTTTTAGTGCGCTTTAAAGGCTAAACTATTGGTCTGACAAAAAAGTTGTAATTAACAATTTTGTAGATTGCTTTACCCTCTTTATTTTCTATATTTAACATTTTCATCAGAAACCCATACTTTCCGTTCTACAAGCAGAAAATTACAAAAAATGGGGTGAAATTTTAGGGTTTTTTCGAATTTTCACCAAAATGCCATTCGAAATTTTGTATGCAAAGTTCAAATTCGGATTCAGCACCCTCGAAAACATATAAAACCGTTGAGAAAAAAACTTCCGGATTTTTTTCCTGTAAAAACTACCTGGTTACTGGACTATATTACCTTTTAACATAGGCAATCGGTACTTTTTTTTAAATATTTACATAGAAGGTTTTTTACGACGGTTTTATATGTTTTCGAAGGCGCTGATTACGAATATCAAAATTGTGCCCGCGTGGGAACTCGGCTTCATATCGAAAATCGGAAAAAATCTCAAATTTTCGCTTTTTTGTTCGATTTTCACCGATTTTCTCAGAAACTATTCGTTTCTCGAAAAAAAGAAGTACACCAAATTAAAGTACGTAAAATTTCCTATAAGATGCACTGACTCGTTTCTATTTTGTGAGGAGCAGTGTACACTTTAAAGCGTTTTGAAGCGCAGCGAATTTTTTGACTGTCTACAAAAAAAGTGAAGAACGTTCCCTTTCCCCCTCTACAGCTCCAAATATATACACGTTACAGACAAATAGTTTATACCATATGAAAGTACATTTAATTTCCTACAAAATACACTAGTCAACTTTTACTTTATAATGTGAGGTATTGTCGCTAGAGCGCGCTGAATTACATCTGTTTCTTGACTTTACACAGAAACATGAAAATCCCTTTCCTTCAAAACGCTCTAAAGCATACACTGCTTCTCGCAAAATAAAAACGAACCAGTGCATCTTATAGGAAATTTTATGTACTTTAATTTGGTGTACTTTTTTTGTTTCGAGAAACGAATAGTTTCTGAGAAAATCGGTGAAAATCGAACAAAAAAGCGAAAATTTGAGATTTTTTGCATTTTTTTATGTGAAGTTGACTTTTTAAATGAAAATAAACTTGAAATTTGGATTCAGCAATGCAAAATCCATATAAATTCGTTCATTGAAATATTTCCATAATTTATTATATGAATTTAAAAATTTGATTGAATTTCCGCCTAAAATACCTAATATTTCATAAATAAATTTTAAAAATTATTTTTTTCAGGCATGCTTAGTCATCAATTCATTCAAAACAACCTATTTTATTGGTAATATACCGGAAGTAAAGCGCAGATTGGAGATTAACTACTGCAAAAGTTCGTTTTGGCTGTAAGGCGCAAAAATTTAATTCTTGATCTTTGCCTCGCTCCCTCCCCCTTCTCAAAAAAAAATAATAATTTAAGGCACGTTATTTGTAGAGAATTAAATGCTCTTTTATGTGGTGTAATTTATTTTTTGGTAAAGTGAATATTTTTCCTTTTGTAGAGGGTGGAAGCGAGAGTTTTCCATTTTTTCGCGGAAAGGCCAAAAAATGTCTGTTTTTCAGCGCGCTCTAGTGGCCTAACTATTGGTCTGACAAAAAAGTTGTAATGGACAATTTTGTATATTTTTTTATCTTCTTTATTTTCTATAATTGACATTTTCATGAGAAACCCATACTTTCCGTTCTACAAGTAGAAAATCAAAAAATGGGGTGAAATTTTAGGGTTTTTTCGAATTTTCACCAAAATGCCATTCGAAATTTTGTATGCAAAGTTCAGATTCGGATTCAGCACCCTCGAAAACATATAAAACCGTTGAGAAAAAAACTTCCGGATTTTTTTCCTGAAAAAACTACCTGGTTACTGGACTATAGAGGAGATATTAGCATGTAGAAATAGCACTTTCCAGGCCTCAAAAAGAAAAAGTTTGCAAATTTGCAAGGGTTTTGTTTTTTTTTTTGTTTTTTTTTTTTTTAATTAAAAACTTTGTCCTCATTTAACTAAATAAAGCTACTTAATAACACAAAAAAAAACTTGCAAATTTACAATTTTTTTAGAGTATGAAAAAGTGCTATTTCTTCGTGCTAAAATTGTTAGATATGAACTGTCTATTTAACATTTCTCTCCCTCCTGGGCGATAAAGCGCCAAACCCGGAACTCTAAGAACTCTTCTTCTTACTTTTGATTATTATGAAAAGCTACCTTTCGAAATTGCCGCGTGTTTTTATCACTCTTTTAATATGTTATGTAAATGATAGAAGTATCTAATTAAATCTAATTTCTAGTAATTAAAGAAGCTCCTTTTCATTTTTCCACATCTAATAACAGCAGCGGACAATTATTTTGATGTCTACTAGATGAAACATAGATCTACGCTTCCCCAGGTAGGCTGCATGCTTCATGATTATTTATCTGCTACCGAGTGTATATTTTGAAATAACCAACAGATTATGAGACTGATAAGTAGCGTGAAATAAGTTTAAACAAGTGGTGTAACTTATCAAGCAAAGTGATTAATTACGAAGTTATCCTCAAAAACGAAAGTAATAACTATGTCTAACCAAAACCAAATTGTTAAACTAAACACTGACAATTACTCAACTTGGAAATTTAAGATGGAGATGTTTTTAATAAAAGAAGATCTATTTGATGTTATTGAAGATGATCCCCCCAGACCTGTTGATGCCAAATGGACTAAGCGTGACCGACAATGTCGAGCGCTGATTAACTTGTATATTGAGGATAATCAAATCATTCATGTAAAATATGAAAGCAGTGCAAAAGCCACCTGGGATAAACTAAAAACAATCCACGAAAGAGCTAATCTCTCAAGTAAACTGTATCTTCTAAGAAAGCTTTACAGTCTGAAACTAAGTGAAGATGGGGATATGCAACTACACATAAACTCCCTCTTAGAGCTAATTGATAAACTCAAAGCTATAGGAGAAGAGATAAAAGAAAACCATGTATCCGCCCTTCTACTCTGTTCAGTACCTAGCTCTTACGATACTTTAATAACCGCGCTGGAAGCAAGACCCGAAAACGAATTAACTCCGGAATTCATTAAGGGGAAATTAATTGACGAACATAACAGAAGAGTTGAGAACGACACATCGGAATCTAAGGCACTAAAGGTATCCTACAGAAACAAACCAAAAAGGGATAAATTCTGCACGTATTGCCATAAAAACAACCACTTTAGGTCAGAATGTTTTCACCTAAAACCAAAACAAAAGCAGAAAAACGAATCTCGCCAAGGAACCTACAATGACGCTCAAAAAGCCAAGGGGAATTACCGCCAGTACAGCGAAAGCAAATCGTGCAACCTCGCGGCGCCGGAATGTGAAAAAGAGAAAAAACAGCCTACCGATGATATTTCCGAAGAAAGGCGCACCCAAGAAATGAATAAAGAAGTAGCGCTGAGCACAAATCGAAACTGGGAAAAAGAACACAGAACGAATGAAAGTTTTGTAATTGACAGTGGAGCCTCAAATCACTACTTTAACAACAAAAAGTATTTCAGCGAATTAAAGGATGTCCCACCCTCGAATATAAAAATAGCGGACGGATCTGCGATTGACATAAAAGGAATAGGAAATGTCAATTTTAAAACCCAAGATTCTAAGGGCACCACTGACGTAAAATTAACACAAGCACTGTACGTTCCCGATCTAGAAACTAACTTAATATCCGTTAAGAAGATGACCGAAAAAGGCCTAACGATCATTTTTGAAGAAAATGAATGCAAAATTAAAAGAAAGGATGAAATACTCTTAAAATGCAAAGCTACTAACGGACTATACCAGTTACAAGCAACCCAGTCACAAGCAAGTCAGTCACATGCTACCACCGCTTTACTGTGCACAAACAAGAACTGCGTCCAACTATGGCACAGACGCCTAGGACACAAAAATAATGATGCAATCAAAGAACTAGTAAGAGAGAATTTAGCAGACGGAATCTCACTAGATAACTGCAAGCACGATACTACATGTACAGACTGCATAAAATGCAAGCTCACAGATAATCCATATCCTAAAGAATCAACATTTAGAGCCACGAAACCCCTTCAACTCGTTCATTCAGACGTATGCGGACCAATTGAAACTCCATCCGTGAGTGGAAATCTGTATTTCGTAACCTTTATAGATGATTACAGCAGATTCACAATGATTTACCTAATGAAGAAGAAAAGCGAAGTGACGGAAAAGCTGAAGCAATATGTTGCCTTAACCAGTAACAAATTTGGAACAAAGTTGAAAACGCTAAGAAGCGACAATGGAGGCGAATACCTCAACAAAGAGCTATCAAGTTACTTTGAACATCATGGAATTCAACACGAATTCACAGTTCCATATTGTCCAGCTCAAAATGGAGTTAGTGAGAGGAAGAATAGAACCCTCATAGAAATGGTCAAATGTCTTCTAGCCGACTCAAACTTACCGAAGAGGTATTGGGCCGAAGCAGTTATTACGGCAAACTATCTTCAGAACAGAATTCCTACTAAAGCCAACAAGAAGACGCCATATGAGTTATGGAATAAAAGGAAACCTGACCTCTCCTACCTGAGGACATTCGGATCCAAAGCCTTTGCATACATCCACAAAGCAAAAAGAGGAAAACTCTCAAACACCGCAACTGAAGGCATACTAGTTGGGTATGACAGCAGAAGAAAAGGATACAGGATCCTGCTCCCTGACGACAAAATAGAAGTATGCAGAACGGTCAAATTTATTGAAGCAAAAGAAATATCTGAAGTCACTCCGATAACTCACAAAGATCAAGAAAAGGAAAATGAAGAAACCGAAGATCCCGAATCGGATAACCAAGTAAGAAGATCCAACAGATCAACAAAGGGCCAACCACCTGAAAGATATGGTTATCATGCCGAAAATCCAGACGAATTTGAACCTAAAGACTGGAAGGAAATACAGACGATAAAGATAGAAGAAAGAGAAAAATGGATACAAGCCACAAAAGAAGAAATGAAGAGTCTTGAAGAAAATCAAACTTGGGAACTCGTAAATCTACCAAAGGACAGAAAATCCATAGGATGCAAGTGGACATTTAAAGCAAAACGAAACGAAAAAGGCGAAGTCTACCGATATAAAGCCAGACTCGTAGCAAAGGGTTTTAGCCAGAAATTTGGAACAGACTACGATGAAACATTTGCTCCCGTAGTCAAGCACACAACAATCAGAACATTCTTAGCTAGCGCAGTGCACTACAACATGAAAATACGTCACATAGATGTAAAAACTGCCTTCCTCTATGGAAAACTGGAAGAAGAAATATACATGGATCAACCTGAAGGATACGAGAAACCAGGAGAAGAAAACAAAGTATGCAAGTTGAAGAAAGCCATTTATGGTTTGAAACAAGCAGCAAGAGCGTGGAATGAAAGAATTGCAGAAAGTCTTCTCAAGAACGAATTTAAACAAAGCAAAACAGATCCTTGCCTGTTTACGAAGGAACATTCCATGTTTATTATTGTATACGTAGATGACATCCTGATAGCAAGTAAGAATGAAGATGAAGCTGCGAATATCATCTCAAAACTGAAGAAGGAATATGATATAAAAGATCTTGGAGAACCCAAGCACTATTTGGGAATGGAGATAACTAAAGAAAAGGATGGAAGTATAGGAATCAGTCAAAAGGGAAAAATAGAAGATATAATACGGAAGTTCGATCTTACTGACAGTAAACCAACCTATACACCTATGGAGACAAACTTCTGCAAATTAGAAGAAGACGAGCCAATGTCAAACAACACAGTTTATAGACAAGCCATAGGAGCCTTATTGTACCTAGCAAATGTCACAAGACCCGACATCTCAGCTGCTGTAAATCTCCTAAGTAGAAAATTAGAAAACCCCAAGAAAAGTGATTGGAAAGCCGTGGAAAGGGTCATTCGATACCTAAAGACGACCAAAGATCTCAAGCTGATGTTTAGAAAAGGAGATCCCACACTCAGGGCTTACGCAGATGCAGATTGGGCAAATGACCGAACAACAAGAAAATCGACAGGAGGAAACCTATTTCAAATTGGGAAGAACACCATATCCTGGAGCTCTAGAAAGCAAAACTGTGTCGCCATGTCATCGACAGAAGCTGAATACATCTCAGCAGCAAATGCCGCACAGGAAATTCAGTGGTTAATCCAACTAACCAACGACTTAGGTCTACCTCAACAACTACCTATCACCCTGTTTGAAGATAATAAATCATGCATAAAGCTGTCACAAACAGAGAAGAACAACGCAAGAACCAAAGCAATAGACATTAAGTATCATTTCCTACGTGACCTGCAAGAAAAGTCCATAATAGAAATAGAATATCTACCCAGCCACGACATGGTCGCAGACACTTTCACAAAAACTCTTCCTAAACCCCAATTCGAACGCTTTAGGAACTCATTACAGATCATGTCAGAATAGACATTCAGCGGGGGTGTTAGATATGAACTGTCTATTTAACATTTCTCTCCCTCCTGGGCGATAAAGCGCCAAACCCGGAACTCTAAGAACTCTTCTTCTTACTTTTGATTATTATGAAAAGCTACCTTTCGAAATTGCCGCGTGTTTTTATCACTCTTTTAATATGTTATGTAAATGATAGAAGTATCTAATTAAATCTAATTTCTAGTAATTAAAGAAGCTCCTTTTCATTTTTCCACATCTAATAACAGCAGCGGACAATTATTTTGATGTCTACTAGATGAAACATAGATCTACGCTTCCCCAGGTAGGCTGCATGCTTCATGATTATTTATCTGCTACCGAGTGTATATTTTGAAATAACCAACAAAAATCTCCTCGAATTTTCACGATATTTTCATGAAATTGTTTCAGTGAGTTTTTCATTATATTGACAGCAATATTTTTAATGAGGTTTTTGCTCTATCTCTTTTTGTCTTTAATTGATTCTTTTAGCTTTTTAAATCGCTGCTAAGGGCGCTTTTAGTTATCTCAATGAATTCTCCAAGGTCGTTTACCTACTTAGTAACCTTGCTGGTGGTTGACCTTACTTTCGTGACCCTAGGAGACGTTGGTTCCAAATAAAAGCCGTGAAACGGACTTCTGAAAGACCCTGTGTAATACATGAGATAAGCAATAAAGGGAAAATGAGGTTAAAAAATAAATATTAGAATAACATAAAAGTATTACAATATATTTTAATATTATTATTGCAGTTTTGTGTCCACCAGAAGAGCAATACGTATGCGATTGTCTACGTACTCTACTGCAAAAATAATTGCGATTCTAGCATTTCATAAAATTACAAATGCATTGTGAAATCTAAAAACCTGTTTCAACTATTTCATATTTATAACTTTAAAAAATCTTCACAGTGATTTAAAATGCGCCTTTTTAAATATAAGCTAAGTATTATGCAAAAGTATTATGCTAAGTTTTTATGCAAAATTATCGTAATACGATTGATTTGTTTTGTACCACTTCAAATTTGTAAGTATATACTATTCGAAAATCTTAACACTGTAAATACAATGATATTTTTAATTGTAGCTAAATGTCTACCTGATGAACAATATTATGACTCTATACCAAACTGCAAAAATACTTGTGAGAACTTCAACAATCTTGGAGTGAATTGCAACCCTGGCCCACCAGGGTGCTTTTGCAGGCAAGGGTTAGTTAAAAGACAAGATGGAAGATGCGTTGATCCTAAAGAGTGCCCAGGTTGGTTTTATAAAAAGTAATATAATGACCTTTATTTAACAAACTTAAAAAAAAATAAGCAACATTATCGTAATACGATTGATTTGTTTTGTACCACTTCAAATTTGTTAGTAGGTACTATTCGAAAATCTAAACACTGTAAATACAATATAATATTTTTAATTGTAGCTAAATGTCTACCTGATGAACAATATTATGCATCTATACCAAACTGCCAAAATACTTGTGAGAACTTCAATAAACCTGTATTGGATTGCAACCCAGGTCCACCAGGGTGCTTTTGCAGGCAAGGGTTGGTTAAAAGACAAGATGGAAGATGCGTTAACCCTAAAGAATGCTCAGGTATATCTCTATATAAAATTTCATAACTATATTTCTTTTTTAATATGAGATTTTCGTGATAAAAAAGAATGTTCATAACCACAAGTTCCCTTCAAGTTAAAGTTGCTGGAGTTAGATCACTGTTGCTGAAAGCTTCTCAGTTTCCATTACTAATAATATAACAATTTACATTTCATCTAAAAATTAGAAGAAGAAAATAAATATTTTAGTTCTTGTTAATTTCTACGTTAAAGAATGCTTCGATTATGTTACATAAATTAAAAAGGTTTGTAATCTTAGAATGTTTTTAAGGAAGTGATTTAACAATTTATTTTATTTTTCTCTTACACTTTATCTTGCTTTCATTGTTTTAAGGCACACATTATTTTAAAAATTAAATCAATCATCTAATTCCCAAAGAATTTTTCAGTTCATTCTAAAAAGAAAATACAAAAATAATTGTGGAACTATAAGATTCTCCTATCTGTCTCCTGATTTACCCACCTTACATACTTTTCTATAATCTTGCTATTCATGAGATTTTACAGCATTGACAAATGATCTTTGAAAAAATTAATCGGAAATAAAGGTTAGATTTCATTTAGTATATGTGAGTTAAATTAGAAACGAGCAACCACCTCATTTACCTCATCAGCATCAGAGATACATTTATTCCAACGAGTTAAATAATATTGAAATTAAAAAACATTGATTACGTAACAAATGTATACTAAATTACACATGTCTTTGTTTCAGTTGGGTGTCCTCTAAATGAGCAATATTATCAACACTCACCAAGCTGCAAGAACACTTGTGAAAATTTCGATAACTCGAGTGTCCGATGTCCCCAAGGTCCTCCGGGATGCTTTTGTAAAGACGGATTAGTGAAAAGAAGAGATGGAAAATGCGTGACACTTCAAGAATGCCCAGGTGGAAGATTTCTTGGTCTCTATATGCACAATTTAATTTTCTTTCAACAAAGAGAAACTTTTTGCTATTTAAAGTAACTGAGTTTATATAAATTTATAATTAGTGAATTTATTGATTAAAAAAACCATTGACTAAGAATTTAAATTTAAACTGTTTTTTTTTTCATCTAACATTAACAGTGAAAGTCAACTCACATACTTTGCTCGTTCAAACGAGATAAGTACTTCTAACTAGACATTCTATGACTTCATTTTCCTAAATAATAAATTATTTTAAATTTTTATGTTTAGATATTATAAATACATAGATACTGTAGATAAGATTTCAACGAATAATTCAAAAGTTATATATGTGATGTGTCAGTATTTGGTTTTACTGTATTTAGAAGAGTGTACCAACTTGTTTCCCCAATACCTTGCTATGCTAAAAAGAAGTCAGAAAAAAAAACCTTGGAACATCTGAACATTAAGGAGAATCTTAAAATTATAAAACTTTCCTAATTCATAACTCCAACTACTAATCCCATTGTCTATAAGTTTTTATAAATAAATTCACAGATAAAACGACCACACTTACATTCAATATTTTCGAAAAAGAAGTTGAAACATGCACAAAGACAAAAACTGTCCCTTTGGGCCAAAACGGATCCCTACCCATAAAACTGCATAGTACCTGTATTTAAATGGTCACCTGGACTCAAGTGATCAAAAGTGGCTTCAGGACTACTATCCCACGTCACAATTTCAACCATCCCTTTCCTTTCATGATTTACACTTTTAAGGTAAACTGTAAGAGGCATTTTCTTCATTTACAGCCAACTGTCCACCAGACGAGCAGTATTACGCATACATCCCGAACTGCAAGAACACCTGCGAGAACTTCGATAATCCAGCGGCAATCTGCCGCACAGGACCACCAGGTTGCTTCTGTAGGACAGGGCTAGTCAGAACGAACGACGGAAGATGCGTGAACCCAACAGAATGTTCAGGTTAGTTTTTACATTTCCACGTTTTAGAAGCAACACCACCACCTAACATTTTGAAACACAGATTTTTCTTACCCTTTTATGATGATGTGATTAAACTGGATATATGTGGTGAATCCCAAAGTTTTTGACTATTAAGTCGAATATAACTTTTTACGGTTTTTTATGAGTTTTACATGATATTAATTTGGATTAGTAAAACGATCAAATCAATCTGCATAATTAAAGTAACTATAACCTTAAATTTCGATTTGAAAATTCAATGTGATTTATGTATTTTCAGTAGGAAATCACGACATGTATCAATCAAGTTCCATTAATTGGTCATTTAAGCTATATAAGTACTTTACTTTAAAAAATCGATTTCCGATGTATTAAGCGAGGAATTGTTCATGAAAAGGTAATACATCAATAAAAAAATCTTCCTTTTAATTTTTTTTCAACTAAAACTATTCCTTTTAAGGGTGTCTACAGGTACAACTGGATCTGTTCATAGGGAGAACAGGTTGTTGTACCTATGGACACAAATTTTTTCAAGATATTAAAGTTGATTAAAAATCCCATTTTTAAAATTTGAGCTAATAAAAAATATCACTCGATTTACTAAGGTTGTGACTATAGATTAGGCAATTTAAGTGGTCGAAATGGTGATTTTATCTGTCCTAGAAAAATTAAAACGTTGATTTTTGTACGAAGGTACAACAGCTTCCCCTACAGGGATATTTTTCTTTGATATTGTCCATGTCCAAATAAATTCTATTATATTTCAATTGTCCCCTAAATAAATCACCTGAAACGGCTTCAATGCTTGAGTCGTTGCTTAACCTATATCACCCATCTTAAAATATTCATCACTGAAGGCCTTCAGGAATGGTCCTTACTTGGGAGGGCTACCACCAACATTGGAGAGTTTTGTGATGTCTTTCTTAGAAATGAATTCTTAGAATTGCCTACTTGTCAGATGAGGATAATCTACCTATATTATATACAGCTAAAAAGACTTACGAATTAAGTTAATCTATTAAACTCGACATAGTTTTTTATCAATCAGTAATTTAAAAAAAAACTACCATAACGAATCATTAATACGAGTATCTTATAAAAAGTTACATTAGCCAACGGAATTCCCTCAGTGTCTTTCCCCCTTGCAGCCCAATGCTCACAGAGCGAACAGTACTACCCAAACATGCCGAACTGCAAAAACACCTGCGAGAACTACAACAACTCCACCGCGGTGTGTCGCCCCGGTCCCCCAGGCTGCTTCTGCAGGGAAGGGCTCGTCAAGAGGAGGGACGGGAGGTGCGTCCTCCCCCGCAGGTGCCGAAGTTAGTGTCGCTACATTTGTAGGGGAACTACTTGAATTATTCATACAGTTAACCTTCAATACCTCCTCTTTCTCTCATTTACTTTTTCTATTATACTATGTATACAGTATACCCTTGTTATTTCAAACTTTGATACTTTGAAAACCTTTATACTATATCGAAAGAATATTTTTCTACCTTGAAACTATAAGTATTCACTAATTTCTCCGGTTATCTCGAAATTTTTTTTTCCAGGTCCTTTCAGTTTTGAGATATTAAGGACAGGGTTTTTCAACAAATCCACCCTAACTCTGGGCACATGGAGATTTTTTTTTTTGGGTGGAGTATATAAAAAAGGCCGAAGAACTATTGCTCTACGACACATTTATTTTTCGCGAAATGTGACGTCATAAAACTTAATTATTCCATTCCACGGCGGTCGCATGCATGCGTAATGGATATTCTTTTAACACAGTAGTGTTTAAACATATCCTAATAACCATAGTTTTTTTGAAAATATTTATCTATTTCATGCAAGGAATTTTGATGTTCGGGGTTTGGGTGGACTGGGTCGGGGAATGCAATGAATGTAAAAAGCTTAGTCAGCTCATTTTCTTCTGTTAAATGTTCGGTTAATCTGCAGTAAATTCTACTCAATCAAATACAAACTACTTTTGCATAATCCAATAAGTTTTGATTGAAGATGTATTGAAAGGTTTGACAAAAACCATCTGAAAGATTTGTGCACCCCCTTTTAAAACACGATAACACGTATACTACCTGACACACAAAAAATCTGTCGCAACACAGTGATGGCAAAAAGGTGTTAAAAGATTATTCGTTTGTTCAATTTTCAGGACGTTGCCCACCTCATGAACAGTACTACACGCACATTCCCAACTGCAAGAACACTTGCGAGAACTACAACAACCCCGAGGCCGTCTGTCAACCCGGTCCCTCGGGATGCTTCTGTCGTAAGGGACTGGTCAAAAGAAACGACGGACGATGCGTGCTGCCACTGAGATGCCCACATACTAATGGTAACTAAAAATTTTTCGGTTTATTTTTGTTGCGCTTTTATTATCAAGCTTTGAATTCTTTTGTAATACAACTTGAGTTAGTATAAAACATGTACCAAAAACAATAGGATATTTTAATATCCTCGCTGTAACGAGGACTTGAATTTAACATCAGGAAGAAGGTGGTTCTATGGGAGTAGTAAGGGAGGAAAATGGGGAATAGCAGTATCTACTATTGATCAATTTTGTAAAAAACACCCGTTTTATGCATTAAAAATTATTTCTCTTCATTACTAATGAAAACAATGTAAATAAAGTTCAATAATAAGAAACAAAACTAGTTCTATTAATTTATAATTACCGTGAAATAGAAACACTTATTTTTAACAGTAAATATTTCTTGATTGAAGAAAATATGAATAAACTCAATAACAATATAGAACATAACACTACGGGTTTGTTTCTATTTTTTAAATACCAATCTTTGTTACATCAATTCAATTTTCATACTTGTAAAAGTTAAAGGAACTCCCTAATTTCTTTCGAAAACCCTTAAAACATACTTTGTACTTGACTAAATTCTTTCCTTAGTTTCCATCGCCAAGTCACCGGTATGTCAGGAGAACGCAGTGTTCAACCCGTGCGGCTCGGGATGTCCCCAGACCTGCGACAACAGGACATCAGGACCGTGCTTAGAGCGCTGCGTTTCCGCTTGTTTCTGCAAACCAGGTTACTTGAAGACCAGGGACAACAGATGCGTTCTTCCTGAACAGTGCGAACCGAAGAGAGGTGAATATTTCGGTCTGATTTGGAAAAGGAAACGCATAATTTAGATTTATTTGTTTATTAAACCGGGAGTACGCGCACACCTTTCTGTCACACGGGAACGTGCCTCTCAGGCCCCTTCAGACATTCCCCCCTGTAAATGTAAAAATTTATATGAAATCAATTAAGTAAATAACTAATAAATTGTTCATTTGAAGATGTTTTATAAGCATATTTAAGAGAAATAATTTTTTAATGGAATAAATATCAGATTTAAGTATTAGACTGAATTTTTAGAGAATCACTAAAAATCGTCAGAAATACGAAATAAAAGTTTTTAATGTAATTTTATTATGGAGTTTTTGTCATAGTTTGAATTTTTACATGGTGTTGCCTAATTACCTAGCTTGGCGGGGTTAAAAAAGTGGGTAAGCGTTTTCCTGCACCGGATTTTTGAAGCTCAATTTCAAAAGAAAAATCGCTTTTTTTTTGAAACTATGATAGCCACATACTTAAAAAGGGAGGGAGGGGGTTCATCAATCTGTGACACTTTGTGACAAGGGGGGGAGGGGGTTTCAAGAATTGTGACATCACACATTGAAAATCTAGCTTTCTTTCTGGAAAATGTCGCTTAAATAACATTAATATAAGATTCATAAAAACGAAATAACAGTTCACTTTGAACTTTTAAGGTGGGGTGCACTTAAACTTCAATAAAAACATCGAGTCCTAAATTCTTTCCAACCTTATTCTAAACTAAACTTATTGGTAGCAGTCCGTGACGTGACAAAGGGGGGGGGGAGGGGGTATTGTGAAGTGTGACACTTTGTGACATAGGGGAGGGAGTGGGTCCAAAATGTTGAAAAAAGTGTGACATCATTTATGGATGGCCCCTTTCTCCGGATGCAAAAAAAAATGCTCTAAAAATGGAACTTCTAATAATTTGAAAATAAAATGCAATTCCAGTGTTTCAGAGGTAAAATTTTTGTACTGAAGAAAAGTAATTAATCTTACTGTTAATTTCTTAAGGAGAAACATTTGAATTTAAAAAATCTGTCATAGAAATTATGTTACTTAGGATATCTAGTACGCTAGCGTAATTTTAATTAATTTTTTCTCCACAAAACTAAATAGTTTCTTTAATTTAGAAGATTCTAAATGTCCAGAGAATGCCGTTTACCTATCTTGTGGACCCGCCTGTCCCATTACGTGTGACAACAGATCCCCCCGCCAGTGCACAAAACAATGCGTTCCAGGATGCTTCTGCCTGAGCGGATACTTGAAGAGCATAGAAAACAGATGCGTTCTACCGGAACAATGCGGTCCTCCCCAAATACCTAGTAATATCATTTTGTGTAAATCCTTAGAAAAATATTGTATTAAGAATTCAATTTTTAGTTTTTTCTTTTTTTATATATTGTCCATTTAAATTTAAGCCTTTAGCCATATAAGCTTAATTTTACAATATTTTTTTTAAACTTTCCTTAAAACTGTTTAATATTTGTTTCTAAAATTACAATGTTAGTATAATAAAATCACGGTCGTCAGTTACTCCATAAACGAATAAATCTGAACTAAACGTTAAAAATAACAACTTGACAAAAAATAACTTGAAAGTCTATTATTTAAGCAAAAAATAGCCAATGTGAATTAATAAATGTCCGTCCTCCCTTAGAGTAAATATTGAATAACAGTTAAAAAAAAGTATAAGATATACTTATTTAAGTTAATTAGCCAATCTAAGTAAGAAAGATAAGGCTTCTGGGTACATATGGTATTTCAGCAAAACCTCCTTAACTCTCCACAGGCTTCTTTTGTAGAATGCATATTAAAATAAATAGCACATCTCCAACGCAAGTTCTTTAAAAATAATGTCAAATCCTTTAGCTAAAGATATTTATTTTTTAGCTGTTCATTTTTAAATTAGAAATCTCCTTTTTAAAGCCATTTTGAGAAATTCACTACTTTTGATGTAAATTGAACATTTTATATTTTTGCATCAAAAGAGAAAAAATCGAATCCAAATTACTTTAAATCTAATCATATTAAAAATTTCTTTCAATAGCTATTCGACCCATTAGTGTCCCCCAGTGTCCACCTAACTCTTCATTCAACAGATGCGCTTCGGCCTGTCCCGCCACGTGCTTGAACCCATCCCCGGGACCTTGCGCGAAGTCGTGTGAGCCCCGTTGTGTCTGTAGCAACAGGTACCTTCTGAATGAAAGTGGAAATTGTGTGCCAAGAGAGCAGTGCCAACCAAGTAAGTAAAATTACACTTAAAAACAAAGTAACACCAGCTTAATAAAAATGCACCTTTTAAACTTAAACATTTTTATTCCGTATAATTTCGCTTTTATGTGTGAGCATGAGGTAGTTTTAGAAATGTGTCGAGTTATAGATTAATAAGACTTTCAAAGAGGAGAAATTGAGGGAACCTAACTAATTGTAGAAACTAAATTCGATATTTCTCATCCCATAAATGGTTTTGAAGGCACGATTTTTAAGTCATAATATCGTACGAACACAATAACATACCAAAGCCTAAAGGAGCGTTTTCACTTATGCGATTGGTTGCGGAACGGTAATCTAGCAAAAACCCAAAAGTACATTGTGGTGATGTAATACCTGCACATCTGCCTATGCATTTTGTTCTGGTTCTTTATCGAATAAAATGGCGTAATTTTTGTCTACTTTGGATTTATCATTTATTAAATCCGGATTGCAACTAAACGCAAAAGTGAGAAACGGTCCTTAACTGCAGGTGGAAGGAATTATTTATAATGCCCTATACCACTCCAATAACGTTCTGCCTTTACTCTGTGTTTCTCAAACTATGGGGCTCTTCACGTAGGGTTTCCACCAAAGAGCTGACCCTTATTCTGAAATTATTTTCTCGGGATGTGAAATTTGTGATAGAAAATAAAAGATGCACCCCAAAAAATAATCTAGTTCCTTATAGCTTATTCCTGTTACATTTATAAAGGAAACAATTTTTACTTCTTTGATGTAATTAATAATTGGGGGTATTATTTCTAATTGAAAAAAAATTTGCTAATGAGTTAACTTAATATTTAAAACAAACCCCAAGAATTACAAAAATTCCCCATTATGATTGCATTAGTAAAGACACTATGCCATTGTTTATATTGAGTTAGGGATTAGTTTTAATTTTCGTCGTTATATTTTCACATGATGTTAAGAGTGGGGAATTAGGAATTCATCCCACTAACGAATTAGGGGGAGTGAAGCTAAGATTGAGAAAACCGCGCTGTTTTAATTGAACACTATATTTTTCCCAGAGTGTCGTCTTCAAGAAGAAGAATTCCTTGAGTGTGGACCCACTTGTCCTGACACTTGTAGCAACAGAGACCTCTTGAAACCCCCAAGATGCAACAAGTGTGTAAGGGGGTGCTTCTGCAAGAAGGGATTGCTTCGAACATCTGAAGGGGCTTGCATTAGACCAGAACAATGTCCAAGAATTGTTAGAAATATCCATAACCAGGGACTTTCAGGTAAATAAAGATAATATGTACCAAAGATAATTTTTCCTGAAAAAAGGCTGATATTACTCAGTCTTCAAAATGTACATTTCCTTTTACTTCAAGGACATTTTAATATTTGGTAAATTAACTATTTTAACTATAAGTCGATGGTATTTTAAGGCATATCAGAGAAAATTAAAAGCTATCACTATTACTACACTCAAGAAGCATTTTTACTTCAACCAGGTGACAAGATCTTCACTTATTCACTTAAGGAAAATTTTGAAAAGAGGAATAGTGTTCCTCGTTTCGACTATGTGTATACATGTTCATACGAAAAATAAAAGTTTTTTTTATATGTTTTAAATTGAAAAGTCAGAAATTTTATTTTTAGCTGAAACTAGGACAATTAGAAAAAAAACACCAAAATAAACAACATAATGGTACGAAATAAACAAAACTCTAAGTTTATTTAGTACCTACTGCAATTTTCATTTACACTCTGCAACTACGGTTAACAGAACTATTCGCAAAAATTTCATTAAACGCGGTACGCAATGTTTTTACGATTAGAAAATTATTTAAAATCAACACTTTGTGTTGAACATTTATAGGTCTTGGGAAAATGTGTTGGTTTCATTATACAATAGGGTGCCACTTGTTTTTTTGTTTGTTATACTGGATAGTGGATTATAATGGCCAACAATAGTGGCACCCTGTTGTATAATAGCACCAATGTATTTAATGTGGAGTAAAGGTCATTTAAAATTCATGTTTACTTTTTAAACAATTTTTCAATCATAATCATTTTATAAGGACAATCAATGAGTTTTGGTGGAATAAATTTAGCAATAAAAATTTAGTTTATTTTATTTCTACTTTTCTTAGACAAACCAGTTGAACATCAGAGGTGCCCTGAGAACTCTCGTTACACTAGTTGTGCCCCAGGCTGTCCTATCACCTGCATGGATCCAGACCCTGTGAGAAACTGTACCGTTCCTTGTGCCCCAGGATGCGCCTGCGACCCTGGTCTATACCGCAGCATAGACGGAAGGTGCGTGAGGAAAGACAGTTGCGTACCAAGTAAGGATTTTTTAATTCACTATCTTTAAAAATGATATTAAAACTGTGACTTCATTTTACGCCTTGCTATCTGGCGTGAAAAGAAATACAATAGAGCTCCGATTATCCGCGGAATTGGATGGCAAGGGTACAGCGGATAGCGAAAATCGCGGATAACCCGAAAATAGGCTAAAAATAAGGTGAAATCACGAAAAAAAAATATTTAAGCATAAAAACTATGCTTTATTGTACAAAGAACATGATATGTAAAACTTTTAAAATCTGTACAGTGCAGCAGAAACCTTTGCTCTACATCTAAATCACTAAAAATACAACTAAATCTACATCTAAATCACTAAAAATACATCTAAATCACTAAATTTTTCTTTTCGTGGCACTCACGGATAATCGGGGCTCTACTGTAACTGAAAAGTGATAACAGAGGGTGTTGGCAATAATGGAAATTTATCAGTAGAGAAATGTAATATTATTTGGAATTACGACTCACATCCAAAAAGAAAGTCAGAAAAATATTCTATTATTAAATTCAAGAGTAATAGTGTAATTCAACTCAGTTATGCCCTTTGAGGAGAAGGTTGTGTATTATATTATACAAAAACCATTTATCATTAATAGTTATCCTTATATATTGTAATAATAGGGCTGAAAAATTGCAAGCCATTCAAAACACTCCAAGGAAAAAAAAAAGAATTATAAGTAAATTCATTTCCGTGATTTCATCTAGTATAATTGTTAATTGACTGTAAAGTACTTTCATTAACTATAAAAATATTAAGAATTCAAATAAAGATAGTTTGCAAAATTTGATTCAAAGTAACGACTTTTATAAATCTAATAGAATTAGTTATTTTAAAGGAGAATTGTAAGAAGTTAATTAAAGCATATTTGGAATCTTATACAATATTTTTATTTAAAATAGGACGCAGATATTTTATAGAAATCTTGTCTATCTTGAAACTTTCAAAGTTATTTTAAAGCAACGTATATACTCAGAAATGCTCAACAAAGCATTTTGTAATACGATACTGGGAAAAAACCCTTTTCTTAGAATCATTATTCATGAAATTCTTCATGGTAGCATTACTTACCTTGGCTACTCTTTTCCATTTTGTTTTCAAATAAAACTATTTCGAAAATAGGTTGCTTATGAAATCTGTTTAAATGTTCCACTGATTCCTTTATACCAAATTCTTTTGAAGTTCAAGGAAAATAATTTAAAATGAATGCATTACAAGTAATTAAATAGCTAGCTATTAAATTTGGGAAAGAAATCTGATTTCGTCAAGTAATGAAGAATTACATTATTCAACAGTAAAAAATAATAGGAAAATGTAGATTTGAGTTTGTAGGTTTATTGTGTAAAATTTTAACATTTGTTGTTATTTTTAGCAATATAATTTTTTCTTGTTATTTTTACAAGTTAAAAATTTCTTTCGTCATCATTTTTTAATACAGGAATAAAGAAATACTACAGATTTGTATTATCCATTGTATTATCAAATATCCACTCCTTTTTAATTTTAATTTTAGCTTTAATTTTAATATTTTTGGAAAATCCTTTGTGATACGTTTGTTTTCAATTGAAGTTCAATGAAACCATAGTTATAGATTAGTTTTTGTAAAATTAGGGAAAAAAATACTCATCACCGATTTGTTGGGGAGAAGGGTTTAGTTGGCACAGATTTTTTCTTTTATTCGGCCAAATGTTTGATGTAATATTATGACAAATTATAAAGAAAACTGATTTATGTGTCTGATTCCTTTTATTTTTGATGGTCCTCTAGAGAAGCGCATGCTTATTTTAAATTTAAAAGTTTCTTTAAGTGTATGTTTTTTCTATAAGTTGGTTATGACAATAGTTTTTAGTAGAATTGCTGGATAGTTTTGATTAAATTATTCGTGAACTAGGACAGAAATATTCAAACTACAATTTTATTTGGGGGATGATTTGGATTAAACTATTTTTAAACAAAAGAGATGTATAAGTACTTTCGGTATTAAAGAACATTAATTAAGCCGACTAGCGGGGTGTGCTGAATTGGTAAGATCAAACGAGCAAGGTTTCCGGGCGATTTGAAAACGATAGCTAGAAGGGGCCAGAGCCCCCTAGTTAAAATAAAATAAACTTACCTAGTTATTTTTATATCCGTATCTCACTTAAAAGTATTCAGGGGCCTTCTAAAAGCCTGAAACAACTAAGATTCAAGCTTTAACAATGTTATAAAGTTTCTTCATGTTATTAACTATTGAAACCAACATTATCCAAAAGCATTTTAATAAGCTACACAAATAAAATATTATCATGAAATAACACAGTATTTAATGAATATAAAAAAATCAACTCATTACATTGAATTTTGAATAATGTATGTTGTAAAAACAGTACAGGGTATATGAGTAGTGATTATACTCTTTTCTACGTCATTTGAGCTATTTCCATTTGCCTTTAATATTTCTCACCCCCAGTCACACCAACAGTACTCCCTGTTCAAGACGCTCACGCACTCCCCTCCTTTGTATCCATTTTGTGCACAGTAGTCTCGGCATTCTTTGATTCGACGAGGACATCCGTGACTAAATTGTTTGGAATCAGATTTCTTCATTTTCGAACCTGAAAAGAAGTGCGCAATATTAAAGGGGAGATATTTTTATTTTTCATTGAGAATAAGGGCGAGCGCGCACGGGCGACTTTTGTCACGGTGACAAAGAAAAAAACAACGTTGCTAAGGCTGTTGTTAGGGGCGGGAAATAGAAGCATCCAATAGAAGCACTCGCACATGACATCACTGGAGGATAAAAACAACGTTGCTAAGGCCGTTGTTAGGTAAAGTCATGTGATTGAAAATGCTCTATTGTTTTCTAGTGATATTTTTGATACTAGTAATCCTGGTCGCCGTGACTTTAGTCACTCGAGCGCGCCCAGCCTAAGGGGTCGGTCAAATACAGTCGACTCCGCTTAAAGTGATCACTTTTGTCCAAGAGTAGGTATCATTATAACAATATCCGATTGATAATGATAAGCGATTGGATACTAAAAAGTTTCAAACAGTATATCTCGAGTGTTTTCTTTAAAATCACAACTATGTAGTCCTAATTGAAATATTTAAAACCATTACCTAGTATGTATTTTGCAACTTTTACATTCTTAAAGAAAAATATGAGACTGTTACACATAACACTAATAAATTAATGACTCATTTTGTATGATTATGTATTAAAATTGGCTTTGAAACGGAAAATAGGCGGTGGTTTTTAGGGGATTTGAGAATATTTCAATAACATTAAGCGATATATTGATCACATAAAACGATTCATTTTGCGTTAAGTTAAATAATAGTTATAGGGGCCGGTCAACTTTGATAACATTATCTGATTGATGACATTAACCGTGATCACAATAAGCGGAGTCTACTGTATTATGTATGTATAAAATCATGGAAACTACCACCGCCTGATTAATACTTTTTGTTGAATCGTTTTCCAGGATTGTAGGCCTTGTCTTTCGGAAAAAAAAGGATCCAAAAGATATGGCCTAAAATCCTGGAAAATAACGTTAAAAATGTTCTGTTCAAAAAATCATCTACATGGATTGTTAAACGAAATAAAAAGCAGATTTAAACATGCAACCATAAATTGGTGATAAAGAAATTTGTGATAGCATTTCTAATTCCTAATTGACTTTACAAATCACGAACTTCAACAAATACTGCGATTTCAAATTTTGAGATTTTTAGTACAGAATTTTGAATAGTGAATTTTTGAAATAAAAATCATTTTGTGAAGAAATCAAATCGTATGAATTAAATTAGTGCCAAATCTGATATTTGATGTTTGATACAGTGGGTGTAACTTTTGTGGTCATTTAAAAGTGGGATTTTTTAATACTACCCTGTTCGGGTATGTTATAATTCCCCATTAAATTTTTATACTAAGCAGGAGAAAATTTAATGTGACTTAACCATTTAGTAAAAGTTAAAATAATTATCACTTAAACTGTGAAGTTCAAATTTATTTTAAAAGCACTTACTAATGGCTACAAAAAGAATGGTGACCAAAAGAGAAAAAAAAAGTATCTTCATTTCTCAACTCGATGTATTCACCTGAAAAAAATGTTGAATAAGTACTAACAAGTATCGTAATACTTTTTAATCAACGTCCTTTAAGGTATCCGTTTCATCAGAGAATTTATAATTTTTTTAAGTGTAAGACCATAATTTAGTGTTCGGCAACTAGTGGTCAAAAAATAGTTAACTACCAACTACTAACTAGTCTGGGAAAATCTAGTTGCAACTAGTAGTTAACTATTTTTTCCTGGGACTAGTTACAACTAGTAGTTAACTGTTTCCCAAAGTAGTTAACTACTAGTTAACTAGTCTATTTAATTTCATAACCTACTTTTTGCCCAAATTCTAATACATCTTTCTTATCTATATCACAAAAAACAAACAAAAAGGGCCTTTAATTCTGGTTATGGTATTTTGAGTACTCTACCATCTTAATTAAATTTGTTACAGTACAATTTTTTCTATATTTTGATAAAAATTTTAATAAGAATTTTTTTGAAAGTAGTTGAAATTTTGAAAGTAGTTTCAACTAGTAGTTATTAAAAAAAGTAGTTCAACATAATAGTTGAACTAGTTTAAACCAAAAGTAGTTAAACTACTAGTTAACTACTAGTTGATCAGTAGTTAACTACTAGTTGCAACTAGTTCTAGTTAACTAGTGCCGAACATTACCATAATTAAGTACATAGTATTTAATAAAATATGTTTACGCTGAAGAAACAGTTTTATAAGTTATTCGTTTAAATATTAGTATTGAAAACATTCCCCGTTGTGTGAAACATGTATTTATGTGTAAAGTAATACGTAAGTAACACAAAACTCATACTTTAAAACCCATCCAAAATTGTACAAACCAAATCATATAATTTTTAACCCTTGAGCATTAAGTTTTTCTGCGAAATTTTTTTGTTTCGAAATTGCGACCTCTTGAACTCAGGGAGTTAGTAATTTTAAAGAACCTTAATTATATATCTTCCTTAGGTTCTACATCTTTTTAATTTTTAAGGCCTCATATAATTTATTTAAAACATGCAATATGAATAACTATAGCACTTACCTTGTTTTTCTCGTAATAAATGCACTAAAAAAGTTTAATCATGGGTTGCGCACCATATGAAAATTATTTCCAAGTTGTTTTCAATTTATTAACTGCCTTTTGCATCCGAATTATGTCCGACTGATTTAAGCTCTGCCTTTTATATACCGCATTCTCTTGACCTTGATAACTGCGAGTCAATGAGTAACGAAGAGTTTTGAAATAAACAGAAATCACGCATAATTGCATTTCATCGCTGTAGGAAATTAAGTGCATTTTTAACGGCTTTTTTTTGCAGAGAAAATGTACATGCATCTTTAAACAGATCATGTTTTAGAAAGCGTTGCTTTATATTACCTTAGGAGTTTCTTCTTTATGGAACATTTTTTAAAATTATGATTTGAAGCTTCACGAAGATGATGTATGGTTAGGATTTTCTTGAAATAAAAATACTTAATTAAACACCCTTCCAAGAAATTTGGATTTTTCAAGAAGTACTTGCAAATTTGAAACGCTGTACTCAAGTTTGTTATTAATATATGTCGACAGTGATACATGAGTTTAACAATGAAAAGTCTGATCTCTTAAAAACAGCTTTGACGTTCTACAAGGACCTGCAAGAAAAAATTACAGTACCCATTATGAGAAAACAAACATTATATCCGCGTTTATGACACTTACATGTGAGTAAACAGTTATATGAGTAATAGCCTCCTCAAGCAAAAATAACTAATTACATTATTTGAGTCATTTAATTTTGTTTTTCTGAATAATTAATATTTTCTTCATTAGCAGAATTGTGTCATTTTTTTTAGAAACATATTAGGAAACACTATAGATTTTCTCATACATTTTGTTATTAAATTACAGAGAATTTCAGAAGAACTTTGAAATGGAATTTTTATTAACAGAATAATTTAGATACAGATAAGAAAAGCGTTTATAATTATGACATTTCTATTCAAATGAAATTATTCTTTTTATGTGAATGTTTTTTTCTATACGATAAGCTTAAATAACAACAATTTAATATTTCAATTTTGTTTTTGTACTAAATGTATAGGTATTTATATAATTGACGAGAAAACCTTATTTTCTGTTTAATTTTTCTTTAATTTAACATAATGAAGCAAAATTTATATTTTTACTAAAATGAGTCTCTAAAATGAGCCTATGTGTGTAATAACAACTAAGAAAAAGAGGAAAAAAAGAGTAAACAAGTAAAAGTGAAGAGTATTGTCATCTCTTACATATAAATACTCAATATAAAATCTATATTTTTTTCCTACACTTTCGCCTTCTCAAGTTAAGCCTGGCCTGTTAAATTTTTTATCGATTATAATTTATAAATTAGTACATCATATGACTTACTTATACACTATACAGTATACTGATACCATGGGTATATTCGTAGTTCATAGATAAAATATGAATATACCCAATGCCCATTCAGCATTTATTACATACAATAAATCGTAAATTATTTTGCCTTCTCTACTATGATGTAACAATATTAAAACTCACAGCTTCAATACTAAGTAATCAAATAGCTTACGATAGTAATTTTACCACCAGGGTTGACGCCTAAATGCCCTCCTGACTCCGAGTACCTGGAATGTGCGTCGGCCTGCCCCGCCACGTGCAAAAATCCGAATCCTGGTTCTTGCACGAAGCCCTGCATACCATTTTGCGTGTGCAATCCCGGTTTCCTAAAAGATGATGACGGAAGCTGCGTCAGACCCAACCAGTGCAAGCCAATAAGTAAGCATAAAAGTCAATTCAATTTATTCACCATTTCATAGGAATAGGGGGAATTTCATACGAATTTCGAATAGGGGGTAAAGTTCATCAATACCTATAACAACACTAATCTTTATTTTAGTAGCAATTTCCTTTACACCACGACCATATTGATCATACCTACTATTGTTTCCCTTTTAGCATACCCGCCAACACCAGTTCAAGGGAGAAAGTTATCCTGAATTTTCACTTTATCTACCACATCTTCAGAACTTTGAACTTTCTCAACTTTACGGAAAAAAAAACTTTAAATAAAAAATAAAATTCATTATCACCTTTTAACCATTGATTATGCATGGAATTAATGTCTACATCTGATATAATATAATTGTGCGCTTTGCAATGTTTTTTGAGGCAAGTTTCCTTTTTTTAGATTTTTAAAACAGAAATATCTTTAAGTTTTTTTTTTTTTTTTTTTGATTTTACAGTCCAAAGTTTCCACTGACAATTCTGTACTCAAAAAATGATAGGCATAAATCAAAGTTTCCGTGAAATACAATTTTAAGTTGCTATTTCCTGTAGAATAAATCAATAAAAATAATTAAAATAAAACATTTATTGAATTATTTGTAGCAATGTTTTATTTTAACAATTCAATGACAGAATAACATTTGTAAAAAATATGCAAAATATACATTTTAAGCAAATAGACATAGCTTGATAAAAACTAATGATAGGTATTTTTACAGATAATGAATTGGTTGTGCTTGTGAATACTGTTTCACGAGTAGAAATATAACCGGATGATTCCTCCCATATCTGCTGATATAGTTGTTAAAATTTTTTAATGTGTTAAAAACTTTTAAAATGATCGATCAGAACTTTTACCATTAAATGTGTTAAAAGTACTCGATACCTAAGAGATCGATTTTTTCTCATCACTACTCTTAATTTAAATGTTGATAAAACCACATTAATCTTGAAAACGCATTTTCGAATAGCCAGGTTCGGTCATAGATAAGGGCACTGACCTCGGCCCATGCTTTTTCTTTTTAGCGTATCCAGTCTCTTCTCTTTCTAGCCGCCTGGTCAGCAAATTCATGGAATAAGAATAAATTTTTAACTTAAAAGCTGAAAAATTCCTCTTTTCTGACAAATACTTGTTCCATTCCTCATTTTCTGTTTCTTCCACCACACCCCTTACGGTAAGTCTATTCTCTGTAAGCTTTAATTTTTTACGTTCCTCCAGAAGTTTAACAAGCATTAAATTCCTCTCTGTTTTCTCATTTTCGATGCGTTTTCTAGTTCCCAATCTCGAAAAATGTTTCTCTGTGGCTTCCTCTTTCACTCTCCTTTCCCAAGTTTCGAAGGACTTTCCTGACAGAAATGTCTGTCGAGGATTGTACTTTTCTGGGTTGCTAAACCTAGCCCCCTGTTGCTGCAGGTAAGCGAGACTTACTACGCTTCTTTTCTTACCCCTATGCCGAGGTTCCTTTGAACCAACAACAGCTGCTGTTTTGACCCATGCTCTGGTGAACACATTCAGAAATTTGCTGTAATACGGTTTAGGAATGTTATTTTGATACAGACGATAGCTTTTCTCGATTGCATCCGGATCAAGAGCATGTAGGTCGCAAAGTTCTTCATATATGAGCTGGAAATTCTCAAGAGTTCCTGATGGACCACCAAAGAAATTAATGACGTTGTCTTTTGAAAAGTCTAATTGGAACAGTAGACATCCAGGTTTAATCACATTCCTGATTTCCTAAAGGAAATAAAACGCATTTAAAAATTCGTAAGAAGTCAAATTATGACACTTGTTTTGAAATATTATCTCCCTTGCTTTTGCATAAAAAATATCTTTATTGATAACAACTTGTGTTTGGGCACGAGTGGTTGATAAAAGTATCTTATTTTAAACGTTATTATCTTTTATGATACATCACAAAAGATATTACGATAACTCTTAACGCTTGCATAATATACCTTGAGAATTTTTGTACTTGGAGGAAAAAACTTATTTATTATAATCTTATTTATGAAACAAATTGTCATAAGAAGCTTTTTGTAGGTTTTATTTAAAAAAAATTATGCCTTATTTAATAGAGCATTTTCAATCACATGACTCGGACCTAACAACGGCCTTAGCAACAGAAGTGTTACAGTTTTTTGCCCTACAGAGGTTAAGAGTTACAGAAAATGACTAGCCGTGAAATTCTTCTATTGGAGGATTTGCAATCACGTGATCCCATACCTAAAAACCGCCTTAGCAACAGATAACGGTTGTGACGTCACCTGACAACACTATGCAAGATAATTATACTAAAACAAAGTAAGCATAAATTCCTACACGATTTTAAATTTGATGAACCTAGTTAAAAGATTTTAAAGACATTTTTCCTTTGACAAAAAAATAACTTTGCTTCTCATAAAATATGCATAGTAAACAATTTATTTTGAAAGAAATTACGCTGATTACTTTTACGTTATAAAAAACTAACACTTAATATAGTAACAGTGATATTCCATCTGACTATATCCAAACTCTGTACTTGATAATTAATAGATAGTATCAAGATTATGAAAAAAATCTTAAAATTTCAGAATGCTGCACAAATATTTCCCAAAAGCTAAATAAAAATTAATACCATTTTCTTGAGAAAGAGTCAAAATGATGCCACTTGAATTGTAACATATAATTAGGTATGGTACATAGCTCCCAAATGTTCAAACTTTTCTGTATTTGTTCTGATTTTGAAGTCGTGTTACAAAAATGAATTTTTTTGTATTAAATTGTTCCCATATTTAGCTTATTTACCGCCGATTTTCCTTTTCGAATTCGGAACAATTTAATAAGATGGTATTTGGTAACAAGACTTGAAAATCAGAACAAATACAGAAAAATTGAAACGGATGAAAAAGCTAAGTGTGATATAGGTAATCTTTGAAAATGAAATCTACTTAATATCTATGAAAATGCTCAATCCTCCTGACATTAATACTCACTGTTAGAGCATCCGACAGATTTCCAGGCGTATCCTTGAACTCTGAGTAAAATTTAGTCATAGTCACAATATCTGCCTCGCTCAATATAGCACCAGCCCTTCCTTTTCCAAGATGTAGAATGTCCTGTGCAGGGCCGCCGAGAGTCAAGCCGGGCCCCGGGGACAAAGTTGAGAAGCGGGCCCCCCCCCAGTTCTTATTTTGAGGGGGGGGGGAGTTGTCTTTAGTAAATGCATAGGCATGCAGTTTTGAACTTTTGTATGCAAGATTTGAATCTTGATAAACTTAAAAATTTCGTTTTCTTGATTATAGGATGAGTAACAAGCACTAATAGGGGTCTGGGGGAATCCCCAGGAAATTTGGAATTTCGACCCTTGAAAAAAATTTTAAACTCATTTTTGGATACTTTTCACAATTTAAAGACACCCCAGGGATGGGCTTTTTCTGAAATGAAGTTAAGCCTAGGATCCTTTAAAATAATGATTTATCTTGAGTATGAAATTTTAGAGAAGTAACTCCATTTCGTAATGAATTCTTTTAGGGGGTCTGGGGGTACCCCCCAGAAAATTTTTGGAAATACGCCTCTTGAAAACTGAAATTCACTCATTTTCGGCGGCCTTCAGGGTGTACAAATTAATTTACAAAATGTTCAAAATTAGTATATTCCTCTAAGTTAGAGAGGTTAGTTAGGAGATTCTTTACGGGCCCCTATAGGGCTGGGAAAATCCCCGGGCCCTGGGGAAAGTGCCCCCTTTGCCCCCCCCCTGTCGGCGGGCCTGGTCCTGTGATAAAAAGCCAGTCTTCCACGGATGTGCACGGAAATACTCCGTACAGTCAAGAATGGCAAAACAGGTGTTTTTCCACTCATCGTCAGTCTCAATCACAGTGACCCGAATGTCCAGATCCACAGACTCTTCTTTTGCGAAGGACTCCAACACAGAGACCACCGCCACGAGATCCGAGGCAAGTCGACCCCCTATGGAACAGATCCTGATGACGTCGTTCCGCAGGATCTTATTCAGGAGACTCGGGTTTTTCCCGAAGAGGTTCCAGAAATGGAAGTCCACTGCGCTGGTCATGAGCGGTCCGCTCCTGAAGACCTGGATTGCGCGGTAGAATAAGATCGTCTGAAAGTGTCTGTTACCGGGATTGTCGAATCCTGTGTCGCGTACTTCGTTCCCGTAGCATCGCTGCGGCTGTATGATTTGGAAGAAGAGTTTCAATCCCCTCATACTCCTGGCTTCTTCAAAGTCTATTAGCCGTTTGGTGACCTGGTAGTAAAACTCGGAATATTTGAGATCGGTTATTCGCTGGTCTTGGTGGAGAGGTTTTTTTAAGTCATGCGATTCCATGATCGAACCGCGGTTGCTAGATCATAATTTTATATAGTATATGTAGTAGAGTGCAGGTGAAGGTTTACAGAAACCGTTCAACCCGTCGACATCAGTCTGAAAGAAATTTATTGTAATAAGCTGTATGACGAGTTTTATCGAAAAGAAAATATATCAAGCTGATATCAAAACGAAAGTCGCGTTGCTGATAAAAAGACTTTTCAGTTCGTGGAGTGGGTGAGGTTTCTGATGAAATATACCACCTGAGTTGAGTTCAAAGAATAAATTGATTGTTTGAGGTATTTGCTTGCTCTCTTGGGCCAAAACGAGAAACCTACATCAATCTTATCAATAAAAACTAAATAAACATTAAATCGGAATATTTATATACATATTAATTTTAAAAAAAATTGTTTTACTCTTGCCAGCCATTTTAATTCTTCTCTAGGAATGAAAACTAGTGTTTCCTGACAACTTTCAATTCCTATGAAAAGGCTTAGTGTACATGCTCCAAAACTTACAGCAGGAAGAAAATCCCATTAAAAGGGTTGGAATCTTTAAATTCTGCAGCATGCACAGGCACACTAAGCACTTTCATAGGAATTGAAAGTTGTCAAGAGACACTAGTATGAATGAAATCTGAATGTTGTAATTGAAACGTAAATAGGCGAGCCTATTGCCGTATGATTACTTCCCATTTCCGCACCCAAAAATAATCAGCACGCTCGAAAAATCTCATGACCCGTCCCAAATGAAATGTAAGTTTTTTTTTCCAATGGCAGATAATTGAACAGATGAAATGTAAGTTTAGTACTCTATATATTACTATTATTCGAATGTATTATTTTAATTATACAATCCTTTTAAGTAACTGCTTGTCTTAAGTGACATTCTACCTCCAGCCTCCCAGCTTAAAACTTTTCATTTAGTAAATATTTTTTTCACGTAAAACAAACGGTATAGAGTTTCTTAAACTCGATTTCGCCCTGCTATCCTCGTTAAAAAAATCTTCATTGATACTAATCCATAGGAGGTTTAAACCTGTGGAGGGTTAACCCAATATGATTGTGTTGGTGGTCTGTTCAGCTCCATTTTAGAATACAACGTCAACATGGACGAGTTCAACTGTGTGACGTCACAAGGACCCCGAAGACTTCTGACTGGTATGTATAGCTCAAACCGGTCCAACGATTTATCTGCAATTTTATGGAATATAAGTCAGACCGCCAAGAGAAAAACTTTTGACGTCGTACAATATTGTGAGTACTGTTATGCAAACAGGTTATTCAGCTTAATTTTGGGGGTGATAGTAATTCATAAACACTGAAAAAAAAAACATTTCGTGCCAAATCTGTGTGACTATCAAACTGTCATTTCGATTTGAACTTCTTTTCAAAATTGCGTTTTTATGCAAAGTTTTTCTCGTGGCGGTCGGATACACCGAAAGTGCTCGGGGTCTTTAGTCAACTTATGGTTGAGCTCGCCTATACCTAAATATTCCGAAATAAAGCAAGTGGTAAACAGTAAAGAAACTATGGAAACACGAGTGTTATACCTGGTGTTTCTTTCATTTATTTAACGACAATAATAGGCTTAAATATAAATTTTAAAATTTTGGAAACCTGTGGGACTTTATCAGATGGAACACAAAAAAAAAAATAATAATCGCTCTTGTAGCGCTTTAGTAGCAACAAAAGAACAGACGTCACGTGACCCCACGCTTGCAGTCGTGCAGACGAGATAACTGGATATTGATGACATGGGAACGAAAATAGTGTAACATAAGTTCGATATTGAAT
Organism: Tetragnatha montana; assembly: GCA_963680715.1. NCBI lineage: Eukaryota > Metazoa > Arthropoda > Arachnida > Araneae > Tetragnathidae > Tetragnatha > Tetragnatha montana. The sequence continues at coordinate 26,602,140 of OY796682.1, forward strand.
ATCGTGGAACTGTTTGTTCCATCTCCCGAAAAACAACAACTTCCCGAGTTGGGTGAAAATAATGGTTACATGGTTATACAATATGAATGAATGCGGCTGGAATTATTGGTTTTGATATTGGAGATTACATCGTCATGTAGGTTGTCATAAACAGTAGAATTGTTGATTGGGATTTTTCTAATAGGATTAAAATGCAGTAAAGTATCAAAATTGCTTTATTCTGTAAAACTAAAATTGAAAAAACAGTACTTTTAAGATATCGCAGGTCCGTATCCAAGGGTGGTTAGGGGTTCAACCCCCCCACCGAAATTTTGACATCAGTTTTTATACTGTTTTTACCAAGAGAAATCTGGTACTTACAAGAAGGAACTCTTTTGTGGGTGTAACCCAAAGGGTCTCAAATTAATTAAAACACTACTTTTGAGGGTACAATTTCAAGAAAAGTTCTCAGGAAGAACCATACCAACCCCCTTCCAAAATGTTGACTCTTATACAGTGTCTTTCCCTTGAAAATGCTGCCGCTTAAAAGAAGCTGTTTCCTTTGGATGTTCCCCAAAGAGTTTCAAAGTTAGATAAAACACTAGTTTAAAAGGACAAATTTAAAAAAATATTCTGGGGGAGGACCCCTAGTCCCCTCGATATTTTAACATCGGACACACATTTTTTTTTCTTCAAAATTCTGTGGTTTAAAAGGAGCTGTTCTCTCTGGATTTGGCTGGACCCAAAGGGTCTTAAAATGAGCTGAAGTACTAAATTTTCAAAACTCTTTGGGGGGTGACCTCCAGACCTCCCCAATTTTAACATTGAGTCAAAATCCCCCGTGAAACAAAAGTATTGTTTACGGCCCTGTGGTATCGATTTTTGTGCACCCAGAACTTATGTAGATATGTTTAGTATTTATTTAAAGACATTAATATTTACTTTTAATTACTAGCTGAAATGCCCGGCCTTGCACGGGTGGAGTGTATCAATTTATTTTTTTAAAGTTTTCTCAAGTAGATGTCTAAATTTCTGTAACCGTATTTACCAATCATCTCGATGTTCCCAGTAGTTTTTCATATCCCGATGTTCCCGGTATTTTTTCATTTCCCGGTGGTTCCGGTATTTTTTATATACCGGTTCTCCCGATAATTTTTAATTATCCCGGTGTTCCCAGTAATTTTTCATATCTCGGTGTTCCCGGTAACCTTTTTTATCTTGGTGTTTCTAGCGCCTTTTTCATCCCTGTTCCAACTGTGTATCCAACAAAAAGGCAACAAATGAAAGTATAGGTTGACGGTAGCCATGTTTGACCAGGGAAAAAATTTAAACTTTGAATGTTAATAATTCTAAAACTAATTCGAATTTTTTAAAAAACGAAACGACAATCTTTTTGTAAAAAATAATTGTATATGTGTGTAAAATATTGTACTTTTACCATGATTAGTTTTTCTTTTATAACGAAAAAAGTGTTTCGATTATTTCATTGGCTGTCGCGACACGAGTTCGATCATGAAATATTTTTTTTTATTTAGTGACGGTATTTAATTGGCTTCGGGCCAAAAGTTTAAAAATGGAGAAAAATAAGCGTTTTTGGCCATAAAATCGTTAATTACTCGTAAATATTTGATTTTCAAACTTGGAAAAGTTCATGGTGATCGTCCCCGCCTCGAGATACGTCGGTATTCCAAGTTTTAAGTTGTTATAAGATGCATGGCTGACTTAAAACATGGAATACCTCCATAAAACCGACCAAAGGATTTATACTTAGGAAAGACTTATAAATACAAAAATGTCATTTTTTAAATTTTCAAAGCATGAATATATTATTTCTTGAGCACGCGTGCGTCCGTCAGCGCGATTCAAAGAGTCTTCCAAACCCTTCCACGCAGGGCTTAAATTGCACCGGAGCGCACCGGAGCGGAGCTCCGGTACTTCTTGGTTTTCAGTAAATTTTTACATTTTAACCGGAACGCACCGGAGCGCATAAAATCGCGTTCCGAACCCTTTTCGGAAAGACCAAAATGTACCCCTCGATGTTTTTTGATTACCGAAAATTACAAACGCCTCTCACCTCACAACCCCCGGTCAACAACGACGAACGACCTTGTTTTCCTCACCCTCAAAGGGAAGGACACCCCCTTCCCTTCGGTGACTAATTACGGGACAAGAGATAAGAAGCCCTCCTGAATGGAGAAGTCTCGCTTCTTTCGCAGATGTGTTCAGGAGTCCATTCTTCTGTAAACATTGAAAGTAGTCTTTAAGATAACAGTTCGGTCACAATAATAGGTTGAAAGGGGATGGGGCAGGTAGGGGGGATTTAAATTTGGTCAGTGAGGCATGCCTTGAAAGATTTACGAGTTTTGGTTGTGTTTGTGTCCACCTGGGTCTGGGTGTGTACTTCCTGTTCTCAAAGGGAGCGTTGCTGTAATAACAAACATTTCATCTTGAAACTGTAGATTCTGTGAGGGTTCTTGACCAGAGAATTCCAGACATTTTTGTGTGCTTTGGGGGGGGGAGGGAGCCTGTCCGAAGGAGTGATTCGTAACGCATCTTCTTGAGCTCTTCATTTCATCAGCTATTGGTTCATATCATAGTGCACGGTGAATCTCCATAACAGCTCTGTTTTGCCTGAAATTTTCTTCGACAGATACGATACGACATTGAATTAAAGTTAAAGAGAATTTACTCTTTCTGGTAAGTTCCAATTTGCTTTACGTATTTTATTGTAATCAATGAATTTTAAGAAACTAATTTGATTTTTCTAAGTGAAATTTTTCTGTTCTGTAATACCTTTTAGAGGTTAATTGTGAGTTGAACTTAAGCTAATATTGGGACCTTTTCCTCCAGAAATACTTTGTTTTTCTTTCGCTTCTTATTTTCTTATATCATTCCCCATTCCCTCTTATTTAAGTGAAAGAAGGTTATAAAAAAGGAGTAAATTATACATGAAAACACTGTTTATCAGATCTATGCTTTAATCATGAATTTTTGAAAATTTTCCGAATGAACTAAATGCTTATTATCGGTACTATTTAAATACGTTTCGACGTTTTAAAAATATTTAGAAAAATGCACTAGACCCTCGATTAACCCGGATTAGATTATCCAGGGTTATCCCTCATCGCAAAAAAAGGACTGAAATTCTGGAGTGAGAACATGGGAAGACAATTCATATGTAATTGTCCCAAAAAGTTGTGTAGCAATTATTTCAATATTTTTTACGAAATTATTTTCAATTTCTTTTTCAAATTTTCATGAAGTTGATTATTTGAATTACATTATTTGCTACTAAAGGAAGGGGTATTTCTGTCCATCTGGGTTACTTGAGAATTTACTGTGCATTTATAAGGTAATACATAAAAGCAGGGCCGTGTTAAGGGAGGGGCGAAGGGGGCGTCCGCCCCGGGCTCAGTGTTCAGGTATTCAAGAGAGACGCTGAATTTGTGCCCGAATTTTTTTTTTGCAATTTAGTATTTTGCAATTTAAAATTATTTTAGCATTGGTCTTCGTAGATTCTTCAATACTTTCCAACCGGAACCACGATGAACGTGTTCAGGGGGCGCCAAATTTTTGCCCAAACATTTTTTTGCGAATCTATCTAAGAATAATGTAAAGAAATTATATTTGGGAGGGGGCGCAAAAAAGCCAGGGGGGCGCAAAAGAGCCATCCGCCCCGGGCGCGATTTTTCCACAACACGGCCCTGCATAAAAGGAATTTTTTTTTAAAAGCGCACTCTCAATCACTTCTTTGGGAAAATAATAAATGTACGCGCAATACCATATATTCCCTAAATGCCTATATCATGAACTTCGTTATTCCTATAACCTTCACATCTCAAAAAAAGTATTATTCCCTGGATATATTATTCTTCTTAAAGAAATTTCTATTTTTGTGTCGAAGATTTTTGGTTAAAAGCCCGAGTAAATCGAAATATTTTTAAAACAAATTCGAATTTTTTCAGATATTTTTTTTGGTCGTTGTATTAAAAATGAAAAAAAAAAGATTAATAGGAATTCTTTTAAAAATTTTCTTTAGAACTTTAAAAAGGAGTTAAAACACTACTTTTGAGGGTCAAATTTCAAAATTTTCTGGGGGAGAACCCCAAAACTCCCTCCAGACCTTTGATATAATGTTTCTCCCTTGAAAATTCTACCACTTACAAGAAGCGGTTCCCTTTGGGAACCAAAGAGTTTGAAGAGGAGGTAAAACACTGGTTTAAAACGGAATTTTCAAAAATTTTTACTGGAGGATCTCCGCCCCCCTTTGAAAATTTGATGTTTATTTATAACTTTTTTTTACCTAGAAAATTCTATGCTTTACGAGTAACTGTTATTTTTTGATGTAATCCAAATGGTCTCAAAACGAGCTGAAACATTACTTTAAGAGGCAAATTTCAAAAAATTTTCTGGGGGAGAACCCCCAGACCCCCCTTTAAAATTTTTACATATAATGTTATACAGAGAATACCTTCTCTTTGGATGTACCTTAAATGTTGTAAAAAGAGGCTAAATTTCTAAATTTTTCTGGGGGTGAGCCCCAGCCCCACTTAAAACACATCCTTGCCCCCTACGACCGAAAACTGAAATGACGCCCCTGTTAAGCGGAATGTTGAAATAGTAGCGCTCCGGTACTTCTTTGGTTAGAATTTAAGCCCTGCTTCCACGGGTGCTTCGGGGGCACTTAACTCCTCAACCGCTTTTAGTAAAAATCATTGCTGCCTATTTTCATTAAATTTGGGTCCTTGGGAATGGGTTAGGACCATTTAAAGAGGAATAGCGTAAAAATTTAGTGTGAAAAATAGCGTAAAATAACATCTATCAATTTTAACGATTTTTTTTGCGTTTTTAGTGGTAAATAACCGCTTAAAACCTATCCATTTGCCACAAATTTTCATAATTTAGAAAGTCTAACCTTTCTTGTCCCCTCGGGTGTATTTTAAAGACTTAAGTAATGCTTTTTTACCCTGAAAATCGAGTTCAAAGTAATTAAGTCATCGAAAAACGTAAAAAGGGTGAGGTGCTGTTCCCCGAAAATCCGAGCCCGATGGAGAAAAACGAGAATCGGATTTAGATTCAGGGGATCATTTTACATAAGAATCTGCTTGTGTTATGTCAGAAGCATTTTGACCATATTTTTTTGTCGAGTAGTGTAATGCCCTATGTGAGGCAGGCAATGTGATAAATTCAATGACATTTATCAATGAAATTGATCACTTTTCCCGCCTCCACTTAAGGCATTATTAATAATAATGCCCGATTAATCACTTTGCCCGTTGTTGTTGTTGTTGTTACTTTATTCTCCCTGATCTAGATTTTAGACTAGACCAGGTCCAAAAGATTCCACACCCTCAAAAAGTCCATGACCTGGACTGGATTCTCTTTTAAATCAGCCTTATCGAGCCCCAAGCAAGCAAGAAGATGACTAGGGGAGGCCGGGGCTGAGCTGCATGTCAAAAAAGTCTTACGCCCCTGGTCATAGGCGAGAGATTTAATATGACCACTAATGAGTCTATAGTAAGGGCGGTTTGCGTTGCTCTATCTCCAACTATCTCCATCAGGGCAGCTCCTGGATGGTCAGAATGATACCAGTCATGGGAAGGAGGTGACTTTGCCCGTAGCATACTAAAAGGACCTTACTTAAAAGACCGTAACCTACTACATATTAGTAAATAAATAAATTTTTTATTTGATTTGATTTTTGTTGAAAAGCACTTTTCACATTGAAAACTCGGTGGAAGGCCTCATTATTGTTATTTCACTGACCTTTATAACAAAAAATGTCATTTTAACACCAAATGACATCATTTTGAGGGAGTTCCTTCGAAGAAATTCAGAATTTAATTCCTTAATAATAATAATAATATAAGTGGACTATATAAAGAAAAAGATATTGTCAATATAATAAAATCTAAAAGAATACAATGGCTTGGACATCTGGAGAGAATGAGTGACGAGAGAGCTACAAAGAAAATCTACAGAGGAAAAATAGAGGGTAAGAGGAAGATCGGACGTCCTAGAAAGAGATGGCTGGACGAGGTTGAAGAAGATTTGAGGAAATTAAGGGTGAGAAATTGGAAGACAAGAGCCAGGGATTGGAGGGGGTGGAGCTGCCTTGTGAGGGAGGCCAAGGTCCTACATGGACTGTAGAGCCGAGGAGGAAGGAAGGAATAATAATAATAAGCTTTGGTGAGCGCAACGTTCCTAAGTAATACTTTTTACTCTTAAATTATAGGCGCTATAAGGTGCAGTTATTAAACATAAATAAATATAATTAATCTAAATACGTCCTAAAGAACACATTTGAACCAGTTTTATCGCAATATAAATCTTGAAACATATTTTTCTAAAAATTGGTCATTTATTCCACTTTTTTCAAACTTTGGGGCTCTACAAGCAAACCATAGAGTTAACTTAGGAGGGCTGAAACTTCATACACTATCTTTTGGGACCCAAAAGGAATTTAAACTTTATTTTTAAAAAATACAGGATCACAGACTTTCATATTTTGTGTAAAAAAATATAAAGTGGAAAACAAATTGCATATATCCTTTCAAAACTCCTTTCGTCCTTCTGCAATTCCTAAAACATCCAGCGCTGTTTGACCATAAATATCCTCAGAATCCAAAGAAGCACCGCTGTCTTTTAAAACTTTGAATGCTTCCAAACTCCAATTATACGCTGCACAATGAAGAGGGGTACTTCTAAACATATTTTCCGAATTCAAATTGGCACCTTTGCTGATGAACAGCGTAATTGTATGCACTTGATTCAAACTGGCTGCGAGGTGAAGCGGTGTCGAACCATCACGACTACCCTTATTTAAAGCAGCACCACTTTCAACTAAAACTGTGACCGCTTCCAAACACCCTTTCTCCACTGCTGTGTGAAGAGGGGTCCAACCAATCCAATCTATAGCATCAATATCTGCACCATTTCCGATAAACAGCTTGAGTAGATCGATTTGGTTAAATTTAGCAGCAATATGAAGCGGTAGTTCTTTGTTATAATTTTCAACATCTAGTGAAGCACCGTATTCTACCAAAGCTTTCGCTATTTCCAAACTACCGGTTTTGTCGCAATTATTTTCAGCATTTAAATTAAATTTAGCGTTGAAATGACATTCAGCAGCCGCTAAATGCAAAGCGGTATTATTTCCTTTAAAACATTGGGCATCGACATCGACGGTTTTTAGCAGGCTCGACAGAAACATCTTGACCATGAAACAGTCTCGCCTCATCACAGCCAAATGAAGGGCCGTAAATCCGTTGTCATTCCTCGCATTCACTCGATCAGCAGGGAACGACCGCAGTGCGGCGCGGATGTCGCTTTCGTTGCTTAGCTCGGAGTAATTGTTGTTGAGCACAAACTGATGAATCAAGTAGTGTCCATGGGGATACTTCACGTCACACGCTAAGCATTGGAGCGATGATGGGGAAGGTAGCTGGTCGCGTGATGAAGAATCCATACCTGCAAATTCATTAACTATTATTAGTGAAGCAAAAAATTTATTATTTAACTATTAATGATGCACATACACAAATTTAGAAGTGTTTCTCATTGTTGGGATACGCCGAAATGGGTTCAATTTTATGGGAACATCCTTATGATGAGCGCTTAACCCATTTTAGGCCAAGCATAGACATTTTATAAAATGTTGTAATATTTTCACTAGCTGATATGACCCGGCAAAGCCGCGTCTTATACCAGCTAGATTGCGCGCCTTTGGCGCTGATGAAGAAACCCTTCACTCATTACTATTTCAAGCTTGCAGCTCAGTTAAATTTTTTACAATTACTATTTTTTAAGCTGCATCGTCAGCGCTAAACTATTCAAAATTTTCAAACAAATTATATGTTTGGAAACTCTAGCGTCACCTCCAGCCATGGACCGCGACCGGTTTCGTCCTTGTTACGACTCATCAGCACGGCATAGGAAGGTAACGCAAGAGAGCGGAGGTAGGCTTCTAGTCAAGCCGACTATAGTGGAAAAAGTGGTTGGGGGGGGAAAGTGGTGGTGTATCTACCCGTGGCTCACACTTGCCACAATACCATACTTTTATCTGAATAAAGTATTTTATTTTGAAAGAAATCTCAGTGAATCTGACTACAATGAGTAAATTCTGGTGTCTATTCCAAAAAAAATATTTTTCCTAATAAGATCCATTTATATATGTTTTAAAGTGTTAATAAAAACAATGGAATGAGAATAAACAAAACTATTTAAAATAACTCATTTTCGGACAATTGGGCTGAGTTTGGTTCGAAGCAGAATTTTGAAGGGAAAAACTGTACAAAACTAATCATCAAAACTTCGAGGAGGGTTGATCTGTAATGACACTTTATTAAATCAATTGTTTTTAAATTTTGAAATCGTAACAACTTAAAAAATGACATAGCCTACTGAAATGACTTCAGCCTACCAATTAAGAACTTTTGAAAGATTACCCCCTAAAAATTGAAAGAATCTAGGATTTTCTTTACATTTACTTCTTTTAAAGCGGGAGTTTGGCCGAAGTTGGTAGTTGGAGTTGGCGGGAAGTCATTATATGTTTTCTATATCTATTTTTTATTTAGTTTCAACAAACCGTCACCAAAAGCCTTTATAGGAGATGTTTATGTGAATGCAAAAAAGATACTTCTAAAAACCTAAACAAATAACTATTAAATCAAAAAAAAATTTAAAGTCTTTACCTGGCTTCTGAATTTTATACAGTTTTCTTTTGGTAGGTTCAAATTAACTATAAATTTCTTATTAAGCAGTGGCGGCTCGGGGGTATAGGTGAAATGAATTAAGGTCGACCGGGGTAATTCCCGAACGAAAATGAATTAATATCTTGATATTAAAAAATCTATCAAATCAAGAGTTATAATATTTGGTATGGAATTAGCACACTGGCCAACAATTCAACACAATTTTTTTCACTGTCACTGGCATTTAATTTAATTAATTACAATTAGTTAGTGTCCTGGTAAAAAGTACCAAAAGGTCCGAGGTTCACTACTTTCCCCTATAACTGACTTCAAAATTTTGGATGGGGTTTGGGGGTTCTCCCCCAGAAAAGTTTTGAAATTTGACCCTCAAAAGTAGTGTTTTAACTCATTTTGAGTCTTTCGGGGATACACCCGATGATCCTTGTAAGTTACAGAATTTTCAAGGGACTTGCAGCTATTTTTCCCATAACAGTGGAAATCTTGCGGGGGGGTCAATTGCCTTGCCCCCCCTAAATGACGCCCATTACAACTAGCAAGATTTATTTAAAAATATCTTAACATTTGAAAAATTGTACAATTCTTGTGCAATTAATAAGCTTTACTTAAAAATATCTAATATTACATAAAGAAAGTGGGACAACGTTAAATAAATGAATATTGTAATTATTTGATTAGTTTAAATTGAATGTAAAGTAGGGCTAGGATCACGTGGTGAACCTCAGATACTCATAAAGATTTAGCAGTAAAGCAATTTTCCTGTGGAAACTGAAATCTCTCATCTTTTTTCATTTACTGAACATGATATCACTCCATATCACTATCAACTTCCCCAACCATCTATAGTTAACATTATTACAGTAAACTCTCGTTAGTACGCCCCCGCTTAGTGCGACTTTCCGCATATTTCGACGTGTTTCTCCGGTATCTGGGACCAAAAGGCCTTTTATCATTAAAAACTATCCGCTTATAGCGCCCCCGCTTATTACGACTTTCCACATATTTCGACGCTTTTCTCCGGTTCCCCGAAGAAAAATCCCGGTTATTGCGTGTTAAACTCCTTTCAAATAATGTATGAGCCAAGAAGAAAAGGCGAGTAGAAAACGAACGATATGGTAGAACTGGTTTTTTCTACCACTCCCATTTTCCCCCGAATGCCCCCCCCCGTTGCGCCCTCAAGATCAAAGAATTTCAAGATCCAGAATTTCTTGGAAATTCTCCCCCCCTCTCCTACAACTCAAACACCGCATTCCATAGCTCAGTGTTCGCAGTCCACTGTTTAGTAAGTACAGTAGAGCCCCGATTATCCGCGGAATTGGGTGGCAAGGGTAACTCGGATAGCGAAAATCGCGGATAACCCGAAAATAGGCTAAAATGAGGTGAAATCACGAAAAAAATATTTAAGCATAAAAACTACGCTTTGTTGTACAAAACTTTTAAAATATGTTCAGTGCAGCAGAAACCTTTGCTCTACATCTAAATGACTAAAAATGCAACTAAATCACTAAAAATACATCTAAATCACTAATTTTTTTTTTCGTAGCACTCGCGTATAATCCGCACCGCGGATCATCCGCTCGCGGATAATCGGGGCTCTACTGTACCAGATACCGTATTCAGTATTCATTCTTTCTCGGCAAGTTCTTCTGGAACTAAAAGGAAAGCTGGTGTAATGAATAAGCAGTTATTTGAAAATGAACAGGGGTTGCCTGTCTCTTCATTAATAATAATCTTTAAAAAAAAAAACGTGATGAAATCTAAGTAAACGCCTTTTCAGGTAGTATAAATATATTCTTCTGAAATGGTCTAATCCTTATAACGAATCCTTCAGAATAAAAATAATTTATAACGAAACCAATTAAAATGCATAAAGCATAAAAAGTGGAGTTTCCGGGAATAACCTCGGTGTTCGAGAATTACCCCAAGGACATAAGGCGAATTTGGACAACCCCCAGTTTTTGTTTAATATAGTAAAAAAAATTCAATACCATTTTTGAGAAGCTCAAATAGTTTAAATATTACCAGAGAAAACAAATTCTAGATTCTAAAAAAAAAGGATTAAACTTCAGCAGTGAGCACAATCTTTGTAAAAAGTGTCAAAACTCACAGACTAAATGCTATTTTACAAAAATTTAACCAGCAATTTGAAAAATATTTTTTCTCAAAGTAAATACCCACTTAACTGTACAAATTTAGTTATGAACCTTAAAGATGATAATTAAGAGTATTTCTATGATTTCTTTCATCTAAGAAGTTCTAAAAAGTTTTTATGAATATAAAAACTCGATTGACCATAAATGTTTTGAACGAATTTTATGTTTTGAGAAAACAACAAAATAGCAATCTCACAATTATAGGTTAATTATTTATCTTGAGGGTTACGAAAAGAAATTTCACAGGGATGGAGAAAACTCATGCTCATCCGACGGGAGGTAGTATTATTTCATTTCATTCTGATAACTCATGAAAAATAAGACTTTAACCTTAGTTTATTCGCCTATATAAGAATGTCAATTTACTGTGAAAATCTAGTTTGTGTCATTTTAATTCTTGCCCAAATCGTATTTTGGTCCTAAGCATTATTTTTCCCATCGATAATAACACATATGTAGTTGATAATTTCTATAACTGCTCATGGGCGTAGCCAGGGGGTGCAGGGAGGAGCAGCTGTCCCCCCCCCCTAAATTCTCAGTTAGTTAAATTTTTTGAAAAACTTTATTAAAGAAATAGTACATAATTTTCCTTGAAAACTGTGTGGCTTACAAGTAGCGGTTCTGTTCGACCCAAAGAGTTTCATAATGAGCTAAAACACTAGTTTGAGGCGCGAATTTTTAAAAATTTTATGGGGGAGGCCCCCCAGACCCCCATTTTTTAAGTTCACATTCATTATTCCATATTTTTAAGTTAGGTGTGCAAAAGTTCAAATCCTTTGTTTTAGTACCCTAAAATTTAGTGTGTAAAAGTACTCGCCATGGGGTATGGGGGCATGGGCGTAGCCAGGTCCCATGTTAGGGGGGGCAAGGATACTTCCCTTTGCCCCATGGCATGGTCCCAGGTACCCCATGGGGAGTACTTTTACACGTTAAATTTTAGAGTAATTATACGAAGGGTTTGCACTTTGCACACTTAACGTAATTAATAGTGTAATAAATGTGTGCTCTAAGAAAAAGGGGGGGTCTGGGGTCCTCCTCCAGAAAATTTTTTAAAATTAACCCCTTAAAGTAGTGTTTTAGCTCATTTTCAGACTCTAGCCCGAACAGAACCACCTCTTATAAGCCACATAATTTTCAAGGAAATTTATGTGGCTTATGACTAAAAGTATAATTTGTAGAATCTAATCGAGTCGAATCGAGTAACTATCTATTCTATTTTATGTCACTGGATGAAACTTTCGTATGTTTGGACGTTAAAAAAACATCAAGCTTTAGGAAGATACGCTACTGCTTTAATTACATAATAATTTAGAAGAGAATAAAGAAGAATAAAAAGTTACATGAAATTATTTTTTCGGACATCTCTTTCAAATTTAATACCATACGAACACCAAAACTATTTAAATTCAAAATCTTTTTAAAAACCCTTTTCCCACAAGTTGCACCCAAAATTTTTTTGTATACTATTTTAATAATTGCATTGCAGGCAATGAACCACAAGCCACAAGCTCCATTTCCGACAGTATTCTTTAATCAAATTCTGCCCAGGCCTAGTGGCCTATCAGGCGGTACTCATCTCCGTTTCATTAGCCTTTGGGCCTGGGATGCTTATTACGTAGCTTGTGTCCAGGTCGAGTGAATAGCCCGACGCTGGACCCCCAGTTGATTGATAACAATAATAAATTATGAAATTTATTTGATTACAATAAAATACTTAAAATAAATTAGAACCTTACCAGAAAAATTATACCAATTTTTATTTTCCAGCTGATTCAAATTGAGTAAATTCTCTCTAATTCAATGTTGTAGCAATCTCTCCTATACAGTCAAACAAAATCTCAGGCGATAACAGCTTGCATGGAGATTTACAGGTCACGTAAAAACTAACAATGAAAGGGGGTGAAAAACCCGGGAATTCTTCATTAGTTACACAGGATTGGTTCTTCGTACAATGAACCAATAGCTGATAAAGAGATCAAGAGGAGGCGTTGCGAATCCTTATAATTGATTCCTTTGGACGGCCTGGCCCGCCCACAGCATTTTACTGGAATTTTCAGGTCAAGAAATCTAGTTTTATGGAGAAATGAAAATCCTTCCCCTGCACCCCCCTGGCTACGCCCATGCTATTGAGACTCCACTGTATCAACACTGGACACATCTGAGTTCATTCAAGCGTGTCAGTGGGAGGTTACAAGTGTCACTCGTGATAAACAAGCTCAACTATTGCCCACACTCCAAGATAAACATGGGGAGGTCTTCTGTCGACGCCCCTGTTTACCAATAATTACGGCATCCTCCTTGTGAAAACATGGTCTTATCAGAACTTTTCTCCCCCGCCATTGCTTGACACTTGACCTCTTTGACCTTGGTCAAGGTTCAGACATTGCTCAGCTAACTTTGAAAGCAACAAAAAGTGTAAGAAAAATAATTTAGATTTGTAGATTCCAGAAAATTTTTAAAAAATAATTAACAAATTGAGAATTTAGGGGGGGGGGGCAGCTGCCCCCCCCCTGCCTACGCCCATGTATGGGGGAGCCTGGAAAATAATGTTGAGTCAACCCCTAGTCACTAGTATTCGCAACATAAAGAAAAAAACGCGTTTTGAAAACTCGTGAAAATACCAGGATAACAAAAGAACGTATGGTTGGGAAGCCTAGCCTGAGTGGCGCCAACCGAGAGACGAAATCTGATTGGTCGTTTACCCCCTCAGGCACTTTGGTAAACGCTCCCATAGACTTAACATGGGAGATGCGAGAAGGTCCTAAAAAATCGCCGAAATTCTTCTAATAAAGGTATGTATCATTTGGAAACCTTGATATTTTCGTTAAGAAATGTTTCAAGTTTAATAATTAACCAAAATTAATCTCCTAAAGTGTCTTATTATTTTGCTTTTGTCCATTATTTTACGTCGCTGGCTAGGAAGCAGACGATGAAGTAATCGTAACGTTTTTAACGAGAAATAACTGCTGTAAAATCTTTAAATACACTCACTATTGGTCATTTATGCTATATATTGTGTTTTTGTTGTTTAATGTCACATAAATGAGAAATAAATGCATTTTTTAAAGTTGTAAACAACGGCCATGTGGTATAGAGGTTTGGCGTTGCTTTTTTATCGCCATTTCGCCAATGTGTACAATCCTTGTTTACATACTTGGTTATTGCTTTGCGAGAATTAATTCAGATTTGAACTGGTTACTCTTTTGAAGTCAATTTTTGAAATTTTTCATTTGTGTAAGTTTGATTGATTAAAATTCTAGCTTTTTAAAGTTTTATTTTAAAATGTAAGTATGTTATAATTGCTTAATCTCTTGTATATTCATTTGCTAGCACAGTTTCATAAATGTTATCTTGTTGGTTTGCATAATTTTCAATCAACTATATACAAAAATGCCAGACTTCTTCAGCATGCTTGCAATAATACAAAATACAAAAGTATCAATTTTGAAATTTCTTTTTCAAAGCGTAAAAACTGCATTTCTTAAAATCTAATGTTACCTTATTTTATTAATTATTATATCTACTTTAATTTTAATAGATACCTGGTTGTTCAGCATTCAACTGCTCAATTAGATCAGAGCAGGGTTTTGCTCTGAAAGTTTTTCCTAAGAATCCGGAAAGAAGAAAACTATGTAAAATTTGTTGTGCCTTGATATAAAGAGTTAAACATTTTAACAATTACTCTTATTTGATATGAATTGTGTAAAATTTTCGACTTTTTTTTAAATAAAATAACTGATTTATAAAATTTAGATGACTTGTGTTTTTACTACTTTTTTTACTTTAAAGAACAAATTGAAATTTTACTAATTATGTCTCTAAGTTTAGTTCGTGAATTGTTATTTGAATAACAGAATCTTGAGTTTTCTTAAGTATAATTTATAACCCAAAGATTAAAGAAAATAAAATTGCTCTAACTGGCCTTAAGCTCTTAGTAGGCTAAACATCTTGACCCTATTTAGTTATATTTCAGCATTTATAATAAAGACTTCTGCAGAAAAGTTGCCCTAAATCTCGACTAATAAAAACATTAAATTCTGAGTAATGTTTTAAGTTTAAGTTATCAAAAACTTTTATTACTCTTCCAGAAGTTTAAACTTCGTCAATTAACCCCAAACTGCGAATTGAAACCTAATTGTATTTTTTAAAAAAGAAATCACGGGGGAATTGGAAAACGAAACGCCGAAGAAAAATCCCGAATTTTAGTGTTGAAAACCGCCGTGAGTGTATGCCAAAGGAGCGATAAAGATGCCAGCATGGCTAAGTTTAGTTCTCTCTTTGGCAACCCAACGGGCTTCCACGCGTGCGCGAGCCTGAATTGTCGCCACTCTAGGTCCACGTGCTCCGTACTCATGCGGGCCTATGGACGCGCCGCCATTGCTATTACGACTATTCAGTGGTAATCCTCTAAAAATTTTAGATTTTTTTTTAATCAACAGTTTTGCCTGTATGAAGAATTTTAAAATAGGCTTGTTTACATATCAATTCTCTCCCAGATACAAATGTACAATTTTACTTCAGGTACCCACAAAGTCACATAGATATTTAAATAGTTTAGTCTTAAAAAAGTAGGAGCATGAATAACATTTGAGGTTAAAAATTGAAGATACAGGACTTAGAACTAAGCCTTTTTTTTATCAGGTAAAAAGCAGCACATTTTTTTCGACACATACCATTTAAAATTATAGAAGAGATAAATTTAGTCCTAAGACTTTTTTGCTTTGAAAAGATAACAAACATATGCTTTTATGAAGAGTAAAAAATAAATCGATTAACATCGGTAAGACTCTTTAAATTTAAGAAACATTGAGAT
This sequence comes from Tetragnatha montana, assembly GCA_963680715.1. Lineage (NCBI taxonomy): Eukaryota > Metazoa > Arthropoda > Arachnida > Araneae > Tetragnathidae > Tetragnatha > Tetragnatha montana. The sequence continues at coordinate 26,617,796 of OY796682.1, forward strand.
AAAAAAACATATAATATAACTTACTTGGATTTTTAAATTGATGAATTACTAGTAGATGACGTGACGGTTTATTCCGAGTAAACGCCTGCCGGGACGACTCGATGCTAGGCTGGCTTGAAACTGCACGAAATGTGTCTTCGAAAATTGTAGTTGGTTTGAAACTTGCTCTTATCTTTCTGGGGGGAGGTTGGGACTTGGGAAAGCATAAAGGGATCACCCCCTATCGGCTAAGGGGCGGGACACAACTTTTGAAAGCTATCTTAGGAGAGGTCAATTCAATTGGATGTGCCATTCTATTTGGGAAGGGGCAATGGTGAGGAAACCTGTTCGACCCTTTTCTGTTGCTGACATGTACGTACTTGCGAGGAGAGAATTTTCTAGATACACGTGTTTCTCAAATACATTAAAATTACATTCCCATACACATTAAAACTCCCATTTAACTCCGTTAAGTATCGCTAAGCTGTTTTGTTTGTTAGAGATGAGAAATATAGGCAAAAATTGGAAACAACCGAATGAACTATAAAAACTTCCCCATTATATGAATATTAGTCGTCCAAAACAGGATTAGCGGATAGATATAATTGAATTGAACCAAAAGACCTTTCACCCATCATGCAGTGGCATCATTCAGTTCATGCGGTGGTGTGATCTTGATCAAAAAAACCAGGGCCGTGTTAAAGGGAGGGGCGACGCCCCCTTCGCCCCGGGCGAAGGGGGCGTCCGCCCCGGGCGCAGTATTCAGGTATTCAAGAGAGGCGCTGAATTTGTGCCCGATTTTTTTTTTTTTTTTTTTTGCAATTTATTATTTCAGTATTTTGCAATTTAAAATTATTTTAGCATTGGACTTCGTAGATTCTTCAATACTTTCCAACGGAACCACGATGAACGTGTTCAGGAGACGCCAAATTTTTGCCCAAACATTTTTTGCGAATCTATCTAAGAATAATGTAAGGAAATTATATTTGGGAGGGGGCGCAAAAAAGCCAGGGGGACGCCAAAAAAGTCATCCGCCCCGGGCGCGATTTTTCCACAACACGGCTCTGAAAAAAACATTATTATTTTTATACCTATTTAAACTAAAACCAACAAATTAGGCCGCTATTATCAAATACTCCAAAAATCAAAATATGTATGTTACTTTCGAATTTTTATCTGTTAAAGTATCATTTATTATTAGACCAATATTAATTTATAAGTTCCTTCATTTTAAAATATGAGATTCCTTAAATTCATATTTTAATGAGCTTATTCCTTTCTTATAAAATGGTTGTTATGACTATGTTAAATGAATATAAGGTTTTTATTACATTTCTATTTTCTTCTAATCTCTATTTTAATTTACTTATACGATGATTTTCCTACATATTTATTTTTTTTTCAATTCAGAAGTTTGCATCTTTGCAGTTATTAATGTCAGTGATTCTCCCAATAAAAGAAATTATTGTGAAGCCTACTTCTACAATTTCACGAAAACTTACATTGGGCTTCAGTTTTTGGTTCTAGTTTCAACGGCAGTTATTAACCTTCCTATTTCTTATAGATCGATAAAATTGAATTGAAAAAATTGAATTGGTCTCCAAAATCATGATAAAATATTAATTTCATTTCTCAGTTATTCAGCGCTGGATGTATTTTAAATAAATTATTACTTTTTTAGTTTTGCAATCTTTATTACAAAATGATCTTTATAGGATATTGTTTACAGGATTTTTCCCTTAAGAGACCTCTTCTTACGCAATGCATGACCAATACCTTTAACGCTTCCCATGTTATAAAAAAGAGAATATCTCTATGTTACCTTTTTCCAGCTTCAAATTTTGATTGCACATGCACATTATCAGTTTTTACTCTATAGGCAAGAGCCAAAATAGATCTCTGTAAGTTAAATTCATAGTTGAACTCGCATTATTAATATTTTTATATAATTATTTGAAAGTTTAATGAAAAGCGTCTTCTCCTTTTAAACAGCAATTTTGCTTAGATATTTTTGAAAAAAGAACTTGGCGCGTTTTTTTTTTGAAATCACACGAAAACGGAAAGCAATATTTCCACGTGCACAGCGCGATACGAGCTTCAAACTAGAGATGGGTCGGATAACTAATAACGTTATCAAATAACGTTATCGAAAAATAATGGCAATAACGTTACCACAAAATAATGTACGTATCTCGTTATTTTAATAGGTAAATTTCATTGAGAATTAATCAAAATATACCCTGAGCCCTAAAGAGCGAAAATGACAGAGATCAGTCTGGAGGGGTGGGCTGGATGCCTTATGCGCCATACGGCGTGAGTAAGTAAGTGTGCAATGGTCTTACTTTTTCTTACCATATTGCTTCCACGTATTTATTATAATTTTTAATAAGTATGTACTATAATTCTATAATTTATTTCATTTGAATTGTATTATTTTTTATGTTTTTTCGGTTACCCGTATGGGCCTATGACCCCTGGGTAACTCACATGTTAATTTCAATTTTGTGGGTTTCCCCCTATCTCTCTGTATTTAATATGTAACGTATTGTGAGCAAATTAATAAGTTATTATTATTATTATGATCATGATTATGATTACTATTACTATTACTATGATTTTGATTATGATTATTCAAAATTAAATAATATGTACTTTGTAGTTTGACTCACAAATGAAAATAGAAAGATTAAGTACAAATTAAATATAAATACAATAAAATCCTATAGTAATTTTAGTGAGTTTTAATTAAGTCAATTATTTTATGACTCGTATGTAATTTTTAGAAGTTGCCAGCTAAACCAGCAGTTAATTAGTATATTCGTTCTAATACTTATGATCAGAGAGAACTGTTAAAACATTTTTTCATGTATGCGTTTTGCAGCAAATGAAAATATCTGCTTAGGGAGACTAGAAAAACCTTGCACCATTTCATATAAAAAAAAATATTTTTATTTTTGGTATTTTATTTAAGGTTTAATACTTTACTGTTCATTAAAAAGGTGGTATTGTTCACAGTAAGTATGGCAGGAAAATAGTCTTCCCTTTAATTTTCATTAAAATTTATTACAAAAAGAAATTTAAGAAAAGGACGCGAAATTATAGTAGGGAAATTTTTATTTTGATGGGTGGCATAATCTGCTGACTGTTGGTGATGCTACAAAAATTCAGTAGCATAAAAAATTGTAAATAACGCTATTTTGGCGATAAAAATATACAAGTTTTGCGGAAAATTCTTTTTAAGGTTAAAAATATCCGTAATAAATTAAAATTTTATTACATAGCACTGAAAATGTATTATACAATGTTTAACAAATTAAAGAAGCGCTTAGAGTTCCCGAGCATCAATATTTCTATCAGGGTTGGTCCATCTGACACTGATACCAGTGACGTCACTGGCAGCGGAAGGGGTTGTCGCGATGACGAGCCAAACAAGGTACAGTTCAGTACTATACCTGGTGCTACGCTAGCGTAATGGGCTGCACTTAATCCCACTAAGCCACCCCGTCCCTGTGAATAGGGAGAGTTTGCATTTTTTACTATAAGCTGAAATTAATGAGCAAAGTATCTCTAAAATTACTAAGAAATGAAATTCGAAAAAATTTAACCTACCAGCTTTAATAATCCAAAGCTTTTTTTTGGTTTCATATATTATCCGGCTTGGTTTTTTTTTTATGATTTTTAGATTTGCTTCAAATGACAAACAGTGAAGAAATAATCTCTTAACTTTAACAGGAATCGAGCACGGAGAAAGCAGAGGAAAAAAAGTTGAACCACACTTTTCTCAGTTTTAAAACGTGTAAAATTTTATGTAAATGAAACTTTAAAAAATTTCTTTTTTACTTTTGGCAACTCTCTATTAAAAAATAAGCAGTTAAATATACCGAGTTTGGTCCACGCCTGCGGCGTAGTTTAGGAGTAGATGTGTCCTCCACCCACATACATACCCACACACACAGCCACGTAGCCCTTTAGTTATATAGATTTATATATATATATATATATTAAAGTGCCTCTAAAAAACACCACAAAAATCCCCTTCTCCTCCTATTCCCCCAATAATTTTAAGCTCATAAATGCTATAGTAACTTGCTTGTATAACTATTTAAACAGTAAAATTTCTTTATACTTTGGATGTTCTCGAACACGTTTGAAATAACCCTTTTGTTGTTTTTTAGTTGTTAAAATTTGATGGAGAATCAGTTTAAATTTATGGCGCCATCTATTTCCCACAAAAGGGAGAAATCGTAACATTGATAAGGAGTTAATATTCAAATGCACTTTTGTAACTTGCTTAGATAATATTTCTAAGATTCTATAATTGTGAGAACAAAAAAATTAAAATTAAACTTTTGAGGGTTTACTTTAAAAAACACAAAAAAATTTTAATTGTAGCACCGTTTAAAAGGTAGAACATTTTTTTAGAATTGTTTTACACCCTAAAAAATAACAAAAGAACTAATGACAGAGAAAAAGTAAATAGATTTAAATTTGTAAATAGATATACGTTGCGTACGATTTTCAATATAGGGTGAGGGAAAATGCCGTAGACATTTAGAAAATTCATAAAATGCAGAAAAAAAATCGAATTGCAATGTTAGCATCGATTGGTCGGGGAATTTTTTTAAAATAATAAATATTTTACTCATAATAAAGATGTTAATAAATGACGCCAGTATTGTTAACGAGCTCCGATTTTTTTTTTTATTTTCTTCAAAAAATCCCCCGACCAACCGATGTTGACATTTCAAACCGCTTTTTTTTAATTAGGAGTTTCCTACTGCAAAATCCATAGATAAAAAGTTGGATTATTTTTCCTATCTTTTAATGAAAAAATAGTTAACCAATTTTTAATTTATAATGATAAATACAAGTACATGTACTTATAAGAACTATTATCTCTTTATTAAAAAGGTTCTACTTATTTATTTATGTAATAGTGGTCAGTATATCCTTTAAGAGAAACATTTCACGAAATAGTTCGAATTTTAAATTTGTGGATGTGGATTGTGGACCCAAAAAAAAATTAGTTCTAAGAGACGTCCCATCGAAGTTTTAAAGTATATATTTAAAAAAATAAGGGTTTTTTTTTACTTGGATTAAGGAGGAGGTACTATCATAAGCCCTTGAATAAAATTGTTTTATTTAACAAATGTTTCTAAGTGAATTTTCATAAAAAATTTATTTTACTCAAAGCAGAATCAAATCAAAATAGAAAAAGCAATTTTCTGAAACATTTTCAAAAGAAGCTAGAACCAATATTTAGTGTCAACTAATCTTCTAATAAAAAATAATATTTTTGATGCATTTGACAAATATATATCTTCTATACTCTATAGTATACATACTATACATATTTCTACTGACCGAAATATTCAGGACTATAAAAACCTTGACAACCATTATTATGTATCTTTTATGCAAAGGACATGCAAAAGGACCCTTAAGCAATAATTCTTTGCAGAGTATTTTAAAAAATAAATTTAAATTATAAAATTCAATGGATAGATTGTGTACCCCACTTTTCAATATCCCACTTTTGATACATAAATAGTCTTTGAGGTTCTTAATCTTATTCTTGTAGTAAATTAGGTCCAAAGTTTGGTAAAACGTTTATAATTTTTTTTTTAAAAAATGTTGGAAAGCCTTAAATAATTATTCTCCTTTAGCATAATTGGTTTATCTTTATATACGATGCTTCAATTTATTGATCTATCATTCGGAATAATAAATAAATAAAAGAATAACGAGAAAAATCACCATCATAATGTGTGTCGAAATTTTGTTTACTGTATTTTAGGTGATGAAAGTGCGATAATACACATGTTACTTTTTTATGATTTAATCCGGATTAAAAATGACTGTATATAAACGATAAAAATACTTTAATATCCAACAATAAGGCTATGACCTTTAACTTTTCTTAGAAATCATTCAATTGAATTTAAACAGAGTGAATACCTCAATATTCGAACAGTCTAAAATACCTCTCTTTTAAAATGTATGCATATACAAAGGAATAACAATAGTTTTATTACTAGATTTTATCAAACTACTTCATAACAATATCTCACAGACATGAAAGTAACAACTATTACTCAAGAAATACATAAAAGAGAGAAACGTTTTGAAGAGATTTACCACACAGGCGTTGAACCAACTCTTTTCAGCAGAAACCTATTTACTATTGATTATCTACAATGCATCTTTGAACACCAGTTCTATGGAAGTATTTACGGCCTCGATAAAACCATATTTCTTAAAAGCACTAAAACCTGTGGAGCTTTTCTCCCGGTTCCCCCTTCAGAATCTTAGTTTTATTCCGCCATAAATATCACTGCTGTCGACGCGAGGGAACCAACTTTTAAGAAATAACGATGCTCTGAAGTGAAACATGTTTCAAAATCTTGGTAACTATGCTTGAATTGTGTTTCTCTCGTCAATGTTTACGCATTTACTTGAGCTGAATTATCTACTTGTTAAAAAAATACCTTGCAACAATTTAATTTTTTTTTATAAATAATAATCAGAGATTAGAATCAAAGAAAGAGAAAAAAACGTAAATGGATTTTATTTGTTTACAGGTAATCCTTTAATACAACACATTGTCAAGTAAAGTTTTCTGTTACGAAATGCTTTTAAAAGATTCATAATTTCATTGTGCATATCTTCATCTGTATTTATTAGTTTTAATTCATTTTAATTCATTTAATTAATTCTTTATCATTCATTTAATTTTTATTGTTATGTGGATGTACTTGGGAAAAATGATTTACTGAATTTAAATGTAGTAAAACTTTAAAAAAGTTTTAAAATCCTTTAAATTTGCTATCTAAATCACTTTTCTGTGTTTTATTATTTTCTTACATAAAGGGGATGTGCCTGTGTTAATGTGTGTGTGGCGTGGGCAACAGTGCTTCACCTCCGTGGCTTCGGTCCACAGGTGCCCACTGGGTAACGCAAAGTAAGCACTGCTTCGGCATGACATGGGTTAATGGACTTAAGTTACAGCTGTAACGGTTCAAAATTACCTGCCATTAAAAAAAAAAATATGAACTCATAGGAATAGGAATTGTTGAAGTAAAATTGAATATGATAATTGAGTATGATATTCCCTTGAACATAAAGCTTTTTGGTAGGCTGTTAATAATCAATCCTATGTAGTTTACCTTGTAACTATATTGTATTGGTAATTGTGTGGTAACAAGTTTTTTTAAGAAAATAACATAAACAGAAAAAGAACAGAACAGAAAAAAATCAATTTACTTTTTATTTTACTTATAACAAATCATTAAATTCTATTTGTTCTATTCATATTTGTTAGTGAAATAAATGCAGAAATCTGCATTAATGAATGCCATATAATGAATGCCATGCGGAATATCTGAATGAGAAAAAATTATTTTTATCCCAGTTATTGAAATACCCATTCAATTGTCCAATTATTAATAAATCATTCAAAATAGAATTGAAGATTACTGATAATAAATTGTTATTTTTCATCATAAACAATGTAAAAAAATCTTTAATCACAAAAGTGTATTGAATTGGATAAATTAAGAATATTATTTTAAAGTTATGGACATTCGTAGATAATGGACTTTCTGCTTAATTTAAGGCATAAAATGTTATCAGTGTTCCAGTGCTCTAAAAGATCACTTTCTTTTCTGCAGATATTTTGTTATTGTCTGCCACTGTTTTTTTTTAATATGAACTATTAATTATTTTGTATTTTAAAAATATTATACATTTTTGAAGGACACATTTTTAATTAAGCCAGCATAGATATATTTTCTGTTAATATCAGCATTAAATTAGTATAAAAGGGTTTTCAAAGCAACAACAATTAACATTTCTTTCATTCTAGAAATCCAGAGCATAAGATCTTCATTTGGAATTGAAACATTTATCACCAAAAGAAACTCAAATTAGAAAAACTGTTCTAATTAAAAACTTGATTTTTACATAGTTCGCAAATATTCTCCAAGAACAACAAAAACATTCTAAGAGGAAAAAAAATCAGAAAATCCGATGAAAAAAATCAATTAAAGGGTTCTGATTAAATGCAGTTTTCTTGCTACTTAATTAAGCATCTCCTACTCCCAAGTTTGGTTATGGAAAAGTTTTTCCTTCTTTTGTTTTCTTCCATAGATTAATTAATCAAGCTTTTGGTAGATTTCATTGCTAATATTCTTCCATTTTAGTCCTTGTATCAATTACTTGTTGTACTCGTATTTTTTTTAAGGGAAGAGTTGCTATTTTCAGGACTTGAGTATATCACTAAAACCAAGAGAAACACATTTTCTAAACACATTTCATTTAACTAAATTGTTTTTAAATAAGAAATATTAAATAGTTAGTAGAAAAATTTTTGAAGGTATAATTCTTTAGTTTCTTGTTGCAGTGAAAAAAAAAACATCTTCTCAGTTTACGTGCATCGTAACTAATTCGTAACAGAGTCGTCAAAAGAATCACAACCCTTAAACGTGTAGATTTTAAATTTATTTTTATTTACTACAACTTAAATTAAAAATAAATTTAAAATCTACACTTTTTAGGTTTGTAAATATTCTAATACTCCTCTTGTTAGACAGTAACACAAATATAGTAGTGTATAATTTCATTACTATAAAAGACGCTTTGTTTGAAAAATAGAAAGTAATTCATATTTCTTCGAAGTCAAATTATCTTATAATTGTAATTATTGTAGTATAACTCAAAGCCATCTCATTTGTATCGTGCTTATACATTATTTAGTATCTTATAATTTCTTTATTGGTACTGAAATGCACATTGGAAAGTCGTTTCTTTACACCAAAGCATTGCAAAAAATATGGATACTAATTTTTAAAAGCTTGTGCGTTTTAATACAAAATAGCTTGCTTGAAAATGATTCTCAATAATAAGCTTAAAGTATTAAATTTCAGTTGTAAATACTTTTAACCGGCAGGAACTAGAAACTATTTCCATCCCTAAAAGTGCACTAAATTTAAATTTTTTATGAAATCAGATAATTAATGAATGAATTGATCATTTTTAGATGATTTATAAGCATTTATAAGAGAGATTATTTTAAAAAACAAATAAATATTAGACTTTCAGGAATCGTGCAAATATTGGACTGCGTTTTTTTTTTTTTTTAGAATAACTGAAATTCAACTGAATCATGAATTTAAAGTTTTTTAAAGGTGATTTTACTATGGATTTTAAGCAAACTTATGAAGATTTGCATGGAAAATCGTAAATTATAAGCCTGACAAAGTCAAAAAGTTATTTATCTGTTTCACGCGTCGGGTTCTTGAAGCTCAAATTCAAAAGTTCCCATATCTCGGAAAATGAAATGGCCACATTCGTGAAATTCATTAAGTGCAACATTAAGAGCAAGTTAAGTTGACCTTAATACGAGCTACATTTATCCATTTATATTGAACAGGAGAGTTTCAGTGAATGCTTGTTTAGATATCCGGGCCTCGCAGGCTCAGCGCGCGTCCTCGTGGGTTAATAGTAAGATTCAGTTAATAAATATGAAGTACAGTGTGTTCTTTTTCAAAAATAAAACTTGCAAGGGGAAGTTTATTACTTTAAATGTGAAGCAATCAGAGTTATCCTTAAATTAAAGTAGATGATCATAACCCTTTTTACTACAACCATAAACTTTAAATTTAAATAAAGAAACTAGTTAGGAGAATAAATTCTTTAATGATTATCACACGCTAGACCATTACGTCAATAGATTGACACAAGGTATCCAACTCCTATTAAAAGAGTTACAAAGTTTCAGGTTATTTAAAGAGTGGATTTCCCTTCATTAAAATACACTGTTTTTATCCTTCATTAAACACTTTCTTCGCTTGACGAGGTGACAGAAGGACCTTTAAGGGATAAAAAAGAACAAAGACACTTTAAAACCAGGTCATTAAAAGTAAGAAGTTCCATCTGAGATTTTCTCAGGAAATAAGCTTCTAGAGTTGGAAAGATTATACTGAAATGATGGTATATTTAAATAAATAATTTTGAACCCACTGAATAAAAAAGGGGGCAAACTTATTGAAGATTTTTACGACCCAACACTAAAACCTGAATATTTAAAATAATCATACGGCGTTAACTTAATTACAGAGTTTTATCAAATGTTTGCAAACCGTAAAAACATATCGCTGCCATTACTCGCGAAAAGAACCAAGGGTGCTCCAAAGTCCATTCTTCCAGGCGGAAACAGGCCGTTATTATTATTATTTCCGAATATTCCTGAATCGAAACAATTGCATTCATCTAATGTCGGGCCCTTTGTTCGAGGATTCCCCTCCCCCCAAGAAAAATATTTGGTTTCGAAGCGTTTATTTTTGAAGCCGATTAGAACGGAATAATTAAAAGGCGGGAAAATTTGCCGTAGCGGATGAGTGACTTCGTGTTAGCTTGTTTAGCCCCGTACTTCTTTTTTCAACGATCCACTTGATTCCTCTCTTCACCAGACTTTGTTCTCCAATTACAGCGGGCTTTGCCCCGCAGCAGATACCTGAGCGAACAGTGAAAAATCGAACGATTCCAAATCTCATTATCCGACTTCAGAAGCCTTTAGGGGGGGATTGAGTGACTTTTTTCCTCGGTTTGACCTCAAGAAATTAAACGCGTAAATGACTTCGGTTGAGTGAAACTTAATAAATGAAGTCGAGAGGGCGAGCGT